>OV815960.1:27917500-29165000 GCA_929112965.1 Mythimna albipuncta
TTTTCGATAAAGTGGTTGAGGGAATGGTGATAAGAACTTTGATTAGAAATCTCTAATCGACTATAAATAACATAATAAGCTTTATAATGTTCCCACTACTATTTGGACTCAGATTTCCTCTCTAGGAGAGGGAGGGCTCTCAAAACGGTGCAGGAGAATATCGTAAGGAAACCGGCATGTCCCAGAACAAAAAATTCGAAGACACACGGGCCCAGTGCTACTTACTATCTGGTACTGACTTCCCTACTCTACTAGCATAAAAGATGATAACCATATAGTCGTCTAGTAGACAGAAAGGATAGAATATAATCGTACTATATATGTTGTACAGATGTTGAACACTACTCTTATACAACATTCTTAATTTTGTTGGGACAATGGACGTCTTATTGCTGCCTGCGGTATCTTCTATACAACCTTTAGATTTTTCTAATCGTCGCTTCAATATAAATATAAAATTTTAATCTACACTAATATTATAAAGAAGTAAAGTTGGTTTTTTTATGGGTTTTGTTTGTAGGAGGTAATCTCTGAAGGAACAGGCTATATTTTAAGTATGCGGGCGAAACGGCGGGCAAAACCTAGTAAAAAATATTCTGAATTTATTTATATTCTTTATTAGGTAATAAATCTTTCTTATTACAATATGATTGTTAGAACATGGGATACCTTTAATTTAGTTTGCTCTAAAATCTGATTTACAATGATCTATTAAACCGAATACATTCGGCATTTCAACCGGATAATTTGGCCGACTTCTTAAAAATGAAGCCAAATACGCCGAATACCTAATTTAAAACGAATATTCGGCGCATCTCTAATAATTACATCCTAAGCGCAAACTACAATGTCATAACAAAAACTATATGCTTAACCCGCGTGGAATCCAACACGGATTGTATGCCAACCAGAGCGGGGAAGATATAAAACCGTTTATAATCTCCTAATTACTGTTAACTTCCCACTAATCTACGGAAGATAAAACTGAATGAGGTAATTAGCTGCTGATGATGGTAAAATCTTACAATGTTGAGGAAATACAATTTATATGCAGACGCTCATTTAAAATTCACATGTTTAAAGTAGATAGTTATTTTATTTTTAACGTACGCACGAAAACTCACTACTAGTCTTACTGCAATACCTTTCAGGGATGTAGTGTAGTATATTTTGCACTAATGCGGAAAAGTTCAACGTCCAGTCCTCGCCACTATTTATTATATTTATTGTATCAAGCTGATCGCCATGCAATCCCCATTGGTTGTCAAAGCACATGAAAATATTTCCGCAAACCATTTCACACAATAAGTTGCTTTCATCAGGAAAGATAGTGATTAGTGGTTGACCACTAATAAATTTAAAGATATCAAATGACTGCTTTCGCTGTGGGCGGAGTGAGAGAGAGTGTAAGACTTTTTTGGACTTAAACACACCTATGTTTCTTCAGTTACCTTGCGTTCTAGGGCTGTGATAACTCTTTCGTATGACCTCTTAATCTCATCAGCAGCCTTATAAGACAACTGCCACGGGTTTTTTTTATTATTATTATCATTGATAGGCTTGCGTTTGACCACTACCTCACTTGTTGGTAAGCAATGATGTGGCAGACGATGGAGCACGCTTGCCTAGAAGTAACCTATTCACTCTTGACTTAAACACTCTTAAGTGGTAGCTATCAGGAAACACAGACTCCGGCAGGGAATTCCACACCTTAGCTGTACGCATAATTAATGTGTTCATAAAACGCTATGTACGTATGGGTGGGTGGGTTATGTTGTCATATAAAAGAAAACAGTGACACTGCTTGTCACGTCAGCCATGTAACTCGTATGTCATAATTTATATTTGCATATAATTTACGGCAGAACAAGAATAAAGAGCTAGTTTTAAAACTGGGGCGAATATATCATAACTGTAATGAGTGTAATGTGATGATGTAATCTGGTATTTATTCATGTTAAATGTAACTTCGAGGTCCATTTAATGGTCTACTGCCGACGGTTATAGGTTTATTATTAATATTTTTTGTTCAGTAGGCTGGTTTAATAGTTTGTGGTGAAGTGTTGAGAAAGATACGGCTTTTGAGAAAGTAGGTTTTGTGTTTGAGTTATGAATAGTGTTTAATGTTATGGCTCATTGCGTTGGGTGGTATTTCCTGATATTTATGTCTTAATTTCTCAGTGTGACTTTAATTTTTTTGACTTGTAATCTAGTCTGTAGGATAGATTTCTTTTTTATTGTTATTGGTAGGCACTCAACCTCTTTTTCACCTAATGGAAAGCGATAATGAAGCCGACAATACAGCATAGCATAGTCGGCCTAATGTACTCACTGTTGGGACTCAGGCCTCCTCTCTAGAGGAGAGGGAATGGGCCGAAATCCACCACGTGGACCCAGTGCGGATTGGTAGATGTCACTGTTTTCGAATTTTTGGTTCTTGGACATGTCGGTTTCCTCACGATGATTTCCTTCACCGTTTTGAGAGCAGTGGTGATGAAATAAATTACACATAGTAATGCGCCTGGCTGGGTTTGAACCTACAATTCGTAAGGCGGGGCCGTTACTACTCGGCCACCACTGCTCTTTTATACAATACAGCATGCTTGCCTCTATTCAATCTTGACTTAAAGACTCCTAGGTTATAGCTATCAGGAATTACAGACTCCGACAGGGAATTTTCTGACTTAGCTGGTTTGGTTTTTGACTTCGAAACTAAGTCTCTCTTTAATATTATAAAGACAGAGGCAAAGTTTGTTTTTTGTTTGGTTTGTAGGAGGTAATCTCTGAAAGTAAGGACTACACCGATAGAAATCTGCTTTATTCCCTAGTGACATAGGCTATATTTTAAATACGCGGGCGAAGCCGCGGGCAAAAGCTAGTGTTTGATAACTTGGTAGGTTTCTAACTTTGTTTAACTAGTTTTTGACTTCTGAAATAAGTTTTTGAGTTCATGCATGCGATATGCAGTTTTAAGGATTCTTTGTGACCATTTTTAAACCGGACCTATGAAAAATTTAAACTATAAAAGACTAATAAAACTGCAATATAGAATGATTTATCTAGTTTTACATATAAGGATATCCTTAACTGCACTGGCAAGCACAGGTAACATTCCTTAGATATAATAAAAGATAACAGTAAAATTAAATTCAGAGCTAAAAATCTTCTTAAAGAAAATATTTGCCGCTCTAGTGATTAACTGGCCAAGGTTGAGGTTTGCGGCTGGCTCAGCGGTTACATGCAAATTATAATCTAGATTGTTTTAGGAAGCACAATTATGTGATTTATTATTTAATCTTCACTCTCTGTTGCAGATAATTACGTCAACTGTAAAAGCTAAAACGATGCAAAACAAAAATTACCTACATAAAAAAAAAAATATGTAGAATTTTTTAATCCCTATGTGTTCCAAATTAGCCATCTCGGTGAAGGATTCTAGTCTTTTTCTGGAGGTGAAAATCCTCATAGATGTCTTGGAGTGGGTAAAAGAATCTGTCAGACACTTACTCACTAAATTTGTGACTTGACCTCTCCAGTCTTCTCTCGAACACGAGTGTCGGAGAATGTGGGTGCAGTGTGACTCCTGGTGCCCCGGACTATTACCGTCAGCAGCCTCGTCCTAGTCTAAGTGAAGACTTAGCTAACCAAATGCAATATTGAATCTGTCTGTTTTAGAGCATTTTAGAAAAGTACACACTTAATATCAAGTCCTTTCGGACGCTTATGACGTCGACTAGATTCCCTGCGTTCTGAGATATTTTTTATTATTATTGTATTTGAACAAGTGTAACATTTGTAAGCAGTGAGGTTTTCAATGACCGCTAGACGTAACGTAATCACTCTTATCATAAAGACCATAGACTGCAGCTATCAGGAAACACAGACTCTGGCAAGAAATTCCACTCCTTATCTGTCTTCACAATGAATGTGTGAGATGACGCTTTGATTGCCATTGACAAAATAAGTAGGAGATCTCAAATAAAGTGTGATGTCAATATTCATTCATATTACAGCGCATGGCGCCACAGCCGGGCAAATTGGCCGAGTGTCGACAGGCGACCTATGCATCGCAACACACGATACAAACGACATATAAATAGATGTAATCAAATGACAATTTCTGATACTTTCGACACTGCTCTCGGTCAGGCTGTTGCATGCGTTTGTGGATGGTCATTAAAAGTATGGGAGGTGTCATTTTGACATTTATGTCTTATTGTGAATCACGTGACTACATACATGTCTTATCTAAAAAGTTAACCGACTTGGAAATTTTGTAAAATATTTAATCATTTAAAAAATATTTATTTTCGATACTTTTCATAAGGTTCTTCTGTTAGTAGACAATGATCTCTATCTCTTAATCAACCTTGATTATTGAACCCGTGTTAACTACATCAGATTTCATTAAATCCCAATAATTACCCAAGTCGGTTAACTTATTAGACAGACTCTACCTTACTGTATACTGCTGATCACTAAAATAACTTATGGATAGAAATCTTTACTAATATTATAAATGCGAAAATGACTTTAAATGGAACTCGGCATAAGGTTTGGTCATATCATAAACAGGATATTTTTTTATCCCAGAAGTCTTTCACTTGGGGTGTCTGTGTTTCTGGCCGAGGTTAAGGCCAGTGTCAACAGCAAAGTGTCAACTTATCATCAATTTAAACAAATATATTAGAGGGAGAGGGAGGCCGAAGAAAAGATGGATGGAATGTGTGAGGAGTTATATTATAGAAACGAGAGTCCGTGATAGCGTGACGGCTGACAGGACAGAATGAAGGAATAAAACGTGTTACGCCGACCCCAAGTAATAAGGAACATAGGTAGGAAGACGATGATGATATTGTGAAAAGTAACACATAGCATTACAATTCTCTTCCTCTAATAAAACCAGATAGTTATAAGAGGTGGACGGATTACAGTAAAACAGTTTCAAACACATAGGAACGGTAAGTTCGAGCCTTAGAGCCTGTCCAGATAAGGCGGGGAGACTCCAGATCCGCGCGTCTTACGCGCGAGCGCCGCGCAAGTCAAGATGCTCGGACGCCATTGCTGCATCCAGTACTACGCGCGAGACCTTTGCGAGTGGACGTATTTACGTATAACTTCGACACGGAACTTCTTTTGAAGTTGGACAAAGAGTAGCCAGAAACCAGACCACGAAGAAGAAGAGTAGCCATATGGGATATGGAATCATCAGACTATTCCAATAGAGGATTGAGAGAACGTAGTAGTAACGTAGTAATTTGTGCACGTTAAATTATCGACGTTATTTTCTTTTACGATGTTTTCATCAACGATATGCTCCGAGCGAAGAAACGCGCGTAAAACGCGGTATCTAACGCAACATAAATTGAGACGCGCGAGTGGGTTCGCGCGTAAAACGCCTTGTCTGGACAAGCTCTAAAACTGTGAAAGGACAATCAAAGAGAACGGTTGTCCTAGCCACGGCCACCACAAAGCCGCACAATTCAAACACAAACGTTTACAAAATAACTCACAACCCCTAATTAACAACAAACAATTGTCTAATTGGCATCGGAAATAGTTCAGTCCACTTAACTTAGTTCTGACAGTTGTCAGAAGTCAGACTAATGCTGGCTACACACGATAAAGTCATTACGAGCACGATTGTTGGAACCGTTTGATTCATTGACAGTAAGTGTGCACGATTGTAGAAATTACAGCATTTAAGTAATAGGTCAAATCTGATTGTTTTTTGCTGTCATGGATCAATAGAGCCGGTTTTGGATGCATGACAGCGGTATTGACCATTTTATCATTAAATGCTATCAGCCGTGATACTATAGTGTAGGGATGTAAAGAAGCCGAGAATTAACTGAAAAGGAGCGGAGGTACCGATTTCGAGTTTACGGGTTTTCTTTAAATTTAGTTTATCAAAATCAGGATTGTAATCAGAACTGAAGTCGCAAGTGCGTGCAGAAGTGTGAAATGACACTAACTCTTATCAAAAACTCGGATAGTCCACATCATTCTACATGTTATAAAGAGATATAGTTTTTTTTTTTGTTTGTAAGAGGTCATCTCTGAAAGTACTGGTCCGATTGCTAAAATTTTTTCAGCGCTAGAAAGCTGCTATATTCCTAAGTGATATAGGCTATATTTTGTGTGCGTGGCCAAAACCTAGTAAATAATTTGTTTTTACATTCATTTTTTTTATATATTCTTATACTTAGATGTAAGTATTGTGACGACCACGAAGGTCACATATTAATTGATGTAGAAACTTTATTGTAATGGACCTTTTAAGGCTTATGGTATTAAGAAGATAGATTAAAAGATGACAGATAAGTTGTCTGAATTTAAGGCTTGAACGAATATAATTAGTAAAGTTCAATTAAAAGCCTTTCATTGGCGTCTCCCCACGTCACAGTATACTGTACTGTAACTTGAGGCATTATTTGACAGTGTAACTAACAGCTAAAGAATACTCCACTTCAACTACATAACCGCCACAACAACATTAATACTAATTCAAACCACTTTTTCCCTAATCCAGTTAGTCCGCACCAGATGGCCAGCAAGCATGACATGCGCACGCGCACAAGAGCCGTAACTCATCGGTTATGTACGTCGTACACAACACGTAATCGTGAGGTGGTCGTCGTACTGCTGCTAAGTGGCCTCTTGCACGTACACGTAACGTACGTAACGGAGGTGATAGGCATGTCAATTTGGAGGAGGAATGTTGTTTTGTCAAATAAGATAAAATTCTATTGTGAAATGGAAATGTTGACTGAATGCGGTCCGGAAATGATAATATTTCATTATAATAATAATATTCTACAAACTATCACACAACGCCGTCTAGTCCCAAGCTAAGCAGAGCTTGTGTTATGGGTTTTAAGTACTAGACAACTGATAAACATACTTATATATTTCTTAATACACACATATATTTTTTTAGTATTGATAGGGTCGCGTTTGACCATCGTCTTACCTGATGGTAATCTCATGCTTGCCTAGAAGTAATCTATCCACTCTTGACTTAAAGATTTCTAAATTGTAGCTATCAGTACACACAGACTCCGGCAGGGAATACCACTCTTTGGCTGTACGCACAATAAATGTATTCCCAAAACGTTTTGTGAGTATGGGTTCATGTTCACCATGTAACGATGGCGCATCACCGCACATTTCTAACCTAATTTATGTCCAATAGCGGAGCAGCTAGAATTCTCTCCGAATTCTCCATGTTTCCTGATGACAAATGTGGGTCTTTATGTCAAGAGTGAGTATGTTACTTCTAGGCAAGCTCCATTATCGCTTACCATCAGGTGAGATAACGGTCAAGCGCGACGCTATCAATTAAAAAAAGTTTTATTTATTTATTTATTTATTTCTTCATCTTACATCTATCTTTACAGGTTTTTTTTTTTATCCCCAATGCGATAAATGCGCTTATCCTAACTTAATTATACTAACATCTATAGCTAATTATAAATAATGCATTCCTTGTGAATTCACCCAGAGTACAACAAAATAAGTCCGTCTCATTAGCTATCAGGTTGAGCGTGTGAAGCGCGCGCGATAGCGGCGCCTCCCTTAAAAGGTTGGTCCGGCCTCGCGGCTCCACCAGCAGGCGCGGTCGCCGTCGTCGCCACACGTACCTGTCCGGAACACACAAGCTCAACTGTCCCAAAACAATTGGATTGTGCACCTTTCCTCTCAATATTTTAAATATATATGAGGTAAGTGCTAGATCCCTCCTAACCCTTAATTCGTTGTATCCTACCATACCCAAGATAAATAGAGTAGGATACATCAACGGATACATTGGATAAACACCGTAATATCTCATTTACAAATATCTTATAAATTTATTTTGTACCTTCTCCAGCATGAGACTATATTTAGCTTCATGCGGAGACCAGATGACTGCGTTACACTCTAGCTGACTCCTCACCAGTGCGTTATACAATGCTACAACAGCTTTCAGATTCGTGAACCCTCGTACTGTACGAAGCATGAAGCCCAGGTTCCTAAAGGCTCTTTTACAGCATCGCGTGACGTGATCACGAAAAGTCAAGCTGGTGTTAAAACTTACCCCCAAGTCCTTGACTTCTGTGACCCGTACCATAGGCACCCCGTCAATATGATAGCTGCATAAGATAGGATTGTGTGCACGAGAAAAAGTGATTGTCACACACTTCGAGCTATTGAATTGCAAGAGATTTTCTTTGCTCCAGCTCACGACCCTGTCAATGTCCCCTTGTAGCCTCTCACAATCCTCCTTGCTCCTTATTGCGAGAGATAATTTGAGGTCATCGGCAAACAACAGGCAGTTAGCGTCCTGGACTACTTCTGGTAGGTCGTTTACTACTAAAAGGAACCCTAAAGGTCCAAGGTTACTGCCCTGACTCACTCCTGACCTCGTGAAATATGGATCTGACACGTGTCCCGCATATTCCACATATTGCCGCCTATCTCTCAAATAACTGGCAAAAAATTGGAGCGAATGTGGGGTGAAACCAACACCAGCTAACTTTGTGAGCAACACGTCATTATCGACTAAGTCAAATGCTTTTCGGAAATCAAAGTAAGCAGCATCCGTTTGCCCCCCACTATCCACTGTCGGCACCAAATGAGTCATGTGACAGAGAAGATTACTGGTGGTACTTCTTCCCGGTCGAAAGCCATGCTGAGCGTCTGAGAGCTGTGCGCTTACCTGTTTATATATGCTCGTGTAAATAGTTACACTTTATGTACTTATGAAAGTGCCTCGCTTGTTTCAAAAACATCAGTATTACGTTTATATTTTCAGGTGGGTTAGACTGAGGCGTATACTAGTCGTGAAACATCAAAACCCCTCTTTGGGTAATTTATCATAAACGAACTTAAATAAAAAACACAAGTGCCAAAAATGACCGTGTAATATACATATGTCGCTCAAGAAATACTTAAACTCCGAATCGAACCCTCACTTCGCAGTACTGTAACCACCGTATTTTCCTATTCCCTATGAGAAGTCAATAAGCTAGATCACTGTCGCTTTCACTTGACTTACGTCCGCCGGCGCAGGAGTCGCCCGCATCGCGCATGCTGGCCGCGACTTAGAAAGCCAACAGTTTCACTGACGGTCTGTGGTCGATGGACGAATGAACCACAGGGTTACATTATAACATAGCATAATCAGCCTTTTAATGCTGATTTTTTTAACTTTGAACCTGTAGATGGATTGAGAGGGAGAGGGAGGCCAAAGAAAAATGAATTGATTGTGTGAGAAGCGATATGAAAGAAAAGGTAGTTAGTGATAGTGTGACGGGTGACAGGACAGAATGGAAGAAATAAACGTGTTTCGCTGACCCCAAGTAAGGGCAGGAAGAAAAAGTAGATAATCAGCCTATGAATGTTCCCACTACTGGGAATCAGGCCACCTCTCTGGTAGAGGGACTTTACCATAATCCACCACGCAGACCTAGTGCATGTTGGTAAATGTCATATGTCTGCGAAGTTTTGGTTCTAGGACATGCCATTTCCTTACGTTTTCCTTCACCATTTTAAGAGTAGTGGTGATGAAATAAATTACAAAAAGCGCCTGGCTAGGTTTGAACCCGCGACCTGCAACTCGTAAGTCGGGGCCGTAACCACTCGGCCACCACTGCTCTCAAGCTCTCAAGCTGACATTGAACGGGATTGATTATGCAAGAGGTGTTTAATATGGATGAAGAGGCTTTAAATTCAATGCTGAGAGGATTAATTAAAGATTAGGTGTGATGGATGTGAGTGCAATTGCAATTTCTCTTGATCAGGATCACACGGTGAAAGTTTGTGAGTCTATTTGTGTATACGTATGTTTGTTGCTGCTTCACGCTGACACTGCTGAAAAGATTTTGGTGAATTTTTGCACACGGCTAGACTATGTCCTGAAATAACATATAGGATATGTAGCAATATTTATGGCGCCACATAAGAACTAATCCTGCATCGCGCAATTAAATTTCTGCGCGTGATTTGAACATATATTCTCTCAAGTTATGGGGAAATGCATCCAAGAAGAAGCCTTTGAAACATTTTCTACCAAACCGAGTTGTAACAGCATGGAACGGGCTCCCAGAAAGTGTTGTGTTAAAAATCGGTTGGACAGACTAAACATCTCCAAACTATATGAAACACACGCATCAGCTAATAGCTGCTAGTGCGTCTTACTAAATAATAATATAGAACAGCCCGAAATCATCTATCGGGCAGTTGCCCACCAGACATAATACCCGTCTGGTCGGAGGATCCTCCCATTTCAAAGGAAGACTTGACTCTCTGTTTTGCATACCTCCAAACCTCAGCCTTCTACCAATTTCAAGCGTGTATTAGCCTGGTGCACTCTCTGTTCCTTAACTCTCATAGTACAATGAGATGACAATCCAACACGATTGGAGAGCAGTCTAGGGCCTTACCTAACATTTCGTCAGGCGCATGAACGAGAAAGAGGGAGCTATATACCCTATGTATACCTTTAACAGGGCTGGGCTTTCACTCCAAAAACCGGGTAGCCAAAACAATGAAAAAACCCAATAGTACTTTTTGCTTGACTTATCAATCGAATTAGGGACCGCACGCTTAGCTTGCGACTTGCAACTACAACACCAACAAGACTGTTAACAAGCATCATATTATTATTCATATAGAGGTCACGTCTTAATAATACAGGCAACATAAAGGTCCACCCAAACATATCAATCACAGCGGTTCTTAGCCCACCGCCGCGGGGCCGGTTACATTGTTTCAATGTTTTTCTTACAAAACCCCGGCTACTCTGCTTACAACATCTCACAATAGAAGAAATTGTTATTAATGAATGATTTGTATATTTCACAAACTCGATATCGTAACTATAATTGTATTCTAGGACGGAATCGATTCTCGATAATCGCTATAAGAATCGAGATTACGAAATTAAAGCCCGGCTAATGTAAGAAGTACCGTTTGACAGTTCTCTACGTAGGACATTTTAATTTTAATTTATTGATAACTCTTACTTAAAATATGTCGTCAAAAAATTCTTCCGCATCGCTGTCGACTGGAAGTATGCCCAAAAGACTGGCGGAATTGCCACATTGTATGGCAATGCTTAATATCTGACCAAGGTAAAAGCCAGCCCTTGGATCACGCGATGGGTCACTAAGGCGTTTGGATAATTCTTTAAAAAGCGCATGAGCAATCGGACCCCACACCTCGCGGCCTATGAGTTTCAACCCCAAACGGCTCAAAAATATAACTGCCGATGAGGTTGTTATATTTCCGCCGTTTGAGGTTTTCCGCAGCCGCAGCAGCAGCACCAGCACAGTACGACGAGCTAGGAAGATGAGATAGAAGATTTGTTGAATAAAAATAGCTTCATAATTCAATGGTTTTACGGAAAAGATAATAGAAATAGTGTGAGTTACGCCTATATAAAAATACTTTTATTTTTTTATAAAAAAGCGTGAAACGGTACTTCTTAGATTTTTTGTGATATTATAGTCTATATCTACAGTATTTATTTATTTTAACTTCATATACAGTAGTGGTACATAGACGGACTTAATGCAACAAGGCATTCTCTCCCAGTCAACCTTTGGGTTAAGTCTGTTTAAAGATGCAAACGACTTGGGTAGGTGGTTCGAACAAAGTTAAAAATTATAATCTTTCGCTTCATCAGATTTGTTTACCATAAACAGAATACGCTAGACAATTGACGTCATTTATTATCCCTCAGAAACGTCAATAAAAATAAAGCACCTCTACTTATATTATAAAAACTGTTAAAATTCCCAAGTCATTTGACTTTTTAGACAGACCCCCCTACCTAATATCGAGTTTGATGGCTGTATTGAGCTCATGCAGTCATGACTGGTTTAGTGTAGTATGTTTTTGAGCTGTCATGAATGTAATAGAATACCTATTTAGTTTTATTTTATTTGCCGTCGTATCAACATTGAACAGTTTATATTAAATATTATTAGCTCTTAAATAATACACTTTATTTCAACTGTCTAAACAGATAATTGACTTTATCATGAAGTGGTAATAAACTATATAACTGGTATGGTTTTTGTTATGATTTGTATTAAAACAAGAACCTTTGTTTATGATAAACTCAAAACACGAAACACTCCGAACTGGAACAATCTGTAGGCTATGCTAATATTTGTTCCGTGCATGAATCGAACTCGCGACATGCAGCGCAGCGGCAAACCGGTCAACCATTACGCCGAACAATCTCGCAGCATTACATTTTAATAATTAATAGATTGGTCTAAACCAAATTAGGAAACCTAATTAACCTAATAGACCTCTCACAAGGAGGACCGATGACCTGCTGAGGGTTACGAGAATCTGATGGATACGAGATGTACAGCTGGTCGTTTTAGCGACACTTAAGAGGCCTATGTGGCTATGTTCAATATTGGATGATGAGATAACGTCACGGAAATATTTGTAAGTTACATAAAATATTATAAAGCATGTTTTTAATCTTGAATGGTTACTAAAAAAAAACCGGCCAAGTGCGAGTCGGACTCGCCCATGAAGGGTTCCGTAGCAGCAAGTAACATAATATAAAAGTTCTTGTAATGTGTTGTAACTTTGATGAATGTTTTAATAATAGTGTATTTTTTTCGATTTATGACGCATTAAAAAAAAAACTACTTACTAGATTTCGTTCAAACCAATTTTCGTTGGTAGTTTTTTATAGTAATGTACATCATATATTTTTTTTAGTTTTATCATTCTCTTATCTTAGAAGTTAGAGGGGGGGGGACACACATTTTACCACTTTGGAAGTGTCTCTCGCGCAAACTATTCAGTTTAGAAAAAAATGATATTAGAAACCTCAGTATCATTTTTGAAGACCTATCCATAGATACCCCACACGCATAGGTTTGATGAAAAAAAATTTTTTGGGTTTCAGTTCTATGTATGGGGACCCCCAAAATTTATTGCTTTTTTTCTATTTTTGTGTAAAAATCTTAATGCGGTTCACAGAATACATCTACTTACAAAGTTTCAACAGTTTAGCTCTTATAGTTTCGGAAAAAAGTGGCTGTGACATACGGACGGACAGACAGACAGACAGACAGACAGACATGACGAATCTATAAGGGTTCCGTTTTTTGCCATTTGGCTACGGAACCCTAAAAATGTATACAGTATTTTTTTGTTTTTTAAAATCGCTATTACGGGACACTAAATTCAATATAAACCCGGGCAAAACCCGTAAAAAAATCGGCTGGCAGTGTCTAGTTTACATGGCCGCGCCGTCATACTTATAATCTAACCAGATCGACTCAAATCAATCAATTTTAAATGCGTATTATATTTTTGCACGTGGCCTCGTTACCGACTGGGACATGTACGCCTGGCTTAACATATCCTTTTTAAAAAGGTCAAAGACAATCTGGCCTTAACTACAGAAGTCTAGAACGATTTCATAATCTCCAAAAGTCATATAAACTTGCTCTTGTAACATTACCATACAATACTAACGACGGAGAGCTCCTATTAGATCCGTATCTACAAAAATACATGAGATTTGTATGATGTATGGGCTTCCTTGTATGATAGCGATGATTTATTGACACCATTCGGCGTTTGTAAATGTTAAAAGTTTTTTTAAGAAACAAAAAAGCAATACCTAAAGACTTAAGTTTTGTTAATAACTAAATGACTCGCACTAAATTAGTCTAGAAACTGTTTCCGTCTCCGACTAAGTTAATAAAAACCGTCTCAGTATCAGAAAAATAAAAAAAAAGATAAATTAAATCATTTTAGTTATTCGTTTTTATATATTTAAATAACTAGCTTGTGCCACCTTCTGGTCATGTGAAGAGGAGGGATGAAACGCATGTTGCTAAAAGAGTTAAGAGTTTACATGTGGATAGATGGAGAGGGAGAGGGAAGCCAAAGAAACGATGGATAGATTGTTTAAGAAGTGATATGGAAGAAAAGGGAGTTAGTGATAGCGTGACAAGTGACAGGACAGAATGGATGAAAAAAACGTGTTGCACCGACCCCAAGTAAAATGGGACAAGAGCAGGAAGATGATGAAATTAAGCGGCTTCACTTGCTTGAAAATAGGTTTCTCCATACAAACTTTGGACCCTGTTTCATACCTTTAGAGGATGAATTTTGGAAAATCCTCTCTTAGTGCTTGCTTACGTCATAAAAGGAAACCTTGCACCAAAATTTCTCACTCCTAATCCCAGTAGTTTTGGCTGTGTGTTGATATGTCAGTCAGTCAGTTTCTCCTTTTATATACATAGATAAAAAAGATTAGGGAGGTACCAACTAAATTAATTTGTTACACAATTGAATTAACTACCTGCTAACGCCACAAGGACAATATGCGTTTTAAATCAAACATGCAGGTCATCAGAACAAAACACACATTCGTACCAATTTCCGATTGTTTCCAATCGATTAACAAAAACTTTTGATAGACAAATAAATATTTATAACGCAAATCCTTGGTCGCTATGTAAGAACTGTGTAGTACCGTCAGCAACATTGAATAATAACGTTACGCAACTACCTAATACATGTCGCAACATTAACGCACTATTGAAAATCGGTAACGCGTGCACTTAGAATCGATTCTCGGACTCGTGTTGTTTTTTTATTCGATTCTTTACCGATGTGTGGAAAATTATAGAGTTCTCTTTTATTTTCATCACGTACAACACTTGTTGGGTAACTTTTTAAGGCACTCCGATCTTGTTAATTCAATTATAATGGTGTATTTTGCAATAGATATTGGCGATTTGAATCTTGAAGATCTGTAGAACAATGTGATGTTGCAATATGAGATCTTTATGATTTAAAAAAATATAAGTGCTCCCCTCATTATAAACAAATTACCTACTTTTGCCTGTTCTTTATCTCTTTACCAATATTCCAAGTAATTTAAACAAAAAAAAACTAGTTCACTCCATGTAAGCATTAAGGTAGAACTACACTGCTTATACGTGTGCTACACACGCCGATCTGGGCGCCTCGATCTCCATACATTTTATATGGCAACTAGACTTGTAGAGCTACACTAGAAAAAATCTTCATCTTTTTAGCAAAAGAGGCGATAGACATAATTATGTTACAAGAAATAGGGATCAATTAGTTCAACCAGGTTTCAGACTGGCTAAAGTGGCCTCTTCTTTCATGGGGTACTGTTTGAAATGTTATAATAAAATACCTCCCCACATATTAGAACTCAATGAAACGAAATTTAAATCTTGTATTAAACGCACACTATGCAGACAAGCATATTATAAGTTGGAGGATTATATTCAAGATAAAAATGCTTGGCTCAATGCTGGTCCAGCTCCACTACCACTAGGGCGTACTAATTAGTTGATTAGTTGGAAACTAATATTATTATTTTTTTAATTTGAAAGACACAATTGCATTGTATAATGTAGAAGCACTTTTTCCAAGTTTGTGAATGTGAAGCACCATGGAGCATTTTTATTAGGTTACAACTTTTTTTTTGACATTACGAGCATGGCAGTTGAGAGTTTGTCATGCTCACTCAAATGTCTCGCTGTTGGTGGCACGTGTTATTGGGTCGTTCAGTTCCCTTCAAAATGGTTGAGCTGAGTGGGGCTGATGCACGCGTCATGCTCGTGAACGGGTGCCGTCAGATGGGACTGGTCATCTCTTAGCTGCCAGTGGCTTAATTCAGTTTCTATCTTTTAATTATTTTACATTTTTATTTCACTAACGACATTGTGCTCACATGATAGAAGCAACAAGTAATATGTAACCAAGCATTATATGTAACACATATATGATTTAAAAGAGTGTCCATGGAGTTTCTTGCACGTTCTTCTCCATAGAGACCTACTCTTTGGAACGTGCAATTTAGCTTCACTTTTCTTGGACTGACCGACATTTGACTATTCAAAAGTGCCTGTAAATGGTCTATTTGAAATAAATGCTTTGAATTTGAATTTGAATTTGAATTTGAACACTTGATCCACGCCACGCGACGTCGTTCTAAGTACAAATCAACGTGTAACACGTGTGTGTCGGTCTAATGTAGTCATAGCTTCACTCGTAAAGTTAACAAGATACAGTCCATCCATCAAAACAACAGATTCAAGGGTAACCGATAGCAAAAATGATTGTCTTTATACATTTGTAGATGGCAACATCAATCAACGTGAACTTTTGATTGGCCAGCGAGGTTACTGCTCTATGGTCACCTTGTAGTTTGTAAAATTGAGGTAGGTTCCGAGAATCTTAACGAGGTAATTGTAATTACGAAAGCAGTATAGAGTTTTTACTGTAATACCTATTATTTAATTTCATTTTTTTAAAGATATTTCTAATATTCACTACCTAAGTGAAAATCTGCCCAAAAATTATTATCTAGCAACTCTTCAAAGACTTATAATATTTTGTATTACTTCCGTCTGCGAGAAAATTTGTGCCTATGCCCCTCAAGTCATAATTTTTTTCTCACCAGTAAAATGTTACTGTATAGTAGCACTCTACAGATACTTTTTTTTTAATCGGTCCAGTCAAACAAGCAAAAATCTAAAAATACAAATATTTCCTCTAATGTTAGTATAGTTCAGTGACATTTGCTTTTGGATACGAATTCTCGCAACCATTAGATTTTATAAAACATCCATTATAAAAGTTATAGACAGTAATCTATAGTACGTAATCATTAGTTGCACGTTATAACTTCCTACGGCTATTACCAAGCACCAAACTACTCTAGTTAATCTAAACTCATTATAGCCTAAAAGTTAACCTCGACCTTTCCAAATCAATCAGTAGAACAATATCAATTGAGATAATCTCGCCCATTCCACTTCCCGAGTTCCCGCCAAAACTTTCACCTGACAGCTGACCTTGACAGCTAGCCGCCATCTTGTAATTAACGTCACATTTTTTTAAAATAATTGTACGGTTGATGTGAACGGCCTGCCCTTGCTAGGGTTACCCGGAGCCTGTCTGTTAATGTCATGATTTTTCGTGATCGTTTGTCTGTAATTAAAATCTAGTTACGTTTCTATTTACATTTTAATTATTGTGAGTTCAAGGTGTCGTGTAGTGTTTTGTTAGATTTATAATTAGATATTAAATTTGGTCAGCCCGCAATTAACACTTGAGGGGTTGACTTTCTAAACATTTTTAGTTCACTTTTATTGACCCAGGTTTAAAAAACAATACTTTTAAAATTTATTACACAATAAAGTAATTGTAGTTTGTCCGTCAATCAATGGTCTCGTAGAAAGGTTCACACATTTTTACACAAAAAAAAATGTTTATTAAACACGACTCCATTCCCCTAGTCTCACAAAGTTTAATGACCAGCAGCACATGACACTCGCATGAGAACCAGTTACGAGTCGCACGGGGTCAAGATCTAGCGAAAGTGGTTTCCCGGTGCGATCGTTATACTGATTGATTGTGGGAGATTCGTATTTGTAGCATCTTCACGATTCACGATTAATTCATTAATCGTTATAACTACTTCGACGTGTGAGGTCTATTTATAGCCAGAATTTGGACGTGATGAAGAAATGGTTAATTGTGGAGTCTTTAGTAATGGTAAAAGTGTTTATATTCAGGATAGGCAGGCACAGGTAAATGCCTCTGTGGGATGGCAAGACAAGGATCTAATATATAGATGTATATATATAATCAGCCTTTTAATATTCCCACTGCTGGGACTCAGGCCTCCTCTCCTAGGTGAGGGAATGGGCCGTAATCCACCACGCGGGCCCAGTGCGGGTTGGTGAATGTAACATGTCTTCGAATTTTTCACTAAGTTTTCCTTCACCGTTTTGAGAACAGTGATGATGAAACAAATTGTCAAAAAGAAGCCTATTATTGATTACCGCAGAAATAATTGGCAAAGCCGTTCCCAGGCTTATTTTTGGAGCCAGTGGACTTCCTTTACTTTTTACCAACATAAAATATTAAAAGGCAGTTAAACTAATCAGTAATTAAGCATTGTATCAGCTGTTCCTCACGACTCTTCACATAAAAAATAATGGGTTTACCTCCAATTCATAATTATAGCGATAACTATTAAAACTTTCACCATAGACGCTTTGATTATAAGATTTTTAATCTGTAATAATCTATGGTTACATAAAAAACAATTGCCGGTTGTTTTTAAAAATAAAACAGAAATTTCATGCGTGGGTGCGCAAGCGCAAGAGAACGTGATATTAAAATTTGGATGAAAGTGAAAATGATTTGCGTGTTCTTCTGAAAAGATACGAATATCTACTTAGAAAGATGAGTTGGCAAATCACAGCCTTTTTACTTTGTGGATTTAGTTTATATTTGCGTTTTCCTCAATAGTTGCAGTAATGTGAAGTACTAAAAAATACACTGTAGAGTGGTAAAACTTGTGTGGGATGGCCATTTTAGCTTAAAAACGCCGAACAAAACGAGACTAAAATAACAGAATAGAATACTGGATAATTCAAACGTAACCAACAGAAGATCGGATACTATCACAGCATCCTTATTTAAATAAATAAATAAAGAGGTTTTATATTTATGTTTATAAATAGTTTCGTCTCTTCGTTATTTAACACCGACTTGCGATTGTTCTGCCATTATAGCAAAGAGTTCCTTCCCATAAAAAGAAATAAAAATAATGAAATAAAGGTGTTTCTTTTTATATCTTCGAAGTTCAAAACTATCAATATGGTAATATTTTTACGGGACCAATCTGGTCAAAAAAAAAACATCATCTATCCACAATTGACCGAAATATCGGTGAACCTATATATAATAAAAATCCTATTTGATGTCGGTTTCAAAGGTAATCTCGTCTCTAAAATTAAAGATCCAAATTATGAATATACTGATAGAAAGCTCCATTAGTCAGTCTCTGTTGATATAGGTTGTTTTTTACTGGGAATCGAGAGGGAATTCACGTGACAGAACTAGTCTTTCAAATAAGCCGTCAAGCCATCCGCATCAAAACATATTTACACGCTAAACACATAATAAAACTACATACACAATTGTTGTTCCAACAAGACATATTACCATCGTCGCGTGCCATCAAGTCACGGCGCACAACGAACAGACGGACACACAGACATCCGTGTAGCAACTCGCTGTCACGACACGTCACGGAGTCGTTGCGTAACCGTCACGGAGCGTGTAAATGGGCCGTGACGGATACAAGCATGTGTTGTTTGTTAATGGGGGTGAATTAAGTCGTATGAAGCGTGCTCTGTCATCGGCTACATCATCGTGTACCAGGTGAGAACTATCTCACCCCTACACATTGACTTTGACCACTAGCTCGAACGCGAGCCTATCCATAATAAAATTCGACATGTTTTGGAAGATTGGAAGATGAGAAGTAAATGCTCTAGAAGATAGACGACAGTAGTAGAAGCCAGAAGAAAGATTGCACTCAAAGAAGACAAGTGTATTTAAAAAAAATAACGGACTATTGAAAACCTCATGGAGAGTTTTACTAGAATACAAAGCACTTGTTGAAGTAACCTATTATATTATATTAGAAATGTCTTTTACAGGAGAATGGACTAGGACTATTGGAACTTCAAGGGAAGTTTACTTATATATAAAACTTTTGCTAAATAAGCAGAGATTATTAACTGTTTTTATTGTTTCTGCGTTCGCGTTTGACCACTATCTAACTGATGTGTATGCTTGCCTAGAAAAAACGTCACTCTTCACTTAAACACTCGTCGTCACTTCGTCTTCGCCACTCTTGGCTTAAAGACCCCTAGGTTGTAGCTATCACGAAACAGAATCCGGCATGGAATTCAACTCCTTAGCAGTATACGCCATGTAAATACTATGAAAAGAGCCAAGAACAATGTTAGATTAACTATTAATCTTATTATAAATTAAAAATTTAAGTAAGATGACGAATAAAACAATTAATGTTAGCTAAATACTATCTGAACTTGATATATTTACATTATGAAGACTAGAACAGCTACAAATAATTTAAAACGTCCTTGCAACGAAGCTCGTCAATTTTATATCATCTATCTCACTAATGTGAATCCAATTGATTCCTATCAGTAAATCACAGTCATTGATCAAATGATCACACCGACCTCCATCTTTATTGATTTAACTAAATGGAACCGACATTTAGATCAACTATCTGTGTCGAAATGGTAGCGAAATGCCAACTGTAGCGGAGGTTGTGTGATATTGTTACTTATTGCTAAGTATATTAATTAAAAGTAACCTCTATAGTTTATATTCTTTGATAAGATTAATATAATTTATGAATGGAACTATGGACCTGTAAGTAATCCAACTTGAAATCGTGGGTACCATATCCATACCATAGGTCCATGAGCTTAGGACGTAGTTTTGCAAATGCAAAACCATTTCTATCGTTGATCATTTTCAGAGCAAAGTAAATAATTTGCTATCTAAGTAGGTATTCTAGGTATTTTTGGTCATCTCAAAAAATCTTAAAGGTCTCTAATATACGACTGAAAAATCCATTAGTTACCAATTTATATTTATTTTACTAATGTACTTCTCTAGACAACGATCTCATCAAAACCCTTTTTGGACACAATTATTACGGCACTATTTCTTTGACCTTCCTAAACTCTTATATCCAAATGAAATGATTCAAGGCTTGTTTTAAAGTAATTCTATTTTTTTCTGAAGCCAATTTCATTGAGAAACCAATGCCAATCACCTATGAACCTCATAAGCTCAGCATACAATCCGTAGCGCCGGCGCAGCGTGGCGGACACGGCGCGACCTTGGCGAGATCCTTTCTAATCCCATTCCTGCGCCCGCGTCGAACAACTGTCTGCTGCTAGCCTATTATTGGTTTAGGGTAATATGTGGTTGGTTTTATGGAAAATGTAACACGTGGAAAATTACATGTTATCTAAACCGATTGTTAGCAATTTCGCGAAGAACTGTTTGGCAATAATGGCCTTAGATACTACACATTCTGAACATTTTCGGTCAAGCTTTTTGGAAGAAAGGAAACTATTTGCCATGTGCATTGCTTTGTGTAATTCATTTCATCACCACTGCTCTCAACACGTTGAATAAAAATATCGTAAGAAAAGCAGCATGTCCTTAACATTCAAAGACATCTGACATCCACCAAACCGCACAGAGTCCGCGTGGATTACGGCCCATCCCCTCTCTTAAAGAGGAGACCTGGGAAAATTAAAAAGCTGATTATGATGATGGCATAATGAATCAATTGTTTCAAGCTCTGGGAGAAACTATAATATGTCCGTAAATTCTTTCAGTTTAAGTAGCAGGTTCACGGTACTCTTTCGAAAAATCCTACAAGCTTTTATATACGAGTATCGAACTAGGTATATACGAGTCTACCCGTACATAGGTGCTAACTATTCCTAAGTACAGTTACATTCTCAGTTTGAACAGCCGAATAGAATGTGCGTATCGCTTGCAAAGTTAGGAGAAGACAAATGAAGGCTTACGGCGCATAGCTTCTGCATGTTTTGCTTCTTGAAAGGTTTCGAAGTATTGTTCCTTGTAGTTGGAGTACTTACCTGGAAAGATAAAAGAAATATTATAAGTACAACGATATTTTAAGTCTTACGAAAATTAAGTTAGTTGGTATAATAGTATAAATCATAAATAGTCTAGCTATATAGAATGAATAGAATAGACAGACAGCTTAAGAGCATTCACTCCCATTTACGCGAAATTTGATTATATATAAGTTTTTAACTAATACATATTTAAAATAAATGACGTAGAATTAAGTAATCATTATTTTATTCCTTAAACCAACATTTACCAGTCCACGTTGGTAAAACCTAGCATGGATTGAATTGGAATGGTAAAAACCCGAAAAAATCGCCCCATTATAATAAATACTTACATTTACCCATGTTGGTAAATCTTAGGTTTTACTGGAAAATCTTAAGATTTACCGTAGTTCGAGCTTTTACAGTAACATATACAGTAGTTCAATGTTTATTAACCTCATAAAACATTGTAAACTGCGCTTCACAAGATGTCTTCTCAAAGTTCAACGCACAAGACTCGAACCTACGATCATCTGATAAGCAGCCCTCGCTCCTAATAGGCTCATTTCCGGCCATTGACATTACAGATTACTTCATTTAAAAGTTAAAACTTAAAAGGCAATGTTTATTTAGTAAATAAAGCAGATAAAGTTTATTATGCGTGGATATACGTCAATAAAACATATTATTTATTTTTTTATGAGTTTGTACAATATACCTAAAGGCCATGGACGAGTAATTTTCTAGGTTAAGTGTTTAAACATCCGGTGTATTGAAAATTACATCTCTTACATCACTTCAATAGTGTACAGATGGACAAGGAACATGCAGCATTCCTTTTTTAAATGTATTTATTTATATTCCATGTCATCGGTCCACCTTGTTGGAGGCCTTCCAACGCAGCGTCTTCCGGTACGAGGTCGCCACTCTAGAACCTTTCGTCCCCATCGACCATCGGGCGGGTCGCGAGAACCCGATGGATGCGTGACCGGACTGGTCATTGTGGCGACGCTTGGGGGAGGCCTATGTCCAACAGTGGACGTCTTTCGGCTGATATGATATGATGATGATCATTTATATTCAGTCTATTCTGTGGTAGAGCACGGGTGGGCCCAGTAATAACTGCCTCGACTTACAATTTGTAGGTCGCGGATTTGAACCCAGCCAGGCGCGTTACTTTGTCCACGATGTTTTACAAAACATTCAAGATTATCGTGGCAGCATTAGTTGCTGTCAAGTGCGGTCAGTGCGCGGCAACCCTATGTGTCTACGTTAGGGTTGCCATAAATCCCTAAGGCCCGTCAGAACAATTACAATTTGGGTCCCTCTTTTTTTAGTATTTACTGGGTCCGTCGCCAAACAAATGCAAAGCCAACACTTTGCAAATTAAAAAAAGGAAACTTTAAAACCAAACCTTTTAGAATTATATGTATTCATTTAATAATTCGGGGATAACATAACAATTAATTAAACATCATTCCTTTTTATATTTATCAGATGATTTTATTTAGGGCAGTAATTGACCTTTTATGAATTTATAAAATTCTTTACAACAAATTAATTTTACTTTAAAGAATAACTTCTGTGATTTCGTTCGTCTACGTTGGCAATTTTTAAAAACTTTGTAACCCTGCGCTCGAATGTATTTGTCAGGACATTTTACAGCTTGTCGGCACGTCGGGACACCACTGTCAATAACGGTGACATGTCCTGACTTATCGGGACGAATGGCAACCCTAGTCTAGGTACTCATTTACCGATATCGATCTCAAAATTAATGGCAATTACTCTGAGAAGAGCATCGAGACGTGTAATGTAGGTAAATCGGCTGCGACCTTTCGTAGCCCTGTTTATATGGACGCACTCGGAAACAGGTTCACACCATTTACATTTAGATTTGTGTATTTACCTGCTATTAACCGGTAAAGGTATGTCACAGGCGTTATATGTTGCATGGAACATGACCTAACCTTATCGAGAAATATTAAGGATACATGGAAGTTTGTCAAACTTTATTTATTTATTTAAAAAATTCTTACTATAATTTTAGTTTGAATCAATACATGGTACATGGTGGAGATCCCATCAAAACGCATAAAATGTTTTGGAAAAAAACAATGTGCGTACAACTAAGGATTAAAATTCCCTGCCGGAGGCTACGTTTCCTGATAGCTACAACCCTTCTAAGCAATCATCAACCACATCATAATTTACCATCAGATGAGATAGTGGTCAAGCGCGAGCCTATCAATGAACAAAAAAAAAATTTTCAGATACGTCTTGCCTATACACCTATCTCCATCTATTCCATTTATTTATTTTATTCTTCATGCCAAAAAGAGTACAAAGACGGACTATCCCATATATCCCATTGAGAAATCTGATCGCTATATTCTGAAGCCAAAGTACTCTTAAAAATAAAGCATCTCTTCTGCCAGACACAGCCTCTTAGTCACCATTTACGAAAGCCTCAGTAATGATGAAACTGTTTATTAAAAACCAGATATCAGACAGCATTCCGCATCAGTTAATAGTAGCAAGGCATTCCGCATTCCTTGAACGTAAACTATGGTTCAATCTATATCATATTTACCGCTAAATCAGCGTAAGTGTATGAGAAATACATTGAGTGATTTTAAATGAAAAACATACCCTCTTAGCATACAGGTGGTTCAATTAATTTACTTTTCAAATATTGAGCATAGTTAGAATACTCTTTGTGTAATAATAAGAAAAAAATTCAGTTATTTTTTGAGACAGTTTTTGTAACAGCAGTGCCGAAATATAAAGTACAATAGTTACTATACTACAAAAAAGTACAATACTACAATAGTTTCCTACAGCAAGCTTTAAAGTCAAGTCTATTTTGTTCTGACATAGTAAAAACTTTTTTACAAAAAACTACAATCGACTAAAAAAGAAAAACTTCAAAATGCAAAACCACTTTAATTTCGGAAGCCGGTGTTAAAAAATGAAGAAACAAAACTAGAATAATTTGACGAAGATATCACAGAACGAGATACAAAAAAAATCAGATGACGTCAAAACCTCCTCCTTTTTTAGGAGTCGGTTAAAAAGAGTTCGTTCTATGCAATTCCAAATCCACGACATACTTGATAAATTCATATAATTAGCAGGTAAAGTAAAGAAACAGAGGGAATAGAGACGTGATGGTAGACCTATGTATTTTTGGGGTTGTCGCACTTTGTGTATATGTTTCAACTTTTGATGCTCAGATACAGAAACTTTTAGTGAAGGACGAATATTATGCGAACCGCCATGAGAACCCTAAAACAGCTTTCTCAAACACATTATTCGATAACTTGCGTTAGAAAACATTACCACAATACGCCATAAACAAAATAAACGCGTGTGAACACTTCAACACGCATAAACATAAAAAAAAATTATAAAAACTTGTTGTGAAATAACAAAAACATTGTTGACATTATTTTGTGAAATTCATACTTATCCCATTGTTGTAATGTAGTACTAAAGTTTAATTAAGAAGGTATACATTTAGTGTGAAATTGCGAATTTTTAAACTTGGTATTGTTCTAACTTACGTCAGAAAGGTGTATGTATATTACAGAGGTTTTGTTACTCAATTCTGACCTCGAGTCGTCTTTATCAATGCGCAGTGGAAATGATGAGAAATTCGTCTGGTTTTAAGTTTTATGAAACGCGTTTAGTGCGTACTAAAATATTGTTATAAGACACATTAAAAAACCTTTTGAATTGCGAAAAATCTAGAAAGCTTTGGGAAAAGTGTCAGAAGGATTTTTTTTATTACATAATTCAATTTCGTGTGTCAAAAATCTGTCAGTAGTTTTTTTAATCATCATCGTCTCGATAACCTTTTCCTAACTAAATTAGGGTAGGCTTCTAGTTTGGAAGCCTCCATCGCCTTCATCCTTCCAAGCCTCCAGTCGAATCCAGTTTACCTAGTCGAACCGGTGTTTTAGAGCCCATGAAGGGCCCTTATAATACTTCAAAAGATAGAACAAGGTTCCAATTAGTCATTCCTATGGAGAAGAACCGGCAAGAAACTGCATCGACGCTTGAAAGGTAAAAATTACTAAGCGACATTAAGTAAACTCTACAGGAAATAGATTTAAAGTTATTTTTTTTAGAAAAATAAAATTGAAACTTAAAAAAAAATCGGATTTAGATAGCATAATGTTAATAATATCTAAATCCCACTAATTTCGTCATTTTTAACGAAAAAAAGAGTCAAAAATTTTTACTCTAAAGTTTATTTAATGTCGCTTAATTTATTTTGCCTTTCAAGCGTCGCCATGATTGTGATAATTTCCTATATTCACGCGGGCGGAGCCACTTGCAGCAACTAGTAGGCCTATAATCAGAATCTCCTGCCCAAATCTCAATGAGCCAAGCAGATGCGAACTCCGAAGGTCACGCCACTATACTATCATGACGAAACATGTCATTACCACTGACCAGCTTGATCTCTGTTGCACCACTTGATCTTGGTGCGAAAGATAACATGAGACTTACGAGGCATATCAAGTTAAGGCTATCATTATAGTTATGATCTTGAAGAGTGGGATGTTTGTTTTGCTTTCATAATAAATTGGCATTTAAAATAATATCAGTTGCACGAATCGATCTTTTAGGTTAAGTAATGCTACTCAACGGTTTTTTTTGAGATGGGTAATCATCCAACGACTTCTCCCACTCCAAGTCGGAGTGCGAGTGGCGTGTCAGGCTTTTAGTAACTAAAACCCACTCCTATATAACTTTTTGGTTCGGCGTTCCAGGACCCGGGGGTTCCCCTTTCAGACTACGATTGGCCCCAGTAAGTTGCAGCCCGGCTGGGCTCCTATGGTTTTGCTGACATCTCTTTGAGTCGCACGTGGAATACTACGCACCGTCGACGACTCGAGCTCCGGATGGTTACCGGACAGTCAGACAGCGAGCTAACCATAGCTCGTCGTCCGCAAGCCTACGCCTACGGTGGCTAGAAAACAGGGTTGGTATCCCAGCAGCTGAAGCGTGAGGAGGTGGGCTCTCGCGCCGGCCACCTCCTTCGCTAACATTACTTCTTCACAGAAGGAGGCGACCGCCTGGGCGCCTGCCATTCCTCTTAACGCTACTCAAGGGTTGTCTGAGGAAGGTGACTATCTTAACAAAGAATTGGCATTAGAATCTGTATTTTTGTTTACGCATATTTTTACAGAAACATACAAGCTTAAGGCGAAAATAAGGATGAGTTGTTTACAAAGGGTTTTTCAAACTGCACAGCAGAGGAAAATTAATTCAGGAATTTATACCAAGTAGACTAAAGCGCAGTACAGCCGTATTCACCTATTATTTTTATTACCAGTATTTCCTAATTAACATTCAACCAATTTAGTAAACGCAATACTTTGCATAACGGTAATAAATCTGACATTTCCTTCATAACAAGTCACAATAGAAAACTGAGAAACTTGCATTAATTCCTCGCTAGGAAGGTATGCTAATCAAATTATTATGTTTACACATTACATACTAAATGGCAGGGGAATATGGAACTTTTGTAGTGGAGATAAGAGTTAGTAGTTTTTATGAATGAAAAGTGAATGTATGTTATGTGTGTATTATTCACTTTGGGTGGTGTAAACAATGTAGCATGTATACTGTGAAGCAATATTACTATATGATGATTCATTGTTATTCAAATTTTTTTTTTATTTCTTTTGGTAGGGTCGTGCTTGACCGCTATTTCATCTGATAGTAAGTGATGATAGGGTCGATGATGAGGAACGCTTGGCTAGGAGTAGAATAATATTACAATGAACGCAATGATTCCAATGTTACAGTGACATTTTAGCAGAAAGTAACTATTAGTCCCTCTCCTAGCATGTTAAGGGCAATACCAGTACCCCTAGCCAAGTTGCTAATCTGCAATAGTTAACGCTTGTAGAAAGCTTCAAATGTACGGGAATAACGTCGTCTTAACGCCCAGTCACGTGGTCAGAACAAAAGAATTGGCAGCAAGGTCAACTCGAAGCGTTCGGCGCAAGCGAAACGTTTGTAACTTGGCTAGTGGGGCAGGTTTAAACATCTTGTATACGTCTCGCTAACAGTGCGGCTAAGAAAAGTATAGACTTCCTTGTTGTGCGGAAGGCATAATTTCAATTTGGTTCGGTGTAGAAAAGACACATATTTTTACACAAAGCCAAAAATTGATTAAGGTTTCTTAAAAGTTACAAGCTCTATAAGCCTTGTGCCACCACAATGGAAGTTTTATTACCAGGTGTATTGACCTTGTACCGCAGAAATGGAAAGTATAGATAAATGCCGCAGCAAACGTGTTAGAAAGAAGGCCTGAGTCCCAGCAGTGGGAACATTAAAAGACTATTAGTCTGTTACTACTTATGCTAACTATTAGTTTGTTTGGCAGAGCAACAGAATAGTTTAAAAGAGTTACCGCAGCCCTGGAAGGCAAAGGGCAACTAAAAGGCAACAACACGGGTGGGTTGTATTCAGCAACAGAGCATGAGGAGTTATTTTATGACTTTCCACCTAAAAAGAAACCTGTCTAGATATAACATCAGTTAGTAAATGTTCCAGTGACACTCGGTTCCTGGTGAAACACAAGTTCAAGGAAGCATTTGACTGTAGAATGTTTATTCAGCGAATCAAAGCATAAAAAGCGTGTTTGGCAATTTTCCACATTTATTTTGCAATTATTTTCGTGCCTATGTAGGTAACGTAGACGACTGGCACGAAAATATTATCTAAAATTTATTTAAACTGGTGTGTAGATACATAATGTTTCACGATTTCAGAACATTATTTTATTATTGTTCTATTTCGATACGCTTTTTTATTATTATTTTTTTTTTGTACCTTTGCATACAATGATGACTAGTTTACACTATCCTCATATAACTATTCGTATGTTTAATCGGTCTTTTTTTAGAATAACCATTGAGTTTCTTATCGGTTTTTCTCCATAGGAAATTATCATCATCATCATTTCAGCCGATACACGTCCACTGTTGGACATAGGCCTCCCCCAAGCGTCGCCACATCGAACGTTACCATAGGAAATTATCAATTGAAACCGTGCACTAGCTTCTGACCTTTACAAGTGCCCAGGTAGGCCTGTATAAAATAAAAATATTTTTAATTTAATTACTGATCTTTTTTTTTGGTGGGTTCAAATCATCCAAATGACATCCCCGCCCTTGGACGGAGCGGGAGATAGTGTCAGACTATTACGAATTACTAATCTTGAAGATTTGGACATGTAACTTTGGTTTTCATTGATATAAACTAGTGTTTGACTGCGATCCAACGTGATGGTAAGCAGCGATGCAATCATTGAAGAGCCTATTCACTTACAATTTAAAAGAGGACCCATAATCCACCAGACCATTACGTTCTGCCCAAGTTAAGCCACAGTATCATTGAAATAGCTTAGGTTATAGGTCAAACAAATAATGAGTAATGCCGACTGGTAGCGCATAATTTCTCGGTCTTGGAAGCTAATTGAATTGTACATGTAAATTGTATGATTTCCTAAAGTTGAATCGGGGAGTGGGAGATCTTATTTGATTATATACCAACCCAAAAGAAGCTAAACTTTTATGAGCAGTTGTGGTACCACTAAAATGGCCCGAACCGAGTTACGAGTTGTAGGGTCGTAATTAAAACCTAGGTAGACGCTTTACTTTGTGCAACCTAATAGGCTAGTTGCCGTAAAAATGTAATTAATCCGATTTTTAGATTATTCAAAAATAAAGGACACGTATTTTTTATTTGTAAATTAAACCAAAAATGACAAGATATAGCCCTCATGCCGTGCTACATTTTTTCGCACGGGGTGACGTCACACGTATCTTGAATGGGCTATATCTTTGTTATTTTTTGTTTAATCGAAAAAAGAAAAAATACGTGTCCAATATTTTTTTTATAATCTAAAATACGGACTAAATAAAATGTAATTATTTTGAAGCTGGAAACTAGGGTAGTTTTATTTTACTATATTATATCCTCTATTTCACTGCTTGAACTAATGATTCGAAGACATGTGACGTCCACCAACCCGCATCGGGCCCGCGTGGTGGATTAACCTAAGTTCCAGTATGTCATATCATCTTCCTAACCTTTCTCCGACTAGCTTAGGGTCGGCTTCCAGCCTAACGGGATGCGGCTGAAGACTCGTGTTTACATAGAGCGACTGCCTCTCAGATATTCAAAACCTCTTATAATGCCATGTTATTCTACAAATTTCCCCGCTGATCTTTTCAACCGGGAGTATGTCGAAGTTTGTAGCTATTGAATACCTATAAACTATTGAATAAGCCACTAACCACAATAACTGTGCTTAAGTAGTAAACAGTACGTAAATAGCCAATAAACCACTTCAAATATGTTTACCGTCTAATTACTTGGTGATAGTAAAGCAATTATGCGTAAACAGCTGATGATCGAGCACGTTCCATTTCCGTAGCAGGCGCGATGTTGCGCGTCATTGCACACACAAACGTTTGCACACATTATCACACTCATATACATAAACGTTACGATTATTACCTACGAGGTTGATTGATATGTTATAGTTTGCTTTTTGTTGCTCGAAGACCAGATGGTCGATAGAGCTAAAAGGTTCTGAAGTGGTAACGGCGTACCGGAAGCTGCAGTGTAGGGAGGCCATCCACAAAGATCGTGGTGAACCGTTATCCTGGTGGAAATCGCGGGAATTCAAGGAACATCAGGAAATGGGCGTATATACTCTCATTCAGCATTAACTACCTAAACGAGAACTACTATAACAACTTCAAACGACTGAAGGTATATAAGGATCATCAACATAGGCCTATAGAGTGGAAAACAAGTAGGCCGTCCCACTACAAAGACTCTTCCGCCTGACCACCCCTAAGTTCATTTTTGCTCGCACTCGAAACGAAAACTTCGATGGGTTTGGTTTGGCGCCGCGCCTCTGGAGTCAAGCGAATTTTTTTTAAGTGATCAGGCAGAAATGACCGCGACGGTACCTTCTATATTGTCTAGCGCCTATCTCAGGATGTTGAGTTACCGATTCAAAATTCTATGATGGACGTCAAAATACTGATGATTCCCACGAAAATTAGGTATGCCCCTGAAAAGCTAACTCGCTTACGCCAATGATCATAAATCGCAAAAATAAACCAAATCCGCGAAAAATAACAAATAATTCTAGACAGCTTACTTCAAGCCTACTACAATCATAGTAGATACTTTCAAAGTTTCAACAAAGAAGGCAATGGTCCTTATGTAACAGTGTGCCAGTTGGCGACCGGCGCTTGCGCAGGAACCGGTCCTAAGGGCATTATATAGACCACTGTGGCTGCAACGTTATACGGTAGGGAGAAGAAAGTTTGTGATCGTGGATAGTTGCTGTCCTTGGACTGAAAGGCCACCCGCTTTGTTTTGTGGCTGAACTGTTGGCTAAGAAAACTCGGGTTTCAGAAAAATTAGTCTCTCCACTACCCTAAGGTGGACTGGTAGAAAATGCCTATGGGATTAAGTCCGCCTTTGGACAAAGTTTTATTAGTGTTTAAAGTTTTAAATAAACAAAAGATAAGCAACATTTCTGGCTAGCTATTTATTTTAGGTGTAAAATCATCAAGACTCTCGCTCTACGCTGAATCATGAGGGTGTGTCAGACTTTTACTAACTAAAAGCCATCTGTCCCAGGACCAAATCAGAAGCTAGCTTGAAATAAATATTTTTTTTTACTCTACTCAAAATGACCTTGCACTAAACTTAAGTAAACCACCCCAAAAGCCTTACTTACTTCATAACTATTTGGTAATGTGAAGGTTACCAAACAGTTACATTTTCAGTGAAAGTAAACATTACATTACTTTCAAGCTCAGTCGAAATTCTTAACCTACTCCACAAGTCCACATAGAGCCTTCACCGTAAGGCTTTGCTCTCGCCGCTCTACTTAGAGCCCTTAGCACAAGAAACTGGTTTTATTGCAAACATGTGGCCAGCGTTATGTAATAGGCTTTGTTTTTAATTGCATAAATATTTAACTAATTGAAGTATCAAATGTAAGAAGCACAGCAACGACTCTTACTGACGAGTTGTAGGTAGCGGGTTCAAACCCAGTCAGGCGTATAACTTTGTATAATTTATTTCATCACCACTGCTCTCAAAACCGTGAAGGAAAACATCGTGAGGAAACCGGCATGTCCTAGAACCAAAAATTCGAAGACATATGATATCCACCGACTCACACTGGACTTGCATGGTAGATTACGACTCGTTCCTTCTCTGAGAGAGAAGGCCTTAGTCCCAACAATGGGAACATTATAACGGTGATTATTTTTATGCTTAACTAATTTTTTATCTATGTATGTATTTAGAAATATATAAGTATGTTTATCAGTTGTCTAGTACTCATAACACAAGCTCTGCTTAGCTTGGGACTAGACTGCGTTGTGTGATAGTTGTGGAATATTATTATTCCTTATTATTATTCCTATTCCTAATTTTAGAATGATTTAATCAAGGGAAAGTACTACTATTTGATATTTCCACATTTTTGTGTATCAAGTATGAGTCAATAAGTTTTATTAATGGCTTGTATGCGATAGTGTACTCCCATGAATCATATAAATTGAAAAACAAAAAATATCATTAGAGCCTAAAAGTTACTACTTTTTTTTTCCAGTGGTAACATCATCTTATGACGTCCTTGGCCGGAGATAGTGTCAGACTCTTACTGGCTAAAAACCCACCCCGTTCCTTCGTACCCTGGACCCAGTAGATTTCGATCCAGCTGAGCCCCTGCTGTTGCTGATAACTAAAGGTTACTACTTCATAGCTCTTAGGGAAGCAAAAGCGCAATCATTATGCGGCGCTTTGTTCGTTTTGATCCGGTGTTTTATTAGATTATAAACTAGGAATTTGTCAATATCTTAACTTAAGTAGAGGTGTAATTTAAAAATGTCCTTCAAATTCATAATTCATATATAACTTATCAGGTATAAGCCAGATAGCTTATACCTGATAAGCTATTTGACTTATGTTAGTAGCTTCTGTGAATGAGGAAAAAAATGTCTAAAACGTATATTTTTAACTAGATTTCTAATTGCATCACTCGCTGACGGAGAAAGTGTATGATACTTGAAATAGTGAGCAAGTAAGTATTATTGTAGGAAACGTTTCTCGATCACTTAGACTTAGGTAACGGTGGAGTCCGCGTAGTCACCACTTGCACACTTATTTTTTTTTACACTGAGACCCTAAACTAAACAGAGCTTGTGCTATGAGTACCAGGCAACTGATAAACATACTTAAATATTTCTAAATACATATACATTATAGACTAGCTTTTCCCACAGCTTCGCCCGCGTACCTAAAATATAGCTTATGTCACTCAGGGATAAAGCAGCTTTCTATCAGTGAAAAGAAATTAGCAATCGGACCAGTAATTCCAGAGATTACCTCCTACAAACTAAAAAATAAAAACAAAAACAAAAAAATCAATTTTTACTATATTGTTACGCCACTAAACGTGAACACGCCATATCTCCGAGAAAAGAACGAGTGGCACGTAATAATTAAAACGCATTGCTGTTCGAAAGGTCTAGAGTAGTTGTACTTAGACAGACTTGGAAAAATCTCGAAACATCCACAACATACCTACATACGTAGTAGGCATATATCTAACCGATAAGGGAAATTGTACTCTCCGACGTTAACAATAGAGTCGAAATTCGCATGAACGTGACTCTTATTATTACGAGAAATAAAAATGATTTATGACTTCGAGAAGCGATTCAATTGTTCTGGAATTCTGGATAGATCCGGGGACGTCGGTATCTAGAATTTTCTTGGCTCCGCATAAAAAATACGGGCCCCCCCCGGCCGGAAGCGAGTCAGTTGTGATTTCGACTGCGATCAAGAGCGAACTACCCTAGTACTCGAAGTGATTTTTATCAACGACTAAAGCGATAGTGTAACGGTACTCTAGTGTTAATTGCGATTCGGATTATTGTTGACTGGACTAATTTGTTATTGTTTGTGGTAAATAAAGTTCTCTCGTCAGTAAATCGGCATTTGATTACCCACGTACGTAACAATATTATAGATTAATTACACCCAGACCCAGAACAAATGATCATGCTCATTACACAAACATTTATCTTGGCTGGAAATTGAACCCAAGACCTCCGGCACAGCTGTAAGGGCCACTGACCACTAGACGAACAGGCTTGTCAAAAATAAACTTATTTATTTTATTTAAATTTAATGTGATTCCTTCCGTTTTAGACGTAATCATAACAATGCAGTAATTGGTGATTACAAGTCTTGTTAACGATATTAGGATATAACAAATTTCTGTGAAATAAATTCAGAAATATTTCCTCATTACCTTACAATTTCCGGTTTTTGGTTAGTTTAAAACAAAAAGCATTATCAGCGTTAATAATATCCCCACTGCTGGGATTCAGGCCTCCTCTTTAGAAAAGGGAATGAGCTATAATCCACCACGCGGGCCCGGTTCGGGTTGGTGAATGTCACATGTCTTCGAATTTCTGGTTCTAAAATATGCCAGTTTCCTCACGATGTTTTCCGTCACTGTTTTGGGAGCAGTGGTGATGACATACATTACTCAAAGTAATACACCTAGCTAGGTTTGAACCCGAAACCTCTAACTCGTAAAGAGTGATGGTGACCTAGTTGTTTAACAATCTAATTTTTTTTTTTATTATTAATAGGCTCGCGTTTGACCACTATCTCACCTGATGGTAAGTGATGATGTGGCCGACGATGGAGCACGCTTACCTAGAAGTAACCTATTCACTCTCGACTTAAAGACCCCTAGATTGTAGCTATCAGGAAACACAGACTCCGGCAGGGAATTCCACTCTTTAGCTGTACGCATAATGAATGTGTTTCCAAAACGCTTTGTACGAATGGGTGGGATATCCACCATGTACCGATGGCGCAACGCCGTACGTCTATATTAATTTATAAAAAATTTCGATTTTGATTTTTATGTTTTTTTTTACTATATTTGGTAGGTCTGAGAATAAGTCATAGGCTATTTTTTATCCTCCCATCACCACCTCCCATTTTTTATTATATTATAAGACAGAACAAAGTTTGTCAAATCAGCTAGTATACATAAATATAGAATTGTTATTTATTACTAAGGATGAACGCGCCGCGATCGCGGGAACTAAAGACATCAACGCGCTCTACTGAAGGATGGCCCATTGGTGGTGTATTTTTTTATTTTTTATTTATTATGTTTTATCGATGTTTTATGAGGAATCGTTAACATTTTATAACTATGTGAGTAATATTCTCTGTCTATAAAAGTAGTCACTAGGTTGGAATGTTTGTAGAGGGCTCTAAGCAAGCGCAAAAATGCGGATATTAGATTCCTATTCGATTACAATCTACGATAAAGTATCTTTGCAATTTAGTTAGATATTATTCAGACATATATATATGAAAAATACATACAGGAAAACTAGATAAGAGATCAATAGACATCATCAAAATATGCAGCAGCAAAAACAAGACAATACAGAATATTTTCTTAATGGTTAATTGTATACAAAAAAAAAAAAAACTAATCATAGAACACAATGATTAGACAATTTATGTGTAAAAGCTAGCTTACCTCAACATTAAGTGTTCTGCCAGCAAACCTTTGAGTGACAGACCACGTTTTTCTTTTTAATGTATTTTTTATATCGATAACGAACCAAATAATGTAAAGAGGCATTATTATTAAGTCAATACCTAAACATTTTTGAAAAATAACTTCGCATATATTTTATTGTACTCTGAGTGAATTTACTAAGATAGCACTTTTAATTTGTTACAGTTAAATAAATCTAGTTTGTAATTTAGTAATAAGAAACCTCAATATTGATTTGTAAAAGTCTATAAGGATATTGTTTGGGAATAAATAATAAGAAAAATAAATAAGAATGAGCATTGTTGGCCGAGTGATAACGGCCCCGACTTACAAGTTGTAGGTAGCGGGTTCAAACCCAGTCAGGTGTAATTTATTTCATCACCTCAGCTCTCAAAGCGGTGAAGAAAAACATTGTCAGAAAACCGGCATGTCCAAGAACCAAACATTCAAAGACATGTGACATCCGCCAATCCAGAACGGGCCCGCGTGGTGGATTACAGATCATTTCCTCTCTTGGAAAGAAGGCCTGAATCCCAACAGTGAAGGGAACATTATAAGGCCGATCATGCATCGCTAAATAAATATGTGCAAAAATCTTTTATCAAATGACCATTACAGTTCCAGAACCTCGCAGAACAGCGCAACTGCGTAGGCGCACCTACCTCATAGAGATGCGCCACGCTGATAGCGACACAATGGCTGTTAACAGCAGGTATCAGGCGGACGTGACCCCGACCTGCTTGCGAGGAGGCTCTGCCGACGATATGACTCATGTCAACTGGGGAGACTGGGTTAGTCGGGGATGATGTAAAGCCTCTTTTCCACTGAGCGGCCTTTACAGTTAGTTTCTCATGGCATGACCATAGCTCGCTATGCGACGGTCCGGTAGCTGTCCGGACCGAGCTCAAGTCGTCAACGCCGCGCACTGTTCCTACGCGCCTCAAGGAGTTGTCAGCAACAGCAGGGGCCCAGCTGGGTCGAAGCCTACCGGGGCCAAGGGTCTGCTTCAAAAAGGAAGGTTCGGCCCCGGGATGAAAGGCAAGAAGGAACAGGGTGGGTTTTTTAGTCAGTTACAGTCTGACGGTATCTCCCGCTCCGCCCAAGGTCGGGGGATGTCATTTGGATGATTTTTACCCACCAATAAAAAAAATTAAAAAAGTGGACGATTGTCCCAAGCTGTTCCCATTACGACAACTATTTGTCGTGGCCACGACAGGTAGTCGCAAGAACGACACATGATTTACTGTCACGATTCTTAACAAAGTTTTGATCGCGTGCCGGAAGACGCAGCATTTTAAAGCCTTCCACAAGGTAGACCGATGACCTGGTGAGGGTCACGGGAATCCGATGGATGCGAGACGTACAGAACTGGTCGTGGTGGCAACACTTGGGGGCTTATGTTCAATGGTGGATGTCTTTCAGTTGAAATGATGTGATGATCATGACGACAATTACAGTTACAGTTATACTGAGTCTAATTATGTTTTTTTTTGCTTCAAAAATAGTCTGTTTCAATAGATTATATTTTTAGATTTATCCTCTAAAAAATCACACAGTGAATGACTCCTTCCTTACTAATATAATAAAAGCGAAAGTGAGTTTGTTTGTTTGTTACGTCTTCACGCCTAAATGGCAAAACCGATTTTGACGAATTTACAGGTACAGAGATATTTGGGACCCTTGAAACGGACATAGGCTATTTTCTTTTTAAGTGCGAAAACGGGGTGATACAGGCGGCCGAAGCCGCGGGTAAGTATTCATATAATTTTCTTGTACTTCGTCATTTTTCGACCTTTTAACATAACCCTCTAATATTTTTTAAGGGAACAAGGACCTCCAAAATGTAACCAAAAAATTTGAAAAAAAGAATGTTTTCCCAAACGTGGGAAAAGTAACCGAATAACTAGGCTGCTATTCACTTTGGGGTCATGATCAACGAATGATATCAATATCTACTTACATAACGTAATAATAACAAGAATAGGCCTTCCGCTACATAAAACAAACTTTCTAAACCACATTCGTGTAATGATTGATCAACAATCGATATAATCTATTATTATAATCGATTGTTTCGATTATTCGTGATCACATTAGATAATATGACGGTTTAAAAAGCCTACCGCGGCTTCATTATTTTCATTGTGTAATTATTGAAGAAGATTTAACAAGTATGATTTAGTAAGTTCATTCGTGAATAATTGGTTAATTTTATTTATGTTTTAGTATTGTAGATCTACGTGTCTTTTAGATGAAAAGGTTGGTGCATTAGTTGAGCATTTGGCTGCTGCGCTGGGTGTCACGAGTTTGATTCCCAAATATTTGGATGACCTACAGATAGTTCTGGGTCTTGTGTACACAGTTAAACAATACAGGAGTAATTCCTAGATTGGGTAATTTTTTAAAATAATAAAATTACTTTGGCTCATGTAATGCACTGTGCAGTTTCCAGGTGCAGTTGAAAAAATATACATTCATAGTTCAGAAGCTTTCTATTATTTTGTCTCTTGAAAATTATCAACAAATTAATATTCTACAAAGAGTTTTATCTTCAGCACGCTTAGTATTTCATAGTTCCTCGCTACTGACTTATTACTACTTCTGCAGGCCTAGCCAAGATACGACCGTTTCGTTTCGAATCTCTACAGTGGGTAACGCCTCCGATTCCTTTGTTCTGACCAACGTGACTGAACGTTGAGATGATATCACTACCTTATTTTTGAAGTTTTTTTCTAGCGTTAACGATTGTAGACTATGAACTTGGCTAAGCCCTCTGAAGTACTTTAATTAATAGAATCCCATCCCAACCCACCAACTGATTCCATGCCATCTGATTTCCCAATGATTTTAGAAAAAAATAACAATCATCTACAGAAAATACTACTTTGATAAATACTAAACTAACTGAACCACGGGCTGTGACAGAATACGCCTCTTTGCTTGCAACCACAGTAATAATGTTATCTGCGATGTAACTCAGCGCTTGCGGAAAAGTGAACACCCTGTACTTTGCCTCGCCCAGTCGGACTCGACACTACGCTGTGCTAACAGGAACGGCTTACTTCCTTATTTCCAAGTTATACTGTTTTGGTAAAGGAGTAATCTTGATAAATAAATTATTTAATTAATGATGACAATCTTTTTAAGCTGAAATATGTTTGTGTTTTAAAGCTTGTTATTTTAGGTTTAATTTTATTAAATGGTGCGGTTTTGGAATGAAAAAAATAATAATTAAAGAATTATTTTTTAAATAAACCATTTTGTAATAATAAAACTAATTGTATTTGTATAAATTCCATTTTTTTTTTAATTGATCGTTCTTTCTTAAGACGTAACTTTATTTATTTTATTTGTAGTTCTAAAATACTACTAAAAATCATTATTGTATAGTTTTGTAGGTGGAATCCAGGACCGTAGTCCTGCCCCCCTAGCCAAGTTATAACCGTTTCGCTTGCGTCGAACGCTTCGAGTTGACCTTGCCGCGAATTCTTTTGTTCTGACCACGTGACTGAGCGTTAAGACAACATCATTCCCGTACATTTGAAGCTTTCTACAAGCGTTAACTATTGCAGATTAGCAACTTGGCTAGGGGTACTGGTCCCAAACACCCCACTGACCATGCATAGATAGTATGAATAGCGCAACAATAATTAAGTTCCAGTGGGTTATGACTATATGAAGAGTACAAACTAAAAATAAAGATAGTTACATTTTTTATTTGTATTGATATAACAACTACCTTTTTACCTTACCTATGTAAGATGATTTCATCGTCAACTGTTTCTACAAAAACTCAACATATGCCGCTTAAACTACGTTACTGCAAAAATAATCAAACTTGTAAACTTTAAAAGATTTTTTCTCAAACTCAGATCATGATGATGATGATGGAATGTCTTCCCGGTCCCTTGCCTGGTTTCTACAATGCGCTAATCTTAAAAGAGTTACCTATTTTATTTTATTTCTTATGTAATACGAAAGCAACGTAACAATGAATAAATATATTATTTTCTACTAAACATTCTAACAGACATCCGTGTACAAACATTTACACAAAACAGATATTTCACAAAACTTTCAAAACCGACCTTGTAGTATCAAAAATTATTGTAAAACTTGATTCATGCGGCGTCCATTGTGTGGCATGCACAATTCAGCCTATTATCTGCGTATCAACCTTGCAGCAAAAACGCTGCTCTTTCTGAAGGCGACCATATTGTCTATGTCTCCCAATACTACCAACATTACCACTTCAATATTTTTCTAACCAATAGTACCAAGTTTTGTGGTGACAAAGATAAATGGAAGGAAATGGGGGAGGCCTATGTCAAAAGACAACTTAAGTGGTTGCAAAAAATTTTGTTTATTTAAAAAGTTAGTCGTGGGAATCCGATGGATGCGTGACACACACGACCGCTCATTGTGGCGACGCTTGGAGGAGGCCTATGTCCAACAGTGGACGTCTTTCGGCTGATATGATGATGAAGATGATGAAAGCGTTAGTTAAAAAGAATTTTGTTTTTATATAAGCAGTATAAATCAGAACTGTAATATGGTTAATAACTGTTTTTATTATTATTATTAGTACCGAGTTGCTGACGATCCGGACACAATATATACGGACATAGTGTCCGATTTGACACATTTTTATTTTAAATATTTTTATTACTGACGATTCGGAAACACACTCTTTAGTACAGTCAGACAAAAAAGTTTTACAAAAACTATTTTAGGTTTATGTCCGAATATATTGTATCCGAATCGTCAACTACTCATACCACCAACTACGTTACTACGTGAATATTTGTCAAGCAATAGTACCAATTTCACCACGTGATGTTTATGTGCGAATAAAAAGTGTTCTAGAAACCATTTGCGTTTATGTAATATTTGGTAATACGTTTTTGTTACTGGTTTTTTAGGCTCGACTTGTTGGCTATGTAACCGCGAATGAAGTATGTGTTGGGTCTCAATTCAAAGGTACCTAATAGTTATTAGTTATTCTAATCACACAATAGTATACAAAGTGAAGTATGTGTGTGTGTTTGTTACTACTTCACTTTCCAAGGGCAAAACGGGTTCGTATGAAATTTAGCACATGGGTAGATTCGGTCCTGAATAATACATAGGATACTTTTTATCCTAGGAATATGTTCCCTTGAGATAAATTTATACTTTCACGCAGGCGAAGCCATTGGTAGAAGTTTATTTTTCTGTTATGCCACAATCCAATCCTCCAGCCATCGTAGGCGTGGACTTGATGACGGCGAGCAATGAGTAGCTCACCGTCTGGCTGTTTGGTAACCGTCCGGACCGAGATTGAGACGGCGCGCAGTATTTCACGCGCGCCTCAAAAACCGTAGGGTCCCAGCAGGGCCGAAGCCTACTGGGGCCATGGGTTCGCTTCTGTGAGGAAAACCCAAACCTGGAACGCGAGGCAAAGAGTTAGTCAGTAGAAGTCTGACACCATAGAGCGGGATAAGTCTTTGGATTATTTCTCACATAAAAAAAAACCATTCAATCTTAAATCAACAACTATATATCTACCATTACGTATTCAGAACTGATTCCATCCGAATGAGGAAAACCTATAGACCAGAAAATGGAAATGTGAAGACAGATTGTCTTCACAAAAGATTTCAAAATTAATAAATGGAAACTGCAAATCTTAGAATTACAGATTCTCCTAAGATGGTGAAAATATCTGCCATTAAATGTTGCTATAGCAATTTTTAACCATTTCTAACATTAATGAGTTTTACAAACATCTTAGCCTATTGTTAATCTTTCAACCGGTAAGTAATACAAATAAACCAATAAATATTTATGAGGTAGAAGGTCAGGAGTCGTAGTTTCACAAGCGCGGCGTGGACATGGCGGCGGTGAGTGAGATGTGTGAACATGAGCAAATGACCTATGCGTCGGTCACGACTAGTGTTGCCAGGCGTCCCGATTAGCGCGGGATGTCCCGATTTTTAGGGGTCTGGGGACGCGTCCCGATTTGTACCTGATCGGGACGCTAAATGTCCCGATAAATCAAAAATCCTGAAACTGAAATAGCTACTGAAGAAGTCTGGTTTTTACTCAGTAAAAATTTGACACGTCCTCTCGTTCCACCCCAGAGGGAAAGAAGTCACTGGATGATTTCCCATCTAAAAAATATTTATAAAAAAAAAAAATTGTCCCGATTTGAAACCCTAAATCCCGATTTGTTTTACCATCTGTCCCGATTTTTATACAAGTAGACCTGGCAACACTAGTCACGACAGACGTGCATACAGACACATCTCATTCTGTATGATCTGTTATTTTAAACTGTCACAATAGTAAAAATATCGTCATTATCATTTCAGCCGATATACGTCCACTGTTGGACATAGGCCACCCTCAAGCGTCGCCACAACGAACGTTCCTATGCATTTCTCATCGATCGGTTTCCTGCAACCTTCACCAGGTCATCAGTCCACCTTGTAGGAGGTTTTCCAATGCTGCGTCTTCCTGTACGCGGTCGCCCCTCCAGAACCTTACAGCCCCAACGGCCATCAGTAAAAATATGATTGTACTATAAGCTATTTTTATCCACGTCTTCACCGTCTTCAAAAGTGTAAACCAATAAATATTTAGTTACGCCGGAGTTCCGGTGCGGTGCCTACTTTCGGCTCCTCATCACAATAGTCATCAGGTCACTTCGATGATACCATTTTCAACATAACTGTTCAGAACCATTTATTTGTTTTTATTGTGATAGTCGGTTAACTATCTTCATTGAGATATCTATGTGAAGGTGAAGTTCCGTTGACCATTTCTGATCTTCTTCACCAGTTCCACTTCATCAAATATATAACTTTTGACTTTTGACTAATACTCTTTGATTTTTTGAGGTTCTCGATGAAAATATCACAATCATTTATTGTTGCCTATATCATATTTGAGGAGTTTCCTCGATCTTTTATGGATGCAATCACCAGGACTGGATTTTGAAAAAAAAAAGTGACAAATCTGGAAGCACACCCTTTTAGTAGAAAAAAATAATTAAATCGGTCCATAATTGCATCACTGCTTACCGTCAGATGGGATCGCAGTCAAGTACTAGTTTATATCAGATAAAAAAATAAATAAAGACGGAGTTGTGAGGTATCAAACATAAAAATTAAATACAACTGAATTGAGAATCTTCTCCTTTTTCTTAGCGAATTACTTTTCATTCTAAAAATAATCTATCAACAATAAAACTGATTCATGAAATGGCTAATCGACCACAGCAGTTAACCTCAAATCGCAAGTGCAGTTTAACTTAAGATTAACTGCTTCAAACGTTAACATTTCTCGGAGAAAGTTCATTTTATCTGTTTTATTACAAACGTACATGTTATTTATAAGATCTCATCGGTTTCACTTGTGGGATTGCTTCGTAAACTGCGGATATTGATTACTAGTTTTTACCAGTGGCTTTGGCCGCGTTAAAATTGATTTTATTCTAAGGAAACAAATTTACGAGATAAAAAAGTATACTTTTGCTATTTCAAGACATGATCTATCCCAAATTCTGTCTTAATTCGTGCAGCCGTTTCAGCGTGAAGAAGTAACAAACATACACTCACATACCAACTGTCAAAATACAAAAGTTTTAGGAGATGTCAGTGAAGACGTAGGGCCCAGCAGGAGCCTACTGGGGCCATGGGCTGGCTTCTAAAAGGGAAACCCGGGGTCCTGAAACACAATGCCAATGCCAAGTGGGTGTAGATTTTAGTCAGTAAAAGTCTGACACCCCCTCTCGCTCAGCTCAAGAACGGGAGTAATCATTGGACAAAATACCACCTAAAAAAAACAATCTTTTGGTTACATGATGATTACAATACAGGTTGTAAGGGACAGCCCTCCACAAACTTTAAGGGCTTGCTCAGTAGACGAAAGTGACCAATCTTCCACAAACATTTTATCAGGAAACGAAAAAAAAATCGGCCTCACCATACAAACTATCCAATCAAGTTTATAATTTTGTATGGTGAGGCGGATTTTTTTTTTCGTTTCCTGAAAAAAAAGTCTTGTGGAAGGTTGTTCAGTTTCGTCTACTGAGCAAGCCCTTAAAGTTTGTGGAGGGCTGTCCCTTACACCTTGTATTTAAAAGCGCCTATTTACATGAATGACTAGTATAAAGTTATCTTCATAATAGACGGAACGGGGGAGCCTAGAGCTGAAGAAGTCATTGGACGATTTACCAACTAAAGAAAAAAAAATTAAAAGCCGATCTTAAACTTAATCTCCTAACTATAAAAAATTTGCTCCACCGATTAATAACAATAACATCAGCTGGTAATTGATCGATTAATTAACAAAAACGTAGAAGTCGTGGAAGATCTTCGTGTTTTTTGTCACGAGCCGTCACTCGGGGTCACTCGAGGTCACTCAGGGTCACGGCGGAAACTCTTTGTTGTGTGACCTTTGTCTCGAGATGCTGTTATATTATTAAGCAGTTGAACATCACGATTAGTTTTTGTTTATATATTGGCTTTAAGCTAAGTAGTATACTGGTTTTTATTTATAGTCGTCTTTATGTAAATTAATACGATGACACAGTAGGCGCAGTGGTTGAGCGATTAGCTGCTCTACGTAGCGCAGGTTCGATTCTCGCTACCAATAATGCTATGGCCGGATGGAGTTTCGGGTCTGACTGTCTTGTGTATCTGAGTTTAAATATTCGTTAACAATTATGTAGGATTATTATTTTAATAGAAAACTGAAACTCAATGCATTTATTTCAATAAAAACATTTTTGAATTGTTAAGGAGTCGTCTTAGAAAGATGAGGGTTTACAGACACTTTGAATTATTAAAAAGTCCATCAGTCAGAATTATGAAGCTAATTACATATTCCAAAGCGTTCTAGATCTCTATGGAGAAAAGGGGGTAATAAAATCCATTGGTAATCTTAAAAATAAAATAAGATTTGGCTCAAATATTCAAAACTATATTACCAAACAGAAAATCATGGTTAATCGAGTTTACTGAAACAGTTTATGCTAATATCGTATACTAGCTTTTACCCGCGGTTTCGCCCGCATACATAAAATATAGACTGTGCCACTCAGAAATAAAGCAGCTTTTAATCGGTGAAAATATTTTTACAATCAGACCAGTACTTTCAGAGATTACCTCCTACAAACAAAAAAAATAAACTTTACCTCTTTACAATATTAAGTGTAGATTAAAAAATAATTTATCACCAAAAACAAAGTAGTCGCTTAAAAATTTAAATAAAATCCAGATAGTTTTAAGAGATGTGCCAATACGTTGCCAAATGTAGTCGTACACATACAGCAAGTAATGCATGCAACGATCCAGGCCGTGGGAATTACACTAGCTAGCCTTGCAGATGTCGCGTTACAAAACTGATGCTCAGTGGGTTTGAGTTAACAGTTCAGGGCTTAACTTTAAATGTACAGTTCAATTTAGTGTTGAGATAAGACTTTTTGTAGGGCCTGTATTTAAATGTTGTGTTTATTTTAAATTTTGTTGCGATGTCAGGCCGTGTCATCACCAGCCTTAATAATGTTCCCACTGTTGGGACTCCAGCCTCCTCTCTAGGAGAGGGAATGGGCAAGGCAATTGGTGTGGTCAGGTCGTGTATTCCAGAGAAACTTTTTTGTTACTTTTTACACATGTTTTTATGAATCAGAAATAAATAATAAATTAAGCAATGTGTCTCACATCTAAACTTTTCAATTGAAAATATTATTCGTAACTAACTTTTATAGGTATAGGTACACCATACAACACAATCTACAGCCCGATTCACGTAGTGAAAACCGTAACGATGTCGTAGCGATTTAGTCGTTTAGACCATTTCCGTATTCACATTCATCAATCGAGTTTGGACGACCCCGTTTTTAAAGTCGTTTGAAATTCGTCGATTTAAAAAAAAAACGGTTTTACATTATCCTGGTAGAATACTTATTAATGTAACTGGAAATAAGTCGATAGATTGTGAATACCGCTTTTGGATAGGACTTCGATCGAACGACTATAAAACTTCAACGATATTTGGCTTGTTTGATTTTACGTGAATCAGGCTACTTATAGAGATAACTATTTCGAAATACATTTACAAGATTTACCCGGACACATAAAAAAAAAGAATAAATCATTGATTTATCTAAATAATCCATTACAAATTCATTTATATAAAAGAAAAAATCTAAATGACTGACATATCAACGTACAGCCAAAATTACTGGGACTAGTTGCGTGAAATTGTACAAAAGATTTCCTTGTATGATGCAAGTGCACACTAAGAAAGGATTTTCCAAAATTTAGACCCTCAGGAATTGAAATGGAGGTCTTAAGTTTGTATAGATAAACCTTTAATCACGCGGGCGAAGCCACTAGCAGAAGCTAATAAAAGAATAAAGAATGATTGATTTATTTAAACTCATCAATGTATCATTACAAATCATTTCGAGTAATCAACAAGATAAATGTCTAAACTTTCAACTACACAGCAAACTAAAGACCCGCTTATTACAAGTATTACAAGTACAGTCACAACAATAAAACATTTCACAAAAACACGCTCAAATTAATTCCACATCATTACAAGTAAGTGTCAAGTAATGTAACACTTTACAATTTACCATCTGATTAATAATATAATGTTGTAAGTAAATATGATGAATTGACATACATCTCTAGAGAATGTTGCTAATATATCGAGCCAATCTATAAATTACAGCTTTGGGACATCAGGTGGCAAATTGCCCCACAATTTAGAAACATATTTTTAATAGGAGACAGATTAATATACTGCTACTAGTACGTGAAGCGCCCCAAGCGAGATTGGGGCACAAAATTACTAGATACCTCATTAGTCAATATCATTCGTGTAATTATGTGTCCTTAAGATAATGTTGTCATACTTAAGACATAACATGAAATATAATCACACTAGCTGTTACCAGCAGATTCGCTCGCGTAATAATAGTTTTCTCCATACAAACTTTACACACTCGTTTCATCGCATTAGGGAATGCATAACATAGCATTATCAGTCTTTAATGTTCCCACTTCTGAGACTCAAATCTCTTCTCTAGGAGAGAGAATGGACCGTAATCCACCTTAGGGAATGAATTTCAATGCTCAAAGCTCGCATATATCATCATATCAGCCGAAAGACGTCCACTGTTGGACATAAGCCTCCTCCAAGCGTCGCCACAACGACCGGTGCTGTGCGTCACGCATCCATATCGGATGGATCGGATGCTCGCATACTTCATAAAAAAAAATATTGACTTTGTGCATAATCTCGCTTTCCTAGTGCCAGTAGTTGATATGACAGACAGTCAGTTTCTCCTTTTATATACTAGCTTCTGCTAGCGGCTGCGCCCGCGTGAAATTAGTTTTCTCCATACAAACTTTGGATTCTCATTTTACCCCCTTAGGGAGTAAACTGTGGAAAATGTTCTCTTAGTGCTTGCTCACATTATAAAAGGAAGCTTTGTGCTAAATCTCACGTTCCTAGTCCCAGTAGAATCGGCCGTGCATTGATACGTCTCAGTAAGTTTGTCTTTTTATATAGATAGTAAATGTCAAGATTTAAAATTATCACATGCTTAATTAAAATTCTGCACTATTAGGATTTATTATCTCAAACGACGCAATGTTTCGGTATTAACTGCCAATTTAAAGCCCTTTGGCATTATTTCACACGCATAAAGTTATTTTTATCTAAAGATAATTGGATTAGTGAAGTTTCACACAAAGGTCGATCGTTTCATCGTAAAATGTATAAGTTTGCTGGGAAAAAGATTACACCAGTAAAGTGAAGACAAAAATACCTAAAGGTAGCCATGGGTATACCTGGCAGGTCTGTCTGTACAGTTGAGTGGTACAGGTAAACCGGAGCGTGGTGTTGCACAACTGTGCAGGTTTCCACACAAGGTTACCTGATAGGTATACCTTAGCGTGTATGGCTAGCTTCAGTGGTCTTTAAAAAAAAACAACCAAATAGTGCTCCTTTTTCGAAATTGACTTCAAAATACAAAACATTTTTTTTTTTGATCTTGGGATTCATGAAAAACATTGTTCCGATCTAGAATGCAACGAGAGAGCTTGTCAGACTTTTACTTACCAAAGCCCACCTATGTTCCTTCAGTTGCTTCAGGTACTCGTATGTCCAAGAATATATATAACATCTTTGCAAAAAATATTCACGGACTTTAAATATATAATAACTTTCTGTACCCAATACTTTTAGTTATAAGTATACCACTTACACTATAGGCTTTCACAAGAGATAAGTCGTCCAATTATTATGTAATTATACAATAAAAATACTTATGTAGCTTCGCAATCGATATATAATCGAATAACGGTTAATCGAGTTCAATTGAATGGAACATCTTTTTGATAATTCTTTACATAAGTCGACTATTTTTATTGTGTCTTCTTTTTAGATGTATATCTTTGTCGTTAGGAATAAAAGATAGATTGTGGAATGCACGTTGTATACACCATTGTAAAATATTCACGAATCAATTGTTAGGAATTACATTATATTAGTATATCCCGTGACATCTGTAATACTTGAGAATTTCATGATCGTAACAACAGAGTTCGCGAAGCTGAATTTTTTGTCAATAAAGAACAATAATTTATTTATTTCAAATATCATCGAGTCTTATGAAAATACTAGCTGCTGCCAGCAATTTCGCCCGCTTGAGAGTAAAAAAATGTTCCAAGAAAATTTCTGGGATAAAAAATATTCTATGTGCTATTCCGGGACATGGTCTACTCATGAACCAAATGTTATTCAAGCCTGAAGCTTTCGCCTTTATGATATTAGTCAACACTAATATAATAAAGAGGTATAGTTTGTTTTTTTGTTTGTAGGAGATAATATCTGGAAGAATTGGTCCAATTGCTAAAATTCTTATACCGCTAGATAGTTGCTTTATTCCTGAGTGATACAGGCTATATTTTATGTACGCAGGTGAAGCTGCGGGCAAAAGCTAGTAAATAATAAAGTTTAGAAACTTAAGTAGCGTTACTTTGGTATTCTTATCATGTCCATGTCTGACTATGTTGCCACTACACTGAAGTAATGTTTTCCATATCTAATTTTCTTTTTATTTCTACTATTTTCTACTTACCTTCATATTATGAACAGCCTGTGTGACCTTATCCATTGTTATATACAAAGAAATGTTTTGAAAACTATTGCATTGGTATGCTTCAGGCTTAAAATGCGTATCTTTTCTGTTTGCTCTCTCAACATCTTTTAATGAGGTGTGAATACGGATTAGCATAGTTACTTTAATTTTATTTAGAACGACTCATGACAAAAATCTTATCTTTGCGTAAAAAGTATACTGTTTTAAAAGTGTATCTATGCTTGACTGCGATACCACCATGCCCACCTGATGGTAAGCAGTGATGCAATCGTTGATGATGAAAGGCAATAGATTATTAGAAGACTATTCACTCTGGCCTCAAAGACACCTAATTTGTAATATGACGAGAAGACCACAACAGGCAAATTTCTTCCAGTCCTTCGATGTTCGCAGTATAAATGATGAGGCAAAACTCTCAGTCCAGAGTGTGTCAACAATGTCAAGACACTCGCCGTAAGTAGGGTTGTTCGAAGGTAGAAAGGTGATGCCAGAATCAAGTCATATAAGTGTGTGTGTTTTACCTCTTTTCTTCATTTTCATCAATGTTCTCATTTTATTCTTTGGAATCGACATGTATCTACATACACATAATTACTTTATATCCATCTAAGTCTGAGTTCCTTTAGATGGCTGTAAGATGGTTCAAAAGAGTAACGGGGATTACATGTGGGTGTTAGGCGGTAAAAGTCTGACACTTATTCTAGCTCCACTCAATGTAGTCATTTTAGTGGTTTTCTTTTTAGTGATGTGACAGTATCTCTCCCTCCATTTCCTTTTATTCTGCTTTAACAAACTTCTTACCATTTCTTTCATTTTCATCAGCTGGTTCTCTCAGAATTGGCCCTTCCATCTCTCCATGACCTGCGTTACCTATACGTTCATGTGTTCGCAGTTCGTGTCATCTACATTGTGTTTTTGTCAACGTTTCGCTTGCTCTGGCGTTCTCACGTACATTGAGTTGTCTTCTAAAAACAAGTACCTCTGCATAATTCTATTTATAAATTCTGTGTTAATTTGTTACTTTTTAGGTATTGTTAATTGCAGATGACATGTTTGTGAAGTTTCTAATTCTTTTAGCCTTTTTGTAGTGGAGAATTTGTCCTCGGTTGATGACTTGAATGGAATGGTAATTTTAGCCAATTTGGGAAAGTTAGTTGAAGATGTCTTGATGTAAATGGTAATTGATGTGGTCCTAATTTTCATAAAATCAGGGTAAGTTGCCTTTGTACCTATTTAGACACATGTCTGTATATATTTGATTAATCGATGTGAATTCTATGGAATGATATATTATTTAACCTAACTTTACTCGTCATCATATTCGACTTTTGTCTTCTTGATCTTTTCGCAATTCATTTGTATTTAGATTATGGAGGATATTTCTTCTATACCTTGTATCTCTATAGTATAACCTCATTTCTAGCCAAATCTATACAAATTTTATAAAATTGAAGAATTTAATATAAGTAATTCAGACAGACTCAGAAACTACTGGTTCAAATTGAAAACATAACATACTGGATAAAAGCCCATTTATTAAGGAAGGCTATATGCTATATAATATCACACTACAACCTACAGAAGCGGAGTATCAATAAACGACGTGGGTGAAACTGCAGCGGACGGTAAGTCATTTTATATAGACCATACAATATTTATCTGGTCTTGGTCTTACTCACAAAATTTTCACTCGTAAGTAAAACTATATTTTATTTAGAAAAAAAAGCCCTGTCTAATCATGTGGTTGGTAAGTGAGATGCTTGTTACAGCCTTCTTGCAAGAATCAATCTAGAGTTGGTCAACGCCGTTTTTGTACCAAATACTGAACCAAACTAACTTACTGTCGCTTTTTGTGATCATTCCTGCTCTTTAAACTTACACATTATTGCTTTATTGCTACACTTTGCTCTAAGTGGAGATGGTGAAGTTGATATAATTGATTTGCACTTTATAAGCCTACTTGATTGAACTCAAACACTCGAGTAACTAGACGATGTCGTTAATATTATCAGAGTACGAGTTAAAATTGACCAACTCAAAATATTTTCACATAAGCCAAAATTTAAAACTCGTGATTTCTACAACAGTGTTGTATTTTAAATATAGTCGAGAGATAATTACTAATTTAATTATATAGTAGAGAAAAGAAACACAAATAAATTAATTACATGGTAATGATGATAAATTAATTATTTTAAAACAGAACTGTCACGCTAATATTAGTGTTGTAAAAATAAGCGCTGAGAGTCGAGCGTTGAGCGCTGAGTCGACGCTATTGAGCGTTCAAGACTCGAGCGTTAAACGCTCGAGCGTTTAGGACTCGTGAGCGTTGAAAATTCGGGCGCTCGACGCTCGAGTCGCGCGCTCGAGCGTCGAAGCGTTAACATTTTTACTGGGGGTATATTAATAATTTTATTTGACTAGAGGGAAATCTTTAATCGTTGTGATGCATGACGTGCTTTAGATGCACTTCGACTCAAATCTTTTGTGTTTATAATATAATCGAAACACAAAAGATTTCTATAAAAGTCATTATTTTATAATACATCGTTAAATTTTAATAGTTTTAATCCCGTGGATGGTCGATCCGGTACATGAAACACTATCGATTTGTAAAGATAAAATAAAAAAATAAAGCATCTTTTTTTAAAAAAAAAAGGTACTTTCCTCAGCCAAAATCTCGATTTCACTGTCTGACGAATCGTCAGCTTGATCAGACTCGAGCTCCCTCAAGCCTCACCCAAGTGTCACCATAATGATCGGTGCCCACCTGTTGGACATAAGTCTCCCCCAAGGGTTGCCATTAGGCGCTATAATGACTGATGCCCACTGTTGGGCATAAGTCTCACCTCGCTATAATGACATATGTCCACTCTTGGACATAAGCCTCCTTCAAGTATCACCATATAGGCGCTATAATGACTGATGCCCACTGTTGGGCATAAGTCTCCCCTCACTTTAACGACCTATGCCCACTGCTGGACTTAACCCTCCCCCAAGTGTCGCCACCTAGGCGCTATAATGATTGATGCCTACTGTTGGGCATAAGTCTCCCCTCACTTTAACGACCTATGCCCACTGCTGGACTTAACCCTCCCCCAAGTGTCGCCACCTAGGCGCTATAATGATTGATGCCCACTGTTGGGCATAAGTCTCCCCTCACTAATGACCTATGCCTACTGTTGGACATACGCCTTCTCTAAGTGTCGCCATTTAGGCGCTATGACTGATGCCCACTGTTGGACATAAGCCTCCCCCAAGTATCGCCATTTAGGCGCTATAATGATTCATGCCCACTGTTGGACATAGGCCTCCCCTTCGCTATAGTGACCGGTGTCCTCTATTGGACTGTCCAGGCGCACTAGTTTATTAGCCTATGTCCAACTTGGACACCTAGTGCGCCTCACCATCAGATTGCATCACTGCTTACCATCAGGTAAGATCGCAGTCAAGCGCTAGTAATATTAATTTAAAAAAAAGTACGCATTTAAAAAAATCAAACATGAAATTTTCGGTTCTTTTGATTTTTTTCCGTTTTTTTCGGGTTTATTGGAAAAATACATGAAATGTATACTTTATAAATTTCTTGAAAGTTTCGAATATTATAATGAATAAAACAACATTATTGGAAAAAAACGGGAATTTAGCCTCCTTTTTTCAACGCTAGTCCCGAAGGAAGTGATAAAACTTTCTATAACAAATAAAAACCACGCAGATAAAACCGCGGGAATAACATATACAATGAGTAGTTAGTATTAAACTGATTTGTTCTTCACCTATTTTATAAAGACTCGTGCTCAAGCTCGAGTCGAGCGTCGAGTCGGCGCTATTTATCGAGCTTTTATTCAAAAACGCTCAAGCCAGCGCTCGAGCGTTTTCAAACCGACTCGAGTCCCGACTCGAGCGTTTTTAAACTGCTCGAGTCCGGACTCGAGCGTTTTAGCGCCGACTCGAGCGTTTTTACAACACTAGCTAATATTATAAAGGCAGAAGTTTGTTTACCTCTCCTAGAGAGTAAGCTTGGGTCCCAGCAGTAGGAACATCATAAGATTGATTTGAAAGAGCAAGAAGGAAAAGAAGAAGACCGAAAAGTAAAAGTCAGAATGAGTTTACAACCACATATCATAAAAAAAAAATTAGTTAAACTGAACAAAAGTAACACATGAAGAGACAAAAAACAAACTAGAAAAACAAACACTGGAAAGGAAACTATTGTAACACAAACAGCTATAGATACAGACGACCGATAAAATACTATCGAACATAATAGCAGCGCCATTGTGCAGTAACCTCCTCGTGATAATCACGAGACAGATAAAAAGCTCAAATTATTGGGTGCACCACATTCGACGCCACACGACCTAGATCCCACGAGAATAATGTCAAATATGATTGTTTGTTTAACTGTTCGTTTAATGCTGTTAACTGAAGGTTTATGAAGTTAGTGAAGAATTAAAAGAGTTTTAACGGACAATCCGCGATCACAACACGCGGTGCCTCTCCTTTTGAATGGCAGTCACGCATCTTTATTTCTTTAGCATTTTGCTTTTAAACTTTTTTTTTTTTTATCTTTTATAATCTAATACTTGACTGCGATCCCACCTGATGGTAAGCAGTGAGTTGTTTGTTGAGTTGAGTTCGTTGAGTTGTTATTGTTGAGTCGTTGATCGTCGCATCAGGCAACGGCGCTCTCGCCGCCGCCGGGATTCCGATCCCGATTTCCAGCCACCGTAGGCGCGGGCTTGCGGACAGTGTGCAATGGGTAGCTCGCTGTCCGGCCGTCCGGTAACTGTCCGGACCAAGCCCAAGTCGTCGACGGCGCGCGCTGTTCCCGCGCGCCTCGAGGAGTTGTCAGCAACAGCAGGGACCCAGCCGGGTCGAAGCCTACTGGGGCCAGGGTTATCCGAAAGGGCGCTCGAGCCCCGGTATGAAGGCTTGAAGGAACGGGATGGGTTTTTTAGTCAGTAAGAGTCTGACACTATCTCCCGCTCCGCCCAAGAGCGGGGGTTGTCATAAGATGATTTTTCCCATCGAAAAAAAAAAAAAAAAAGTCGTTGATCGTTGTTGTCGTATGTTTTAGTCAGATCGTATTGTTTCTCAAGTAGTTTCACCACCATAGTTTATTTGATCAATGTTACAACTCGTTTCCAATCCACTCAACCGATTTCTATCTAGATGATTCTACATTTTGTATTTTTCTCACTTTACCTTCAGATATTGTCATCATTCTTACAATTCTATGCAAATATCTGTTTCAACAGAACATTGGGTACAGATCGCTATCAGATCTACATTTCGCAAGGACACAGATCCCGACACTTCCGCGTCCTATCTGACGAGACCGGTTGCTATTGCGCGTGCGCAGCTATAGAAGCAGATCTATAGGTTAGCACTACTAGATCGATCAACACCTACACTAATAAAATAATGAGGTAAAGTTTTTTTTTTTTTTGTTCGTAAGAGTATTCCTGAGTGACATTGGTAATATTTTTAAAACGCGGGCGATGCTGCGAGCAAAAGCTAGTAATACATAAAATGAACGAAAAGACTTACTACTACGCTTTGGAATGTGTAATTTGCATTTGCATCATTTTTTTTTACTGACTAAATTTGAGTTCCAGAGCGAAGTACACACACTTACAAACTTTCGTTTTTATAATGTTAGTGTGATATCAATCAATCTATCTTCAATTGATTTATCTCATCTCAAGCCTAATCCTCGGCTAATTTTATTTTTGATGTAACCACTCAAAAGGAGATTTCAAAAGACAAGCTGATCAATGACTCTTTGACAGGAAAAGAGCAACTTAGTAGGTACATATAGTCAGGCAATTGTAAATTCATAATCTAAACGAACTTAATTCTATAATCCTAAATTCTATGAGCCAGTACACTTCCGAGTCCTGGCTGGGAACTAGGACGATTGCGCAAGCGCATATTGTACCCCCCCTACCCGCAACCCCCTCTCACTCTAGCCCCGCGCCTGACCTACAAGCCTACCACGGAGGTACTACAATATTGGTACATGCAGATTGGAATTGTTTTAGTTTATGTTGTGTTTGGAATTTATAATTGAAAGTTCTAACGTGTAGTAGATTTCAGAGTTATGACATTAGAAGGATAAACTCTGTCAAAGTTTCAGTAACTTATACTTAATTACTTTTTACTCGTCTTCGGTTGTCGAGTTCTTCGGGTTGAATCTGATTGTCCTGAATTAGTTGCTCAGCTGGTGAGGTTGTTTGTTCCTCCCGTACCTAAACAACACCTCAGGCCGCGAACACACCATTTGTTAGCTGATCCTTTATCACAGACAGTGTCAAGAGCTAACTCGCCATTCGTTCGTGCGCTTTCTGTGCTTAATGCTCTTCTGACTCTAACACCAGAGTGTGACTTGTTTGCTGGGAGATGGATAGATGAGTGTCGTGAATGTCTGAGGTTTTGTGATCCTCTCACATGGATGAAAAATAAGTTAACGTTGTCTTATTTGGTTTTGTGGGATATTTTATTTTATATTAGTGGTAATGTAAATGTTTTCTTCTTTTTTTTTACTTTCTTCTTTTATTTCTTGTTTCTGTACAACGCATTAGTTTAGACTGTAATGTTTTATAAGTAAATTGTAAATAAATGTAGACCTATGTGAAATAAATACTTAATTTTATCCAGATTTGATCCATGTTTTTCGGCGATATGGCTCCGGTTCACGATAAACTCCCACGCATACGTGTCGAGAACACATTCATTGTGCGAACAGCTAAGGAGTAAAATACTTTGCTGAAGTCTTTTTTCCTGATGGCTACAACTTAGGAGTCTTTAAATCAAGAGTAAATAGGTTACTTCTAGATAAGCGTGGTCTATCGTCGACCACATCATCGTTTACCAAAATTAAGATAGTGATCAAGACGAGCCTATCAATAATAAAATAAACATATGATTAAGTCAACGACCTTACAGATTAAGTATTTATAACTGTCAGCAAAGCTTCCTTATTAGGTGTAATGACCTTAGGAATCACAACCTTTTCTGTGTATTTTTTGCTACTAAATGACGATGAGGCTGCAAGTGAAGTTTTCTCTGCACATTAAGATGCCTTACTTGTCTCTGAGATGCAGGTTTGAGTATTTAAGAGAATCACAGGAAAAGCAGGATGAGTCGTTTATACCGCGTACATTGAAGGACTGGAACAATTTGCCTGCTGCGATCTTCCTGTCCGATTTTAATTTAAGTGTCTTCAAGGCTAGAGTGAATAGGCTCTTAATAAACTAGTGCGCCTCACCATCACTGATTACCATCAGGTGGGATCGCAGTCACGCACTGGTTTTTATCATTTAAAAAAAAAACTCTATAAATCTTCCTAACGTTTTATTTGTCGATCTTTACTTCTTTTGTCATCCCTGGTGGTACCCCAGGACAAAACTTTTATGTTTTATCAAATATTCCACCTGAATATATTCAATAATCTTCCTTACTAATTCGCCTTTACTAGCCTTGTTCATTATTTATAAGGTTACCATCAGGTGGGATCGCAGTCAAGTTCTAGTTTATATCTAAAAAAGAAGAAAATATGTAGCACTTCACACGTTCACGACTGTAAACCCGATATCTTCAGTATTTAGGTTAGGTTATCGCATTTCTAACTTACTTCAAAATATCAGCACCCAACTCCCTTGATAGACTGGTAATATATCCATTGTATGAATCACGGTACAGCTGGTAAAATAGCCATTAATTATGATAATGTCAAGTTCTGTTGCAATGGCCGTTCAAGCCGCATGGCCCACGCGCTCGTCAGGGCGGACCTAATCTAGATATAAGGTGAATAGGTACGTAGACATAATGAAAGATACATAGATTCGTTGATATGGAGTCGTGACTGATATTAATGGAATGGTAGCCTTGAATATACTCCCTAATGTTGAGGTAGATGTGAAGTCAGATGTAAGGATGTAGTCCAACTGTAAAATTAGATGTAAGGCAGCTTTATTCGATATATAAAATCAGATATTAGGCTATGTAGTACCATCCACCTAAACTATCAAAGGCTAATTTAAAAAAAAATAGGACGTAGGTAATTTAATCACGAGAAATCTACTTTATAGTATAATGATTTATTTATAAAGTTCATGAAAATGTGCAGGTAAATTTTCACAAACTTTTGCAAAGCTTTTCATAATTTCCTGTAAGTTTTTAAACAGCTTGTAATGTTCCATAAGGAAGGCTTTTTGGAAAAAAAAAACCAAGTCGAAAAGCCAGTTTGCTCTAGGCGACTATTTAAAAAAGAAAACGAAACGGTAAGTGCATAATCTCGAATGCAATTCGTAATCAAAATCGATAACCGTAATTCAGGCTCTCGGTGTTCATTCTTCTTTTGTTTTTCTATATTGAGTACGTAATAAATATCGATCGTATATCTCGCGTACTATATATCAGCTGACACATCGGTCGTCGGTCCGTCGGTCTGTCGGTCGGACGGTCGGACGGTCGGACTGTCCAACCGTATGCTTCCCGCAATAAGTTTCACTTTCCGTCCCATCCGAGTTAACTTTCGTTGTTTTCTCTAACGATTGCTTTAACATTTGTTAGGTAATTCTTTTTAACTACGCGAGAATTTTAATGAAGAGCATTTTTAGAGTTGTGTTGATTTTTATCGCTGTTGTTTAGTTAAGATAGCCGTCGAGTGGAAATAGCAGGTGTTTGACTGTCGTAAGTTAAAACTTAGTTCCTTAATATTCTCTATAGGCAAACTCATTGAAGAAGTGACCAAAAAGTGTAAATTATTTTAACAATTTACAAATGTAAATTATTTTAACAATTACAAATTAAGTTTTACAATTCTTAAAAGTTTTTGATTTTAGGTGTCAAAAATATTGACAAAAGATTCAGATTTTTTTTCAGACAAAGTTTTGTAATTCTTTTTCCAATTCTCGCAAGCAGTCTATTTTTAAATATCAAAATACTAATTGACATTAACTACTGCTAAACAAATTGCTTAATTTATATGAATAGTATGCATAATAAATAGTGGCACTGCTATCTGATTTAAATAAATTACTGACCAATAAAAATGCTATCGTGAAATTGATCACAATTTTTTTTAAATAGATATGCAATTCCTTAATTTATGTTATTGATGCAATTAATTTGCATGTTAATCAAAAGATCTTTTAGACAGTTTTTCTGTACTTTTTCTTTCTAGGCCGTCAACCCTGCAAATGCGAAAGTGGTCTTTGAATATCAGTGGAGCCATAAAATATCAAGAATAAGGTTGTCGACCCGGACAACCAGTTGTCCTTTCCGAGTGCGACCGACTAGACCTAGGCATAAATCTTATTGCCTAACATTTCTAGAATATATCGCATTTGTTTAACTTTCATTTTATTTCGAGTCCTTGAATGCAAAATAAGTTCAGAGTTGAAATGCTGTACAAATGTTTCGTAGTTACAATTTAAATTTATAGGTAAATTATTAGATCATTTAGTTAGTAGGAAACTTATTACTTACCTACACTAAATTATTATTGGCATAAAAATCTCAAAGATAATTTTAATTCAAAAATAAATCCAAAAATAAACGTAAAAGTCAATTTAGACAACTAGCACAAAAAAGTAAGTACAATTTAAAGTAAAAAGCATTGAACAATTGTTCCACTTTTTATACAACAACAAATAGCGCAACAAAAAATGTAAACCTGAACTAAACGAAGTATGCACAAGTAACAGATACAGGCAACTCTTACAATTCACCAAATATCAAACTGCAACATCAATTATTCACATGAAAAACAATGGACGCAGAAATGTGGCTTAGAACCACCTTACGATAGACATTCTCGTTTGTTCCACTAAAAAACAGAAATACCACTGCATCACTCGAGCGCGAATCCGAAATCCAGAGGGTGTGTTCTAAAACCACAAATCTGCACTTAATTTTTGACACTTACGTAAAATTTGGCCGCCATTTTGGGGTTAAACTGTCACTAATGTCACTCGCGAGGCATGCACATGCGCGAAGGGTACGCGCGCCGAATGGCGGGCGTGCGCGGGCGCCCACTATATAACCTCCCCCCCAAACTATTATTATATTAATTACATTCAATGTTTTCACTGCACGGTGTCGAACGGATCGATCTGGATCATTTGCTTCCTACTGCGATAATCCCGAAATACGGAATTTGAATGGCCTTTAGAAAGTTTCCGACACACATTATTACATTTAATTTATATGGTACAATTAGTTTTACAACAACTTTAATAATGCAATCATGGATGTCTATTGCAGTTTTTTTTTTCTATGAATGGTCTATTTTTACGAGCTGTCATTGGACATTTTACGATGTGTTTACTGAAATTATAGTTGTACAATATTTCGTTTACTTCCGATTTCATTTTGTTTCGCACGAACATTGGTCTAAGTAACGAGTGAGAAGCACGTAGTTTACTGAAAGTCTAGCACTCCTTTTTGCGACATAATTTGTATTTTAAATATTTAGTCACACTTTCAAGTATTTCACAGGTACAGGAATTTCCCAAGGTATATTATTTGAGTCCTTTCATTTGTATCTACACTATTTTACTGAGTATTAAGTACAAAGATGCATAGTTTGTAGGAGGTGATCTCTGAAAGTACAAGTCCGATTGCGAAATATTTTTCACCGATAGAAAGCTGCTTTATTCCTGAGAGGCTATATTTTAGGCAAGCGGGCGAAGACGCGGGCAAAAGCTAGTCTTTAAAATGTAGGTACCCCACTTAATTAGGCTTTGTGGAATGCTATGGAACTTTAAGAAATTTTGATATGAAAATTATTTACAAGGTTCAAATGGGATTGGACTGGTCACTTTAGGCGCATGAACTGTGATCGTTGAGCAAAAATCTCCAATACTGGTGGATGCCTGAATATGGACACTGCCAATGTTAGTCTGGAAACTTCAAGGATACAAGTTCCTCTGTCTACATTTATTTTAGAAAATAAGAACAAAACGTTTTGGGAACACATTCATTGTGCGTGCAGCTAGGGAGTGGAATTCCTTACCGGAGTCTGTGTTCCCTGATAGCTACAACCCGGGAATCTTTAAGTCGAGAGTGAATAGGTTTCTTCTAGGTAAGGGCGCTCCATCGTCGATCGCATCGTCGCTTTCCATCAGGTGAGATAGCTGTCAAGCGCGAACCTATCAACAATAAAAAAAAGAACATTTCTGGCAGAAAAACTTTTTTTTTTTAAAGAGATGCAATGAATAAATGAACCAGTCCTTCATCTATATGTCACACACACTATTAACATTTTGAAGACGATGACATTGTCAGACAAACTTTCCAACGGAGTAACTAAATGACCTTCAATTGACATTAAGTTATCTAACGAAGCTTATTAGTGCGACCGTAATATTATGCATGAAGTATTTAGATTCATCGACCGTGTTGCATCAGGACCCAAACCTGACCTTGATCTAGATTTTGACGTCATTGGGAGCGGAGAAGGCTGGAGTGCTGAAGGACGGTAGGAAATGAGGATTGAGGAAATGCGTCATAGAATATTTGACAAGTAAGGAAGAAGGTTAATTTTTAATAGCTTCATAACCTTATGAATAATGAAGAAGGTTAACAAAGACGAATTAGTAAAGAAAATTATTGAATATATTCAGGTGGAATATCTGATGAGCCCTTAAAGTTTTGCCCTGGGGTACCAACAGAGATGGTAATGAAGTAAAGGTCGACAAAAACGATCTCAATAGAGTTTATATAATAGAGTTTATTTTTAATGATAAAAGCCAGTGCTTGACTGCGATCCCATCTGATGGTAAGCAGTGATGCAATCGTTGATGGTAAGGCGCACTAGGTTATTAAGAGCATATTCACTCTAGCCTTGAAGACATCTAAATTATAATTATACGAGAAGACTACAGCAGGCAAGCCGGTCCAAAATAGATCAGATCGTAAGAGATAGAGATAAGGGGAAATCTTTGGAGAAGGTTGATAGACAAGCTGTTACTGCTGCTGCTGCTGTGAAAACTGATCGTCAGCAACAAATGTAGTATTGTAAAAAAGGGCTTACATTATTAAAAGTTTTACTGAACTTTCAGCTACTTGGGTCCGGTTTTTTTTTTTATCTGTTATAAACTAGTACTTGACTGCGATCCCGCCTAATGGTAAGCAGTGATGCAATCGTTGATGGTGAGGCGCACTAGTTTATTAAGAGCCTATTCACTCTAGCCTTGAAGACACCCAAATTATAATCAGACGGGAAGACCGCAGCAGGCAAACTGTTCCAGTCCTTTGATGTACGCGGTATAAATGACGAGGCGAAACGCTTAGTCCGGACCGTAGGCGTTTCAACAACGTAAGGGTGGACTTGCCGAATAACAATCATATCAGAGAAGAAAATACACTAAGCCGTTAAAGATAATAATATTTTATAATGATATTTTATTTATTTTTCTCAAAAAGGTACATAGGTTAAAAGTAACTATTGATCACAACATCAATCCTTTGTAAGAGCTGGAGTCTATATTGGGTTCAAGACCTAAGTAGAACTCCAGTAATGATGATCTTGGTCGACTATCTACGCTTACCAGCTTGACAGAACTTTGACTGTTAGGTTTTTGAGTCTAATCCGCGGAAGAGTGAATATTATTTAATCAAGAATTTTTTAGTAGCCTATATACTGGATATATCAAGGGTCGCTGTCACAGGAATCAGATGAATGCGAGACGCACAGGACCGGTCGTTGTGGTGACGCTTGGGGGAGGCTTATGTCCAGCAGTGCACATCTTTCGAATGACTATTTCGAATGAAAATCACTTAATTTACGTCTGGATGATTGCAGAGAGAGTCTATGTAGCAAAGCTTTCACCGAACGGGGGATATTGAGGGGCAAAGAAACTACTGGCGTCGGTGATGGATTGAAGATCGACAAAGTAGAAACACACAGTTGAAGGACGTAGGGAACAGGGAGTAATGGCCAAAAATGGGTAGCCTATTCCCAGAAGTGGGTCAATCCGGTATGAAATACTGATGATGATATTTTTCATGCAAACTTGCTAAATTATCTCATCATAAGTAAGCGCACGGGCCGCTGCGCAGTCACCGCCCGCGACAACTTGCGTGCTCGAAGCAGCATTACCACCTAATTTACAAAATTACGCTTCACTGTTACCTACGAATAAATTACTAATTAAACTACTTATGTAATGTATTACATTTTACTTGACTATGTGGGTTGCTTGCACATTTTAGGCGGTACACTTAAGAGAGCCTATAAAAATGTTGATTTATTTTACAACGCCTTTTAAATTATGACCGAGTTCTTGTTCTAGTATCAGTGAACTCGAACAACTATTAAACAGCGTCTAAGATCGTAAGATGTTACCCGAAAAGCAAAAAATTCTTCAGTGGGACAGGACCGAATATGTCTGACCTGTAGGCGAAAAGAGTTACATATTTGGTTACGTTAAACGCAAGGTCAAAACACGGCAGACCAAAGCAAAGATGGAAAGATGAGCTTGACTGTTACCGTAAGGACGACCCATTGGCAGAAGACAGACGTATGTGAAAAGGGGAGAAAAAGGCCTTCGCTCAGACGTTCATAATGGGGTAATCAGACTTCAATAACTCATAACGTGATTTAAAAGAACGTCCATGGAATTTCTTCAGATCTACGCTTTGGAACGTACAATTTAGCTTAATTTTTTTGATTGACCGACATTCTATAATTCAAAGGGGCTGTACAGCATTTAAGCATAGCATAATCAGCCTTCAATGTTCCCACTGCTGGGAATCAGGTCTCCTCTCTGTAGTGGTTTATTTGAAATAAATGTTTTTAATTGATTGATTGAGATAATATCAGTGAGCGAATTATTTTATTAAAGTAAATATAAAATACTTAACCCCACAGTATCTTGCGGTTCCCGCGCGCCTCAAGGAGTTGTCAGCAACAGCAGGGGCCCAGCCGGGTCGAAGCCTACTGGGGCCATGGTTATCTGAAACGGTAGCTCGGCCCCGATACGAAAGGCAAGAAGGAACGGGGTGGGTTTTTTAGTCAGTAAGAGTCTGACACTATCTCCCGCTCTGCCCAAGGGCGGGGAATGTCATTTGGATGATTTTTACCCACCAAAAAAACCCACTGTATCTGTCTGTCTACAAAAAGCGAGTAACTATAATAATACTGAACAGATTTCCATGCGGTTTTCACAAATAGATAGAGTGAGTGTTTCAGATGTTCAATTCATTAATTATTAGCTTTTCTTTCTTTTATACCGATGAACAAATTTTCTTTTTTAATCTGGTAACCCTGAAAAGATAAGAGGAGATACATAACTACTTATTTACAGGTTGATATTTAATAAGGTCAAATGGGCTATTCATCAAACTTTGAACTAATTTCCTTAACGATTCCTTTACTAATTAATAACTTATTACAGTTTCATTAATTGGAAAACAAACTGGTTGAAATTTTAATTATTTTATTATAGCACTCGTATTATAAGGAAGTACTAGTTTATTATTTATCTATTATATGTAATAAATAACAAGTTTTTGTCTAGATAGGTGTGTTATTTATAAATCATATTCTAATTTTTATTCAATTTGGGATGAAGAATGACGCTATTATTATAAATGTAAATGTTATATCCTGAATCCTGACTGTGATTTATAAATGATCTTAATTAAGGTCAAGGCTTGTGTCAATTCAATCTAGTTAAAGAAAAAAGCGTAGAGCGCGCGGCCGTCTCCTTCGGGGAAGCAGTAATGCTCGCGAAGGAGGTGGCCGCACGCACGAGTTAACGGACTTCCACACGTCCCATCTGCCGAGGCCCCTACTGTGACTACCAGTCACCGCAGGAGTGGTCTTGCAGACGATGAATAATGGGTTGCTCGCCGTCTGCCCGTCCAGTAACCGTCTGGACCGAGCTGGACGTATGGGTGTACAGTTGCCAAAACGGATCTTGAGCGCTCGGCGTCAGAGTGGGGATCGCTTTACGCATTCCATACATTGGCGAGCCAATTGTCTTCGTTGTTAGATACATGCAGCAACGCAGGGAATGAATTAGGAGTGACGTCTATGACGCGCTAGCGCGGCAAGCCAATCACTGACACTCCCCGCCCCCGCACTTCGCACCACTAAAGCGACCGAATATTTGACTTCTGTGCAACCGCTCAAGATCCATGATGGCAACTGTAGTGTTCCACGCGCGCCGTAGAGGTAACCGCCAGTAAGTTTCAGCCCTACCAACTCAAGACCGTAGAGGGACCTCTACGGTCTCCCGGTTCCGAAAGGAAAACCCTTGGACCTGGACAGAAAAAGCTAAGAAGGAGCATTAGTTAGTAGTTTTAGTCAGTAAAAGCCTGACTCTCCGCTCTAGAGCGGGCATTAGATAATTTCCCACGTCAAAGAATAACCCGCAAAATTCAAAATTAAGTTTTTTCGCAATTTGAACTTCAGTAGGACAGTAAGGTAAAAAGGTAAAAATAAAACATTTTTGCGGTAATGACATGTAATAAATCATTTTAATGAAATCTTTATTGACACCAAACATAAGCATTCACAATATTATAGGTCCAATATAGCTACTACCAACATACCTACTTACTTATTAGATTATCTCATTTTTGTCTTGCGGCCGACATAGCTCAATTAGTAAGGAATACCCACCAACGAGAGTGTTGACCGCAACAGTTGCGCCACCGGCCACCGACACTTGTGGTCGACGCTCGTATCCGCGTGGAGATAAGTAACTATTTCATACGGACATTAGCTCGGTCCATTTATAATTCGTGTGGTTTATTTTTTAAATGTACAAATTCGTGGAAAATCGATGACTGGTTGTCAATTTTCAGAAACTTTAAAATAGTTGATTTTGTAGAATCCTAAACAGGATCAAGAAATATTCAGCTCTAGCTTACTTACCTACCTCGTATCACATTATTTCAGCCGATAGACGTCCACTGTTGGACATAGGCCGCCCCCAATTGTCGCCACAATGAACGATCCCCGCAACCTTCACCAGGTCATCAGTCCACCTTGTAGGAGGCCTTAAAACGCTGCCTCTTCCGGTACGCGGTCGCCACTCCAGAACCTTTCGGCCCCAACGGCCATCTGTTCTGCGAGCAATGTGCCCTGCCCGTTACCACTTAAGTTTGGCGATTCTTTGAGCTATGTCGACAACCGTGCTTCTCCTACGGATATCTTCATTTCTGATTCGATCACGCAATGAAACACCGCATAGCCCTTTTCATTGCCCTTTAGGTGACTTTAAGCCTTCTGATGAGGCCCATAGTGAGCGACCACGTTTCGGCAACATATGTCGTCACTGGAAACACACACTGGTCATAGACTTTCGTCTTGAGACACTGTAGTATGTTGGACGTGAAGATACCGTGCAGCTTCCCGAACGCTACCCAGCTGAGACAGATTCGACGATTGACTATACGAGGTCAATAAACATATAACTGTATTGAACTGCTACCTTCGCTAAAAATACTAAGATTTTTTTTTTCTATTATTGATAGGCCCTCGTTTGTCCACCATCCCACCTGATGGTAAGCGATGATGTGGTCGACCATGGAGATTGTTGGTAATCAATTCATCATACAGCAAAAACGTACCCTATTAATTTGATTGGTATCAATTAAACCTAAAAATGAACTGTGGATGTCACATTCATTCGTACAGCTAAGGAGTGGAATTCCCTGCCGGAGTCTGCATTTCCTGATGGCTACAACCCGGGAATCTTTAAGTCAAGAGTGAATAGGTTACTTCTGTCGACCGCATCGTCACTTTCCATCAGGTGAGATAGCGGTCAAGCGCAAACCTATCAACAATAAAAAAAAGTGATGTAAGTAAACTTTTTGCCACGGTACATTCCCAGCATAACACTCAGTAATAATCTCTTTTACCACAGTTCAGTTGATCGGAATCGAACCTGTTGTACTTTACGTAAGTGCAAGGGAAACTAGTTGTATGGCTAATTACTCGGAGTTATTATGCAGATTATAAATTCCAGGAAATTCTTGTGAAATATAGATCAGAGTTAACTTGATAGATTGTAACTTTGTTGCTATTCAGAAGCTTAGAATATAGTGAAGTTATGAATGACGCAAAATATTTGTAACTAACTGGGTAAGTTTGCGTCAACAATTCAGCTGCAAAACGCTTGCTTCGTGACACTGAAACTAGACCCTTTGTTTGGTTTTTACTTCACTTATAGTTTCTCCCAGCGAATTTACATAGAGTACATTCACCTGCGATAAAATAATATAGTAAATTATGTGTCTAGGAGATAAAGCAGTGTCTATGTCTATGTTGAATTCCGAACCAAACGATGGTAGGTAAGTTGTTATCCCTAACGCAATGAGGGACTTAGGTATATAATTAAATCCCGAGCACTGCGAAAGAGAACCCCGAGTGAAGTGAGGAATTCAAGCGACCTAAGACAAAGACAGCTTTATCCCAGTGTTGGATACTTTACTTTTTACACCATCAGTGAGATGAATTTAGTCGACAAAATCATATTAGAGAAATATAAGTATTATATTTACAAGTCAATCAGACAAACAGAATTCACTATACTCCAAGATTCTTAGTTTCAATTTTCTATAACGCTAGCATCAGTAAGCACGTTTTACTCTGTTTTTTCGTTTTGTGTCCATTTTAAATTTTGAATAAACATATGATGCACGTATGTTCATTTTAATTCACCTCTGCTGACGATTTTTGATGTTCCAAATTCAAATGTCATTATTCCCTAGGGATCGGCCATACTGCACTATCTCCCTAGAGACACTCATTATTCTCTAGGGATCGGCCATATTTGTACAAATACGCTTAGCCATTTGAGCATGAAAAAGTAGCAAATATAGACGTACACTCATACAAACTTTTACCTATATATATAAATATTGAGAAGTGTAATATCACCCACTCATATTATGTTATGACATCCCAAAATAATTTCCCTCCTCGGATATTCCAACATCTCACTGTCTCAAGCTCAGCTCTATTGTTACAAGAAGCCACTTCCCCAATTACTGTTCAGTATCACGAACAATGGAAGGAAGCTCACACATTAGAAATGGCCCTGACGAAGAGTGCGACACCTGTCACCTGGGACGAGCACTACCGGAGGTGGACTGACAGCTGTGATGAGGTTCAGGGCTTCGGTATTGCTCGAGAAGGTTAGCATGGCCCTGGAATACAGAGACTGAAGGAATACAGGTCAGTTTTACTCAGTGGCGTAACTAGGGCGGTGCCAGCGGTGTCGAAGCACAGGCGAAGTCCTAGAAGGGACGTACAATTTTTATGTCTAGTCCTTTTTGTTTTTAATAATAATAATACAACGCCATCTAGTCTCAACCTAAGCAGAGCTTGTGTTATGATTACTAGACAACTGATAAACATACTTATAAATTTTTAAATACATACTTATTATAGTTAAATTACACCTAGACAGAACAAATGATCGTGCTCATCACACAAACATTTGTCCTGAGTGGGAATCGAAACCACGACCTCCGGCAGAACAGTCAGGACCACTAACCACTAGAAAGGGGAAAAGAAGGGTGGAGGGTTATCAAGAGTTGGTGTTCAATCTTTCCTGAAGTATGCATCATCCATCATTTTACTGCCGGGAATGTGCCTTTTGCCAGATCAAGCAAGAAAAAATCTTAAAATAATCATTCATCATATTTTCTCTGAAACAGGACCATTTGTGTGCCCTGATTGTCATTGCTAAAAGAAAAATCCCATTGAAAGAAATACCAAAACACTCAGACAGACTTTTTTCTTACTATATCAACTAACTGGCGTCAAAAGACACCCGACACTAACAAATCAAAATAAAAACCTAATAAATCTAAGACAACAATGTAATATCACCCACGACCTTCACGCCTCAAGAAATAAACGACATTTTAAAAATAAAGTATTTCATATCAAAGTGTTCCGAACTGAGAAGAAAAGATGCACGGTTCAGTAATATCAGTTACTGTTGTAACTGATATCTGTTTGAAATAAAATAACGAAGAGAAGTCATGTGTTTGAAACAGGGGCGTAGCTACCGCTGTATCAGCCGTTAAATTGGGGCCCCCAGGCTACAGGGCCCCGAAGTGTGGAAAAAATCATAACATGTTAACCATAACTTTCAATTCTATTTATTGATAAGAGACCCGTAATCTACAATTAAAATTATAAAGAGATACATTTTATTTTATGTTGTTTGTAAGAATCTCTGAAATTACTGGTCCGTTTGCTGAAATTATTTCATCGATATAAAGCTGCTTTATTCCTGAGTGACATAGGCTATATTTTATGTAGGTACGTGGAAGAAACCGCGAGCAAAAGCTATTAAACAATAACTATATTATGGGATATTGACAGGCGGACAGACGGACAACAATAATCCTATAAGACTTCCGTTTAAAAAAAGATCCTTGATAATTTTTGATACGGGACATTTTGGGGCTCGCTACGCCACTGGTTTGAACCCAGGTCAACATACGAAGGTTGTCTGTTCTCCTCAGCCTCCTCAGACGAGCTCTTTTTTATTTGCTTTTTAATCCCGTGTGTGTCGAAAAAGACAGCATTCCTTTATGTTAACAAAGCTATCTTTGACACCCACGGGATTGTGACGCCACCATAATACATTAAGCGAGTTAAAAATAGACTGTCCTGACTGAAAACAGACGTAGGTAATTTATTATCTACACTTAGTCAGTAAAATAAATTGTATATCTAGTGTTTGTGTACTTTGATCTGTCTTTAGACCTTAAAGACTTCTATGAAACATAACTATTCAGATTTGCAATCTGGCAGATTATACAGTTTGGCCAGAACATTGACGTCCAAAAATAAAATTTTGGTCTGTCGTATCGTGGGGTATCCGAATCAGCCCCATGTATGTTCCACGACTTTTCATAGTTTTCGAGTTATGAATTTTTAAAACCAATATAAAAAAATTAAAAAATTAGTATGAACTAGCCGTGAACCGTGGCTTCGTTCCCGTGATCTATGTCACCAAGTCCGCGTATTTTTTCCGGATAAATAGTAGCGTACTCGTGACTGGGTTGCTATTTAACCGTGTTGCAATTTATGAAAGAATTTAGCAACCGGAACAATACTAACAGAAACCTAGCCAAGAGTTTACCTTTTACAAACATCAACAAAACACAAAAAAATACAAATTTAACATCGAGAGGATTTTTTGCAAAGAAGGAAGAAAAATGTTTTATATTATTGTCATAGAGAGTATTTAATTCAAATCTACCTTAGAAACTAAACTACCACACCTAGATAAATGGACGGTGTTATAGTACAATTCACGAATGATGGCGGGCGTGAAGTTAGCCTTTGCGAACTTTCGCGCATACCACACTCTTCTAGCACACGCACGACGTCATTTGGTTCCTAAAACACGTTACTGCGCAGCCTTCTGCGCAAACTTCACGCCTGCCATCATTCGTGAATTGTACTATAACTCTGTTTCAGACCATTTTCTTTCAAAGATAAAAACTACTTACATAAATCAAGCCAAAACCAATAATAATATGTAAAGTTATCCATTCTAATTCCCAAACCCGCGCTCTTTTCAAATGCAGTCGAATGTCAACTTTTCATTTCATTTCACTTTCAAAGCGCGCGCTGTCAAGGTCACGTCTCTGACCAATAGCAAGCTTTCATTCATATACGGACTTAGCAAGTCCTTTCGCGGCACCAGGATATGTGCATGTAATACCGTTATGTGAATGTTATGCCTATTACTGCCTTTTTGTAGTGTTAATGAGGTCTATTTAGAGTAGCAATGTATTTACCTATGTGTAATTAACTTTGTTAAAGACCTTCTGCTAATGCCTTTTGCTATTGGACATTGATTTTCTATATTCAAGGATATGGATTTAGCTGACTCATTAAGCGGGGCAAACCGACACAATGATTTTGTTCAATGTTAAAATATAGTAGAGCCTAGAAGAACTGTCATGATAATCGAGGTGGATTTTTGGTCACCAAATTAAAATTTTGATTATGTAACCTGAAATGATTTTTCTTACGAGTGGCCATGCATTGTCGTATCGTTTTAGTGGGTAGGTAGGTATGGTCTCTAAACCTAAACCAAAACGAGTAGACCAGTGTCGATAATGTTCACAACGAAAAAAAAACATAGTAGGGTGAAACCCATTAGAAAATTAAGAAATTAAGGGGAAAAAAACAGTTTATGAAAAAATACGTATATTTAAAAATATATATTAAGAAGAATAAAAAATATTAAGAAGAAAGAAAAAGAAAAGAAAGATATCGCTGTCAGCGATAAGACCGCCATTGAACCCATAAATTTAAGTTTCCGTACAAACTGTGTTACTTTTTGGTGTACAATAAAGTTTATTCTATATTACAATATGTTTGGGACATAAAAATTTAAGTTTTCATCAAATTTCGTGGGATTTTTTTTTTTTAAATATAAAAAAAAATTAGGTTATGTTGAAAAGTGTAAAAATAAAAAAGTTGTAGATCTTTTTATTACCTACAACTTTGCCTTTTAACCTTTTTCCAGAGGACTTGTAGTTTTGTCGGAAATCGAGACAAACTGTTTTTACATTTGCACTTGTTTGCATTTGTTTTTTTTTTGTTTTTGTTTTTTTTTTTTTTTTTTTTGTTTTTGCTATTGTTTTTAAACGGGTGTGCGTTTTTAAGGGTAAAAAAACAGTTTAGGTATCTCCATCCATTTCCCGACTTCAGATCGCCCGTAAATTATTTTTCATCTCTCTTTTCCAATATTGTGATTTTATTTCACTTTTTACCATTTTCCACGGCTAAAGCACTGGTCTATAATTAAACTAAGCAAGTCCTTTTTCTCTTTCGTACTACTGACATTTTAACACGTTGTAGTGAGCCCCAGATCTTTAACTTTTATGGGTTGTGCGAAAGTGAGGCAAAGAAGGAACAAAAAGAAGGAACAAAAATAAATAAACAAAAAAATTAAAACCCACTCCGGTTTTAATTTTTGTGTTTATTTATTTTTAATTTTCAAAATCTAAATGTGAATGATTTTTCTATGGGTCAAAATGAAATAAATTAATTATATTTTTATTTTTTGTTAGTAAAAGTTTAACATGCCCTCCCGCTCCGCCCAAGGGCAGGAGATATCGTTTGATGATTTCCCATCTAAAACAAAAAAAAGATTTCCCTTAACCCTTCTCATCTAACTTATCATTCTCGATGGTCTCGACATGTAAGGAGGAAGTCTGTTTTCTATATTAAAACGGTGTAATTGTTGTTGACTTCACACGGTTTGTGCATCTAACCAGTGTCAAGTTTAGAAAGTAATTAATTTACACAGTTATTTTTAGCTCCATTAGAATGTATAGTCTGTGTAAAAAGTCAAACGACTTGGGTAGTTCGAACAAAGTTGAAAATTATAATCCCATCGAGTTCAACTGTATCAATCGAAGAATTTTGTTCTACAGTTACCGTCCCTTTCCATTTTCTGAAATAATATACACGCTTGCTTTTCCAATTCACTTTAGACATTGGCAGAATAGTCGACATCGGCTCTACTTGCCATTAACAAAAAAAAAAATAGAATAATAGAAAATTATAATCTTTCGCTTCATCAGATTTGTTTACCATAAACGGAATACGTTAAACAATTGACGTCATTTATTATCCCTCAGAAATGTTAAAAAAAATAAATGACATCTACTAAAAAAAATAAAAACTATTAAAATTCCCAAGTCGTTTCACTTTTTAGATAGACTATCTAGTCAGCCTTCTCAGCAAGCTTCGCTGAGGTTGACAATAGGCCAAGCCTCCTAAGCTCCATTTTACCGAATTCTAAGTCAAAGTCACAGCCATTTATTGGCATTAAATGTGGTATAAAGATAGTAACTTTTAATATATTAGTGCAGACACATTTTGCCATGAGTTGGCATGCAAATGTTAAAACAATTTATGTGATGATTAAGCAAAACTACAATATTTATAATTTTTCGATATAAGAAAAATAATTTAGGATAATCAGTTTGACTGGCCTTCTGGTCTAGTGGTTAGTGGCCCTGACTGCTATGCCACAGGTCGTGGGTTCGATTCCCACTCAGGACAAATGTTTATGTGACGAGCATGATCATTTGTTCTGTGTCTGGGTGTAATTTATCTATAATATGTATTTAGAAATATATAAGTATGTTTATCAGTTATCTAGTACTTATAACACAACCTCTGCTTAGTCCCAACTAGACGGTGTTGTGTGCTAGTTGTGGAATATTATTATATTATAAAAAAATATTATTTTTTAAGATATTGTTACAGATATTGTCTGTTTCAATGATTCCACATATTGCCCAGCTAAGTCGTTGAGATACAAAACTCCACTAATTTCACATCACAATACCCACTAGGTATCAATTTGCGATTAATCAAAAAAGCCACAGAACTTCAGTTGAAAAAATCCCGCTAAAAAACTCAACGTTGTTATTATTAAACATACTAATATATTATAGGCGAAAGTTTGCATACAATGTACAATGTAGTCGTGTCTGTATATTTGTTATTTTGTCACGCTCAAATAGTGAACGAATTTGGATTGAATTTGGCATATTGGTAGACAGACAATATCCTGCAAAAAGTGCGACCTCAACTTCTTTTGAACAACGTGCAATCCTACGGGCTATATATATTTGCTCTTTTAGACAGTTCTCTTCACTCCCTTTTGATGTCGAAATGGTCTCTCAGGTTGGTTGTTACCTACCCAATGCCGCAAACATTTAAATTAGTCCACCCTTTACAAAGGTCCATCGTTCAGGCGAATGGGTGGTTGGAAGGGCATTTGGACCCAGCCTGAAAGACCATGTACATGACTTAGTACAAGAGGCCGTGTCTGTGCGAGTACTAGTCACACTCTTTTAATAACCTGCATATGCCATAGACCGACGCACTCAGTAGCACTATGTGGTTCTCTCTCTCATGTGATTTTCTCTTTTCACTCAAATCATGAACGAATTTGAATTGAATTCGGCACATCAGTTGACAGACCATTTCCTAAAAAATAAAGGAATCCTTTTTTTTAACGTTTTGGGAACACATTCTTTGTGCATGTAGCTAGGGAGTGGAATTTCTTGCCAGTCTGTGTTCCCTTATAGCTACAACCCGGGAATCTTTAAGTCGAGAGTGAATAGGTTTCTTCTAGATAAGCGCTCGTTCCATCGTCACCGCATCGTCGCTTTCCATCAGGTAAGATAGCGGTCAAGCGCGAAACCTATCTACAATAAAATAATAATAATAATGTTCCGTTAGGATAATTTCTGGGTGAAGCCGCTGGAAGAAGCTAGTGTGAAGTAATCAGAACCTAGAAAACATTAAAAATTAGATATATCTATGTAAGTATGTAACGTACGTACATAAGTGCGAATGATTTAGACTTTCCGGTAGGCGGAAGCGGAATTACTTATGTCTGCAGCACTCGCGTTATTTTTATTATTTCTCATTTCACAGCTGCCAATGCCGCTATTTATTAACTAGAATTAACTTGTAATTACTGCTAGTGAACATTAAGTTAGGTTGGTAGGAACTAGACTATACAATATTAGTTTTAATATATGCGAAACACGTGTCTAGAATACACCGCTAAATTTTGATCGTTTTAATCCCGTGGAAGGTCGATCCAGGTAGCCCATGAAGGTAGTAGTTGGCGTTGCGTACAAACTACCTACAGGTCATTGGACTCGCTCAGCTGACGTTTTCTTAAAGAAATTAATTCCGTACATACGTAAATTAATACGAGTTTTGAAAAAAGGTACTTTATTTTTTAATTTTATCTTTACAAATCAATAGTGTTTCTTGTACCGGATCGACCCCCCACGGGATTAAAACGATCAAAATTTAACGGTGTATATATGAAGAATCTATGTACACTCTATTATGAAAAATCACAAAGTTATAAGCTTGTTATGTCAGCAAAAATACGTAGTTACCAGGCCAGCGGTTTGCTGGCGCCTAGTACCTGCTATGACCTGCCGAGGCCTTTTTTTCCGATGGGAAAAATCAGCCTATGACAACCCCCGCTCTTGGGCGGAGCGGGAGATAGTGTCAGACTCTTACTGACTAAAAAACCCATCCCGTTCCTTCAAGCCTTCATACCGGGGCTCGAGCGCCCTTTCGGATAACCCTGGCCCCAATAGGCTTCGACCCGGCTGGGCCCCTGCTGTTGCTGACAACTCCTTGAGGCGCGCCGGAACAGCGCGCGCCGTCGACGACTTGGGCTTGGTCCGGACAGTTACCGGACGGCCGGACAGCGAGCTACCCATTGCTTACTGTCCGCAAGCCCACCTGCCGAGGCCTGAGCTGTACTTAGTGTCGGTGGTGTCCAACCTGTGACCTTTTTAAATATTTTGAAAAAAAAAATGGTGTAAAAACTATTGGAATCCATTCAGTTACTGATTCTGAACAAACTACATATATTCAGTTTTCACATAAACTAAAAATGATTCTGTATAATGAAATAAGGTACAATAGAGATTATTTTTACACTTTCTTATCACAGGACTTATGAGCTGTGACACTTCACCTAACTCCGCCCGAAACAGTTGATGATTTATCCCACTAAAAGAGTCTTTAGCCAACTGGACCCACTCGAAATGAATCTATGGGTTCACACAACCTAATCACACTTTAAATAGGTTGACTGAACCCACTGCCCAGTTTCATTACTAGTATAGTCACGGAGTAAAGCCTACAATAATCCTCAACGGCGCGGCAGAATTTTCTTTCTCACAGTACAGTCTATGTTTTTCATAGTTATGAATCAAACAATTTACTACTTAATTCATTAAACCCCAAGCGAACGCCGGCGTTCGCGCACCTATTGTCTTTCAATTGTGTCTGTAATTATCACAATTGAAAGGTTAAGTAAGTTTTTATGGAATCTTCAGAGCCCTAGTACGGCTCAGTGGGTCCAGTAGATCTATTCAAACATGATTGGGTTAACTGATCCCGCAGGTCCATTTCATATGAGTCCAGTTGACTAAAGACTCAGAAAGGACTAGCTAGCGTATGTATGTATGTATTTGGCTAAATAAAATACATTCCTTCCTTTTTTTCTTTTTTGTTTCTTTCTTTCAAGCTTATAATTATTTTTTTATTGGAAGGCCTTCCACAAAGTGGACTGATGACCTGGTAAAGGTAGCAGAAATCCGATGGATACGAGACGCACAGGACCGGTCATAATGGCGACACTTGGGGGAGGCCTATGTCCATCATTGAGGTCTTTCGGCTGCAATGATGATGATGATGAGCTTATATTTTTTGGTTTATTAGTAGTATTACCGAGTACCTATACTTCTGGGCGTAACGACTATCAAAGGTCTACAAAGAGGCAAAGAGTAATTTCGGTATAGTCTGCCTAATAAGTCAACCGACTTGGGATTTTTTTATAATATTTAATCATTTAAAAAATATTTATATTCGATACTTTTTATAAGGTTCTTCTGTTGGTAAACAATGATCTCTATCTCTTAATCAACCTTGAATATTGAACCCGTTTTGACTACATCAGATTTCATTCAATCCTAATAATTACCCAAGTCGCTTAACTTATTAGCCAGACTCTATTTTAAGATAGTAACCCATTGACAAACTACAACCTCGACAAGCATTGCTTAACATTACTAATTGACCCGTGGGGATCCTCAAGCTCAACAGACTGCACTTACTAAACAGCCTCACTACCTTAATAGGTTAAAGACCCATGAAGAAGAAGAAGCCAAAAAGTTGTTATTTGATAACAGCCCTTCATCGGGGACTTTCATCTAATTTGTTAAGTGGTCTATGTACTATGTCAATGTCTATTTTAGTTTACATAATTATAAGTAATAAAATGAAATGGAAAACACGGTTTGTTATGAAATGTTAAGGTATGATAGGGTTGGCATATCTGGTTAGATAAAAAAAGCAGAAAACCTATAGACGCTTGATAGGCAAAAATCATGAAGGGGCAAGTAATGTTTACAGAGTTTAAAAAAAAAAATAGCTAAATATGACGAAATAGTCACATTGATAATAAGTAGTCATAGTTGCAGTTTATTTATAGTAAAAACTTTTTTAATTAACATTTTGTTTTTATAACCTTTAAGTCGCAATGTCGCTTGTTCATTCTTGCCTTTCAAGCGTCGATATGTATAGTTAGGTAGCCCTGTTGATACTCTGGTAAACTACTACAATATACACAGCCTCATACCGCCACACCTCCATATTTTAACGCCATTCAACCGCTCTATTTAGGAGCACTCACAAGTGACATGCGTGGCCCAGTTATGGTTGTCAAGCAAAGGGCGCGGCGACAAGGCCAGCCGCCTCCGGTTCCTACGTCAGGCGTTAATGGTAATTTAGCCTTTAGCTTTATGAAGGACGTAGTGGGATATATGAAGAAATTATATGACTCTTTCAGAAGTTGGTAGGTAACTTAATTGTAGTTAAGCTGGCCTTTTGGGTTTTATTCGGAAATCATAAAATAATGCCTTCCATTGTAGATGGGACAAGAGTAAATTTTTACCCATTTCTGTTTTTCCAGTTCAGTCAACAACTCTTTTCGACCAATTCCGCAGCTCTGGTTTTTTAAAGCCATCTTATTGATTGACGGATAACGCTATGGCTAAAAGCAGGAATTTCACAAGCATTCTCGCACAGGAATTCCTTATAGGAAAAACATGAGAAACGGCAAAAAAAAACGAGTTGGTTGTATGGGAGCCCCCCTTAAATATGTATTTTATTTGGTTTTTAATATTTGTTGTTGTAGCGGCAACAGAAATACATAATTTGTAAAAAAATCAACTGTCTAGCTATCGCGGTTCTTGAGGTATGGCCTAGTGACAGACAGACGGACAGACAGCGAAGTCTTGGTAATAGGGTCCCGTTTTTACCCTTTGGATACGGAACCCTAAGAAATCCTGTTGAGCACATGGCTTGTGTGGTGGTAAATCTTGAAATGGCAAAAAAAGTTCACGGTTTCAAACTTTATTTTGCTTTGAATGTTGTCAGTGACACGGTGACAACATAAGCCAATAAACATAAAAAAAAACTTTTTACAAAAAAAAAATACAACCGACTTCAATGTTAAAAAAACACTGAAAAGTACAAAATAACTTTAATTTCGGAAGTCGGTGTATCTATGATAATTTTGTTTCTTCGTTATTTAACACCGACTTCTGAAATGAAAGTTGTTTTGTACTTTTCAGTGTTTTTTTAACATTGAAGTCGGTTGTATTTTTTTTGCAAAAAAAATAACATACATTCTGCCGAACGTAGAACCTCCTCTTTTTCGAAGTCGGTTAAAAAGTAACATACTCCAGATTACGCTAAAATTAAATGAAAGCACATTCTCTCAAAAGAGCTCGGACACATCTGCAGAGACACCTGATCAAACAGTATTTACGAAAGAAGCTAACCAATAAAGATACAAAGGACATTTCAGAGGTATCCTGAAAACAGTTTATAAAATTAACATACACAAAGGTACCCATATGCAAATGTTAAAGATTCCTTGTTGCAAAAAAAATCCTCAGAAGGTCGACGAGGTCCGGTCTTCCACCTATGCGTCACAGCATGCGTTACTTTGTTACATTACTGGCATAGCTAAGAATACTAAATGTTATGTGGCCATCGAAGTGGCTATTGTATTTGAGAATGAAGCTAAAGACAAACTGGGCACACGTATGCTACGCATTATGACATTTAGTCTCTTGAATTTGCTTAGAAACATACATTTTGTCATACACAAACACAACGCTGTCACACGCGTCCCACGACTCCCACGTATGTCGTCTATTTTTAAGCTATTTCGTAAGTCTAGATATCATAACACGTGCATACGTGAAATACGTGGGCTCAGTTTGTTTTTAGTTTGAAGGTTGTGGTTGCCTAAAAATGTATGAAAATGATCCTAAACTAAAACATCAGGATGAGAGCCCTATTCTGATTTTATACCAATGGCATTTTTTTAATGTAACTTCTTGGTCACTAGACAGACAAGATCGTCTACGTTGCCTGAAATAATAACTCGAGACTAGTGATGTGCCGTTGACGGTAATATTGCCGTGTAGTGGGAATATTGATGGGAATATTGCCCGAAATATGAATATTGGTGGGAATATTGCTCGAAGCATGAATATTGGTGGCAATATTGCCAGCAATATTCCCATATTGCCGGTAACGGCACATCTCTGCTCGAGACACCGTCACAATAATTTGAAAGGTGCACACCGGAAGACGCAACGTTGGAAAGCCTTCCACAAGGTAGACTGATGACCTGATGAGAGGCGCAGCAATTCGATGAATGTGAGACGCACAGGACCGGCGGTTGTGGCGACACTTGGGGGAGGCCTATAGCCATCTTTCGGCTGAAACGATGATCATAATGAATTAGATGTTGTGATGTTCATGTTCAACACAAACGAGTCAATTTCATAGGTCTGGAACTCTGGAGCGTTTTTTTTTTACTATCAATGGTGCACCAGACGTCGTGCATGCGTATTCTATCTGGCCGATGCCAAACTCGTAGTTAAGCTCTGGGCTCAAAAACATTGATACAATGAAATTTTAGTTTTTGATATCAATGGCAATCACAGTCTGACAGGATTGCTCACTCCACGTCCTTCATCTTAAAATATAGAAAAAGAATGCAACAAAAGTTGTTTCGAAATTGCTAAAGAATTTCAGAAGAGAGAGGCTTTCAAGTAATCCCACGAAATTGTTCTATTATTAGCTTACTGTCCGATCCAAGGTCTCAATTGTCCGGTTTTGTTTCCGATTGTGCGTCACCCTGAAGTACTCGTTTTGTCAATCTTTGACTTCGCAAGGTCGTGATCTACAATCTGTTTCTGTTTAATAGAATTATTTATCTATGAATAGACACGTAGATTGCCTCTATTGATTTTTTTTATCCTTATATTATCGATGGTGGATTATTAGGTACTTTTATTTCTGAAAGGTTTATGGTCATGCTTTGCCGTTTAAACTTTATAAACACAACACTTTTGGTGCCGAGAACTTATTCGTTCGTACGCCCCTCGCCTCTTGAGTCGTTGTTATGATACGTACTTAGTGTTCATGTTCATGTCCTAATTTGTGTTCATGGACGAACGCTTACGCTAGCTGACTAGAAAATACAAATCTAAGTAAGCTTAGCATACATAAACTCAGACTTAACCAGTAGTTCTCCTCCTCCTTCTTGCGTGGTATTCATCAATGCTGAGAGTCGTGACTAGAGATGTGCCTTTTTCCGCCAATATTGCCGAGAATTTTGTGTATTGGTGGCAATATTGCCCGAAGTTTGAATATTGGTGGCAATATTGCCAGTAAAATTCCCATTTCGGGCAATATTGCCGGCCACGGCACATCTCTAGTCGTGACCTGCTGCTTCATCACTCTAACCCTGATATTCCTCCAGTAGTTCTAGGTAGGTATTTTATAGCTATTAAGATTATCGATAGAGAAGTGTGGAAAATAAGAACTTTGATCAAAATCAGAATATCAATAAGCCTACATCTCTACCTAGTCAAATCCGAACCTAAATCGTTGAGTATATTCTAGAAGCATAGTTTGCACAAGAATTAATCGAAGTTACCTTTCTGCCATTTGGGAAGAAGTGACGAATCCAACTGCTCAACACCACATCATCAACATCTACATAGGTACTTATCTATTAAAATGAAGAATTTGATTACGCAATACCAATGTATACACAACCAATGTATGTGTATGTGGACAATTCCATCCCCAAATGTTTTCAGTAATTCTAGCCTGAAACTAGACACGTTATACCTACACGTGTTTAATGTATCTAATTCCCACGCCTCGTCACATCAGTTTTTGTCGATAGATTCGGTTAAATCGTGATTCATTGAGCTAAATTCGTGCTGCCAGTTTTTGTAGTAAAAATATTTATTTGTTTCCTTGTAAGCTTTACTTCTCAATATGACTGGCTATTCTGTAATTCTGATAACATCTGTGACAGGCCATTGCATTCTTCACAGCATTTGAAATCTCGTCTGCATGGATTTGGTTAAACTTGCTCCGTGGTTAAACTTAACAGACGGTGGACCATGGCCAGTATAAATAGACACATTACGAGTATAGACAGAAATCAGAAACGTTTATTTCAAATAGACCAATTACAGGCACTTTGGAATTGTCAAAAAATCAGTCAGTCAAAAAAGTGAAACTAAATTACATGTCCCAAAGCGTAGACACGTAAATATCTCTATGGAGAAGAACGTGCAAGAAACTTTAAAACACATAATATAAACACATAGACCTTAATAGACATAGCAGTATACTTTTTGCTGGTTTTAAGAACTTAAAAGAATGTCCTAATTTTCCGAATAGTGCTTGCTGTGTAGCTTAGTAATGGCAATTTCTAATCTCAAGACATTTTACTTCTTTTATTTTTTCCATAGTAGTCAGACAAAAAGGAGTTAGGAATATTGTAGAACAAATCTATCTACTATTCATTAAACCCCAAGCGAACGCCGGCGTTTGCGCACCTATTGTCTTTCTATTGTTTCTGTGATTTCCACGATTGAAAGGTTCCACTTTGGTTCATATTAATGATCTTTTAGGAAGACGACACAGACGTCCATTAACATCCTTGGAAAACTCTTTATGTCAAATAAACGTCATTATAATCTTATTGTCTGTATCGGACTACCTTATTTATACGTAATTGCCTGTAATTATTAATAAAATGATTTTTCTGCATCCAACAAAGGAATTTAATAACAGTTTCCGTATTGTTTGTAAATATTAAGGCCACTGATGAATTTAGGTGCACGTGTATTACTCACACCACTCAAAAACTAGACAATACACTTGTTCTAGTCAAAACAAATAAGCCTTACATAATCTGTGCATAACTGCATAGAAAAAAAAGAATAGAAATTGGCGCCAAAATTAGCGACTGACCGCAATGACATATGTCAAACAAAACATTCCGAGGCTACGGCCATTGGTTATTCAGCCAGTAAAATGTTACGATAACGTGTTGCGTTCCGAAACCGAAACGAATAACTTTGCCGCGGGCCGCATCGCAAATGTAACAGCACAAACTTACATTTACACTCACGAAACTATAAATTAAACTATACTCCGCCATGTTAAAGGCCGTTTTGCAGCAAAAAGAGATTGTTTATCGACACAGTTGCTTTACATGCAAGTTGCCTCAACGTATGACTTGTTCTAGATATGTCAAGGACTGTTGTTTTGTAAAAATACTTTCTTTCAATACTTATCTTTGCAAATACGCCGATAAAATCTCCAATGGAATTTGTTTTTTTCCACTGCGCGCTATAATGAAACAGTTTTGATTCATCAAACTTGGTCAATGATTGCAATAATTATTTTTGTAACTAGTGGTTTTATTTCGAGCATATCTGCCTAAGGTCCTGAAATAGAATCTTGGTGCCCGGTTGATGGCAACCAGCTCACCCTTTTAAATGAGTCCGACTTAAATGGCAAAATGTGTAAGTACATAATATATATCTGTCAAACTCTTTGGGCGTTACAGGTGAGATGATATTTAAGTAAGTATACCTATTATGGACAGGCTTCCTTTGGTCATTATCTGACTTCATAGTAGAGGTAATACAGGATTTAGCCAGCTTGTAGTTTTTTTTCTAACTTACCCGACAAACGTGGTCTTATCTTAATTCTGTCAAGCGCGCGAGATTAAATAGTCGCCGTAGTTTCAATTTTATTATTTTTTTCTTTCATAACACCTCTGACTATAGAGAAATTGGTCCAGCCACTCACGGGGCCATCCTAATGCACAGCGTATTTGCATTTAAAGCCATTGGATGATTTGTCAACTTAAAAAAAAAAACATAGCTTTTGCTACTTTTACTATTTGTCCAATCCGCTACTAGATAGAGAGAGGCACTCGATAGTAACTTCTGCATATTCCAAAAAAACGAAAGAATAATACTTACTTAAACCATTGCATTCTCATGTTGCAGCTAATGGTACATTAAGTGGACATACTTTCATTCACACGTTACTGCTCTTACTTATGTAATGTTAAGTTAGAATTGGTCTAACTTGAGAATACAAGGAAAATACTTGACAGAAACATCAAGTTCTTCCTTTACATTAAATTAACAAGCTGTTTGGTAGCTCAAATAGATTTTGGTAATTTTTCACGTACCCTATACTAATCCTTAGTTCGAGGCTTATTATGTTATTAGCTTTTGCCCGCAGCTTCGCTCGCATACAAAAAATATAGCCTATGTCACTCAGGAATAAAACAGCTTACTATCAGTAAAAAAAAAAAATAACAATCGGACCAGTACTTCCAGAAATTACCTCCTACAAACAAAAAAAAACATAAAAACAAAATATAGATTATAGAATTTCTAAGCCTAGTTTTTGCACTATTGATAGGCTCGCGATTGACCACTATCTCACCTCGACGATGGAGCACGCTTGCCTAGAAGTAACCTATTCACTCTTGACTTAAAGACTCCTAGGTTGTAACTATCAGGAAACGCAGACTCCGCCAGGGAATTCCACTCCCTAGCGGCCATCTGGGAAGAAGTGACGCAACAAACTCCCCAGCAGCTGATTTTAAAACCCTCAGAACCAATGATCCGGAGCGAAAATGAGTGGCAGGTGGACTCGCCTCCTTCTGCGAAGCAGCTATGCTAGCAAAGGAGGAGGCAGCACGCGTGAGGTAATGGCACTCACGCCCCAGTCGCCGCCGGGATTCTTACGGAAGGCGAGCAATGAGTAGCTCGCCGTCCGACTGTCTGATAATCGTCCAGATCAAGATCGACGGCGTGTATTGTTCCACGCGCGCCTCAAGGAGTTGTCAGCAAACCGTAGGGGCCCAGTAGGGTCGACCGTCGAAGCCTACTGGGGGCAAGGACCTGTTTCTGAAAGGAAGATTCGGCCCCGGTACGAAAGGCTACGAAGGAACAGGAGTGGGTTTTTAGTCAGTAAAAGTCTGACGGCGGAGGATGTCATTGGATGATTTTCCTACTTAAAAAAAAAGTCTATTTTAACTTTTTACGGTTTCCTAAAAATGTGCAAGTAATTCGACAAATGACAGAATCGAATAAATCTTGTTTAAAATAAACTACTCAATTCATCTCCGTAGCAGTATCTGTGGGCAAACAGGCGCACAGAGGTGATGCGTGTGCGCATTGTTCGCCCAGCGGATGTTGCGTACGAAGAATGGGCACTATTTGTATTAGATCGTTACGCTTTCCTTTACCTTGATATATTATGGAGAATAATTCGTTAAGAACACTTATTTAGCTACGTGGGGCATTGCGAAGTTGTTTCAAGTTAGCCCCAACATATAGGGTCACCTATGGCGATAACAATAGAGAATTTCGTAACTTTTTTGAATTTTTCCTCTACCACCGTAAAAAGTACCGCATTTAATGCAAATAAATGGCTTAATAAAATAAAATAAATCTTTGACTTTAATTAGATCTAATAAGGCGTCTGTGTTTTCGGACAGCTATAACTAAGGGATCTTTAAGTCAAGAGTGAATCGGTTAATTCTAGGCAAGCGTGCGTCATCGTCGACCAAATCATCGCTTACCATCAGGTGAGATGGTGGTCAAACGCGAACAGGCACTCAAACATTTTGCTATCGCATTTTAAAATTAGAAAACGACTGTACTTATTTCTGCTTTTTTTTCATATTAATGTCTATGTCAGCGTAAGATCGTGTAATTCAAATGTAATTCAAGCTTCGCTCCCGCTCTACCCTACTCCACCCTACTATAGCTTACTCTACCCTACTCTACCCTACTATAGCTTACTCTACCCTACTCTACCATTCTCTATAATACTCTACCCTACTCTACCGTACTCTACCCTACTCTACCCTACTCTACCCTACTCTATAATACTCTGCCCTACTATACCCTACTCTACCCTACTCTACCATATACTACCCTACTCTACACTACCCCACTCTACACTACCCTACTCTACACTACCCTACTCTACACTACCGTAATTTTCTTTTTTTTTCCTGAATCTTCTCCTCACAATAACAAACAAAAAAAAAAAGAATTAGCGAAATCGGTTCAGCTGTTCTCGAGATTTGCGATTAGCAACACATTTAGCGATTCATTTATATATATTATGGAATAAACGAAATTGACGATCTCACTGTCTTTTATGACACTAGTTTAAGTAGTGTTTATAAAACTTTAATGTCGTTTTTAATAAAAAATCTCTCAACGAAAATATCACGTAAAACGTCGCCTACTTGCAAACTTTTAATTTGTTTGAATCTTTGGATAACTACTATAATTAAACTAGTACCATAAAATTCCAGTGGAATCTCGGTTATTTTAAATTCCTTTCGGAAGCGAATTTTTTGGTCCAATGCTAGTTATTAACTACAGGTCAAGTTAAGTTTAGTAGCGTTTCCAATGAGGAATATCTCGGAAGCCCTCAGAAGGGTGTGGATTGAAAGCAATGGCCTCCAATGACTTACATGAGACAACAGTATACACGAAAGCCATTTGTACAGGCATAAAAATTACATTAACATGGCCCTCCTTTCTCTGAGATGAATTGCTGATCACAGTTCAATGTTGTAAGCTGAAGGACATCGCAGTTTATTCCATCAACGTGTCTTGACCGCAAATAAACGCATTTTCGCAATGCCTTCGTGACATCGGTGGACCCCGTAACTCCTTAAGTCTAAGGTCGTAAGTAGCAACGCACTGTAAGTGTTCCAAAGTCCATTGCTTCATAGTCACCAGGCATCCTTCCAATATTATTAGTAGTCAGTCAATGTATCTTAAAATTAGCAAATGGTGGCGTTAAGCCAACATGGTTAAGTACCTATTTATTTATCTTCGACAGTATCCACATTTAAATGATCTTTTTAACGTTTTCTCAGCTTGAAATTAAGAAACACTATCTCTGAATATTTAATACTGTTTCTGCATTACGTTTAAGGTTGAAACGATTGGGGCATGGTCTGAAGGGCAAGTCTCCTTTTCAGAGTAACACACCGTCTGATCGACACTTTGGGTGACTTCTTTGCCCAAAAAATTAGCATTGCCATTCAACGTGGCAATAATGCCAGTCTTCTGAGCACATTTCCAAATGACAGCGATATTTTGTGTGTTCGTATGTAGAAATAGGTTCAGCATTTCTACATAAATACTTTTTTTAACAATTCCTTGACATCAGACCTGCTATCAAAAGCACCATTTAAAACTATAAATGATGTCACATTTCAAAATGTCAGCAAACAAAGCGTGGAGCAAATTCTTTGTAAATTACAATTGAAAGACACAAAAATTTCAGTTAAAAATTTCTACAATAACCATCCAAGATGTTATCAAAGGAATAAAAACTAAAATATCAGTGCAACAATGAAAAAAAGATGAATAAGGCTAAACTACATCATGGGTCAGAAAACAGAAGCGTGGAAGTCAAAATTTGGTAGTACTTTACCAAACAGACAGACTAAGTTGAAGGTGCAGAAGCAAAAGATAGGAAAAAAATGGGTAACCACGGATGTGAGAGACAAGTGGAGCTCACCCATGTCCACCATGGTCGCTATGACGGGAGCGCTCGTCGTCATTGCTATAGTCATTAGGTCCCTGTACTTGATGTATATAAAACCAGACCCTACCCCTCAAATAGGAACGTGATTAATGAGGTACATCGACTTTGTGAAATCAAGTAGTTAGCTACTTTTATATTGGTGTTTGAAGACTCTGTTTCAATCTGTCCATACGCCATGTGACTCTGGATTAGCACATAATGTCTCTGTTTTCAATTCCTCCTCTTTAATCCACAACCAAAGTCATTAATTCCCTTAACATCAACAATACGCGTGATGGCTCCCAAAGCAGCGGCAATAGAAAAGGCTGTGCTCGGGATTTCCTTGTGTGATCGCATCAAAAATGATGATATCCGCAGGAAAACCAAGGTTACCGACATATCCCGAACAATCGCCAAACTTAAGTGGCAGTGGGCTCACAGAACCGATGGTGAATCCCGACTAAAGGTTCTAGAGTAGCTAACACGAAGTGGAAAATGCAGTATTGGATGGTCTCCCATAAGGTAGACCGAAGACCTGGTGAGGTCGCGGAAATTCGATGAATGCGAGACGCACAGGACCGGTCGTTATGGCGACGCTTGGGGGAGGCTTATGTCCAACAGTGGATGACTTTCGGCTAAAATGATGATTATGATGATTTCATCAAGCCACTGGGTATACCTGGGCCCTCGTTACCGTGGGTATCCTGGAAAACTTTTAATTAGATTTTTCTCTCTGGTCGTCTGCAACGAAGACAACCTTCTCAGGTACTCTCGTATGGCACCAAATTTAAATTTTTGTGCGATGTCTCTCTGCAGGTAATGGTTAACCTGACATCTTGCGCCCATGCCCTGTCGCAGTCAAGTACCTCACATGTACATAATTATATGTACCTTTTGGGTGCACCAGCGATTACTACTGCCGTGGTTGGATACTGGCCATTTTTGTGTAACTTTATTTCCTATCGATACATTATGGATACGTTATGACAAAGACATTCTTCACTCATACAATTCATCCAGCATTGTACAGTCTCTCTTCTTTGCACATTTATTTTAATCCTTCCTTCATCACAAGTCCAACACAAGATTCTCTTTAAACACTTCCGTCACCACTTAATTTTTTTTATTTCTTTTTTTATTAGTCTATTGTGTGTCTCTCTGCTAGGCGTAGGCCTCCCTTTTCTCCTTCCAAACCTCTTTGTCTTGGACGACCTCTGGCCATGCTTGCCCCGCTAACATGTTCAGGTCGTCACCCCACCTTCGCCACAGTCGACCGGAAATTGTTGATGGCATTTTCTTTCTTACAGAATTATATTTTAGCTCTAAAACTATGAGCGGTTCATCAAACAGAAGTGTCCTCATCCTAAATGTTCCGTTTGTTGCGCCCGAAAAAGCAATCGCGACTATACAAATTGAAGAAGTCGATCTACATGAGAAATCTGAAGCGCAAGGGAAGTGGACTTTATGAAGTTTATAACGGCGTGTCTCATATCCAGTTGGGGGACGTGGTGCTGTTCACCGGAGCCCTGTTCATCATTGCCATCCTGCTGCGAAGCCTCTACCTCAAGTTCAGAGGCATTCCTGCTCCTCCGGCGCTTATGATCCCTCCTCCAAGGCAGACCGGTAGACACTAGTTATTTTTGGATATACATTTTGAATTGTTTTGCTTTTTAGTCTGCAGTTTTATTTGATAGCCTTATCAACCCTTGCTCTTTGTCATAATGTCATTAAATGCTCTCACGAGTCAGACAGGCCAACCAATTAGCAAAAATATGCTATCACAATAATGTTTTCACACTATAAGGCATCGATATATTTATATGTACGAGTACTACGATGCTCCAAGGCAATAGAGATTTTCAAGGCTAGGGTAAATAGGCTCTCAATAAACCAGTGCACCTCACCATCAACGATTGCAACACAGCTTACCATCAGATGGGATCGTAGTCAAGCACTGGTTTATATCAAATAATAAAAAAAAATATATATGAAGGCAGAAGTTTGTGAGTGTGTATGTTCGTTACTTCTTCACACTCGAACGGTTGAGATATTTAGCAAACGGGTAAATCAAGTCCCAAAGTAGCACACAGGACACTTTTTAACCTGGGAGTATGTTCCCTAGTAAGTACTATCACGTGGATGTAGCCACTGGCAGCAGATATTCAGCTACAAATGCTGAGGTTTATCAATATTATGTCCCACTGATTAAAACCCAAGCTCGCACTATTATGCCATCTACAGAACACAAAAATGGCCAGATAACACAATAGCAATAGGTAATATGCCTGCAATTATTTCCAAAGGGCTGATTTTTCAGTCGCCAGATAACTTTTATTTGAAGAATATGACGTTTTGACAGCTTTTGTATAGAAAATATGTCAAACCGCCATATTTATTCCTCAGATAGATTTGACTTGCCTGTTGGTCTAGTGGTTAGTGACCCTGACTGTTATGCCGGAGGTCGTGGGTTCGATTCCCACCCAGGACAAATGTTTGTGTGATGAGCATAATCATTTGTTCTGTATCTGGGTTTAATTTATCTATAATATGTATGTATTTAGAAATATATAAGTATGTTTATCAGTTGTTATCAGTTGTCTAGTACCCATAACACAAGCTCTGCTTAGCTTGGGACTAGACGGCGCTGTGTGATAGTTGTGGAATATTATATTATATTATTATTTCCAGGCATTTTGTTAAAGCTCTGCTTAGCTTGGGACTAGACGGCGTTGTGTGATAGTTGTGGAATAATAAGATAAGATAGAAGTTAATTGATGATTGAAAAATCGGCCCTTAGTTAAATAATTTTTGGCTCTAATAAATAAATATACAAGACATTTTCGACGTGCTGTCATCCTACTCAGATCTTAATCAGAGATTTATTTGTATTTCCTACTGTGGAGAAACATTTAAGTCAAAGTTCTCCTGGTCAGTAGGCACAGTTCCTACCGCTTTTATGCTTCGGGGTCTCGGGATCCAAGAACGAGCAGAAAGAACAGTAGAGTTTTTTATCCGAGTTTACCAATCATCATCGTCATCATCATTTCAGCTGATATACGTCTACTGTTGGACATAAGCCTCCCCCAAGCGTCGCCACAACGAAAGTTCCTGTGTGTCTCGCATCCATCGGTTTCCCGCAACCTTCACCAGAGACAGATAAAAGAGGTTAGAATGCCCTCGTGGGCGGGGCAGTCGTGCCACAATGAAGGGCAATGCTCATAGTTCAACAACCAATAGGAAACTTGCGATCTAAGTGTGCGTCTGTTAGTTGCGTAATGCGCGTTCTGTTAAGACACGATTTGGAAATCCCTTTAAAAAAACAACTATTATATCAAGTTAATTATTATATTCAGTGAAAACCACAATTAACACGATTAGTAGGTAAACTTGGTCAATATTCTGACTTGCGGCCTATCCGATAGGAGTCTCAACCCGAACAGGCCTTACTGCCTGACTCATGCACTCAGTCTATAAGGGAATGATGATATGGTGCTGACTAGGCATCTAAGGGTGACTTCTGGGAAGCAGTAATGCTCGCAAAGGAGGAGGCCGAACGCATCAGGCAATGGCGTTATCGCCGCGCCGGGATTCTGATCCCGATTTCCGGCCACCGTAGGCGCGGGCTTGCGGACAGGGAGCAATGGGTAGCTCGCTGTCCGGCCGTCCGGTAACTGTCCGGACCAAGCCCAAGTCGTCGACGGCGCGCACTGTTCCCGCGCGCCTAAAGTAGTTGTCAGTAACAGCAGGGACCCAGCCGGGTCGAAGCCTACTGGGGCCAGGGTTATCCGAAAGGGCGCTCGAGCCCCGGTACGAAGGCTAAAAGGAACGGGATTGTTCTTTTAGTCAGTAAGAATCTGACAATATCTCCCGCTTCGCCCAAGAGTGGGGGATGTCAATGCATTATTTTTTTCCACCATAAAAAAAAGGCATTTAAGGGTGCATTTTAGAGGGACGTAACAGTTCGTATTGGTTTATTGCCTGTAGTGGAGTTAAAGGGTGGGAGACAAGCGGTGACACTCGTGGTACAAATCGGAAAGTATTTCCTTACTAACCTCTTTTGTCTTTTCTGTGGTGTGCTGCAAAGTTCATCTTCCTGCCCTCGGTACAGTGCAACAGTCACTTAATTTTGCGAAAGTTGTATAAGTGCAGCCTACCTACGTACAAGTATTAAGGGAAATGGAGTAAGAACTGTGCAATCTTTGTGAAGGTCGACCCGTTATCAGTATTGCATTTTTGCAGCGGGTTGGTACGTAGTCCATTGAGTAACTTTCAAATTAAGTAACAAGAAAAGCTTGCTAAGAGGATTTGAGAAAGTAGTTTCAAATTGGCTGGACGTTAAAAGAATCACCATGTGTGGGATAGTCAGTAAAAGTCTGACACTCCCTCGAGCTCCACTCAGAATGGGGAAAGTTATTTGATGGTTTCCCACTCAAAAAAAAGGCTATTATCATCTTTATATATATAATTCTTCTGTGAGTGTGTATGTCACTGAACTTCTCTCAAACGACTGGACCGATTTTGATGAAATTTTTTGTGTATGTTCAAGGGGATCTAGGAATGGTTTAGATTCACAATTTTCACGCGAGCGAAGCCGCTGGCAGAAGCTAGTAATCTTATATGAGTTGAACATCAAAAATGTAGGTATAGATATTTTAGACCCGTCTTTTTTTTACGCTGGGTATCAATCGACCAGATGTCATCCCCCGCACTTGGGTGGACCGGGAGATAGTGTCAGACTTTTACTGACTAATAAAACTCACCCCGTTCCTTTGTTGCCTTTCATACCGGGGCCCAGCCTTCCTTTCAGAAATAGACCCTTGGCTCCAGTAAGAATAACCCCTCTTGGCGATAATAGCACTAGGTATACAGGTATTTCACACCGACATGCCTGTTAGTGTAGTGGTTAGAGACCCTGACTGCTATGCCGGAGGTCGTGGGTTCGATTCCCACCCAGGACACATGTTATATGTATAAATTTATCTATAATGTTTATGTATTTAAAAATATATAAGTATGTTTATCAGTTGTCTAGTACCCATAACACAAGCTCTGCTTAGCTTGGGACTAGACGGCGCTGTGTGATAGTTGTGGAATATTATATTATTATTTCAAGGCATTTTGTTTTCTTTGCCAACTATAAAATTGATCCTGGTTTAATATGAAAAAAAAGAATAGCCCAATAAATTTTCCTATAGATATTATGTTAAACGAAGTTGATCTTGCTTCATACTTAATACTACATTCAAATTCAAGTAATAAATAAATACACACATTTCATTTATAATTAAATTGTTTCATAAATTCATTCATGCAATAATTTCATTATTTCTAATATAGATACCTACTTATCAGGCAACTGTACTAACTTAGAATTTCCTATAATTTATTTACTTAGTATTACATATATAAAGCAACTGCAAATACATTTATTTTAACACTACATACTTCTATTTAAATATAAACTCCTATCTCAATAAATACGGACAAAGCTCGTAATATCTACAAAATTACCGGCGACCATATTAAATTCTATAGAAGTGGTTCTGATAATATCTTTAACCTTTACATTTATTTGAACTTTACAATATAACGGACATTACTTTATCTAAAGTATTACGACTAGGGATGCCAACTTTTTTTACAAGAAATAGTTTTTTTTTTTAACTGAGAATAATTTTGAACAGTCATTTAGAAAAGTGAACAGTATTTTTTTAAATAAATATTTTTACAGCTTTTCGCACCACTTATCAATTTAGTCTTTTTTAAAAAACTTCTAACGCCTCACCACAATTAGGTATAACAAAAAATAATATAAACAAGGAGCTCTTTCGATTCGTTCTGAAACTCTATTATTGTGATAAGTTTTTATAAAATAAAAAAAAAATTGTGTGAGCTTGTATATTGTTAGGCCGCGTTTCCACTTGCAAGCAAATTGCATGCAAGTCGAATCACATTGCGAGTTACGAAGGACCGCTTGATAACATCATACCTCGCTAATCCGCAATGTATTTTAACTTGCATGCAATTTACTGGCGAGTGGAAACGCGGCCTTAGGCATTTTGATGCTGAAAATAGTATTTAGTATACTTACTTTATTTTTGTTCAACAGTAAAAATTATAATGTAGTGAAAAAAATATAACACTGTTTTTTAAAGTATAGTTGGCAACCTTAATTATGACTGCATCGTGCTTGGAGCTATGCTGAGTAGGTTTTGCAGACTTTTGCTAAACTGTTAAAAGCTGCAAATCATATCCGGAGAGTGAAATGGAACTCAAAAGAGTGCTTCCTTTTTGCAAGCTCATTGCGTACCTAGTCGTCACTAAATCATGATAGTTTAAATTAACAGCATCAAAAAACATTATAGTCATCTAGAAACTCTGCTAAGACATAAAATGTTATCGTACTTGACATACCCAATCTATGTTTTTAAATTAAAAAAAAAATTAACCGACTTCAATGTGAAAAAACACTGAAAAGTGAAAAATAACTTTAATTTCGGAAGCCGGTGTTTCTGTAATAGGTGTTTGTAATAAAATTTTTTTACACTTTTTAGTCGTTTTTTTGTTTGTAAGTACCTAGGTAGTTATTATGGTACCACCACTAAAAAGTACCAGTCAGCCAAACTTAATTACCTTATAGCCAGAGTGCATCTCATAACAATTCTTATAATCACAAACACGGTTAAATCACATTACTTAATTTACATTCACATATAAACATTATTATCCGATCAGTTAAATATATCCCCGCCCCCTTTTCTTCCAGTCAGTCATCAGTTACACGAATAAACAAAGCCATTTTACTTGTTACGACAGTTCTGCTATGATCCTATGATGAGTTCCGTTCCATATCTTTGAAATTCCACATCAGATCATAACAATATTTCTATAGGACAAACTTCAAATTTCCTTTCAATAAAAAATTTTTTTTTCAAAATCGGTGCACAATTAACTGAGAAATCGGAGAACAAACTTAAAACAAAACTTAAATACATTCAACCGACCTACTATTTATTTATTATCATTTATTTATTTTACTTAATAAATTATAACATCTTTAGACGCGTCCAAACGCGTCTGTACAAAATAGAAACTCCTTCTTTTTGAAGTTGGTTAAAAATGTCTATCTCCTGCACACAGCATCTAAATCAGTTAACATTATACCCAATCGCACTTACTGTTCGGGTACAATGTTACCAGATCTAAATAGTAACTATTAAATGCTTGTAACACACGATCCCAAGAACGCAAGCAGTCCATTCATCTCGCAGACCTCGTCGGGTCAAGGTCTCTGACATTAGCAGCAGCCTTTTGTCCGGCTGCAACATTCGTCATGTTTTGACAACTCGACTATAACACGCAGATCGTCAAAGGTTAACATTTAACTGCGAACCGGTTAGATTAACTTTTTAATGTGGTATTTGTATTGTTCTGAGAAATGCGGGCTCTTGCCTTGGTATGGTTGGTAGGTGTTCCGCGCTTATTGTTTAATAGGCGTTAATATGATCTGGTTTGATTGGTTAGTGTAGTAGAGCAATGGGTAGCTCACCTAACCGGTAATCGTCCGGACCGAGCCCAAGACATCAACGGCGCGTATTGTTGCACGCGTTACTCAAGGAGTTGTCAGCAAGCCGGACCCAGCAGGGTCGACGCCTACTGGGGCCAAAGATCTGTTTCTGAAAGGAAAATTCGGCCCCGGTACGAAAGGCAACAAATGAACAGGAGTGGGTTGTCACTACCTCCCGCTCCGCCTAAGAGCGGGAGACGTCATTGGATGATTTTCCCACCAAATAAAAAAATGGTCCGAGGTCAATAAAAATCTGACACGCCTTCTCGCATCACCCTAGAGCAAGAAAAAACATTGGATGATTTTCCACCCCAAAAGGTATTTAGATCACAAACTCAGTAACCTACATATTTCAAAGTTACTTACTAGGTCGTGACGGGCACATGTAGTCTAACATTAGGGTATACTTCACTAAGCTTTACCGACTGCGTCTTTGCCGCTCCACAAATGCCAGTCTCACTCTTTCACAACTGACTATCGGCAGTTCAATCAGTTTGACTGAAGCCGGGAAGTGACCTCTGCCGATCAGATTAATCGAACAATGCCCATCGGTGGTACCTTGACCTGCAACCTTTTGCTCCGTGCTAAAACAATTACTACTCGATGAAAGGCTGACCATTCGTACCGAGATTGTAAGATTACCAACTTTATGAAGTAGTGTGCGACCGAATGTTCGGATTCGGTTTCGGTCGGGTTTCGGTTTAGTGGCAATCTAGCCGAAAACGAATCCGCACTTGGGAGTTCTTGCGCTGTGATCAGCGCGTAAAATTCCTTTCAAGCGAGTAAGCAACGGCCGGTCGCGACGCTTGGGGGAGGCCTATGTCCAACAGTGGACGTTTTTCGGCTGATATGATGATGATGATGATGAGTAAGCAACGAAGACATTTTACCGTGTCCACGTGCCTCATGTCGTGACTGGTTTGTGGTTGCAGTTCGTTTTACCTACTCCCGAACTAAATCGAGTGCAGTAAAATTCATGATAGTCAATGAATATTTATAATTTAAAAAGCATTAAAAAAAAATAGGTAAGGACTGTCTGATTATAATAACGTTTTCTTTATTTTACCCTCAAATCATGATCCTTGTAACGAAGTTTCGGTTTAGGCCGAAACTGAGACTGTTGCCGAAATTCGGTTTTGGTTGAATAACCAGTTTCGATCGCACACTATTATGAAGAATTGTTCTTCTAATCGCGTGCTTGATACGAATTCGTATGTATCTTGTTATTAGCAATTTTGAATGGTGCCGTGAGGTGTGGTTGTTGTATGTTTGTCATTGTTCTACTGGTTTTATATTATTACCTACGGTTATAATGTGCTCCGCATTGCGAAGGTATTTATTAGTAAAACAAAGATTTATTGAGATCGGCTATCATTTAACGGGTCAGCTTAAAATGAAGTAACGTTAGCTCTAAAATGTAATCTTTAATGTAATGTTCTTGTCAGCAAACAAAGAGAATCGAGTTGCTACCAGCAGGCCATATAAATGATTATGAATGAATCAGAAATCACTCCCTGTCATCCCCTTCGAACTTAACCTCTTAATAAAAGTTCGAAGAGGTTTATGACGACCAAGTATTAAAAAATACCATATGATTACTTTATATTGAGATAAAAATGTGCCAGTGTACAGGTTTGTTACCAAAAACAAAACACTATTTTGCCGTTGCACTATATTGCTGAAACTCAAGAATACTAAGAAGTTTCTTCCACACCTACAGCAAGAGTTTTCCAGGGTTATATGAAAGGGAACTCTAGCCCCGGTATGAAGGCTAGAAGGAACGGGATGGGCTTTTAGTCAGTAAGAGTCTGACACTATCTCCCGCTCCGCCCAAGAGTGGGGGTTATCACTGGATGATTTTTTTAGATTTCACCATAAAAAAAAACAGCAAGAGTTTCGTTAGCAGTTTTTTTAGAAATATAACACACAAACATATACGACGAAAACAACCGTTGCAACTATTAACAGGAACTTTAAAAGTTAAACTCGCAGAAGTCACAGAACTGGATGAAAGAGGTTAGAATGACCTTGTGGGCGGGGCAGGCGTGCCACAAAGTAGGGCAATGCTCATAGTTCAACTACCAATAGCAAATTTGCAATGTAAGTGTGGGTGGTTTTGACGTGACAACGTCTTATAAATTGGTTTGCCGGGTGACACTTCAAGAAACTGCGTAACGCTCCACTCACGTTATGCGCTCACAATGAGAGCGAGTGAGAGGCACGCGTCCCTTCCACTCGGGCATGGTTAGCCCGCCTAAGAGCGAGAGAGATAGACATATTTCATCCTTCTTCTTACTTCTTCTTCTTACTATACGAATGAATATTCACATTAAAATTATTTTACCACTCAAAGTCGTTGTCACGTAAAACTTTCGCCCGTATACCGACTTTACAGGCAACCAATTTTTTTAGTTGCATAATGCGCGTTCGTATTGATTTATTGCCTGTAGTAGAGTTAAAGGGTGGGAGACAAGCGGCGACACTCGTTGTAGTACAAATCGGAAAGTACCTATTTACTTTCTAACCTCTTTTATTGTTTCTGTGGTTAAACTGAATGAAGGTTAATTACTGCTTCCCTGAAAACCAGTCTCAATATAACTTCACCGAATCCGTTCAAAAATTGCTGTTTTAGGAAGTAACAAAACATTACTTATAACCGGCACATAATGCTTATTTACTAATTAAACTTTTATCTACAGGATGTATGAAGTTATCCAAAGTTCAAGGATTCTGTGAGATCTAATCTGAGGCGGAATGTTTTTAATACCAGGTATATTGAGAATAGATTGTTTGTCTACAATTTTACGGTAATGGAGGCGTATCAGGAAAATGAAAAAGTGTATGATCAATAAGATAAAATTATACGTGTTGAAAGGTCTGCAGTTTGATGAGCACCTAGGATATATTAAATTATTACATACGATGTGATCACGCAAGGAAACTCCAAGCATAGCCCTTTCCTGCTTGGGCGGAGCATCGCCGTGCTCTCGTGGGGGTGATCGGCGGCGGAGACCTCTCACGCCGGGCCTTGGTCGAGGCCATGGTCCGGAACGAGGAGGAGTGGCAGGCGGTCGCCGACTTCTGCGAAGCAGTAATGCTCGCTAAGGAAGAGGCCGACCGCATCAGGCAACGGCGCTCTCACCGCCGCCACCGGGATTCCGATCCCGATTTCCAGCCACCGTAGGCGCGGGCTTGCGGACAGTGAGCAATGGGTAGCTCGCTGTCCGGCCGTCCGGTAACCGTCCGGACCAAGCCCAAGTCGTCGACGGCGCGCGCTGTTCCTGCGCGCCTCAAGGAGTTGTCAGCAACAGCAGGGGCCTACTGGGGCCAGGGTTATCCGAAAGGGCGCTCGAGCCCCGGTATGAAGGCTTGAAGGAACGGGATAGGTTTTTTATTCAGTAAGAGTCTGACACTATCTCTCGCTCCACCCAAGAGCGGGGGTTAAAAAAAAAGCATAGCCCTTTCCATCGCCCTTTGGTTGACTTTGAGTCTTCTTATAAGGCCCATTGTAAGTGACCACGTTTCGGAGCCATAAGTCATCATGGCAACACGCACTGGTCATAGACTTTCGTCTTGAGACACTATGGTATATTGGACGAAAAGACACCGCGCAGCTTCCCGAACGCCGCCCAGCCGAGTCGGATATCCGCAAGAGAACCAAGGTTACCGACATAGCTCGAAGAATCGCCAAACTTAAGTGGCAATGGGCAGGGCACATTGCACGCAGAACAGATGGTCGATGGGGAAGAAAAGTTCTGGAGTGGCGACCACGTACCGGAAGACGCAGCGTTGGACGGCCTCCAACAAGGTGGACCGATGACCTGGTCAGGGTCGCGAGAATGTGATGGATGCGTGACGCACAAGACCGGTCGTTGTGGCGACGCTTGGGGGAGGCCTGTGTCCAACAGTGGACGTCTTTCGGCTGATATGATGATGCTGATGATTACATACGAAACTGGTGTTTGATAAAACGAGTCACTTTAAACAGATATAAGTTTTACTGAAATAAAATTATAGTATAATCAGCCTTTTAATGTTGGGCCATAAACCACCACGCGAGCCAAGTGCGGATTGGTGAATGTCACATAATATTCGAATTTTTGGTTCTAGGACATGCCAGTTTTCTCACGATGTTTTCCTTCACCGTTTTGAGAGCAGTGGTGATGAGATAAATTACACAAAGTATTGCGCCTGTCGTACAACTTGTTTGTCGCGGCCGTTATCGCCACCCACTGCTATTAAATGATGCGAAATGAAATTATGCGTAAAACTAATTCAGTAAAGATATCTCAAAATTTGGGGGTGTTTACGGGGTCCAAACCAACATCTGTCGGGACCCAAGCCAACCTCACCTGCACGTGGTGCACCCTGCTGAAAAACGGACGAGGCTATGGCGACCCGCCAACACGCACTGGACCAGCGTGGCGGGTTATGGTCCAAACCCCCCCAATGGAACATAACAATTCACACAGGCCCCAAATGCCCGGCGATTCCAGTGGTTGTGTTGACGTGGACGGGCGTGGGCGCAGTCCTGAGGGCAGGGGTGCTAAAAATCTCCGGGCGGGATTGATTAACCGTCGACGATTTGGGGGAGGCCTATGTCCAACAGTGGACGTGTATCGGCTGAAATGATGATGATGATGATCTAAAAATCTGCTATTTTACGTGAATTTTGGCGCTTTATAATGTACTCATAATTTTAAAAAGTAAAGAGAAAATTTATAACACGAGTTTTAGTATATGCGAAACTAAGAATCTTCGAACAATAATTCATAACTGTATCATGAAAAGTTAAAGCTTGTTATGTCAGCAAAAATACATAGTCACCGGGTCATCCGGGCGATTGAGGGGTTGTTTTGCACTTGCACCCAGCTGTTTACTAGCGCATAATACCCGCTATGACCTGCCTTGACCTGTGTTGTATTTTGTGTAGGAGGTGTCCAACTTGTGATCTTTTTTAAATGTTTAGGAAAAAATATAACATGGTGTAAAAACTATTGGAATCCATTCAGTTACTGATTCTGAACAAACTACCTATAGATTCTGAATGACTTTTTTTTGCAATAATTTCCTGGAACAAGTTTTGTGCAATATTCAAATGAGTGATTTTTAATATCTACAATTTTATTTAAAAAATACTTAAATTAGTTAACAACATCGATGACCCATCGGACCCATGGTTAACAATAAAAAAACAATAACAAAACACATACATTCAGCCGAACATAGAACCTCCTCCTTTTTGAAGTGGGTTATAAAAATAAAATTAAATATATATTTTATTTTATTAGTGGTAGGCTTGCGTTTGACCACCATCTCACCTGATGGTAAGCGATGATGTGGTCGACGATGGAGCACGCTTGCCTAGAAGAAACCTATTGACTCTCGACTTAAAGACTCCTAATTTAAAATAATATATACCTACACTAAATGCCTAGCTAAATATGACGTCATAAAACTCCGCATCGCTGTCGACTGGAAGTGTGCCCAAAAGGCTAGCGGCATTGCCACGTTGTATGGCAATGCTTATTCTCTGACTGAGGTAGAAGCCAGCCCTTGGGTCACGCGAAGAGTCAACTAGCGTTTTGATAATTCTTTAAAAAACATAATAAGAGCACTCGGACCCCAGGGCTCAAGAGTTTGATGATGAGGATGATGATGTCGAGTGAGTGATGGAATTACCGAATGCCAATAGGTTCACGCGTTGCCTCTTCATCAAACATTGCGTTGGATGAAACGACAAGTTTTTAACCCATGCTCACATTGAGACAACTTGAGCTTCTCACTATAAGCACATGAGTAGATAAATGGAATTCTACTCATGTGCTATAAGAGTAGGGATCATGGCCTACAACCAGCCCTAATGTTCTAAAGAACAATTCGAGGATACCATTTTGTTTTTTTGTCGGAAAATCATGCAATGACATCCCCCGCTCTTGGGCAGATAGTGTCAGACTTTTACTGACTAACCCACTCCTGTTCCTTCGTTACCTTTCATACCGGGGCCAAATCTTCCTTTCAGAAACAAATCCTTTGCCCCAGTAGGCATCGACCCTGCTGGGCCCCTACAGTTTGCTGACTACTCCTAGAGGCGCGCGTGGAACGAGACGCGCCGTCGACGTCTTGGGGTCGATCCGGTCAGTTACCGCAAGCCCGCGCCTACTGTGGCCGGAAATCGGGATCAGAATTCTGGCAGCGACTGAGGCGTGAGCGCCAGCCTCCTCTTTTGCTAGCATTACTGCTTTGCAGAAGGAGACGACCGCTTCCTAGCTCCGCTTCCATTTCAAAACCCATTCAAACTCAAATCACAAAGAAGCTCCACGACTTTAACAGTATTACATACTCTCTGACGAAACAACAGTAGGTAAATAAGTACCTATTAATTGTATAGTTAGTCTTGTGTTGTGTCGAAACAAGGCGGACTAATTAAAACGCATTATTTATGACTCGTTCGCGCACGGCAACGAAACAAGAGCACAAAATAGGTAGGCACAGAAGTCAATCTCATGTATGTACTTCACTTTTTATACCTACAGTTGCCATAACGGATCTTGAGCGGTTGCGCAAAAGTCTTTTTGGTCTCTTTAGTGGTACGAAATGAGACGCGGGGGCGGGGAGTGTCAGTGATTGGCTCGCTGCGCCTTCGCGTCATAGACATCACTCCTCATTCGTTCCCTGCGTTGCTGCATGTATCTAACAACGAAGACGATTGGCTCACCAATGTATGGAATGCGCAAAGCGATCCCCACTCTGACGCCGAGCGCTCAAGATCCGTTGTGCCTACTGTACGCTAGGCGATCGCGCTAGTGTACGAGTGCGATCGGGTGATTGACCCGAGAAGTCGTGTCCGTGAGTGGTGTCTATGTGTGCGTTGCTCGAGCGCGCTTTGTATGTAGAATGTCTTCTGTACCTACATTTTGTGACAAGAGTTTACGACAGCTTCATACGACTAGTCGTGTCGCGTCATTCATCATATGCTGTTAGTTTTGTAATTACTTGTACAACATTTTTTTTTCCTTTATTATTAAGGCACACGCCTCCCCTTAGAACTTACTTAACTTACTTCCCTTAGTCCCTTGAACATCTGGCCGGAATTAAATGCTGCGTGCGCCTGCATAGAGCCCGCTGATCTTTAAAACCATTTCCTTTACGAAATATTGATTAGCTATCCACAGCTACATTCTAAAGAACCTTTTTTATGTTGTAAGTATTGATTGATTTACTTATTTGTGAAAACATATTTCCAAAGATCAAAGCCGCTCAAAAGGATGGAATACTTATATTTCTGTAATATATGATTTGTTTTACTAAATTGTTTTTTTAATTATCTCACAGATGGTGTAAAAAGTAGAGTATCAAATTGCAGGATAAAGCTGTCTATGTCTTGGGCGGCTTGAATTCCTCACTTCATTCAGGTTTCTTTATTAACTCCCTCGCTATGCTTTTTTTTTCGATGGGAAAATCATCTTATGACAACCCCCGCTCTTGGGCGGAGCGGGAGATAGTGTCAGACTCTTACTGACTAAAAAACCCATCCCGTTCCTTCAAGCGTTCATACCGGGACTCGAGCGCCCTTTCGGATAACCCTGGCCCCAGTAGGCTTCGACCCGGCTGGGCCCCTGCTGTTGCTGACAACTCCTTGAGACGCGCGGGGACAGCGCGCGCCGTCGACGACTTGGGCTTGGTCCGGACAGTTACCGGACGGCCAGACAGTGAGCTACCCATTGCTCACTGTCCGCAAGCCCACGCCTACGGTGGCTGGAAATCGGGATCGGAATCCCGGCGGCGGCGACCCTCGCTATGCTTGGGAAGTAATTATAAATGGTGTAAGGGACAGCTATCCACAAACTTTAAGGGCTTGCGAAAAAAATTATTAACTTGACTGGACAGTTTGTATGGAGAGGCTGATTTTTTTTTTCGTTTCTTGTAAAAAAATCGTAAAAGTACCTAGTAGTTCATCAATCTGCCTATATAAGAATAGGAAAAAGAAAAGAAGAAGAATTTAATCTCTTAGGTATTACCCTAGACAGTCATTTAAATTGGAAAAAGCATATAGATAAAATTAAGCTAAAATTATCATCATTTACATATGGTCTTAGTGTTCTGAAAGTAAACACAAAAACGGAGTGCGCTTTATCTGCATACTACGCATACGCTTATGCATGGCTCCGTTATGGAATCATCATGTGGGGACATAGTACAGACGCTAATGACTTATTTATCGCCCAAAAAAAATGCCTCCGCATTATTTTTAATATAAAACCTAGATGTAGCTGCAGACCTTACTTCATAAGAGAGAAAATGTTAACATTGCCATCAATCTACATATTGGAAACAGCCTCTTTTGTTAGAAAACATATACACATGTTTAACTTTGAAAAGAATGCGCGCCGTAAAGATAAATTAGTCCTCCCGGTGCCCAGACTTGAAATGTATAAAAAAAGTCCAGAATACCGAAGCATACAAATTTATAACAGGCTACCCTATAGTATAAGGTCTGCAAAAACACTATCTGTTTTCAAAATTAGTCTTAAGCGTTTACTTTTAGAAAAATGTTACTATAGTATCAAAGAATTTATGGAGGATAAACTATTAAAATAAATGTACATAAGTAAACAATAATAAGAACGAAAATAATTGTAATAAATAATTTAATTTAATGATGTATGGAATAATAATAATAATAATAATAATAATAATATCGAATGACTTAATATAATAATTTAAATAATCTGATGTATCGAATACTCAGTATAATAATTATAAATGTATGAAATTGTAATAATTGTAATGTTTGTTATAATAATTAATTTGTATAATGCATGCAGTATACATAATATAAATGTTGCAGTGCCCTTCCGGGGTCCATGTTTGAGACAATATATAAATGGAACAACTATTTACAACATGTGTGCAAATAAATAAATAAATAAATAAACTACTAGCTTTGTATTATTAGATACTATACAGTATTGTTATTTCCAACTTTGATATCCGTGTGTCAAATTCCATCAGTTCAGCCGTTAGAGCATGAAAGAGTAGGTAACGTTTACGCACACACACACATAAATTTTCGCCTTTTAATTTTCGCTTTTTTATATTAGTGTGATTATTATTATAGTGTGGCAGTGTAATACCACAAGATACTTTATGTACTAATATTATAAATCTAAATTATTTGTACCTAATAAAAAAAAGCTCATAAATTATTGGACCGGACTTTCAAAATTCTTTCATCTGTAGAACGCACATGTGACATACTTTAAGCAATAGGTGTATATTTTTCTCCTTTCACACGGGCGAAGTCGCTGGTAGAAGGTAATACACCTTTTAAAAAAAATCTATTTAACATAATTATTTTCCATTAGCTCTTGAGTAGACACAGTGGTCAATGAAGCCGCGAATCAGATTCAGCTAAGATTTATTTTATTCAATTAATAGCTTATCGTTTTGTCTATGTCATATTCTCGTACATTATCATCTTCCTGCCCTAGTCCCGTTTTATATGGGGTCGGCGCAACACGTTTTTTTCTTCCATTCTGTCCTGTCACTCGATTGGAGACACCGCCGAAATCGCAGAACAAGTACTCCCGTTTTGGTTCTTCTTAATTTCAGGCCAACACTCTCCAGTCTGTGCCACCACACCTCCGATCTGTTCTGGACCTCTAGGTCACCCTCGGCAACCAGCACAATGTCATCGGCAAACAGCATACACCAGGGAGCCTCTTCCTGAATGTACGACGTCAGAGCGTCCATTATCATCAGGAAGAGGTAAGGTGTGTCATATTCTCGTACAAGCCTAGGTAAACCGATGACCTGTTAAAGGTTGCGGGAATTCCATGGATGCGAGACGCTCAGGACCGTTTTTTATGTCGAAACTTAGGGGAGGCTTCTGTCCAACAGTGAACGTCTTTCGACTGAAATGATGATGATAATGATGAATCAGGTCAGCAGATCAACTGGGAACTAAAAGTACAATAAGAACATACCTACATGTGTGGGTTGGCGTTCAGTACCAGCTATTAAGAGGCCGGCGACAGATGAATTTCCATACAAACGTAATACCACGCTCATTTGCAGTTGGAGTATATTTCCAGCATATTATGATGATATTCGATTATAGACAACATTTGTCTAGGTTCCAACGTATTTCTTTTTTTAAAAAACAAAAAGAAATTTAAGCGAATGGTATTTCGTATTTTTTTACAGCGTAAATGGCAAAACATGCCATTTGGCTTTTTCTGTATTAAAAATAACAATATTTCTAATTTTCTCGACGTAGGAACCTAGATAAATATTGTCTATAACCGAATATCATCATAATATGTTGGAATATTTCCAACATATTATGATGATATTCGGCTCCAATTGCAAATGAGCGTGTGGTATTACGTTTGTATGGAAATTCATCTGTCACCGGCCTCTTAAGCAAAGGTGCAAAACAGTTGAATCATAACTTCAATATTATTATGATGTATGCGTCCATTTGAAACACTTGGGCGGGCAACTCTTGCGCAACTAATTATATCACGAGTCCCTAAACGAATCTTGACGTAAGAAAGAAAGTGATGTCCTTAACCGGAGCTAGAAGTATGCGCACTGAATTGATAAGGTCGGCTGTGCCGTGGGTTGCCATGTGTGGTGGACGAAATTACCCCAATGTAACTCATAATATGATTAAAAAGAGTATCCATGGAGTTTCTTGCACGTTCTTCTCCATAATTTAGCTTCATTTTTTTTGCCCGACATTTTGACAATTCAAAACTGCCAATGGTCTAGTTGAAATAAACGTTTCTAATTTCTGAATGTACTTGATCAAAAAACCATAAACAAATCAGCAAGAACAGTTTTTTCCACTCCAGCTTTAAAAGCTGCCTGTAGGTATTTTACATTTGTTTTTGATGGTCCAGATCTTCAAGAGAAGTACAATTATATTTTATAGTAGTAGTTCAATTTAGTAGATAAGACGATTGATTGATCTAGCAGCAATAACAGCGTCTAAAAAGAAACTGGTTAAGTATCCTTGTCATTAATTATTAGAGATTTTAGCAGAACTGTGATCATCATCTTATTCTTATGAGGATTCTCTAATCTAGGTCTCTATGGGTCGTCCTATAAGGACCGAGCCCGGATCATAGACGGCGCGTAGTACGAGCGTCTCAAACAGATGTCAGCAAACCGTAGGGGGCCAGCTGGGTCGATGTCTGCTTGGGCCATGGGATTGGTTTTAAAAAGGATATACTCATGGTCGCTGAAAAGAAAAGAGTAACTGAAGAAACATAGGTGTGATTTTAGTCAGTAAAAGCCGGACACGCTCTCCTACTCGTCCCTAGAGCGAGGAAAATGTCGTAAGATGATTTTCGCCTCAGAAAGTATCTATGGCTTGCTGCGGCTACGGGGCTCTCGTCATGGGGCAACTGAAAGAACACAGGTGAGTTTTAGTCAGTAAAAAAAATCTTTCACGCGCTCTTACTCCTCCCAGAGCGAGCGATTCTTTCACACATAAAAAAACGATAGGTACTTCCCGTATCTGTACAAATCTGAAGAGCCAGTTTCTCTTTAATCTCAGGAACTGCTGGTTCAGCTTCTTTATCGGATTTTTTTTATGTTGGTAGCCCATATATCGAGGAAGGTTAGAGGCTATATAACATCACGCTACGACCAATAGGAGCAAAGTAGTAATTAAAGACGCAACTGGAACTGCGAGAGACAGCTAGGCATAATATAAAGTTATAAACATCTCATACAGTTGAAAATAGTATCTATGACAAGCAAATTGCACATAACTGGGGAGATAGGGAGGCGTGGAGCTCTCTATTTACCCTGTTTTGTGGGGCAGCCTTCAGGTTAGCAACACTGTCATTGCGTGCGCGCCGCAGGAATGCAAGGCGCACGTCCGAATTATTTGAATGTAGGTCGAAATTCGGATTAAGGTGACTAATATAATAACTATTCAAACCATATTTATTACGTACGTGTGCAATAGATATAAAATTAGCTACTCGTGTATCAGAAGGATAGAAATAACAATTTACATTGATATTTTTATTTAGCCTAATTCTCTGTTCTGATTTATTTTCTTGATGACATTTGTCAAGTTCAGTTAGCAACTTTTCCTTCAATTTCAAATTAATTAAAACTGTTAATAGTTACCTGCCTAATATAATATTGTATTAGTACCTGGTATTTTTAAAATGATATCGTCGATTCTCTATATTCTATTTACCAAGCCACAATATCATACAATGATTGTATGTTGATCTAATATTTTGCTATTGATTTGCTTTTGTATTGAATATATTATGTAGAGATCAATTAGTTTTGCAAGGGTATGTTGGTGCTACTATCGAACGAATAGAACGAACGAATTGAAAATCGATCTCTAGCGTTCTATTCTCCAAGAAAACAGCCTTGAACACAGCGCTGGCCGCAGCGACAAAATCCAAATAAATACATTGGATTAACAATCCAATATAGGTACCTTTTTTTTACGGTGGGAAAAATCATCCAATGACAACTTCCGCTCTTGGGCGGAGCGGGAGATAGTGTCAGACTCTTACTGACTAAAAAACTCACCCCGTTCCTTCTAGCCTTCATAACAGGGGGGCTCGAGTTCCCTTTCGAATAACTCTGGCCTCAGTAGGCTTCAACCCGGCTGGGTCCCTGCTGTTGCTGACAACTCCTTGAGGTGCGCGGGAACAGTGCGCGCCGTCAACGACAATCCAATGTACCTACCTACCTATTTTGGATTGTTAATTCAATGTACTGCACTCTCGACTCTTCGCTACGGTCAGCGCTGTATTCACGGCTCTTTCTTAAAGAATAGCACCGCAGGACTTCAAGTCACAAAACTTATTTATTTATTTATCCTCGCATCGGAACGCCTAGCAGCAATTACGCCAATGGAGCACAATTAATTCAGAACCGGCTATTTTTAACATAATGTGCGCAGTGAAGTGTAGTCCTCACAGGACCGGCGCGGCGGTGGGTCACGTACGCTTGCTTCCGCAGCTTCAGGCCAGATGGATTGGATTTATGGATCCGATTTAGGTACCAGTATGGTCCTGTTTTTCCATTCTGTTCTGTTCTCTGTGTACTCCGTTGACTGATGAGAGTAGGCTTACGCCTACGCTTTAGGTCACGTATATAGGTTGCAGTTAAGTGATAATATGTTTCGGGCAGGCGCTGCTAACAGCGGTGCTAGTAGACATTCAAAACAAAGTAAATAAAATACACCCAGCTGTGAGTGAAAATAGGTTACAGTAGACAGTTCTAACATTTAACACAACTAGTTTCTAAGTTTATCGCCTATAATAAACATTATTTCTCACAATAAGACACGAGATACGTAATATCCGGGAAGCTAGTGCTAACACTCGCATGAAGTACTCGTGATTTTTGTTCAAGAAATATAAAATAGAATTCATTGGATTACGTCCAGTCATAAATTGTGGATAAAATAAAGTTATCTCATAATTAACTTCCTGCATCATATTAATGTTTATTGCAATTGCTTGGCTCATGTGTATCTATGTGTCATTGGTTGGTTTTTGTTTTGTTTTACTAATTTATGATGACCGGCATTTGACATTCTGTACGAGATGACATGACACACATCTCAGCAGTGCTTGTTAGCGAAAGACAACGACAGGTATAGTCTGTAAAAGACATACGACTTGAGAATTTTGTAAAATAGAAAATAGGTATTTAATTTCTAATTTAAAACATATTTTACAAACATGCTTTTATTCGAGACTTTTTATAAGGTTTTTCTATTAGTAAACAATGATCAAGATCTCTTAATAAAACTTGATTATCCAGTGTTAACTACATCAGATTTCATTTTACCCTAATACTTGTAATTACCCAAGTCTACTGACTTTTTAGACAGACTCTAGCAACTCGGCGTCGATGTTTGACACTTGGGAGTTTTGACTCGACGACTGCATCTTCACCGGTGGTCTTCTAGGCTCGTTTTTTGCCCTTTGTGTTACAGAGCTGCAATGCTGCAGTAACCTATTTCGAACAACCCAGCCCAATGCCTAGTGGGCCTGATCCGTTTTGGTCACAGGTCGTTTTATGCACGCGTAGTCTTAAAGTGCTGTCAACCCAAGTTTCATCCTTACCGGACGTCGATGACAATTTCGCCGTCCGCAAGCCGCACCGACGCTGGCCGGGAATTGCCATGCGACTACTCTCGACGCCTGATGCGTTTCCGTATTCTGAGCTTTAGGAGATAAATCGACATCGCAAAATAAATGTGTTGTATAGATTATTTGTATCCTTGTCTGTGTCATTCTCGAAACCCAGAGTTACCAGAGGTTTGAACGCTGTACTAGAGTATGAAGCCAATTTGCAGTGGCCCTTTAGCAGTAGCAGCGTTGGGGTAGGGTTAGGGAGCAGTGTGGCGACTGCCTATGAGCGCCAGAAACGCCCGTTTCATATAGGTACCTAATTATTTTCTTCCTCTAACTTGACAAACAAGCTAGATAAACAAAATTTCCATTATATCACCCTTTATCTTGTTGTGATCTGTCTATGTAATTAAGTAAAGTACTTAGGTAGGTATGTGATTTTAAGTGATTGCTTCGTCCAATTTCCATCCTACCATTCCTGTCCAAAGTGCTCGAGGCCTGTGTTCATAAACAGTTCTCCAAGTTCATTTACCAGAACTCTCTCATCAGCCCATTCCAATCTGGATTCAGGCCCGGGCACAGTACTGTCACAGCTCTCCTAAAAGTGACTGACGATATAAGGCGGGGAATGGAGGACACCAAAGTTACAACTTTGGTGTTAATTGACTTCTCCAATGCCTTTAATACCGTCAGTCACGAAGTCCTCTTGTCTATCCTTTCTTGTCTTATGGTCTCTCACGAGGTACTGGAATGGTTTTCTTCTTATCTTCAGGGGCGCCAGCAGTCAGTTCGTGCTGGAGACTCTGCTTCAGGGTGGTGCGTCCTTGTAGCTGGCGTCCCTCAAGGCGGTATTTTATCCCCTCTTTTGTTTTCTGTTTTTATAAACTTTATAACTGCTAAGCTACAGTGTGCGTATCATCTCTATGCTGATGATTTGCAATTGTACTGTCGGTCAAGTGTGGACAACATATCGGATGCGATCGACGAGCTAAACCGGGATTTACGGGAAATTAAAAACTGGTCTGATAGATTCGGTGTGGCGGTTAATCCTACAAAGTGTCAGGCTATTATAGTTGGGAGCCCCCATAGTCTAAGAAAGCTAGATGGACTAACTGTACCCCCCGTAATCTTCAACAATACGGTGATCCCGTTTGGCTCTGAGGTCAAGGATCTTGGTCTGTATGTTGATGCTTGCCTGGATTGGCGGAAGCAGATTGCAAAGGTCAGTCAAAAAGTCACTGGAACGCTACGGTCTCTCTATCGTCTGAAGAATCTTCTCCCAGCTCACATAAAGGCAATGCTTGTACAATCCCTAATCTTTCCCATAATCGACTATGCTGATGTGTGCTACTATGACCTGAATGCAGATCTTCTCAATAAACTTGACCGGCTTCTGAATAACTGCATTCGATTTGTCTTCAACCTCCGCAAGTACGATCATGTATCCGAGCATCGTTTGCTTTTAAAATGGTTACCCATTCGTCAGCGCAGAGCGCTAAGGGCCTTGACTACTCTGTTCTCTTTTCTGGATAATCCTTCTTCCCCTTCTTATCTGATTTCAGAACTTCAATTTCTTTGCTCTGGGCACAATAGAAATCTTCGGTCTGCTAATAATCGTCTTCTACGATGTCCCTCACACCGCTCTGGGCTTATCCACTCTTCCTTTTTCGTCCAGGCGATATCTCTTTGGAATGCGCTCCCTCTGAATATCAGGATGGCAACAAGCCGGTTTTCTTTTAAGGTGAAGGCACGTGAGCATATTCGCAAAATGTTGGTAGAATCATCACCGAGCTAATTGGTTGGATTTGTTTTTTCACAACAGCATTGTTTTTGTTATATGTATGTATCTAAGTATGTATTTACTATTGTATATATTTGTTTCTCTTCTGTTTTGTCTATTTATTAAGTTGCACCTGCCATGTTTTGTTTCTGCACCACCCTAAGGTCGACTGGCAGATAATGCCTAAGGCATTAAGTCCGCCTTTGTACAGTTTTTGTGCATAAAGCTTTAAATAAATAAATAAATTGCTAACAATACTTATTCATTAACTAAATATGATTGTCAGATCTCATTAATTAACTTATTTCTTTGACAAGTCATTGTAAAACTATTTTGTATTGTAATATGTAAGGCAATACGATTTTTTTTTTTTTATTATGGGTAAGTATATGTAAACTTTGTTTACTTTATTGTTAACTATTATGGTAAAGTTAGCAAATATGGCATGAAGTAATGAACTAGAAAAACTTCAAAAATAAAATACCTATCGTTATAACTAAACTAGAGTACAGTTTTAAATATAGGTTTATTTACAAGAATAATACTAAAGTCACCGGGCGTTTCTGCCGCCTAAATCCCAAACAGGAATTGTAGAGCTTCCCCAGCCTTTTCTCAAAGAGGGGAATTAAGTACCTACCAACGTGACAGTGCGTGTTCTGCGCTGAGTTGCAGTTTATATAACTGCCCCCCCTAGCCAAGTTACAACCCTTTCGCTTGCGCCGAACGCTTCGAGTTGACCTTGCCGCCAATTCTTTTGTTCTGACCACGTGACTGAGCGTTAAGACGACGTCATTCCCGTACATTTGAAGCTTTCTACAAGCGTTAACTATTGCAGATTAGCAACTTGGCTAAGGGTACTGGACAGTTAAACCTCTGTATTGTATCCTACTTTTCGATTATAACGAACAAAGTTATGTCCATATTTTTTATCTTTTTTTATGATTTAAACCAGTGCTTGACTGCTACCCCACCTGATTGTGGATCTACTACCAAAACAAACGATGTTTATGGGTTTTAAATATCTTCAATATCTTAACAAGTGAATAATGTAATTTAAATGAGAATAAATCCTCCTCAAACCTCATTTAAGCTTCTATCCTCATTCATCATTACGATAATAAGGTCGTTAATACATGTGATTTTGAGGTCAGCAGTTATCTGAAAATCATTAGGAATACCTACCAAAAAGAGCATAATTATGTAATGGATTTTGAGAAAGATAAAGCCATAGTCGTTTTGACGCATACACTGCACGAGGACGCTTTTTTCTACAGCTGGACTTTGCAGGACGGCATCGGTAGTCTGACTGGAACCAGCGCAGAGGGCAAAGTTATAAGTGTGAGTGTTGTGTTGTGTCGAAAATCTGGTACATTATTGCGTGTTTCTTCAGATTTCTATCTAGCTTATATGAATCAGACCACAAAGTGCCGCCGCCACCGTTCCTTTAACTTAACTTTTAGATTTTTTTTTATTATATTGGTGTGTACTAGTAGAGTGTAGAACAGCTGCTGTAAGCGCTTTCACCCAAGATACTAAATGATATGCTATTCCAGAGCGTGGTCTACCTGTGTGCGGTGTGTGGCTATTGTAATTTTGTAAATCCATTCAGCCATCCAAGTGTGAAGAAAAAGATACAAAAAAAACAAACAAACCTTACCTACATTTACAAACTTATGCCGTTTTTTGAAACTGCACATTCCAATTTATGAAATGAAAATATCGGGAATTTTTCCCGACGTTTATTTGCTTTTCAAAAATAAGAAAAAAATTGCCATAATATTTTTAAACATGACAAATAAATAAGCATTTCCTTACACATCCATAATTCAATCGAAACTACAATTACATAATAATGAAATCTGACTCTGATTCCCGCCTGCAGAACGTTCAAATTTAAATTATTTCATAGAAAAAGACACTCGTGCTAATGCATTATAATGGCAGCACCTTTGTTAAATCAATAATCGACATTAACATTTATACGAATAGCAACATTAAGCAATAATGTCATCGGTAATGTCAAAATTGTAAAAATAATGCTTTCATTCGTTTCACATGGAATTTAGTTTATAAATAAAGTTTTAAACTAGGCTTTGTCCTAATTAAACATCTATAATTTTCCGTGTAATACGACACATATGTTAAATCCTTAAAGGTAGTGCTAATTTCATTGAAGATCGAGGTTTGTTTGTGACAATATTGTGTTCTCATTTCGCATATTTTTTTTTTGTGAAATATTTGTTTATATTTTATCATAGAGTGTAATGTTTTATGTAAACATTAGAATTAACGCAGTTTCTTAGTGATTAGTAGTTATTAACAAGTTCCTTAGCAAAATATACCCTATTAATAAAGTTAATTTTTCACAGGGTTAAAACCAAGCAGTTAGGATGTCGATGCCACATAGTAGCTCAAGTACCACAAGTTCCAGCACAAAACGCAAGGAAATATACAAGTGAGTGTGCAGTCACCCAAAACTGCCCATAAGTGCAAAACTTTTGTAGTATTGATGATCAACAAACCAAAGTCCAAACTGTGTATGATAGTTGACAACAAACTTTCCAATTAGATTCTTTCTTAGTTTTTCTAAACGATCTTGCCTGGAGTTTCATATTAAAATGAAAACACTGAGAAACAGTTTACTAATCAAATCGTTTTATTTTTTTTGCTTCTTGTTAAACTTAACGTAACTATGTAAAGCTATAGAAAACATCACTTAACTGTTTGACATCCACAGATATCAGGCACCATGGCCTCTGTACTCAATGAACTGGTCCGTGAGACCAGACAAACGGTTCCGCCTTGCGCTTGGTAGCTTCGTTGAAGAGTACAATAACAAGGTAAGAAAGGTTCTCTCACTTTATTATAAAATAAAAATACTACATTATATTTACCTAAAAAATTTTTTCAATTTACATGCTTCTACTTTATGGTCAGGAATAGTCTTAGGTAATTCAAAAGGAACTAAGCCATTAAAATCACTCTCATAGGCCTACTGGACCCCAAATCTGTCACTGATTAACCTTTTAAATACCGTAATTGGAGACACAATAGAAAGACAATGATAAATGATATTTATTTTGTAAATAGGTTTAAAAAAACACTTTACACATCAATTTTTTTCATCAGTATGCTAGATGAAGCTGGTGTTTCCTATCTGACTACCCTGAGAAGAAACACCGAAACAAACTCAGGGTCACAGTCTCTTTTAAAGTCCATACAGTGAATATGTAATGGTCAAATCATATGAGAACCATGCAGATTTGTCTGAGATGGTCCTTTGAAGAAAGAACCATACAGATTTGAGTGGACCTGACAGAGTTAACGCCGGCATTCGCTTGGGGTTTAACCTCTCGAATGCCGTAATTAGAGACACAATTAAAAAGCCATTGTGTCTCGTGAATTAATTTGTCATGGCAGACAGAATTGTGGAAGCAAAAATAAACAAAAATTTTGTGTTGCCCAAGGTTATTTATACTGCACACTTACTCACTGCACATGTACTATTTGAAATAAATAAGTTAAGCTTTTAAAAAGCTACACTTATTTATACACAAATTTTTGAAAACCTTAGGTTTTCAAAAGTTAGTGTAGTTTTTTAAGTAGTAATGTTAGACTGTTTCTGCCCCCAGGTACAAATCATATCCTTAGATGAGGAGACAAGTGAGTTTAGTGCTAAGAGCACCTTTGACCACCCATACCCCACCACCAAGATCATGTGGATTCCTGACAGCAAAGGAGTCTACCCTGACCTGCTGGCTACCAGTGGTAAGTAGGAAAAGCATGCTGTTTGTGTGTGTGCTATAGTTAGTAATAGTCTTGCTAATAAGTTAGGGGTGGTCTGGCCCCTACTTGATTTTTGTGTGAAATATTGTTATTTTCATGCCTATCAAAAAGTTTCATATTGGTAGTCAATGTCTTGAAATAGCCATCACAGCCCTTGAGTTGTGTCTAACCTAACCTAAAACAGTTTCAAAAGCAAATCAATGCATATTAAGGCGTATAGTCCCTTGAACCATCTGACCGAAATTATGTGAACGAAACTCTCGCACTCGCCTAGGCGGCAGTACGCAAATCTGTGCATTTATTTGCGGCCAGCAGCGCTCGGAGAGCGCTTTAAATCCACTCTCGCTGCGAGATATTGATTTACATATGCAATGTTCACTTTGAAGAATATTTAACCACCAATTTATATGTGTAAAAATGTTTCTAAAGGTCCAAGCCGTTTTGAAGGAGTAGGGAAAAGTTGCGAAATCGCTAAATTTTTTTTTTTGACAAAAGTATTAATTGCACGGAAAAATCAAATGTTGATATTATTGTTCATGAATCTATTATAAACATATATTTTTTTCAAACCAATTGACCTAGCCGTTACGGAGGAGTAGGCCTCAGAAAATCACTGTTTTATGGCACTTTTCGGGCGCTTGGCCCTTAATAATGCTACTAAAAATATAGATCGCCCAACTCATAGTAAATGTTCCTTACAGGCGACTATCTCCGCATCTGGCGTGCCGGTGAACCCTACACCCTCTTTGAGTGTGTACTGAACAACAACAAGAACTCTGACTTCTGCGCACCGTTAACATCCTTCGACTGGAACGAGGTGGACCCCAACCTCATCGGCACCAGCAGCATTGACACCACTTGCACCATCTGGGGGCTGGAGACGGGACAGGTGCTAGGCAGGGTCAATGAGGTGTCTGGACATGTGAAGACACAGCTTATTGCTCATGACAAGGTAAGTTAACTTACTAAGTAGATTTTAAAACAGTATAACATGTTCTGTTCCATACAAAATCTAAATTAGATCACATTATAATAAATCGAAAGATAGTCTTCCCATAGGCGTAAGATCATTAGTAAGGGATTTATCATACTAGCGGGTGCGCAACGAATACGTTACGGGCGCGCAATGAACACGCCGCGCATGCGCAGCGAAATTCTTGCGAACGAGCAACGAGATCCTTCAACGAGATGTGGGTCTCATGTGTCTTCGAAGTAACAAAGCCAACAGCAGTGTCCAAAAAATGGATACCGACGTCCTCGTCGGAATCCATTTTGTTACTGAGTGTATTGTACATCGTTAACTTACTACAAACACGCGTTGAAAACGTTGCGAATTTGCCACGCGTCCGCGACGTGTTAGCTGTGCGCTCACCTCGCCCCGCAGACGTTCGCAAACCGCTATTGTGATAAATCCCTAAAATTCGACGCATCGTGATGATGTGGTGCGGAGCTTGGTAAGGAGAGGACTTTCAGGCTCAGCAGCAGCACTTCCTCACGATGTCAACTGGGTATTTTCTAACAGGTTCCTTTTACGAAGGTACTGTCTTATTATTTTGGGCAAGAGATAAATTCGTCAAGCGATATGCAACTGCTTTCGTAGCAGAAAAACATTTCTGGATAAGTTTTTTTTTAAATTTTGTACTCTTTATGTGTAATTAAGACCACACAACAAAATCGTAAGCATTCGAGTAAGGTTGGCTCACGGAATCCTAAGAGTTCAAGTAAGATAGTTTTACTCGAACTTTTTTAGGGTATGGAACACTAATACAGTTTTAGGTTTCCGTAGCCAAAGGGTAAAACGAGACCCTATTACTAAGACTCCGCTTTCTGTCCATCTATCTGTCTGATTATGTAGCCACTGAACTCTCGTCATAAAGTTGTAATGTACGTAACAGGAGGTGTACGACATAGCGTTCAGCCGCGCGGGCGGCGGCCGCGACATGTTCGCGTCGGTGGGCGCCGACGGCTCCGTGCGCATGTTCGACCTCAGGCACCTCGAGCACTCCACCATCATCTATGAGGTCAGTTGGACAACAAAACGACACCTTCCAATCATACACTTATCATTCCGAGTCACGTTTACATCGATGTTAGTACGAAAAGCAGTCGTCAACGCTTACGGACTTTCGGAGAGTCCGTAAGCGTGTCCATCGTGCGTTTATCAAAGATTCTTTAATATAATTTCTTTATTTCTTCTAAAAAGTACACAGAACACAACTACAATATAACATCACAACTGGTAAGTTCCAAAAAGTGAGTCAATGTGAAACTCCCAAACTGAGTACTGTCCGTATCTTAGGCGATCGGCGGTCCAACATTTTATTAGTGCAGTCTGATAAAGAATGTATTATCCTATTCGGAAGCATATGTCTTCTGGGTTAGTGAATGTTTTTTAAATAATTAGGCCGAAAAAATAAAAAATTTGACGCGCTAACAGCGATATTATCGTGACTCGGAACTCGGGGACTATGTACTAGCGAAACAGCTGTTCTGATCATAACTAACTAAGTAATAAATTGTGTGTAGGACCCTCAACACACCCCCCTGCTGCGCCTGGCGTGGAACAAGCAGGACCCCAACTACCTGGCCACGGTGGCCATGGACGCGTGCGAGGTCATCATCCTGGACGTGCGCGTGCCGTGCACGCCCGTCGCGCGCCTCAACAACCACCGCGCCTGCGTCAACGGCATCGCTTGGGCGCCGCACAGGTAACACATACGTCACAACTACTTGCTCACGGTGCCCATAAGCGTGCGAGCTCATCATCCTGGACGTGCGCGTCTCCTCTTTCTCCAAGCATGCTCTGCACAGGGGACCGTCTGTGATGTCTATTGTGTGGAGGTGCTTATTCAGTGTTCAGTGACCAATGACGGTCCCCACCACTAGGTGCAGGTTGCCTCTGTCTAGAGCATGAGGCTTTTGGCGAGGATTTTGTTAAGGTGATCAGGATCATTCTAGGCAAGCATCCCCCATCGTCGCGTTTCATCAGGTAAAATTATGGTCAAATGCGAGCCTAACAATAATAATGAAAATCTGTTGCCACATCCTAAAATGTTGTCACCATGGAAGCCACAAATCGTCGTGTTAAAAAAAATATTGTATGGTACGCCATTTTTTATTAAGATTAGATATTTATACTAACCTTTTTTACTGTCTGTTCAACCGATTTTGACTTCTATTCCATAGGCATAAGGATGGTATTAAAAGCAAAAAAGTGGTTACAATACCAACTATTTTCTGCAGTTGCCATTTGTCATGCTAACGCAATAAAAGTCAAAATCGGTTGAATGGACAGTAAACCATTTGTTTAAATGACTCATCTTATTCCGAATTAAGTTTGTCATTTCAAATGGACGATACAGGAAGTATTCCTAAATTTTCTTGCTAAAATTGATCACCTAGTCATAATGTACCCCCCTTTTCCCCCCCAGTTCGTGCCACATCTGCACGGCGGGCGACGACCACCAGGCGCTGATCTGGGACATCCAGCAGATGCCGCGCGCCATCGAGGACCCCATCCTGGCCTACACGGCCGCCGAGGGGGAGGTCAACCAGATCCAGTGGGGAGCCACGCAGCCCGACTGGATCGCCATCTGCTACAACCGCCACACTGAGATCCTGCGCGTATAAGAATCAACTGATTGCGTATTGCTTTCTGGCTGATAAGGATTCATAGGGAAACTGGAGTTTTTTTGTGGATTTTTTGGAGCGTTTGGGCCTTTTTTCTTTGTCGGCATCATCATTTCAGCGGAAAGACGTCCAGTGATAGACAAAAGCCTCTCTCAAGTGTCGCCATAACAAACTGTCCTGTGCGTCTTGCTTTCATCGTGTTCCCGCGACTAATCGCTGTTTTGTCTCATTTCTGTTGTTTTAACTTATTATAAGATTATCTTCTAGGATCGAATTTGTTGGACTACTCATAAACTAAAACGCTTCCAAATCAATTCACGGGTTTATGAGTTAAGATGCAGAACACACACACAGAGAAACAAACAGCGGTCAGACAATTTAAATTATATGGGGCTGATTAAAACCTTCAGAGTATTCACTACTATAACATGGTCCAAAGAGTTCACAAACTCAATCCATAAAGCTAGTTCATTCCCTAAACGTGTTCCTTGTGCCAGAAAGCAGTATGATCTGATTAACTTAGTAGTTACATCAGCTTGTACCAAAAAGGTACTCTTAAAAATGTATGATTCCCATTACGGAGTCAGGTCTATCCGCCCGGATTCTGATTTTCTCGTAATTCTTTCCCATCAAGAAAAGTAAAAGATAGAATTATGGGAAAATGCGTATTTGAGCGATGATCTCAACTCTTAGGATGCGTGCACATCTACGCACGTACGTCTAACATGCACGTTACCTAGGTGCGTATTTCCCGCGCGCCTCAAGGAGTTGTCAGCAACCGTAGGGGCCCAGCAGGGTCGAAGCCTACTGGGGCCAAGGATCTGCTTCCGAAAGGGAGGGTCTGCCCCGGTATGAAAGGCAATGAAGGAACGGGATGGGTTTTTTAGTCAGTAAGAGTCTGACACTCCCGCTCCGCCCAGGGGCAGGGGATATCATTTGGATGATTTAAACCCACCAAAAAAAAAGACGGCCAAACCAGAGCGTGTGAAAAGGGATTAACAGTGTATTCAGTGCGTGCGTAGTTGTGAACACACCTTTACTAATTTGGAAATTAAAAATTTATCAAGGACGAGGACGTGTATGGACCACGTCCAGGACGGATGTGGTCCATACACAAGGGCCTAAAAATTATGAACCTTTTGGAGCCGCCTTTGTAGGTAGGTACTCAAATTATGGATCGAATTACCTTAACATTTTAACTGCCCCCGTTAGATGTATCCGACAAACACTCTCGCCATTATTCCGACAGGCTCTACGATCAAATACTCCATTCTCGTCAGCTTTTCTGTCACCTATGGGAATTGAACAGCTAGAGCCGCGTAGACATAGCGAGGCGTGCGTTGCGAATGGTTCGTCTCGCATGCCTCGGGCTATGTGGACGTGTGTGCTCACAGTGAGCATTCGCGTCATACGATCGTTGCGAACGCCGCCTCAGTACGAGCCGTGCGCTCCGTGTGGACGGACAGGTTTTGTTTGCGTTTTCTACTGACGAACACCATGCGTGGTGGTTTGCGTGCTCAGCTCAGCTTGAGCACGCATAGCAGAAAACATTCGTCGGACCAATTTAACGCAAGCGGTTAAAAGGTTAATCAGGTTTTCAAAAACGTGCAATACTTGCATTAGTAACTTTTAAATTGGAAACAACGACAACCGTTTGCCAAAACGACTGTCAAATAAAAAGATCGTAAATAAAAAAAAAACTTAATTGAATGTTATATGATATCTCTTTATCAAAAGACTGATGGAAAAATTAACATTTCTAAAATTTGAGGTTTCATAACGAATTTCTTGATACTATTAAGAAATTGAAAAAAAAAATATAAGTACCTTAAGATTTTTATATGCTATCATGTGAGTGTCTGTCGTAGCTAGGAGGCAAAGATAGGAATTTGTAAATCTTCGAAACAAGATTTCGGACCGTACTAAAAAAAAGCCTCCTTGATCCTTTGCGAAAAAAGGATAGAAATATGCGTCTTCAATTGTTTCTTCTCTCAGGAACACCAAAAGAATAATGGATTTAAGGGCCAACGCTGCGTTAAGCGGGCGCTCGCGCGGTCACCCGTCGCGTGACTATGCGCGTGTGTCCTGTGCGACGGTCTCCGTCGCGGAGACCGTCGCACGGGATTATTAACTGTGCAGTGTCGCTATTTCAACGTTAACGGTGTGCATGTAGTCGTGTCAATGGAGAACTTAATGTATTATTACGTAGCAAAACGAGCACGGAGCGCGGTTGCCCACGCGGCGAGCCGCACTTTTGTATGGGAACACGCGGGCGCCCGCTTAGCGCAGTGTCGGCCCTTAAATTGAGAGTTTTCTTCATCTATTTCTACCGCCATCACCAGGAAACATTGCTATGCTCTGCTGTGCAGGCGATAAAGACCTAAACTCCTAGCCGACGCCCATTTTTATTCAGTTTTAGCTTGACATTGTAAACAAGTAAAACTTAATAAAATTATGTAAAAATAACGTTTCTAAATAGTAATAATAAGTCCTCGTTTTGTCTGTTGCAATTGTAATATTCCTAATTTTTTTTTTTTGTAGTTATCGGCGTATTAAAAAACAATGCTACGCAATACGCCCGCGTTTTGATACGAGTCTGATATCTCTGTAAATACAATACGTGGATTAGTTATTAGATACCATAGTGTGTAAACTTGCATTTAAATAATGTGATTATTTGTGCAACATTGGCGTACTATCGATACTTCGTGACGATCTTCACATTCACCCAGAATATCATTTTTATAAATTTTGGTGGCGAAACCGTTACTTCAGCTTTCGTGAAAATTGGGGACCTGGGTCATTAATTTTTTTTTAAATAAATATAAACTTCTCCAATGACAAAAGAAATGAATAAATTCAACAGATGTACCTACTTATTGTATTCAGTCCAAGTTCAAGTACAAAGGAAAAACAGCTTTTCGGTTCTACAACCCAAAAAATAAAATCTTTAGCTACGCCAGTGTTCGCTAACTGACAAAAAACTGTTGTGTTGTATAATCCCGGGTGTGTAGGATTGTTCGTGTATTTATATATATTCATAATTACTCAATGCATAACTTATTCGAATATAAAGGGGCGGCCAGATGGATGTAAACCAGCGTTCCAACCAAAGTGACCTTGCTAGTTTCAATCCGTGTGGACAGCAGTTGTAATCTATGACCTTCAACGCCTTAGGTTGGGAGGCGCGTTTTCCCAACCACCGAGCGTGTTAGCGCGTGGATTACATCCATGTAACCGCAACACAAACCAAGGTCACCTTGGTTGGGCCGTTAGTTTAAATCCTTCTGGCCGCCCCTTACGTGTGCCTGTAGACTTCCAACACCCAATTTGCCGAGCAAAATCAAGCTTTGTGTCACCAATTCATCATAGTATTAAAATTCGACATATTTAAAAATGGTTCACAAAAACTGGATAGCAAAATTAAAATCTAATGTTTGTTTCATATGTTTAATAAGACATCCATGTTTTTTCATAATTCGCCAGCAAATTAGCAATGTTAGAGTCCGTCTAACGAAAGCGTGACCTGAGAAAAGGAGGTTAAAACCAAAAATTTTGAATGTGGTATTATTGAAATAGTAGGAGAAAAAAGTTTTGATACTTGAGTATTTTTTGTATTTATTGCAATTGTATAATAGTTGTTTATGAATTTAAATTTTAGTCAAAAAGGTGTGTGTAGACTTAAGCTAGAACTACACTACACCGACGCACACGTGTGAGACGTCTCAGACGTGTGCGGCAGGTGTGTACACTACACCGACGCAATGCGTAACACGTGTGATGCGCATTACAACTTTTGATTTCATCGGAAGGTTAAAAGCAGATCAAGCTCGCTTTTTCATTTACCATCGAAGACACTTCCGCCTGACCACCGCGATCAGACGCGTGGATAGCCCCGCCCACCTTCCTCTAAAATTTCTGGGACCAACGTGTCGGCGTCGCGGACGTAGCGTCGCATGGCGTGGCGTGGATCAAGTGTAGCTCTAACAGTCTATTTTCTATATGAAATATATGGAGACCGACACTTTCAGATCGGCGTGTGTAGCACACGTGTGAGCCGTGTAGTTTTACCTTTAATTATTGGTTAGTGTATAGTAAAGGTCAATAACACACAAAATGTCAGTTATTATTTTATTTCATCTGTTTTCTCAAATGCCGCTACATAATATTCAAATAATACTCTTTATTTAAGTACCATTTCATTCGACTCGTGAGACACAAAAAGTTCTGCAGCTATCTCTTTCAAACTTGAACTAGGATTTCAGTCACTATTTCCTTCACTTTCGCGATTTTATGATGCACTACCAGACAGAGTGAGGCAAATCTTTCATTACATCTCAACCGCTTTTGAACGCATTCTACCACATATTAGCATATGTTTTTGATTAAGTCGATTCACCAAAAGCCTTCTTTGTTCGATGTTTTTGTCAATTACGAAATTCGCAATATGTCAGATTATCTAAAAATATAAGAAAAACAAATTATCATTATATCCTAAATATAACTATCTAATAACACTAGTCGACAAGGATCAAGATTATAACGTCATACTACCTTAAAAATTCTGAAATCGTATGTAAACATTGTTGGTTTTCATTGAAAACACCTTCTTTCTCTTCTTGTTTTTGTTTGAACTTATTAACCATAGTGTGTAGCAGTTTTCGCACGTTACTGCTTATTGTTTTTCCCATAATTAAGCAATTATTCTTGAAAAATAAATATCTGTTTACAAAACTGACAATTGCAACCATAGACTTTGACGTGATTTTTTTCGGCAAAACAATGTTGCCAATTTAATTTAAAAAAAAAACTCCAGGTTACGCTTTCAGTAGACGCACTCTATACTTGTCGATAAACATGTATTATTAAAATTGATGTGATTAATATAAGGACTAGATTTAATATTAATTTATATACAAATAGCTGTAAGGATTCTTATTAAATAAATGATTTAGAAAGTAAAATACTTTTACTTATAGTTACACAAACGTAAAAAATGCACAAATCACTCTGCAGTTAATTCATAATTCTTTCAGAAGAATGGAAGTATGCAAAGGATAACTATTTCATAGTCATAAATACCTATTTTATATTAATTTCTTCAGATCAAACTAACGCTCGGTAGTAAATAACTGTGTAAGGGTCGGCTCTCACCGAAACGCGACATAATGGGACGGTACTTTGAGAAAGCAGACTATCGCAACGCTGCGAGACGCAATGCGAAGCTTCTTTTTATGCAGTAAATTAAGCTCCACATTATACATGTATTTAAAAAAAAATGCCTTGTCGCGTTTCCAGTATGAGCCGACTTTACATTTAATAAATAAACAAATGCAACATTGCATCAGACAACATCTCGTAAAAGCAGCGATGGGGCAAAATAGTTGAGCGAATCAATCTATGGTTCATTAACCTACTATAGACACATTTGAGCTTCTAACTTTAAAGTACAAATACGGGCACGATATTGAGCGCTGGCTTTAAGTTGCGCCGCGTTTAAGTCAAATATCGGGTCTCTTTAGTGGTGCGACGTGAGACGCGGGGGCGGGGAGCGTCATAGACTCCACTCGTGATTCGATCATTGCGCTTGCAGCACTTACCTCCCGACGACGAAAATTGGCTCACCAATGTATGGAATGCGCAAAGCTATCCCTACTCTGACGCCGAGCGCTCAAGATCAATGCCAGTATTTGTAGATCGTAAATACAGGACATTTGTATCGTAATTATCCAGATTTCTGTCCCAAAGCGAATTCTTGATAGACCTTCAGCAGAGACTCGGGAGTTCTTGGTTTAAAATCTTTCAAAACATGTTCAAAGTGCTCCATAGTCACTTCTTTACAGTCTAAATCTTTTTCTAAAGCCCGTAACGCAGCTTCATGGCACAGAGCCTGCAATTCAGCTCCTGAAAAGCCTTCACTCCTTGTTGCTAGGTTATGAGAGTTCACATCATCAGATATGCTCATTTTACCCAGTTTTAACTCTATTATCTGCAACCTTGTCTCAAAGTCAGGCAATGGGACGTAAATCAGGCGGTCTAAACGACCCGGTCGTAACAGTGCCCTGTCCATCCTATCCGGCCGGTTAGTTGCCGCTAATATAGTTACTGAGTTCAATGGCACTACTCCATCTAACTCTGTCAGTAATTGAGCTAGAACTCTTTCGTGCACACCAGCTTCGCCAGCCCCTCGTTCCCCACCGATAGCATCCATTTCATCAAAGAAAATAATGGACGGGGCGACCTGACGAGCTTTCGTGAACAAGTCCCTAACGGCCCTCTCCGATTCGCCGACCCATTTCGAAAATAACTCTGGACCTTTTATGGAGAGGAAGTTTAGACCACTTTCGGTAGCTAGCGCTTTAGCTATCATGGTTTTGGAGCAACCGGGAGGTCCGTAAAGCAAGACGCCTCCTGGAGGACTGACTCCAAGTCTTCGGAAACTTTCTGCGTGCTTCAGAGGCCATTCTACAGCTTGACGCAATTTTAGCTTCAAGTCGTCTTGTCCTCCTATATCAGACCATCTTACGTTGGGTATTTCTATGAGAAGCTCCCTCATAGCACTCGGCCTGACTATGGTCAGTGCTGCAATCAGATCATCACGCTCAATGCAGTCACTGGACCGTTTTATACATTTCATGGTAGCTTGAGAACAGAGATTGACCAGATCGGCGGCGACGTAGCCATGTGCCAAGTCCGAAATTTTCTCTATGTCTTCAGAAGATATTTTATTTGGCAGGTTCTTGAGCAAACTGTAAACTATCTCTTTCCTCCTTATTCTATCTGGTACAGGAATTTCTATTTCCTTATCCAGCCTGCCAAAACGTCTGAGCATAGGATCTATGTTTTCTGGTTTCCTTGTTGTTGCTAAGACAAACACTTTGCTCTCTTCAGCATGTAGATTGTCCAGCATATTCACAAAAGCTGAAGTTATTCTTCGTTCTTGCTCTGTACTGCCTGAAGATCTCCTCGGGCATATAGTTTCTATTTCATCAACCAGTATGATGCTTGGTTGGTTCTGGATGGCTTTTTCAAATAGACCTCTCATAGTTCCTTCAGTTTCACCAAAGTATTTGCTAAAGACAGCTGGGCCATTGATTTCTGTGTGAAAGCAGTTAATATTTTCAACAAGATACTTACAAATTGCTGTCTTTCCTATTCCTGAGTGCCCATAAAGTAGCAAGCCCCTTGTAGGTTGAAAGTTAGCAGTCAGACCATCTGTATTGAATGATATCTTGATATAAGTCTGTATTTCCTCTAAAATATCATCAACCCCACCTAAAATCTGCAGCTTTTTCTTAGTTTTGACAACTGCTTCCTGTTCCATAGTCCAAATAGTTTTTTCAGTCAAAACATACCAACCTGTATAATCTAATTTATCACATTTTATATCAATTACCTCAATTTCTAGTTTTCTTCCAAAGTAATAATAAACTAAAATGGTACCAATACAAACAAAATTATTGTAAAAATGTTGTTGTAAAATATCACAAATATCTGATTTTGTTTTATGGTTATTGATTCTGATGGTGAGCCGAGATGCCTTCGGTACTTCCTCTTTGATCACCGTGACAGTCACCTTTTTACTGTCATTACTCCATGCACCGCATAAATCTGTAAAGAAAGGCAAGTCAGGTTTAATAGTAAATTGATTTATTAGAGAAATATTAAAATTTTAAATTGTTAAAAGAGTTGTCTGTGAAATAGTTTCAGAAAGAAATTATTTCCAAACATAATATTTGTATTATCAGGTAAAGCACTTCTTAATTCATTAAATCCCAAGCAAACGCCGGCGTTCGTGTACCTATTGTCTTCCAATTGTGTCTGTAATTTCCACGATTGAATGGTTTATAGAAATCAGTTATTTATTTGTATTAGAAGAAACAGCTCTAATTTTTTTTTTTTTAAGTTTTATCTATACTATATATTAATATTATAAAGCGGAAGAGTTTGTTGGTTTGTTTGTTTGTTTGAACGCGCTAATCTCTGGAACTACTGGTCTGATTTGAATGATTCTTTCAGTGTTGGGTAGTCCATTTATCGAGGAAGGCTATAGGCTATGTTTTTTTTTTCAAAATTAGGGATCCGTAATAAAATTGCTATTTTGTAACACAAGGTGTAAAATCAAAAACCTATTTTTGCGTGCGCTGCAAAAACTATTGACAATAGAACAAAATTATGTACTACGGGTTTGTAGATCCCATTAAGACCTACAAAAAAGTCCGCGAGAACATATATCTAGCTATCATGGTTTAATAAAATAATTATTAAATTGTCTGAAGAAAAAGAAAAAACTACGTTAAATATGTATCGTAATATTAATCTCAATCAGATATTTCTTTTAAAAGTTATCACGTGTGTAAGATGTTAAGAGTTGGTACCACGGAAACGAGAAAAAAGCGGGTGAAACCGCGGGGCACAGCTAGTTATAGATAAACAAAAAAATGACTATATTCAAAAAAATTTATATGGTAGTTAGTAAATATTATTTATTTTATACTAACCAGCTGCAGGTAAAATGATAGCTGCCGGCGCTGACGCTTTGAACGGCCACATCCGCTTTACCATCGTAGGAGCGCCTTCTCTGCTCAACTGCAAGGGACTGCCGAACACCGCTCCTATAAGCGATCCAGCAGTAGGGTGTACGATGACAGCGTCTCGTGGAGCTCCATCGGGCACCGCTCCCACCCTCTGCAGCCAAGTAAACAACTTCCCATCGTCAACATACGGACATTTCAGCTGATCTTTCTCGCAGTTCAATTCGATGTGAATATTTTTATCGTTTGAAGTTATACTGCAACCGCATCGTTCGCAGTCCACCCACAACGTCTTCTTTGGACCTTTTGGTGACATGGCTACTTTTAAATTAACAGAAATGCTCTGTTGTTTCTTATTCAATTATTATTTTGATCACACCGCAGCAAAAAGTGAGGTTATTTTATTACAAAACAAACTGACATTTTGTCAAAATGTACGTTTTGTTTACTAAGTTGAAACTCCGCATAATTTTATTTCTTACAAAGTTATAAACAATCTAATACAAATTGATACTAAGCTATTATGGAATTATAAGAATTTTATTTAGTTTTTAGTAAAACAATTTTTTGCCATTGAGTAAATCAAGTACCACTAACCCGTGTTCCGAAATGCGTCAAAGTCGATTATATCGCGAATCCGACCAACGCGCAACTTCACAAATAGTACTCAATAGCCCTTATATTTTGTGACTATTAAATTCGGTCGGATTCGCGATATAATCGCTTTTGACGTAATTTGGAACTAAGGGCAAATGTCAGACTGACAACTGTGACATTTACTGAAAAACTGCGATTGCATTCATGATTCATTTCTTTTTTACCAAAACATTAATTTATTTGTCTTCAAATGTTCATAATTTAGTTATCCGTGTTTAATTTATTAGTTATTTGCGCTAGTCATCTTCTAGCTTGTGTAAGTTAGGTTTACTGTCCATATTATTAAAGAAATCGTGAAGGATGACTCTCGCAGAGTTCTTCAGTTGTTCCCTCCTTGCCTTCGGGGCTCCGTTCGTCATGTTCGCGTTCACAGTGGCCAACGACCCTGTGCGGATCATCATCATGATAGCAGCAGCATTTGGATGGTTACTATCGTTTTTAGTATCATCTGTCGTGTGGTATGCAGTGGTACCGTTACGGTCGTATTTAGCGTTTGGGATGTTCTTTGCCATCATATTCCAGGTTAGTTATTGATATAATTTCTTCTGTAATGTTAAAAATGAGCCTTTCCGGTTGTTCGTTTTGCTGATAGATGTTTATTTAATCAGTAAAACTTAATTGTTCTATTTTGGTCTGACAGTTTAAAAGCTATTTAGGTAGATACTTTGCTATCGCTTGTTGTGATGTCATTGTAGGCATGGAATACAATATAACATGCATCATAGTAATGGTTGTCAGCTTTTGCTCTAGAGCAGCAGCATAATAATATTTCATTGCTGAAATGCCTCAATAATATTGTCTTTGATATTCACAACCACATTCTTTATTTGCTCAAGTATGACTATTTTTGAAAGTTAAATTTTATAATCATGAGCAATCTATACTACTATACTATATATATTATTATTATTATATATATTATATATATATAATATTATAAAGCTACAGTGTTTGTTTGTTTGTTTATTTGAACGCACTAATCTCTGGAACTACTAGTCCGATTTGAATGATTCTTTCAGTGTTGGGTAGTCCATATATCGAGGAAGGCTATAAGCTATGTTTTTTTTTCAAAATTAGGGATCCCTAATAAAATTGCTATTTTGTAACACAAGGTGTAAAATCGAAAACCTATTTTTGCGTGCGCTGCTAAAACTATTGACAATAGAACAAAATGATGTACTACGGGTTTGTAGATCCCATTAAGACCTACAAAAAAGTCCGTGAGAACATATATCTAGAGCTATCATGGTTAAATCACAATAACCGATTTTGTGTTCAAAATAATTATTAAATCGTCTGAAGAAAAAAAAACTACGTTAAATATGTATCGTAATATTAATCTTTATCGAAATTAAGCATTATGTTATCAAGAGTATTTATGTAGAAGTAAAATACTTTTTGTTTCATCTCAATCGGATATTTCGTTTAAAAGTTATCACGTGTGAAATATATTAAGAGTTGGAACCAGGGAAACGAGAAAAACGCGGGGCACTTCTAGTGATATTATAAATTGAAATATGGCTCTTCATTTATTTTCAGGAAGTTTTCCGGTATGGCATGTATGTTTTACTACGGAAGACGGAGGCGGGACTTAAAGAGATATCAGAGAATCATAACATAGGCAGCAATAAATTAGAGATGGCTTATGTGTCAGGACTTGGATTTGGAACCATGAGTGGAGCCTTCGCCCTTATCAATGTACTGGCAGATTCAGTAAGTATTATATCAACATCAAAGTTGTCCTTTGTTTATTATTGATGCTGTCCTGTGCTGGGAAAAATATGACTTCCACTTTCTATTTATTCATGTAAGGAACACAGCGGGTCAGAATTTTAAGTTTATACTTACAGTCATTATATTTTTTGACTACCTCCATTTGCATCATCATCAAATGGTCATCAGGCCATTAGCAAATTAGTTTTTAATACAAAAGGTAAAGTCTTTGGAGAAAAATCTTAATCCATTCTTGTTTCTCTCTTTGTGCACGGACCAAATGACCTTTGCTTCACTGCCATAGTCAATCCCAAAAAACCATGCACCCTGCAGTGTAGCTATGTAATGTTGGCTTCAGTCACAGGAAGTAGAGCACTGATAATATCAGTTCTACTGTCAAAAAGTACAGTAAATATTATTTTAAAGGTTAAAATGTTTATAAAAAAATACCGACCTTTAACAGACGAATGTTATACAAAATTGCTAATTGTGATTTTGTTTTCAGTTGTAATTCATTAACCCCAAGCGAATGCTGTCTTCGCTCTCTCATTGTCTTTCTATTGAGTCTCGAGTTTACGGTATTCGAAAGGTTAATGGAGTTTTTTCTAGCAGCAAAGAAAACAACAGAAATCGAATCTGTCAAGATTTTTTTAGTTTTAGTAAGAGTAACAAATAGCAATTTTTATATAATAAACTAGCTTTTGCCCGCGACTTCGTTCGCGTGGAATAGTGACTTCCGGCAGATTTTTGGTTTCACCCACATAGTTGCCGACTCTTGACCAATAGATGGCGCTGTATGTCCGGAATTTTTATTTTTTATTTTATTTTTTTATTTTTTGAATTAAAAACTATCCTATGTCCTTTCTCAAGTTCCAAACTATGTCTGTACCAAATTTCACACAAATCGGTTCAGTATTTTAGGCGTGAAGCAAAGACAGACAGACAGAGTTACTTTCGCATTTATAATATTAGTTTGGATTAAATAGATATTCACTAGGATAAATACTAAAAACTCTTTCATATCCTAGTAGATGTTTTACTAACAATTTCCATTTACGTTTTACAGGTTGGTCCAGGCACGCTAGGGCTCTACACGGGAACAGAGTACTTCTTCGTGACAAGCGCAGCCATGACTCTGTGCATGATACTCCTTAACACATTCTGGAGTGTCATTTTCTTCAGCGGATTCGACGACAAAAACTACATCAAAGTTGGATGGGTCATTGTCTCCCATTTCTTTGTGTCCGGACTCAGTTTGTTAAACAGCAAAGAATTGTATGCAGCAACTATCTTGCCCTCATATATTGTATTAGGAATCACAGCGTATATTGCCTTCAGAACAGCTGGGGGGTCTACCAGGAGCCTAATTCAGAGTATCTCTTCTAGGTCATAGAAATAAGTTATTGAATTGGAAAAAATCTTGAAGAATTTACTAAACTTTGCGCTGATTTTTTTAAATGCAATACAGGGACTGTTTTCTTTGACAAATGGATATAATACAATTAATTGGTTTTACAAGCGCAAAAGCAAACAGTATGCCTAGTTAACTTGTTGTTCCTTCCCGAATTCAATTAGAATAGTATTGAAGTAGAAACCAATTCCTTTTCTAGTTAGGAGAATTATTTCAAGTTTTACCACTATAGCTAGAAAAATGTAAGACTAGCGTAGGCTATAGAGGTTTGTAAAACAATAACTAGTAATTTAAAAATAGCTCACATTTTAGTTTTCTGACATAGCAAGAGCTGTATTGCATAGAAACTTGTTTATATAAATTCCTGAGCCTAAGTGCAGAATGTTTATAATTTATTACTGAAATATTACATGTTGCCGTGATTAAATTGTAGGTTAAGCCTGAAAATTAAATTAGCATTGTTTAATTGCCAATAGATAAGGTTTTGTTAGTGCACAGAGTATACTCGTAAAGTAATGTGGGTGTGTATCACAAGCGCCAGTCTGCAGTTGCATTCCGTTCTTGTTAAGCCATCCTCAAGATTAGTAATTTAGGTTTTGTAGATAGAAACCTTGTCTCTTAGGGCCGACGCTGCGTTAAGCGGGCTCCCGCGCGGCCCCATACAAAAGTGCCCCGTCGCTCCTCAACGCGCGGGCAGCCGCGCCCCGCGTCCGATTTGCTACGTAGAAGAGCAGTGGTAGCCGAGTGGTAATGGTTTCGACTTACGAGTTGTAGGTCGCGGGTTCAAACACAGCCAGGCGCATTACTTTGTGTAATTTATTTCATTACCACTGCTCTCAAAACGCTGCATCAGGGAAATATTGTGAGGAAACTGGAATGTCCTAAAACCAAAAATTCGAAAACATGTGACATTCTCCAACCCGCACTGGCCCGCGTGGTGGATTACGGCCCAGTCCCTCTCCTAGACAGAAGGCCTAAGTCCCAGCAGTGGGAACATTAAAAAAAAAGGCTGATGATGATGGATACATTAAAGTTCTTCATCGACACGACTACATGCACAACGTTAAAGTTGAACTAGCGACACTGAGCATTCTCGCGACGGACGGGTGCACGCGCGGGCACCCGCTTGTGCAGCGTTGACCCTCAAATAGGTGTTCATGACTAGCTGATTAGATATGATTGATTGGGTGAGAAACTAAGTATGAACAAGTTGATGGTATTCTGGACTGACATCATAGCTATTCATTATGTTAATACCGTCACCTGTGTTGTCGAAAAGTCGTGCTGATGAACAAGTTGATGGTATTCTGGACTGACATCATAGCTATTCATTATGTTAATACCGTCACCTGTGTTGTCGAAAAGTCGTGCTGATGAACAAGTTGATGGCAATCGGGACTGACATATCTATTAGCTATTCACTATGTTCATACCGTCTCCTTAATTTAGTGACGAAAAGTCGTGCTGTATCGAGATACAAGTTAAAAGTCCAGCTTGTTATGTCGTTAGTACAGCATACCTGACTGATATATCCCGTAAAACGGGGTGAATAGAGACTTAGGGGTGAATAGAGACAAAACTTTGGTTTGGTTTTTCACTTTGATGGCATAATATCGGCCTCTAACAAAGCATCGATTTTTTAAAATAACAATTCATTATTAAATTGATATTGTTAAATGCTGCAAAAAATATTCAAATATCGAGAAAATAACCTCTAAAGTTTTGTCTTTATTCACCCCTAAGTCTCTATTCACTCCATTTTACTGTCGTTTGATTGATATACCTACTCGTATCGTTTGACTGATATAAGCGATGTATTTTTTCCACATGGGATTTTCAATTTTGATCATCATCATCATCTTCCTGACCTTGCCCCGCGTTACTTGGGATCGGCGTTTTTCTTCCATTCTATTCTGTCAATCGTCACGCTATCACTGACCCTCATTTCTTTCATATCACTCCTCATACGGTTCATATTTTCTCCGTATTTTCTTTGTCTGCATCCATCCACATTATACTAAAAACTCATAATCGATTGTAATCGATCATTAGAACGATAAATTTTAATGTATTTATCAGTAATATAATAGAAAGTGAATTTTCGCTCTTATCCTATTGTTATTAAAGCTCAGAATATATCGACAGTGTAAAATAACTTATCTACCATTTTGGTCGAATGCTAAGTACCTAGAAGTTATTTCACAGAAATAAGTTATTTTGTTAAAGGTAAAATAACTTAACCGCCATTTTGGTCGAAAATAAAATATATTAAAATCGACTTTACATAAAATAAGTTATGTGAAATAGTTGATAGTTACTGTAGGTACCTCAGAGGTAAACAACAGTATGTGCCAAAAAGTAAATTTTACAGGAGAGGCAAAAACGCGCGGATAGATACTTTAAATTTATTGTTGACATAATTGCTTTAAAGATATTGAAACAAACTCACTTATATTTTTTATAATTATTAGATGGAATTATTATGTATTACACATAATTTTAATAAAGTTTAGAACAACATTAAGTGCTCGTAAAGCTAAGGAATAAACAATCTTATTATCATTTTAAGTCCTATACCCGATATGTTTTTGTCATATAAGATTGGATATTTCTCTTCCTAGATGTCGTAGGACTTGATCCCCTATACCAGCACGTAGAACAGGTTCTTACAATTTTAACTGTTCAAAAAAACATATTTTCGAATAAATGGAGTTACTATTGTTTACCTCTGAGGTACAGAGTTATAGAACTTGTTTTCGACCAAAATGGCAGTTTTTACCTTTCCACGTCCTTGTCGATATTATACAGGGTGTAAGGGTCAACTCACACCGAAAGAGCGGCGAAGTATAATACTTATTATCGCATGAGAAACACGAACGAGAGAATTCCCCGGAATTCCTGCGGCGCGGGCATCCGCGCGACTTGTTCGAGTTTCTCATGCGATAATAAGTATTATGGTAATGATAATAAAGTTAAAATTAATTTGAAACTGAAACTGCGCTCCGCTTCGCTGCCCTTCGCCGCTGTTTCGGTGTGAGTTGACCCTAAGAGACAGCCCTCCACAAACTTTAAGGGTTTGTTCAGTAGACGAAATTTAACAACCTTCCACAAGATTTTTTTTTTTCAGGAAACGAAAAAAAACAATCGGTCTCTCCATACAAACTGTCCAATAAGTTTTTAATTTTGTATGGTGAGACTGATTATTTTTTTCGTTTCGAATTAAAATCTTGTGGAAGGTTGTTCAGTTTTGACTACTGAACATGCACTTCCAAGTTTGTGGAGGGCCGTCCCTTACACCCTATATCTAAACAGTAAGTTGTCAATGCAAAATAAAAACTACTCATAAAAAAATTAAAACGAATTAACTATAGGTACAATAACAACAAAGATTTCAAAATAAAACTAATTTATTATAAGTGAGAACAATCATTCCTTAGTGTATTTATAAATTGGACGGAGAATTTGTTACAATAACTAACTGCTAGAGCACAGTATATAAAAATAAATAAAAGTTTTTTACAAATAAAATAATGATGGACAACATATGTATTTTTACTTAGAACATATATTTATTGTTTTTTTTTTTTTGCAAGTTGGGAAATCATCAAAGTACTTCCACAAGGGGCCGGCGGCGGATGAATTTCCATACCCGATACATTGCCCGTGTAGACTAATACAAACGTAATACCACGCTCATTTGCAGTTGGAGCATATTTCCAACACATTATGATGATATTCGGTTATAGACAATATTTATCTACGTTCCTGACTAAAACCCACCTGTATTTCTTGAGTTTCGCTTTGCTTTTTAGGAAATTGGGTTTTCTTATCAGATATTCCCCATGGTCAAGGTTTCATAGTTAACGGCTAACGGACGATAGAGAGCCAGGAAAGCTGGGCCCCGCGCACTCCCCTCCTTTAAAAAAGATTGCAGTGAAGTAAAAAGCACAAGACCCCTCTTTTGTACCTAAAACAAAACAGCCACACAGTTATATCCAAGCTGTCTTTTGTCTCTTCTTTCTGACTATGCTAATGTTGTTCTGTTTAGGGTCGTATAGAACAGAGTAAATTCCCAGAAACTTTTATGAAGAAGGGAGGATCTTCCGACCAGACGAGAGCTGTCGGATCCGGGCAACTGCCCAATAGTTAATTTCGGTAATTTTTATGTTCTTATCACACGGAGATTTCGTTGTTTAGTTCCTGTGTGGCGCCATAGATGTCGCTACAATGTATGATACCTTCGGTGTTTTGGAAAACTTGGTAAGCCTGTTTGATGAGTTGGTTCTGCCATACATCTTTGATGGTTGTTGTAGCTCTGCTTAGAAATCGAAGGACTGATGAATTTGGGCTTTGCTTTATGTAAAGTACTATTCTATTCAGTCTCATTCAAAAGAATTGAAACTAATCAAAACTCAAAAGGAAATACTGGTAGTTGATGTTTTTTTAAATAAACTAAACTCATTTGTGCTATGAGAAGTATCCAATTCTCAAGTGTTGGTCATCATGTGCACAATTAGTTCAATTGTCTTCTACAAGTCACAATCTCCCAGTTCAGATAGAAATCTGCCAGCTTCATCTTCTTTCAAATTCTTCAAGTCTCATTCCTGACTCTCTTCAGCCAGTTCCTGCAACAAAGAGTCCACGGTCCACACACTGTCAGCAGAGTCCATCTCCTCCTGAGGTATGTAAGAGTTCAAAACTTCTAGAACTGCCTCGATGCTGTCTGCGGTACCTGATATGCCTCCCCCAACCTCTGAGAGAGCATTCACTGTTTCTGTGTCCTTGTGATCAGAGCTGAAACAGGAAATAGAACATAATGTTTGTGATAAAAGAAGATCAAAGAAAAGTTTGTGTGGATTGTATTTGTTTTCCTTCTATGTGTTCATTTGAAATCAATTGTTGTCTTTGCAGCAAATTTGTGAAGGGGGTAGTATCATGCCAAGTATGTCTCCCGCGCCAGCTCCTCAATATAAATGGTAATCCTAGTCTGGTAAGAATTGTTTCAAGCAGGTTTCATGCCTGGTACATATTAGCTGGTCTGCAGAATCATCAAGATGATTTACTAGCCTCTTCTTGTAAGTTTCAGTAATATATTTATTAATTAGAATATAACTAATGTTGCCATCAATATGCTAAGAAAAAGTACTATCATTTTTTTCAGGGTACTGATTCGTAGGTTCTCGTGTATCTTAGCCTTTGTAATAATCCGTGGCATACATGCAATTGATTTAAATCTTGTTATAGGTTAAGGGAGTGGAAGAATAGATCTATATAAAGGAGCTTAGGGGTAAGCCGGGACACAGACGCACGTTACACACAAAATAGAGGTTACCAATAACTAAATCAAAGCTTGTGGACACTATCTGTCGACTTACGCTGGTGGCATAGATATTTCTTTCTCCAATATATCTTGTAGGTCGTCTAGATCTGGTATCGTTGGTATATCATCGCCAGAATCTGGCGATTTCTTGGGTATCACAAATTCCCTGAAAAAGCATAAGTGAAGAATTAAAACATCGTGATTTCTTTTATAGAAGATTTACGAATTCGTTTGTAGTTAAGTAGTTGGAATCAATTTTGTTGATACTACGACACTGCAAAAGTTGCTCGAATTTTATTCAAAAAAGAGGACACTTACTTTGCTTCGATGTGTGTGCCTTCAGCCCACACTCCAACTTTCTTAGGCTCCGGCACACTTGTATTCGTGTCATTCATTTTGAAAGAAGTTAATCAGAACCTATTGCATTTCAATGAAAATGTTTACAAGCCGTTTGTGTTTCGGCTCCATTGATTTTTGTTGACGTTTGACTTTTTATCTTTGTTTACATTTTTTTGAAACGTTCCATTTACGAAAATGTGCGTATGTTGAGCATTACATGTGTACAAACCTATATTAGGGGCCAGCATAGATTATACAGGGGCCAGGGTTATCCGAAAGGGCGCTCGAGCCCCGGTATGACTATGAAGGCTTGAAGGAACGGGATGGGTTTTATAGTCAGTAAGAGTCTGACACTATCTCCCGCTCCGCCCAAGAGCGGGGGTTGTCATTGGATGATTTTTCCCAACGAAAAAAAACAACATGTGTACAAAGAAAAAAGTTAATTTCTTTGAAGAATAGTAAACAAAATTATAAAATAAGTTATTATTTTACTTTTACCCATCCTTTTACCTTTTAAATAAATAGAAAAAGAAATCATCATCTGTCCAGTAGTTTATGCATTCTAAATGAGAATAGGAAAGCCAATAACCTCGTTCTGTCAAATATTGAGTGAAAAGAACGGTTTGCATAGAAAACTTATTTGCGTGTCAATAACGGTTTTTTTGCTTTGTATTACTAAGTCTTAGTTAAACCAAGGTGAAGTAAAAACGTTAATCAGCTAAATAAATTATTATTGTTTAAATAATTAGTTAATTTTTTTTTCTTATTTTTATTGTTAGGAACAATTCGCCTTCTTTTTCCAATTGCTACTGACAGACTTAACACTATGAGGCAGAGTTGAGCGAAATTGAAGATTTGGATTCTGATTAAACTTATTTTAAAAAAATCTTGTTTTGTTCACCCTACCCAATTTATTCGATTTAACAGTATGACGTGACGTCACAACATGGCAATAGATCCTATTCTTATTTGGAACGCATTGTATTTTATTTTATACCTTACTTACTAGCAGTAGGTACCCCCGCGGATTTGTCCGCGTGAGTTCCTCCTACACTACCCTATTCTACCCGAATTTTCATTTTTTCAAACACAACAAAAAAAGAATTAGCGATATCGGTTCAGCTGTTCTCAAGATTTGCGGTTAGCAAGTTTAACAACACATTTAGCGATTCATTTTTATATTATAGATCAAGTCTCGAAAATTACCTATCGATTGTTGGTCGATGTCATGTCCACATGCGCAATGATTATTATCTATTATCTTCTCCAAATCAAATCAAAAACATTTATTTCAAATAGACCATTTGTAGGCACTTTTGAATAGTCAAATATCGGTCAGTCCGAGAAAAGTGAAGCTAAATTGCACTTTCCAAAGCGTAATTCTCTATGAATAAGAACGTGCAAGAAACTCCATGGACACTTTTTTTTCCTTAACTAACATTTCCCGCTCAGAGGAAGTGTTATACTATTACCACAAGCCAGTGGCAGTGTTATACTATTCGACAGGCCTGTTGGTCTAGTGGTTAGTGACCCTGACTGCTATGCCGGAGGTTGTGGGTTCGATTCCCACCCAGGACAAATGTTTGTGTGATGAGCGCGATCATTTGTTCTGTGTCTGGGTGTAATTTATCTACACCGTTAAATTTTAATCGTTTTAATCCCGTGGAGGGTCGATCCGGTACATGAAACACTATCCATTTGTAAAGATAAAATTAAAAAATAAAGTACTACTTTTTCAAAACTCGTATTAATTTACGCATGTACGAAATTAATTTCTTTAGGAAAAAGTCAGCTGAGTGAGTTCAATGACCTGTAGGTACTTTGTACGCAACGTCAACTATTAACTACAGGTCATTGAACTCGCTCAGCTGACGATGATAAATTTTATCTTTATTATCATTACCTTAATACTTAGGGTCAACTCACACCGAAAGAGCGGCGAAGGGCAGCGCAGTTTCAGTGTCATATGAATTATAACTTTATTTACATTTCTATAATACTTATTATCGCGACCCGTTTACCGTTTATAGAATTCCCGCGGCCCCGCGGGCATCCGCGCGACTCGTTCGAGTTTCTCATGCGATAATAAGTATTATATCAATGAAAATAAAGTTAAAATTTATATGACACTGAAACTGCGCTGCGCTTCCCTGCCCTTCGCCGCTCTTTCGGTGTGAGTTGACCCTAAGTATTAAGGTAATGATAATAAAGTTAAAATTTATCATCGTCAGCTGAGCGAGTTCAATGACCTGTAGTTAATAGTCGTATGAGAAACTCGAACGAGTCGCGCGGATGCCCGCGGCGCCGCAGGAATTCCGGGGAATTCCTGCGGCGGGGGAATTCATGCGATAATAAGTATTATAGAAATGAAAATAAAGTTAAAATTCATATGACACTGAAACTGCGCTGCCCTTCGCCGCAATTTCGGTGTGAGTTGACCCTAACGCGCCTCCTATGGCGGCGGCTAGGCCGTAAAGAGTCCTTTCCTTCCCTCACGGCTTCTGCCAGCTATTTCGTTTGCAGGATACCAAGATTCGATCCAAAGGACTGAGATGAGCGTGGGATCCTGGTTGCTATTCCTAGGTCGTCAGGTGCGACTGATGAGAGTGGTGGTTAGTGTTACTCCCAGGTTGGATAGTATCATTGAGTTTCCAATGAGCTAGCTAATAATCATTTGAAGGATTGTCAAAGTCTTGAGCATTGTATTACCTGGTTACTGATTAATTTGTGAAGGTCAGATATGCAATCGCTTCAAAAAATAAGTACATTTATATCTGGTAACACTGCAAGGGACGACCAGTTAGAATATAAGGATAAAGGAGCAAGCTAAGAAAAACTGCGATTTTCATATGATATACTTTTATTGTATTTTTTTTCTCAAAAATATAACAAAACTGGCATTTTCAATGCGTTCATCTCATTGCACATTCCATCATTACTGTATAACGTGTGATGTCTGGCCTTACACTACGATACCTAAAACGAGGAGGTTGTAATGATTATAATAGACATAACTTCTAAAATTAGCTTGAAACAGTATTTGTTCAAAGTTTTTCACTATAGAGAAACTAAGGCCCAGCTTCTGGAACGAACATTATCCTAAATTGAATGTGATATGTTGTTGTGATGAACTGTCAAGAGTAAATCGAATAACTTGCCTTGAGTTTCACTTTTGCGAGTGATAGTTCTTTTTCAGTAACCTAGGGTGAGGGTGTCTCTTGATCAGTTTAATGTTGAGATTACACAGACAATAGTGGTGTTTCACTAACGCCGAGTCAACAACTCCACGATTGTACAGAAATTGATAAGAATAGCGCTGTTTTATTTGCTCTTGTAAGCTCAGTTGCAGGTATTGTATATTATTTAACTTCAGTGTGTCGAGTCAGGGAAATGAATTGGCGACGAAGTTTTTCGTTTTTTGTGTCGTCGATATTTTTTGTCCGTGGATTCAAATAGAACTGTAATTTTTTTGTTAATGTTTTTAGGCTTGGATGCCAAGTACTTTAAGCAATGTCTTCGTATGAATAGATCATTTGTTTACCATTAGAAGTGTTATTCTTTTACAGTTTGTTATAACAGTGATTAGGTATGTCAATTTCCCTGACTGTACTCTTAGGCCAAAAACTGCGTAAAGCGGACGATTGTGACGGGCATCCGTCGCGTAACATCGCACGTGTGTTCACGCGGAGGTCCCCGTAGCGAAAACCGGATTATTACCTGGGCAGTATCGCTAGTTCAACTTTAATGGTATGCATGTAGTCGTGTCGAGGACGACAAAAAGAGGGCGCGAGGTGCGGCTCCCCGCGACGGATGTCCACGCGGGTCCCCGCGACGGATGTCCACGCGGGTCCCCGCGACGGACGTCCGCGCGGGTCCCCGTGACGGAGCACTGCAGTATGAGACCGCGCGGGCATCCGCGACACAGTTTCGGCTCTCACATCAAACGTATTTCAAATACGTCGACATTTTAAATATTAATGAACACTAACACGTCTAACACGATTGTTGTCACTGACTTCAGTTGACACGGGTGGAAGCGAGTTGCCGCCGTTGCAGGTTATTTTTAAATGTTTCCGTTTACAAATACAATCAATTCATAATGTATTTTTTTCTTTTCTTTTAGAAAATATTTACAAACTATTTGGTAACGAATCATAATAAAAATAAGAATTTAATAATAAAAACTAAATCTTAAATGAGAAGAAAACTTTAAATAAAACTAATTTCATTACAATCAGGATTTATAAAATCTATATTATAAATTGTTTTCAACACATCTCATGCTTTTCAAATGATATAACAGATAAAAATAATGGAAGATAATTGAAATAATAAAATAAATCATTTGTGGTTTTTCAGGAAAACTACCTTAACAGAACGTTTAAAGGAAACTTTCTCTGTTTAGACTTAGTGTTCACTTCACTAATACCCAACGACCTTATAGCTACTTTACACCTCTCGAACTGGCGCACTCAAACAATTCTGTCAAATAGCCGAGGTACCGGAGAGCGGGGTACTGCGTTCTGATAGGTCGAGACTATTTGAAAATCATACTGTGGCACGGTAATATTGACTATACAGTATTGTAACTCGGCCGTATCTTTGAAATAAATGGTACGTAAACAAACGATAGGGCTGCCCGCCTACAGCATTTTTGTAACAAGATATATCCTACTCGTTATATGAAATATGTAAGTACTTGAACTTATTTTTAGTGAAAAAATCGCGCGTTTATTGTTAAAAAAACGACAACACACCGTCCGTTCGTCACTGTGGCACAGTCGCGACTGTGTGCATGCCGAGATCGAGACGCTTAGGCATAGCTCGCGCTTCGTCCGTTTGTATGAAGTTGGAATACTGTATAGATAATAATATGTACCGTGTCTGGGGCGACCTACATCAGATCTATAAGTCATAAGTGTTGACTGACATGCGTCGCCTGCTATTAGACGTCCAGTGGCTGTAAGGTCGTTTACAATTTCAATCTCAGCACACAATTTACAATCTCAATCAATGTCTTCTAGACATATTTACTACTTACTCTCCATATCACGATCAATACAATTTTCGTAAAATCGGCGAAATATTTCGGACCCTTCATCATATTACATTGAGTTATATGTACAATAATGTGCAACTTACAATGTGTTCTTAGAGCATGTCATCAGTACACGCCGTACAAAACTAAACAATGATTATTTTTTTGACTTAAATCACTTAAGTACTAAATAGTTGGTCGATTCTTTATCCACTATATATAGAGAGTAATTTATCTATAATATGTATGTATTTAGAAATATATAAGTATGTTTATCAGTTGTCTAGTACCCATAACACAAGCTCTGCTTAGCTTGGGACTAGACGGCGTTGTGTAATGTCGTGGAATATTATTATTATTAATATCCGACTTAATATCTCGTCAGCTCTTCTGTCCCTTATGGGGATTGAAAAGCGAAACGAGATGCGAGTACCCAGTCGTAAAAACACGACCCCGGCAAATAGGACGTATACACACGGTCTTCTTCTTCTTCCTGCCCTTATCCCATATTACTTGGGGTCGGCGCAACATGTTTTTTCTTCCATTCTGTCTTGACACGTAAACACACGTATCGGTTAATAAAAATAATATTGATCGGCCTTTCAGAAACGCACGCTGATGCTAATTCACATGCTCTAAGAACAATTAACAATCAGATTCCCAGATAGTCATTTCTATCTAGTAGAAACGGTATTGGGTTTAAACTCAACAATAATATCAAAGTACGTAATCTCTTAAAAGTTAACATATTTCATAATATTTAGCGCAAATAAAATATTGTGAGTTCAATTTAAAGATACTCTGATATTTACATTGTTTTTTTTCTTTCTAATTTGATGATTTTAATAAATTAGAATTATTTTCTTATTGTATTTTTTCTGGTTCAATAATGACTGTTAGTATTTGAAATATATAAAAAAGAAACATAAGTTTAATAAAAGCATCAAGTAAAAAATATTTGCAGTGCTACTTTTGGAGATCAACCATATTTAAAAATAAACAACAATGTTAAGTAATCTGGAAGACTTTTCAGTGTCATTCGTGATGGAGCCTTATTAACATAAAGCATTGAAAATAAAAATAAAAAACACAACAGCATAAAAATTAAAAGAAAATAGACAAAGTATATGTGATGTTAAGAGTCACAGTAAATTGCTTTAACACTAACCGTCGGTTATATAATCTGGAAGAGTACACTAACTAGTGTGGATATAGACAATTCTGATGAAGCTGCGTCTTAAGATTTGAAACATTTTAACATTCACTCTCGCACAGAATCAATTATTATAAAATCCCAGATCGGTAAAAAATACAACTATTTAACGTAATTACAAACTAAAGATGAAGTCATAGATTACACACACAGTAATCCCGATCATCGGTGACGGGATTCACATCGACCCCGGGATCCAATCACTCGCCCGTAACTTTACAAGTCCGTGAATTAAATTCATAAGTAAACGTAGAGTGCGCCACTGTTGCTTGTCTCAGGAAACTTAATTATTACATTAAATAAAATTAATCTCCTATAACAAACACGTAATGTCAAACATTTTCATAGCAAGAACTAGTTATTGTATAATTCTAATAATATGGTGATTGATCAACATCGAGCTATCTGCGTTACAGAATAGTACACACAGACACGTTTCACGTAGAGCGAGTGCACGCGCACTTGTCGCTGGCATTTAATCGTCCGCTCTGAAGTAGGCTGCAATTGACTGTGCACTAGTAAATGTCTTACTAAAAACAATACCGCGCCATGCACATCAGAAGGCCTGGATTCGTTCGTTTTTTGAGTCGAATTTTTAGCCACATAGTTATGTAAAAATATCACCGTGCAAACTTAGTTAAAAAAAACTGTCAAACCCAGTTTATTTCGCCGAAAGGTAGCCATACAGGCTAGGGTGTACCTGACAGGCTTGCCTGCACAGTTCTACCTGTCAGGTAAGCTTGTGTGGAGACCTGCACAGTTGTGCAACACACACGCTCCTGCACACCTGTCAGGTATACCCCGGCTTGTATGGCTACATTAAGCTGTTGTGTTTCCAGTATAGCCCGGGCGTATTATTCTGTGTCAGTTGTTAACGCCACATGTTCAGTAGTCTAGCGGCTGCGGCTCGTGCGAGCGCTCGCCCAGCAGCGCGGACAGGCCGGACAGCTCGGACGAGTTGAGCAGCAGCGAGTCGTTGCCGCGGTCCAGCAGCAGGTTGGTGAGCGACGCGGCGCTGTGCCCCTCAGTCTCCATTAAGTTCTGCTGTTGTTGCTGCTGCTGCACCTGTACATAAAGAATTTTGTATGATATTGTGTGGTACACACGCGGTCTTCCTAAATAAAAACAATATGTTTTGTTTTTTTGTGAATAATTTTTCAGCTTTTTACAAAAATAAAGGCCTGAAAAATTCATGTTTAATCATGATCGAGTAGTGTAATAAATAATAAGCTTTCTACTAGGGTACATCACATTGGTATTCAAATTTCTTCGGAATATGGGCTCATTTTTGACCTCTCCTTTCCTAAAATCACTACACACCAGTCGCGTAGAGCAGTTTTTTAAGCTATTGCATAGCTTCTATCGCGGGCCTTGAGTGTGGAGACCGAATCCAGAAACTCCGTAACGAAAATAACCTAACACCCCCCACTCATTTGTTTTTTGAGCGTGGTGACCGATAAGAAAACAAATGAGTGAACAATCAATCAAAATTCAATTCAATGTGTGAAAGTGTAACTTCAATTAATATCAAAGAAAAAAAATACTGCTTAAATAAAATAAATAAATAATTATAATTGCATAAGTTGATAAAAATGCTATGCAATAGCTTTACCGCGGCAGTCCCCGAGTGCCACACGACTTTTTTTTTTTTCAAATTTAGTATATTATAAAACGTGAGTTAAGTGTGGTGAACTGACCTGCTGAGTATACACAGGCTGCTGGTGCTGCACCAGGTTGGGGGATATGTGCCCCATGTTGGGCTGCATGTTGGGCGACACGCGGCCCATGGGCGCCACGCCGTGCATGGCCGGCGACAAGCTCTGCGCGTGCGGAGACAACACGTTCATGTTCACGTTGGGGGACATGCGCTCCGGCGCGCCGTACTGCGGCGCCATGTTGGGCGACAGCGGCTGCATGTTGGGGGACATGGGCTGCACGTTGGGGGACAAAGCCTGCATATTGGAGGCCATGCCCGCCATGTTGGGCAGCACCTGCAAGTTTTGGGCCTGCATGTGGACGGGCGAGACCTGTCCGTAGGGCTGGTTCTGCCACATCTCTTGCACGGCGAACGGGTTGCCGTGTCCGGCTGCCACAGGGTTGACGTGGCTGGGCCCGGGGGCTCCCAGCCCACCCATGTTCTCTAGACCACCCCAGTTCTGAAAATAAAAATTCTTTTGTTAGATTGTCGAAAGTTCACAAGAGTGCACGGACACACACGACATTAAATCGCAAGACGCGAGGCGTCCTTTCTAACACTGCGGGCGCAGCGGTTACACGGTCCACACAAATAATTGCTCCGCCATATTGAAAGTATATTGTTTGCGACAATTATAACAGGCAAGTAGTGCGCGACTAATGTCGGCGACGAATGAACAAAATTTCGGGGACGCCATGTCTACGAGCTTCTATGAATTTGTATTGCGGTAGTCGCTTAGAGACCAAAATCATCATTAGTATTGAAGATTGCGTAGCCTTGTCTAAGGTCGAACGTTGCATTACGTGGGCGCCCGCGCGGGCACCCACTTGACGCAGCGTTGGCCCTTAAGGCATATTAAGATGATTGTACCTGTTCATACTGAGGGGCGTAGGCGTGAAGCGGCGGACTGCTAATGTTATGATGGGGCGGAGTCCGGTCTGTAACGACACATTCATTATATTAGCACAATAAGCCGCATTACACAAAAGCGCACATTTATATTAATACAAGACTCAGACTGCCTCAATATCCACGTAATTTAGCCATAATAATTTAACTAATATTCGACTTCTTGCTTGAGTATTATACACCGTTAAATTTTGATCGTTTTAATCCTTTGAACCGGTGGTTTCACTTATAAAATATTATCCAAAGCTTGCAGAGCGATTCAATTCAATTTATTCGCAATAAGTGTTGGTATAATTTTGGTTTTATATAAAAGTGATTACAGTTCCATAACACTTAGTCATAAAATGTGACATGCAAACATTTGGTACAATAGATATTTATATAATTAGTTTTTATTTTTTAACCTTTTATTAAATATGTCGTTCACTGAGTAGAAATTCTTTTCCAATAGTCATGCGATGTAACTTTTAAAATAAAAATAAACCGCAAGTGATAAGGTAATACTCGCAAAATGCATCAAATAAATAGTAACGCCGTGAGTAGGTAGTTACCTACGTCGCGCGTCGACGTCGGTCGTTAGAGGTTATTGAACTCGCTCCACTGATGTTCACGAAAATAAATGAAATGATTCCAAATTTTCCTTCATATTTTTACAGACTTAGAACGGACTTAACTGCTCAAGCCTTAGACATACCTTATAAAATAATTACTTATGCTTAAAGTGGTAGGCTGTTTACATGTAAAAATAAATCTCTACAGGCCAGAATCAAAATTATGTATAATGATTTAAAAAAAGTTCTGTTAAATACCTAAATCGCCTTTGTAGTTTTATTTATTTAACATTTAGCGACACGTTAAAATTGTTCATAAGTAGGTACCTAACCAAAATTATTTACAACGATTAATAAGGTTTTTTTTATAAAACTAATCACCTCAGAATCATAATTGGTTAGACTTCATAATACTACATAATCTTGCATGTTTAACGCAGAGATTACAAGTGGTTTGGCACTGTAGAGACATCGAGTCGCCTGCGCATCAAGACTCGCGATCCCATTGCACATGACAACGAATTCCAGGTTGGTGTACACGTAATTCTGAGACGCCATTATTTTCGCGCGACGATACAACAATAACGTCTTAAGAGAAACTGAGTTATTCCATGACGTGATGACTCCTGCGCTCTTTAGCACGCGGGGTGTGCGGGGTGCGCGCCGCGTCGTATGGCCAATCAAATAGGGTTTGGGGGCGGAGTTTGATCTAGGATTGCCTATTTTTTGTGAGTCCACGTTGACTAGGCGAACGCATTATTATTGTTATTGTGGAATTGTGCCTACTAATGGTTTGCATTACTTATTCACTCATGCGAGAATTGGTTCGAGTTATTAAAAAAAAAAGTATTTTCTCACCTCTAGGCTCTGACTTGATTGGCGCCTCTGGAGAGTAGATCCCTGAAAACGGTCGAAATCATTAGTTTTTGTGATCGGCTTGTAAGAGAATTATATTATATACTACTATTCAACAAATAACACCAACACAAAACATGCAGAAATAAGGCTAAATAAAATAATTAATCCTAGAAGGAGACTTTTAAACCACACTTCTTAGTTTTTAAAGGTTAGATTGTTTTGGTGCATTTCTTAGAAAAAGCTTTTAACCTCTTAGGCACCAGTGTACGGAATACGACACACATACCAGCTAACTTAAACATTTTACGTAAAATAAGGTTTAAGTTAACTAGTACCTGAGAGGTTAAACACCAACCGATTTCGTCCCGAATATGAACATTTCTCGTTAAAACATTTAATATATTATTCCATCAAACTGGAATTTACAAATGTAAGCTTTAGAAAATATTTTGTTTTTAAATTAGAACTTTGAAATATCAAACTACCCACGAAAAAAATAGAATCCAAGTTTCTATCAAAACAGTTTGTACCGAATATGTTATATTATATCTTTGCCGACACAACACTACGAACAACAATACAAACTAATTCTATAAATTAGTTCCTATATACAAACTATTAAGAGGACTACAGGAGCAAAAGTATATGATCAACTGCAGTAAACATAATCAGAAAAATATATATTATTCTTCACATTTATATGTTAGATAGATAGTGTGTTGATGACATCATACTACACTACATATTATGTCGTGATTTAGAACGATAGAAAAAAATCACGACGATGCCTCTGAATCTCTGATTGTTCGTCAGATAATTCTATAGTCTTGTTTTGTATAATCAAATCTGTAGATTTTTAGTAAAATGCTAAAATGCTTTACATTTTGCAAGTATTGTGTCTTTGTGCATCTCTTTCTTTTGTATGCAGTCAGAGACTCGTGTAGACTAATTTAGACGAGGACGAAGGCATATCAGCGAGGCCTTTTTTTCATATATTCGAAAACGAGACAGCGACTGTCGAAACCCACTTTTCGACCACATCATCTTCACCTGATGGTAAAATCAGGTGAAATGGTGGTTAAACGCGAACCTATCTAATATATAAAAATCAAAGCCACTTTTCGTTGTAATTTTATAACTCAAGAACGGGCTCACCTATCCAAACCAAATGCTTAGGCTTTGTTCGGACTATTTAGTAGATGATTTATGTGAAGTTTGGTAGGGTAGAGTAGGGTATAGTAGTGTAGAGAAGTGTAGGGTATAGTAGGGTAGAGTAGTGTAGGGTATAGTAGGGTAGATTTGTGTAGAGTACGGTAGAATAGGGTAGGGTATAGTGGTGTAGAGTAGGATATAGAAGGGTGAAGTAGGGAAGAGCGGGAGCAAAGCTGCGCGGGCAAAAGCTAGTTAAGTATAAAAAAAAACACCCTCATTCTTAAAGAGGCGTCTTTGGGAGCGAGCCCCTGGGAGAGCCCACTTTGCCACGCTACGCTACTCGAAATATCGAGACTGCGTTTTAGATCCTATAGTCCTCTTAATACACCTTTGTAAACGATATAAAACAAACATGCGTTTAAAATCTGCCTACACTACACCGACGTAAAGCTAACATGAATATGTGTGAAAATAAAATAATAATAAACAAAAGAACAAGCTTAAAAAATAACGAAAAAGGAAAACATCAAAACCATGCCACATGAAATTATCCGTACCTCTGACGTCATTCGGGGTTTAGGGTTCCGCGAACAGTAAATAAAACCCACGTATTTTATTAGCATATTAATATAGAATTTCGCATCACTCAAGCTTCGCTATTCAACTCTTATCATTTACAAAACACGTTAAAAAAAAACAGTTTTTTTTTATATAAATTGATTTTAAATTAATACAAATGCAAAAAATATCGAAAGTTACATACACTATGGGGGTCGTGCCCAACAGCTTGGCTGCATAAAAAAAATTTAGGCCTCTGATAACTAAAACAGACAATTTTGACAACGCTTTCGGCTGAGCCGCTACATACCAAACGACAACACTGTTATTAATTTGTAAATTCATCTAAAACTTTATCTAATGTCTGACATAAATCTTCAAAGATATGTTTGTACCTTATATTACTCAAAGCATGTACCAAAAGTCACGTTTACAGGGTGTTTTCATCTACAACTGATTCAAAATTGAACTAAAAAAGCTTTACATGAGTTGATTTTAAAGTTATGAAGAAAACATCCTGTAAAATAGTATAGTATTATAAAATTACATAACCAATTTAGTCGAAATAACAATGAAAAATAAACCTTCCTCCATCATTAAGTACACAAAAATATTTCCTAAGGTGACCACATAATTTTAATCTCCCAAACAATTTGGTTCGAATGTCCTTTCTTCAAGTAAATGGAGATAAGACAAAATTTAGCTTGTTATTAATACTATTAGAGTGTCCCTTACACACATATCCACATTAGCTCGCTGTTATGTGAGAATCAACTTTGTACTGTTAGCACTTTGGTTGAAAGTTGCATGCTATTATAGCCATAGCTGCATTTTCATTTCCATTCAATAATATTTGCCCCGATATTTTTTCTACAAAGGACCGAAGGATATAATTACTGCCAATTGTTTGCTGGTAAATAAATCATTTTTTTACTCTGTATTTATCTAAAAAAAACTTTAATTAAATTAACAAAACGTCTAATAGATTTTCAAAAGTTTAACAAAGTAATAAATAACTGAAATATAAGTAAACAAAAACTTCAAAAACAATAAATAGAGGACTAGACATTTGTAGGAGGCAAAATAACGCTTATTTTTAAGTAATTGCCATAATACAATAGACTTTTTAGAACTAGACGGCCTGATCCTTCCAACCTTATACATATACAGACTTAGATCATGTTACTTACCAAGTTAGTAATTAATATTAAATTATTTAAATACAAATAAATACATATTTATTAATTAATCATGTTATTATTCAACGCAACGATCGCTACAATCAAATATCCATATTAATATCGTAGGTACTTATTATACGATCATAAATAAATAATGTAGATGTTAATAATACCATTACTTTTACTACCTACTTAATAACTAAATTATTAGTAAAACCACCAATTTTCTTCTGAATCAGATATGAACTTTTATAGTTCAGATCTATCAAAACAAATATTTCTTTTTTGTTACACAACATTAACTAAGTAATCCACCATAAACATAAATAATAGACACGATAAGTCTATGGTTTGTCCATGCACGACATGGGGCATCCCATTTACACCATGATAAAATGATTTTTATTTCGATAAGTTTCAATGATTGATGGACACCATATTAGGAATTTTCCCATCACCAATCCTTGTAATCATCCTAGAAATAATAGTGCACAGAGTGTACCTAAACCATTTTAGAACCTTGATTTATGAAGTAAATACTTTTTAGGTGGCTACGATGTATTTGACCGGCAAAATTATTTTCTGTGACTGAGAAATACATCGATTTTTGTTGTAATAAAACCATTTCACACCATCAAAATATTGTAAGGCAAGGTTCAAATACACCCTGAATACTAACATAAGTAAAATAAACCTGAACTTACTTTCAAGTTCGTAGTTTCGTAACATGTCGCTTACGACCTTCCGCCGCTTACTACTCATATTATCTAGAACATTCAAGTTGATATTGTTATTACACATTATTTAAATTATGACTTACGATATTAACAACGCTAGATTTGAGAAAAAAAAACCTTAAAACAAAGAATATATGATAAAATTCTAGAGAAAAATTAATCGCACAATACTTCAGGTAGATCGTCTACTCAATTCTTTGTACGAAACGCTGGCACATATTTTTCTAGCTAAGTTGTTATATTTTCAGTCAAATAATTATTTAGGAAACAAATACAATTACAGTAAAAAATGTAAACACGTCGAAAACCTGTAAAAAATGAGTAAATTTGGCATCATGGGCGGAAACAGAGAGCTTAGAGAGAGCTTTACCGTCGCAGTGTCTGTTATTAATACAATACTAATTAAAAAGATAAGATTTTTCACGAAAACTACTCTAAGGGTTCAAAGAAAACCCGCGAAACACAAATTTTCTTAAGTTTTTTTGCAATTAAATGTTTAATAAAATATGATTGGCGGCCATCAACACACCCTCTTAGTTCGTCTAGCTGTATTGAATGACTTTTTATTCCTTCTATTGGGTAAGATGAACGGATACGATAACGAGACGAGACGCAATCATAAATTAAATCATTTAATCAACATACAACTTACTAATTTTTTAACTTGAAAATTTGAATTTAAGTTCTGGTTTGATGTACATTAAACCATTTTAATGATGTAAAGTCCATTGATTTTTATTTTAGCTGCCTTCAAAAAAGCGCAATGGACGATAAAATCAAAATCTATCAACTCGTAAGTCCTGACTATTGATTATTCTGAAACTTGCTGCCATCTATTGGTGAGTAATAGCAACTGGTTTCGTCAAACTCCGACACAGTGGCGTGTGGGGCGACCGCCATATACAATGCATAATGTTCTGCGTCAGTCAGATCTAAATCGTCCTGTAACTTCTTGAACTGAGAAGCGTCTAAAGCAAGTACGCTTTCAGCTACGAGGATAGTGCCATCTGTTGGCGGTAAGGGAGCTAAGCTGGCAGGACGGCGCAGAGACGACTGGGAAGCCGTCTTCTCATTATCATCGCCATGTAGAGATATGTGGGTGATACTATCGGCGTAGCTCAGGCCTGTACCGGACGCATTATCTTTCAATGAAGTGTGGGATACGGACGATTTGAACTTTGAAGGTCGCATGCCAGAAATGCTGCTCACAGATCGGCCCACAGGCTTGCTCTTAGCCTCTTTCCTTCCTTCAGACTTGACACTAGGAGCGGGGGACTTCTCCTTTCGTCTGAACAGGCGCGAAAAGAACGAACGTTTCTTCACTGGGGGCAACGCTGGCTCGCTTTTAGCTACCGTCATTTCTGTGTTAATTTTCAAGTTATCTGGGTTCCTGGTGACCGGGATCTGACGGCCAGGTTTCAAGATGCTATCTACCGAAGTCTGACTGGACTTGAACGGTTCGGTAGATGCTGCTTTGCGAACGCGCTTGGGTGGCAAGGGAGGGGCGCGTTCGTCATCTGTGTCTCGTTTTAGGGGACTGAATTCTATAATAGGACCGCGGTACGTCTGGACTTGGACGTCTTCGTAAGACATAGGATCCGGTTCGGAGATTTCGACCGGATTTCTAAAGGCAAGTTGCAAGCTCGTATAGGTGCCGGCGTCGTTAAAATCTTCTATGTCCTCATTATCGTTGGTAAGAGTGGAGGAAATATTTTCTAAACGCGTGCGATTTTCTGAGTAAATCTCGTCTAGTTCAGCGACCTGGTCAAGCAGTTCGTTAAGACTCTTTTCGTTAGTGTCTATGATTTCTACATCCGCGACTTCCAGGTTTCCGTTTACGTCGGTAACTGTAGCGGAATCGGTTTCATCGGAAACGTTAACGCTGACGGAGTCGGTAGTGGAGCTGACGAGCTCGGGTTTGTCCGGCTTGTTGTTGTTGGTGTCGGTCCTCTTGTCGAGGAGCAGGGAGAACAGAGAGAGGTCGGGGAGAGGCTTGCGGGAGGTACCTGGAAACTCGGGGATGTACTCGAACGGCAGGGAGTTGCTGCGCGCGTTGTCTGATGTTCGCTTCAGTTGGAAGTGGACCTAGAAATAGAGAAGGATATTTGAGCGTTCTTCTTTGGAATATTCATACTTGAGGAGACTTGAAGTATATTTTACAAGATAAACCTATTTGGTAGATGGTGACATAAGTTAACATTTGGATGAAGTAAATAGACTATAGCCATACTATTAGAAAATTGCTGATGTTTATTTAGCACTCAGACTAGTAGGCACACAACATTTTTCAGAATTTTCATTTGTCAAATCATCTCGGGCGAACATACTCTCGAGAGATATTATTAATTAAAGTATCCAATATACTAATGAGCATATAGTCTGGCCATGACCTAATTTTCATTGAAATCTCTTTTTTTTATTGATAAAAAAAACTAGTACTTGACTGCCATTCCACCGGAAGGCGAACAGTGAAAATCTTTAGCAATTGATACGTGAAAAGGTAACAAACTGACTTACTTTCGCATTAGTTTGCGTTAAATATGAATAGGTTATAAGTTTCGATCAACAACAGAAAGCTTAGCCAAGTTGATAATAATCTACAATCGTTAACGCTAGTAGAAAACTTCAAATGTATGGGAATAGTCAAGCCCTTTCTTGGAAACTATTTGTCAAAATATTATTAAGTTAAAACAAAACTTCGCTGCAGCGCTACATTGGCATTATGTCGTCTAACAGAACTATTAAAACATGCAGCACTAAGATAGCTTTTAGAGGATACTTTTTTCGCGACCAAAATATCTTAGGCCCAGGGCACACCGCTGGAGGCGCGGCGGAGCGCATTTGAAGACAACAATTTAATATAAACCTTAACTAGCTTGACATAATATGGTCTAGCGCGCATGCTCTTGTAGTTGCTTGAAAGCGCTCCGAGAGCCGCATACGAATTTATTCTTTAGTAGACCGTATGTCAAGGCAATTAAGGTTTATATTAAATTGTTGTCTTCAAATGCGCTGGGCCTTAAGCGCCATGAATTTCGTGGCACTTACGCGTTGCATGTAACGTCAAAGTTTACACTCTACATTACACCTGAGTCGACAGAGGTGAGTCTTCGGCACGCCTAATCTATGGTAATGACATCATCTGAACGTTCAGTCACGTGGTCAGACCAAAGGAATCAGAGGCGTTACCGACTGTAGAGATTCGAAACGAAACGGTCGTAACCAGCCCCCTAGCCAAGTTACAACCGTTTCGCTTGCGTCGAACGCTTCCGCAAATTCTTTTGTTCTGACCACGTGACTGAGCGTTGAGACGACGTCATTCCCGTACATTTGAAGCTTTCTACAAGCGTTAACTATTGCAGGTTAGAAACTTGGCTAGGGGTACAGATATGTATACTTACTTGGACATGTTCAGTAGTGTGCGGGAACTTGTAAGCCGGCGTCTCGAAAGCGATGGCAACCTGCTTGTGCACGAGGATTCGGATGGCCGTCTCTTCCCACAGCACATTGCCATTCTCCTCCTGGTAGAACACCACCTCTATGTCTTCGCGAGTCACCTGGAATCAGGATACGAATATTTTAGGTATGAAATCTGAATAATACAGTATACATGAACATAAACTAGTCCATACTAATAAAACTGCAAATGGCCTTCTTGTCGTAGACGATACGACACTATGTCTGTACTACAAGAAGTCTCACCTTCTCGCGCAGCAGGATGACTTGCGTGCCACCCCTAGCGGTGCCGGAGCAGTGGCAGGAGCGCATGATGAGCAGGTCGCTCATGGCCTTCTTGTCGTAGACGATACGACACTATGTCTGTACTACAAAAAGTCTCACCTTCTCGCACAGCAGGATGACTTGCGTGCCACCCCTAGCGGTGCCGGAGCAGTGGCAGGAGCGCATGATGAGCAGGTCGCTCATGGCCTTCTTGTCGTAGACGATACGACACTATGTCTGTACTACAAGAAGTCTCACCTTCTCGCACAGCAGGATGACTTGCGTGCCACCCCTAGCGGTGCCGGAGCAGTGGCTGGAGCGCATGATGAGCAGGTCGCTCATGGCCTTCTTGTCGTAGACGATACGACACTATGTCTGTACTACAAGAAGTCTCACCTTCTCGCACAGCAGGATGACTTGCGTGCCACCCCTAGCGGTGCCGGAGCAGTGGCAGGAGCGCATGATGAGCAGGTCGCTCATGGCCTTCTTGTCGTAGACGATACGACACTATGTCTGTACTACAAGAAGTCTCACCTTCTCGCACAGCAGGATGACTTGCGTGCCACCCCTAGCGGTGCCGGAGCAGTGGCTGGAGCGCATGATGAGCAGGTCGCTCATGGCCTACTTGTCGTAGACGATACGACACTATGTCTGTACTACAAGAAGTCTCACCTTCTCGCACAGCAGGATGACTTGCGTGCCACCCCTAGCGGTGCCGGAGCAGTGGCTGGAGCGCATGATGAGCAGGTCGCTCATGGCCTTCTTGTCGTAGACGATACGACACTATGTCTGTACTACAAGAAGTCTCACCTTCTCGCACAGCAGGATGACTTGCGTGCCACCCCTAGCGGTGCCGGAGCAGTGGCTGGAGCGCATGATGAGCAGGTCGCTCATGGCCTTCTTGTCGTAGACGATACGACACTATGTCTGTACTACAAGAAGTCTCACCTTCTCGCACAGCAGGATGACTTGCGTGCCACCCCTAGCGGTGCCGGAGCAGTGGCTGGAGCGCATGATGAGCAGGTCGCTCATGGCCTTCTTGTCGTAGACGATACGACACTATGTCTGTACTACAAGAAGTCTCACCTTCTCGCACAGCAGGATGACTTGCGTGCCACCCCTAGCGGTGCCGGAGCAGTGGCAGGAGCGCATGATGAGCAGGTCGCTCATGGCCTTCTTGTCGTAGACGATACGACACTATGTCTGTACTACAAGAAGTCTCACCTTCTCGCACAGCAGGATGACTTGCGTGCCACCCCTAGCGGTGCCGGAGCAGTGGCTGGAACGCATGATGAGCAGGTCGCTCATTGCCTTCTTGTCGTAGATGACGTCGGAAACGACGGGCGTCAGCGGGCGCCGCATTCGCCCAGACTCGTCGGGGAGGAACACTTGGAAGCATAGTCGCACTGCGTTTAGGTCTATGCTCTGGGGGTGGTTCTTGTGGTCGAAGTTTTCTGGGGACAACGAAAATATTGATATTAATAAAAATTGTGTATTCTGCACAGACTAAACACACATCTCAGAATTTAAAGTAAAATAAGTAAATAATAATAAAAAGAACAAAAGGTGCGAAATATCATAAAATACATTTGGACTAAATACCGATACTCTTCGACAAAGTAATACAGGGATGTTTGAACTATTTCATTAATATTGCTTTGTTCTGAACACCTAATGTGTCTTCATCTAATTGAGGATAAATAAAACCTTAAAGAATAATAATAATAAAAAAAAAATACCTGATAAATACATTCGTACATTTTCCTGGTATTGGCTACTTACCTACGCTAGTCTAGTCTATAAAACCATAATTACAGGTAAAAAATATAATTTATAATATATCTATATATCAGGAAAATAACAAAAGGAAATTATTGAGCATTAGAATTGAAAGCGTCTCATTTTTATTCATTAATTATTCTTTGTTTTTTTTTTTATACATTCTTTATTTGTGCAGGGACAGTTTCAACAGCTATCTAAATTCTGAATTCTTGTCTATGGAGGCAATGGATACGAATCCATGTTAAATAGTTACTCATGTATAAAGTAAGTACTTGTTTTCTTAAGTTCCTTAACACTTTATGGACACAAGTCTGAAATAAAAGAAATTGGAATGAATTGTATTATAGAGGTCTAATAGTTATGTTCATATATCAATTAGTAATATTCCGATAATCACTTTATATTATAATAACAAATTGTCCATTTTTCTTTGCGTGCGTTGTATTTCCATTTTCCCACTACCCAAATATGGATCTTACTTTTGATACGTTGTCATCTTTCGCAATTAAGAAATACCAGTAATATTTCTTAAGCAAGTAAAGATGACATTCCAAAAGTAGTGAACGTCGCGAGCTCGACAACCTACGTCACGACAACGAGTTTATTTGTTTATTTTATAACTGCGCGACTGTGGACTGACAGGTGACTGTGTATAACCATAGAGCACCGACGACTCAGACGCCTCAGCAGATATATTTAAATTCAGAATTCGAAAAAACAATAATCAAACAAAATATTCTGGAATATCAAACTCTCTCTACGTCACAGTTAACAAAGTTCAAATTTCATTGCTACACATACTTTTATTAAAGGGCATTATTACAAATGATCACTAAAAAAATTAACTAAAAATACACAACGCTAAAGTCTATTGAGTTGGTGGTGACGGATTCAAATTATCTCGAATTATAAATTCAAGGATACTGTTAGCGATTGTCATAACTTGTAAGTGTCACCGTTTACGCAAACAAAATTGACGATGCGCAGACGATGGTAATGACAATTCTGACTATGACTATCAGACGACGATTTAGACTAGTTCCTGACGGATTGGTCCGAGAAGACAAAATACAAAGAACGTTGGAAATCTATGGGTACCTTTTCCCAGCAGTAGAACAATATACATAGGACAAACAAAAAAACTATGGCGGCTTGATCTCGCCTGATGGTAAGGGATGGATGAGATCTATATCGAGCGAACCCAGATCATTCTTACTTAATCTGACGAGTCATACATAGATGGTAGAGGTAAATTCAAATTGAATATCGGTTCTAAAGTTCTCCCTCCCCGCCTCGCATTCGATTTTGCTACTGCGCAGCGACTCGCTTCGTGCCGAGCCACCGATTTAAATCTTCGTGTGGTCGATGCCACCACAATGGTTCCGTGGTCTGTGGTATAGGCTAGTTAATTCATCGGTCATTGGTACAGTTATGGCGGCAATTGGTGCCGAGTGAAAGTGACCCGGGGATCCCCGCTCTGACGTCAAAGTGACGCTAATCGAATTTTGATTAGCGACTTGTTTTCAAATGGTTTAGATAATATATGTGGTTGTAATGAGAGACCTTTTGGTGAATTTTAAAGTAGTAATGGATCCGCAATTGCAGGAAAACCCAAGATATGACGTATGCACTTTCTAATTCCTAAAGAACTTGGGAGAAGTCTGACGTAAGTCTAATATTGATAACGGTTGGTGCAAGTAAATCAAACGAAATCCTTACGGTGGGTTGTAGAATGTGGTCTCTGGTAGCAATAATCCGATTATAACTAATAATTGATGCTCCAGGGTAATTTGTTAATTTCAAATTTTCAAAGGTTTCTGCAATTTGCAGCTCAATATTAGATAATATGGTAACAAAACTATATTTGCGGTAAAGTCGAGTATTTACACAACTACCTATACTTATTAAAACCAACAATAGTACGTCAAGTTATATTTAAACTAAAACATGTTAGCTCTTTTCTAAGTTAAGAAAGATATGTTAATGGTTTTAATGAGTTATTGTGTAAATACATACAGCACTTTTCTTGTCGTAAAAAATATTTCACTAGAAACAAAACCGAAGGAAAAGCTAGTTAACTAATTTCTCTCTCAGTAGCTAAAAATCTACATGTTAATACCACGATAATCTCAAACACATTATACATTGCCGAATAAATATTTAGCGGCATATGCTAATATTTGTGCTGATGCGGAAGTCCAACTCGCCACCACAAACACTACACCGCCGTCAGAAACCGCACGAGGTTATTTGGTACTCGCACACAAACAAACGAGACGTGAAAAGTGGAGCCATTGGATAACATATCGCGTCTTTAATATGATAGCTGTGGAAGTGTGGACCCAACGAGCTAAACATTATAGAATCTTTTTTTCACTACACTTAGAAACCGCACCGTTTTCCGCACTAGTGCGGTAGTAGTTAATTGCGTTTTGTATTTTTTCGCACTAGTGTGGTAAAATGCGATAGCTTGCTCGCGCTATATTTTATTGTACCAAGCTGGGTGCCACACAGCGGCACAAGTCTCCAAGCAAACGCTTTTTTATTTATTTCTTCGTAAGTTATCTATTAAAAGTGTGGTTTGTCACAGCAGTAGTCGGCAGCGGCTCGAGCGAATTCCGTCTCGGTCGACAAATTTTTTCCACTTGTATCAAAATGTACTACTAGTATTTATTACCTTTATAGAGTGACTTGTTACCTATTCGTATTTCCTGTGTTCTTTACAGTCCACACCCAGGTCTAGTCTAAAGTCTAAGCGAAAGTACAAGCAGTCATGTCCGGTGTGGTGTGGCATAAACTAGTTTCAACGGACAGATCCTAATTTAAAAACCTCCTGCATTGTCACCTATATTTTTCTTTCTCTTCGCTGTTACGCTAAGTCCGTTCTATTCTAATGCATCAAAATAAAATCCTGTGATCGTCAAACCTAGAATTAAATGAGACACGTTTTGGGAACACATTGGGAACCTCCTGCCTGAGCTAAAACCTAGGGATTTTTAAGTCAACAGTGGAGATAGCGAGGAGTGGCGAGTGGCAGGCGGTCGCCTAATCGGCGAAGTAGTAATATTAGCAAAAGAAGCGTGCGCACGCGCAAGGAACTGCCCTTACGCACCAGCTGCCAGGATCCGGATACCGATTTCAGGCCACCGTAGGCAGGTACTTGCGGACGGCGAGCAATGGTTTCGTTTGCGAGACAGGAATAAATGGAAAAACACCATAAAAAGTAAAGTGATGAAGCAGGGAGGTCACGACCCTCAGCATTGAGGAATAGAGGCCAGGAGGAGGAATGATAATTGTATTAGGTATATATACTGTAATGGACTGCAAGTGGGAGGATATTCACCGTGGTCCGTGGGATACAATAGTTGGACTTGTTGGCAGTTGGCAACAGCTCCCGATCCTCGGTCTTCCGCATTTAGAGTGTTAAGGCTTATAGTCCCTTGAACATCTGCCAGGAATTAAACGGACTCAACACTCGTACCCGCCTAGGCGGCATCAAGCGTATCTGTGCAATTTATTGCGGCCAGCTGCGCCCTATTCTATCCCCCCATATCCATATCCTCCATATTGATTAATTTCCATATGCTGTGTTCACTTCGAAGAAATCACCAATTTTTATGTGTAAAAATGTTTCTAAAGATCCAAATCGTTTCGAAGGAGTAGGGAAAAGTTGCGAAATTGCTAAATATTTTATTTTAGACAAAAATATTAATCGCACGAAAAAATCAACAGTAGTGATAATCTATAATTAAAAACATATATTTTTTTCAAACCTATTAACCTGGCGGTTACCGAGGAATAGGCTTCAGAAAGTCACTGTTTTATGGAGCTTCTCGGGCGCTTGGGCCTTAACCTAGCTACCTTAGTTAGGCCGTCGGTACATTTGGCGAAGCGCCCACCATTCTTATTTTGTTTATATTCGCTATTGAGAGCTCAATCGCTATTGTGGCTAGCACTATTTACCATGATCATGTTAGAGGAAATATATCTATGTGCTGTCAAACATAACGTGTGAATCAGATTTATTATATGCTAATGAAAGAGGTGATATGGCTTGCTACTTGATATTAAAGATTAGTAATAAGGAAAATTGGTAAATAATTTAAGTTCGATATAAATAAATTCTATCAAAGTGTGTTATGGAAATTCTGTTTCTTAATAGTTCCGAGGACGGAGAACAATCTACGCTACTACTAGCCTCGGTTAGCATTGTCATATTTGCCACGAGAGACTACTAATTACTAATTAATGCCATAAATTAATAATTGCATCGATAAGTTTGGCGTCGACAATAGTGATCAAGAATCGTAAATCGTAACGAAACCGGTTCGGCAGCGTGCATGCGCCGCATTGTAAAGGACAACGCTTTCCATCTTGTAATTTTTACCGTATTTTGTGTCGGTTTTTCCTGTTGCATACAAAAATTTGATACTTTAACGTAAAATGTAGACATTCACTGACTATCGATAAATAGTAGTATCTTATAGTTGCGCTACGACTTAGCGGTTTTGTTTTTAGGAATTTAAAAATTATGAACCCGATTTTCCTATTGTTTTGTTTTTACGAACTAAAGCGTCTTACCAAACAGCATACTCCAATGAAAGATCTTGATACTATTCTCAATTTTCTTACACTCCGGACCAAATAAATACGCGATCCAAATTTTTCCAAACATTTTTCTCACTTAAAAATAGCTCTCAAACTTCCTAATGAGACAGTTTATACTGGTATAGCAGTCAACAAGAAAATGTTTAGCGGGTTAATAGGTCGCTGAAAGAGGCCGGCCGTGGTTTATGAATATTTCTGGTCGCTCGGCTATTTCTGAAACCACGGCTATGAGAACGTTTCACCGAGTTCCAACCGTAAGTCAAAGAGTTAAAGTCTTGTTCGTATTGTGTGCAGCTGTTCCAGTCAATCGCATAATACGATCCGATAGATGTGGCTGGCTGGCCACCTGAACACGTTTTATTGTTGAATGTTTCCGTAATGATCGCTGTCTAGCAGAGAATTTGTGGACTATTGTTGTCGTGGATAAAAAGTAGGCAGCTATAGATATCACAAAAAGAAGAAGAAAGTGCAGTTCTGACACCAAATAAACTGTGTGCGATGAGGATAACGATTCGTTTAGGTGGGTTTCATAAACGACGATCGTGAAGAGAGTTAACATCGTATTTTAAGCAAGAGAAACTAAAATTGAAGACATGTGCCATACATCAACCTGTACTTCACACGGAATTTCTGAAAGAGATACTTTGGGCCTGGAACGCAAAGGGAAAAAAAACAACTGAAGAACACAGATGGGTTATATAATAGCAGTAAAAGTTATGTAGAACACACTTTCTAGCTCCATCCAAGAAAAGTCACTGGATGATTTCCTGCGAGATGGATTTATGACCCATAGCCGATCATAGAGAGAAGGTCTGGATCCCAGCAGAAGGAACAATAAAAAAAAGAAAAATAAATAAAAAGAATAAAAAGAAGAAGTAAATAGGCTCCAAAGCCTTGAGCATCGCCGCCGAGTTGCTAGTCTGTCGGTTTTCTATCGTTTACATTTCGGGGAGTGTGTACTGGAATTGCACAATCTAATTCCGCCAAGCCGTTCCATCATCGGACCACACGACGTACAGCGTTGCGCCACCGGTTCATGGTAGACATCCCACCCATACGCACAAAACGTTTTGCGAACACATTTATTGTGCGTACAGCCAAGGAGTGGAATTCCCTGCCGGAATCTGTGTTTCCTGATAGCTACAACTTAGGAGTCTTTAAGTCGAGAGTGAATAGGTTTCTTCTAGGCAAGCGTGCTTCATCGTCGACCACATCATCGCTTACCATCAGGTGAGATAGTGGTCAAACGCAAGCCTATCATTATTAATAAAAAAAAAGGAACATTAAAATGTGTGATTATGCGTACGCTTATATGAATTTATTTGACCGTGACCACATACACACATTGGTAGAATAAATAAATAAACGGAACGGGTTGTAACAAAAAATATTGATGAATTCGAATATGTAAAGGCCTTAGCTGTAGCCGGTGTTACATTTACATACTTCAGTCAAAAATTTGTCACAAATATTCTATAAACCCATATTATTGTCATTCACTTTCTGATGAATAATGGAAAGTTTATTACTCACGGGAATTGTAATAACAGAAAAAAATCGGAATCTACAAATTAAATTAACAAAACTGGATACAACTATTTATGCAATTTCTGTGTTAGTCATATAGAAATGCAGACTGCTACTTCAGATCTTTTCCTCATAGGTTGGTATAAAACGAAGACTTTGAGGGAGAATGTATACTTATTCCTACCACATACCTACCCAATACCTATGATGCAATTTCTGGATTAGTCATACAGAAATACAGACTGCTAATTCGGATCTTTTCCTCACAGTTAACGAAGGCTTTGATGGGAAGTGTTTACTTTTTCCCACCACATAATACTTGTGATAATACCTCCTCTATTTATTATTTATTTATTTATTTAACAATTCATGTACACACTTAACTTACATAAGAAAAGAAGACAGAAACAGAAAAATAGGTACATAGGTGATGCTTATTTCTAACGAAATCTCTTCCAGCATACCGGCGAAAGGAGAATTAGAAAAAACCGGCCAAGTGCGAGTTGGACTCGCCCATGAAAGGTTCTGTAGCAGCAAGTAACATAATATAAAAGTTCTTGTAATGTGTTGTAACTTTAATTGATGTTTTAATAATAGTGTATTTTTTTCGATTTGACACATTAAAAAAAAAACTACTGACTAGATTTCGTTCAAACCAATTTTCGTTGGTAGTTTTTATAGTAATGTACATCATATATTTTTTTTTAGTTTTATCATTCTCTTATTTTAGAAGTTAGAGGGGGGGACACACACATTTTAATTCAATTCAATTCAATTCTTTATTGCTATATCACATGTGTTACATAGGATGACAAAATATTTATATAAGTGCACATGGACCCTGTCGGGCACAGCAATGTCATACATGAAGTAGGTAGAAATACAATTAAAAAAAAAAATCGGATATAAAAATCAAATCAAATAAAAAGTACAATAATAAGTAATAAGATAAAAATAATAATAAAATGTCAAAAATAAAAAAATCATGTCATTAATTTCAAAGTCAATTCCTTCATAATAAAAATAAATCCATTACAAATAGCAAAAAAAAAAAATAATATTAATAATAATACAAATGTCAAATAGTAAATTATTACAATGTCAAGAAAAAATGAAATCATAACAAATGTCAAAGGGAGAAAAATGATAATATCAAAAATAAAAATATTGTAATGTCAAAAAATTAAATAAAAATCATTGCAGATGTCGAAATAAATTCCAATAAAATAAAATATAATCAACAAAACATAAAACGGACATGGAAAAAATGACAATATATGAAAGTATTTAATCATCGTTAAAGAATTCATTTACCGAATAATAGCATTTGTCAACTAGCAGTTTTTTGAGTCGTTTAATAAATTACCACTTTGGAAGTGTCTCTCGCGCAAACTATTCAGTTTAGAAAAAAATGATATTAGAAACCTCAGTATCATTTTTGAAGACCTATCCATAGATACCCCACACGCATGAGTTTGATGAAAAAAAAAATATTGAGTTTCAGTTCTATGTATGGGGACCCCCAAAATTTATTGCTCTTTTTCTATTTTTGTGTGAAAATCTTAATGCGGTTCACAGAATACATCTACTTACAAAGTTTCAATAGTATAGCTCATATAGTTTCGGAAAAAAGTGGCTGTGACATACGGACGGACAGACAGACAGACAGACAGACAGACAGACAGACAGACAGACCGACAGACAGACATGACGAATCTATAAGGGTTCCGTTTTTTGCCATTTGGCTACGGAACCCTAAAAAGAGAAGTAGACACCAGAAGAAGAGAGAAGTAGACTCTATGTATTTATTTAATCGAAGTCGGAGCTTTTTTGAAACAATTAAATTCTTGAGATACATTACGGCACAAAATGTCCCATAACATGTCGCGCAATGTTGTCTAATTGTCTAGCAACATGTTTCGCGTCACGTGAAAGCATCGCAAAATGTTAGGGGACAAGTTGCGGGACACTAGGCAACGTTGCAGCGTCACGTAGATTGAACGTTGCGCGTCATGTTGGGGACATATTGTCCCCTAATATATCAAAGATTTAATACAGAGAAGTACAATATAATTAAAGTTTAAAAAAAAATCAATACCATCCGGTTTCAAGTGATACGTTTGACCGACATTTTCTATCTATACTAATAACAATATTTAATATATGTATAATTTCGATCAACACCTAAGGAGGCGGGCAGTTGGGTCAAGAGTTTGATCCAGAAGGCAGTACTCCTGGACATGGCGCGTATTCCTCGGAGATTCCTCCCTCAAGAGCCCTGACCAACGGTAGCTTGGACACTGTTGACACCGATGCCGCGAGCAAAAGCTCGTTCTTTATTTATTGATAGGTTCACGTTTGACTACTGTATTATCTGATGGTAAGCGATGATGTGGCCGACGTTGGAGCACACTTAGAAGTAATCTATCACATTCTCTTAGATAAGACAGGTTACAAAAGCAAAAGTAAAAAAAAAAAAAAAATGTAAGTGTCGCTGTGCACTTTCTATCACATAGACCGTCGAACCATTTGCCAAAGAACTAAATCACAATAATTCACGCCATAGTGTTGTAGTTAGAACTAAAAGAAATAAACTAAGCGCTATCCTTACGTCTCGTTAGTACTTTCTTATTCATATTTACTACCTACTTCACGCACGGCGAATTCACAATGAACGCATTCAACGTTAACAATGAACATATTTTGCCCGCGACCGGTGCATCATCGGACCACCAGGGTGGTTTTCATCACGTATACGGGTTTGCTCCGAATGCAGAAAATTTCAAAATAAAAAAATGCGTGTCCATGCGTCTTTTTTCTTTATCACAAATTTCACACAACTCCATCTAGTCCCAAACTAAGCACAGCTTGTGTTATGAGCACTAGACAACTGATAAACATACATATGAAATATATGTCTCTGTCAATAGATACTTGTATGAAATGGACATTTGCGCGTGCGGAGCAATCCTGCATGCGTGATCAAAACCGCAAGATATTAAAAAAAAAACCGCCAGGAACACATTCACAGCAATGGGGTGGAATTTCTTGCTGGAGTCTGTGTTTCCTGATAGTTACAATTTGGGGCACTTTAAGCCAAGAGTAAATAGGCTACTTCCAGGCAAACATGCTCCATCGTCACTTTCCATCAGGTGAGATAGTAATCAAACGAGAGTTTATAAATAATGAGAAAACTTTTGTGAATTTTAAGAACTTATTACTGACAAGACACAGAAGCAGATAGAGGAATATCATACGCATCGATATATATGTACTACGCATCATACGAGTGAAAGCGATGAAACAGGAAGGTCACGACCTTCAGTATTGAGGAATACGAAGCAAAGAGAGAAGGACTTATTGACAATTCATGCCAAGATGCTATAATCAAAGGCTAGGGACAAATCAGAACAGGAAAACGCGAGAACATACTATTCCAGTCCAATATTTAATTTACTATGGCTATTATATTATACTATTTAAAAAGTAGGAGCGTCATACAAGTCCATTGTAACAATAGGATCTCCCGAGAGAATATCTGTCACTGTGGTCAATATTGACGAAAATTAGCCTAGTACGTAGAAGAAGTTATAGTGCAGAAGTGTGTATGCAAACACAGGTGCAGTCTCTGTTCCTTTACTTTATAGTCCAAAAAAGGAGAGAGATCAGGTGTAGGTCCAATAACGGCTTCACGTGCTATTTATTTATTAAAACTTCATGCAACACAAAGGTACAAAGGCGGACTTAATGCCTTTGGCATTCTCTACCAGTCAACCAAGGGTGGTGAAGAGAAAACATGGCAAATGCATAAAAAACCCTATTCCTACGTGCGAGAGTGCCACACTATCAACATCCAAACTCTGGGTTACTTGGACCATGACGAAAATCTGGACGCAGCTAAGACAATTTCCACGGATGGAGGTTCTTGGACGGTTCCGAACGTCTGTGTCTCTCCGCAGACCATGTCCCACCGTCCATCCTCCATGACGTGCCCTATTACGTTCACGTAGGGATCTAATGACAGCATCAGTGGACGGCATTGCCGGAATTTAATAAGTTTTGCCATCGACACGCTAAGTTCCCCCAGTCTTCTTGACTGGGGGAGCCTCACAATTGTGACTAGTTGTGACAAGGAAGAGGAAGGGTGATGTCAAAAAAAACTTTAAATGTGTGACGATGTTCGTCAAAGAAGACATCTAAGTCGTCAAAACGTGTAGTCTAATATCTGATACAGGTAGCAAGTAATAGTCACATAAGAAAGCGGTTAGGTAAGACTCGAGCTAGTCTGTGACACGGCGAGTTCCGGCTCGAGTTCATAGCAGTCGGCTGTTCCAAATATAGGCGCAATATCCAACGAGACGCGTATGGCGATCATTAGCGTAATTACTTAGTACACGAGTGGATTGGTAAGCAGTTGGGATCGGTTTTGTGTAATAATGATATGGTGACCTATTTGGTGAATGATTCTGAGCTTGTCTTGACTAGTAGTCGTGTGATTTAAACTAGGTAATTTTTTTGGATGTGACAAGGTAGTTAGACATAATTAGTTAGAGGTACTTATATGTGATTCCGTTTAATATTAAGATCTTCATGTACTCAGAAATAAACGATTCTATTCTATTCTATTATTACACTACGCGACACGACGCGACATCGACTAATACTGTCTGAATATCGAGTGGCGTAACAGGCCCTCTAGTCACAATATTATGCACTCAATGACAGGAAGTAAATAAATCTAGTTTATTCGATGTATTTGCTCGCGTTATTTTATTGTGCTCGTAAACTTGGCGCAAGGAACACGCGCTTTATGTTTATTAGCGAGTTAACGAGCAATATTAAATAATGTGCTATGAATAGCTTTCATTACTTGAACTGAACACATTGTATGTTTGAGAATCAGCAGTCTGTGTGCTTATTGTAAGTAAACTACGAGCATCAATCTTGACAGCATCTGCATAGCTTTTACCGACTTTTTATAGGATCGCCTCCCAGTTTAATAGAACTACACTGCTCACACGTGTGCCATACACCCCGATCTGGATACGTCGGTCTCCATACATTTTATATGGAAACTAGACTTGTAGAGCTACACTTGATACACGCCACGCGACGTCGGCTGCTTACCATTAGGTGGGATCGCAGTCAAGCACTAGTTTATACCAGATAAAAAGACTCGAGCTTTGGCAATCGAAAAGATTTACGAATGACAGCCAGGAGTAATGGCTAAACGAACTTCCCGAGACTACGACGGCTTCCTTACTTTATCAATAGTCACTGGCCACCGATTCATTGACCCTCGATTAACTTAACAGTCATTGTTCTTAATAACCTAAGGCCTTTTTCTCTGTAGGTGATAACTATAACAACACGATATCGTGAGGCTGGTAGTTAACTGACGATGAAGAGTTGGTCAATAGCTTGTATGCGCTACGCCACCGACCCGTCTTGAGTACATAGTCGTACGAGCAACTTGCATAGTTTGTTAGAAAATGTATGAAATGGTAGTTATTTCATTATCGTTATCGCGTAATGTAAAAACCGGCCAAGTGCGAGTCGGACTCGCCCATGAAGGGTTCCGTAGCAGCTAGTAACATAATATAAAAGTTCTTGTAATGTGTTGTAACTTTGATCAATGTTTTAATAATAGTGTATTTTTTTCGAGTTATGACGCATTAAAAAAAAACTACTTACTAGATTTCGTTCAAACCAATTTTCGTTGGTAGTTTTTATAGTAATGTACATCATATATTTTTTTTAGTTTTATCATTCTCTTATCTTGGAAGTTAGAGGGGGGGGGACACACATTTTACCACTTTGGAAGTGTCTCTCGGGCAAACTATTCACTTTAGCAAAAAATGATATTAGAAACCTCAGTATCATTTTTGAAGACCTATTCATAGATACCCCACACGTATGGGTTTGATGAAAAAATTTTTTTTGAGTTTTTGTTCTAAGTATGGGGACCCCCAAAATTTATTGTTTTTTTTCTATTTTTGTTTGAAAATCTTAATGCGGTTCACAGAATACATCTACTTACAAAGTTTCAACAGTATAGCTCTTATAGTTTCGGAAAAAAGTGGCTGTGACATACGGACGGACAGACAGACAGACAGACAGACATGACGAATCTATAAGGGTTCCGTTTTTTGCCATTTGGCTACGGAACCCTAAAAAGCCTATCCATGAGAATCTATTACTCGTACAAAGTAGTATCGTATCATTCGTATCCGGGTATATCCTGGTTCGTTTGATTCTACTTGGATCCCTATCGGCAATCAGCAAAAGACGGATACGTTCTAAACATATCTGTGTAAACGTAGACCGACCGTCATCGTGGCATCACTCATTATAATCCCATTATCAGGAGCCCAAATCTTTTCTGATTCATGCTAGTGGGTATTCCCACGCTAGGTTATCAGATCGACTTTCTGTTATCATCGCCTAGTCCCAAGTTCTGCTGCAAACAATGCTGAAGATAGGTCCCATAAAAGTATGACAATGTACGAATTATCCTAAGCCTATAATATATCATACATAATGCCTACATCAGGGATTAATTTACGTATTTTCCTCATCAATGAAGCTAATGTCAATGATCGTGATAATGCCGGCTATCTTAGAGGAGATAGTACTGATATGATAGGCTATCTCGTCAGATGATAATTAGGTAAGTACATTTACATAAAATGTGGACCAACACTTATTTCGTTAAGCGAGATTGTTAAATTATACTATTTTATTTGAGAAGAAGTTTTGGGTTTTCAGCCCAATGTTGTCAACTTTATTGACGAATAAACACTTCACTGCGTTTTTATTAATATTTACTCGAGCACGTAGATTTGAGTCAGTAACTCAGCAGCTAACTAAAAATAGTTTAGTTCCACTATATTTTCCTCAATCTTTCGATCACGCAACTGATATCGGCTTTATTTAAATGACCAGTCGTATTTCGAAACGTATCACCGTTCGGTCTACGAGGCTAAGCTACGTAACATTAACAGCAGTTGATTAGAACTTACAGACTGTGCAAAGCTTTGACAAAAGTAAATTTCTTAAAAATAACAGATTGAGAAAATAAAGAAGTCTTAGTTGAAGAAAACTAAAAGGAATCGATAACGCTGCACATCTCTACAAAGGACATACGGGCACAGAATATCGTACTTAAGAGGACTAAGCTAATTGCACCAGAATTAAAAAGTGGCTGGGCATCAATAGAAGAAAAATCACCTGAAAAAGTAAATGGTCAAACAACCTTCCAAGAATTAAAGTAACACAAGCCTGTAACATCACCGCCTCCAACCGGAACTCAAACCGCGGTCGGCTTACATGCAAAAATTGCTAAGTATGTAAGTTCAAGGGAACAGCTTTCTTCAACAAAACAAAGGAACTAGCACACGCCTCAACAGCCATGTGAATAGTAAAGGTCTGAGACAAAGGAGGGGTCACCGACCGACCTTGGCGACTGGTTTAACTGGTCATTATGCGACATTTGAGCTCAATACTGTGTTGTGATGAATGACGGTTGAGGATCAAGATCAAGACATGTAAAGTAGGCTTGGCGAGCCTATAAAGAAGGCAGAAAAGGGGATTTTGGAGCCAAAGTTCAGATGGAGTACCCAATAACCTAATACCAACCGAATTTCGATTATATTGGTAATTTATTTGTTTATTTATTAGTTTACCAACAATTGTTTACAATGTAATTAGAAGATATCATAGTGCTCAGGCGAGTGCGTAAACATTTGGCACTCGTTGGTGCTTATGCTTTAACGTCCGATAGGACAGCAATCTAACACAACTGGAGAAAGACGAACAACAAAGAAAGATAAAGACCATGCGCAAGACCAACAACTTTACGTGCTCTCCGCAGCACGGAGTGTAACACCACAAACTTCCGACTTCTAGGCTGCTACTGAGTAATGTCTAATAGAAAAACTCAATAGCCATTTTTCGAGGAATCGATCTTAGGACCCCATTCTCGGAAGATAAACAGGGTAATCATGAGACGAATCTATCAAGAACTAAAGAAGAATAGAATACACTAATGGTAGCTTTAGGTAAGCTCTTAAAATAAGAGGAGCAACGATCTCCACAAAGTAGCTGGTGTAAGTTGATCGAAACTGAGTTGTACAATATTAAAGGTCTAAGTGCCTGTAGTGATGGCGATAAATGGTAACTTATCCGTAGCAAATAACTTATAACTCGTGTAGGCCTGGCAGAGGCCAAAATATCTTTGGCATGATACCAAAGCTTTACGGAGAAGAGCAATGCTATGGTCTAGATGCGTGAAATGTTTTACAATAATTGCAAAACCAACTCAGCCGCCATATTTTAATGGACCCTTTAACTAGACATTTTAGTGCAATTTCAGTGGAAGTGAGTTTTATTGGTGACCGAATGACGTCAACTCGCTCGGATGTCGAAAGCGATCACGTCATGGATTGACATTGGCGCATGCCATTGAAGTGAAACTTCTTATTTACAGATGTAATTATAACCCAGTCATTAATTCTTCTCATTTACTGGAACAATGGGCGTCATCAGAAGACTTAAAGTCACCGAAAGGGCAATGGAGAGAACTATGCTCGGAGTTTCCTTATGTGAGCGAATCCGGTATGAAGATATCCGCACGAGATACGGTTACCGATATAGCCTGAGGAATCTTCAAACTTAAGTGGCAGTGGGAATGCTGGCAGAACAGATGGTGGGGCCGAATGGTTCTGGAATGTCGACTGTGTATCGGAAAATGCAGCGTTGGAAAGCCTCCCACAAGGTGGGATGCTGACATGGCAAGGGTTGTGGGAAACCAATGGATACAAAAACACAGGATCGGTTGTTGTGGTGATACTTGGGGGAGGCCTATGTCCATCAGTGGACGTCTTTCGGCTGAAACTATGATAACTGACTGGGACGAAAGTCTGAAATGGCTAAGTTGTAAAAAAGAAGACCCCTGTACCCTGCAATGGGATGATTACAGACCAGTTATCCAGATTGAAAAGAACGTGGAATACCAAAGCTTATGGAATGTTTACAATCCGTTCCCTTACTTTATTTGGAGTTGCATTGTCTCTGGCTGCACGTGTGTGCATTATGTACCTGCGCTTAGCATGTCACGTAGTTGAATGGCCAGATCAAACGATAACTTAATGTTAGAATGATGGGGAACGCGAGTTCGCAGTGATACGTTGTTTCTAAAGTATTCAATGGCGGATTCATGAGCTTTCATCAGGATTAGTACCAGATTTGTTGCCCATGACTGCTCATATTTATTTCTTGTTCTCTTCGTGAAGCACAGAGGCACTCTCCTCGAAGTATACATTCCTTTTTACTTCTTTAGTTTATCTTTCTTATTTAATACGTAATGTTTCCCTTATTAGTTTACAGACTACCCCCAAGTATTATTCTAAGTTATTACCATTCATACCGACGTTGCCTGGTTGATATCGGTGCGGGTGCGATGGGGGTCTTATCGCTAAGACCCCCATCGTACCCATAGATTTAACTTTGTGTATAAGTTGTGTTACGTATAAAGTTTATTCTATCTTTATCATATAAGGCACTTACTTCTGAAGGGGTCGACCCTTATCTTTTCCCTGACAGTGAGGGCCTCGGCGATATCGCGGCGCTTCACGCACTGGATGCCAAGGTTCTTGAACTGGTACTCCCGGGTTTCCTCCGTAACGCGCAGGGGGATAGTGCACACCCCCCTTTCGCAGCGTTCTCTACCCACCAGATTGTGGGGGTGAGCTCTGGGGAGGGAAAATTGTGATTAATGGTAGTGGTAATGGTTATTTTCAAACTATGTTCTAACTAGCCTAGGCTTTTCTTGTGGAGTTATTTTTCCATATTAAGATCAGGGATGAAGATGAGAACAATTATTATTGATTTATTTTTCAAAGAAATTCATGATACTTCATGCAAGACATTAGTCTAACAAAAAAACGTATGGACATTAATCGAGTCCTTGATCACTAAATTAAGAATTTAAGTGTTGTCCACGGTCAGAGATCAGTTTGCAATAACGGTGACACGGCAAAATATAACAAACATAATGATTACGAAGCTAAATCTAATGAATCTCAATTCCCCATGGCAACAGCTGACCAGCGCCAGTATATTTCCCCTCCCTCCTTGCGTCGTTTATCCTCAATTTATTTATTTACTCTTCATGCAACATACATACATAGGCGGACTGTATCTTCTGTACTCAATGCCGTGACCTCGACGAATAACTTTCTTGAGGACTATATTTTGCTATGTTGTCCTAACTTCGGCGATGTGGATGACGCCACAGACTGTGGTCTCCAGTGTAGAACGGATTTGGTCTGACCTCCTGCCTCTAGATCTTTTTCCATCTATTATCCTAACAGCAGTAACTTTTCTATGCCTTGTTTTTTCTTTCTGGCAATATGACCAAAGAAATCAAATATTTTTCTCTGGCAAATAGTCATAGTAGACTTGAGTTAGCTCCGGCTTCCATTATAAGCATCAGCAAGGAAAAGGATCCTTCGGCATCCCTACACACCTACCAAGGCATAGTTTCCGACTGTGTGCGCTTGCATGTAAGGATGCCAAAGGATCATTTTCATTGCCGAGGCCAATTATGGGCGCCGGGCCTTTGGCCTTTATAGAGTCGTTAGATGCTGTTTATTTAAATACGCTTTTAATTATCATTACGTAAAACAAGTCAAACAATGTCTGTACAACGTCTGCGACAGTTTTATGGTGGAGACCGTTAAGTCAACACAATGCTGGTGAACACTGCCGGCGCCGCAAACAGCTGGTCATGAATAAACATGCGAGGTAATTAGGCATGGAGCAGCCGCCCCTATAACTTGACACATTGCAAACAAACACTGCTGGAGTGACATTAAAGTTAAGCTTTTAAAATTCAGTGATCGATTTCCCCTGTTTCACGTGTGTTCTTATAGGAAAAATTGGCCAAGCGAAAGTCGGACTCGCATACGAAAGGTTCCGCGAACGTTTCTTGTGTCGGAAACCCTTAAATTTTTACCCTACTACGGCAAAGCCAAAGGAGGGTTATGACTTTGTTAACTTTATTTGTTATTGTAGCGGTAACAGAAATACACATTCTATGAAACTTTCAACTGTCTGCCCCTCATTGTTTGTGAGATACAGCCCGCTGACAGACAGATATCAGAAGTGCGTCTATTCTGGAAGAATAAACTTGCTTCCTTTCTTCTTACTAGATAGACGGAAGGATAGCGGAGGCTTTAGGGACGTTGGCGAGCTTATTATAAAGCCTCTGACGAAGAAGAATTTGACACAATTTAGTCACCATCAGTTAATAGTGAGCAGTAGTAACTTATCGCGGTATCTTCTCGACCAACATACCACACCACAGTGTCTCAAGACGAAAGTCTTTAACCAGTGCGTGTTGCCAGTGATGACATATGGCTCCGAAACGTGGTCGCTCACAATGGACCTCATCAGAAGGCTTAAAGACTCCCAAAGGGCAACAGAAAAGGCTATGCTTGGGGTTTCCTTGCGTGATCGAATCAAAAATGAAGATATTCGCATGAGAACTAAGGTTGCCGACATGGCACGAAGAATTGCCAAACTTAAGTGGCAATGGGCAGGGCACTTTGCTCACAGAACAGATGGCCGTTGGGGCCGAAAGACGTAGCGCCAGAAGGCCGCCTACAACGTGGACAGAGACCTGGTGAGGGTTGCGGGAGGCCGATAGATGCGAGACGCACAGGACCGTTCATTGTGGCGACACTTGGGGAGGCATAATATGTCCAACAATGGGCGTATATCGGCTGAAATGATGATGATGATGACTTACCTGTTGAGCTGATCAACAGGTATGCTAAAAAGAATGAGTATGATAAGTTCTTACCTATAAGGCTCATCTTTGGTGACACACGACACGACGATGACCACCTGTCCCGTGTAGTTGCATATCTTAATAGTAGGGTAAGTCTTGTTGTCCGAAGTGCTGTTCACGCCGGGAATTGAACCCGCTGACCGCCCTTCACATTCATAACGAAATCTGTTGACAAAAAACACACAATTATTTTCGTGAATTTATTTTTTATAGGTCTTTTGGACTTCTTGGGGTAGTCGTCCTCAGGCTTGGTGGAGAGACGATCTTCGCAGGGTGGCTGGCGCCAGCTAGATAGAGGTTGCTGGGCATCGAGACTAAAAGCGTGCGATTGGACAAGGCTTTGTTCAGCACCGGACTGCTCTGAAGTAGTCGAAGGAGCGTAGCTATGCGCCCGTCGCGCCGTCGAATTTTGGCAAACCTAGGGCCAGGGTAGCGAGATTGGTCAAGAGTCACCGCACCACTTAAACGCAAAGAGCTATTGAAGGAACACGGGGTGGGTTTTAGTCAGTAAAAGTCTGCTACTGCCTCTCGCTCCACACCAAGAAATAAATTCCACTCTCAAAAAAATAAACGCTTTATAATAAGTGACACTAGCAACGCTAACATTGTCCATCTCATAAATTTTGGATTACTTGGAAGTTTTTAGTGCGGTTAAAATATTTGTTTAGAGCCTGTATGTATCCCTAGCCTACGGTGACCTGGTATCGCCCAGCGACTCTCTGCCTGGAATGCGAGGATCCTTTTCCTCATAGTTACAACTTTCAACCAGCTCCTTCACTCACATAACTGCTTCGCAGAAGGATCAAAAAGTTTATTCTACCTCCTAACCTAAATTTGGTGCAATGCACAAGACCGGCCATTAAATCTGAGCTTTAATAAAAGTAGAAGAATATTCGGACGCCTCTAACTGGTAACATAGTATTTTCAGCCATGATGTGTAGCTAATTAACGCGTGTTTGTACAAACATATGTACATAAGCATTCCCCACTAATATTAGACCTGAGATTGATACATAAATCCAACATTGTATGTATCCACAGCAGGACTGCCGTCTTCTAAAAATAATTGTATAAGTGTAGAGACCTATTTAACAATGCATTCTGGGCACGGACAGCAATCGACGGTTAGTTTGTAGGCGCCTGCGCATTGCCAAGCGGAACCGGGGGGCTTTAGTATAAACATAATAAATTAATTTAGTTTATGAAGTCTTTAGTTTAAGACTTTTGTATCTCTTCCTGTATTTTGGAAGGCATCTATAAACATATAGGTACGGCCAATCTTTAGACTATTTGGACGACTTTTTATGATCTTCACAGCTAGGTCTCTCAGGGATGGTACACTGAAGAAACGACGTATGGACTGTGAGTGATATGAATTGGTGAGAGAGGAGATTGACTGTTTATATAGCACAAATAGCGATGCAAGAAAGAAGACGTGTATCGACTTCGAATAAATTGAGATAAATGAAGGCGGACTCAGAGGTGTGTGAGTCGATTCTTGTAGAAAAACTTATCTTTGTCAAGCGTTGAGCTTTGTAGCTTTTCCTCAACATGATTTGATGTGAACATTATAAACTAAGTATTCATGCCGATTGAAGGAAGTTAATTCGTTGAAAGATGCCAATCACCATGTAGGTAAGATTTAGTTTAGAAGATATAATTGTTCCATATCAAGTCATCGTTTAAAAAAGAAACCTATAACATCTTAAAAGACCAACAGTAGTCAATGAGAATATGCATGCTGACTCTGAGTGGTTTAACTGCTTACAGAATTCATGTAGGGCTGGATTTTTTTTTAATATTTAACCTTTTCTTTCTTCGTAATACTAAAAATCAATTTCGTCTTTTATTAGCCATTTATCTTTTAATCTGTGGATAAGGTCTTTAATAGAGTATATGTTACTCCTATCGACTAAGTGTCGTTATTATTGTATTGTATAAGTACTGCTGTTTGTTTGAATGGATAAAGGGAGAAATGAGTATATTAAAGGAAGTTTAAAAGTGGCGCCAGTGACTGAAAAGTTGAAAGGAAATCGGTTGTCTTGGTATGATCATGTGAAGAGGAGGAATGAAGCGCATATTACTAAAAGAGTTCTGAGTATGTAGATGGATGCATTGCGTGAGGAGTGATATGAAAGAAAAGGGAGTTAGTGATAGTTTAGCGAGTGACGGGGCAGAATGGAAGAAAAAAACGTGTTGCATCGACCCCAAGTAATATGGGATAAGGGCAGGAAGAAGAAGAAGAAGAGAAGACTGCTGTTTGATATCCCAAAAAAATTAAATTTAGAATCAAAAGAAAACAAAGTAATAAGGACAATCTTAGAAACAATAACGCTAATAACATCTTTATTGCTGTCTTGTTTCTATTAGTAAGTGATAATGATTTCCCGCGATCATAGCTCCTGAGTCGGTCACGTGCGCCGCCACGACGGCTCTGACATAACAATGCAACGTGAGCGCCCCCTACATACTAACATATTACGACCTGGCTCTTGAACTGACCGAGACCAAAGCACAGATATAGAAGGCACAGAGCAACTGGATTAACTCTTTGAATGTCGTAATTAGAGACACAATAGAAGAACAATTACCTTATGTCGGACAGTGTAACTTAAGACATTCGAAAGGTTAAGTGGCATTTTAAACATTAGCTTTAATGATCGTCGAAAAGTCAACAAGTACGCTACGGGATAGTTAGTAATGGATCCACCACACGCACCAGCTTCACCAGTTTTACCTGCGCAGGTACCAACGCAGTCGTTTCTACCTGATCACTTAAAGAAAATTTTTGCTTGAATCCTGCGGCGCGGCGCCAAACTAAATCCTTGTAAGTTTTCGTTTCGAGTGCAAGCAAAAATGAACTTAGCAGTGGTCAGGCGGAAGTGTCTTTGATGGTACATGTAAACCCGTACGTGATTTTTATTATTATTGATAGGCTCGCGTTTGACCACCATCTCACCTGATGAAAAGCGATGATGTGGTCGACGATGGAGCACGCTTGCCTAAAAGTAACCTATTCATTCTTGACTTAAAGACCCTTATGTTTCTAAAACATACAGATTAACACGGTGTTCTGTAAAAGGCAAGACAAAACTGTGGTGAAGCTTGTGCGGTAGGCTCAAGAGTCCCATGGCTCGAGTGACGAGTGTGAGCACCAGGTGCAAACTTCATAATCTGCTTGGTCTTTTGCCAAATATCGGATGGAATGGCGCAACTGCCTATCTGACCTGGGCAAGACACATTGTCAAGGCTTGACATCTGTCAAAGATCTATGGCAGCCGATATTGACTGCTTGTCATACTTTCCAAAGTACGACACCATTTTCATCTTAGCGTGTCGATGGCAAAACTAATTAAATTACCATGCCTGTCCCAGCATTCGGCTATTGAAATGCCATCCACTGATGCTGTCATTAGATTCCGACGTGAACAGTACCCCTAGTCAAGTTGATAATCTGCAACCGTTAACGCTAGTAGAAAACTTCAAATATACGGAAATAGCGTCATCTCAACGCTCAGTCACGTGGTCAGAACAATGAATTTGGGAAAGGCAGGCCAACTCGAGGCAGTCGACGCAAGAGAAACGGTTGTAACTTGGCTAGGTGGGCTGGTGAAAGGGCACGTTATACAGGATGGAAGGTGGGACATGGTCTGCAGAGAGGCACCGCTCAAACACTGAAGGTAGGAACCGTCCAGGAACCCCCAACTGAGGGGATTTTCTTTGCTGCGCCTAACCACGATATAACAATATGATGCTTAAACTTGCACAAGAACACGGGCAAAACCTGCAAGTAATTGCGCTCGTTGCATAGAGCGAACCTTCTGTGGCGCTTTGTGCGTCTGTTTAGTGTTTGGGACGCTTACAGCCCCAGCTATGTGTATTGGAACGCTAAGCATTCGATGCGATTGAACGCGCTATATTAGGCGCCCCGACTATAGAGCAATGTAGAAAGAAAATTGCTGAGATTCATCTAGGTAGACATAAATAGCGTTTTAAGAATGAGATCAAAGAATCAATGAATTTGTGAAAGATGAATTGGCAAGGCGGGTAAAGACTAGTAACATTGCGATATCGATAAAGCGACATATGTACTAAAATTCAAAATCCTACGTTGCGGTTTTAGAGTTCTATTAGAACATTTATACGATAGCCTGAAATCAACTATTGGTCAGTTGCGATGACCAGACCTAAAATCCTTGTGGTCGGAGGACTAAAGGGAGGATCCTTTTTCATCAGAGGTTTGCGGAACTTTACACCCTGTACCGCATACCTCTCTAAATGATCTACACTAATATTATAAAGAGGTGTTTTTTTTTTGTTTGTAGGAAGGAGGTAATTATCGAAAGTACTGCCCCCCTAGCCAAGTTACAACCGTATCGCTTGCGCCGAACGCTTTGAGTTGACCTTGCCGCCAATTCTTTTGTTCTGATCACGTGACTGAGCGATAAGACGACGTCATTCCTGTACAATTGAAGCTTTCTACAAGCGTTAACTATTGCAGATTAGCAACTTGGCTAGGGGTACTGGTCCGATTGCAAATTGTTTTACAACGATAGAAAGTTGCTTTATTTCTGAGCGATTACCTAAACCGCGGGCAAAAGCTAGTGACTGATAAAAATATAATTGTAGGAATGGTCTTATCTAAGTTATCAATTTAATTATGGGTCTCTGTTGAACTCCAATTCATATTAATGCATACAATGCCCTCATTAACCAAGAGGACAGTGTTATCCTTCCTAAATTGACTAATAACACATGAAATTAAGTTTCGAACATTTTTCCTGGTATTGCACCGTCATTTAACAATGTTTTGTAATAAGGGCATTTGAATCCTGAGAACCTTGATTTTATTATGTACTCATATTTATGGTGTATGGGTTTTTTGTCGCTATCAGTAAAATGTGTGAGTGGTCAGTGGGATATCCTAATGCTATTTGCGGGGTCTACGTTTACCTCGTAGCTTGGGTATTTAACATAGAGGTCGTGTGTGGGGTTTATTGGTACAATCGTTAGTAGTAGTAATTTATTACATAGCTTTTATTCAATATTTATGACTTGATTATTAAATTACTTGCAAACTAATCCACCGGTCCTAGTTTCCCACGGGTGTTACATTACAAATGTTTGGAATTGTTGGCTTTTCTTTACTTGCAGTTTGATTGGAACAATTTACCTCCAGCGGTCTTTCCATCCGATTATAATTTAGGTGCCTTCAAGGCTAGAGTGATAAGCTCTTCATAAACTAGTGCGGTTCACCATCAACGATTGCGCACAGGTGGCATCGCAGTAAAACACTAGTTTATATCATTTTAAAAAAAGCCAGGCTCTTGGCGATAGTCATAACTGGAAATGCAACAGCAACGAACTCTTTGTAACAATAATCAAACAGATAGCATCAAGCAGATACATATGTAATAGTACCTAATTATGTATTCTGACAAAGCATTTGATTGCAGTGCAGTCTGCTACAGGAAAATAGACGTTAATGAATATCAACAAACAAACAAAATGTATAGAAAAAACGTTGGTTTAATAGGTAGGTGCAATTTACATTGCGATTGTATGTAGGCACGTTAGGTACGCTCAACCGCATTTTACTCAGAAAAACTGGGCGAGTCGGACTTGCACCCTTTGGGATCCGTACAAAGTCACCCTTTTTATTTATTTTAGAATTTAATTTAATCTAGTTTTTATGCCATATTTATTATCAATCTGTTCGACACCTATGTACTTGTAATTCTCGAATAGTTTCGAAGATTAAAAAAAAACCTTTCGATTCGGAAAATCGACTTTTTTTTGTGACGTCACCTCAAATTTACTGTTTTCAGATTTTTGAGTCCTTTGGAGTGTCGAAATATACGTTTTTGGCGACATAAAGGTCCATTTCTCTTTTTTCATTAACTTAGAAGCTTGCTTTTTTTTTTCACAGCTTCAAGGGACCGCAGGCCTGTGTATATGGTTTTAATTTCAACTCGATACCTCCACGCGTTCCCGAGATAAAGGGTCTTGACAACACAAAGTGATCTTAGAAGGGTTCTGTTTTTTTTTCTTTTTAAGGTAAGGAACCCTAAAAACAATGTCGCCGTCAGGAAACAAAGGTGCAGCTCGACTCAAATAGTTAGCACAGTCGTGCGGTTGAGTGTACTGCTGTCAGCAGTTATTGTTTTCGTGTGGTGATTTGTGGGCAGACGACACGACAAGGCACCATTGTTATTGCTCTATGCTAAATCTATCCAGTGTAGTTTCTAGAATTGGTTTTGTGATCGGAAAAAACAAGGAAATTCTACGGTGTATTTAGTAAAAAAAAAACTGTTTTTAAGTTCTATAAATTCCAGTGACGAAACGAGACCTCCCGTCATGCCCAACTGCAGCGCTAATCTCTAATCCTTGAGCGCAGCGCTGACCGCAGCGACAAAATCCCAATAGGTACTACGTTAGATTAACAATCCAATGCCTAGGTCAATTGGATTGTTAATCCCATGTACTTCTTCTTTCCTATGTAATCCATATTTGGATTTCTTAGCTTTGCCAGGCGTCCGTACAAAACCGGATCAGGCTTTTTAGTTGCGTGTCCGACTAAATTTGACAAATTTTGGCTTTTGTTAGGCTTTTTAAATTTGATCATTTTCTTTAAAATTGTCATTTGAGTTTTGCCTTACCTTGAATCGCTAGCACAAGCAGAGCGTCAATGCAATTAGCAATTATATCACTCCATTTAATTGTTTTTCTTTAAAATTTAAAAACATTTTATTAATTTTATTGTTATTGTGCAGAATTGTGTGAAAGTGCAGAATGGAAGAAAAAAACGTTTGGAAGATGATGATTGTTATTAAAAACTCATGCTAGACTTAGAATGTCGGCTTTTTCGACCAAATGTCCGCCTAAAAAGGATAGTCTGTGTGGCTTTTCAGTTTCAGGACCTGATAACCCTAGCTGCACTCAAGGCTGGTTTTTAGAGAATAGCACTGCAGGATGGACGTCTTTCAGCTGAAGTGGTGATGGTGATCAATCTCTAGCAAGTGTACCAGTCGTTACACCACAGACTCAAGTCTGCGCTCCAAAAAACAGTTTTCAATGATGTTCTAATTTTAAATAATGGATGATGTAATGTCGTCTACGCAAAACACATTGTAGTCTATTCTTTTTTAACCATAGACTAAAAATAGTCGCGTTCATGCCCTTGGACTATTATTTTAAAAATATAAACACAGTTTTAAATTACAAATCAAATGATGGTCAAGGACTTATTATAATTATGCAAGATTTTTTTATTTGGAAAACAATAAAACTTGTAAGTTGTAAATGAACCGTACATAAATAATTTTAAAATATCATTATTCAAAATATATTTTACCAAAAACTCATCACCATCATCAACATTTCAGCCGAAAGCCTCCTGGATATAGGCCTCCCTCAATTGTAGCCTCAGCGACCAGTCCTGTGCATCTCGCACCCATCAGGGATCCTCGCAACACTCACCAAGTCACCGATAAACCTTGTGGAAGATCAGAACCTTTAGCCCCATCCACTATCTGTTCTGTGAGCAACGTCCGTCTTTTGTCATTAAGTTTGGAGGTTCAAAAAATTTAAAATGTTTTTACTTCGCATAGACTTACATGGACGCTTATAAAACGTCAGCAGCTAGTGCACGATTCATAAGGAGAAGAACCGGCAAGAAACTCCATGGTTACATTTAAAAAAAAGTGGTTGTTCCATTTCCATATAACAAAATAAATAGATTCGACGGTTTATGTCAGTAACCTTGGTTTTCCTGCGGATTACTCATCCTAGACTCTAATATTCTAAACGGTGACTATAGAGCTCTTATAAATAGATTATCTAAAATGAAACCTATAGCTAAATAATAAACCACAATTCGATACGGAAAACAAGAGAAAAATCAATATTTTCCTTGTTCAATAATAATTTTGTAATGTAGATTGTAGCGCAGACTTTCTTGACCATGTGCGAATACTAAGGAAAACTGTTATATAACTGATGTAAGCACGCCTAGAAGTTTACGCAACTCATACAGTATAACATACTATGAGTCTATGACTAATCATCTCTAACATAGTGGACTCATAATAAAAAGAAGAATTCAGAAGGCTAAGTAGTATACAACTTGGAAAACAACACAGCTCCTCCATAAACCTTAAACTGTTTTACTTAATAACGAAAGGATTCTAAGGTAATGGAAGAGCAGTGCGTCGTGGCCGAGTGGAAATGGCTCCGACTTATGACTTGTAGGTCGCGGGTTCAAACCCTGCCAGGCGCATTATTTTGTGTAATTTATTTAATTACCACTGCTCTCAAAACGGTAAAGGAAAACATGGTGAGGAAACCGGCATGTCCTAGAAACAAAAATTCGAAGACATGTTACATTCACCCACCCCGCACTGTGCCCGCATGGTGAATTACAGCCCATTCCCTCTCTTAGAGAGGAGGCTTGAGTCCCAGCAGTGGGAACATTAAAAGGCTGATGATGATGATGATGAAAGGATTCTAAAAATATATTTTTTAAGCATGTTTACGTGTCCCACTGCTGGGCAAAGGCCTCCTCTTTCTCCTTTCAAAATTCTCTGCCTAAGGCGATCTCTAGCCAAGTTTACTCCGCGAACATTATCAGATCGTCACACTACTTCCGCCGCGGTTGACCTCGACGGCGTGACCTCTTTAAAAAGATTATACAGAATATAAAAATTAAGCCCTAAACAATAGTATAAACCGGACATAGTTATCACCAGTATAAGAAACAAAACAAACTTAATTAGTTAAATCAAGATCTCATCGAAGCATGACATGACGTTGCCGTCACTTTGATACTTTTGCTGTGTCCTCTACGAATCTTTCATCTGTAGTCTCTCAATAAATTCTGACATCAGAAGAAAGATTTTACAAACTCAAACTTCAATGTTGTTGCTTGTGTTGTCTCAGTGATCGTCATAGTAAGAATTTTCGTCCAAAAATCTCAAGCACGCCGCGCAATATAAACAAAAAAAAACAAGTAACAATATAAGCGTGGGCGCCGGAATGCGTCATAGTCGCGGTTCTCGTTTTCGGTACCACCTGAGCTCCGGAGGTAAATCCCCGGCGCACAACTAGTTAATTATGTCACTTCCTCTTGTGTTGCTGAGCCGGCTGTATAGCAAAAACTGTTCACGCGTCGTTGTGGATGATTCGCGAAACATTCAGATGAAATGGCAAATCACTTAGACCTCTTTTATCTACTGTTGTAACACCCACAGTTAAAGGTCAAGTTGTTTCTTTGTAGAATACTTCCTCTCTAGAAGTTCTTATCGATACTTACATATAATAACCAGCTTTATAATAGTCTCACTAGTAGGATTCAGGCGTGCCTCTCTAGGAGAGGAAATGGGCCATAATCTGCGCCTTACTGGTTCGTAGATGTCACAGTCCTAATCCAATTACGAAAATTCTTTCATTGGTGAATTTTAAAAAATTGTATAGTTCCTGTGGGGAGCAAACTGCTGGAAAAAGCTAGTAACATACAACTCTATTTGATCCACAATTTGAGACTTTTTGAGTTCAGTATTTAAAAAGAATCTCGGAATTGAAAACTAATAGATGCACGAAGTTAAAAGCAAACCTTTTGATGTTTTCTATGACTTTACTAATCATACAAAATGCCTCGCCAAACCTAATTTACATTAATTATTTGTTTCTCCGAAGAAGATTCTGACCACGCTCTATTATCTTTTAATTTCCATAGCAACCCAACCGTTTAATATTGCAACATATTAGAACAACACCAGTTTCCTCGGCCAATACTTGAACCCTGAAATAGCTCAGCAGTGGGCGCGTCACCATCAGAATTAGCGACGGACTAACGGAACAAAAGGCGAGCGGTTTTGTACTGTAACGACTGATCATCAATTCTACTATGTGGAGTGACGTAGGTGGAACAAATAGACGAGATATTGCCGATGATACACATGATTTGACGTCAGGTTTAGAAAACATTAGATAATCTGCAAAAACGTAACTATCATAGATATCTTTATATTCTTTATTGTACATAACTTTACACATTATACATACTAAGAAAGCCGATACACAGGCGAGCTTAAACCAAAATTGGGTTTTCTTACAGCAAACCTTAATATCTCTCGATATCCGTGGTAACTATTATCTTTTAAAATTAGGGTAAGGTTAGGTAAATTTTCAAGCCACAAGAGTGAATAGGTTACTTGTAGGCAAGCGTGCTTCATCATCGACCACGGGCACGGTTGACCACAAAAAAGGTCAAGCGCAAGCCTATCAATAAAATAAAAAAAAACTATGCGAATCTAGCAGAGAACAAAACGAGGGATAGAATGCAATCAGTGAAATGTTAATGTGCATAGTTGTGTTTAATGTGTATAAAAATGCATGGTGGTGGTGTTCTTCATGTGTTAGAAGTCACACGATGAATAGATGTTATGGGAGATAATATTGTTGAAAATAACTAAAAAAAGAAACGACGGTAAATGGAAATGTGTGGAAGAAATATGCTATCAACAATGCGTGCGAATTGTTGATAAATTAGGATAAGGATGATGTTGGAAATAAAATAGAGAATAAAATAAATCTAGACAATTTCTTATACAGCTCTTCTGTTAAATTGGTCTTAATCTTAACAACCTAAATATTGATTTTAAATCAGGCATATTCAATTTGAAATTGCACATTACATTAGCTATCTATAACATGGCATTTGTCCAAATCGATTCGGTCGTTTCAAATAAACTGGCCCAGTAGATAAATATTGAATTTAATAGATAAATAAATATGATTGTTAAATGCATCATACTCTTAGCTTGACATGGAAGGTCAGTTGTAGTATCTAGTTAGTTAGAATTAATTAATTATTCCCAAAGACCCTTCAAAAATCCTACTGGAGCATAACAGCTCAAGTAAGATTGTGTGAAGGTTTAAGAATATTTATTGATTGTGAAGGATTAAGATTACCATATCATGGTAATTACATTAATCACCCATAGACTTTTTGTTATGAAAGGTTATTTTTGTGACCATAACAGGAGATATTTTTTTGTATATATATAATACCACGTACAATGGTTTGATTGCGTGGAAGATGAAGTGGCCAGAAAGAGAGAATCCTGAGCTGTCTTCTTCTTTCGTGTTGATTTAACTCAAATTTTGGATGAATGGATGCCTCTGTCGCTGGCTTTGCTCAAATTCTTGAAGGTGCAGGTGGTTGTGAATGCCAAGCAAGAAAGGAGGCGAGACATATCCTGTAGTGGTCCGCTGATCTGACACAGAGGCATGGGTGAATAAGACATGGAACGCCGATCACTAACAACTTTGGATAAGGGCAAAAGGATAATGGCATTTAATCGGGAATAGTATGGGAAGAAATTACCGCTTCTATATGATGATATATTATTCTTATAATATACTAGCTTTTGCCCGCGACTTTGTTCGCATGGAATAGTGGCTTCCGGAAATTTCAGTACCTACTGAATTGATGCCGACTCTTGACCAATAGATGGCGCTGTATGTCCGGAATAAATTTTATTTTTTATTTTATTTTTTGCAATAAAAACTATCCTATGTCCTTTCTCAAGTTCCAAACTATATCTGTACCAAATTTCACACAAATCGGTTCAGTAGTTTAGGCGTGAAGCAAAGACAGACAGACAGACAGACAGAGTTACTTTCGCATTTATAATATTAGTTTGGATTTGGATCATCATCGATTTTCTCAGAAATTACACAATTTAAGATCTTTTTTTTTTCAATGGGTAATCATAAAATGACTGGGCTGGACATGTCTGCCGCATGTGGGTCAGTAAAATCCAAAGTTGTTGAAATCGGACGACGGGGTCTTGGCAGACCAAAGAGATGGCGGGACGACTGAGATGTCTTCTTTGGAAATTGGCAAGAATGGCTCAAAGCCGGGAACAATGGAAGAAATGGAGGGGGGCCTTTGTCCAGCAGTGGGACAGTACAGGCTATTAAAAAAAACATAAAATGACTCCTCGCCCTCTGGGTGGAGCTCTCGCTCGGCGTGTCAGACCTTTACTGACTCACCTGTGTTTCTACAGTTGCCCTTTACGTTCCAGGGCAGCGGTAACTATCGAACGATACCGCAAAACCGAAACTCCTTGGAAACCAGCAATAAGAATTTTGAATTATTGATTTACTATTTACATTTACCTCAACTAGTTAGCAGTGTTTCCATCTGGGGTAATAGAGTTAATGAGTTCTTAGAATACCGATGTTTACATTGCTAGGTATGTAAATATTACATCTTGGCGCATGATTCACGTCATGTTTAGTATCGGTATTTACTGATATGGTTCTACTGTTTCTATCTTAGGCCCTTTCATTGTTTGACCTTTGAGATGTCTTTTATTAGATTGGTGAGGATCTGTCATTAGATTTATATCAGACAAGACGGAAATGAACATATTATTTTCGTTATATCTTTTTTTTTTAGAAGTATGCGGAAAAGGGAGGATTCTGCGACCGGACGGACATTGGGTTTTGTCGGGACAACTGTCCGATAGTTATTTTCCGGCTGATTCATATGTTCTAATGGCGCTGAGAACTCTAATTTTGAATTTTAGATCCTACATAGCGTCATCGTCGTTAGATATGTTAGTAAGTTAATTGTCGTGATTCTTGTTCCATCAATCAATCATCACCGGTTCCTCCCAGACGAATATCTTGTTCTTCCATATACTCTTATTTTTATTAGCCATCGTCGTTCTTCATTTTCCAAGACCCAAATCTAAGGCCTTAAAGATAGTTCACATGAACAAACAAGTTCTGAATATCGACTCCGGTTCGAAAAAAGTGGCAACCCCGCTCCGCGATTTGTCTGGCGCGCACGTGTTGTCACCCTTTTTTGCACTGCCATTAGAAATCGCACAGATACTCGTTTCTTTAGAATTCGGTTTGAATATTTCTTTGGCTTGACCCTTGCTCTGGATGACCATCGTAAACAGCGACTCGAAAGCAGAAATTTTGGATGTATCCAACAGAGACACAATTGACGAAGAATGACGATGAGATCCAAACTCTAATAATGATGTAAAGTTAGACAAAGACACAGATCAAACAATCATTTATCACACAGTGTGTTTATCGGTTTTTATAACCATCAAAAAAGCTCTGCTGGTTAGGTTACAAATTACTTAATAAATGGTTGACTGAAGTTAGCTATTGTCACTTAGGAGACCATTAAGCGCCAATTGCCAAGAAATAAATAAGGTACAATCTACAGGAATAATCTCACGATTGTAAATCCCATCGGAGGCCTGATCAGCTTGGGTTTATCCTCATCCCGTTAAGGAAAAGTGTATTGATAAGGTTACTAAAAATAGGCCACGCGCAGGAAATCTCTGACGTCAATGAAAAGCTAAGAATAGTAAGGAGATGCTTTGAGACAATCATGGTTTAATGAAACAGGACCAATTCAGATAATGCGTCCGGTTGGGCAAAATTACATCCCCGCCCTTGGGCGGAGCGGGAGATAATGTCAGACTTTTACTAACTAAAAAACCCATCCCGTTCTTTCATTGCATTTCATACCGGGGCCGAGCCTTCCTTTCAGAAGCAGACCATTGGCACCAGTAGGCTTCGACCCTACTGGGCCCCTAGCCCCCTATGGTTGCTGACAGCTCATTGAGGCGCGCGGAAACAGTACAAGCCGTCTACGACTTGGGCTCAGTCCGGACGGTTCCGGTTGGTCGGAAAGCGAGCTACCCATTGCTCGCCGTCTGCAAGCTTACGCCTACGGTGGCCGGAAATCAGGATCTCGGCGGCGGCTGGGGCGTGAGCGCCGTTGCCTGATGCAGTCGGCCTTCTCCTTTACTAGCATTACTGCTTCGCAAAAGGAGGCAGCCGCCTGACACTTCTCCTCGCTCCGGACCATGGCCTGTACAAAGGCCTGGCGCGAGAGATCGCCGCCGCCGATCGTCCCCACAAGTGTGTTCAACAGTGTCCTCCGGGCAGTATGTGACTATTTGGATCTTAGCAAATCAAATCAAATCAAAATCATTTATTTCAAATAGACCATTTGCAGGCACTTTTGAATAGTCAAATGTCGGTCAGTCCAAGAAAAGTGAAGCTAAATTGCACGTTCCAAAGAGTAGGTCTCTATTGAGAAGAACGTGCAAGAAACTCCATGGACACTCTTTTAAATCATATTATGTTTTACATATATAATGCTTGGTTACAAATTTCCATGTTGCTTCTATTGTGTAAGCAAAATGTAGATAATAAAATAAAATTAATAATAATTAAAAGATACAAACTGAATTAAGCCACTGGCAGCTAAGAGATGACCAGTCTCAACTGACGGCATCCGTTCACGAGCATGATGCGTGCATCAGCCCCACTCAGCTCAACCATTTTTAACGGAATCGAATGACCCAATAACACGTGCCACCAACAGCGAGACATTAGAGTGAGCATGACAAACTCTCAACTGCCATGCTCAAATGTCAAAAAAAAAAAGATGTAACCTAATAAAAATGCTCCATGGTACTTCACATTTACAAATTGGAAAAAAAAAGTGCTGCTACATTAAACAATGCTATGGTTTCCAAAAAACAAAAGTAATAAATGATCACAAGCTTCAATTATGTTTTCAAATTACAAAAATAATAATAATAATAATGGTTTCCAAACTAATCAATACACCCAAGTCGTATTGGAATACACCTAAGTGGTAGTGTTATATAGCGCCGATGGGATGTCACTTTATCGTGGTCTGCCTGTTATTAGCATCACAATCACACAGCACCTATTTTTAGAAAGCCATTATCGGAGGCTGGCATCCCGCATATTTTTACCCGTTATTTGTCTAGGCAGCCCTGACTTCGGCTAATATTGATTTAAAATCCACGCGTGCGTAAAGTAAATATTCCAGTGATTCATCACAACGGTTTGCTAAAAATAGTTGAATGGAGTTTTAATACAGTTTTCCTTTACACTTGCGTAGTAACAAGTTATTTTTTTGCTTTGTTATTAAGAAGAGTAACACTTTATTGTAATATTGACAATACTAATAGGTGACTGTAGATTTAGGATATGAAAATGTGTGGTGGGGTTTTTCAGAAGAAAAATGAGTAACGTGAGGTTATGTATTGATTGAATAACAATAGACAAAAGCTTCGAAGAACATGAATAGATTAAAAACAACTCCTGACAACTCATTTGTGGTTAGCGGAACATGTCTTCTTCTATAGCCTACATCTCTTTAAGCCGTCATTGCAGTAATTTAGTAATTAATGAAACTCTCTAGTCAAAACGTTTTCCACAGTTTGTAAGTTTCTCTACAAGTATTTTTTTCTAATATTTAGGCTTTCTTCTGCCTTATCTTCCGTAAATGGCCATTTTCACTTATATAGGTTTAAATATGTCTTACTATTCCATCCTCATCTTAAACCAAATTCATTAAACCACAAGCGAACGCCGGCGTTCGCGCATCTGATGTCTTACTATTGTGTTAAAAATCATCATCACCATCCTCATCATTTCAGCTGAAAGACGACCATAATTGGAAATAAGCCTCCCCCAAGTGTCGCCACAACGACCGGTCCTGTGCGTCACGCATCCATCGGATTCCTGCGATCTTAACCAGGTTATCGGTCCACGTTGTGGGAGGCCTTCCGTCGTTGCGTCTTCCGGTACGCGATCGCTACTCCAGAACCTTTCGTCCCCATCGACCATCTGTTCTTTGCCTTAAAAATATTTTCTCATAACTCAAATAACAAGGACGAAATGAGACGGTAATTATGCAGACATTACGATAATCAGAGTCACGAATGTTATCATTGGCCTATTAAAGGGCAAAACACGCGCTATCTAATCTACAAGGTGTAAGGGACAGCCCTCCACAAACTTAAAGGGCTTGCTCAGTTGACGAAACTGAACTACCTAACACAAAAATTTTTTTTCAGGAAACGAAAAAAAAAATCGGCCTCGCCATACAAATTGTCCAATCAAGTTTATCATTTTGTATAGTGAGGCTGATTTCTTTTATATAGTGATCAAATCTTATCAGACATTTTGATAAAGTCACACCAAATGATACAACCGGACGTAGGAGAGGAAGGATAAGCCTTCCCACTCCCATTTCCGGTTGCCGCCGGCTGCTCAACAACGGGATATAACAAGATACTTGATAAGACCGCCATTAATTTAATAGTTTTGATACTATTTTGGAGTACAATAATTTTTTATCATCATCAGCCTTTTTAATGTTCCCACTGCTGGGACTCAGGCCTCCTCTCTAGGAGAGGCAATAGGCCGTAAAAAAAATGAGCCATCACGCGGGCCCAGTGCGGGTTGATGAATGTCACTAGATTACATTCCTAAAGAAGCCTATGGAATTTTAACAGTTTAATTAAAAGTGACCACTGAGATGTAAATATTAAGAAGCGACATTACCTCAATAGTAGATAGTAGAGAGGTGGATGACCTAATGAAATTCGTGCAGAATTAGCACTAGTGCGAAAACGCCCCCGGCTATACGCTGCCAACTTGATTTAAATACTCGTTAAGTGGCATATCTAGACAGATTTTAATATGTTTATTATGTATGCTGCACACACGCATATTATTATGGACCAAAAGAAATACAATATTGTTAATATTATTATTTATGTTTTGAGAATTTTCATTCGTATCATTTTATACATCGTTAGGAGTCTTGTCGTTCGATTTGAGTCTAAGCAAGGTCCTAGAGGTTTTGAGTCTCAGTAATTTAAAATTTTATTTTTCTTGTGTGTGAATAATTTTCGAAAACTGCTTAACACAATGTAACTGTATCTATAAACTATGTGTCTATCTTCATCGTTAGGTTAGATTAGGTTAAGTAGGGTTTAAGAGTGTTCGTTAGATTTGAGTCTAAGCAAGGTCCTGGGAAGTGTATTTTTTGTGGATAAGCTATATTTTTTTCTAATTTGAATAGATTCTCATCAATTTAAAATCTTTATTTGCCTTGTGTGTGAAAAGATTTTCAAGAAGTGCTTAACACAATGTATTGTAACTGTCTGAACCTATGTGGTCTATGATTGCTACTAAAACTAATTGAGTGGTTAATATTAATTTAATTTAAAAGCCTCATTTAAAAATCTTAGGAGTCCATCCAGGATGTTCGGTTTGCCGATAACATTATCAAATTCACGAGTTTAGTTCCGTGCGATAAACTTTGACTTGACAAACACGATATCAAAACAGAAGCAGTTGAATTACCCGATTAAGAACTTAACATAACAGATTTATGTTTCTACGTTACGTTTTTGCGTTGTTTTTGCCCTTGTTGTAAGTCAGAGCGGAGCTTGCATAAAAGTCTTCAACTTTACGTCCTGCATATTATTTGTTATTACTATGAGCCTTGTGTGTCCTGCTCTTCCATTCTTCGACACTTCTCTGACCTTAGCCACTACCTGCCAATCCCTCTAGTCAGTTCCTTTCCTTTACCTTCACCCCATTTCATTGCATCCAAGAGATATGGCCTGCCCAGTTACATTTTAGTTTGCAGGCTGAATTGCCTATGTCTCCGAATTAGTGTTTTGGATCGAAATACGGACTGTTCCTCAAGCGTCCTTAAGGTCTGTTCTTTTGACCACGAGAATACTTCGTTTGCTTGCTGGCAGACCCCGAGTGCGGATTTTTGACGTTTTGTTATTGACCATGTTCACGAATGATGCACGTGTCCATGAGTTTCCTTTGAAGTTTTTGAGTTTTTATATGTGTTACTAACATACAATGTGGACCAAAAGTTGCCTTTTTAAATAAATTATTATTATTTTTAAAGGAAAGTGTTAGTGAACCTTTCATCAGGTGTATTCCATCGATCAATAGCTAATAGCAAATTCTTTATCCTGCCTCGCCTGAAAAGAGACTGTTTGGCCGAGGTATGTATACTCGTGGACATATTAATGCATATGCTTGCTTACTTATGTTTGCTTACCTTATGAAAAGATTTTTGATAACAACTTCAGACTCTGTTTTTGTGGTTAGTTTTAAATGTTATTAGTTATAAACCTTTGATAACACAAATGATTATGTTGATATTAAAATAATAAGCCTAAGCAACAAAATAATGTTAGTTACGCTTGTAATCAGTCAGATTTTTGTTGGAATTATAATAGAAAGTGAAAACAATGTCTCTTTTATATTTAACGGGAATTCCCTGAAAATTAGTTATGGAACGAATAAATAATTGGTTTTCATTTAAAAATGAACCGCATTGAGCCACAGTCTTTTACATATTGTAATAAATTGATTATAACCATATGACGAAGTCGTCTGAGGACGGTTTATGGAAAAAATATAGAGGAATGCATGCATTCGATGTCTGCGGTCAACCAAAATCAATTAAACAAACTTAGCCCTTTTTACTAACCAGAATCGTATTGTAAATAACAATAAAAAGAAATAAAAACAGTTTATTTACGCGTTAAAGACGCAAACTTAAAAGTAGAGTAACAGAACATAATTATTTAGTAAATTATAAAATTTTGTAATTACATTGTAAACAATAGCAACAATATTGTTTACAATGTTTAGAAGAACGAACGAATTTCCTTAGAAGGACATTTAATATTTACTAGCTTTTACGAACGTTTTCGCCCGCGTAAAAGTCAGAAAGCATTCCCCAGGAGAAAATATATCCGGCACAAAAAGTTATCCTGTCTAACTGTGTGCTAAGTGAAAAGGTAACAAAAAAATCAGACTGACAGAAAAAGTTACTGTCGCGTTTATAATATTAGTAAAGATATATTTATTATGCGTCAGTGGTGTCCGACTGCAGTTCAAGGCCCTTCCTTCCTTCTTTCCATTGTTCTCAATCTTGAGCGAACCCAATTCTGGAGGTTAACTTGTAATTTCCTCATAGGCACCCGGGACGCCGTTTTCTGATACTTGAGTCAAAATCTGTGGCTAAATTCTCCCAATTTTGTGGCAATATGTACAGATTAGTTCTGCTCATTTCAGACAGGCACAATTTTGAGGATCACAACACTGTTGCTTTGACTTTTTATGCCTCCTGTGTTCTTTAGTGTCCCATAATCGACAAAAAATTAGAAAATCGTAATCTGTACTCACCTGAGCGCCTTACTGGCCGGCTGCTCGACTATCTCCACGTAGGGCTGGTCGCGGCGCGCCATGCTCTCGTCTACGGCGCCTGCGCCCACGTCGAACGACGGGTCCGCCAATGTGATCGCCTCAACTGATGACGGACAATTCAATATTAATTATTATTACTAGTTTAACAATACGTTCCTATATACTGGGTTCCTATAAACCAACTACTGTTCCTTCTTAGTTCTTTGCCATTGTTCCAGGGCCCCATGGATCTCTTTCACATCAACTATGGCCCTGGCATCATGATGCTGTGGTGACTTCCACGCAACCGATTGATGAATGATGCGGTCTGTTTGCATCTGATAGCTGCGAAGCTATCTGTGTGTGCTTCAGGAAACATGCTAATGCTCTATAGAAACGTGGAACCCATAAGAATGCCATGAACGCGATTTTTAAATGGACCTGCAGAGTATTGTATGCTCAGTCAACCCACAAACTTCCCGTGAAGATCAATAAATGCAGAATCCAAAAATGCAGGATCAATTTCATCTTTCTTCTTAGCGTGTCGATAAATAAAGTACGAGTAATTGCAAGGTGAAGGCAACAGAAACCGCAGTATGCTATAGTAGGGGTAGGATACTATTGTTTGTAAAAAGGTGTTAAAATTGGAATAGACCCCGGGACAAATAGAGACGCCTGCGAGGGCCTCACACCGCCAAATGAAAATGAAACATCATCAACCATGACCACTCTGTCACGAGTGAACGAGTAAGGAGGAGGAAATTAGTCGAAATATTGCAGTTGATAGCTGAAAAGTAAGAAAGCAACAATTGTAACTTCCAATCAATTTAATCATCCGATAATATGTTAAAATGACCCATTAAAACGCTTTGTTTCATGCGTATGTGATAGAAGATAGAAACGTGTGTGCAATTCTACCGCAGATTACAGCTGTCAGATGCATTTTATATTCTTCCTTATCCACGTGGTTTGAAGACCACGCCTACGCTATTTGGAAATTTTCACAGCCTTATAAAAAAGAGTAAGAACTTGCCCTTCACTGGAGATTTTCAGGGGCAGAATTAGGAAACTTTTCCAGTCAACATGACCCATTAATATGATAAGTATTGTGTGCTGTACACATATATATTTTGTTTAGTCTGTTTTAATTGATGTACTTAAGCTTTGTTATGTGTTTATAATTATTCTCATATGCATTATTTTTCTCATTTATACATATACGGTTCGTTGTAAGAAATTCCAATAGTGGGTCAAGCTTGCCGGTGTAAATGTCTTATTTTTATTTTTTAACAAAAGTTACAACAAACAATAAAAAATAAAAGACTACACTTAACATAATATGTTATTGTTTTTTAGAATAATAATATTTTTCATATTATAAGTATGTTTTATGTTGTTCGTTTTGTTTTGTTTTTTGTTGTTTTGATGTGTTTGATTTTAGTTATGTTATATGTTTTTAGTTTTAAGAGTTAGTAATATTGCTTGTAGTCAGCCCAGCTGTTTCCCAACTAACTTGAAGTTGGTTTTCAGTCGAAGCAGATGCAGTTGGATTCCAGTGTTTACATGGAGCGGCTGCCTATCTGATTTCCACAACACAATTACTAGATGATACCTCTCGAGGAGCTAGTGGCGAATTTTCTGGCTAATAGCATTAAAAGATAATAGGAAATATTCCCTATTTTTTTTTTTAATTTGTAAAGTTAAATTCTTCTTAGGTCTGGTAAACAATTATTATGAAAATAAATATTCACCAATAGTGAAGCTATAAAATTGATAATAAGAAAGAGAAGACTGACCTGGAGTGCAATTCTCTAAGAAAACAGCCTTGAGCGCAGCGCTGGCCGTAGCGACGAGTCGAGAGCGCACTACATTGGATTAACAGTCTAACGCACCTTTACATTGGATTGTTAATCCAATGTAGTGCGCTCTGGACTCGTCGCTGCGGCCAGCGCTGCGCTCAAGGCTGTTTTCTTAGAGAATTGCACCCATGGTCTTTGACGGAATGACACCCGTAGAGCCACCATAGAAAACGACTTCTTAGCAAGAGAGAGAGACAGTGCATTAGTTTAAATTGTCATGATTTATTGCTCTTTTGCTTTTCTACCAATATTGATATTGTTTTTACAATTAGTGTTACATTTTTTGATAAAAGCTATCTTTATTGCAACTTTTTAAAATACTTTACTTCTACCTTTGTAGCTTTTCATAACACTATATTTAAGATTAAATAATCAAAGAAATAATGTTACAATGGAAAGTCACCAGACAATTTAACAAACAATTTACATAGTACTTAATAAAAATTACCACAGCAGGTTTTAGGGAGAAAACCGCAAACAATACCTACAAGTTGAATTAAAAACAAAACATTTACTGCGAAGGTCGCATATGAGTCCGAACAGTTTAGCATATTAAATTACATATATTAATAATATTTATTGCAAAGAACTTACGTCTTTGCTACTTAAATTAAAATAAACTAGTTCTGGATCAGTCCGTTGTTACAGATCGTGGACTACTTAACTCTTCAACAATTGACAGCTGAATAAATTAATTCCATTGAACTGATGGGTTTTTATACAATTTGTAATAGTGTAGCCGTCTGTTGATTGTAATATCTTACTAAGTTGTAAATGAACAAAGGGTACAAGCGAATATATTTATTTTGCGCACAGCTAGTTGTAAAATTGCTTGCCGGTGTGTTTCCTGGCTGCTACAACAGAGGGGTCCAATCAAGAATGAATAGGATACTTCTAGGCAATCGTGCTCCATCGCCGACCACAGGTGAGATAGTCGTCAAACGCGAGCCTATCTAGATTTAATTAATTAATGAGCATTCATTGGGTCAGTAACATTGGGTGAACGTCTATTGTGTGGGCACCTTGTAAGATGACTATGATTATAAATAGATACAATAATACTTACAAACATCACTAATATTTAGCTGTTCCTCATTGTGGGGAGCGCCTATACATATGACGTTTTCTGCAAAAAAAGAGAAAATAAATTTAATAAAACGTGTCTGATGTAATTACGCAAAATAACTACCATTAACGAAAATTATACATAAGTAGTGAAAACATTGCTAACCAAGACAGAAATGTGCATTCAAAACCAATGACTTTTTAAAGAGTATCTGAACTTACTATCTACTGAGCGCAATCACGGATAGCACGATAGCAAAAAAGTTTTTAGTAATAAAAAGTTATCACATTAATACAAATCCATTTATTTTATCATACAAAGACAATAACATCCACGAATAATATTTAATTATTTGTATGATTCCCTTTTACAGTAAGTACAGTTATATCAGGAGTCAAGAAAATTGTACAGAAAATAAAACACTACTGCTAAAAAAATCCAAAAGGTCACATAACTAACAAACATGTGAAATAGTAAGTCTATTTAGAATGTTATAGTTTTTTTTATATTAATTAATTAATAAAAGTCTATTTAAAATCCAACAGAATATTTGACTAATTTCAGCTTTATCGCTAAGACAACACAAAAATATTAATTATATTCAACTGAACTAGCCCAGGATAACGCTACATGTTATTAAAGGCTATTTTAATAATTATCATAACATTAACGTACTTAACATATTACCTAATATAGCAGTTAGTTTTATTTAACCATGAACCGGTTGCGAACATTATATTTTTAAACTTTTCTCATTAGGTTATATGTTGTATAATGTTAATAAAATAAGAATATTTACAACAAAAAATTCCCTACACAAAATGCAAAGTTAGTAACTAAATAACAATAAAAAGTGTACCAACAAATTAATTATTGTGTTAAATGTTACAATAACTTGTAGTTGTATAAAAGAGATAAGTATGCAGGCAGCTAACTGTAAAGTTAGAACTACTTGGGCACACGTGGACTACGTACGCTGATTTGGGCGCTTCGGTCTCGATACATTTTATATGGCAACTAGACTTGTAGAGCAACATTAGATCCACGTAAAAATCAGGCGTGGCCAATGTGTGCGTCGGTCTAATTTAGTTCCCTCTTAACAGTTTCAGCTTCGAAATAATAAATAACAGCATGCACAAATCAATAGAATCTGGTGCAAATTTGTCAATGTCATGCCTGCACACCGAACTCTTTTACCGACTGTACTTATGTGCGTAAGTGCATGCGTGTATAAAGATATTCGATTATTTAATTTCTAATTTATCACGTGGTTGACAGGTTTGTAATTGATTTAAAACATCGTTTACAGGTATAAGACGTAATATAAATAAAACAAACAACATTTATCAAGCAAAGCAATAGGTAATCAATACGAAACGTGTTGGTGACCACCACTGACAACATAAATAGATACTGGTAGATACCATCGTACTAACGTACGGCCTGATGAGAAAAGATACTGAGGTAGAACTACATTGCACACACGGGTCTCTATACATTTTATGGCAACTAGACTTGTAGAGCTACATAAGATCCACGCCATGCGATGCCTTATATGTATAAACATATTTCACTTTATTTTTGGTAAATTTACTTTATACTTTTGCATAAAAATTTACATATTATATTATATTTACGAAAATACTATATTATCAATCTGTACTGTGATACGTAAAATGAAACACTAATACGAATCAATTACTGAAATATTATTTATCGATGCTTCTATGTTGAAACACGAAGACTTTTCCAAAAATTTAAGAGTAAGTATCTAATGAAAATCTGTTAATGTGTAATAGAAGCACATAAAAAGTTTTCATAAAGAAAAAAAAAACGAATAATATACATACTTAATTTAAAAAAATTGTGAGAGACGTTATTTTTCTTCAAAACAGTTGACCACCTATCATACTATACTTAAAATCTACATTTATCCGGATAGGTAATACCTACGCTTTCTTTTCACGCAAGCAAAGCTGTGGGCAGAAGCTAGTGCAATAATAAAAGCGTGAACATCATTGTCATAGCAATAAAGGCAACAAGTGCGCAGAAAATATTTTATTACGGCCATTTGCACGATTCTATAATTGAGGTAAATAGCCACCGAGTGGACACAAACAAAATATGTGGGCAGAACTGTGCAGATACTATATTGATCTCTATTCAGAAAGTAAACAATACAAAATCTATGTTTTTCCTTTTCCTTGTCGATTACAGGAAGATCCTACTCAATAATATTAAACCACTATCGCTTCGGTCGCTTGTTAAAATTGTTCGAAATCATCGGCATTTCTCCATTTTAGCATGTATTTATTTATACGCTTAAATCTTCCTCATAAATCAAAAAGTCTATAGTTGAAACCGCATGACAATCCGTTTCGTAGTTTTTGAATTTATCGTGGTCATACAGACAAACACGCGGTAGGTATTATGTTTTATAACATAAATAATAATACTAAATTAAAAGGAGAATATTAATGTATAAGGAAATCGTTTGGTCATGTGAAGAGGAGGGATGAAACGCGTGTTACTAAAAGAGTTCTGAGTATACATGTAGATGGATGGAGAGGGAGAGGGAGGCCAAAGAAAAGATGGATGGATTGCGTGAAGAGCGATATGAAAGAAAAGGGCGTTGGTGATATGATAGTGCAAATCAAATCAATCAAATCAAAATCATTTATTTCAAATAGACCATTTGCAGGCACTTTTGAATAGTCAAATGTCGGTCAGTCCAAGAAAAGTGAAGCTAAATTGCGTTCCAAAACGTAGGAAAAGTAATGAAGTGAAAATATCTCGAAAAAGATGTGTTATAATGACGTCTTAATCCCATAAGAGCGGCTGTATAAGAATGTATCTCGGGTTGAACGCTCTTAAATCGAATCTTGCTAGATAAATAATGGTTTCCGGTACCGTAATATAGAAACAGGACAAGTAAATTATTTATCCGTGGACGCATCTAACTAATAAAATATTGTATAAATCGACAAAATATAAAGAGGACAGCTATTCGTACGTCAGAGAGACTATAAAAGACAACAATAAATATAACAGTCCACTGTCCGCATTATCTATGTGAAATGAAAAGTGTACATTCAATGCTAACTGAAAATATAATATGCAGAAGTTCCAGAACCTGGAAAAGAGCTGATGCACCATGGGCTTACTTCCCCGGAAACCCAGAGTTCTGGACCGCAATAGGGGTGGTTTTAGTCAGTAAGTCTGAAGCGCCCTCATTCGTCATTGGATGACTTTCCACTTCAAATAAAAACACACACTAACGCAGCTACAAAAACGACGCCCTTCGAAAGATGTCATTCAAGGGCCATAAGATCCAACCCTGATAACAAGATAGCTTCTGCTGCCTTTATATACGCCAATTCCAAAAAAAGAGTCAATGCAGTATGTCTTCTTGTTCCATAATAAATTACATCAACGCACACGTCGACCACGCCTGATTTATACTTACGCAGAACGACGTTGCGTGGCGTGGATCTAGTGTAGCTCTACAAGTTTAGCTTCGATATGAAATGTACGGAGACCGACGCGCCCAGGCGTGGCTTCGGCGTGTGTGCCACACGTGTGCGCAGTGTAGTTCTAGCTTTAATCACCTCTTTTCTAGTCAAATTATTATCATTTCTCACACAATACAGTTATCGTGTCTATGGTTGTTCTCTACTGACATAGGTATACGTTCCGTTAGTATGACGAAGGTTTCTAAAGAGTTGTACTTCTGTAGTTTCATTGTGCCACATCACCTGCCCACGCGCCGTCATGATTAGACGCAGTCTAGGCGTCGACGTGTGCGCCTGCGCATATCTTACACTGATATCATTAGCTATTCATATTTTTAGTAGCCGCGACACTAATTGTGAGGCTCTGTCGAGTGATCTTTGGCACAAGTGGATTTATAAAGCACTAGACTTTGCTAGTGGTGTCGCCTGTCTGAAAAGCGGATATTAAAGTATCTTATGTCCAAACTCCAAAGCCCAGCGGTCACTATTCATGCGGCTGACGTAAAGACGACGGCAAATGTCGCCATGCTGTGGGTTCCTGCAGGGGGAAAGCGCGGTCTAGGCCGCCCTGGAAAGATGTGCCGAGATGATCTGGATGCGTGCTACGAGGACTGGTTCGAGACGGTGCGGAAGAAGAATGTTTGGGAGGACTTGGGGGAGGCCTTTGCCCAGCAGTGGGACAGTAAACGTGCTCTCCGACCTGTGGGCTAATTTCTCCACGATCCGTTTAGTGGCTAAGAAACATCCAAACACACAGACTCGCACATTTATAATATTAAACGAATTTACTCAATAGGACAGGAGATAAAGATAATGCGTTATCTACACAACACTCCTGCCGATAAGAATTTTTGATAGGATTTTAATAAGTTACAAGGTCATTACATAATCTGATAATTCTAATGACTTTTCTCATCATCATTAATAATAGGGGTAAATGGATGTGTGGTGTAACGAGAATGGATAAAGTGAGAAATGAGTACATTACAGGAAGTTTGAAAGTGGCACCAGTGACTGAAAAGTTGAAAAGCAATCGTTTGTCTTGGTATGGACATGTAAAGAGAAGGTAGAATACTAAAAAAAGTCTTGAGTATACATGTAAATGGATGGATTGTGAGAGGAGTGACCTGAAAAATAAAGGAGTTCGTGATAGTGTAATATGTGACAGGACAGAATGGAAGAAAAAAAAACCGGCCAAGAGCGTGTCGAGCCACGCTCAGTGTAGGGTTCCGTAGTTTCCCGTCCGACACAACAAATGTACTCAGTTATGAGTTTAAAAAAATGCTTGCATTCACGATTTTACCTACTACAAACTTAGTCCAGAAATTATTTTGTACAACCTTTTTGTCTTTTTGTACAAAACTGTTCTTTCCATCAAGTTCAAAATAATTTTCCTAAAAAGTCCTTATAAAGTTCTACTTTTCAAATTTTTTTCATATTTTCTAAACTTATGGTTCAAAAGTTAGAGGGGGACACATACATTGTTTTTTACTTTTGGAGCGATTATTTCCGAAATTATTGACATGAACAAAAAATTATTTGAGTAAACTAACTAAAAACTAAAAGGTAATTAAAAATTTCATTTTTAATTACCTATCCAACAATATATCACACGTTAGGGTTGAAATTTAAAAAAAAAAACACTTCCCACTTTTACATATATGGGGGGGCTTCACTAATTTTTTTTTTCCAATTTTTATTTATATATTGGTACCAAATTTCAGCTTTCTAGTGCTAACGGTCACAGAGATTAAGCGAGGACGAACAGACGGACTGACAGACATGGCGAAACTATAAGGGTTCCTAGTTGACTACGGAACCCTAAAAAACGTTAACATCATTGGCACCAGATTTAGCTAGGCTACCTGTTCGGAATATTTATAATAATCGAATAAAAGATGAGGGAGAGATTTCTTCTACGGATCTCGTATTACATTTTTATCTCCAAACAATCACAATCCGAACATCGCCATCGTTACGAACATAATTCCTACTGGCCTTCATAAATATCGCTGGTTCAGGTACAAATTCAGTTCAACATTGGGATATTTTAAGAATTACCTATATCAAAATTTCAAATTTTTCCTTAATCCATATGGTTTACGTAATCGTTATAGTAGTGATACTCTTGGGTTTCATAAGTTTTAATGGCTACCATTATGAATGACTAAGCGTGTTGACGAGAATGGATGATTAAGTGAAAAATGAGTATTACATATTAGAGGAAGTTGGAAAGTGGCGCCAGTGAGACAGTGATTAAAAAGTTACAAGGGTATCGTTTGTCTTGGTATGGTCAAGGGAAGAGAAGGGATTAAACGTATGTTTTAAAAAAAGTTATGAGTATACATTCGGGCGGATGGAGAGAGAGGCCAAAGAAAAGATGGTTGCATTATGTGAGGAGTGACTTGAAAGAAAAGGGCGTTGGTAACAGTTAGACGGGTGACAGGACAGAATGGTAGAAAAAAACGCGTTGCGCTGACTCCAAGTAATATAGGACAAGGGCAGGAAGATGATGATGATGATATTACTTAGTTGCTACACTATAGCACCATGCAGTTGAAGTCAGTACACAAGCGTCGTCGCAGAAAAAGGCATAAGGTTCGATTCCCACCCGAGACAAATGTTTGTGTGATAAACATGTAAGTATGTTTATCAGTTGTCTAGTACTCATAATACAAGCTCTGCTTAGCTTGGGACTAGACGGCGTTGTGTGATAGTTGTCGAATATAAAAAGATTATGGAGGAGAACTTTGTGCAAAAGTGGGAAAACATAGCTTGACTACGTCAGCCGGAAGTGGAAGGTTGGAAAACCACATTTATCAAACGTATGCTTTGTATTAACGGGATAATGGAGAGTAGACCTATAAAAATGGCGGTTTTACAGCTTTTGCATAAAAAAGAACATGTGACACAATCACATTGGTTGTGCAGATAAAATTATTTTAAATAATACTATTGACTTTGCCGTTTGCCTTAATGTGAACATAGCAATTTAATTTATCCATCGCAGAAAAACGGTTTTTGTCTATTACATAAAACAAAAAGATAAAAAATCCAAGCAGATCACTCCGGAACTTTAGTTGTATCATCAATTTCTAATAATGCAAAGTCTGACTTTTAAGATCATGTTTTGGGCCAGTTGGCCGCGCAAAAACTTTACGCCACGCGTAAGCCGAAGGTCAAGAACCTGATATAACACACCTATGTATTACATAAACAAGTTTACTGCTTTGTCTGTTTGTTTGGGCTACTTACTTTAGGCGGTTACGGCGCTGGAACTATGCAAATTATAGTGTAAACCAAATTTAGGAGAGGTAATAAATACATATGAAATACGATCATGTTAAAATCGGTATTAAAATGCATTGGGATTCGCGTCTCAAGGACGGTACACCACCGCACACGACAAAATTGCACTAAATCGAACTGTTATAAGGAAAACTTTTTGAATAACAATTTTAGAATTCAATCACGATTACAGCTAATCCCAAACAGTGTGCAAGTTTTAAATTCTTACTATACCCACCAGAAATATAGTACTATAAGAAAACGGCACTAATAATAATATCATTAATTTATTTAAACAATTAACTGTTCTTTAGACCGTGCATGTAACATGGCAACTGATGAAAGACGTTTTAAGTATTGAGTGCAATGAATTTTATTCCGGTTTTTTTTTTTAATATCAACATTTATTTTGCGCTGAGTAGTTTCTTATATAACTATATTTAATCTATATACTACAATATACATTTACGATGACTTTAAGATGCTTTAAACGTGACAATACAAACTATTTTCGAGAATTCAATGTGGCAACTGGTTTTGAGCCAGGTGCAATTGTGGTTACTCATTACAAAACATAACACAAAACATTACACCAACAAACAACCAAACGCACACAGTTACAATTTGCAACCATACCTCACGACTGCAGGTAACATGCAAGTCACTGCAGCGCCTTAATTATAAGGACAGCCGAGTCTGTCTGCTATCGTTATCAGCACACTGTCAAACTATTCAGTAATCTGTGACACTGTTGGGATTTGGACTGCTGTGCACCCTGCGCCACCATCCCCTTACTAACGAGACACCACTCCCATAACATCTTTAAAATGAATAGCCCGAAAGCCTCTCAAGACAATTCGAAGCCCAAACACGGCTAGAAAACAATATTTTATTACGGAGTTCCTGTGCCTCTTTTATTTATTTATTTATTACAACTTCATGCAACACAAAGGTACAAAGGCGGACTTAATGCCTTAGGCATTCTCTACCAGTCAACCTAGGGTGGTGAAGAGAAAACATCTCATCATCATCTTTTCAGCTTCTTCAACAGATTTTAATGGTGTCATAACACTCACCAGAACCGTAAAGATGCTTTGTCATAGTCTGTTAACTATCTATACGAGATAATGTTATTGGCACTCGTGAAAAAATCATTGAGGAGTTCCGTTACCATCTGTGGTCTTTATCAGTCACGTCTCCAAATGATATCTGAATACTTGATTTGTTGAAGAAAATGCGAAAATCCCTGTATACACGTAATACCTATATGCCTCTAATATCTAAAGAGTTCACTTAATTCCTTATGGAACAATCAGACCTGGATTCTTCCAGATTGATTCCATTTTAATCAAATGGAATCAATCTGGAAGAATAACCTTTCTAATTAAAACGAAATATCCAGTTTTTTGAAATCTGCTTGCGTAGGGTAGTCGTATTTTTTCTCATCAGTCAAAAACGCGCGACTCAGAATGACCGAAGCCTTACAAAGATCGTATTTAACCTTCAAACCTTTATTTATATATGCCTTAATGATACCAGCTTTCAACATATTTCGTACACGATACTATCGGCCTGGGAAGCAGTATAGAACTTACAAAACACTGACTGGGTTACGGGATCACATTTTCCTCATATACTTAACAAGGATAACTTACGGTTACTTCGAACTCGTTTCAAGCATGTTAAGTCAAGGTTCATTTCTGTTATTGCTATTTTGGAGCAGAATTGAAATTTGCCTTATAAGCTAGGGGACAGAAACATTAGCCGTAAGTTCAATCAGTCTTCGAACAGTTGGGTCGTATTATGAATTAATGATACCACCAGATACCAAGGCCCAGTAGGGACAATTACAATATGGGGTCCTCTTTTTTCAGTATTTACTGTGTTTGTCTGTAAATACGGACAATAGCAAAGCTAACGTATCGCAAATTATGAAAAGAAAAACTTTAAAACAAAATCATTAGGGATTATACACTGGACAGCAAATAAACCGAGCCACCCGCTGCCTAGGCACTCTAATTCGATTTTCTCAAAAACTAAAAAACCTACAATTATTAAAGTTGTACCTACAGAAAGTGCGTTTCATGGTGATTAAAATGAAAGGAAATTCATTGGGTTTAATCAATATTTCAGTGTTTATTAAGGAATTTACAAAGAAGAGTCGCTTTCCAGTCGTGACAATCGTTAGTAATGTTAAAGTGAAAAAAAAAAATTGAGCCAAAAACAAAGATAAAATCAAATAAAAGTTTTTGATCAATATTTCGTATTCCCTCTCCTTGCTCGGATAACTGCCAGCATCCTTGTATTCATCGACCTTACGAGCCTGACGATAAAATCTTGAAGAATTGTATTCCACTCCTCTTCAATTGCGATTCGCAGCTCTGGAAGCCTTGTTGGAGCAGGTACCCGGGCTCGAACCTGACGTTTCAGCTTATCCCATAAGTATTCTATCGGATTCAAGTCCGGGCTTCGAGCTGGCCAGTCCATCGTACGAATGCTAACGTCGCGTAGATACTGGGTCACAACATGAGGCCGTACATTATCATGCATCAATTGCATATCCTGTCCGATATATCCTGCGTAAGGTACCACATAGTCTGCGAGGATTTCAGTACTGTAGCGATGAGAAGTCAGTCCTCGTGTACGGCCCGTCGGTTCGATGAAAACTAACGCTATATGTGCTGTTAACGAGATGCCGCCCCACACCATTACAGATCCTCCTCCATAAGCAACAGTTTCCTCGATGCCACACTGAGAATAACGTTCTCCAGGGCGACGATATACTCTCTGACGTCGATCACTTCCATGTAGACTCACCCTGGTCTCATCAGTGAAGAGTTCATTACTCCACTGCTCTAATGTCCAATCCCTATGCTCTCGAGCAAATTCAAGTCGTGCTCGATGGTGTGCTACCGTTAATGCTGAGCCTATTGCAGCTCTTTTTGGGGTCAGGTTCCGTTCAGCAAGTCTCCTTCTGACGGTATCTGAACTTATGACCACTTGGCGTTCGTCACGCAGACTTTGTTGGACTTGAACTGCGTTGAGGTGGCGATTTCGCAGAACAGTAAGGTGGATATAACGATCATTTGCTGCTGATGTAGCCCTAGGTCTGCCCGTACCTGGACGGCGATCGAATGCTCCAGTCTCTAGGTATCGTCTGTAAACTCGTTGCAACGAAGATCTGCTGATTCGAAGCCTTCGAGCGACTTCACGTTGCGCAATGCCTGCTTGAAGTAATGCTACAGCTTGAGCTGCTTCCTGAGGTATTGTATCCATTATTAATCGAAAAAAGTAGCAAAAACATACGCGTTTGAGCAAACTATGGACAAAAACTAAAGAAATGATAAGAAATATCCGACTATCCTCATTGTAGAGAAAAAGAACGCTAATTTCAAACTCTGGTGAAAACAGGTCAAATCGTTAGCATTGTGTTTGTTGCTTGATTACAATGTGAGTTGACGGTACTTTCGAATTAATTTGTAGTCATTTTAATCACCATGAAACGCACTTTTTGTAGGTATAACTTTGATAGTTGTAAGTTTTATACTTTTTGAGAAAATCGAATCAGAGTTCCTAGGTAGCGGGTGGCTCGGTTTATTTGCTGACCAGTGTATGTTTTAATTTAACAATTATCGGGGATAAAATAACAAATAATTAACATCGTTCCTTTTTATATTTATCGGATGGTTTTATTTGGGACAGTAATTGTCGGTTACTTATAACCGGTTGGTTTTATAAAAACGATGACTTAGCATGTTCGGACTAAAGTGTGGCGCCAATATGTGCGGTCAATGTAGTTGCACTGAGTTGCACTTGGAATGTGCGCAGGAGTTGCGATGAAATGCGTAGCAGACCTCATCGTGCGATATTTAATAAGGTATTATTAATACCATACACGATGCAGTTATCCATTTAGTTATTTTTAACTTGTGACGGAGTGTTTCGCGCTAGGGCAGTAACGGAAGTGGTTATATCGGAACTGAATTAGCAAGCGGAATTTTTAAAGGTTTATTGGAACTAAGAAATATTTGTATGGCCTACAGATACTTGTTTCGGGTCTAGGAGTCCTGTTTACATATTTGTAAACGCACTCACGATACAGGAGTAATTCCTGAAGAGGGCCAAATTTTTATTTCTTATTTAAAATAATGTATAATTATCGTAATTACGTCCGCTTATATTCTGTCCACCACCAAATTATTCGGTTTTTGACAGCTGTTCTAGATTATATACAAAATGCGTCATAAAAGAAACATGTGAACGGCGTAATCTCAATTAATAAGTTTCCCTGTATGTGGTCGCCACTCCAGAACCTTTCGTCTCCACCGACCAACTGTTCTGGTGCAATGTGCCCTGCCCATTGACACTTAAGTTTGGCGATTCTTCGAGCTATGTCGAAGAAACATATTTAACAACAATTATATCAAAATATCAAACAGGAGCCACACTGATTAGATACAATCAGCAGACAAGACAGTGCAATTATATCTTTCAAACATTTATTTTATTAATCCTATTAATCACGTAAAAACAAAACAAAAGGAAACTGATGCGTTCTTGGTATCATTATCATTTTTGTAATCATCAGAATATCTATCAAAAAGACTACATACCCTACATTTATAAAATTCACCCAATGTGTAAAAAAAAATCCTAACTGTCCTATCACTTATAAGCCCTAAGAATTTCGATCTTTGAAGTATCAAAATATACGTTTTTTCGCGACATATATAAACGGCCGTACCTTTTTAGGGTTCCGTAGCCAAATGGCAAAAAACGGAACCCTTATAGATTCGTCATGTCTGTCTGTCTGTCTGTCTGTCTGTCCGTCCGTATGTCACAGCCACTTTTTTCCGAAACTATAAGAGCTATACATTTGAAACTTTGTAAGTAGATGTATTCTGTGAACCGCATTAAGATTTTCACACAAAAATAGAAAAAAAGCAATAAATTTTGGGGGTCCCCATACATAGAACTGAAACTCAAAAATTTTTTTTTCATCAAACCCATGCCTGTGGGGTATCTATGGATAGGTCTTCAAAAATGATACTGAGGTTTCTAATATAATTTTTTTCTAAACTGAATAGTTTGCGCGAGAGACACTTCCAAAGTGGTAAAATGTGTGTCCCCCCCCCTCTAACTTCCAAGATAAGAGAATGATAAAACTAAAAAAAATATATGATGTACATTACTATAAAAACTACCAACGAAAATTGGTTTGAACGAAATCCAGTCAGTAGTTTTTTTTTAATGCGTCATAAACTGAAAAAAATACACTATTATTAAAACATCGATCAAAGTTACAATACATTACAAGAACTTTTATATTATGCTACTTGCTGCTATGGAACCCTTCATGGGCGAGTCCGACTCGCACTTGGCCGGTTTTTTATTCGTTAACTTAGAACAGCGGTTCTCAAACTTTATTTCCAACGGAACCCTATTGGAAGGCAAAATATTTGACGGAGCCTTTAAATAAAAAAAAGTTTACGGGCAATGTTTACCTTGAATGAGTTACAGTAAAATCTAATTCGAGGTATGGAACTCCTTTTTATTTTTTATTAGACAAAAAATTAAATACTGAGAACCTACCACGACCTCAAAAGGCGATCCATTTGATGATCTAAACTGAACAGTGATGGCGGTACATATATAGGGTGTATAGCACCATCCCTCTGTCTCGCTCGCAAGTCAGACAATTTAACATGTCATGGTAAGGCCGCAGGTCTTTATACTTTTTTCCAAATTATAATTTGTGTTCACACGGAGCCCTGATAAAGGCTTTGCGGAGCCCTAGGGTTCCGCAGAGCACACTTTGAGTATGGCTGACTTAGAAGCTTGATTTTTTCACAGCTTTAAGGGACCGCAGACCTGAGTATATGGTTTTTCAACTTGATACCTCCACGCGTACTCGAGATAAAAAGGTCTTGACAGACAGACAGACAGACATACGGACAACAAAGTGATCCTATAAGGGTTCCGTTTTTTCCTTTCGAGTTACGGAACCCTAAAAACGATAGGTTATCATTACAGAGACGACATCGACGTTTGTCGTCTGCGAACGAGTGCCAGTGCTTCCTCAAGAACGTAATTTACTCCGACGATAATAATAATCTTCAACACATACTCGTAACTATCAGAACTACTTAAGATTTGCATAAAAGCCAAATAAGACTATCATTTTAAGGTAAAAGATATCTCTAACATACACCACAGCCCATCTAAATACTTATTAAAAAAAAAAAATAAGTCCAGCCACAGAAATTTTATTTGGCCCCATCATCAACCTTCTTTTTTTACAACTAAGCAACGGGGAAAAGCTTTAGCCTCTAATGTACTAATTTGTCTTTTTTACAACGCCTACTAAATATTTTAAAGAAAGCGACAAGTAAAGATCATAAGTTATTTTTAGTTGACTTCCTGATTTATAAATTGCCACATAATTTACTAACTCAGCATTTTTTACAGCACAGATTTTACAACTTATCACCATGCATATGACTTGTAACAATCTCTTACCAATATACGAATATGACTATGCAAGATGACTATGACTATAAGGGCCCTCCCTCGTCCACGACGACTTTTAGTAGCGATGCTCTCGCGAAGCTGTCGCGCGTTCGCATCGACACAGGCGCGATGTTGTAGCGCGTCGGCATCTTTTCTATAGCACTTGTAAATGCGATTAACGCACGATAGTAGCGATGCTATCACACGATTACAAAACGCGCGACAGCATCGCTATAAAAAGTCACCGTAGGCGTGGTCCCTAAGCGGATGGATGAAGTTAGATAAAAGAGGTTTGCAAAGGAGGAGACCTTCAGTCAACGTTGGATATGTAGAGATTACAGAAGAAAAAGGGGCATACATATTAATAATAGCATTGTCAGTTTCCAATATTACCAAACTGAAAAGGACTGAGCTAAGAAACGCCCAAATAAGCGAAATCAATGTCAGAAATGAAGAGCTGCTGAGAACCATTCAATGGACATCTCGAAGAAGTTGTCAATAATGTAAAATGACTCAATTACTGGATGATTGAAGACGACACTATCTGGTTATTTTATGGTCGATTCAATTACTTGCAGCTCTCAGACGTGCCAATCTGTGGCTATTTATACGTCCTGACCTTTATATATGGGGCTTATCGCTGTTTTATATACGATGTGGACAATTAAAATGGTTAGATTTTTCTATACAATTGAAGCTTTATTTAATAGTTTTTAATGATTCTTTCGCTGGAAGTAAAGGTAGCGTATACACGCTAGGATGGATATACCTGATAGATTTGCGAATGCAAGCATCTCCCCGGCACCATAGATTACCATCTCAGTTCGACTAGATCAGTAGATCAGGTAAAATATCAATAAAATGTAAGTATTGAATGACTCTTTATTGAACAAAGAATCTTACCAAAGATACGTCGACGAGTAAAAGCGCTGGGGAATAAGGGCGCTTGTACACCTTGTGAAATTTCAGTATCTACGGCAGATAAGACCAATTCATCATGTACATAAGAATTTTGTCGGATCTTGGCACGAAAATTTATCGTAGGCACCCCCTCACCTAGTCTATTGCTGAAAGGAAGGCTCGGCCCCGGCATTAAGGGCAACGAAGAAACGGGGTGGGTTATTTAGTAAGTAAAAGCTCTGCGCAAGGGTGGGGGATGTCGTCTGGATGACTTTTACCCACCGAGGATAAAAAGCCCCTGACCTACCCTATCCCCATACCGTACCATAGTTCAGTACAATAACGCATTCAGGGTGCTTTTGGGGTTGCCGTGGCGATGTAGCGCATCAGGGATGTTCGCGGACGCATGTGTTGACGGGTTCACCGCAATCATGCGGAAGCGATGCGCTTCCATGTTGGCGCGCCTGTGCTCTTCCTCTAATGGCATCCTGAATGTGTTTTCAGACAGGTGGGACTCCCCCCTCTTACGAAGGTGGATAAGAGTCCAAATTCTCTAATCGTAATGAACTAATGAACCATTGAACTGCTCGTGCAATGGTTCATTGGTTGTTTATTATTATTTAATTAAATACTAACATTAGGCTAAGTTTGTATTACTACTAACACATATGGATAATTATCTGAAATAAATATTTGAATTGAATTGAATAGCAACTTCACGCGTCATGTCTAGCGGAGACAAGTTTTTTTTCATGGTCAGCGCTAAAGCAGTGTACACAGTGCGTGTGTAGAAACGACACGAATTCTTGCATGCATAGACCTGGCGACTTTTCTTCACGTGTACAAGCGGCCTAAGACGAGGCACGGTCGTCTACGGAATGACGTCACAAAAAGAGCTGCAGACAAATCCATGTACGTCACGCGCTCCCGATGACGTCAAAGGAGCTTGTTATAGATCCCTTATTGGTACAAGATTACGGCGATCTAAATGTCTGTAATTAAATTAAACTACAGCAGAAACTGAAAATACTATTGACATTGGAGCTTTTTTCATACAATTAACTGCAGAATATCGTCAGATAACTTGCGGCCCTCTTTTAAATTGTACTTATTCTTCGCATTTTGTATGGATAACAACATCTATTAAATCTTAACATGTTTGCTAGCTAAAATGCATTAGATTTTGTTGCGTATTTCATCTAATTTTCGCAGACTATCAAAGATGTATCTACATAAAACTAATTGTTGTTTTTAAATTTGAAATATTTCGCAGACTATCAAAGAAGTATCTACATAAAACTAATTGTTGTTTTTAAATTTAGAAATATATTTTCCATGTCAATGTTGTGGTTAAATCTTAAAATCTATTTGAATAAATATTGTAATTTCCTAAGATAAAAACGGATATCGGTCTCATATCGTAATAGTAGCAAAAAAGAGTTGCCTGCATTAGATTAGGTAACGGTGTAAGGCAAACAACACGATAAAATATAATATTGACACATATTGATCACTAGGAGGTAAGAGAATGAGGAAGCTTTCCTTTGATAAAATACCATGTAAAAAGCACAGTTGGCCTTATAATGTTCCCACTGTTGGTACTCAGGCTTCCTCTCTAGGAGTGGGCCGTAATCCACCACGATGGCCCAGATGTCAAATGTCTTCGAATTTATGGTTCTAGGACATGCCGGTTTCCTCACGATTTTTTCCTTCACCGTTTAGAGTCAACCACTGCTCTCCATATCATCATCAAAATGACAAAAGCGCACAAACCACATTATTAGGACGATTAAGTCTAAATAGTGAATTAATTCAATACAATTTAATTCTCGAATATTAAATAAATGAATTAATGACAAGGTAAACACTTGTTTACTTCGCATCGAGCGACATAAAGACTGATTAAATCCTGTAGCGTTTTCTGTTAACAAAGATACTTCCTCAATGGCCGTGGCTTTGAGATTATACAAGCAGCGATAGCAAATTATAATATGTACATAATATCTTACGCAAGACTGGGGGAAGGGCACTCGGACAAATTACTCTCTATACTTTGTTCAAAATGACATTACAATGCGTTGCAAATGAGAATAGGATCGATTGTCATGTTATGACGTCACGATTTATTGTCAAATCGAGAAAACAAATTTTAAAATTTATTTATTTACGAAAATACTATAATTTATTTACGAACTGTGAACGAAAAAAGTTTATTTAGAATCCATTCTTCAATTTTACTCATCTTCCGAGTTCTTAAATTTTGCATTTTTTTTTTCGATTTGACGTAGTACGACGTGACGTCACAACATGGCAATCGATCCTATTCTCATTTGGAAAGCATAGGACACATTTATGAAAACCTTTTATTACTGTCCATTCAACCGATTTTGACTTTTATTACGTTGGTGGCATGACAAATGGCGGCTGCAGTAAATAGTTGGTATTGTAACCACTTTTTTGCTTTTAATACCATCCTTATGCATACGAAATAGAAGTTAAAATCGGTTGAACAGACATTATAAAAGGTTTCTATAAATGTCTAATCTTAACGCGAATAGGGTATAGTAGTATGACGTGGGTAACCTTCAAACGTTGGACCTCAACCCAAAGAAGAATTAAACTAACGTTAGGAGGATGGCTACCAATACTCTTTAAGACAAACAGACTGACTTTACAAACTAGTCAAGTGCGAGGCGCATTCTGCACTCGCACATGGCTTCCAATGTACATGGCTTACAATATTCAAATCGAACAAGAAAACGCCGACAAAATAAAGTTTCTTGTATAGGAACCACTTTAGATTTTTAACTTTATTTTAATTTTATTATTTGCTGTTGTTGCTGCAATAGAAAAACATAACTAAGTACTTTGTGAAAATTTCAACTCCTTACGGTTTATGAGATACAGCCTGCTGGCAGAGGCAGACGGACGAATGGACAGACAGACAGACGGACGGATAGACAGCCGAAGCTTCGGAATAGGGTTCCGTTGGCACTGGAACCCTAAAGATAAGGAGGACATAATAAAGACGATGCTAGATATAGACTTTCCAAGAAAAACCCTACAAATAGCAGAAAATATCGTGTAGGACGATATAAGCGAACGAAAATAGATCGAATAGCAAGGAATAGTAAGAGCGGGAATGTCATAGGTCAAAATCAGAGAACAATGAAAGAAATCTTTAGACGTCTGCTTCTACAAGTGTAGACTTATTTATCGGCGATTCTTTCAAACCGGTTGTAATAAAACTCAGCTTGATATTAAATTGATGAATAAAAATAAAGTTCAGCTATTTATAGGAAGTTGTAAAGGTTCCAACCAAGTTCAGGTTGGATTTAGTAACGAGTTTCTGCAGAATCTTATGTGGCCACATGCCACAGCCACAAACGGCGCCGCGAGAAGCTAGAAGCGGCCACAAGCCAGTTGTGTGGCCGGTAGTGGCGTGGCGTGTGACAGCGTTTTGTATCGGTGCTTAGTGGCCCGTTCGGGACACAAGAATCGAGCAGTGGCGATTTTTTGTAGCGTGTGGCGGCTACCGTGCTACTACCGTCAACTATGTGCGACGAATCCATATAAAACTAGCTGTGCCCGCGACTTCGTTCGCGTGGACTACAGGATTTTGAATTTATTTTTTCTAGTGATGACAGTGTATAATTATTGGTAGTTCAACCTTCTACGTACGTAAGGAAGAATACCTGTCTCCGGATGATCACATCAGCAGGTTCTAGGAATTTGGTACCAGACACAATATTATCGGTGTGAATTTGTTATCTATCAAATCGTTTTTTCATTGCTATGAAAGTATACTTGATACCTAATAGTGATATAACGTGTACCTATTCGCATTCGCCATTTTTTTGACATTCGCATTCGCAAGAAATATGCAAATGTTTGGCGAATGTTTTTGAAAAACAAAAAGAATTTGAATATTCGCAAGTGAGAAATCTAACATTCGTTACATCACTAATACATAATTATAACAAAAACGCAATTATCAAAATTTTTGTCTTTATTCAGGTTAATAATCTGCGAAGCGATTGAAACGATTTTGTAAGTACTCGTAGGTGATGTTAAAGGAGTGACTTCAGCTACGTTCATTTTAGAAAAAAAAATTAGGAGCCGAGCAAAAAAAATCTGAAAATTGTGACCAAATGATGATAGTGTAGTGCTGATTTACGAGTCCGGCGCGGAGGAAATCGTGGGCACGGGTTGGTTATTTGTTAAAAAATATGTGTAGAAAATGCTAGATTTTGTAGGCCTATTATGCTTTACAATTTTACTATTTAAACAATAACACGGAAATTATGTCTATTACCCGATTACAGTTGCTAACCAACCTATTAAATTAGGGAAAACGCACTTGATTGGGTATTTGAAATTAAAAACAAATTGTATTCGTATGTAAAACTAAATCAAACCAGAACGGGTACAATGTGTTATTTGTTTAATTAGGCGTAATTTTTAACGATTGAATGATTAATTTGATCGTGAAACCAATAGAAAAATTGTACTATCAGTACAATTTTTCAAAATGACTGCAGTATAAAAGCGCTTTTAATATGTGCGTTTTGCGTGCGGATGCGATGCGTTAGTCGTACTGCGTACGGACGATCGCTCCAGATGTGAATCATCATCATTAGAAGGTCCCCAGTAGACCGCTTTCAGTGAAAATCGTATTACTGGTCACTGAGGATGCCGTCTAGTTATGCCAGAACTTTCTGTTAAACACCCGTTCCATACTCTTACAGAGGATGGACGTAACGGAAATGGGTCGGTAGTTTGCGAGGTCGGCTCGACCCCCCTTCTTGGGCACAGGCTGAACGTTAGCTTGCTTCCAAACCATCGGCACTTTTCCAGTCTCACATGAGAGGCAAAATAGGCGGGTCAAGAATCCAATGTGTCGGATATTCGCATCCGTCGCGCACCCATCTGGAGAAACAGGGGACCGCGCGTCACCGAAATTCAGTTAAATTCATTCGAAAAGATTTGTTATGATTTGAGATAACATGTTGTTTCATAATTTGTGATACTGCAAATGTGAAATACAATTTGTGTGATAGAAAAATATTAAAGTAAATATAAAATTACAAAATCATATCAGTTTTATCGTTATTTTCATTAATCCATTCAATCAAAATATCCTTTTTGTTTGTCAGAAACATTCGCCAAACATTCGCATGTTTCTTGCGAATACGAATGTCAAAAAATGTGCGAATATTCGCGAATGGGGAATGCGAATATTCTTTACATCACTAATTACGAGTGACTATATGAGGGAGACAAACATTACAATGCGATGAAGCGCTCGATTGGGTAGGTACCTACAGATAAGAAACGAGGAAAATAAACTGTTTAAATAATATTCAATTTTAAAAAATAAGTTCAAAGGTGAGTATGAACGGGGCACGGAAACAGGATAACGTGCTCCACCAGTTCAGAGCTGACAACCAAAAACAGTGCCATAGTTTAGATAAATTGAACAAATAATTGCAACAAGCGACCAAAATTAAATGTAATCCGGGAAAAAATTAAAATGTCTAATATTTTCCTCAAGTATTGAGTTGTGAGTCTACATGTAGATGAATGGAGAGCGAGGCCAAAGAAAAGATATGGTTTGTGTGAGAAATTATATTGACAGCGTGACGGGCATAGATATCCGTCGTGACGGGTGACAGAACTGAATGGAGGAAAAAACGTGTTACGCCGACTCCAAATAAAATGGGAGAAGAACAGGCAGATGCCATGAAAAAATAAAGTTTTAATTACTAGAGCTTAGTGTCCCCCACAGGGGCCACAAAAAAGCCGCTTCTAGCTTCTTTTTGTGGCGGCCTTTTGTTGTGGCCCGTATGCGGCGATGCTGCCACACAAAAAAGGCTAGAAGCCACTTCTAGCTTCTCCAGCTGCAAGCTATCGCGCGCTTCAGCTTTTTTTTTTGTGGCCACTTCTAGCTTATTTTTTGTGACCCGTATGTGGGAACACTCAGATAATTTAAACAAAGGAAAAATGGATCAAGTTACTAAACTTAACTGGGACATGACGCTGGGGATTTTTTTGCGCTTTAAGATTTAATTTCGCCTCTGGCGTTTTGGGACCTGCATTTTGTAACTTTCGACGTTACAACTTACAAGTCCCAATTCTCAGCCCGGAGATCGAACGGAGGAATGACTCAAACTTGAAAATTACAATAGCGACATGATAAACGGTTCTCTTAAGTGGAGGCAATAAAAGATAGCAGTATATGAACAAGCGATTGCCCTTATTACAATGCTGCAGTGGACGTCTTACTCCTGCTGCATACAAATGACCCCTTATTAGTTTTATTCACTATTCTGATTTTATAAGCGAGCACATTGTACGCTTGTATGATCAGTTATAATTTAAACCAACCTCTAAGTATACTTTGTTGAATGCAACAAGGATTTATAGCATGATGAACTTGCCAACACATTTATTTATGTGCTGTTTGTGGTACATCAGTAAGAAAGCAGATACGGAATTCACGGAAAGACGTTATCAAACTGCGCTACAGCAGATCGTGTTCCAAAGTTTTCGGAGCAACCGCTGATAAGGAGGTATTGTACTTGACCTGAGCCAATTGCAAAGATGACTCAATCTTACGTCAATGAAGTCAAATCATAGTGAATGAAATAGGGATTATAGAACTGGTGTCGAGATGGACAGTAAACATTTAAATGTGGATATAAATTAACGCAAGGCGGATCCAGCTCTCAAGACATTGACCTGAGATTAATCACAAAAATATGACGAGGAAAATACATTTAAGAATGAATTAGTCACATTCAGTAACAAAAGAGATAGAGTAAATAACAAAGTAAAGGTACAAATTACTGGTAAAATAAACCTACCACCCCTGCTTACCACAAACTCTTAACACAATCCCTTTTACGGCCTAAAATGAACTGTTAAGGTGTATAGTCCCTTGAACCATCTGACCGAAATTATGTGAACGCAACTCTCGCACTCGCCTAGGCGGCAGTATGCAAATCTGTGCATTTAATTGCGGCCAGCAGCGCCCGGAAAGCGCTTTAAATCCATTTTCTCTGCGAGATATTGATTGATTTACATATGCAATGTTCACTTTGAAGAATATTTAATCACCAATTTTTATGTGTAAAAATGCTTCTAAAGGTCCAAGCCGTTTCGAAGGAGTAGGGAAAAGTTGCGAAATTGCTAATTTTTTTTTTTTTGACAAAACTATTAATTGCACGAAAAAATCAAATGTTGATATTATTGTTCATGAATCTATAATAAACATATATTTTTTTCAAACCAATTGACCTAACCGTTACGGAGGAGTAGGCCTCAGAAAATCATTGTTTTATGGCACTTTTCGGGCGCTTGGCCCTTAAAGGTTACACGGTAGGTTTTTCTGTCAGTTTTGACACAGTCAAAGTTTTTATTGAAGAAAATCCTACCGTCTAATGCGGTGATTGACGTTTTTTAGTACTGATTGACGAAAACCATAATTCGTGATTGATGGAATTGATTGACGCTTGCATGACCGTGTAATGGTCGCCTTAACGTACATGGTAAGGCCAATGGTCAACAGACGCTAAATATGAACGGCAAACTAAATTCAAAACACAACATATTTTTAGCAAAGTACAAGTATACTTAGGGTGAAATTAGTCAGTACTTTAGGGTTTAAATGAAACTTAGGGTTGCTCCCTTCACATAATTTAAAACACCCTTGAAATATTTTTTTAGGTTGGTAGTGAAAGCGTGGAAATATTCTGGTTGCATGTTCAGACTATTAAAAATAAATTACTTTTGCTGCCAGGGCTTATAGCAGTTGTAGCCCCTTTTTTCTATTATTAAATGAGTAAGAATTACGAGTTCAGGAAGATATTGAATAGGGTAACAAAATTTTATTTTTTTGCAATAAAAATATTTTTTTCTTCAAAATATGAAATGTTGCCAGTGTTCAATATAAATCCAACACAAGTTATCATGTTCTTGTATTAATCAACAATTTACATAAAAAAAATATTACGACATAGCGTAACTAATAACAAGTCATTTATTACAATAAGATTATTGTGACACCCCGTAACAAATAATAAATGATTTACTATTTATAGATGATTTATTGATACTTTGTAATAAGTGCGATGTCAGCGTAGTTATTTTTGAAAGAGGAGTTGATAATAAAAAAACAATATAATTGAAAATTAAAGTTCAAGGACAAATATTCACTAAAAAAAAATTAAAACTTTCGATGCTAAGAACATGCAATAAGTTAGTTGTGTGCCCACAACCTACCCTAAAATTAGCTTTTTTAAATAATAGATAAAGTTAAAAAACGTACCTAAATACTGTATAATGATTTTTATCATTTCCTTAACCTCGTCTAAATCCATCTTCAACAATATGTTTATCTCCCGTTTATTTTGGCTAACAGTTTACGTCCGAACTTCAAGTTTGGTGAGCTGTGTTCACCAGATTGCAGCTGGATACTAACTGCCAGTTTCCTAGTAAACAGTTAGGCCAGATGACCAATCCAGCAAAAGATAACACTATCAAAACAAAACAAAATGGGAAAAACCCGAAATCACAAGTTGTTATTGATGTGCGAGTATTTTAGGCCACGTTGATTTGTCTACAGTTAAAAAGTTTGAGCATGAACTTGCGTGGAGAGTAAGCATCGTGCATTCACAACCCATGCACTTGGATTATAAGTTTCTGCCTATTTATAATATTGTTTTGTACCTAAAAAGGCAATATATTATCTTACTCATTCTAAATTGATACTGAAATAGTATACAACGACAATAACAAGCAAAGTAAATACTTAATAAACACCGCTAAATTTTAATCGTTTTAATCCCGTGAAGGTCGATCCGTTACATAAAACACTATCGATTTATAAATATAAAATTAAAAAATAAAGTACCTTTTTTCAAAACTCGTATTAATTTATGCATGTACGAAATTAATTTGTTTAAGAAAACATCAGCTGAACGGGTCTTTTGGTAGGTGTTATTGTTTGCTTATGACATGATCTTAACTAACCCACCCTTAAAAGTTTTGGTTCAGCTCGAGATTTTTTGTTTTTGACTTTCATAAATTTTCGTATTTATTCGTTAGTAGCGTGGGTATTTCAGTGTGTTAAGTTAAATTTCATAAGTTTTTGCGACACGAATGATTCAAGAAGAAGTTGTTCTAATAATCCCTAATCATTATATCTACATAGGAGAAGAATATGTATTAAAACAGTACAGATAAACTATATTAGAGTGCGTAAAAAACACCTATTTACTGTACTCTCGTTAGTCTTGAATAAAAAAAAAAATATGAATATGAATGATCACAAATAGAGCATTTGTATTGATTTAAAAATGGTGAACATTCTGCTCGGTCAACAAAGTGGTTAGACATAGTTGCCCATTTTTTTTTTTTTTTGACTGTTAGAACTACACAAGAGCACTGGGTAAGAAAAGACAGGCCTTTGAGAGAAAATATGACTCCTGGACAGCAAAATATAATCCAGAATTTGCTAGTAGCTCGTGATAGAATTATTTTGATGCCACTACCTACATATAAAACTAGGAATCATGAAACAGTTTGTTACAGCACTCGATAGAAACAGTAATTGCTTTTCCTACATTTGCCAAGTTTCCTCAGCTCACAATGGAAAACATTAAAGCCAATATATTTTGCTGGATCCCAAATAAGAGAACTTACAAATGATACTAAATTTAGAAATTTTATGACAGAGCTTGAATTAAAAGTATGGACAGCTATCTTATCGGTGATGCAAAACTTTTTCGGAAACAAAAAGTCAGAAAATTATACAAATTATACAGAACTTGCAAAAGACCTTCTCTTACGATTAAGTCTGGGATGTAATTTGAACATAAAACTCTATTTTCTCCATAGTCAGCTAGATAGGTTTCCCGACAATTTAGGAGACATGAGCGAAGAACAGGGAGAGCGTATGCATCAAAATTTACGCATTAAAGAGGAGCGTTATCAGGGTTTCTGCGATAGAAATATGATGTCTGACTATTTCTGGAGCTTTATACGACATTCCTCTAAGTCGACACATAAAAGAAGAACCTTAAAAAGAAGTTTTTTTTTTAACACTATGATTGATAAAATAAACTAATACATTTTTTCTTAGTAATTATTTGTATTTTTAATTTGTACCTGAAACTCATAAACCAGAGCTGATGAAAAAAAATCTACTTATTTATTTGTAACCAGTAATCGGCAACAGCAAAAAAAAAATAAGCAACAGATCCACTGTAAACTAGTGTAATCGCTTGACGAACAAAGATCAATGACGAACAAACGTTGCACAGTTTTATGTAGGTAGTAGAAAACAACTAATTTTAATTACTATATTATGAGTGTATTGCAAAATAACGCGCTGTTGTGATATATATAAATATACAAACCTACCTCTCGAGTCATTATTCTACGTAGCAATCGTTAAGGGCCAAGCGCCCGAAAAGTGCCATAAAACAGTGATTTTCTGAGGCCTACTCCTCCGTAACGGCTAGGTCAATTGGTTTGAAAAAAATATTTGTTTATTATAGATTCATGAACAATAATATCAACATTTGATTCTTTCGTGCAATTAACACTTTAGTTAAAAAAAAAAAAAAATGCTATTTCGCAACTTTTCCTTACTCCTTCGAAACGCCTTGGACCGAAACATTTTTACACATAAAAATTGGTGGTTAAATATTCTTCAAAATGAACATTGCATATGTAAATCAATCAATATCTCGCAGAGAAAATGGATTTAAAGCGCTTTCCGGGCGCTGCTGGCCGCAAATAAATGCACAGATTTGCGTACTGCCACCTAGGCGAGTGCGAGAGTTGCGTTCACATAATTTCGGTCAGATGGTTCAAGGGACTATACGCCGTAACTTCAGTTCATGTCCAGACTAGGAAAATCATGTCCCCCCTTTAGCTTGGCCATAGTCGAGAAAAAACTAAGTAAATTGACACTGTTAACAGACACTGATTAATGTTTTAAATAAGCACTAAATTAATTAAATAATTAGGTGATTTAAGAGGATACTAAAATTATTGTAATGTGTAATTCTATTAATGACTTTTTATTTGGGTTTAAAAAAATGCACAAAAACTATTTAAATAATTAAATTTTACCAAATGTTATTAATATTTAATAAATCTTAATAATAACCAGCTTACATAACATATTGAATTTTATTAAGTATTTTACCCATAAAATAATAAAATACAAATTATTAAAACTTATTCTTCTCATAATGAACTCACAAAATAATTTCAAATATTTTATCACAGAATATGTAGTGATGTGTATAGATAATGTTAAGCAAAAAACATACCTAAATACAATATAACTTTTCTTATCGTTTCATTAATTCATTAAACCCCAAGCGAACGCCGGCGTTCGCGCACCTATTGTCTTTCAATTGTGTCTGTCATTATCACGATTGACAGGTTAAAATGGTCCAAATCCATCTTCAACAATATTTTTATATCCCGTTTATTTTTAGTTTAGTTTGGAGCTGTGTTCACCAGTTTGCAGCTGGATACTAACTGCCAAAGTTTCTTTCAATAAACAGTTAGGCCAGATGACCAATCAAGTGACATAAGATAACACTATCAAACAAAACAAAAATGGGAAAAGGAGAAAAATAAAACGACAATGAGAGAGCAAGCGCCAGCATTCACTTAGGGTATAATTAATTAAATATCTTGTAAGTAAAATAATCATGTGTTAATAGTAATATAAATAGTCCGAGATACTCTACTAACACATGATTATTTTACTTACAAGATATTTAATAAATTGAAGGAACATATAATATTTTGAATTATGGGGTTTTTGATATTTTCAAAATAAGTCAGCCTTACAAGACTGTTAAAGACTGTTAAGAAAAAGATTTAAGCAACATTAAATATAAATCTGCATGACAAAAAATATTCTTTACTGTTGTTAAACAGTAGAAAACAATAAAAGGATGCCAACAATTTTTTTATATTTTAATTAAAATAGTACCTACCTTCTACAGGGTGAAAAATATTGGAACATATTTTCAAAATGTAGATTACATTTTTTAAATATTTATGCGTTGTGTAGTTCGAAACAAAAAGAGAAAGCAGAATTCATTGCACACATCGGTGATTGACCGGCTTCATGTCACTGATACATTTCTATAATGTACGGTACATATTTGCAGAATTATGCATAAAATGTACGTCATTTCTGATGAATGAGGTCATACAACTAGTATGGTGCATAGCTTTCATATTTTGTAAGCATCACACCTATTTTTCTGATTTAACTTAAATATTTTACAGGAATGTATTTAATTAATTATACCCTAAGTGGATGCTGGCGCTCGCCCTCTCATTGTCTTTCTGTTGTCTCTCATTATAGTTTTCAAAAGGTTAATAACATCTAGCTTTTAAAGTAGTCTTTTAATTCTATTTTTTTTTTATTCCCATCACAAATTGAGTTGTAAACAGCTCAAAGATAAATAGGAACATACTTTTTTTAACTCCCCTATTAGCAATCGGTCATCAACTTGTTATTCCATAACAAACTACTATTTCATGAGTTACTTTATAAATGATTTGGTTTAAAGTTTTTTTTTAAGCTACCAGTCATGCAAATAGAATTAAGAATGAGAAGTTGGTAGATTTAAAATAAGTGTTATTTCAGAGTTATAGAATTGGAGGGAGGCCTTTGCCCAGCAGGGCTGCGATCAAAAATAACCAGTGTTGAGTAGAGTTGCAACCCAGGGTCATTCTTTTATAACTCGAGTAGCTACCCTAAAGTTAACCACACTAACTCTAACTCTGAGCAGGGTAGGTTGGAGTAAGCAGCAATATGCCTGACATTGACAGGTGAACTACGTTCGCATTAAAAAATGCCAGGGTAGAGTAATTATCCAATGACGTCATTAGACTTAACTCTAAATTCGAATTTAAACACAGGGAACAGAACAGAACAATATGGGTTAACTAAAAAAAAAGTGTTATTTTTAAGGGTGAGTTATAGTTAATCGTTATAGTTAAATTGCACCATTTAACTATAACGATAACAAAGCTGTTAACAGTTGTCAAATCGTCGAATTGACCAATAGGCAGCCGTTACACGGCTGGTTATGGTTTGGTAATCGTTATAGTCAAATGGTACAACTCACCTTATGTGTTTTGAATTTATTTATTTAAACTTCATTCTATTCTATTTTTTATTAAACTTCATGTACAATAGTGGTACATAGGCAACACAGATTAAAAAATCATCTGTCATAACATAACTCAAATCTGTCAAACTTTGACGTTAATAATTACAAGGTGCACAGTGGGTCTAATTACTTTGTGTGATTTTCGTAATTTGCTTATAGAAAAAGAGAACACATTCGCAAATGAAATTACTTCTGATAGAGTGGGTAGGTAGGTATTAAGTGTCTGTCATATTATGTTTCTGAGATTATGACCACAGATAAGTAATAGAAATGTAAATAAATATTTGCACAGTGAGTATCTTTGTACGAGTCAACGGAACAAGGAGCTAAAAATAGATACAAGGAACAGAAAAAGTATTGACAAAAGATTGAAAGGCAGTGCAAAGAGGCAAGGAAAAGATTAGAATGTGTAAAATGAACGAATTGAAACTACCAAATGGAAATAACTAAACGTATGTACATCGAAAGCAGATTTTATAAATTTCCACAGTGTGCGGCCAGCATTTAAGATATAAATAGAACATTACACTCAACCACCCAGCTAACTAGAACATTGAGAAGCTACACAAGTACTGGCTGAAAATGCACCAAAATTAACCAGATAAGGCTGAATGATCTGTTCCCTTTGCTTTTAAAACTTATAAGTGCAAACAACAAGGTGCAATGACGGTTCGCCAAAAACAAAAATGGTATGGCATATTACATGCATGTCGTACAGTTTACCTCCGCCGATGTCCATCGCACGGTACGAATAGGCCGCGGCCGCGGACACCTCACAGCGGTCCTTCCGCACGCGACAATATCAAAACGCACATTTATATTAACTTCGTCATAACTCGTTTCGTTTTATAACATAACACTTCCCACTTTCAGAGTGTACTTTCATGAACTTTGAACGCACTAAACCTCACTTTTTAACTGAATACCGATCAACTGATTTGCAAACACACGATGTACTTCACAAATTGTAAACTATAGACGTACCTCCAGCATGAATGATCCTATAATAATAACTGTGAACTGTTTCTTCGCTCTCGCTCGGCCAAGGAACTAGTTATCAAGGTCTCTCGTCTCGACGTTGAGTACTTCCAAGAATTGTCACAGATTATGTCGCGAACTTTAACACTGTATTTTTAACGCGCGGCACTAATTTTGATAACTACGGTTAATTAATTAAATAAAAAATATTCAGGTAACGAACGTATCGTAGTGAAGTAACACTACTCCGGTTAGTGAACGTCAAAAACTCCAATGATAAAACTTATTGGTGTGCGTGAGGACCCGACATCACACTACGAACGACTGCCGGCGATTGGCCGCAAACTGTCACATGGCGGCCGTGTGACGTACGCGGACATGGCGCATGCGTATTCTGAATTACAAACTTTATTTCGCGAGTGCGAGCGAGAAAGAAGTAGCGGTCTGCGTTCGTGCCATTCATTCTCGACTGACAGATTTTTCCCGCCAAAATTAAATGAGCAGTTTTAGTGGAAAACTTGAGAAGCGGATAGTAGTATGAGTTTTTGGCGGGATGTTTTTGAGTAAAGTGGCTGTTATAATTATTTGCAAATTAATTCATATTGAAACTATTTAATAAAAGTTCCTAGTCTATCATTAAGATAGGTAGTGTATACTGTTATAAAATGGGTAATTGATGTAGATTTGTACCTGTATCTGGAAAAGTTGAATGTGTTTTCATGATAGCGAGTACCTAGCGACTGTAAAACAGTACCTACATAATTAACAGCTCCACATATTATGCGTGCTGGTGCTGCTTTTCAGGGTAAGCAGAAATAGCTGTCTTTGTTAACGTTATCTACTGATTGATGGGACGTCTCATGTTTATTAAGGACAAAATTTTTTTTTTTTTTTTTATTATTGATAGGCTCGCGTTTGACCACTATCTCACCTGATGGTAAGTGATGATGTGGCCGACGATGGAGCACGCTTGCCTAGAAGTAACCTATTCACTCTCGACTTAAAGACCCCTAAAATTTATTAAGATATGGGTGTCTTTCAAAAATATACTTAGCCACCCTAGGCTAAGTATATTTTTGAAAGACACCCGATTTCAATCCATAGGTTGTAGTAGGTGCTCGCTCACTGCCAACTTCCAACCTATCTATTTAACACAAAAATGATCTATCTAAACCTACACTTGCCTGTCGGCAAACGAAGTTCATATCGATATCGCATGTAAAGAACACATGTCATGCGATATCGATGACAAAAAATACAACCGACTTCACGATTCAAGATTTTCAGGATGTTGAATTATACAAGGTAACTGGAAAAATAAGAACAGAACAAAAAGAAAAGCCGTAATCATACTTATATATTTAATCAATAGGTACCTACTTGTGAACATAAATCTACGCTAATCTATTAAAGAGGTAAAGTTTGTTTTTTTGTTGAAGTACTTATCCAATAGCGAAATTGTTTTCACCGATAAAAAGCTGTTTTATTCCTGAGTGACATTGGCTATATTTTATGTACGCGGGCGATGCCGCGGGCAAAAGTTAGCATATACTAAAGAAGCACTGAAAAGATGAGTCAGTCACGAATTATATAATGCTATGAGTCCAATTTTCTTCAGAGCACAGCATGAGTCACCGAAGGTCTGAATAACATAGAGGAGGTGGGGTAATGCGTCTCAATTTCAGGATGTTTCAGTAAAATCGGCCGCTGAGTCACCGGCTCACCGCTCGCGGGGTGCGTGCGTTACGCATTCTAGTCAAGAATAACGACTTTTGGGGGTACCACTCTCGTAAATGTTGAATGAAGTGGTTTCATTCATAGGGATTTTGTGGATGGTGCCTAACTTTAGCTTGGGTTGTCTTCTAAGTAGGGGTTGTGTTGTTAACACGCACTATTGATAATATATGTAAAGTAAAGCTATTTATTTTGTATTCTGTTTGTGTAAGTATATGAAGCTATGATTGCATGGTTTTTTTTATTTTTACAAAAAAAAAAAAATAGAATTACTTTACAGGATAAGAAGTGAATATTATAATTATAAGCCTAAAAACAATGACGAAAGGCGCTCTTTATAAGTCTGCAGAGACTACAGATGATTTATTTATTATTATATTTTATTGATATAAACTAGGTGAAGTTTGTGGGAATCCGATGGATAGCTGATATGATGATGATGATATAATCTAGTTCTTGACTGCGATCCCACCTGATGGTAAGCAGTGATGCAATCGTTGATGGTGAGGCGCACTAGTTTATTAAGAGCCTATTCACTCCAGCATTGAAGACACTTACATTATTATAATTGGACGGAAAGACCACAGCAGACAAATTGTTGCACTCCCTCGAATTATATCCTAACACCCCTACAGAGGCGCCTAAGGCGATACTGTAATTAACACTTAAAATAGTCCGTAGACCCCTTATATCGGCAAACGTTCAGATCTTGGTAAGACAGTACTGGCTGACTCTGGTGCCATAGAAAAACTCGGGAGTGCCTGGTGCGGGATGCAACTTGCGTCAGCACTGTCGCTGCCTGTCATCTGAGTCACACCATACACACTGCCTCTGCTGCCGCTGAAGACTCCTGCTCTTTACCATTTCTTGCTGGTAGCTGAGGAAACTGGGCAGTTACAGTACGGAAGCAAAGTGTTTTGTGAGGGATTTGGGCCGTAGGCTCGGGGAGGCGACGGGTGACTCCCGGTCCATCGGATTGAGAACAAATATTAGACAAATTGTATTTATTACGGCATCTAATTAATAATTATATTGATAAGTATGCGACTTATTTAAATAAAAATATAATTTAATAGCTTAGAATTTATAATTATTATTAAATTAACAGTGAACAGTGTTCCCTTTGATTAATTGATAAAACTCAAAATACCGGAAAAAATCACAATACTTCTACTGGTAGTCAAGAAGGAAGAGAAACATTAGTACTACTGCGTGCTTTTCAAAAGCTCCGCGCCTACGCGGTCGTAGCGCGGTTACGCCGTAGCTCACAGTTGAGCTGCCGGGCTACGCGCATACTAATTATGTTTCTCAACCCTCTGGTACATTGATATGACAAATATATTTTGTAATACATATATCTAGGTCGAGAGTTTTAAGGGAGAATCTCTATTTGATAATACACTAAAAAAAGAAAACTTCAAAATACCAGCATGTCTTTATCTCCAAATAGACCCATTTCATCATGGAAGATTTCCAACAGCTGCCACGAGGCTCCATTCCCAGATAAATTACAAAACACCCCCAGGCGTTCTATTTTCGTCCTGCCGCCCACATCCTACCCCAACCCTATGCGAGTAAGTTATTCAAAAACATTCAGTTATGAGTCAGCGGCGGCGGCGGGCTGACGCGCCTGGCAACGTTGCGTGCGGCGCCTCTACCGACGCCGCCCGACGTAGCTCAGCCTTTCTAAACGCTAAATTAGACCGACCCTCCATATGTAACCCCTGTAGTTTGTATTATTTAATATTTACGCAATTCGATGACGTAACCGCTCAATTAAAGTATAACTTTTTTGTTGTATAAACTGCAACGAGCGTGTATGTTGAATTTTTTGTTTTTTTGTATCTAAACCAACAAAAAGTTCCATAATATTCATAACTAACTAAAATGATAAAAATAAACTATGAAAAATCATTTAATAAGATAGATTCTACCTAGTGCTACTACTAAAATCAAACAGGTTGTTACCACACTTACATCTTGTGAATGCGTTGGTCAATGGCAAAAGTAAAGAACGACGGAATGAAGTAAGCCTGAAAAATTTCGCAAAGCAATAAATTCACAGATTTAGGGATAAGGTATTTCTACGCCGTATAATGCCGAAGAAATGGCACGACAAAATTTAGCAGCCGTGCCGTCAGAATATTTCTTCCGTCCTTTGTAAGAAAAAATACGTTTGGGGTAAACCAAAAGTTGTTAAACATTAAAACTGCTTATATGCAGTTCTCAGCAACGGCAAGTCAAATTATTTCTACCCTGCACTCATTTCTTGATTACTTGTAGGCAAAGTTAATAAGCTACCTGATATTCTATAAAAGAGTCATAGCGCCGCTGGCACCTGTAGTTCTTTGCCCTGGCATGCGTCACGCAGCCGGCGACAAGTGGCCTGGCGCCGCGCCGCGCCACGCCGCGCCATACCGCGCCGCGACGAGCCCCGCCGATACACGGCGCTCCGATAGTGGACGACCGTCGCCACACGCTATGTTAAGCTAGCAGTACAGTCAACGCCGAAAATACAAAGAAAATGTAGCATATTTTGACATTGCAAGTTATTTGGAATACTCGAACATCTCGATGAGTCACTTAGCCTTTTCTCATCTATGTTGGGGTTGCCCTAATCGAGTTTAAGTGTATAATGCAGCTGAGAACCTGTATTTTACTACACATAATAAGTAGCGACTGTCTATTTGAAAACATCAACAGTAATGGGGTAACAGAATACCCCTTAGTAAGATAGGTGTTACATTTCCTGGCTTCTGACTATCCGTAATGACTGTTAAAGATCAGCGAATTCCAGCCTGAACCAACGGCTTGACATGCTTTCCGAGCCACAGAAAATCCCATACACCAACCCATCCACGGACCGACCTCGACAAGCCATTACTTGGAAGGTGCGACTGTTATTATTTTAGTCACGAGGAAACAATACCCACGATTCCGATGACTAATAAAACATTTGGTAATAGAGTTTTAAGTTAGGGTGCCATGTTGGTAATTCGGAATACTAACAGTAAATAAAATATACATATTTATATTGTGCTTGTAATTATTTAACGCTTATTAGGGAGTAAAAAAGGTGCCTGTAGTTTTCTCCGTTCGTAAAAAATAAATCGCATTTTTTCTGTGGCTAAACCTTCAAAGCAGGGATTTCAAAGATTTTTTACTTTATATTGCTTCCTTTTATTTTTTAATTTTAAGTTAAGTATTTATAGATTAAGTAGGTATTACTTTTTATTTTATAATTGTTAGTCCTGTGCGAGTCTCAAATAAATGTTTTCTTCTTCTCCGAATTGTATGAAATTGGTATTCTAATAACTTTTTAATTGTTTGTAAAAGTTTTTTTACTTATAAGTTCGTTTTCATATAATCCTCAAAAACATTTATTTTAATATCGCCTGTGAGAAGGGACAGCCAGAAACGCTGCATGGATTGTAAAAAGTATGAAGACTAAAGAATTGCGTTATATTTAAGAAAACACGCTGCACAGATCCCAAAAATACTTCGATAAAAGGTACGAGAGTAGACAACCTATTGTTCCCTATTTAGCTGTTATTGTTTGACATTCATACCGAACTATGGGCAAAAATATGTCAAAAATTATGAATTTCAATAATAAGTTTAGGTACCCAGGTACAATCCGTACATAAACAAGTAACCATAGTAACTTCGCTTTTGAATTTTGCTAAATTATACATCCCTACGTATTTTGTCCTCGACTGTATTACACCACATGTAGATACTCCATAATTTTTCTTTTTAATAACCTTGTAAAAGCTGTTACTGGACAAGGTAGGTTCAATTACAGAGGTACTAATTGTGTGTTGTGTTGTCATAGATCAAGTGCTGGTAATTAGAAAATTATAGGGCGGACTAGTGCAGTTTGTAATGCATTGTAATATGCCATACGACTAATCCATATTACGAGTATTAACGTAACGAATATACGATACATAAGATAATAATTTTAAGTTGCTGTCACGCAAACTATTAAAATATGCTTCATACAGAGTAAAACATTGGAGAATAATTTATAAGCTGCGTAGCCGCGTAGCAAACTTCGGCAGAGGAATTAAAACTTCGTAGAGCCAGCCCAAACCTCGTAGCACGTAAGTAATGTAGGTAAAGCATTTTAGTTCTGGTTTACAGTCTTTACAGGCTTTTGTTTAACTTACAATGTATGTAGGTATATAATATATTTGTTTAAGCAAATTTTTAAAAAAAGTTAACGGTTACCTATTTAAATATATATTTAAAATTTAATTTGATTTGAAGAATTCGAAGTGTAACTTAGATTCTAGACACTTTTACATATTGTTTTTTTTTTTTTGCATTTGTTAATTTATTTATTTATTTATTCGGTATGATTTATTAGGTATGGAGCTGATCTGATGATGGAGTCGCAAGGTGGCCGTGGGAACTATTAAGATAAGCTTATCCATCAATAGGTAGGTACCTTATCTATTCAATCTGCATCGCTATCGTTAAATAAAAACTAGAAAAATATATTCATTGAAAACTTTTTTCGAACTAAGAAAAGCCATAAACTCGCACAAAAAAAAAAGCGAAAGAAATATTCAAAAACATTTTCGAATCTATGTCCTCGAACTGTCAATATAATCAGAATCGCTTTTCAACCTAAACCTCGCTTTTACAACGTTGCGTATAAATACCACAAATAATAAGAAATTACTGCAAAAGGGGAATATTACCGAGAATAAAATGCCGGAACAACCGATTCAACCAATTAAGGTGCCTCGAAGCGTTTCCCCGGTCGCCCGGGCCGGCGCCGGAGATATATCGGAACGAGAATTGTCCCGAGAACGGCATAATTTGCAGACCACTCCCCCTGCGTGAGTCTATCTTTGCTGATTTTATCATAACGTTATTTGTAGTGTTTGGAAGGAAGCTTTTTAGCTTGAGTGGTGACTAGATTACGTAATCATCGCGCCGAAAATATCTAAAGAGAACAGTCCACGCAATATGCGCTGAATCGAAGTCTCGACTGTCAAAGTCATATGCAGAACTTTCAAGGGTTTTCAATTTCTGTGAGTAAATGGTGACATTTCCTGACATGCTTAGTTTCTATCCAAATTTATTGAAGGTAGACGAACTGGGTAGGGCTCTCTAGTTTACTAGTTTTTTGTTTATAGTCCGCAACTAGACAGAAGATCTCGAACTTAGACCTAAATCTTGAAAACTTTAATTAGGTAGGTACCCATACAAATTCCCTACTTGTACTAGGTAAGCAAGTAGGAAGTTATTCGGCTGTACTACAAGTCACAACAAAAGTAAATGCTTGCGTAGCAGCCTCCGCTACAAGGCGGCTACGGACTACGCGACTGCTACGAGTCTACGAGCTATGGTTACGGCAACTTAACACAAATATTAGTCTGGTTTTTTTTATCTTCCTACGGTTTGTGCATTTTTTACGGTTTGAGTTTTGTAATAGATACTTGAGAGCAATAGATCGTGTAAGCTAAGGCATAGTCATAGCATAGTCGGCCTTATAATGTTCCCACTGTTGGGACTCAGGCCTCCTCTCTAGGAGTGGGAATAGGCCGTAATCCTCCACGAGGGCCCAGTGCGGGTTGATGGATGTCACATGTCTTCGTATTTTTTTTCTAGGACATGCCGGTTTTCTCACGATGTTTTCCTTCACCGTTTTGAGAGCAGTGGCGATAAAATAAATTACACAAAGTAATGCACCTGGTTGGGTGGAAACCGCGACGATTCATAAGTCGGGGTCGTTATCACTCGGCTACCACTGCTCTCAAGTAAGCCTTGGCAATCTTCACTTAAGAACTCAATTCTGTAACGTTCTTAGCTTCGAGATCGCATCTGTTATAATGATTTCCCATCTTATACACGAGTGTCACAATACTAAACCAATTCTATAGTCCACTAAGAATCTATTTGCGAATATCTATATAATTAAAAAATCCCAACTAACTTTTTTAAACATCATGTTACCAACTGCAAAACTCTTGAGCAATTGCTAGTTACAAAATTCTTTTACAGATTGTTTTGAATAATCAGTAAATATTGATAACGTTGAAGCTACTTGCTTTCCTTAATTTATAACAGTACGTAATAATCTGTTTCTAAACAAGATATAAAACAACAAAAACAGTAGCTGTATACCTAGTTAAACAAACTCAGCTCAAGGCCCTTCAAAGTTCAACCCATGACAGTTTGTGAGTTATATCTATGATGTCAGTAACAGCAGATAAACGGCTGCCGCGCTGTCTACTCGATATATTAGCTCATCTAAACAAACATGACTCAACTAGTCAACTGGAGACTACACAGACGGCCCCAGCTTCCGTATGCTTGGGTAAAGCCCATTCATTATCAGTGCCGTAAGTAGGGCAATGGCTGCGGTGCTCCGACTCAGAGCAGGCCATAGAGCGCAGAAATTAACGCAAGTTTTGGAATATGGTTCGTAGTTAGTAAGCTTACATACAATACCTACCTATTTTTATCGTGTACGATCGTAGATGCACCCCTAACGAGGTTAATAAATCCACAAAATTCCTCTAGTTCCTTGCTAGCTGATCCAACGTCAAGTAACGTCGACGACGACTGGGGCTGAAACTTGGCGCTGTGGCTCTGTGCACATGAGCCTCAGCATTTTCCTAAGCGCTGGCCGTTTTACGCGTAACGTGTTTAAAATAAACCTATTTTCTTTTTTAAAAGTGGTTGGCAAGGGCAATAAAAAATGTGTGTGCCGTGATTTTGCAAACACTGGAGGCGTTTGTAGCCACACGTCATGCGTATCAAATCATTTTGCTTTTTATGGTTCGCTCCGACTAAGATCAGGGGGCAGTTATCGGAGCTTGCACCGGGGATTTAAAAGGTTAAGTTACGGCACTGATCATTATTACAGCATTCCGGTTCTAAGAAAATAAGTTTATTAGTGTGATTTGACTCTTAAGGTTATTTCCTAAGGGCCAACGCTGCGTGAAGTGGGCGCCCGCGCGGCCATCCGTCGCGTGACGGCGCGCGTGTTTTGTTTGCGACGGTTCCCGTAGCGAAAACCGGATTATTGCCTTAGCAGTGTCTTTAATTCAACTTTAACGTGTGCGTGTGCACGTAGTCGGGTCGATGGAAAACTTTAATGTATTATTACGTAGCGGCACGGGCGCGGAGCTCGGCTCCCCACGACGGGTCCCACACGGGCTACCGCGACGGAGCACTGCAGTATGGGACCGCACGGGCACCCGCTTACTGCAGCGTCGGCCCTAAAATTACAGCCATTCTAAATTATAATAAAATACGATTTTACAAGAAGATTCCCGCTTCATAAAAATGATTTGTTATCAGTGTATGTTTGCGATTGTTTCGTTCTCTTCATAAAAATATATATTACTTAGGTACTATTTAGGTAATCGTAATTTACGTAACAACAACGCCTCTAAATTATTATAACCAAAACGTTGTAACTTTTAATTTTCCTTGATATAGGTACCTATCTCTCGATAAGTTTTTAATTTTGTACTTACCGATTCTATGTACAATAATATGTGCGATATTGGCCATGGCCTCATTTTGAGTGAAGACAGCTGAAAAGTAACATGCCCATGAGTCACTAGTAGCGAACGTGAGTAGCCTCGTGTATCGCGTACTCACCCCGGCCATAGTTTTATTACATTTATTGTATCAGGCTGGGCGCGTCGTCCCCCACGAGTCGCCGGTCAACCCCCGTTTATTCATTTCAGTGAGTGTATTGAAAAAAATCGTTTAAAACATGTGCAAAGTCACAGCTCAAAAATGTACTATTTCAGACTCGACGAGTCCAGTTCATACCTTCTATACCTTCCTTAGAAAAATCTTAACCCCCAGATATAATGATGACATTTGACTTACTGGTAAGTGGGTCAGAATGACTCAAGAAGAGGAAATAAAATATACCTACGTAAAGATGGAAGGAATTATTAACTATGTATTACAAAAAACATTGGAAGGAAGGTGGCTTTTGCGGTTAGATCATCTAGGCATACCTACCCTGGTCGGTGGCCTGTTTGCCAATTATTATGTACTATTTCCTTCTAATGACAAACGATGACGTCCTTCATCAGTTTATTTGCTCTTTACATCACAAATACGTTATTGAAAGTGGGAGAACACGCAACATTATGTAAAATGTAAATAATAGGCACGTTTTCCTTAAAATAGTTACTGTTAGTCATTTTGGAAAACTGTAAAACAGTATGACGCGCCGTGTGAAAAATTCCAAGGTTTGTTTGACATTAATAAAGCAACAGACATTATAATGTAACGTTGTCTTATGTTTGATCTGTCTGGCTCTGAAAAATAGCTAATGTGAAGGTCGCTGCTGTTCAACTCTGTCTACAAAACACGATTTATGTAGGTATTGGGATCAACAAGCTATCAATCAAATACAAAATTCTTAATTCAATACATTCAGTTAACTCATGACTAGCTTTTGTCCACGGTTCCGCCCGCGTACATAAAATGTAGCTTAGGTCACTCAGGAATAAAGGAGCTTTATATTTGGTGACAAAAAAAAAATCAATTAAACATCAAATTTGACATTATTCTACGAGTATATCAAGTTGTTTGTTTTGCGGAATAAATGCGTGAATGTTCGTCGGATATATGTATTATATCTGACAAACATTCACGCATTCATTCGGCCATGTTCGCACACCACGACCATATTAATACTCCATCTAGTCAGTTCTTCTGTCAAGAGCTAAACGAGATAGTCTCCGGTCGCAGACACGACCCTGGTGAATAGATACGAAAACACTCGTCGAACTAATACGACGCAAGCTGTTAATGGGTTAAACATAGAGCTAACAAAGTTGTTAAGTTTTTATTACTAACATCTGTGCATTTGTTTAATAACATAGTTTTGTGTTATTGTGATAGAGTGCGTCTACTGAAAGCGTAACCTGGAGTTTTTTTTTTTAAATTAAATTGGCAACATTGTTTTGCCAAAAAAAATCACGTCAAAGTCTATGGTTGCAATTGTCAATTTTGGAAACTGATATTTATTTTCCAAGAATAATTGCTTAATTGTGGGAAAAACAATAAACAGTAACGTGCAAAAACTGCTACACACTATGGTTAATAAGTTCAAACAAAAACAAGAACAGAAATAAGGTGTTTTCAATGAAAACCAACATTGTTTACATACGATTTTTGATTTTTAAGTTAGTATGACGTTATAATCTTGATCCTTGTCGACTAATATTATTAGATAGTTATATTAAGGATGTAATGATTGTTTTTTTTTTCTTATATTTTTAGATAAACTGACATATTGCGAATTTCATAATGGACAAAAGCTTTGCTTTTGGTAAATCGACTTAATCAAAAACACATGCTAGTGAGTGGTAGAATGCGTTCAAAAGCAGTTGAGATGTAATGAAGGATTTGCCTCACTCTGTCTGGTAGTGCATGAAAGTCTGCAATTGAAGTTAAAATCGCGAAAATCCTTGTTCAAGTTTGAGAGAGATGCTGCTGCAGCAGCTGCTAAACTTTTTGTGTCTCAGGAGTCGATCCGTATCATTTGAAACAATCACTGGAGTATAAAACATGTTCCCACTTGACTAATCCCAAAAGATCTGAATTTTCTCTATCCTAAAACGAATCGATTCCAACATTTCCAACCCAACAATCTTGAAACACATTAATAGTGTTGGCGAGACGTGATGAAGTTGAAATCATGTTGTCTATTTTATTTGACTATCACGGTGTTGTGCACTTGGTATTCTTGCCAGAACGCCAAATGGAAAATAAAGAATATTATTTAAATATTATATAGCGACAGATAAAATAAAATAATTTGAAATAAGTACCATCTAACATTTTGTGTGTTATTGACATTTACCACCCACCAAATAACTAAGTCTACACACATGTTTTTGACTAGGATTTTAGTTCTTGTACAACTATTCTAAAATTGTCTTAAATACAAAAATTACTCTAGTATCAAAATTTTTTTCTCCTACTATTTCAATAATACCACATTCAAATTTTTTGGTTGTAATCTTCTTTTCTCAGGTCACGCTTTCATTAGACGGACTCTCCTAACAAAATTTCACGATTTTATAATTTATGGATTTTTTTTCTGAAATAAAATAGTACATTATGATATAAGTGTGTAATGTTAGTGATTACCGACGAGGCAGTATTTAGACCCGAGCTGTGGCGAGGGTCTTAACGAGAGCCGAGAACGATAATTATTAATTACTCACGTGTATCATACGACGTTTTTTAATACACTTGTGAAGAAAATAACTATAAAACTAGTAGTCTGTTTTTATATGCGTGCCCATATTTTTTTTTAAATTTACCTTTAAAACGCTCACTGAAATGAATAAACGGGGGTTGACCGGCGACTCGTGAGGGACGACCTACGCCCATCCTGATACGATACATGTAATAACATTATGGCGGGGGAGAGGTTGAACAATAAGGATTTAACTACATTTTAGCGCTAGTGCGTAATGGTAATCAATGTAAACCCAGTTTGGTAACAAGGGCCATTATGTACCAAAGTGCAGTGCAATAAGAGTCACTTTCTGAGCAAGTATATTGAAAAGATTATTATTTTTAAACATTCAGTCTCCTTTAGGTACTTGGTGTATATTCAGCTATTTTTTGTCTGTGTCGAATAAATTCATTATATTCTATTCCAAAAGGCCTAATCTGAACCTTCCTTACCCACAGTCGCGTGCAACCAGCTCATCCGAAGAAGCAGCTGTTCTCTGCGCCACCCGTCAACAAGTTCACAGCCAAGTGGTGCGCCCCCAGCCCCAACTTGGCCAGGATCCGCTCCTGCCTAGACGCGTACGCCAGCCAGGACACCCCCATCAGCAGGCCAGTTGCAAAGACCAAGGCAGCTTCGATGGAAGACCTCACGCCTACGAAACGGATTAGGATTGACAGGTTTATTATATGAATTCTAAACTAGTAGATTACCTGACCTTTGCGAGGCCAAAACTAAAGCTTTCATTATGGCTAAATGCTGGCCAAAGCTCACAACTACTTATTTCATAAGTGACACGAAGAAAAAAATTATGTACCTACATATGTACTAAGGTCATACCAACACCCGATTTCTGGAACAATAATCAAACGGCATGCTGTCTCAGCAAAGAAGCTCTCTGAACCTCAACCACAACTATCCAATTCGAACGATTAGAACCATGATGAAAAATACAAGAAACTATGTGGTTCGGTTCTGTCAGATATGCTTAAAAACTGCATCACTAAGCCTGTTCCGTCATCGGACCACTGTAGTATGGCAATGCGGTTTGTGTGTTCAGCTAAGGAGTGGGAATCGATGTTTCCTGATAGCTACAACCTGTCCCCCTAGCCAAGTTACAACCGTTTCCTTTGCGTCGAAAGCGCACCCCCGATTCTTTTGTTCTGACCACGTGACAGTGCGTTGAGATGACGTTATTCCCGTACATTTGAACTTTTCTACTAGCGTTAACGATTGCAGATTGTGAATTTGGCTAGGGGGTACTGGGGTCTTTAGATCAAACGTGAATAGGTGACTTACTTCTAGGCAAGCATGCTCCATCGTCCACCACATCATCGCTTACCATTTAGGTGAGGTAGTAGTTAAAGCGCGAGCCTATCAAAAATAAAAATAAAAAAAAAACCTTGCAACTGCAAATATTCAATGTGAAAGCTAGATTTATGATTTGAGGAAGTTGTGCATCCAATGCATCAAGCATTTTTATAGAAATGAGAAAATTGAAACGGATTTTTTTTTTCTTTTCACATTCAAGTCACCAGACGCTATTTCAAAACTCTGAAATGTCCCTAGGAAGAACGGCCTCCCCATGCTAGAGTCTCCAGGGCCACTCGGTTCAGCAGAGGAGTTGGCAGCCAGCAAGATCTGCCGCTTCATGGTCATCGCCGCCTGGAGACGGCGCCGTGAGGACGTCCGATGTCTGCGGAAAACTTTGGAGACTCAGGTAATTCAAAGATTCCAAGCCAGTAACAGATATTCTAATATTTTTCCTACGTAGTCTGGAGGGTTACTACTTACTATGTACTAGTAAACACGTATGCTATATCATCGAACACATCTTGGCTTACCTTCAGGTGGTATGGAGTTGAAACAACCAAATATTGTAATAATGAAGTATACTTCACACCTAGACAGGTAGACCTACGCTAGTTGGGCTTTAAAAACTATTTTCCGTAATATTGTACACTCAGAGTTTGGTTGTCGATCACACGACAAGTAGGTAAATGACTGGTAGTACTTTTACACCCGTATTTCCAAAGATGTTTCATACAAAATTTCTCATAGGCCTACATGGGCAATTATAAAACGTCAGATGCTAGTGCACGGTTCCAAATTGGTCGCTTCCTATGAAGAAGAACCGGCAAGAAACTCCATGGTTACTCTTTAAAAAAAAGTTAGTACCTAATTACTTAGTGGAGTAGGTAACGCACGTTACTTGTTGAGAAAATGCTTAAGTATACCTATATAACTAACACTCGACGCTAGGTGGTTGTATAGTTGTTGTTTGTTGGCAGTTCTAACTTTCTGATATAAATATGTATTTGTTAATAAATATGGCTGCAAATATTTCTAAGTAGGTATTGTCTTTTTAATTTATTAAAAAAAATAGGCTTATTTTTAACTTACCACCAGATATAGTAACATATAAAAGACAAAAATATTAAATGATCACCAAAATTAAACCTACATTTTAATGTAAAATTATAACCAGTTTTAACATCTCGCTATCCTATTTAAGCAAAATGAATCCAAATAAAGCATCGGCAGAACCCCATGGTTACGGAGATATCAGTAGTTAAAATTTTGAGGTTAGGTTAACTACCTGCCAAGCAGCAGCTCGACGGAGCCCCGCTACGCGGGGCTCCTACTTCTGGGTGGTTTAAAAAAAATAACCTCGAAGAAGGTGACGGGGTCTGTGTTCGCTCGCTTCGCTCGCTCACTACGACCCCGCCACCTTCTTCTAACCTAAATCTATCCGACCCGGGGTACCCTAAAATTCCACTAAGATAGATTGTTGATTAGACAAAGTATCATCTTGCTCTACGGGGCTAAAAAGAGCGCATTAATTTGCTCGCTAAGATTTGGTTATCATTTACTACATTTGGTGTCCGAATACAATTTAAAGTACAGTCGTAACTAAAATACTATTGTAACTTTAGGATTTCATTTTTTTGGTGTCAAGTAATATATTTTTGACAAAAGAACTAAGGGTACCAAAGCGTTTTATGGTGGTCATTATATTTAATCCCAAAAAAATATTACTGGTTGTTTGTTGTTACATCTTCGTTCTTTTTTTCAGTAGATATTTTGATAAGTTTTGTTAGGCACCAATTAGATTTATTTAACAGTCCTTACACATTAACCCTTACCTCATACAGGTGTCGTACTCGGAGCGCCTGCGCATACAGATTTGTGCACTGAAGTCCCTGTTGGACTCTGATAACTCGAAGGTCCGGATGGCGATGAAGGAACTGGAGCGACTGAAGCAGCTGCTCAAAGAGAAGGAGTTGGAGAAGACTGTGCTGGAACGAGTGAGTTTAAAACATTGATGAGGATTAAGCATGGGCTTTTATCATATGATAGTAGATACCATATAGATTGTATATGTCGCAGTCAAATCAGGGTTGGCAGAACTGTATGGACTTCAAAAGAGACTTTAACCCCTGAGTTTGTTTCGGTGTTTCTTCTCAGGGTAGTCAGATAGGAAACACCAGCCTCACCTAGCTTTGATTGACGAAAAACAAAATTGACGTGTAAAAGTGTTTTATAAAACCTACTTGCAAAATAAAGATCATTAATCATTTATAGAAGTAGTTGAGCAATTGTTGCTTGTCGCGGGTTCAATACTCTCTCGGTACAAACATTTGTATGGCCTACAGTTACAGATAGTTGTTCCGGGTCTGTGTGTATTGTGTAAGCCAGTTTACAAGTTAGTGATCGCACCCATCGATACAGGAGACACTCCTAGTGTGAAGCAACGTCTGAATAAACACAATCTAGATTAAATCTCACATTAAATTAACTGACTTTTTACTAAACGGCACCATTCGCCTCCGTTTGCTTCCTAGTTGTAGCCGTAATCATCCCCTTCAAACCTTGTCCTGTCCGTGTCGTATTTTAAAATGAATGAAGCTGCTAGTTGAACGGCGCCGTTAAGTTATTAGGCTAGGGCCTAGCCTAATAACTTAACGGCGCCGTTAGGCTGTTAGCTGAATGGCGAATTAAGCTATTAGGTTGTAAATATACCTATTATAGTTAAATATTTTGACCTTGAGGGAAGACGAGACTATTATAACAATGAAGGAAATGGTCAAAAACACGTAGATAAAAGATAAAACAGAAAATTTACCAATTAAGTTTAAAGGCGATCAGACTTGACTCTCAGAACAGTTTTCTAAACAGCTCTACATTATTATTTAGGAGAAACTGGCTTTAGAAGATGATGTTTGTGCGGCTGAAGATCGTGCTTCGGAAATGAGTATTGGTGAGTTCCTTTTTTCATCTAGGTAATGAATCAACAACTTTAAACTCCTCGTCTCTATTACTAAGCTCAAGTCTCACATAGCCTCCATAGCGTAGTCGGCCTTATAATGTTTTGATGCTCCCACTGCTGGGACTCGGGCCTCCTTTCTAGGAGAAGCAATGCTCCGTAATTCACCACGCGGATTCAGTGCGGGTTGGTGGATGTCACACGTCTTCGAATTTTTGGTTTTAGCACATGTCGGTTTCTTCACGATGTTTTCACCGTTTTAAAAGAGCAGTGGTGATGAAATAAATTACATAAAGAAATTACACAAACACGGGTTATCTCAAACATAAGAACTTCTTTGAAGTGTCTAGTGGACACGTGAGCGCGTGAAGTGGTGCGGGCTGTTCGACGCGAGACGCGCGCGGGCAATTCACGCCATGCGCCATAGATTGTTCTTACCGCGTGGCCGCAGTGAGTGCGCAAGAGTGGGCATCTCAAACGAGTTTGAGCTACCGCCGCATGCGCTGTTATGATGGCTCGACTGCGGACAGGCACAAACCGCGCGTTCCCACACACGCGCCGCTCCCCGAATCGAGCTAGTTATCAGTCTGGTCGAGCACTCTGCCAGCGAGCTGATTCTCATAATAAATTTTCACAGGGTGTGTGCTATTGTCGTTTTAATAAGAAAAAATAAAATTAAAGGAGGCGTCCTCGCACTTAGCCAAGTTTTTACTATTAAAATGTTAAGTGGAAAACACGTCTCCCCAGGCTGGCGCAACTGCCGCAACGAGCTGGACGGCGTGCGCGCGGCGTGCGCGCTGGGCGAGCACGCGCTGGCGCTGGAGAAGGCGGCGCACCACGACACGCGCAACGCACGCGACGACGCCTACGACAGGGTGAGCACACGCGCCGGACTCGCTCCCGAGCTCCGCGAGGGAGGCTCATGAAATGCAATACCGAACGCCGAGAACTCTATAAAAAAAAATGAACTTGTCACTTTCAGCCTCGGTCCTTCATTGTTTTTAATCTTTTCTGCATGGAATGAAAATGTTACTTCTATTTAGTGTTAATAGACAAAAAAACCTTACTGAGTCGCGGTACAAAAATTTCGTGTGCCTATAGCCTATACTGCTCTGTTGAAAAAATACTGTTATTACCTACGTAGTGTGGAATCGTATGGTAATTTATTAAAGAATTGTTAATCTCTCCTCAACGGAGTACTACTTATCATTTTTCAGCCTCGTATTGGTTCGGTCTTTCATATTATCTGCATCGCTTTCTAATTGTTTGTCTTTTTACGCTTTCCAATAGCTAAAAACAAATCAAAGTACATAACGGACACAAATACTAATATTTGAAATGAAATCAAATAAATCAAATAAAGATCTTGCCTCACCCCTGGTGATGAGTACGGGTTGCAATTAGACAAAGCGCATGGTATTTCAGTATAAAAGCGCGCGATGAAACTCTGACAGATGGTGTATACAAAATGTACTCGTTAGTGATGTTCTGGTCACGGTCATCCTAAAATTGACCGAATGCGAATCTGATCATGGACTCAACAGTAGTGTACAATTTTATGACTTGGCGCCCCGGGTGGAATATTTGTGAATTATTTGGCCCTGGGCGCCAAGGCGCTCTTCAATCCAGCAGCAGTAACAGCATAATAATTTATTCAGTTGTCAAACTAACTGTACCAGGGGACTTACCCTGACCCTGTTTAAATGTCAGGCGAGCGAGTGAGATAGAGGGATTGGATCCGTAAACTCGCTACATGATTCCTTATAGTCCCTTGAACATCTGGCCGGAATTAAATGGACACAACACTCGTACAGTGGTGGCAGTACGAGTGTCTGTGCAATTTAGTTGCGGCCAGCTGCGCCCGGATAGAGCCCTGCTGACCTTTAAATCCATCTTCTCTGCGAAATATTGATTGATTTACATTATGCTAAGTTCACTTTGAAAAATATTAATCCACCAATTTTTATGAATATTTTTTTTTTTTTTTCTAAAGATCCAAGCCATTTCAAAAGAGTAGAGAAAAGTTTTTTTTTCAAAAGAGTAGAGAGAAATTGCTATATATTTTTTTAGAAATAAGCATTAGTCGCACGAAAAAATCAATAGTTGATAATGTTGTTCATGACGTTAATTTTTTTCAAACCTATTAACCTGACCGTTACCGAGGCGTAGACTTGGAAAGTCACTGTTTCATGGCCCTGCTTGGGCGCTTCTTGGGCTGGGCCTTAACAGTTCAGTTAAGGATCGCGTTAGAGCTTGTGGTAGGGCCACTGTAATGACACTAGGATGTCTTATGAATTTGAACGTGGTCTATTCAGCTAGCTATGTTGGAAGAAGACCTGGCGCAGCACGAGGAGCTGCTGTCATCCGCGGAGGCCGAGGTGGCGGCGCTGCGGCGCCACACGGACGAGAAGCAGAGGGAGCTGGAGCTCACCAGCGCACGGCTCTGCCAGGAGGAAGAGTGAGCCCATTTGATTTGTTTCAGGCTCTTGAACAGCATCGTACCATTATTGATACCATTATTGCTGGGGCATAACCCAGGTGGGGTTGTGCCCCAGCAATAATGGTATCTGATGATATTTTGTTTCTGTAGATCAACCTTTAACAATTATAATTATGCAAGTCTTGTTCACAACAGGCCGAATCATTTAACAATTCAAAAGTTAACGAAGAGAAAGTGGTTCACTATTTTTCTGAATTATCACAATACAATAGTCCAAGATCCCAGTGATCTGACATATAACTTATTTTCACATGGATGAAACCTTGGGTTTTCAGTATCGTCTCAAATGCTTTGCCACGGGATTTCAATTCATACTAAAGTAATATTTAGTATGGATTGAAATCACGTGGCAAAGTCATGGAATAGGCTATAGGATACTTTTGTATAAATTCATCCCTTAGGATATTTTTTTAATTTCACGCAGGAGATGTCGTTGGCAGAATTTCGAGTAACTTCAGCTTTGTAAGAAAAAAATATAGGGTATTTTTCCTAAAAGCTTTGCATTATAAACATTTTACCATCTCCGGTGATCTTCCCGTCAGGGCTCGCTCCCGTTGTTCCCGCGAATGCGCCGCGCTGAACAGCCGCGTGTCTGCAGCCGCCAGCGAGACCAGCGCCCTGCGTGAGGAGCTGGACGACATGCGCGAGGAACTCACGCGCATGCAGCACGAGCTGAAGCTCACCAGGGAACAGCTGGACTGGTGGCCAAGACCACTCACCAAGTAAGTTTGCTGTACAACATGCAAGTGCCATTGTTTTTTTTTTGTTTTTTAATAAGCCCAAAATGAATTGATGTCCTTTGTTATTGTTATATAACACTTGTGACCTAAGCACATACACTTAAGTGGAAATAGGCAGGTCACATATCTATTATATTCGAGGCTTACAGACCAGACATGGAACGTAAAAGTACCCACGTAGTGGCCCACCAGGTAAAAGAGGCTAAGTGTCTTTAAGCTTCATTTTGATGCGACCTTTTTTTTGTGGTCGTGTGCGGCGGTGCCGCCACAAAAAAAAAGTTAGAAGCCGCTTCTACCGGTTCCGGCCACAAGCTGTAGCGCGCTTCAACTCATTTTGTGGCTGTTTCTAGCTTGTTTTTGTGGCGCCTTCGTTTTGGTTTCCCATGTGCGGGGACACTAGGAGAGACCACTGACAAAATGTCAGTCGTGCGAGCGGCGAAAAGAGGGATTGTAGATATGTAGCCTCCTTTAACAGTTCAGTCTAGGTTGTAAAATTGATCGTATTAAGAGGTATCGGTAGGACAATAATTAGCGGATTCATCAAGATAAATGGGAATCATTGGAGGCCTTCAAACGTTATAGTAATGAGTAAAAGGCTTTTTTATTTTATTTATTTGTTTCTTTGTGTCTGTTGACAGAATGTTGGGAGCAGCACGGTCATGGTTCCGCAACCCGAAGTCTGTTCCCGATGCCATCATGTGGACTCTCATACCAGCGAGACACGGCATTCCATAGACTAATCCAAAACATTTAGAAACACTTGTGTAATATTCAGTACGATAATATGTTGCCAACGATAAAAACTACAATATTTTAAGAAAGGTTTTAAAAAGCTATTGTTTAGTATAACGGTTTACAAGGTAAGTTTGGTAAGTATTTTATTTTTATAAGGATGTCAATATTCTAGATGTTATTTCATTATAATGTACTTGTTTCTCGAATTTATTTTTAAGTGATTATTGTTGTTTAGTTTCAGATAATAAAATTGTTTCATATTCAAATAGTTTTTTTTTTATTAACATTGATCACAAGGCCTAGGCATAAGCATAGAGCTTTATAATAATCCAGATGCTGCGCCTCGGGCCTCCTTTCTCTTGTCCTTCTTCTTCCTGCTCTTATCGATTGGTGCAACACGTTTTTTTCTTGCATTCTGTCTTGTCACTCGTCAAACTATCACTAACTCCCTTTTCTTTCATATCACTCCTCACACATTCCATCCAGTTTTTTTTTGCCCTCTAACCATACATCTACACGTATACTCGAAACTCTTTTAGTAACATGCGTTTTATCCCTCCTCTTCACATGACCATACCAAGACAAACGATTGCCTTTCAACTTTCAGTCACTGCACCACTTTCAAACTTTCTTATACTCATTTCTCACTTTATCCATTCTCTTCACACCACATCCTCTACCTAAAGAGAGGCAAATGATCCTTAATCTACCACTCGGACCCAGTGCGGGATGAAGGATCTCGCACAATCTTCAATTTTTTTATTCTAAGACACGTCAATTTTCCTGACGATATTTTCCTTTGCCGTTTTGAGAGCAGTGGTGATAAAAGTAATTTAAGGTACCTGTGTGGTGTGGGGTACCTGTGGTGTGGCGTGAGGGCCGGGGTACCAGAATCACAAGCCAAACATTCGTCATTATCAAAAAATCATCATCGAGATCGTCATCGTCATTTCAGCTGAAAGACGTCCGCTGTTGTCAGACATAACCCCCAAATGTCGTAGTACAACACAACAGTAGCGGTCCTGTACGACTCGCATCCCTCGGATTATTGCAACCCTTTACCAGGTCATTGGTCCACCTTGTAGGAGGGTTTTCCAATACGTGGTCGCCACTCCAGAACCTTTCGGTTTCAATGGGCATCTGTCCTGCGAGCAATGTGCTCTGCCCATTGCCACTTAAGTTTGACGATTATTCTGTAGGTAATCTTGGTTCTCCTGCAGATATTCACATTCCTGGTTCGATCACGCAAGGAAACTCGGAGCATAATCCTATTGACCTTTGGGTGACTTTAAGCGGCAAGCCTTCTGATGAGAGTCAGAGCGACCACGTTTCAGAGACAAGTGTCATCACTGGCAACACGCACTGGTCATAGACTCGTCGCTGCCTGTCCGAATTGGATGGATCAAGTATAGTCTGAGTGAAAGATACATAATTACACATTCATCAATCGACTAAACTAATTTTATAAAGACGAAAGACTTTTTTAAAGAAAAAAAAAGAAAAGAAAGAAAGATTTAAGATTTGATTTTTTTGATTTTTTTTAAGATTTTTTTTTTGTTGTACTTATGTTACGATTTAACTCGACAACTACTTGACTGATTTCAATAATTGTTTCACCAATAGAAATCTACTTCTTTACTGAGTAATATAGGCTTCTGTATGGTAGAAGCTAGTCATCAATAAAACACAAAAAATTGACGTCATCAATTTATTTCAGTCTTACATTTCTAATCAACAATGTTTCAACTACAAAATATCAACATTTGGAATGGTTCCTATCACTGGGGGCGAGCTACGCACTTACATACGTTAACGCTACGAATAACGATTGGAAATAATATTCATATTTTGTTTTACATTATTTTGCCGAAATAATACTTCAATACACAAAATCATTATAAATAGTGGCACTACATAAATATAAATAATATACAGGGTGTAAGGGACAGCCTTCCACAAACTTTAAGGGCTTGCTCAGTAGACAAAACTGAACAATCTTTAAACCCATGGAAATAAACTGATAGCAGAACAGGACAGTTGCGGTCGACTAGAAATACAAAAACAATTTACGCTTAAGCGTGTCACACACACGCTTCTATAATCTTACACAAATAAAAAATGAGAAATAGTAAACAATACTGGATATTTTATACCTGTTCTTAATACAAATTAAATATAAGTAAGTACACAGTCTAAATCCCAGTTTTTTAATAATAAATTTAAAGTTAGGTATTTGCGAAACACATAAAATCTGTCTTTCAGCATTAGTCTGAGTTTGACACGTCCCTAACTTACAAATTCTCAATTCCAAAACCGGATGTTAAGTTTAATTTATCAGGCACCAGTGTACCGAATATGGTACACCATATACCAGCTAACTTAAACCTTATTACGTAAAAATAAGATGGTACCGAGGTTTCGAATTCGGTTCACTGGTGCCTGAGAAGTTGAAGAACTAATTTCTTAATTATAATAATTTTGAAGGTGATCGCTAGTCGCGTCGACAGCTACCGTTGAACTACACTGATTAGGCCTACAGCTCTGCTCACCCCCTTGCTACGTAAACATTAAGATGAAGGCTTTTGAGCTGGTGGCAAGAGATAAGTAGCTGGTATAAGACACATTACGAATGAAAAAGTAACTTTCATTGATGGGCCGTGCTAATATTGCTCGCAGATTCTTAACACAATCTATTCCTATTTTAATATTTGCATATGTTGAGGCCAGTTCTTAGAAATCGATCACTACATGATATGGAAATCGGAAAAGTTTATTTCATATAGACCAGTTACAGGCACTTTTGCATTGTCAAAATGTCGGTCAGTCAAACAAGTGAAGCTAAATTGCACGTAATGCATGCACAAATTGCATGGCCAAGTAAAACAGGACAGCCCTGCTATTCTCTAAGAAAACAGCCTTGAGCGCAGCGCTGGCCGCAGCGACGAAATTCAAATAGGTACATAGGATTAACAATCTAATGAACCTATACATTAGATTGTTAATTCAATGTACTGCGCTCTCGACTCGTCGTGGCGGCTAGCGCTGCGCTCAAGGCTGCTTTGTTAGAGAATCACCGCAGATCGATTTAAACGTTTTAGTTGGCCATATCATGAAGTAACCAATTCTAAGAACTGGCCACGACACATAATATTTACTAGCTTACTTAGCTTCGCCCAGTGCAATGCAAGAGCCTTCTTCGTATATCCGCATGGTTTAGGAGTTAGAGTAAGAAAAGACAGAACGACAGACGCGAGAAGGAATTTTTTTTTATACTATGCGGAGATATTAAGGTAAGCAAACTTTTTTTAATTTTAACCAATTTCCTATATCTAAAGAGGATCTGGTTTTTTTTTATCGCGCTACTTATCTCCGATCCAATCGCCCAAACTTTTAATTTTGACATAGATATTTACAAGATGGCAGCTATCTGTATTTTATATCAATAAGTATGATTACTCTTCCATATAATTAATAATAAGGTATTAACGCCATTTTTGCTACACCAGCAAATAAGACGCAAGAGCAAATATGACGTTAATAAAAATATACTAATAAAATAAATAATAAATAGCTAATTGCTAGTTTTGAAACTGTGCGGATATGTTCGGAGAGTGGACACTTCACACGATTAATTTGAAAAAAAAAATGTAGTTAGTAGGTAAGTGATAAATGTGATATTAGAGTTTATTGGCGAATACAACCTGGCTTAAAAAATAAGTTCACCAAAGGTGCATTTATACACTGGTAAAAATTTCTCCACAAATTCAACATAATATCTAAATGACAGAATATAAAAAATAGATAGATACCTTTTTTTTTATGGTGGGAAAAATCATGCATTGACATCCCCCGCCCTTGGGCGGAGCGGAAGATAGTGTCAGACTCTTACTGACTAAAAGACCCACCCCGTTCCTTCTAGCCTTCATACCGGGGCTCGAGCGCCCTTTCGGATAACCCTGGCCTGGGAACAGCGCGCGCCGTCGACGACTTGGGCTTGGTCCGGACAGTTACCGGACGGCCGGACAGCGAGCTACCCATTGCTCACTGTCCGCAAGCCCGCGTCTACGTTGGCCGGAAATCGGGATCAGAATCCCGGCGACGGCGGCGGCGGCAATAACGCCGTTGCCTGATGCGTTCGGCCTCCTCCTTTGCAAGCATTACTGCTTCGCAGAAGTCGGCTCGCGCCTGCCACTCCTCCTCGCTCCGGACCATGGCCTCAACGCGCGGCCCGGCGCGAGAGGTCTCCGCCGCCGATCGCCCCCACGAGGGCACGGCGATGCTCCGCCCAAGCAGGGCACACCTCGACCGTGTGCTCCACCGTGTCCTCCGGGCGTTCCGCACAGTGGCGACACCCGGGCGTCACTTCCGCATGAATCCGGTGCAGGAAACTCCCGAACGAACCATGTCCGGTGAGGACCTGCGTCATGCGGAAGGTAAGTACGCCGTGAGGCCTTTCCAGCCACGCCTCAAAGAGGGGACTTACCGCCATGATTGTGGCGTGCCCAATAGATAGATACCTAAAATATGATAAGTGTCTTCTCACCAAAACAATAAAATGCAATCATATTGCGAAATGTGAGTGTATCATAATAATATTATGACTAGAACCATAATAAACATGTTGAAACCTAAGTCGCTAAATTATAATTAATTAATAAGTTTGACTGAACACTAACAACATTGCTTTTATCCTAAGTTAAGAACAGCTTATCTTACGACGACAATTTTAACTAGTATAATTTAGGGAAACTGTCTAAAATTGGTACAAAGATTTAAAATGGGAATAAAATCATATTACCTCCAGATACATTTGGTCATTTGGAGGTAATTTGTGCCTTGAAAATATGCTGTATCTAGCTACTTAGGGTGTTTTTAATATAGTACGGATTTCATAACGCGTGCGGGATTGCCCCGCAAGCAGAAAATTTCAAAATGCAAAAAAACTCGCCCCGCGTGTGTAGTCCACGCATTACAATAAATACTTGTATGCAATGGACATTTGCGGGGGTTACGCGTGCGGGGCAATCCCGCAAAATATCGATACCAGAAAGCGGTATAGTGTTAGACAGTTCCCAAAATTAAACAAGTTAAAACTTTACCGTAACACCGTATACATTCAAAGACGATCTCACACAGAAGTATACATCCACTGGATTTATTACTATTACATACATACATTATCAATAATTATCATATATTATTTATTAATTGTAATTATTCATATTAAATGCAACTTTGGAGTTTAGATTGGAGTTATAGAACAGTTTAGGCCAAAACATAATACTTTGCACTAAAATTAAGATAGTTTTTGAAATCGATTTCAGGTTTAAATATCATAAAATGCTTAAATATCGTATAGAAAATATACATAAACTAACATTTATTATAGTTTTACAAACAAGAAGAATATTGTTTAAATTATTTAAGTATGTCAACAGAACACCAGGTTCTTATTATTGGATGGTAAAATATTAGAACTTGAAATCTAATTCAATGTTTTTAATAGTTTTACATTCACAGAAAATGTTATAAATACTCTAGATCTCAGAAAATTAACTAATTGTTAAAACAAATAAATATCAATAATTAAATATTTAAGAACAATACCGCAAAATACTTTTCTTTATAAATAATGTTGATAGTTTTATTTTTTATTGCGAAATAAATCTACTACTTTCTCTATAATTAAATTAAAATTCGCTCAGATCTAAATAAAACTCCTACTTAAGGATTGGTTAAAAAAAAGTAACCTATATAAGCTGCCTCACTGAGCAAAGGTTAAAAATGTATGCCTCTTGTAGGTACAGTTAACAAAAGAGATAGTGTAACAGGTGACCAGGTGGCTGCAACCTACGCTTGCTTTGCAAATCATATTGCTAGTCCTGTCTAATAGCATGTGGCCCCCGAGTGCGCATAAGGTCGGATCAAATAGACTAAACAAGCGAATGCAAAGCAAATGCTAACCCCACTTGATCAAATTATATTTGTGTAAGTAAGGATAAATATTTACGATGATTTATCCATAGTAAAACATAATGAAAATAATGCTCTTGTGTTATAATTTCCCAAGCAGACCTGATTCTTTTTATTTTAACCCCTCTTTATATTTCCAATGCAATAATAATTAGTTTTGACTATGCAGTGCGCTACAAATGTATTATTTTCTAAACCTGTAACTCATCTCTTTTGTTGGCCGTACTTTTCAAAGTCAACGACATTAAAAAATAATATATTTCGTAAATTAATAGCCTCGGTTACCGACACTAACGTTTTATGCTTCACTTTGTAAAAAAAATCTATAGTTATTTAGTTATTTTAAGACTAAGGGATCGGGCTAAATATTCTTAATTCATTTTTGAGACTCCTGATGTTAATGAAGATTTTTCTATTTCTCAGTTAAACATCTACAAATAACGTGCAGGCATCTTTGTGTAATATAATGATCACAATGCTAATTAGACGCCTTTGTAACTAACTTTCTTTTAATTTATTTTACAAATACTTTCTGTAATGTGCAATAGTTTTTTACAAGAGCAATGTTTTTGCTTTAAATTCAAAATCAGATTTAAATTTTATAAATAATTGTTTTTACATTATCTTTTCTCATTCTTCCCAAAATGCCATAACTTTCAAAATTTTAATATTTTTGTCAAGTTTATATTATAATTGTTTTATTAATTTAGTTTTCTTGTGTAAGCGATCACTTAATAATAACAATGACAATAAACATAGATGTTTCCTTAATTCGTTATTGTCATACGTTTATCAATTCCATGTAGATGGACTTCGTCTTTGGCAGGATTCTATTAAAATTTAAAGGCTCATGGACCCATATTACTCATATTTATGAAGAATATACTTCGGAGACTCAGAACACATTTATCACACCGGATTTCTTAAAGGTTCTTCACCACTACACGACTGGGTCACAGACTTTACTAAACGCTATGATTGGCTGAGTGAAACATCGACAGCCAACAGATCTTAGAACAATATTTTTGTTTACTTTTAGAAACCAGGTGTTTATGTCTCAAGAGGTTACCAAGAAGGCAGCCATCTTTCCGTTGCCTGTCTCCCTGTACAATGGACGCGTGTGGGCGAACATGGGCCGCTGCGAGCCGCAACACGACACGTGCGCACAACAAGCTGACGTAGAGTTATGACTAGTTGAGACTGATCCGCTCGCTTACTTTCATTTACATTCCAATCACTCGACGGCGATCCCGCGATTATATACTACGTAATAGTTAAAATAGGCCTCTGTCCAGCAGTGGGATAAATAAGGCTTTAAATAAATTGGAAACAGTTTCTCTGTTGATAATACACTTATAACTTTTTTTGTTACGATAACACATTGAATTTTCTCAATTGTGCCAAAGACATAAGGTTTAAATTGAAATTATTAACGCGGTAGCGTTAAATATAATAACACAGTGATCAAGAAACTCGCTTGACATTGTTAGGTATATTTTTTACCTGTAAGTTCGTTAATATACAGATAAAAATGACTTTGTAATATAATAAATACAACCTACAAATTTTACGAAAGGACATTTATAAAATTTGTGGAACGAGCCGAGTTTGTTAATATACAACATTATTTTTAGAATACACCACTAAATTTCAATCGTTTTAATCCCGTGGAGGGTCGATCCGGTATAGGAAACACTTCAAAACTCGTATTAATTTACGCATGTACGAAATTAATTTCTATAGGAAAACGTCAGCTGAGCGAGTTCAATGACCTGCAGGTAATAGTCGGCGTTCCGTGCAAACTACCTACAGGTCATTGAACTCGCTCAGCTGGGATTAAAACGATTAAAATTTAGCGGTGTAAACGAAACCTGAATAGTTTGTTGAGAATCAGTAACTAAATCGATTCCAATAATTTTTACACCAAGTTATATTTTTTGCAAAAATATTTAAAAAGGTCACAAATTGGACACCATCGACACTAAGTACAACATAAGTCACGGAGGGTCATAGCGCACAGCTGTTTTCCACGAGCAAAACAACCCGTCAGTCACCCGCATGGCTCGGTGACCATGTATTTGAGCGGATAACCGGGTAACATAACAAGCTTGTGACTTTGTGATTTTTCATGATACGGTTTTGAAATTTTGTACATAGTCTTTACATAAATATACTAGAGAAGTGTCTCAGGCTTCGCATATACTAAAAATTAGGATGTACATCTTCGGATATCTTAGAACCAAATAATAATCATTGTATACAACAAATCAAGCAAGTCTCCAACCAGAGATGTGCCATCAGCCGACAAGCGTGCCTGTCAAGCCGTGTCCTGTCACGCCAGGCCTAGATCATGCCGAAGCCCTCGCCGCCCTCGTTGATGGCCCACAGCAGCGCGTGCACGAGCTGCTCGTAGCTGTCGTAGTCGGGCAGGCACAGCTGGTTGAAGCACGTGTGCGCGGTCGGCAGCGCGCCGAAGTTAGGCGCCGCTGTGATCTGGAAACGGGGGTTTAGCTCCTGGAATGGAAACGTGCTGGTTAGGTTTTGTACGTAAGTAACGGTTGAATTATTAGGTAAGGTATTTATTTAGTTATATTATATCTAGGTTATACTGTCTCAATGCTGGATAAAGATCTTCCTTCTTTCCTTCCATTGTTGCCTGTTTTGAGCTACTTCTTGTTAATTCCTAAGAAAGACATCTAAGTCGTCCTGCCAACTTCTTCATGGTCTGGGCGACCACGTGTTGTGATAAATCGCACTAATTTTGTGTTTTACGGGATCACTGCACTGACCTGGAAGCCTCCAGAAGGTAGCTGCGAGCAGCCCGTGGTGAACTGCAGCAGCCTGGCTCTCTCCTCGGTGCTGAAGTTGGCGAGCGCCGCCCAGAACCAGCTCAGCAGGCGCTCCCAGTCGCGCCCCGACCCCGACACCAGCGCGTGCGCGCGCCAGTCCGACACCGACACCTCGCCCGTGCCGCACACCAGCAGCTGGACACCACACCAACATTTTATTACAAACAGACGGCACCCGAACAATTTGTAGAAAAATGTTAACTGTTGTTGTTAAGTTGAAATTCTTAAATTACAACCCGGCTCCGAATTAGTAAAATCCAAACATTGCCGCGATGTCCCCACGATACAGGCGCGATGTCCCCACGATACAGGCGCGATGTCCCCACGATACAGGCGCGATGTCCCCACGATACAGGCGCGATGCCCCCACGATACAGGCGCGATGTCCCCACGATACAGGCGCGATGTCCCCACGATACAGGCGCGATGACCCACGATACAGGCGCGACGTCCCCACGATAAAGGCGCGATGTCCCCACGATACAGGCGCGATGTCCCCACTATACAGGCGCGATGTCCCCACGATACAGGCGCGATGACCCACGATACAGGCGCGATGACCCACGATACAGGCGCGACGTCCCCACGATAAAGGCGCGATGTCCCCACGATACAGGCGCGATGTCCCCACTATACAGGCGCGATGTCCCCACGATACAGGCGCGATGTCCCCACGATACAGGCGCGATGCCCCCACGATACAGGCGCGATGTCCCCACGATAAAGGCGCGATGTCCCCACGATACAGGCGCGATGACCCACGATACAGGCGCGACGTCCCCACGATAAAGGCGCGATGTCCCCACGATACAGGCGCGATGTCCCCACTATACAGGCGCGATGTCCCCACGATACAGGCGCGATGTCCCCACGATACAGGCGCGATGTCCCCACGATACAGGCGCGATGCCCCCACGATACAGGCGCGATGTCCCCACGATACAGGCGCGATGTCCCCACGATACAGGCGCGATGACCCACGATACAGGCGCGACGTCCCCACGATAAAGGCGCGATGTCCCCACGATACAGGCGCGATGTCCCCACTATACAGGCGCGATGTCCCCACGATACAGGCGCGATGTCCCCACGATACAGGCGCGATGTCCCCACTATACAGGCGCTATGTCCCCACGATACAGGCGCGATGTCCCCACGATACAGGCGCGATGTCCCCACGATACAGGCGCGATGTCCCCACTATACAGGCGCGATGTCCCCACGATACAGGCGCGATGTCCCCACGATACAGGCGCGATGTCCCCACGATACAGGCGCGATGTCCCCACTATACAGGCGCGATGTCCCCACGATACAGGCGCGATGTCCCCACGATACAAGCACGATGCTCTCACGATACAAGGGCGAAGTCCCCACAATACCGGCGACGTACCTCCAGCTCGTTCTCGTCGAAGATGGCGAGCAGGTTGTCGGGCACGAGCAGCGTGAGGCCGCGCAGGAAGGCGTCAGTCTCCGTGCGCACGCGCGCCGCCAGCCGCCACTGCGCCAGCGCGTCCAGGTACGCTATCTTGGTGCTGTTGCGCACCTGCACATACCATTTCAATTCAAAGTAATTTATTAAAATTTGGACGGCCCCTAAAACGTCCATCCATCGTCATTTTCTAAAGCTGAGTAGATATTACGCAACACACATCCAAGTAATACATATTTAATAAATTAGAGAGAATAAGAGCAAAGTTTTGTTACGAACGTAGGTAATCAAATGCCGGTTTAAAAGTAATGTCTTTATTAAACACAAACAAAACAATACTACATTGTTACACTAGGGGTGAAAGGAACTCATTTCGTCCCGAGAAGGAGATGGCTGCCGAGCGCAGCGAGGTCGCTAATTCGAGGGGGTAAATGGGTTACTTTCACCCCGAGGTAAACACTGTGCTTATGAATACGAGGAGAATATGCCATTACGAATACGAGGAAACTAAAAATAAAATAAAAAGTTTGTAAAACCTGAGTCGTGTCGTACCTATGATTTTAAGTAGATATCTTTCTTCTGATTTAGGCGGTAAAAGGTAGTCCTGCCAGCCTCTTCTGTTATGAAATTAGGCGTTAAATCATTATTTTAATCTGATAAACATAACGTGTTAATACAAATTTCTGTTGTACGGAAATGTAAACAAAACTCGAAAAAATCAACGACTTTTTGTTTTTTTGCCACTTTCCCGCCATCTTGTTTTTTTTTTATGCGGCCGGCCAACTATTTAGCCTCATTAATGAAAAATTAGAGCTTAATTGTAATCTTTTAAAAATAAAGTATTTTTCATTACTCATACTCTGAAAGTAGGTCTGAAGTTGCCCGCGGAGCGGGCTGAAAGTGATACTTTTCATCCCTAGGGAGTTTTACTTTACAATTGACAGCTGTCAAATTATTAAAAAAAAAAAACTAGTTCAATCTTCACATTTCTATTAAACCATGTTCCAATTTTCCATACAGCCAGTCAATCACAGCGCGATATAAAATTGAGACAAGTATTAATTAAATAATATTATATTTTAAGTGATTTATTTGTTCAACTATTTCTTTAAAATACTTTATTTTTAAAAGATTACAATAGATTCTAATTTTTCATTATTGAGGCTGAATAGCTTGCCGGCCGCAGAAAAAAAAAAAAAAAAAAATGGCGGGAAAGTGGCAATCAGTCGTTGGCTTTTTCGAGTTTTGTTTACATTTCCGTACAACGAGATTTGTATTAACACGTTGTGTTTATCAGAATAAAATAGTGATTTAACGCCTAATTTCATAAGAGAAGAGGCTAAAGCAGCAGTGGAATACCTTTTACCGCCTAAATCAGAAGAAAGATACCGACTTAAAATCATAGGTACGACGGCTAAGGTTTTACATACTTAATTTTTAGTTTTTAGTTTCCTCGTATTCGTAATGAAAAGCACAGTGTTTACCTCGGGGTGAAAGTAAGCCATTTAGTCCCTCGAATTAGCGACCTCGCTTCGCTCGCCCGCCAACTCCTTCTCGGGACGAAATGTGTTACTTTCACCCCTAGTGTAACAATGTACTATTAAAGAAATATTGAACAAATAAATCACTTAATATATAAAACTATTTAATTAATACTAGTCTAAGTTATTTCAATTTTATATCGCGCTGTGATTGACTGGCTGAATGGAAAATTGGAACATGGTTCAATAGAAATGAGAAGCTAAAACTAGTTTTTTTTTTTTAAATAATTTGATAGCTGTCAGTTGTAAAGTAAAACTCCCTAGGGATGAAAAGTATCACTTTCAGCCCGCTCCTCAGGCAACTTCAGACCTACTTTCAGAGTATGAGTAATGAAAAAACAATTTATTTATACATCAATAAATTAAAATATTGCCTTATTTCTATTGCTGACGCGTTTCTTTGTTGAAAATTGCGATGCCCCCGCTAGGGGGCGTGATAAGTGGTGCCAGGATTGCGCCCTCTGACTGCGGAGGCGGGGTCTGTTACAACCAACGGATCTGTCGTTGGGGTGCCTATCTAGGCTTAGCGGCACTAGAGCGGATCGGTTCTATGTGTTAATGTATGTGAGTGTGTATTCTGTGCACATCACGGCGCTGCTGCACACAGCACCGACTCTTCACGAAATCACGACACACCGGCGATCAGTGCCCGCCCGGTCGTGTCGTCTCGTTTAGTCCACTTCTCACAATGTCAACCGGTCTTAAAATGCCCACGTGAGACCCCTAGCGCTGCGTTGAAAAATAACCAGAGTAATGTAATGTAATTGCAATCCATGGTCGTTCTTTTATAACTCGAGTAGCTCTAGCTACCCTAGAGTTAACCCAATTAGCTCTCACTATGAGCAGGGTAGGTTGAACTCGTTCGCGTTAAAAAATGCCAGGGTAGAGTAATTTACCCGATGACGTCATTAGAGTTAACTCTAAACTCAAATTCACACGGTTCACACCGCAGGGACGACAAGTGTATGTGTGTGAGCTGCAACGTGTGGCGCCGCTGACGGAGCTGCAGCACGCACTGTGAGCCCGGCTAACGCGCGCGCAGCGAGCCTACAGCGGTTTACACCGCAGGGACGACAAGTGTATGTGTGTGAGCGGCATGTATTTTGTAACATGCGATGCCGATGACAGGTCGCGCTCTCTATTCAATGCGTGACTCTAACATGATTGTGTACAGAGGCGAGCCCACTCACCGCTTAAGATCGGTTTTACAGGGTGAGCCAGAAATATTTTAGAAAAATACGTTTCAAGGCCACACTAGAACAATGCGACTGTATTGTTTTTCGCGAGTTATACATTAAAAAATGTAATTTTATAGAAGTTCGTGACATCATTCGAATTTCGACGCTATTGTCTACGACGAAAGGTCCTTTATCAATCGATTAACAATACAAATACCTTCGTACGTGAACTTTCATCAAGTTTTGCAGAGCTTGATATAGATTTCATGTCTTGAACTTTCATTTAGCAAAACGTTTTAATTATTTAACGCTACTATTAATTTTAGCGGAGATATAATTGATTCAAGTTTCACGGCGTAACAATATTATGTTGACAAAATTTTTTATTTAATCAGATTACATATTATAATAATTATGATTGTTGGAGCAGAAATGTTCTGGAAGCCGGCGTCGGAAGGCCTCCCACAAAGTGGACCGATGTCTGCCAGGTCATTAGGGTTGTGGGAATTCGATGGATGCGAGACGCACAGAACCGTTCATTGTGGCGACACTTTAGGGAGGCCTACGAGTATGTCCAACAGTCCACTATTGAGACGTCCACGTCTTTCGGCTGAAATGATGATGATGTCATATTATGATCATTGTACCATATTTTGATTGAGCTACATACCCGTATGGTGGAGCCGTTGGGCAGCAGGTCGTGCGTCTCCACGAGCCGGCCCTGCGCGTCGTACACGTCGTCGCAGAAGTACAGCTCGGGCACGGAGTCGCCGGCGTCCAGGTCCGTCTCCAGCACGTACTTGATCTTCGACAGGTACAGCTCGGGGTCGTCTTGTTCGAAGTACTGCCAAAAAAATATTATTTTAGAGATCCAAAGTAGGAACACTTCTATCACGGGTAGCTCCACTCTATCATCCTTTGCCATGCTTGATACTGACGAGTCAGAGGTAGAAAATATAATCATGTCCTTGAAAGATGAATGTGCAGTTGGATGGGATGAAATATCAAATAAACTTATTAAACAGTTCAGGAATATTTTAGTACCTCCACTGACTTACATTTTTCGAATGTGTTTATCTTTGGGTATTTTTCCCGAGTGCCTCAAAAAAGCGGTTGTTATCCCCGTTCATAAATCTGGCAGTAAAGAACAAGTAACCAATTACAGACCTATTTCTCTACTGCCTGCTATGTCTAAAATATTGGAAAAAATCATAAATAAAAGGTTGTTCAAATATCTAGAGGACAAATCAATTTTATCGGAGCGTCAGTTTGGTTTTAGACCTAAAATTTCAACTGCCGATGCCGTACATCATCTGACTGACTTTCTAGCGCAAGAACTTGACAAGGGTAACCATACAGTAGGTATTTTCCTGGACCTCGCCAAGGCTTTTGACACAGTATATATTCCTACTCTATTGCGCAAGCTTGAGACAGTAGGTATAAGAGGTATTCAGCTAAAACTTTTCAAAAGTTACCTAGAAGACCGTACTCAGTGCGTTAAGATTGGCAGTGTCCTCAGTGTAGACCAAAAAAACACGTCTTTTGGTGTTCCCCAAGGAAGTGTATTAGGGCCTACTTTATTTTTGATATACATAAATGACCTATGTAATCTAAAACTAAAGCACGGCATAGCTATATCTTACGCTGATGACACTGCTCTTCTTTTTTCGGCTGAATCTGAACATGAAGTCCACAAGCTTGCGCAAGACGGCTTCAATATTGTAAATAAATGGCTTCAGCACAACTCATTAACCCTAAATACAGATAAAACCAATTATATAAAGTTTTCCATGCGCAAACAAAGTTCAAATAATTCCTCAACGTTGTATGCTCATTGTTGTACAGTCCCCGCAGAATGCCCGCTTATGTGTCCCAATATTAATAAGACTAACAAAATAAAATACCTAGGTGTTATAATAGATGAGACCCTTACGTTCAAACAACATATGGAAGTCTTAAATAATAGAGTTCGTAAGCTGATATTCGTGTTTAAACAGTTGCGACATATTGCGGATTCAAAAATAATAAAGCAAGTTTATTTTGCTCTATGTCAGTCAATTTTGACATACTGCATTACCTCATGGGGTGGAGCAGGCAAAACTTTATTACTACCAATCGAAAGAGCCCAAAGAGCGATTCTTAAGGTGTCTACTTGCCGCCCTTTCCTTTTTCCCACTGACCTGCTCTACAAAACTTGTGAAGTACTAACAGTCCGGCAGTTATTTATAATGAGCATTGTACTAAAACAACACGCAGCCCTCCGCTTCAGCACTGAACTTACTAAAAAGAGACGGAAAGATATAGTTTGTCCTACAAACAGCACAAAACATGCATTTACATCCAGATTTTTTGTGTTTCTGGGACCACTACTCTATAATAGACTTAATGCAAAAGCAAATATTTATTCCCTAAATTATGTAAATTGCAAGAAAACCCTCAAGGAAACACTTCAAAGTTTGTCATATGAAGACACAGAAAAGTTATTAGTTGTACTCAAATAGAGATTAATTGCACTTTTTATTATGATTAGTTAGCTTAGTTAATATACAAAGATTTTAGCAAGTAAGATTTTTATACTGTTTACACCTCTTTTACGTACCTATTAGTTGACTACTTTACTTTTTGTTAAATAGTTACAGTGATTATTTTAGTTATTTTACCTTCTCTCGCCTGAAACACAGGATGTCCTAGTTCAGGCATATAACACATGTGAACTCTACATAGAATTAAGAAAAAAAAAAAAAATTATATACTGTATTACTTTATACCTTTTGAATAAAATTATTATTATTAAAAAAAAAATATTATTATTATTATTAAAAGTTCTTTTTTAAGGCCAACGCTGCGCTAAGTGAGAGCCCGCGTGTGCACACGTCGCGTGACGTCGTGTGCGGCGCTCCCTGTAGCGGAAAACGGATACCTGCGCGGTTTCGCTAGTTGAACTTTAACGGTGTGCATGTAGTCGTGCCGATGGAGAATTTTAATGTGTTATTAGGTAGCAAAACAGACGCGGGTTGCTGATGAGCACTTTTATATGGGACCGCGCGGGCGACTGCATAATGCAGCGTTCGGCCTTAGTCCTAGGTTGAACGCCAGTTATACTTTTTTCAATATTACGATTTAGATTCCTATCTAAGAAAATTTAATTTTCAAAAAGTCAAAGATACTATTTCAGTTAAAAAAAAAAAAAAAACAATTATTTCATAGTACAAGTCTACCTTATAATGCACTCGGAGGCCAATGATCTGCGCGAGGAAGGAGCGTGTGAGGCGCGCCCTCACTAGCTGCCGATAGGAGCCTCCCAACGCACTCTCGTACAAGCACTTGCCTACCAGCTTGCCCGCTAGCTCGAAGTGTTTAAGCTGGAATACAAAGACTTTAGTTGAGGAATGTTGTAGGTTAGAATTTGCATGTTTGTCTGTGAAAAAGAAAATTAAGGTTATTGATGAACTAATATCCAAAAATCTTCGCAAATATTGCAGCCGGCGGTCGGGGTTACGGCCCGTTCATGACCTTGTCGCTGACTGGTAGCGTAGCGCGACGTGGCGAACGGGAAGATCAAAAGTATGAAAATGTTTGACGCCACGAGACGCCGCTCATAGCGAAAACGCTCCACTTATTGATGCTGCTCCCCTCGCCGCACCGCGCGCGGCTGAGATCGAAGTCATGACCAGGCCGTTAGAGTGCACTCGGCAGGTGAGGCTCACCTTGAGGTGCGGCGGCCGGTCGGGGTTGGGGTGCACTCGGCAGGTGAGGCTCACCTTGAGGTGCGGCGGCCGGTCGGGGTTGGGGTGCACGAGGCAGGTGAGGCTCACCTTGAGGTGCGGCGGCCGGTCGGGGTTGGGGTGCACGCGGCAGGTGAGGCTCACCTTGAGGTGCGGCGGCCGGTCGGGGTTGGGGTGCACTCGGCAGGTGAGGCTCACCTTGAGGTGCGGCGGCCGGTCGGGGTTGGGGTGCACGAGGCAGGTGAGGCTCACCTTGAGGTGCGGCGGCCGGTCGGGGTTGGGGTGCACGAGGCAGGTGAGGCTCACCTTGAGGTGCGGCGGCCGGTCGGGGTTGGGGTGCACGAGGCAGGTGAGGCTCACCTTGAGGTGCGGCGGCCGGTCGGGGTTGGGGTGCACGAGGCAGGTGAGGCTCACCTTGAGGTGCGGCGGCCGGTCGGGGTTGGGGTGCACGAGGCAGGTGAGGCTCACCTTGAGGTGCGGCGGCCGGTCGGGGTTGGGGTGCACGAGGCAGGTGAGGCTCACCTTGAGGTGCGGCGGCCGGTCGGGGTTGGGGTGCACGAGGCAGGTGAGGCTCACCTTGAGGTGCGGCGGCCGGTCGGGGTTGGGGTGCACGAGGCAGGTGAGGCTCACCTTGAGGTGCGGCGGCCGGTCGGGGTTGGGGTGCACGAGGCAGGTGAGGCTCACCTTGAGGTGCGGCGGCCGGTCGGGGTTGGGGTGCACGAGGCAGGTGAGGCTCACCTTGAGGTGCGGCGGCCGGTCGGGGTTGGGGTGCACGTGGCAGGTGAGGCTCTCCTTGAGGTGCGGCGGCCGGTCGGGGTTGGGGTGCACTCGGCAGGTGAGGCTCACCTTGAGGTGCGGCGGCCGGTCGGGGTTGGGGTGCACGAGGCAGGTGAGGCTCACCTTGAGGTGCGGCGGCCGGTCGGGGTTGGGGTGCACGAGGCAGGTGAGGCTCACCTTGAGGTGCGGCGGCCGGTCGGGGTTGGGGTGCACGAGGCAGGTGAGGCTCACCTTGAGGTGCGGCGGCCGGTCGGGGTTGGGGTGCACGAGGCAGGTGAGGCTCACCTTGAGGTGCGGCGGCCGGTCGGGGTTGGGGTGCACGAGGCAGGTGAGGCTCACCTTGAGGTGCGGCGGCCGGTCGGGGTTGGGGTGCACGAGGCAGGTGAGGCTCACCTTGAGGTGCGGCGGCCGGTCGGGGTTGGGGTGCACGAGGCAGGTGAGGCTCACCTTGAGGTGCGGCGGCCGGTCGGGGTTGGGGTGCACGAGGCAGGTGAGGCTCACCTTGAGGTGCGGCGGCCGGTCGGGGTTGGGGTGCACTCGGCAGGTGAGGCTCACCTTGAGGTGCGGCGGCCGGTCGGGGTTGGGGTGCACGAGGCAGGTGAGGCTCACCTTGAGGTGCGGCGGCCGGTCGGGGTTGGGGTGCACGAGGCAGGTGAGGCTCACCTTGAGGTGCGGCGGCCGGTCGGGGTTGGGGTGCACGAGGCAGGTGAGGCTCACCTTGAGGTGCGGCGGCCGGTCGGGGTTGGGGTGCACGAGGCAGGTGAGGCTCACCTTGAGGTGCGGCGGCCGGTCGGGGTTGGGGTGCACGAGGCAGGTGAGGCTCACCTTGAGGTGCGGCGGCCGGTCGGGGTTGGGGTGCACGAGGCAGGTGAGGCTCACCTTGAGGTGCGGCGGCCGGTCGGGGTTGGGGTGCACGAGGCAGGTGAGGCTCACCTTGAGGTGCGGCGGCCGGTCGGGGTTGGGGTGCACGAGGCAGGTGAGGCTCACCTTGAGGTGCGGCGGCCGGTCGGGGTTGGGGTGCACGAGGCAGGTGAGGCTCACCTTGAGGTGCGGCGGCCGGTCGGGGTTGGGGTGCACGAGGCAGGTGAGGCTCACCTTGAGGTGCGGCGGCCGGTCGGGGTTGGGGTGCACGAGGCAGGTGAGGCTCACCTTGAGGTGCGGCGGCCGGTCGGGGTTGGGGTGCACGAGGCAGGTGAGGCTCACCTTGAGGTGCGGCGGCCGGTCGGGGTTGGGGTGCACGAGGCCGGTGGGCGAGTCGTGGAACGACACGAACAGCCCGAACTTGGAGTCGAACAGCTGCCCGCACAGCAGAGAGAACCACTCGCGCCGCACGCCGCCCCAGTCCACACCTGAAAAACGTATTATTCGTTATTTTTCTTACGCTAATACAATATTTTTTCTTTCTACCCTCATCTCACATTAATTGGGGTCGGCGCAACACTTTTTTTTTCTTCCCTGTCCTGTTACTCGGCACTCTCGCACAATCCATCCATCATCATCATCTTTGCTGCTAATACAAAACGTAAGGTTAATGTATAAACTAGTAGTTCCATACCCTTTTTTTTTTATGGTGGGTAAAAATCATGCATTGACATCCCCCGCCCTTGGGCGGAGCGGGAGATAGTGTCAGACTCTTACTGACTAAAAGACCCACTCCGTTCCTTCTAGCCTTCGAACAGGGGCTCGAGCGCCCTTTCGGATAACCCTGGCGCCAGTAGGCTTCGACCCGGCTGGGTCCCTGCTGTTGCTGACAACTCCTTGAGGCGCGCGGGAACAGTGCGCGCCGTCGACGACTTGGGCTTAATCCTGACAGTTACCGGACGGCCGGACAGTGAGCTAAGTAGTCCATACCCTGCTCGCCCTGGAACGTGACGTCGAAGTTCTTGCACCAGTCCTGCACGGTGAAGTGTCTGGTGGCCTTGAGGCTGGTCCGCAGCAGCTCGGAGCGGAGCACGCGGATGGCCAGCTTCTCGTGCGGGTGGCGCGAGTGGGCCTTGCGGATCTCGCTGTAGAAGAAGTCTTGTTTGTTCTGTGGGAGAAAAAATATATAGTTTAGAAATAGGATTAGTGTATTACTAAGAGTTTTTAAAAATTTACGCATTTTTTTTATATTCATTCACTAGTAGTGAATCACTACTGATGTTGATCACTATCGATAGATATAATATTATGCTATGTGTTGAAAAATAAAATACTATTTTGGTCTTTTTGAATAAAATATAATTTTGCAAATATCTACTATATAAAAATAAGTGGGGTTTTCCTTCCTGACGCTATAACTCCAGAACGCACGAACCGATTTCCACGGTTTTGCATTCGTTGGAAAGGTCTCGGGCTCCGTGAGGTTTATTAGAGTAGGGTAGAGTAGAGTAGGGTAGGGTAGAATAGAGTAGAGTAGGGTAGAGTAGAGTAGGCTAGGGTAGAGTAGGGTAGAGTAGGGTAGAGTAGAGTAGAGTAGAGTAGAGTAGAGTAGGGTAGGGTAGAGTAGGGTAGAGTAGGGTAAGTAGGGTAGGGTAGGGTAGGGTAGAGTAGGGTAGAGTAGAGTATAGTAGGGTAGGGTAGGATAGAGTAGGGTAGAGTAGGGTATAGTAGGCTGAAGTAGGGAAGAGCGGGAGCGAAACCGCGCGGGCAAAAGCTAGTGGTTAATAAATAATAGTTCTTATGATACTCGTTTATAATAAATATTATTCGGTATTCGAATAAATTTGATATTTCGTTTTATTATAGATATACTAATTTGATGATAGTTTGTTTTTATGTTTTATTTTTTGTTTGTAAGGGGTAATCTGGTCAAATTGCTAAAATCGTTTCACTGATAAACAGCTGCTTTATCCCTGAGTGCCATAAGCTATATTTTATATACACAGATGAAGCTGCGGGCAAAAACTAGTCTGTTATAAAACTAGTCTGCATCGTACAGTTACCTTGAAGGTGTCCTCTCCGCCGCAGTTGGCGATGAGCAGCTGCGTGAAGGTGGCGGCGATGAGGTCCCGCTCAGCCGACACCAGCTCCAACTGCGGCTGCACGCCGTCCTCCAGCGTGAACTAGTCTGCGTCGTACAGTTACCTTGAAGGTGTCCTCTCCGCCGCAGTTGGCGATGAGCAGCTGCGTGAAGGTGGCGGCGATGAGGTCCCGCTCAGCCGACACCAGCTCCAACTGCGGCTGCACGCCGTCCTCCAGCGTGAACTAGTCTGCGTCGTACAGTTACCTTGAAGGTGTCCTCTCCGCCGCAGTTGGCGATGAGCAGCTGCGTGAAGGTGGCGGCGATGAGGTCCCGCTCAGCCGACACCAGCTCCAACTGCGGCTGCACGCCGTCCTCCAGCGTGAACTAGTCTGCGTCGTACAGTTACCTTGAAGGTGTCCTCTCCGCCGCAGTTGGCGATGAGCAGCTGCGTGAAGGTGGCGGCGATGAGGTCCCGCTCAGCCGACACCAGCTCCAACTGCGGCTGCACGCCGTCCTCCAGCGTGAACTCTCCGCCCGGACCTGACCCGACTGGCGTTGGCTTCAGAATTAACTGAGACGAGAAAAACACTTTCATTTCGATCAAAACATTACATTTCCAACATAAATGTCAATCCTGTAATCACTCATTTGAATTGCAAACCGTTCAATTAAGTTTTTTATGCGTGTATGTATACATCTAAGGCTATACGCCTATTCCTGCTAAGAAAATAGTGACTCATCAGTACTACTGCAAAATATCAGCGTATCTACACTGGGGTAAAACTTAAAGCAAACTTTTTATTACACAGTATTTTCATTTTCAAATCTTATCAAAATCGTCAACATTTTCGTTTACATTTTTTTTTTTTTCTAGCCCTTGCTGTCCCACTGCTGGAAAAAGGCCTCCCCCAAGTCTTTCCAAACTTTCTTCTCCTGCACCGTCTCGAATCAGTCCTTGCGGTACGCGTCCAGATCATGCCGCCACCTCTTTCTAGGCCGACCTCGACGGCGCTTTACTTCAGTAGGGACCCACTGTGTGGCGACGCTCGCCCAGCGGTCCCTATGCATGCGGCTGACATGACCCGCCCATTCCCATTACATTTTATTATAACAGAATTTTGTTCCGCAAGTTCCATAACATTATCTAAGTCTCGCATGATTTTTTCTTTGTTGATGACGTGGTCACAGAATTTCTTTCTTTTGTTTGAATCTATTGCTGCTATTGCGTCATAAAGCAGCTTTTCTACATCTTTAAGTTTTAATGTTGAGTTGATATATTCATTTTTACTTCAACTGGTCAATTGAAACACACAGGGCGTGGCTTAGCTGAGTGATAACGATGATGTCATTATTTTCTTAATGCTAATAGCCCATAAGTAAAATTACATTATCATATAATTTATAATTAATTAGGTTCTAATACATAATTTACAATTATTTATAACTTGGCAGACATTATGGGAGCTACAGAATTAGGCATTTGTATTGCCAAAGGGCAGCATGTTACCCAAGCACGGAGTTCAGGAGGTTTGATCTAATATTGGTAAGCAGCTGCATATCAACGCAACCGGTTATACTCGAAGTTGAACTCAGTATCGTTTTAAAGAGCTAGGCAATCTCACCTTGGTGGAGGGGCACAGGCGGAAGCTGGTGATCCTCTTGGGGATGAACTTGAGGATGTAGTCCTTGAGCGTGAGCTGCTTGGGCGAGATGCAGCACAACACGCGGCGCTGCTTGCCGCTCAGCAGCCGCGCCTCGTAGCTGATGTTGTGCCGCTTCGACGAGATGTTGCGCTGCACCGTCGCTGTGTCGCTCGCTGGAATGGATGCACACGGCTTGTTACACCTGATCGTGTGGTCAGCATTACAGTTCAACTGTGGTAATCAGGCACCTGTCTTATCTGGCACCTCTCATAACCTGACATCCCTACTATAACAGTATTTTGAGTAACATCAATTTGTTCAGTTATTTTCACAAGGGTTATCTGCAGCACATTAGCGGAAATCACATCCCAGAAACAAGTTAAATTAGAATCAAAGGCTCTCATGTAGCTGTAGTGACAAATAAGACTATTCTTGAGAGTGTATAACGGGTGATCTTTACACTGTTATACAGTACAACTGTATAACGGAGAAAAACACATTTTACAAGTCATTTTAGTTTAAACACCACCAGCACTACAATAGACGTGGTCACCTACTAGTATACAGTATAATTTGATGAACCCTAATACAACATGAAGGATTAATCGATTCGATATGGTTAGAATCAAAGTTAGGGCCGAACCTGAGGGCGTGTTAACACTAAAGTGGGCGCCCGCGACGGGCAGCCGGCACGTGACAAAACGCGTATGTTCACTCGTAAGGTCCCCGTCGTGGAAACTGGATTATAACCTAAGCAGTGGCGCTAGTTTAACGGCCTGTTCATAACTTTGGTCTTAGCAACAAGCGGGGCGGCATTGGTAAGCGGACGCGCAGCGATATGAACGGCGTTGCGTGGCGTGCTCCAAACATTTTATACTTTTGTTGTTACGCTCGCCGCCCCGCGCTTAGCTCCCGCCCCCTCACAGCGTAACGGTCGCCACCTAGCGGGTTGATGTTTATACAATAGGTTACCAGTGAGCACGATGCAGTCGAACTCGCCGTTGTGCAGCAGCACGCCCTCGTACAGCACCTGCGCGCGGTACACGCCGGCGCGCTCGAAGCACAGCGTCATGCTCACGCGCTGGTTCACGGCGTCGTACGCGAACGTCGCCGACGACGACAGCTGCTCGTCCACCTCGCCGCCTAGCGGGTTGATCTTTATGGAGAAACCCTGGGAAAGACACGTATATAAGCATTTTTATAAGCCGAAGACCTACGAGGATTGCCTATGACAGTTTGTACCCCAATTTATTAAGACTATGGTACCGTACTTAGCTTCAATATTTAATTTGTAAGTGGATCACGGAGTCATAAATCCGAGGACAGTAGAGAAAAATAAAATTATAGACGTGTGAAATTATAGACCAATTTTCAACAAGACTTTTGAAAAGGTAATCATTTTAACACGAATGACATATCGAGCGATAAAGTGTAAGATTTCATTAAAAGAGGTTGTACAGCTAAAGCTTGTGTCTCCTTAAAAAAAAAATGATATAAACTAGTGCGGGACTGCAATCCCACCTGATAGTTTCTTGTGCATAGAAAGAGGCACAAGGTACTACAGATATTCTGCAACCTGGCTAAGGCGTTTGATTGCGTAAATCATGAAACATAACTTCTAAAACTTGACCATTATAGCCTGGGTAAAACAGCGTTAAGTTTTGCAAAGTAAAATTTGAATGATATGCAACATTTCGTTCAGATAAACGATGTCAATTCATCGAGATCAAACACGCAAATGGGAGTATACTCCAAGGCTCTACTTTAGGTCTATTCTTATTTTTAATTCTTATCAATAACTTACTCTATTTAACGCAAAACAAACTTAAATCAGTTTTCCTGGGAATTATGCTTGACTTGAGGTTATATTGTAGTCAAATACGTCAAAAAGAATCGACGGCCCCCACGTATATAAAGACATGACCAAAATATGTATATATATTTTTATTTCATTATTTACTTTGTTTAATTGATTGAACAAAAAACTATATTTTGGACTTGTTTTTATATACGTAGGGACCATCGCTATGTGATGTGAACTAGTAGACGTCATATCCTGCCTGGATAAAATGTAAGCTAGTTCACGTCTTGTTAAAGAGTATTTTGGCGTATAGGTGAAATTGATGTTAACGTAACGTTAATGGCAAATTGGAATATCATATTCATTCTGGTCGCGCGGGTGCACGTGCAGGTGGCGCGCGTGCCCGGCCGCCCACACCAGCGCGTGTGTAGTAACTTACAGCGGGCGGCTCCTGGTCGGTGAGCGGCGCGGGGTTGTCGTACTGGTCGCGCGGGTGCACGTGCAGGTGGCGCGCGTGCCCGGCCGCCCACACCAGCGCGTGTGTAGTAACTTACAGCGGGCGGCTCCTGGTCGGTGAGCGGCGCGGGGTTGTCGTTCTGGTCGCGCGGGTGCACGTGCAGGTGGCGCGCGTGCCCGGCCGCCCACACCAGCGCGTGTGTAGTAACTTACAGCGGGCGGCTCCTGGTCGGTGAGCGGCGCGGGGTTGTCGTACTGGTCGCGCGGGTGCACGTGCAGGTGGCGCGCGTGCCCGGCCGCCCACACCAGCGCGTGTGTAGTAACTTACAGCGGGCGGCTCCTGGTCGGTGAGCGGCGCGGGGTTGTCGTACTGGTCGCGCGGGTGCACGTGCAGGTGGCGCGCGTGCCCGGCCGCCCACACCAGCGCGTGTGTAGTAACTTACAGCGGGCGGCTCCTGGTCGGTGAGCGGCGCGGGGTTGTCGTACTGGTCGCGCGGGTGCACGTGCAGGTGGCGCGCGTGCCCGGCCGCCCACACCAGCGCGTGTGTAGTAACTTACAGCGGGCGGCTCCTGGTCGGTGAGCGGCGCGGGGTTGTCGTACTGGTCGCGCGGGTGCACGTGCAGGTGGCGCGCGTGCCCGGCCGCCCACACCAGCGCGTGGTGCGCGCGCCCCACGCGCGAGCGTCGCGCCTCGACGCGCCCTGCTGTGAACCACTTGCGATACGGACTACCGCTGATATGCACCAGCCCTGGGACAAACAACAACATTTCGATGTTGGAATCTTCTGTGGTAAATTACCTATGTAATTAATACCCATCAGCTAGTCCAATACCCAGCAAGCAAGTACTGGATTACACAGTAAACACCCGTCATGTGCAACTTTGATTCGCATACAAATAGTAGCATAGACGCGCGTAAAGCGCAGGATGGACGCGCGCAGTGTGGCGTGCTCACCTATCATGATGGACACGATGTAGACGCCGGCGGTGCGCACCGTGAACTTGACGCGCGCGGTGTTGGCCTGCGCGGGGTCGCCCGAGCCCAGCTCTATCACTGCCGTCACCTGCAATAAAGGACATAGCACGAAGCTCTCACACCTGTATTTATAGACAGATGAAAGTTACAACACTCAGGTTTTTAAAAGCTACATAAACAACAACAACTGCAAGCAACTGGAAATAGCTGGCTAGCTCTGAGCCATACAAATACGATTTCAGTTCCCAAAAAAAAAGATGAAGGTAAGCGAATGTGGAAAGGGTGATGTGACAGACGATAAGATATAGTGTTGCCACATTTATTTAGGTTAGTTGTAGTAAGTGACGAGTCTACTGCTACCGGGATAAACTGCACACAAACTATTTTTTGAAATTCCTTATGGAAAAACAATTACTTTATCTAACCGAAGACTCCTGATTCAGCTGTCAAGCTACATACTCGTATGCCAATCACAATTCTAGCATAGCAACGGACCGATTCATTTACGAAGCTTGACAGCTGTCATTCGTCTTACCTTAAAATGACAATGATGGATCACTACAGTAAGATACTTTTCCTAACCTCTCTGCCCTACTGCGCTTACCTTCCTGAGAGCAGTGGTAGCTGAGTGGCTAACGGCCCCGACTTTCAAGCTGTAGGTCGCGTGTTCAAACCCAGCCAGGCGCATTAGGTACTTTGTGTAACTTATTTTATCACCACTGCTCTCAAAACGGTGAAGGAAAACATCGTTAGGAAACCAGCATGTCCTAGAAACAAAAATTCGAAGACAAGTGACATTCGCCAACCCGCACTGGACCCGCGTGGTGAATGACGGCCTTCCCCTCCTAGGGAGAGGAGGCAAGAGTCCCAGCAGTGGGGACTTTAAAAGGCTGATTATGCTTACCTTCCTAGTCCCGTGCGATATGGAGACGGAGAGCTCATCAGTGTCGCAGATAGGGTAGGGATGTCCGTTGCGTTGGTAGCAGTGCACGGTGAAGCACATCGTCTCCCCCACCGCCTGAGGCTCAGTCCAGCCCCATTCCACCTGGAGGTCAGAGAAAGAGCCAACATTAAAGTGGCATGAGCGCGCGTTACGCACTAAACGCGTCATAATATATCCAGGTCGCAGGGGCGAAATTATTACTCCTATGAGATCAATTTTAACCCTGTGGGATTACGTTTCCGTGGGATAATTACTGATATATAATTGGAGTAGTTTTAAAAAATTCAAATTAAATAGTGTGTGTCCTGTCCGAATAACATAACTTCTCCCGTCTGGGTGTAGTGAGAGAAAATGTCAGACTTTTACCAACTGAAACAGGAGGACATAGCAGGCTAAATAATGGCTCTGAGAGAGCCCTGGTGACTTGCAATCAAAAGGTCTTATAGAGACCTATCACAGGACTTCTTACTGAGGTTATTCCATGTTCCTGCTCTGAAGTAACCCTAGAAATTAACTAGTGTGAAAAAATAAATTAATGATTATTATTTTTAAACTCACCTGTATACCTTCAATTGTCCTTTGGTACACAGGACCGCGGTATCTAATTCAAACAATCCTGGAGCCCCCAGACACAATGCCCTGATCCCTTTTAGAAACCAAAATCATGCATGATAAAACACAAACATACCTTACAACTAGGCGGATGAAGATACTTCCCGGTGACGTACTGTAGCAGGGAGTGCTTGGCTTCTGGCGCCAGCGAGGGCTGCGTCATGGCCGCCAGCGTCACCAGGCCGCACACCGACACCGACACCACCAGCATGCCACCTGGGTTACGTCATGTCGTTCTAGTCTTACTGCGATATCGGTTATATTCCCTTGGAGACTGATTTTGGAGAGCCCAAAGATAAAGTTTTAGTAAATTTAGGTGCTATAATACCTAACCTCCTAATGAGAACCCTCATAACAATCCCAAGACTTCATGCAATTCCATCCAGTACCTACCAATGTAGTACTGTACCACGGTTTATTAGTTTTGTTACAGTGATGAGCTAACAAGATGGATATCGATATTTATTTTCTTAACATTCCACTAACTACATCTGTAACAAGTCAACGATCATGATAACGTCACAAAATATCGATATCCATCACTTCAGTGTGGGTTTTGCCAGCTTTAGTAATTAGATCCTCTCCAAGAGTAGTAAAAAGCACGTGCGGTAAGTGCACGTGCTGCTCACGGCTCTATTATTCCAGAGGATCATGGTGTATCGACTGTCGTTAGATAAACACCAGCTCACACAATAAGTAAGTCAGTTTCAGCATACCCCAAGTCCAAGCGTCTTGATGCTTGCTGTTTTTAACCACAGCGCTCCAGAGGTCTGCTTTCAGGGTCTGCAGCGCATCCTTGCCGGTGGGAAGACTCTGGCGGGCTGCAGACCACGCGCCGAAGTCCTTGGGGTCCAGCACGTGGCGAGCTGTGCTGTCCTCCAGCCAGTACACGTCCTCCAGCGAGGAGACATCGAGACTGAGGAGTCTGAGGACAAAGGAAATGAAGCGTTCTATGAACAAGCCCTACTTCGGAGTCAATGTTATCATCTCCTTAAACTTTTCCCCACTAGCTTGGGTTCGGCTTCCAGTCTAACCGGATGGATGTGGCTGAATATCCGTGTTTCCCATGGCGCGACTGCCTATCTGACCTTTACCCAGTTACTGGGCATCATGTTATTCCTTGGATTGAATGATGGTCAGACTTTCTGGCGACTTCTGAGTCAATGAGTTTGTAATAAAATTAAACTTACCTCAATTAACAAGGGTTGTTTCGTAATGAACACTGGACTGTCTTTCATATATGTAGTTAGTTACGTCAAAGTGTAGACGCATTATTTGTGAAGTATTTAGTAAGGTGCCTTTATCGAAGACTCTTGTTTAGGTAAGAAGTATTTATGAGTGACATCTGACAGTAAACGTGTAGGCATAATTATTATGTTTGGATAGTTGTAGACGCAAGTTGTAGATGTCGCTGGAAAGACACGGAGACAAAACAATTATAAGCCACCAAACATTTAGGTATAATTAGGAAATTCAAAGGCGAACAAGCCTTGGAAGAGCCAGGCTAAGCTGGCAAGACGAATTAGAGTCCTTCACGAGAAACTGTGTCACAACGACAAACAACCGTGATAAGGAGGTAGGCATTTTCCCGGTAATGTGGGACATTGTGCCCTGTAGGTCAAACTTTGAGGTTAAGCTGGTTAAGCTACGCTTATTGAAGTCTGTCCGATGACCATAATCCCATATCGTTCACCATCCATCCTAGTATAAATTAATCTTAATCTTATATTTCTAGAAACTGACAATACAGCGAATTTATTAATCTTAAACTGACTTTCATCTCTTATCTCATCCTTTATCTCTATCTCACCCCAACCCCGAACAGTTACATAGTTTATTTTATATAACAGTGTTGCTAAAGTGTACTTTATCTCAGATCTTGTTAAAGCGTTTGCACTTGCAGACACGTGCATACATTCATCCGTGCGTAAAACACTCTCTCTCCACACCCACATAATACGCTATAGACATTGAGCCACAATAAGAACTAATTCTACGTAGTATCTGCCTTCGACATTAGAAATATTCACCCAATAAACTGAACTATCAATTTCCAAACCCACATTATCTCTATCTAAACTTTCGGAAAACTGCAATCAATTTTATAAACCCCGTTTTCGTTGAACCGGTACATTATCCCTTTCCGGAAGCGTATGGGGCTCTATAGGGGTGCTTCTGATCGCGTTAGATCGGGCCCCGGGCCCCTCGGGGGTCAGGGACCCGATGTGTGTGATAAACTACCTGACAACAGCAAGATAAAGGGTTACTGACGCGACTAGTGTGTTGTTGAAAGAATTTTAAACAACTCTTTGGTTTTGTTTTGATAGGCGTGTTTTTGTTACGATTTTTTGTGGATTGTGCGCGCTTGTAGGTATTTGTTTATGGTAAGTTGATTTGGGAAAGGGATAATATTATGAACTGTTTGTTGTGATTACAGAATAAATTTTATAATCGTTTTTTGCGGCATTTAGCGTTATTTTTTTTAATTTTTTTTTTTCTTTCTAATCTATAGATTAATAGCTTCAGTCCGCGATTTCCCACGCGTGGTATATTGATAAAAGTAACTTATATTCCTTTCAGACGTGAAAATGTAACAAACAGACATTCAGATTTACATTCGCTTCAGAAGGAAATTATGGACTTTTGGAGTAGAGACGTAAACTACATCCAATAGCTAAAGATGGGTTGACCAAAATAAAAACAACAGAAGTATCTACTATACAACTAATACCACACTACAAATAAAAGTATATTGTACTTACAATGACGTCTTAAAATGATTACAATTCCGATATGAGAAGACAAACAAAACTATACAAGATTAATAGCACTATCCCTCTCTAACGAAGGAGTCACGATGATATTGGCACTTCGCAGTACTTACGGCATTTAGTATGATTGAAGAGGTATGCAGACACTTAGGGAAAGTTTCTACCTCTACATTTACGCCTGCACTTTGATCAAAACCTGCTCTGGTTATGCCAATCCTCATAATCGTGACAACAATATCCCCCTTGTAAATCCGTCAAGTGTCGCAACATGAACAGGCTTCCAGGTGATCACATTAGCGGATTACAGCGCCGTGAGTGGGGAGCTTTAATTCAATCACGTTAGGGTTTCCATTTCGAAAGAAGTAAGCTCAATTTTATACCGCTGAGTCCAGTTTTGATAATTGAATCGTTTAGTCAATCAGTTTATGGGTAATACTCATAAGCCCGAAAATATACATATAAGTATCAAAATATGTCTGGAGTTTCCCTACATACACCAGAGACCCATCTCTTTATTTTACGTGGGAAACGGTGAGGCTTGGGCTAGTCTCTTGCGTTCGATCACCTACTTTACTCGGATTTCTGCTTCGCAGGAGCTGACCGTGTCTTATTCCCTCTTGCTACCATAACCCGACTAAGGGCCGAAGAACGCGAGAGGCTGCCGCTGCTGATTGCCTCCGCAAGGTCACGGCGGTGCTCCGCCCAAGCGGGGTAGACCTCCACCTTATAATCCGTCGCGTTCTGCGAACGATTTGGACAAAGTTGACGCCTGAGCGTTTGTTCCCGTCGAATTCGACACAGGAACTTCAGGTCCTGAGCTGGGCGAAGGCGAGGACGCCGCAGCGCCTTTTGTAACGTTGTTAATATAATATCAGATTTAGTTTGCTTATTTTTTCAGTTTTAACTATATTTACATATTTAAATAACATGTCCGAACAAATCCGGACTGATGGTAGCCCTAATCCCGTCAATCCACAATCAGATCCAACTGGGGAAGCTCCACGGTCACATGTTCCTTCGTTAGCCCATTTCAACGTTCCCACGTTTCTATAAAAAGATTTCACTTTTGACGAAGTTTTTCCGTGCGCCAATTCTGGACACATCTTGCTTTACTCCAGGGATATAAGGCTGTTAAAGAAACGGCTTGCGAGACTCGTTGAGAGCTGAGTTTAACGAGGAAAGAGAAATAAAGGAGTAATGTATTGTTATAATAAAATTACAGCTGTATTCTCTAGAGAAAGACGCGTTATTTTCGTATCTTTAAGACACTGTCTAAGGTCAATTTCTGTTCAACTTTTGTTTTATGACTTTCAAAAATTTTAGTTCATCTGATTTTCACACAAAAATAAAAATATTTAAATTGAACGTTCAAAATAACGGAGGGGAGTGGGGAGCAGGCGACGGGGGCGCTTGATGCGCTCGCGTCGCGTCATACAGATGTAGATAGTTATAGCAAAATACAGAGTTGAAATGTTTTAGATAGAACAACGAAATCTTGAAGGTTAGTTTTTGGTAAATGAATTATGTTTTGTAAAAAGTCATAGTACAAAAGTTGTTTATGATGTTAGTAATAGTCCTGCAAGGTTGTTAGTGTTTACAAGTAACCCTGAAGCGTCGGCTTAAAGACGAAGCAGTAAAACCACTTTTTTTTTTCTTTTACTTACTTTGCTTTACACCAGGAATTACTCCTGCATCATGAGTGCGTTCATAAACATTTAAAACAAGACACCCTCACGCAGCACAAGACTATTAGAAGAAATAATCGTTCCGTGCAGGAATCAAACCGACGATACAGCACAGCATATCGCTTAACCATTGTGCCAACCGTGTCATAAAATTGTACGTGGATAGAGTACCTATCTCGTCAAACAGAGACACTGGGACACAGTATGATGCCATATGTTCATAGAATTATGCAATAATGAAGACTAAATTACATAGATAGCAGACTTTATGCAAATTCTGTTAAGAAATGATATTAGAAATTTCGTGAATGTACTTAAATATCACAGAACACTCCGCAAAATAACTACAGTCGAACGGGGCGAATAGGAACGCACAGGGGTAAATAGGAACCAAGCTTCAAAGGGGTTTTTTCATGTTATTAAGATTTTTTTTTGCAGCATTTCAGTACTGCAATTTGTATTTATATCACGAAGCACCAAAAAAAATGTGTGGAGCAATTCTAAATATATCAATGTTTCCGTTTTTTATTTTTTTGTCAAAATCCGCAGTTATATCGCTTTGCAAAAAAATTATCTCCGAGGTAAGAGATAAAAGAACGTGAGTTAGACTATGTAAAAATCTCAAAAATTATATTAAGTCGAATATCACTTTTCACAGAAGGCACAGAATTATGATTTGCATTGTTATACAAAGATAATGGAAGCTTTGCTAGAAACGAATATTAAGAGAAATTAGTGAAAGTCCTAATCAAAGTTTCGTTTCTGTTCAGCCCTGCGTTCCTATTCACTCCGTTTGACGGTACTTTATCTGTATACATACATAACTAAATAAATGATTTCTATTTCAATTAAACTTGTATTTACCAAAGCCCTTAATAAAAAATGTAATAACCTTCACTAAAGAGAACACTGGTGTGTATACAATATTCATATGATTATGCATAATTGGACGTCGCTGGGCAACGGAGAACCTAACAATGTTCAACGTTTTTAGACCAGACCGTGGGTTCAGGGTTCTGCCACAAAATAGATAGGTACAGAAGTCAATCTCATGTGTGTACTCCACTTTTTAGGGTTCCATAGTCAATTAGGAACCCTTATAGTTTCGCCATGTCTGTCTGTCCGTCTGTCTGTCTGTCTGTCTGTCCGTCCTCGCTTAATCTCTGTGACCGTTAGCACTAGAAAGCTGAAATTTGGTACCAATATGTATATCAATCACGCCGACAAAGTGGTAAAATAAAAATTGGAAAAAAATGTTTTATTAGGGTAGCCCCCCTATATGTAAAGTGGGAAGTGATTTTTTTTTTAATTTCAACCCTAACGTGTGATATATCGTTGGATAGGTATTTAAAAATGAATAGGGGTTTACTAAAATCATTTTTTGATAATGTCAATAATTTCGGAAATAATCGCTCCAAAAGTAAAAAACAATGTGTGTGTCCCCCCTCTAACTTTTGAACCATAAGTTTAGAAAATATGAAAAAAATCTGAGGTAGAACTTTATAAGGACTTTCTAGGAAAATTATTTTGAACTTGATGGAAAGAACAGTTTTTGTACAAAAAAGACAAAAGGGTTCTTACAAAATAATTTCTGAACTAAGTTTGTAGTATAATCATAGCAAGCATTTTTTTAAACTCATAAGTGGGTACACTTTATTGTGACGGACGGGAAACTACGGAACCTTACACTGAGCGTGGCCCGACACGCTCTTGGCCGGTTTTTTATACCTACGCTAGGCGATCACGCTAGGGTCAGCGTGTTGCGCCGAACTATACGAGTGCGACCGGGTGATTGAGCCGAGATATCGTGTCCGTGAGCGGTGTCTATGTGTGCGTTGCTCGAGCGCGCTTTGTATGTAGATTGTTTTCTGTACCTACCTATTTTGTGGTTCTGCTGTGACGTCAGACTTCGTTCAGTTTTTTACTGATATAGCCAGAATAACTTATCTGCTGTCATGTACAGTGCCTTTGATAATTATGGACCCCTCGTCCTTGATTTTTTGGAGAATATAGTTAAGTTGCTTGCCAGCGACTCCGCCCGCCTGAAAGTAGGTTTTTCCATATGAACTTTGGACCCCGTTTCATCACCTTATGGGGTAAATTTTGAAAAATGCTTTCTTAGTGCTTACCTACGTCATAAAAGGAAACCATATGCAAAATTGCACGTTCCTAGTCCCAGGAGTCCAAGTCTGCTATTTTTATAAATTCGTCATTCCAACACAATCCCATTGTCATTTAGCTAAAAGTTCCTAATCTGCAAATTCATGATGATCGATCATAAATCGGTCAATGGTCTCGTAATACAGTTGTGGTAAAAAGGAATGACTGCACAATGACGTCCTAATGGTAGGTCACTGATCAAAGGCACTGTCAAAATTTTTGCAGATTACCGCTTACGTAAGACATTCATTTGTAAATATGTACGAGATTACCATTCTATTCTACTTCTTTCAATGGAGTGTCAGTGGTTGATCGATATAATGACGCCATCATATTAATAGATTACCAAACTTACTCAAAATCAACAATTATGAAATCAATGATAGACCATTCTGACACTATTGTAATAGCAGACTTGGGGCCCGGTAGTTTCAGCTGTGCGTTGGTACGTCAGTCAGTTAGTTTCTCCTTTTATAGATATAGATATCCAACTACCATAAACCATATCAGATCACGACGCACCGGATGAAGCAGTTAATTGTAATAATAATATCGAGGACTTCAGGACAGGGTTCTAAGATATACCTACTTATGCATATAAAAATAATAATTTTAGAAATTAATAATTGGAGGTTCAATGCAGATCCTAGCAGTCCAGGATCAGCTGTGTAGTTTAAGAGCCGAGGGGTATATTCTGTTTTATGCTTCTATAAGTTTTACTCCGCACTGAGTTATTTTTATATTACTGAACAGTAAAACCACCATATAAAGCCTACCAAAGTCCTGAAAGAAACGTAGGCGGGGCAGTGTTTTTCAAGTAACTACAAATTAAAATAAACCTGTACAAGGCACGATAGAAGTTAATCCATATCACTATCAGACATGCAATCACCTGGCCTACAGGAAACTGTACTGGTATAACATAGTACAGTCAACCATACGGTTAAGTATCACTTGCTATGCGAAAATGGGCCTTAATGCCAAGAAGTTTAGTCGCTGTAAAGGTCGAATTGTTGAATGTATCTGCGGTTGAGTGTGTTGGCTACAGTTAGCGTGATATCGCCGGATTCCACACTGTTGGGCAGATTAGCGGCCTGAACGTGAATAAAGAGCTGGAGGGACATTAGTCATGCTGGTTCGCGCCGTCCGGACGTGCTGGGCGCTGAGGGAAGTGGTGGAGGGGAAGGGGTGGAAGATTGACCGCATAGATGCGCCAAAAACGCCGCAGGGACTGAGAATGGAGCTTTTCTATGATAGCTAAGTATATATTTCACTATAAACCCTGTTGTTTTCTGCTGTCCAGCTTCTGGGCAAAGATCCTGTATCCTTCGATCGTCGTAGTGTTTTGTCTTCTCCAGTCAATCTCCCGAAATCAGGTCGGATTAGGATTTAGACAAAAATTAATTCGGTGGAACCTAGGTAAACTGTAGTTTCTCGAAACAAACAGAAAGCGATAAGACTGCATGCTTAATATTGTACACTTGGTTTTTATAATAGCGCAGCACGTATCTTTTGGTTGTAAAGTGTAACAACTATAAGCCAATAAATAAAAGCCTAACAGCGTTTCCAAATCCTTTGGAACACAGATTAATCATAATTACAAAGAAATATATCACATCGTTACAATCAAAGAACAAACGAAAGCGGCGAGGATATAAAATGAATACCATTATTCTTAGTTACTCAATCAAACCTCAGTGAGTTTGCAATTTTCCGCGCGAGGAAATACGTCATAAATCATAAGCCGAGTTTCCTCCCCTCCGGCCTTGCGTGAAATGCAACCTGCCCTTAGATTGCATTCACATTATCGTCCGAAGCACGATTTTGCTTCAAATTTTTTTCCTATGTGCTTATCAGCCTTGATAGTGAAAATTATAAACTACTTAGTACTCAAGGAGCGTCGCTGCCTGATGCGGTCGCCGACTTCTGCGAAGCAGTAATGCTAGCAAAGGAGGAGGCCGACCGCATCAGGCAACAGCGGCGCTCACAGCGTCCCAGCCGCCGCCGGAATTCCGATCCCGATTTCCGGCAATTGTATGCACAGGTTTGAGGACGGCGAGCAATGAGTAGCTCGCTGTCTGGACCGAGCTCAAGTCGTCGAGCGCACTGTTCCCGCGCGCCTCAAGGTTGTTGGTTGTCAGCAACTACTGGGGCTAAGGGTCTGCTTCTGAAAGGAAGGCTCGGCCCAGGTATGAAAGTCAAGAAGGAACAGGGTGGGTTTTTTAGTCAGTAAGAGTCTGACACTATCTCCCGCTTCGCCCAAGGGCGGGGGATGTCATTTGGATGATTTTTACCCAAAAAAAAAAAAACTAGTTAATGCTTGACTGCGATTCCACCTAATGGCAGTGATGCGATCGTTGATGGTGAGGCGCAATAGTTTCATAAAAACCCAACTCGCTCTAGCCTTGAAAACACCTAAATTATACGATTATAATTTAGGTGTTTTCAAGGCTAGAGCGTCCCGTTCCCGTCCGATGACGGGAAGATCGCAGCAGGCAAAATGTTCCAGTCCTTTAATGTACGTGGTATAAACGACGAGGCGAAACGCTTAGTCCTAGTAGTAGTTTGGGACTTAGCTTCGTTATTATTTAAAAACAGAGGATTCTGGCACGATTAATGTTTACTCGTCCTTATAAAAGCTCACTATAAAAGCGTTTAATTTATATTAGTCCCAGTTAAAAACCTAATATATATTCGTTACCACATTACTGAGTTTTTATTTTATCAGAATTTGGCAGATAATATTTCTAGTAACATAATAAACTTCTGATAGCGAAAGTTTATGATAGATTTACATAACGTGAAAGCGCCATGCGGCAGGGTAGCTCGCCAAATTCAAATTTTCTTAAGTATTTAACAGATCAGGGTCAATTTGTATTTTGACTAAAATATGACTGGCGTAGCACGTATTTATTTACGTAATTATAATCATTACTGACTGACCTATTGGTCTAGTGGTTAGTGGCCCTGACTGCTATGCCGCAGGTCGTGGGTTCGCTTCCCACGCAGGATAAATGTTTGTGATGAGCACGATCATGTTCTATGTCTGGGTGTAATTTATCCATAATCTAGCTAGCATAGATCAAGCATAGACCTAGCACCCGAGCTTCTTCTACTTTTTAGAAATAGGTATATAAGTACCTATGTCTATCAGTTACTTAGTGCTCATAGTACAAGCTCTACTTAGTTCGGGACTGGATAGCGTTGTATGAGAGTTGTGGAATATATTATACTAGCTTTTGCTCGTAGCTTCGCCAGCGTACATAAAATATAACCTGTGTCACTCAGGAATAAAGCAGTTTTCTATCTAAGAAAAAATGTTAGCAATCGGACCAGTACTTCAGAGATTACCTCCTACCAAAACAAATACTTTAGCTCTTTATAATATTAGTGTAGATTATAGTATAAATTTTTAGACAAATCCACACATAACACTCGACTGTATGTTACAGGAAACCGAACTGGTATGTTACCAGTCTAATCATATCGCATATTTACGAGAGTGCAATAAACCCTGCTTCAGATTACAATTTATTTCCTTATTTTTGTTCTTTATTTCGTTACCCGATGCATTTGGACCGTTATACGTCGATACCGTACCATAACCCATAGGTTTTATGTTTATCCATAAATATCAGCATCGGATTTACGAAGGGTCTCAGTGATACGACAACAGTTAAGCGGTCATAAAATGGCGAATCCGGATATGACATAAGTTTATGGTTTATTAAGGTTGAGGGTCTTCTTCGAATTTTGATCTCTAGATTATAGGAGTAAGGACCCAGCTTATAGAAACTGCTAATGTATTCAAATGCCTATTGGAACCATCACGGCCCGCTTCCGCTTCCAAGACCCACAAAAACGGTCAAAGGCTAGGATTGGTGTGCTCTAGTAAGCACTATAATTGTTATCATTTTTTCTTTGGTGTTCCTTTTTTTTGATTGTGCAATTTTATATTACAATTTTACATTTTTTAATTAATATGAGACAAAAATTTACTCTGTATGGTATAAAATTATTGTAAATTTGAATATTTGCTTTTATTACTGTTAATGTGACGTGGATTTTTTTTTCAGTAATTTTTAAATGTTTGGCAGATTGAATACTTTCTACCATGGAACTTTTTACTGTTCCGTGCTTTCTACGGCCTACCCAAATGTCCTAAGTTGAGCTATACTGGACAGGTCCACTAGTCTTTGTGGTTCTTTACTTAAAAGACCATCTCGGACACTAGCGTGTTCCTCACATGTTTTATGTTTGCTGTATGGACTTTAAAAGAAACTTTAACCTCTGAGTTTGTTTCGATGTTTTCTCTTTAGGTAGTCAGCTAGGACACACCTAATCTAGATGACAAGATTAAACTGACGATAAAATTGACGTGTAAAAGTGTTTTTTAAAAACCGTTTCACGAAATAAATATCTACAGGATTCTACAGATATCCGTAAGAGAGTCGCCAATATAGACCAGAGAATCGCCAAACTTAAGTGGCAGTGGGCAGGGCACATTGCTCGCTGAACAGATAGTTGATGGGGCCGAAAGGTTCTGGAGTGGCGACCGCGTACCGGATGACGCAACATTGGAAGGCCTCACACAAGGTGGACTGATGACCTGGTGAGAGTCGCGGGAATGCGATGGATGCGAGATACACAGGAGCATTCATTATGACGGCACTTGGGGAGCAGTGGACGTCTTTCGACTGAAATAATGATAGTAATGATGATGATGATTCTACAGAGTGGCAAATTTATAAATACCCTAATAATCTGCCCTAATAACGAACTAATCTGCTTCTAGATGCTTACCAACACTGCCAAAAAAATCACGACGTAAACAAGCAGTAATATAAGGCAACTTCAGCACTTAAGCGGGCGCAAGTCCCCCGGCACAGGTTAGGCACGGGGTTCGTTTACGAGCCAATGTTAGGGGATGTTCATGTCGTTTAGATTGTACGCCATCGTTATTTATTTATACGCTTCAGAACTGCGCTGACAGATTTTTGGAGCGTCCCTGCAAAATCGAAACGTCTTGATTTCAATATCACCTGTGATTTTATGTTCATTTTCATAAAATATGTGTTACGTTTTCTATAGTATTCACCCCGCCTCTGCTTCATGATCGGCTACAATATACAACAATGAACGAAAGTTACTTGATAACTTTCGTTCATTGTTTTTAATTCAAATCAAAACAACCAAAAAGTTGTTGACACCTCTACGGTCCGGACTAAGCGTTTCGTCTCGATGTTTATACCGCGTACATCGAAGGATTGGAACAATTGGGTATCTGCAAGGATACAGTTAATAGGCTCTTAATAAATTAGTACGATTCACCATCAACCACTTTGACACTTCTTACTATCAGTTGGGATCGCAGTCAAGCACTAGTTTATGCGCCGGCGGCGTTCGCGCGTGATTTCGCGCCATTCGGTTGAACACTAAGATTATTAAAAGTACGCGTAGATTATTAAAATTTTGAGCGTTTTATTTATCGGTTATGTATCTAAGAATGTGAATAAGAAATTCTTCATAAAGTAGTCTGTAAACGAAAATAGCAACCCTTTCCATTTTTCCGTATTTATACCTATTTAAATGCTTGGGGTCTCAGGGGTTAAACAAATACTGTTGAATTGTCAGAGTCGGTCAGAGTTAGAAAGTTGTCGCTACTCGTGCGGCCTAAAACCTCTACGGAGTAGAAAGACCAAAGTTTCAAAGTCATTGCTTGAATTGATACAAAACTAGCTTCAGCCAGCGGTTCCACACGAACGAATGTAGAAAATAATCACAAGGAAACATATTTCGAGGATAATAAGTATCCTGTTCCAGGCCACGGTCTATTCTAGTGCCAATTTCCAACAAAATCAATGAAGGAATAACAAGCATACAAACTTTCGCTTTTAAAATTAGTGAATTCTGGTGACACTAGTCTTATTGTTTTATATGTATGTGGATATAGTTACGTAATGATTTAGGAGTCTAATCTAACTAAGATTTAAGAAGAAAGTCTTTAGTTTCACTATCTATGTATGTCTAGAAAAGGAGGAGGCCGACCGCATCAGGCAACGGCACTCACGCTTCAGCCGCCGCCGAGATTCTGATCCCGATTGCCGGCCACCGTAGGCGCGGGCTTGCGGCTGGCGAGCAATGGATAGCTTGCTGTCCGACCGTCCGGTAACTGTGCGGACCGAGCACAAGTCGTCGACAGCGCCTCAAGGAGTTGTCAGCAACTGTAGAGGCCCAGCAGGATCGACGCCTACTAGGGCCTAGGGTGTAGTTCCAAACGGGAGGCTCGGCCCCGGTATGAAAGGCAACGAAGGAACAGGGTGGTTTTTTAGTCATTACGAGTCTGACACTATCTCCCAGCGCAGCCCAAGAGCGGGGATGTCATTTGGATGATTTTTACACCCACCGGACAAAAAAAAGCAAAATAAGTCAGATGCACGAAATATTAATCACGTGGCTGTCATGGTGTTTGAGCTGCCCCCAACTTCGTGAGAGACATCGTTGTCCCTCGTTGGAGAGCGTGTTATTGTTTCACTAACCACAGAGAGCAATGCTTGTTTTTTAGGGTAACGCTACCATACACTTTTCGGGGCAACCTTTTTTGTGGTCGGAAATCATCAACCCGCCCGTGTTTCTTCAATTGCCCTTTGCGTTTCAGAGCCAGTCCCATTCTTTTCAAAATCCAGTTCTGATGATGGGGAATCGAGGGAACTCCTCAAATAGGTTTTAGAGGCAACTATATAGTGATTTTGGTGTTTTCATCGAGGACTTAGGCATTTACAGTCAAAAACTAACAATTAATGAAGTGAAACTGATGATGAAGACCAGAAATGTCTAACGGAACTTCATACTCACATAGATATCACAATGAAGATAGTTAAGCGACTATGACCATACAAATAAATAAATATTTTCTGAATAGTTATGTTGATGCCAGAAGGTGGACACGGGAACTTCATAATAAAACAATGTATCTGTTCTTCTGTGTTTGGGTTAATTGGAATTGTTATGAGATATAGGTACTTTGGCTACAGGTGTATCGCACACAACTAAAAAGTGTGAAATAAAAATCTTAAAAAGAAAACAATATCCGACTTCACTAAAACGATCAAAATAACTTTAATTTCGGAAGTCGATGTTAAATAAGAAACAAATAATATCGAGAAATGCCGACTTCCGAAATTAAAGTTATTTTTATCGTTTTAGTGTTTTTTTAGGGTTCCGTAGTCAAGGAACCCTTATAGTTTCGCCATGTCTGTATGTCGAGAACGGCCCGTCCGCGGATAATCTCTGTGACCGTTAGCACTACAAAGCCGTTTGGTACCAATATGTACATCAATCACTCCGACAAAGTAGTAAAATAAAAATTGGAAAAAAATGTTTTATTACGGTAAAACACGTAAAGTGGGCAGTAATTTTTTTCAATTCAACCCCTTAACGTGTGATACATTGTTGGATAGGTATTTAAAAATAAAGGGTTTACTCAAATAATTTTTTGATAATGTTATTATTTTTTTAAATAATCGCTCCAAAAGTAAAAAACAATGTGTGTCCCCTTTCTCTCTCTCACTTTTGAACCATAAGTTTTGAAGATATGAATTGAAATAAATCTCAAAAGTAGAACTTTATAAAGACTTTCTGGTAAAATTATTTAGAACTTGATGGGATGAATAGGTTTTGAAAATTTGTACCAAATAATTCCTGAACTTAGTTTATACTTTAACCGTATCTGCAAGCATTTTTTTTAACTTGGTTTACATAATTATTTTATTATCCTGAACGTAACTTTCTTTTGTGTTTACGTAACTCAAGTGGGGACACTTATTGTGACGGACGGGAAACTACAGAAACCTACACTGAGCGTGGCCCGATACGCTTTTGGCCGTTTTTTTTTTTTTTTTTTAGTGAAATCGGTTTTTGTTGTATAAGTTTTTTTTTTACATAAAATGGCGCGATCTATTTAGAGTCCTTCTATTTCCAAACTCAGCTACAATCGATAAATCGAGATAACTTGTGTCACATTTTATGTTCTTATATATTAATATACTTGTATATTAATAAAATATTTGGACAAGTATTTACGTATGAAATAGTTACAGAAGGAAATGTGTTTTTTTTTCTTTTGTTGTTTTGAGGGTTCCTCAAATAAAAATTTCATTTTCATTTAAATGGTTTGCTGGTTTGCTGTAAGAAAACCCAGTTGTGGGTTAAGCTCGCCTATGTACATCAAATGTCATATTTTTTGTTGTTTGTTAAAATTTTCGTGTACAATAAAAAATAAAAATAAGGATATAATAATGGAACGTTTTGAATAAAACTATTAGATTCCTATTAGCCCAGATATAAGTACATACATAATTATATCTGGGCTAATAGGAAGCTAATAGATTCCTATTAACCCAGATATTATCTATTATTATTACAATTTGCCTGCTGTGGTCTTCTCATCCAATTATAATTTGGGTCTCTTCAAGGCTAGAGTGTATGTAATCGACTCTTAATAAACTAGTGCATCAAACGATTGCATCACTGCTTACCATCAGGTGGGATCACAGTCAAGCACTAGTTTATATCAGATAAAAAAAAAATTGTACATGTATCAAGGTAATAGGAATCAGCTACATAGCCGTCAGATCTTTGAAGAATGATTTATTTTCAATATCGTATCATATTGATTGCTGTTCAAGGTCAGGAGAACTGAAAACTGTTACTTTCTACCGCTGTTGTCACGATAATTATGAGCCTGCTTACGTTCCTTTATCTTCATCACTACATAGTATAAAACAAAGTCGCTTTCTCTGTCCCTATGTCCCTTTGTATGCTTAAATCTTTGAAACTACGCAACGGATTTTGATGCGGTTTTTTTTAATAGATAGAGTGATTCAAGAGGAAGGTTTATATGTATAATAACATCCATTAAATAGTGGAGAAGTACTGTTATTTTTGATGTTTCTAATGTGATGTCGTAAATAATTACATTTTTTCCGCTTACATTGCAAACGCAGGCTGAACCCTACGAGTTTTATCAAAATAATGTACTAAGTATTGTACACATTGAAAAGGTCTACAGAAAAGTCCGTGATGGTATATGTCTATCTCTTATGGATAACCCACAATAACTTTTTTTTGTCATTTACTTTTTACGACAAATAATGGCTAATTTTTGAAGCGATTTTAACCAATACAGCATTAATCCTTAACCAATTAAATACCTTGAATACATTGTTCATTTAATATAGATCTATATTTATCTTTCCACCGTATGATTTAAGTAAATATTTTCGAAGATATTACAGATTTAAAAATTGCGGGACGTAGCGTTTGCGGCGGTACCGGCCGGCCGCCCGGTGCGGCAAGAGCATTGCACCCGTGCGAAGCCGGGGCGGGTCGCTAGTTTATGAATATAAGGAAAAAAACTGACAAAAAATCCACTACTGGGGGGTTCATAATCATGTACTGGGGGGTTTATAATCATGTACGTTTGCGTTTTGCGCGGATGTGACGCATATCTTACGTGCTACTTTTAGTCGATATTGTTATTTATTTTGTTATGGTATGCGTCACGTTTGACGTGAACAAACACTTTTTCTTTCTTTCTTTCATGTACTGGATCCATGGTATTCGTTTGTGCATCGCGTCGATGTCATAGAGATCCTGTATAATTCTTCGATACGTGTGTTTGTCACCTTCTCCTAAACAACTTGACCGATTTGCATAAAATTTTGTGTAGTGTATTTGAGAGAGTCCCTGGATGGTTTAAAAATATAATTTAAAAAATATCTGACTCAATTCCAGCTTTCGGGCAGGACAACGTCTGCTAGTTTCACTATACAAATTCATGATAGAGAATTTGTTCTATATTAAGTCACATTATAACCTAAGAGATATAATGTTTTAATTAAACTACTGCTAATCCTTATATTATATATCCCTTGAGTCACAGATGATTATACCTCCATAAAGCAATTAACTCCACAATCCAACACATTCGTACTTAAATTCCAATTCCAACAGCTATCTCCGAATCACCAATATGTCCTGAATCCTTTGAAATTGAACCGATACAATACAATCGGTATTAGAATTCTCTGGAGACCCATAAACAAGGGTTCTAAACAAGCAGGATTCCAAACAAACACATGACAATTTCAACGAACATTTGAATCTTGGGACCAAGTGCGAAACTGCTGGAGAGTAGCATCCAAACCTTCGGTAAATCTTCGGTGATTTGGGACCAAATTACTGGTATCAGCTGCCTATATTCCCGTGCAAATTGAGTCAATTTTGGAGATATGTATTTTTTATACCTTCCGGTTGTGCCTGCCATACAAATATCAGGTGCTTTGGCACTATTTCAGGGTATGAAAGGATGCCAAGTTTTGGAGCTGCAAAAAGAAATCAGTGTAGTGTTATGTAACCTGTACCTTATGACCAAGTTATTGAAGAACTTATTCAAAGTGACTAAATTCGTAGGCAATCTTACTGGGGTGAAGAATCTAGTATATTAACAGCTTCTACTTTGGTTAGTTGTTTATTTTATTTATTATTTATTTATTTAGTACAGCAAAATAGCCATTAAATTATGTTAAAACCTTTCACTCTGTCTTTGTTTTTTTTATTATTATTATTGATAGGCTCGCGTTTGACCACTATCTTCTTCTTCTTCTCACAGAATCGGCAACATTCTAATAATATCGTCTTCCAATTATCAGCAAACCAATCCAATCCAGGGTTGGTTTCCATGAGCGCGTTGAGCATTGTTAACGTTCGCGTTGTATACATAGTTATGTGAACTTTACTGCAGATACTGATCATTTTTTATCTTTAAGCGTTGAACCGACATAAGTAATTTTTGAGTAAACCCTCTGAAGGTTTACCAATGAATTTAATATCACCTTGTACACAGTCCAACTCTCTAGCTCGAACTTCATGATATTGACGGTTGCGTGATCGGTCACACCAAATCAATCGACAACCCCTACTAGAATATTATAGTATTACAGTAATACTACGTATTGATTTACAAAACACCTAAGTAATGCCGAATCACCAATGAATGTATATCACGGTCGTAAGTGGTTTAATAATGTTCTAGTTAATCGGTTTAGCTGGACTTAATGCGCTCCGGTTAGGAAAATTGTGGTAATAGCCATAGGTGGTTAATGGTTATAGTTCGAACAGCAGCCGCATTTGTACACGTTATGTCTTTGTTCGTTTCACAATATTATATATTATGTGCATACTCAACATTGTCTTTATCAACATTTTGCGGATGACACTTCAGTATGTTCTCCGAACACATGTAATGCTAGTCTAGTCTGCAAGAAGTACAGCTAAGTGCTTGATTAATAGCGTCAACCACAAGTTTGTAAATTTTGCTCTAAAATACACCACTTCGGAATTCAGGAACAAAATCCACGAACCAAAATGAGCGCCAAACTCGACGAGTTCGCTCCCAAAATAGTCCTACAAGGACATTTTACTGACGAGACCGAAAAATATATCATCCGAGTGAATCAAAATACTTCACATGTGAAAACCGCCTTTTTCAGTTGGCAGGAATTCAATGAAGCGCGAAAGATTGTCATACATCATGGAAAGGACGTGAGCCGATAGGATCCCGGCCGGAGGAGGCCTAAGTGAAAAAATGAGGATAAATCTTGGACCTTTTTTCATAATACCCTCATGATATCAGGATGCGTTGAGGTTTTATTTGTCCTTGGCCTTTACGGTTTCATTTGGGGTTAATGCTTAATCTTCACGCTTGCTTTAACGCTATAAGTCTTCTTTTTGTGCTTCTTGGATCCCAAAGGTAGGTAAGCGTTGTAAACAGATCCGTATCCGATACCGTATCAATGGCGCAAGTAAATGTATATTTGAAACATTGCATAAAATCGAGAAGTCAGAGCAGCCAATTTTCAACATCAGTTTTGTCTGGCTCTTCTCAAAGTAACTCAGAATATTTTAAAATTGAATTCGTTCGAAACTGACGTGCTGAAGATTCCAGTTCTAAAGGTAGATACGATCTCGAACTCCGAAGTCCCAGAATATATAATCTCGTTTCATTCGCTATCTGTTATTCAAGTTTAAAGCTTTTAAGCGAATTGCCGCATTTCCCCCGAGGGTAAGAACAACGCGCACAGATGCACCACACATGCTGTAGAACATGGACCGGAGTTTCCGCAAAATGCAAGCTAAGAAGCTGAATGCGGAATGAATTCAAATTTTTGCAAAACCTCAGCTCGTAGGAAAATGTGGTGGAAAGCTGCGAGTAAGCCGGCTTGGATTTAGCGCAGGGTTGTGCATAAGTGCCTCTTATTATAATTTTAACGATTTCTTTGCTTGGAGTTATGTTCCGATTCCCATCTAAATGAACATTGCAGTGTTCTGCTTTTTCTGTATGTTGACAAACAATCAATTTGTAAGCAGCTCCTCTGCTATTTTGTTATTGCGATATCATCGCACCAAATTATCCTTTATCCATATTTATTGTAAGCTTTGTGTGTGCCAATCCAACCCCCTTCACACATTCCTGTGGCAAAACCAAAAATAGCTTTCCGAAACATCAATCTAGAGTTTCCAAAGTGCCTCTGTCCTCTGTCCCCGTGGAAGCTTGGCTGAATGAGTCGACGGAGGTATTGTCACCACCGCCGACAGCTCCGAACAAAAGCCCGCTTGTATCAAAATTGACACACTTTCAACAAAAGGTGGGCTGACGGCCCGCTGGCACTGAATTGAGATATGCAAGCTTGTTGTGAATATTCACTATGCAGATAATGTGGTTATTGAATTTTCTATCTGACCTGGATAGGAAAATCCGCACATAGTAAAAATTGCCAAATTTGAAGCTTCATGAAGGGTAATCTGAAGAAGTGCTTTGCTGATCAGATTACAAGAAATCTTTTCTGATACAGCCAAAAATAGCTCAGTGTCATAGGTTACCTTTGATCACAGAGAATTGCAAGGAATACTTACCTAATCTGGAAAAAGCTGATGACTACTAGAAAATACATTATAATGTATTAAATATATTAATATATGCTCGACTCAAGAATAATCTCAGAAGCAAAACTGAAACTCACGCTATAAGTGCTCCCAAAATAAAGTGTCCCTAATACAAGAATGAGTGAAGTCCCGCAAACCGCACGCATAGTCTTTGTTCGAACTGGCCCCTTTTTCCTTAACTTGTCGAGAGGAAATGCCAAGGCCACGAGCTACCCGGTTGGGATTTTTGGCACATGTCCGACACGTGCTTTCTTACAGATTTATTGCGATAAAGATTAGCGAAAATGGACCAAATAGTTACTTGTTTTGCTGCAGATAATGCAGTTTTCCTAAATTGCTTCAATGCTTTAGTATAACCAAATAGGCAATAAGCACGCCCGCCAATACATGGGACTTCAACATAATTGCCTAAAGATGTTTTATTATTTTACAAATATAAGTTATAATATCCCTCAGCTAAACCCAAAAAATTAACAAGTTTAATTGTAACTTTCCTTTAGAATATCACCATTACACACGTCAAAACGTCGTACAAAACTGTCTTGTAGTTTCCAAATTTTTTCCAAAATTCCATCATCAGATCCTGACCTCAAACCGACGGGACCACCTGAAAAGTATTCACTTTAACACAAAGAAATATTTTCCTAATCGGTTGACGCGTAATCGGGGAATATACTCGTACATAAAAAATCAAAGACTGTTTGAATGATTTGGAAAAAATCGGTTAAATAGGATTTTTGTGTAGGTAGGTCGTGGTATATAACCAGCCTGAGCTTAGTGACACTATTATCCCACCGTATCTAGTTCCCGGCTCCACCTTTAACTTGAGACCCACACCTTCATTTTCCATTTTACACGTGTAAGATATTTTAGAGTAACAACCAAGAAGTTAGGTACATGAATTATTATAAGGAGTAATTGAGCCAATGTTACGGTTATTCGAAACTTTGTTGAATTTAGAGGCTCTACCATCTACGCTAATTTGAATACTCAGAACCAAAATTTCGTATTTCTAATACTCGGCTTATACTGATCCAAATAGCTGCGAATATTTATGATATTCTAGGGTTTTACGCCGCACCCCTTTGGAGAGCCAATTTCCTAAACGTTCTACGGAAGGTGCGACTAGTCGAAAAGTTAATTTCCTTTGAAATAGAACTTGTTTGATAGAATTCGTGAAACTTCGAAGTTTACTGACTTTTGCTGTAAAACAGTGATTTAATTACGTGCTTTTCTTTATCGCTGATTTATTTATCAGTTTCTGGGAATTTCAATTGTCTGTGGAATTTTTAATGCGACTGTTTTTAAGTTTCTATATTTATTATCACTGAATAATTTTGAACACCATTAGTTTATGTTAAGTTACGTGAAATTGTAACGTGAAGCTCTTTATTTGCAATAAGTCCCGGATAAATTGTAATTTTTTTTTAAAGTGATATCTAGTTTATGTCACATACTCCAAGATTTATTACAATCTTATATTGCAATATCCGGGTATAAGGTATTTGCAATATCCGGTGACATGTCAAAGGATGCCAAAAGACGCGTAGTTTTGGTAACAAGTACGCCACACCTTCTGGCTGACTCTATCTTCATGGCAACATTTGTAATTTTCACAGATTACATCTTCTATAGCCTCTCTCTCTATCATGTAGACAGCCACTCTCTTAAATTCTTGCAAATGGCCAGTATTGTTTACATTTTCTATAAATAGATAGTCTAAATTATTGTTACATACTTGGTATAGGTATGCTGCAGCCTATGCGTTGCCAGCCACTGACGCAGCACCAGCCGCTGCTGTAGGACCTGGGCTGCACGACGCAACCTCTTCTCCTCCGCCGCCGGCAGCTCGGGTAGCCGGTCCAGTTGGTCTGGGGAACCGCACCCGGAAAGCGTAGAGATTCCTGAAAAGAAGAAGTTTCTTATATAATGATCAAGATCGGAGTTGAAGTAATGATAAATGTACAAATTGTAATATAGTTAACACTTTATTTTCCATTACATAGAAAACAAAATAAACCTTAATAAAATTCCAACATGTAAATTAGTCTAAATCTGCGCCGAGCCGATGAATAATTCATTTAGACGTTTTCAGAAACAATAACTGTGTAAACGCCTAATGGCGCCCGCCGTGGGACATTTAACAACTCCGATTTATCATGGAAAATCTCACTTTATGCGCTGATATATACACCAATAACATCCATTACTCATCAATTACGCGAAAAAGCTCCAATCGAAAAATTCGGACATCGACATGTAGAAAACAGGATTTGTAGTAGCGTAATGGCGCCCAGCGCGGGACATCTAATAATATCCCTTTTTCACAGTTATTTTCATTAAACGAGCAATTATTACAGCTAATAACATTTTAATGCAAAATCCATGTTCAACAACCATTAATAATATTAAATTACAGTGAGAAAAGCTTTGTTGTCAGTACGTTGCCTGGAAACAGCGCGACCTTGACCTTGGGACTAATGGTAGCCTGTTTCACGACAAGAAAGTTGGTGCTAGCTATTATGTTCAAAAGTATGTTTGTGCTATAATTTTCTGACATAATATATACAACATACAACGCAAAAATTACATAGTCTTGCGTAATTGCTAATGAGCGTCCAACAGTCTGCCAGTCTACGACCGCCGCTTATCACCATGACTTGACAATTGCCAATTATACAATAATGGATTGACCATTCACGATATTAGCTATAACTTAATAGAAATCCGCAGTGTGATAAAGTAGATGTCACTTAAATATGGATTCATAATTTGTATTCTAACTAGTGGCTCCCTCGAGTGACGTTGCGGGATATTATTAAAGACGTATCATAGCGCTGTCGCAGAAATTAAACAAATAAGTCTATTTCAAAACAATGGAAACACTGATCATTTTCATAACATCTGACATCAAAACGATTTAGGAACTTCCATAAAAGATAATTGAATACCATCTGTCGTATAATATTTCCGACAAAGTCTAGTAATATTTAGAGAGTTACAACGAAGAATATCTAGACAGTTTCGGTCATGACCTTTAAAGCATGAGTCACGCTACTTTAAGGGAAAGAAGACAAAAACGACATGGTAACCCGGTATACCCCTGTAACTTCTGAAAAATATTTCTATTAGATTAGGTTTCAATGAAGAAACAACTAGAATTAAGTGGAAAAAAGAGAAATGTATTGTAGCGACATCTATGGCGCATTGGAACTACGAAGAAAATACGAAATCCTGCATCGCGCAATCAAAGTTCTCCGCGCGATTTGAACATATACGACAGCCCGAAATCATCTATCGGGCAGTGGCCCACCAGACTATAACACCTGTCTTGTCGGAGAATCCTCCCTTTTCAACGGTGGCATGCGGGACTTAACTTTTTGTTCCGCTTACCTCCAAAGTATACAAAGAAAAAACATTTTCTGTAAACCAGTAAGCCAAACAAACAGTAACATAAAAATGAAGCAAATAACCTCTATAACAAAACGAAGTAATTAACATCTATAACAAAACCACATTAAACTCGGCTGATACTTAACACCTCCTATACACAAAACTTTGTCAACACTAGACCCCATGGATTCTTCCCCAGCCATAAATTCCTTTTTTCAAACAAAGAACGCAACACCCAGAATGCTCCATTCAAAAACTTGATAAAAGGGCGGGTAAACTTTAAACTGCCAGCTTACATGAGGCACGCGAGGTTTTAATCTAAGTTGTGGAGCAGACTAGCCTAGATAGTATCTGAAGATTAAACACGAAAAGCAGGTACCTAACACGCTATGCCAGTTGTTTTGCGATAAGAAAAATTGTTATTAAGTAGTATTTCACTTTGGGCACGCCATAATCACGGCGTAAGCCCCCTTTTTGAGAAGTGGCTGGAGCGGCAACATGGAGACTTTACCTTCCGTATGACGCAGATCCTCACCAGACATGACAAGTTCGGGATCCTGCATCGGATTTAGGCGGAAGGAACGCCCGGGTGTCACCATTGTGTGGACCGCCCGGAGGACACGGTGGAGCATACACTGAAGGTGTGCTCAGCCCGTCGTGGAGGCAAACGGTGGCAGCGACTTCTCGCAATGGGCCCTGTTCTGGAGTGAGGAGGAATGGCAGGTGATCGCCTCTTTCTGCGAAGCAGTAATGCTAGCAAAAGAGGAGGACGCACGCGTGAGGGAACGAACATCCCCATACCCCAGCCACCGAGAATCCAACCCCGACTACCAGCCAGAGCCACGGTAGACGCGGGCTTGCGGACGTCGAGCAATGGGTAGCTCGCCGTCCTGCCGTCCAACCGTAAACAGGACCGAGCCCAGTCGCCAACAGCGCGTAGTGAGTGATCCACGCGTTCCTCAAAGCAGCTTCATAGCAGTTATTTTAATGTAGGATAGCCCGTTACTGGTGATATATGAGATAATGAACAAAGTTAAGGTCAGAAACCCAGCTTTTGCATCCCTAACGATATCCGTCCATGACTGGATAATTGGATCTATAATATCTGTCAGTTATCAGAACCTCGTTACTGAGGACACACAGCACGGATAAATTATATTTATACGTGTCTATACGATATCATCGTCAATGCAGAACGTACGATAGCATCAATGAACTCAATCAAAACGCTCATTACTCGGTGGAATTTTTCGCCACTCTTGCCGCACGCTTAAATTGCACGCGCTTTTCCTGCCACACTAAAAATGAGCTCGCCAAGAATAGGAAGAAATAATAATTCATTACAACAATTTATCATTATGTTAAAGATTTAAATGTAAATAAATATCACAGTTTATCTTTTGAATAAAGCTTCGGAATGTTTCCTCAAAATAGTCAAAAAGTTTCTGTACTTTGCAAACAACAAATAACTTAGAAATTGGTTGTTTTCTAAGTACGTTGCTTGTTAATTAGTGGCGTAAATCAAGACAGGAATCAATAAGGGCGTACGTCAAGTTTCCTTTCTGACCTCGTCAATAAAGGTAACATGATTTATAACTTTTTTCTTACATAAGACAGTAGAGTGGATCAATTTGTCCGAAGAAGATTGAATGGAAAAAACCGAAAGCTGAAACATTTTTTGTTCTGATGTTTAATATTTTCCAAATGTACCTAAAACAAACAAATACACAAAATGTTCCTACCAGCAATGAATTATTCACAGTTCAAATAAGAGGAGAGATCAGTGCTAACTTAAACAGCACCTGAGTAATGAACAAACAACACAGAAGTTTCTTCGCTTGGACCCAATTCCAAAATTATTGTGAGTGCTTTTGTTAACTTGTGCTTGAATGGCACTTAAGTTAGAAGGATCGATACGGTACTACAGTTAGGATACATGTGTATTTAGCCGTACTGCTCTGTACCAGGCTCTGCGGGTGGCTCTTCAATTCAGTCTCACCCTTGACCCTTGTTGCCGTTTTCTCTTATCACCTACAATGGAGTATCGACTTGAAGGGGCACCATTTGGAAAAGTTTTAAAAAGGCTACTTCTGTCAGCATTGTGGTAGTAAACTGAGTTGTCGTTTATATGTTATGGTACCTATACTAAAGTTTATAGATAGCGTCTTTTTACTTGAAAAAAAAGGCCTAGGACCTATTCCAAAATAAAGCGGAAAATAATGATTTAGGTGTTGAAAAATTACGCAAATAACCTTCAAAGCATCCTAAAACTTGATCAGAAAACTGAGTCACGAACTTGACTTACAGTAAAACCGACGTCCTTTTAATATACGATGACAAAGTTTTTTACGACTACCGCACTTTTATTACCACTTTCTAAGCAAGAGGCGAAGGTCGCAAGAATTTCTTCTGTGCAAAGAAAACAACTGATACGATTTTGTTTTGAAGAAGAGAATTCTGATTTAGCTACACAAGTTTATGATGACGAGATGTTGTTGTTACCCAAACTTGATTCTCGCTCCAGATGGCAGGCTCTATCTACATAAGAACATTAAGATCCTGTGCCAACATTGAAGTTCCAATGTACATTATTACCATTAAGTTAATTTCTCGGCCCTATAGATCTGGCAAACTGGTAAGTAACAACAGCTTCAAAAGATTTATGTACCATTTATCCCTGTTATTCTTGGAAATAATTTCACACGATACATAATATTCAAAGAATATGACTGTGGAATTGCGTACCTACTTATATTTTCACAAGGGCCGCATGATTCAAGATTTTAATCGGCTCGCCTGTTATTATATTGGATGGCAAACTAGTTAATTGTTGAAAATATTTCGGACGTACATTGTCCACCGAATTGCTAGTTTTTTATATTAAAAATAAAAGATGGCAACCAGCGCAAAAAAGTAAAAAATGGCAAAAATCCAAACCAGACAATTTCACACCAAGTTTATTTCCAGAAAATATCAAACGCGGCAAATCTACCAATCTCGTAGAACAAATATTGGTTACCGTCCATAGCCCTTTAAATTGTTTCAGGGCCCGCCATCATCGGCGTGATCGCACCCTATCAACTAAGTAGGGTAGCCCTTTATGACCTTCGATATCATGGAGTTAAAAGCTTTGACCCTGACTTTCGGGCCATCAATTGTTTTCGCTGACTCAGGTGTCGATTAGTTAATGTAGTCGAGGTAATGGTGTAGCGACTGAAAATGCTGAAATGTATAAGCTATTTCTTTCAAAAGGCTGTCGATAAACTGGCAATATAGGCACATATACTTTTACTAAACGATTCGCGCAACGCTTCGATGAATCGATAGAAGCCTATACGTCTATTGTTGTAATAGTTCAACAGTACGTGAAAAATATTCTTAAACACAAACTTTAGCTATCGAGCTTAACCTAAGTGAGTGTTCAGAATGTATTCATTCTGAACACTCACTTAGGTTAATAATGACATTAAATGGTCGCGTAACTTCATTTTCAGCGCATTATTCACAAAGATAATCTCACAGCGATAGCCCTAATTACGTTAAATAAATAGGGCGCGATAATCCACCAAAAACGCTCTTTTGTTACAATCTCCTTTCAAAACATTGCTCCGTGGAGCGCGTGACCCATGTCACACTTTGTGAAACAAAAAAGATTCAGTAAAGCGTAAAAATTAAGGCTTTTTGAATATGTGTAACCAACCCACATCATAGCTAGTCTGTTTTGACTGCGAAATACAAAAAAAGAAACTTAGAAAAATGTCAGAACTCAGAATATGTACAATAAAGGGCCGAACCGTTATTGAAAACACTCTCAAGAAGCAGTTTTTTTCTTAAAGCTGTGAGATAGAAAATTATCCTCATAAACCAATACCATTTCTACCACAAACGCACAAATACACCATGTCATCAAAGCCAAATCAATATTCAATAGCCATTGTCTTAATCAGCTACCACATTGATTGAGAGCCATCAACATCGGTAACGGCGACGAAATCATCTAAGTACACAATTCGACATTACATAATGACATATCACTTGTTGCGCAGCCGGGCAGCCGGGCTGAGGGGAAGTAGGGCGCGGAACTGGGCCGGTGACCCGCGACTGGGCCATCCCGGGCTACAGGTGGACTTGTAAATACAGATGCATCCCATAAGGGCAATGCACTGGTATCTGGTCGGACGCTTGGGTGTGGTCGATGGACGTTGACGATATTTTAATTAGTTGAAAATTTTATAGAATACACTCACTTTATTGATATTTTGCTTTTTATATAATGTATAAAACACAAAAGTCTTTAGTATCAAATGACTTTGGCATTTAAAAATACCAGAAGAATCATCACATCGGTGTTTACGGAATAACTTACATAAATATTAATATTATAAAAGTATTCTTAACCAGCTGTGGCTGAATAAACTGACATACATAAATTAAAATCAATTGCCTAATATATGTAAGTGTATTACTTCAGAACGGCTGCGACTATGGGCTAATTCTATTTTTACTGCATGGTTTAGTAAATGTCAAAACAATATTTAAATTTAAAAAAAATCCCCTGCACCAGCCCCATTTTCGTACAGGCGAAGCTGGGACGGGTCTCTATTATAATTTAAGAAATTTACTCGTTTTTATAACTCTAATATAATTAGACTTTTGAATCCGAATATTTTTTTCAGACTCAAAGAACACAAAGGCGCGCTTTAGACATTACCATAATGTAATAACATTACTCGAGAGATACGAAACGAGATTATCTAAATGAAGCAGCTTCAGTGGCAGGCTGCTGGAGCAGGGCAGAGTACAAATCGATTAGTAACCGAGTTTATGCAGGACCTACCGCTGCATTGTCAATTAGCGCCAGGTCAGTGTAAAACGTAGTTCGACGCATTTTTCATAGCAAATTGGCGTGAGAGTGGATTTTTCATTTTATTTTGTTACATATTGCTGAACGACAGGTCTCGTTTGGCATGATTCCAACGCGCTATTGCAGATGGACATTTTAAGTAAACTTGCACTCTCACAGCCAAAAATTGGCCAGTATGATTAAGATTTCACGAGGGTGTTTGTCGCTGAACAATTACATCAATCTGTAGTAAATCAACTATAATACTAAATTAATGTCAATTCTCAGGTCTTGATACAGCTGTGACAGGCTTCGGTAGAGTACTGTGTGTCAACGGACTTACCCTAGATGTCAAGTTTGTACCAAGTTTAAACCAGACTTAATTTTTCGCAATATCATAAAGTAAGGATTAACTTCGTTGTTCAACAGTATATGTAGATGAAACGAAGGAGAGATTATTATAAAAGATAAAAAGAATGTGTTGTAAAAAATAAACCTTTAATCATGAAGAAATAATTACATCGTGGGATGTTCAAAGTAAAATGCTTGGAAATTTCACACTCGTTTCATTTTCAAAGTGTTTTAATTCATTCCGAAACCTCGTTCATAAAACCTTATGAAACAGTTCAAACAGTAAAAACTTAAATATTAGAATAAGAGTTTCACAAAGAGATTTTTTTACACACCATGTCCAAAGTGAAGGGACCGAAATATAATATTTTGTGTTAAAAAAATTGAATCAGACCTTGCTACCGGCTCCATACATAATGCATCCAATACACTACATTTTAGATCCGGACAGCACAACAGCAGAATACTAAAAAGATTGGGAACAGAAAATATCGCTCGTAAAACAAGTCGCCATACTGCAGAGCTGCCGAGTTTATATCTTAGCAGTTTTGAACTTGCTATTTATGTATCTTATCATCAGATCTTGGATATCTTTTGCATCAAAGGAGCTTTTAAACTTAGGCCTAGGTCAGTGAGTAACACTTGTGAATCAAGTATGCACCATTAGGTAACACAATTGGGTTAAAACTTTTTATGAAATAATACAAGCGAGTCGATATTTCTATTCAAAAAAAGAGAAAGAAAAGGAGTTCTTATAGTCCATTTTAAGGCTGTCTGGTACATCATCAGCATCAGATTTAAGTTTCAGTGCAATTGTTACTACTTTGGTGTACTATAAAGTTTATTCTATTCTATGGTCTTCAAGTCGTCTGATTTTGTTTTTTCAGCGATCTCTACGCTAAGTGTGAACCGATTTTGATGATTATTTTTTGTTTTCAAGAGTCTCACTTTGTAGGATCACTTTTTTTTGTGATGATCTGATGAAGATCTTCGGAAATACACCACGGAACACTTCAATAAATGATCTAGCAAATCTTTCGGGATTACTGCAATCGCATACCTGGTTTTGTTAACAAAATTTCATAACACAGTATCCCGCTAGTACCCTCTGAAGGGGTACATGCACATGTGGAAACTTCACCCTTATATTTCTTTCACCAATTATATTCAAATTCCATGTTATTGGGATTATTAATTCGTGCATAACTTTATGGACCGATCTTGATGATTCTTTTTGTGTTCAGTTAAGTTTTAACTCTGTAGTAATACCATTACTGAAGAAACATAGGTGGGGTTTAGTCAGTAAAAGTCTGACCCTCTCGGGTCACCCTAGAGAGAAAGAAATCATTTAACATTTTTCTACCACAAAAAGATTACTACCATTTGAGAACCTCCGCCATTTTGGAGCCGGTTAAAAAATATTCTACGCTTTTCTTTTTTTTGAGGGAAATCATCCAGTGACTTTTCCAGATCTGGGGCGGAGTGGGAGACCGAGCCAGACTTTTACTGACTAAAACCAAACCAATGTTACTTTTTAAGCTGGTGTGCCAGGATTCCGGGTTTCCCGTTCGGAAGTCAACCTGTGGCTCCAGTTGGCTTCGACCCTGCTGTGGCCCCAGTAGGCTTCAGTCAGCCCTGTGCCCCTACGGTTTGGCTGTGAGGCGCGCGTGGAACATTCAGCACCGTCGACTCGGGCTCGATTCTTAACCGGACAAGGTTGCCAGACAGCGAGCCTCCTTTTACTGTCGTCATCCGCAAGCCTACGCCTCTGGTGTCTGGAAAACTGGGAAGGGTGAAGGGTTCTGGGTTGAGCGGCTTGGGGCGTGAGGACGTTCGTTCCCTAACGCGTGCGGCCGCCTCCTTCGCTAGCAATACTGCTTCGCAGAAGGAGGAGGCCGCTTGCAATTTCTCCTTGCTCTAGACCATAATCTGTCTGTACCAGGGCCCGGCGCAAGAAGTCACTGCCACCGTATTTTACTACAATAGATCTATATTTTTGCTCAACTGTTTTATTCGCATTGTACTGAACTGCCATTATTTCCAACTGCCTCATATCATTCTCATTCATTATGAGTGACCGCACTTTAGTGTTTTCATTCATCCTTTGTATCAAAGTAAGTGAGATCTTAAATAGACAGCAACACTAGCAGTATATATTCTTTACAGAAATGAAAATTCAAGTTACACAGAGCAAAAATACTAACAAACTGTTGAAAAGACTTTCAGAGAGTTGAATGGCACGGATAAAAATACTCTTTGTAACTAATGACGACACTGCGTCGAATTGAAAACTTAAATGGACTTTTTAATTGCATTCGTTAATCCAGCGAGAAGGTTTTATCTCAGTTCATAAAACAATTTATGTATCGAATATTCATAAATATTTTATTTATATGCACGTCGTTGCTAGTATTAAAAACAAACTGGAAAAGTGGGTCACTGCAGCGCACGCTTTTCGCGACCACACTGCTTTTTGTGCACCACAAAAAGACCATTGTTTTTCTTTTTAGTTTTTGCGTTACGTCATAGCTGTTTTCTGTTGTGAAAGAAATGGAAGGAAAATATTGAATGACAGATTCAATATTTTCCTATCTCTAAACCTGATTGATCATTTTGCTGCAGTATTTTCTTGTCTCTCGGAAATAAATGATTGGTTCGTTGGCTTTTAGGTATTACTAGCTGCTTATGGCAGCTTCACACATGTGATAGTAGAAAACTATCCCAAGAGAAGATACTCCCGGGATAAAAGATATAATATGTGCTGTTCTACGACATGTTGTACCCAAGTACGAAACTCCACAGGAATCTTTTCAGCCTTTCGAGCGTGAAGAAGTAACAAACACACGCTCACAAACTTTCGCCCTTACAATATGAATGTGATGTCAGTAGTCCGCAAAATCAAGCACCTTTACTTTCTTCCATCATCCAGTGACACATTCGTATAATTTTGGTTTCCGCCCAATATAAATTCTACAACTGCACCAATATTATCAATGCCACTAAATGTTCTGAAAAGGTTAAGGTCAGCAGTAACTCCACACGAAAGCTTGGCACTTGGCAGGCTGCTAGCACTAAAGTACAATAGTATAATGACCACGGAACTAAAGCCCCAAACAAAACGCGCGCAAAGCCAGACAAGGTTCCCATAAGTTGAGGTCCGGTGGGCGAGGGGCCTTTTTGAATTAGTTCCAAGTGGTGCTTGCAGAGTGCTGCATTTAAGTGGTGCAGGTGATAAGCAGAGCGGGTTTACCTGATCCATACTGTTGCCCCTTACACCGTACGATAAAATAGAATAAACTTTATTGCACACATAGATTTATCTATGGGTACAATGGCGGTCTTACGATGTGTTCTTTCTGTCAATATTCTGTTCGTTCTGCATACAACTACGCTGTTCAAGTGTTCTTGACTGGCTTGTCTTGCCAATACTCTCATTTTGAATAAACTGCTCAGTGTTTTGGTTTTGATTTTCACAACCTTTACTCGGATTGATCTGAATTTTCCAGATCAAATACTGTGAGGTTTTCTGGTTAATCAAAACTGTCGTTCGTCAAAATCGAGAAATCGGCTATGTATGTACCAAGAAGCCCAAATGCAAGGATGTGTTTTTATAGAAATTAGAGCAGCTCCCAGCTCACGTAAGCGTCTGTTTAAGCATCTGGACCCTTTGATCCGCAGCGCACACCGACCGCCGGCCATCCGAGCTACTAAACTCTAATCAACTCGGTCCGTAAACTTCAGTTCTACTAGAAAGTTTGCAATCTAATTAAAAACACGATAATTATACGACACCGGCTAACGAACCACGTTATTTGTAATTGAGGTCAAACCCTATTTACTTCAAAGTAACTTTTATGGTTTTTTTTTTTCAGAACGGGACTAGCTTTTATAGTCAATTACGTAACTTAATAAAAAAAGGGTCCCCAATCTTCCTCGGAAATCACGAACAGCTATAAAATTATGGCTATAATATCACTGAATGAGAAAAAGATAACGGAATTCAAGCAGGGTTGCGGAATACGATTAAGAAGCGCCATTACAGGGGATCCCTTTGCAAGTCATCAAGGGCCTACAAACGGATAGCCATATTGGTGAATGGAATCGCGAGTAAGTAAAATGTAGTGACAGTATGTGTTCATTAAACCTTCTAGCTTATAGCACACCAATAATTAAACTTTTCGATATTGACGATAAGCTACTCCAGAAGTCCAGGATATTCAGAACTGTGTGTGTACAGTTTTTTGTGCAAGAAGTGTTAATAAAATAAATAAATAATTTGTAGCTCCCCCACAACTTGGACCACTCATTACACAGTTGGCAATTAGTTGCAGTCGCTGGCTTGATACTTTTGCATAATTTTTTAATGTCCGCGCAATAAAAACATTGTGCCTACAAAAATGAAATTAATCCCAGCTTGTTTAACTTTATTCCCGTCGGCACGCAGGGCAGTTTCGTGTTATGCAATGGCCGAAGTTGTTTCAACATTTTTAAATGTTTAAATGATATTGTCTCTGTAGGCTATTGTACTTTAGTAACAAGCTCATCAGTAAAATGATTAAGATTTGTTTTTTTTTTTCAATTTGCTTCTGATCGAAGCCTTTCTTAAATGGTTGTAATATGCCTAGCTGATCCCCATTATGACAGTCGTCGGTATAATAACAAGTCACATTTCGCAAGCAAAGCATTAATATTCTAGTAACTAAGTAATATAAGTTAGCATAATTATGTATGATTTGTATATTATAATTGAGGAAAATAAAATGCACCTTACAAGGAAATGTTATTTCCATCTACCACCTATTCTCATGTCTACATTTCACGGTTCCAATTCCAACTTATTTCTTCTACTGATCTACGATAACAGCTTTTACGGTTACTTATTCAACAGTTTTTAATCCCAAGAGCAATCACAGTCTTTACGACAGCATGTGACCAATAAGACGACCCTCCTGAGAACTTTTTGAACTGAGTTAATACAGTATTTCAACTAAATATCGCAATTTTAGGTATCATAAATGTTTTAAGCACCAATTAAGGAGTGCACAGACGGTGTAAGCGTCCAATTACGGCTGCAAGAACCCAACATATGATTTAAGGTGTCTTTAGAGCTGTATGTCCAATTAAAATAAACCCTTTGCTTAAGTAATAATAAGGTTTATTTTCAAAGAGTTTTATAGAATTCATTATTGCAGTATCAATGTTCTATCTCAGTTAGCTTTAAAGAGACGAGACAAACTACTAAAAGCACTCATATCAGCTTGTAATCGTCACTAAGAACTTCTATGAAGAAAACTTGCCATCAACTTCTCCGAATAGTTAGTGACGGCATTATAAATGTCCACAGCGCGGAAGAGGACTCAGCTAGCTATCCTCTTGAATTAAGTTCTCCGTCACCTTTACTACACCCTTGGGGAGAAATGGAGTGAAAAACATTTTTGCCGGTAGACATATTTTACCAGTGGGAGGGTCCGGTTTAAATGTCATAGGTTGTTGTATACATATTTTAACGCCGATGACCACCTAGTTACAGTTACCTATGGACATTGGTTATTTATTACCTAAGTTATCGCAGCTACATCGTCGGGAGAGGTTAAAAAGGTTAATGCACTAAAACAATTTACCTCAGTGAACATTAACTTCCGCTGAAATAACAAGGAGTCGATATCATCTACCTTTTTCATTTCATTCTCAAATCCACGCAAAAGTAAATGGATATACGTGCTCTGAAATCCAAATCCTCCACGGTAGATAACGCAATGCACGATACAATCCAGCGCTGAAGCGCTGAAGGAATTAGCCAGACAATGGTACTGCGAAACCTTGTTACAGGCAACCTGTCAGGCAAACCACAACTCTAATCCAACGTTTTAAGATCTCATCTTGGATAACAGGATTATTTGTTTGTTACATGCTATTAATGTTACTGCTGGGGACCCGGTGAAGTTATTAGTGTTGTTGTCATGAATACTGTCTCAAAAATGAATTTGATTACGATTTATTTCAATGATTACGATGATAGAATGCATTTTTTTTCGGTTCGTCCCTCATGTGATTAAGCTGGAGAAAAACTGTTTAATTAATGTCATAAGTAAATCCTAAAAGTAATCCTGGGTTTGAGTTCATGCATCACTTAGTCATGCGCTAAAGCGAAAGTACCAGCTTGCAAAAAAACATCAACATGCTTGCGAAACCTACCTGAGAACTGAGAAACTCCAGACAGCATAGATAGCCCCGAGTGCCGGCTGTGGGAAGGATGGATCATCCCTATGGAGTATATCTCCGAATCCTCGAATTGCCACATGGTTTATTTTAGATTACAATTGACATTAATTATCTCTAAACCGAAATACCCGCCACCACAGACAAACCTCGAACAAAGGAAAATCACTCCGACTGAGAAATTAAATCGAGACCAAAAAGATTGATATATAAATATTTTTTAATTGATACCGACTGTGTTTTTTATCACAATTTTAATTAAAACGATCATAATAAGCTGATGTGTGGTGATATGCATGAGTATTGCGGCGTCCGCACGGCACGGAGGGTGCGACGCGACTGAGCGGGCGAGCGGTCTTTGTATTTGTTTGCCGGCAGGGTGGGGGGTGGCCAATGGGGTGCGGGTGGCGACGTCACAACCGCCCCACTCGCCCGCGGGATCTCTACAGATACTGCTATTATTTTTCTACCGCGGCATTCTCGCTTTCATCTCGTTAATAGGATTATGATTATAATCTTACAACACAAATAATAAATGTAATTTTTGTAACAAGATTTTTTGAGTTGCGTAAATGTACACTTGTAAACGATTTTATGTAAAGAGATCATTGAACTTCTATTCATCATTGATCTATGACAGATAACAAGCATTCTTTAATTAGTCTTTTATAATATGCTGAAAGTTAGAAACTATGATGTGAAATCTCTGAGTTGGTTGTGTTGAGTACTTGAACCTCCATCCTCGTATTTCAATGTGGGCAATCAATCAATATTGCCTGACATTTTAATTAAAGGAACAGTTTGACTGGTAGAAAATGCCTAAGGCATTAAATCTGCCTCTGTACCTTTAAATGCATAAAGTATTAAATAAATCTATCTATGTACCGGGTTATTTGTAAAACACTATAACCTTGCAGGACTGTATTACTACCATCATACACAACAACTTTTTACAAAACATAGGTAATTAATTTACCAAAAATTTACCTTCAACCTTTTCTGATTGGACAGGTCCAATCAAATCTGTATGGTTCTTTCTTCAAAAGACCATCTCAGACAAATCTGCATGGTTCTCATGTGATTTGACCATTACATATTTACTGTATGGACTTTAAAAGAGACTTTGACCCCTGAGTTTGTTTCGGTGTTTCTTCTCGGGGTAGTCAGATAGGAAACACCGGCCTCATCTAGCATAAACTGACGAAAAAAAAATTGACGTGTAAAAGTGTTTTTTAAACCTATTTACAAAATAAATATCATTTATCATTTATCAAGATTTCGGTGTTCAATCTAACACATTTCAACTCTGTATCTTGCTATACCTACCTACGTTTGAGGCGTGACACGTGACGCAAGCGCATCAAGCACCCCGGTCGCCCGATCCCCACTCGCCTCCACTATTGTACTATCGCTTGCTTCGCATAGAATTCGTTATATTTAAAACATTCAATTTAAATATTTTTATTTGTATATGAAAATCTGACGAACAAAGTTAAGATAATTTTTCAAAGCCGTAGAACAAAAGTTGTTGTTTGTGATGTTAGTAACATTGTCCTGAGAGATTGCTAGAATTTTACTAATAACCCTGTATATAAAAGGAGAAACTGACTGACTGACTGACATATCAACATACAGCCGAAACTAAGTCAAGTGCGAACCTATCAACAATAAAAAAAAAAAACTACTGGGACTGGGAGTGCAGCATTTTATGCAAGTTATCCTTTTATGACGTAGGCAAGCACTGAGAGAGAATTATCTAAAATTCACCCTCTATGGGGTTGAAATGGGGATCCAAAGTTTGTATGAAAAAATCTAATTTTATACAGGCAAACAGTAAATAAATAAATAAATAAATGGTTCCTTAAATTATTTATTATACACTGCCTGAGAATAATAATATTCCTAACAAATTGATAATACTATTGGAAAGACCTCACATCTATACAATGCATCACAATAAAATCTAAAGTTCAAGACAGAATTTCCTTTTGACTTTTGGTGGCGTTTTTGACTGGTAGCGAATACCTAGAAGCAACAAATCTGCCTATGTACCACCACCATGCATGAGTACACTACACATACATGAATAATTACATGGTATTCTCATCAGAATTCATGTGATATTGAAATTGCATAATTTAATTCATTAAACCCCAAGCAAACGCTGGCGTTCGTGCACCTATTGTCTTTCTATTGTGTCTGTGATTTCCACGATTAAAAGGTTAATGAAGTTTTTCTTAATTTAAACACTGCTGTATGATGGTGACATATGTATAAAAATAATTTTATGCATGGGTAACCCAAATAAGATTCAGCGCTAATGTGAAAAAGAGTAAGTATTTTGAAGCTTTGTCCTGCCATTTAGAATAAGAATAGTTAGTAACCTCTTTTTATGGTCAATGGGAGAAACTCATTGACTTACATACACATCAATGCACAGCCGAAATAACTGGAACTAGGATTGTGAATTGTTCACAAGGCTTTGTTTCAGGCGAGCGCTAATCACCCAGTAAAGAGATGAAACGGGAGGGGTGTCCCAAAGTTTGTATGAAGAAACTTACTTTCACATGGGCGTAGTTGCTGGCAGAATCTAATTTATTATAAACTATTATCATCATAAAGTCAGCCTCAGTTCTAACATAGATAATGACTGAAACACATTCATATTGATAGCTGGCTACAAGCCTTCTACCTAGCACACACACTTCAGATGATGGAGAGATCTAACACCAAATAAGATAATATGCAAAAATAAAGAGAGGCTTATATCTAATGAGATACTTATTAGTCCTCCTCTTGACTTGAGAGCAGTAATAATAATTTATACAGTGTTAGATGCTAGAAATGGGAGAGCCAAAAAATTGTCCGGGAAATAATAAATATCTTAAAAGGAATCAATAAACTGTGGTTTAACACATAATTTCTTTTTAAATATTCAGTTGATTGCTTATATTATACTACACACATGTCTCTAATAACTTTTATAAAGTAAATAAATGAGGATAGAACCTCTTAGTTAGAGGGAACTGAATAAATAAAATCATTATGCATAACTGTGACCATCAAGGTGTGACATTTCTGGTAGATTTGATGAAAATGTCTAAGTAATCTTATTTTCGTGAAATCAAGGAAGTTCAAGCAACCGCCTTGAATTGTTTCAGATTTGAAGGGCATTGAAACTATCATAGAATCGACGAAATCGGTTCAATGAATGAAAATAAAGGCGAGCGAGGGTTGGAACGCACCCATACCATTCTGACCATAACATTTCTACTATTAGGTATTTAAATTTTATTATATGACATAATTATGAATGAAATAGAATAATACTACATAGAAGTACTCACCATATTCTCTGAAGAGTTTCTTATATTCACTAAAATCGTTTTGATCCAACCATTCGTCAACTAATGCACTTTCATCATCAAAAATCTCGGTAAATACAACTCTAACTAAATAAATAAGCGAACACATAAACAATATTGTGCCGCAGTAATGTACCCGTTTATACATGTTTACAGTTCTTGGTCATAATGACATTTTAAGTTATATTTACTTAAAAAAATAAACATTAGTAAAATGAGGACGGCCCCACAATTTTGTTTTGATTGTCAATGTCAACTTTTGAGTTTGACAGTTCAGCGTTGCTGTTTACTGATGCATTCCATGAAACGTTGTGATTGAATTTTGAGCATGACATGTAAGTTTTAGTTACCTATTATAAGTCTGTCTAATAAGTCAACCGACTTGAGAATTTTGTATAATATTTAATCATTTGAAAAATACTAATATTCGGTACTTTTTATAAGGTTCTTCTGTTAGTAAACAATGATCTCCATCTCTTAATCAATCTTGATTATTGAACCCGTGTTGACTACATCAGATTTCATTAAATCCTAATAATTACCTACTACAAGTCGTTTAACTTATTAGACAGATTTCTAGTGTTATTACGGATTAATGCTTTAAAAGACATGATAATTCCAGCCTAATACAATCGACACATAATGGTAAAATAATTAGCATTGAATTGAAATTAACGTTAGATTCCAAGGATTCCAACAACAGTCAACATTTAAAGAAAATATAATTGATATGCTTTTCTTTTCGCTTCACAGGTAATCTGGAACGTTTGAATTATTGAATTTTCGTGCTTGCCAGTGCTTGCTTTAATTTTCGTATGCATGGCAAATATTGTTCTAATTATGCATATCGGCTATTTCCGAGGAGTTTGTCTTCATAACTGTTTCTAGGTTCAACGTTCACAATTATGGTAGGTACCTACTAATAGCAGGTAGAAGAATATCTAGAACATTTTTGTAGATCACGTGAAATAATGTTCTTTTACTAATTAAAGGGTGTATTGTTGCATGTCTGTTTATTGTTCCATAACATATCATCACGCTAGTACGCTTCGGGCACCGAAGATGTATGTGTAGTGTCAGGTCCGAGCAACTGCCCTGATAGTTGATTTCAGACTATTCAATATTAAAATTGTGAACTCTGATATCGTGGTGTAGAATTTTGAAGTTCAGTTCCTATGTGGCGAGTGTGGCGACATAGATGTCGCTACAGGTTCGGTTATGACTATAGTAATCCCATTACCTACTTTAGTAGATAGGCAATGGGAATATTAGAGTCTTGTTTGTATATTTTATTTACCCATGTCAAAGCAATGTTCAAATTGAGTAATTATAGGTATTTTGCCATTTCTGTACCTTAGATACTACAGAAAACTTGCTCACTACACAACTCGCACATAGTTTAGTTTTATCTGTGGGCAATCGCTTTCCATTCCCTCTCGCTTCTGACTATGGCCTGACGCGAGAGTTTGCCAGCGCCGCATAAGGCTCATGAGGACACGCGGTGCCCCGCCCAAGAGGCTGACTTCCTTTGGATGCTCCATAGAGTCCTCCAGTAATGGATGACTCAGTGTACTACACCTACCATACGACCGAAAGGAGTCCGGTATGGGTCTGGGAGGAGTATATTAAATTTGCCCACGTTCGAACTCCACACAGGTTTATTTTATTTTAGGGCAGATTTTACAGGTTAAAACCTCCCACTGCTTCTAAGTAGGCCATTTGACGTGGGAATCGAACCCAAAACAAATAATAATATTTTGCGATAGTTCTACGTAACACGGCACCCTACTGGAAATGTGGGGTGTGGATTTATACATTTTTCTTTCTGATTCAGGAGTGATGGACTTTGGCGAAGGTCTTCTTTCTTTCTTCTTTCATTTGTGAAGGAGCGAGCGATGCAGTGTTTTTTTTTTTTGAAAGTAAGACTAGGGACATTATAGGAAGAATAGAGTACAAATAACACAACACATTAGGTACTAGTATTAATCTATTTTATATAAATTGATTTGTTTTCAATATCACAAGGAGTGCTCGTAGTCTATGAGCTGCATAAAGCTAGGTGTATTAGATCACAAATTACGAAAGGGAGCTTAATACTAACATCAGAGTAAAAGGGCCTTGCACACCATAGTGCACGTCTCTAGTATGACATCTAACATTTCGTGAGAATCTGGATTACAACTTTACAAATTGAGAATCAATGAAACAGTACCTACAAAAAAGAACCGAAAAAAAAAAACAATTATAAAAATCACAAAAAGAAATCTAAAATTGTTACATCGCTTATAAAGGATCGATAAAATAGGAAAAAGTAGCTTTAAGTTTGGAAAAATAGCTATTTTGGTTCTGAAATAGGAATATTAATGCTCGAGCGTTTAATTCTGATCGAGAACAAGCTTACACAACATCGTACGCACCAATTCCACAACATGTGCAAAGAAATTGTAAGTAAAGACAACAGAAAGAATCATGCAACAAATTGTACTCCTGTGTTACTAGCCTAGACAAACGCGATGGTGCGTAAGGCGCCTTACAACGTTACAAGATAGAAGACCATTCCTAACACGCTTAAATGCAAGGACCCCACTAGCAGGACTTATTGAGATATGTGTGGCATCCATTTATCAAAATTTACGTCACTCCTAGGTTCGGAATGGATCTCCACCTTGGCACAAGGACTTTTAATCCTTGATTTTAAGTTTATCAGCAAGGGAGCATGACAGCCCCGTGCCGTCTGGCTCCACGTTCAGTTTGTCCACCTTGCTGTCCTTGATGACCATGGAGAAGCGTTTGGAGCGGTATCCTCCGAGAGGCGGCAGGTTCACGCCGAGGTCCAGGGCCTTGATGAATGCGCCGGTGGGATCAGCCAGCATGCGGATCTGTGAATTAAGTTAAGGGTATATTAGAGCAGCTGTCATTAGCAATGCACTTTTACTGTATTGATCAGTTCGAATCACGTCTGCCCTAGTTTAAAAGAAGTGTTCCTTGGTATTCAAAGTTCCCGTTACCAGTTAAAAAAAATATTTGCTTAATTTTCTAAGAGTTAATTAATTTTGCGTCATTACATATCTCGGGATCCAGGGTTTCTGGACCTTTGGAAGAAGTATGAGGGATAGAAGTCAAGCCGTAGAGACCTCTTGAAAGCTTTTTAGGGAATGTGATATTAACTACTAATTGTAGATTCATTAATTAGTGCCCACCTGTATAATCACCTGTATTTTTTTCTATATATATATTTTGTATGTTCATAAAAATAAAAACATGTTTAAAAAATACAGTGACATTCACAACGTTAATACTAGGAACAAACACAAGTTAGTGGTTCCTGCCACCAGGCTCAAAAAAATAGGACGCTCATTTAGATGCCAAAGTATACATTTTTATAATAAGCTTCCCAGTCCTATTCAGGAACTTAGCATTAATAAATTCAAAATATTTGTAAAGCGAAAACTTTGCCAAAAGGCTTTTTATTCTGTAAAAGAGTATCTCGAGGATAAAACGGCTTGGGATTGACCTGCTCCAGTACCTACTCACTATAATTATTATCATTTGAATGTTTTTTTGTTTTAACTGCCTTTTTTTTATTGACGATTGTTGTTGTTTTACAATTATGATATTGTATATATATAAATATATATCTTATTATTATTTTTTTACAATTATGACATGTTTATTTTTACTATTTGACTGATTTTTTTATATACTTTTTTTTACAATTTGCAATATTTACACTTTTGTAAATTTTATTATTGTGAATGTGAGAACTATGTGGATTACTCTTTCGTTTCTTTTATATTCACATGATGTCTGGCAGTTTTGAGTATTTGATGTGGCCTACCCAAATGTCCTTTCTTTGGCATTGTTCGTCAAGTCGTTGAGCTCCTTAGTAGTCCTGAGTTGAGCTACACGCATATTGACAAATGCTTGCACTGACTGGACAGGTCCACTTAAAACTGTGTGGTTCTTTCTTCAAAAGACCATCTCAGGCTCAATCTGTATGGTTCTCATATGATTTGACCATTACATGTTTTGCTGTATGGACTTTAAAAGAGACTTTGACCCCTGAGTTTGTTTCGGTGTTTCTTCTCAGGGTAGTCAGCTAGGAAACACCGGCCTCATCTAGCATTATTTGACGACAAAAAAAAAAAATTGACGTGTAAAAGTGTTTTTATAAAACCTACTTGCAAAATAAAGATCATTTATCATTATCATTTATTTTTTAGGATCTATACGAGGCCAATAATAGAGCTGTACAAGTTGCCAAATATTGGTCAGAAAAAATCTAGTTTGATAACATCGACACGAACAGAAGAAGAAGAAGGTAGTAATTACCTAAGTATAGAACATATATCTAATTTGAGTAACTTGTTTTTGCTAAATGTACGCTGTAATACACACAATTAGTTTTATATTACAGTTTGTATAAGAGTTTGTTGTTTTTTCAGTTGTAAACAAAAAAAAGTATTAAATCAAAAGAAAGATCTTAGAAATAAATCAAACCAAGCCGGAGTTAGAGTATAAAAATTAAATAGCATTCTGTATACGACTGAAAGGGAGGTTAACTCACAAACTCGCAGCTGAAGGTTTTCACCATTCGCTTCAATGTTTAATTAGTTACGTGACGACGCGAACTTAATCAAGTTTCCGCCTTTCAAAGTATTCGTTTTGTACTGTTTTAATAAAAATGGTTTTGACTGGGCGGCATTGAAATCCACACGCACTAATGATAAGTGGTAAAAAAAAAATGAGTTTAAGTACATCGACACAAAAAAAAGAAGTACTAAGGACCGTGTATACAGCAAACAATGAAACAAAAACGGATATAGTAATATGCTTATCTGATACTAGCTTTTGCTAGCAAGTATGCTCGCGTGAAAATAGGACTTTCATACAAATTCCAACCCCCTTTTTAACCCCTCAGGGGTGGAGTTTCGTAAAACCCGTTCTTAACGGATGTTTACAGCCTATAAGGAACCTAGCTGCCAAATTTTAAGTTAGTAGGTGTTACAGTTTCTGAGATTTCGTGATTAATCAGCGAGTGGTACCTATTTCGTTTTTGTATACATATTTAGAAGATTGAACAATTTATTAGTTTTTCATCTCATCCAGCTTGTGCATATCACTGACTCGATTTTACTGGTGTACAGAAAAGAAAATAGTGAAGAAAATGGGTACCTTTACTCAGTATTGGGTCAATATAAAATTATTGACGCTCCCATTTCTTATATCTATGGTCGCTCCCATGTATCCTTCAACAAGAGGTATATTGTTCGTGTAGTGTTTGGCGGTAAAAGAATTTTCGTTAACAGAATCAACATTTATCAAAGACTTTTACTATACGGGCCCAGCCGGGTCGAAGCCTACTGGGGCCAGGGTTATCCGAAAGGGCGCTCGAGCCCCGGTATGAAGGCTTGAAGGAACGGGATGGGTTTTTTAGTCAGTAAGAGTCTGACACTATCTCCCGCTCCGCCCTAGAGCGGGGGTTGTCATAAGATGATTTTTCAGATCGAAAAAAAAAAAGACTTACTATACCTATATATACTATACCTTTAAAATCTATTTTACTTCTTCATAATGTTTATGAGTTTAGACATAGAATTCTCTAAAAAGTCTAGCTATACCTACGGCTAGATTTTTTATAATTCACATCTGATTTCTAGGTAAAAACTTTTGTGGTCAGTGGTCTTTTCGAAACAAGTTTAATCATAACTTGTTCGAGAAATACCTGGTTTTTTTCTTCTTTATTCTATCGTTTCTTGTTATATTTTGTTACTTTATTTTCTATGGTTGCACGGAATAATACAGACATTATGCATACATTAACTCTATCACTTTATTTAATTATCTATACAAAATTTCACAGCCTCAGCTCTCCATTTGAAAACCAGCGTCAGGTAGGTAAAGAAAAATGTTTTTTTATTTTTTTCCTCTCTAACTCTTTTACTTTTTCTTTTCGTGTTTACTTTTGAACTGGCTGTGTTGTACCACACTTTCTTTCTTTCTTTCTTTCAATGCTGCAAGAGATAGGAACCAAAACTGATTAGTACCTACAGTGGCGTAACTATATCATCTGAGGTCCGTGGCAAATTCATTAGATGGGCCCCCGATAAATTACGTTACGTTGTGATTTCATTTTAATATTTTTTATATATATTTTGGGTTACTTCTTCTGAGCTCGTGACCTCTAAGGCCGGGGGCCCCATCAGACCTGGGGCCCGTGGCATTTTGCCAGCCTTGCCACCCTATAGTTACGCCACTGAGTACCCTATCTAAAAGATTGAGTAGCAAACACGTAACATACTAGCCTTTGCCCACGGCTTCGCCCGCATACATAGAAAATAGCATGTCACCCCGGTATAAAGCACCTTTTTATCGGTGAACATTTTCGCAATCGGTCTAGTACCACAAAATAGTGTGCTAGTACTTTCAAAGATTACCTCCTACAAACAAAAATGCAAACTGTACCTACCTGTGTATAATATTAATAATAATGTAGATCACAATACATAGTGCAGTTACGAGAGAGGGCTAAATGAATTCCGCACTGTGTTCGGATCGATACAGGTCAAGTCACACATTCGCAGCACAATAGCCTGCCCTGTTCAAAGCTCTCCGCCTAACTATTGTTGGGCTAAACACATTTCTACAGAATTCATGATTTGTAGTTATAGGACTGGCTGAGAGACCAATCGCGAGGTTGTTTTTTTTGTTGACTTTGAACTCCATTTACTTGGACGAATGGCCATTCGGATTTTCAAAACATTTTTCGTTGCTTTTGGACTAATTTTCGCCATTCGGATTTCCAAAATATTTATCGTTACGAGTAATTTTGTCTTGTCGTTGTTGTTACAAGTACTATAATATTATAAGTCTACAACCGACATATGGTGGCAGTAGGTATTCGGAGCAATGCTACCGATAAAGTTGATAGATAAGTAGTTTATTTTAATAACAAAAAATATGTATGGCAGACATGCTATCGTCTCATACAGATTTACATAAACAATGCAGAAAGCACGAACACCGGGAAAGGAAAACAAGTACAAAACCTTCGCGCCGGATATGACGAGTCAAGTTTCGTTTAATGCCAAAAACGCAAAAGAAATAAAAACTAAAAGACGTGGGCTTTTGTAGGCAAAGCTAATAAAGCAGGGCACAACAGAAATGGGACCTTAGTCCGTAATACAGTGGCATTGAAATTCCAAGCTCAAACGCTTCATAATAAAGACGGGCTTCCGCGCGGCTACCTTCCAAATGTACGAAAAGCCTTTGATCTCACAAATTAACGAGCCCGCGCTTGAGGTACGCAGTACTCTAATCTGATTTTACACTTCGCTCGTATGAGGAAATCAACATCAAATTGGGTACAGCTTTTTGCTCATGGACCAATCTTGAAGATTCTTTCTGTGTCGTGTCAAGTTAAAACTCCGAGATAGTCACATTGCCTATATGGGTAAGTGAAATATAAGTAATGGGACTACCAGGGTGTTTATAATATCACGCATCCGGGATTGCTCCGCACGCGTAACCATAAAATAGATAGGTACAGAAGTCAATCTACATACAAAGAACGCTCTAGCAACGCACACACAGACACCGCTCACGGACACGATATCTCGGAGCGTCTCGAACCACTCGTGTCGAACAGTTCCGGCTCAAACGCTCATTAGTATGCGTCCACCAAGCGTAGGTATAATAACCTTAGTCCAGAAATTATTTTGTACAACCTTTTTGTCTTTTTTGTACAAAAACTGTTCTTTCCATCAAGTTTAAAATAATTTTCCTAGAAAGTCCTTAAAAAGTTCTACTTTTTAGATTTTTTTTCATATTTTCTAAACTTATGGTTCAAAAGTTAGAGGGACACACACACATTGTTTTTTACTTTTGGAGCGATTATTTCCGAACTTATTGACATTATCAAAAAATGATTTTAGTAAACCCCTATTCATTTTTAAATACTTATCCAACAATATATCACACGTTAGGGTTTAAAATTAAAAAAAAAAAAACTCTTTCCACTTTACATATAGAGGGCTACCCTAATAAAACATTTTTTTCCAATTTTTATTTTACCACTTTGTCGGCGTGATTGATATACATATTGGTACCAAATTTCTAGTGCTAACGGTCACAGAGATTAAGCGAGAACGGACAGACAGAAAACTATAAGAGTTCCTAGTTGACTACAGAACCCTAAAAAGTGAAGTACATACATGAGATTGTCTTCTGTACCTATCTATTTTGTGACGTAACCCCGCAAATGACCATTTCATACAATTATTTATTTTAATGCGCAGAAAACGCACGCGGGACGCGTTTTTAGGGTTCCGTAGCCAAATGGCAAAAAACGGAACCCTTATAGATTCGTCATGTCTGTCTGTCTGTCTGTCTGTCTGTCTGTCTGTCTTCTGTCTGTCTGTCTGTCTGTCTGTCCGTCCGTCCGTATGTCACAGCCACTTTTTTCCGAAACTATAAGAGCTATACTGTTGAAACTTTGTAAGTAGATGTATTCTGTGAACCGCATTAAGATTTTCACACAAAAATAGAAAAAAAGCAATAAATTTTGGGGGTCCCCATACTTAGAACTGAAACTCAAAAAAAATTTTTTCATCAAACCCATACGTGTGGGGTATCTATGGATAGGTCTTCAAAAATGATACTGAGGTTTATAACATCATTTTTTTCTAAACTGAATAGTTTGAGCGAGAGACACTTCCAAAGTGGTAAAATGTGTGTGTCCCCCCCCCCCTCTAACTTCTAAATTAAGAGAATGATAAAACTAAAAAAAATATATGATGTACATAACTATAAAAACTACCAACGAAAATTGGTTTGAACGAAATCTAGTAAGTAGTTTTTTTTTAATGCGTCATAAATCGAAAAAAATACACTATTATTAAAACATCGATCAAAGTTACAACACATTACAAGAACTTTTATATTATGTTACTTGCTGCTACGGAACCCTTCATGGGCGAGTCCGACTCGCACTTGGCCGGTTTTTATTTTGTATTTTGTTTTTTTTTTCCGGCACACGATTTAAAAAAACACTTTTACGGAGTTATAGCATTGGACCTCGAACGTCGAGGATACACAAGAAATAGTAAATATCATAGATATCCGAGGTAAATATACTTATGCAATGACTGATAATATGTTGTTATGTTAGTACCAATCTCAAAACAATAGGTAGATTAAGTCATGCTAATTTTACAATTCTTACTAGGGAACTGGCTCTCTATTTAATGTTAGACTAGTGAAAAAAAGACTTAAGTACAAATAAACTAGGTTTTGCCCGCGGTTTCAGCCTTGTAAGAGTACAAAATATAATAATGTTTGTTTGTAATATTGAAATAACTGCTTTTTACTACATGCTTATGAATATAAATACGGTACATACACCAAAATAACATTTTTTAATGCCAATGTCTGAAATGACGGGCGAAATAATTTTTAAAATCAGCTCTGTAATTTTAGACTTTATTAATTACAAACAAAAATACAAGTTTAAGTAAAATAGATTTTACTAAAAAGTACAATATAACTTGAATATTCCGAAAGTCGAAGTCAAAAAACGAAAAAACCAGATACACCCGTTTTCGAATCTAAACTTAGGTATAACGTCTTATAATTGTTTTTACGATAGTCTTATACATACAATAATTATTCTTAACGCCTAAGTTGGTCAGTCATCATTATAAAGCAATACTCGAATCAAGGTTATTGGTAGTATAGTTAGTTACACATACATTATATGCAACACTAAATACAATTCATTGTAGGTACAGTCTGATTTATTTCAATAGATATTATTCAATACACGCCTTTATAAACAGTTATTTAACACACGAGGATGTTCCTTCTGACAGAGAAAGAACCTTTTTCCAGCAAAAAAGGAGGGTCCTTCCTTCTAGGGATTTTGTCGATAAGTTCAAATAAGGTAAACTTGAGCATTTACGGGCCTCCTACAAATAATAAAGGACTGAAAGCAAGCAATAGCTTTGATTTTCCTTCAAGACCAAGCCAAAACCTCGGCGCCATTCTAAAATAACTTCCACCTTCATGTATCTGACAGGAACGTGAAACAACAGACTAATACGGCTGAATCATAAATATTTCCCATTTGTCGATGAATATGTATTTCAAGACAAGGTAACGGATATGGATCGAACTACCCAGTTAAGATACATAGCTTTAGCGTCGTTTCAGGATCGATAGAATAAAGTTTATTCAAATCGTTTATCGTCTTTTCAATAGACACATCAGTCTCAAAGATCAGCCGTCGAAAAGTCGGCGTTGTGTGATAGTTGTGGAATATATATAAAGATTTCTTTTTTTTCTGTGTTTCTCCAGTAATCAGTCTGGCAGCTGGGAGGATGGTTGTCTGCGATTGAGGTCTAAAATCTTTGATTCGATTCCCTACGGTGCCACACATCCTTAGTATATTGACGTAAGGTCAAGATCAAGATTGTTGCACCTATTTATCCTTTTTGTTGAGCTATTTCAGTTCCTGATTAAGCTACATGCAAGTAGATTGATGTGACATCTCAGTCGGTTCAGTACCTCGACGTTTTCCCTAATTTTCCTCTTCTTATCCACAGTGGGGAGTGGGGATCTCGAAGTACTGGTGAATTTCAGTACTGGTTGTATACCTACCATGATGCATTGGCTAGAATCCTTATCATTTTTGTTTTGGGCACACCGGATAATAAATAAACTGGATCTACTGGCTGTACTCCATATTTGGATACCATTTGTAGTGCAGTAGCAGTCTCAAAAGAACATTATAAAGGAGTAAAATTCTGTTTGTTATGGGTACATAGTCTCTGAAATTATCTTGGTACTCCTATAGTTTACGTCAGTTCTTTCACAGTTAAAAAGCAACTATTTGAATTGGAAAATGCAGTACTACGCACTAGCGGGAGATTCATCGCAGACATCGCTATCTACCATAATTATGTCTGTATCTCTGCAACGGTCAAGCTCTAAAAAGATATAGTGCAAAATTTTAAATCCACTGAGCGTCGCTACTATACATAGATTTGCACTGCAAATCCATAATAGCGGGGTTCAGCGGACGTAGCCTGCAGGCAAGCAAGTCCGGCCAGTAAACTCCCCGCTCAAACCGCACATCAACGTGAATAATTTAGTAATCAAAAGGCCGGAGGTCGCGACAAGTGGGGCGTATTGATTTCATAATGAGTTCTGTCGCCCGGGCCGCGTTTACCGGCCATTATAACTAAATATCTACATTTTTTACCATTTTCCCGGCCATTAGGTTTATTGACAAATTGAGTGTAAACAGTGAACTGTTTGCGAGGCCGTTTAATTAAATTTGCTCCCGTTTTGAGGGGATTCGAGGCACCTAATGTCAGCATTGTTTGAAGTTATAATCATGGGAGTGGAAATGGCCGATTCTATTCATGATGACCAGCCTTTTTTGCGTAATGGGAAGTGTGCACATTAACAACCAAAATCGCAGTTGAATAAATGTTTCGCTAGGTATCTAAAGACCGATATTATTTGGCGTGAAACACTAACTGTGTTTAGTAGTCTTTACAGTTTTTCGCACCAATAAATAAATTAGGGGACGGAAAATTATGAATCATTTTTATTTATTACAGTTTAGAATCAAAATAGATTGCTTAAATAATAGCAGTTGCAATGTAGTTAAGTTGCAATTACTAGCAGGGTTAACAAACCCACGGCACGCAAACCATAGCTCACACGCGACGTTTATTGCTGCTGCCATTAGGTCAATTCAAAATATAATAATAAAACTTTTTACACAAGATTTATCTTGACACTATTATCAACAAGGCCAGTGTGACCTACCAAACAGGGCTAAGGTTTTAATTGCAAATATTCTTTATTGCACACAGAGTAATGCCACATGATCACACGTACCGAGTAAACAGGCGAGACAGTGCTCTCGGCAGTCTCGGCCGAATACTCGATACGTATAAACAAAGCGCCGAGTGCTCGGCCGAGCGCTTATCTCTACAACTCGTTTGCATCACTGTCTCGGCCGAGCAACATTTTACTGTCTCGCCCTTTTACTTGGTACGTGTGACCAAGGCATTAGGGTCAACTCACACCGAAAGAGCGGCGAAGGGCGGCGACCCGTTTACCGTTAATAGAATTCGCTGGAATTCCCGCGGCGCCGCGAGCATCCGCGCGACTCGTTCGAGTTTCTCATGCGATAGTAAGTATTATAGCAATGAAAATAAAGTTAAAACTCATATGACACTGAAACTGCGATCCGCTTCGCTGCGCTTCGACGCTCTTTTGGTGTGAGTTGACCCTTAAAGACAGTATACGACCCTGTCAGTCCCTGTCCCACTCTCCGACTTCTTTTAAAAGGGATAAGTGGTAAACTGGTTACTTATTCTAGGGGTGGCCTAAATAATATATTAAGTGTAATATAAACTAAATTGTCAATACTACCGTGAGAAAGTAAGCCAGACCTGACCTTGCTGAATGATTCTTCATTGACACAATGACCTCAATCATGTATCGCAGGTTTATTTTCATTTACCCTAAGTACCTATTCTGTCAGTTTCAATGTGAATATTAATGATACACCGAATAATTATATTGGGTTTATCTAGTGTGTTTGTAGTCAGTTCACTTCAAGTAGGTACTCCTTTTCAGCTGACAAATGACCCACGCGAATTACCCTGTATGTCTCGCATCCATTGGATGTCCTGTCCAGTACACCTAGTTAGAGGCTTTCTAATGCGGTTTTAGGTTACGCGATTGCTTCTGTAGCACCTTTTGGCCTTACTATGATGTGTAAGGCGACCGTTACACGGTCATGCAAGCGTCAATCAATTCCATCAATGTTGAATGATGGTTTTCGTCAATCAGTACTAAAAACCGTCATGCAACGCATTAGACGGTAGGTTTTTCGTCAATAAAGGTTTTGACTGTGTCAAAACTGATTACAAAAACTACGTGTAATGTTCGCCTAACTAAAATTTTAGGTGTGCGAGCGAGAAAGCGATTGAGCTACACACCCTATCACGGCACCTCCTTCCCTTGAATAGTTCAGTTTAAATTGGCAAAGCTTGTGATAGGGCCTCTGATCTGGGAGCAATCTGCCCTGCCCACTTCCACTTAAGTTTGGCCTTTCTTCAGGGCACCTATGTCAGTAACCTTGTTTCTATTCCATGGAAAAATGCATGATTCTTGTAGATAATGCCATGGGCGTGAGGCAACAGTTAGTATCTCATACCTGATGAAGATTTCAGTAAGAATCTTATTGGCAGACTTCCAATGACTGTCTCTAGTGAACACTTGAGTTGAGAGTTTGAGAGATACTTCACATCTGAAGTTGAGGACAACATTTGAACTAAGCCTTGATGATAGCATAAGGAATAATCATGTAAAAAGTGTTTTTATCTAATAAATTGACTAGTGTGTTATTATCGAAAATGTTAATGAAGATTTTAATATGACCAACAATTGTTAGAAATGAATGAATTGTTGTTGTTGTTGTTGAGATGGTTATTGTTGAACTTATAACAGCCCCTTATCATGTTCTGTCAATTACTGTCTATTCTAGGTTGCCTGGAAGAGATCGCGGAACACGATAAAGCCGCCCATTGTACGTGTGTTAGTGTGCAAAAATATTTTTCTCCTATAAAAATGCACTGACATTGAACTGTCTTATTCATTTCTATCATATTTTTAGTAACAAATGCAAGCAAAACTAGTTTACTAGCCTGTTCTGCCCCACCGGTGGGCAAAAAACTTGTGCAAGTCCCTACAAGAATATTCTACTTTGATTTAAAATAAGAAACACCTTCATACTATAAATAAATAATTCTACTATCAATAAACAGTTACTGTTAGCAACTACTGACTTGACCCCTGACATTATACTTACAATTATTATCTAAGTTATACATAACATGTAAACTTCATACTCAACATAAGGTTAAAATGACAACAGTATTCTGTCCTGGAAGGTAGCTTCCACTGAAAAGTTTACAAATCTCCTTTTAATCCTACAAAGTATATAGAAGTATTACAATTTCATTGAGTTGTCGAGTTTCTTGCACATTCTTCGACATAGAGATCTACTTCTCGGAACATGCAATTTCACTTCACTTTTTTTGGACCGACCAACATTTGACTATTCAAAAGTGCCTGCAAATGGTCTATTTGAAATAAATGCTTTTGTTTTTTTTTTTACTCGTCTTTCTGGGTGAATGTTGGTTAAAAATTAGAGTAATTGTTTTATAAATTATTCAGTATTCCAAAGCTCAATTGTTGATGCACTTGAAAAAATAATCTATATTGCCATGATATTTTAGTAAACTTATTTATCTAATTAAAGATTTTTTTCAATTTGAAATTCTGAAACTGACCTAATTTAAAATGCCTAACTACATATACAAAACAATAAAAAGAACAATTGATATTTCTTACCTTTCCCTTAGTGTTGTGCTGAGCCCCCCAGGCTGCCATTACATAGGGGTCGTTGACGGACACGCACACGATCTCTTGCACCCCGTCGGCCTTGAGTTTGTCCGCACTCTGCACGTACCCCGGCAGGTGGGTCTTCGAGCAGCCAGGAGTGAAGGCTCCAGGAACCGCGAACAACACCACAGTCTTTCCCGCCGTCAATTCGCATACATTAACTTTGTTAGCCGGAGAATCTTCAAACAGATCAGTTGCCGGCAGAGAATCACCAACCTGAGGACCCAAGAAGACACATCACTCACAAAAGCCGGCTATTATATAATTTCAAAACATTTCGAACAAAATAATTTACCTTAATGGGTGCCATGGCTAAGTACGAAGTGTGTAGCGCTCGACCGCACGCTCGCCTTGTCGATGAAGTTATACGAACAATTGACGACCCGGTGAGAAACATTTGTAGTGGGTTATGTATTTTTTATTATCTTTGTTTTATCGATCCTTTCAGTCAACAGATGATAAAATCCCTGACCTCTGCGCGAATGTGACTTTGACTTTGACAGTTTCTTTTTCTTTTCGTTCGTTAAATCTTTAGTCTTTTCACTATGGTGTCTATAACCATTATAAAATAGTAATGTAAAAAGTATTTTCTTTAACGTTCAAATGTTTGAAAGTAAATAAAATAACTGTTCAAATATTTATCTTGATAAATAATTTTAGGAAATTAATATATACAACAAAAAATTTTCAGATCTCTGTTTTGGTTTCCGAACGTAAATCGTATTCGTCTAGTATTTATGGTTTGACGTAGACATTTTAGAAAATGTTGCCAGCATAGATCGATTGCTAAAAGAAATGGAAAATTAAAGTCAACTGTAAAATACAATGCCCTTTCATGGTTTTTCTACAAAAATAACTATTCAGAGAATTTAGAGGCAAAATATTGACATTAATAACAAAAAAACACTATGCCTGACTCCTGACACGTCATCTTTGCAGATAATCATAATGACGTTGTGAGACTCGTTTATTTGTTACAGGGAACAGTTAATAATGACGTAGCAACATTAATTATTTATGGTTCGCTTTCAGTCAAGCATTCCTGCTGCGACTTTTGCTTGTTTGTTAATTATTTGAGTTTTTTAGGTCGTTTTCCACGTTTTTAGATATGACAGTGTGTGATATAAGTGTTACGATAGAGTGGCGCTGATATTAATAAGTGTACTACAGATCTGTCAACATGGATACCCCAACAATGGACACTATTTACCAGGCCATAAGCGCCTTATATGATAACCCCAATGCAAGCGAAAAAGAAAAGGCCTCGCTATGGCTGGGAGATATGCAAAAATCCGTAAGTATGCTGCTAAATCCGGTTCTACAATCATTCAAACGATTAAAATACAAACAGAATACTATAACCTTATTTACAGATACATTCGTGGAAGATAGCCGACGAACTATTACAGCAGAAAAAAGACATGAACTCATGCTACTTTGCTGCCCAGACGATGAGGTCAAAGGTGCAGCACAGTCTGTCTGAGCTGCCGCCTGAGGCCCTTATATCCCTCAGAGATTCTCTAGTGGCACACTTGGAGCAGACCTCTCCGGAGACGAGTGCCTCTGTGCTCACACAACTGTCCCTAGCACTGGCAGACCTAGCTCTTCAAATGCCTTCATGGCAGAACTGTATTGGTGACCTAATTAAATCATTTTCGAATAAAAATGATTTTGCTCTTCTAGAAGTATTGACAGTGTTACCTCAGGAAATAGATTCTTCTAGCTTGAAACTTGGTGAAAATAGGAGGGAAGACATAAAGTCTGAATTAAGGTCAAATGCTCATATAGTTACATTATTTCTAAAAGAAAGTATCACTAATTCTCAAAATTCACATGTTGCATTAAAAATTATAAAATGTATGACGTCTTGGATACAGGTCAGAGCTATCAATATACAGGAAGTTCCACAGAATGCAGTCATAGGGTTCAGTTTACAGGTGTTAAGGGATCACAACTCAATAAATACTCTGCATGATGCAGCATCGGATTGTATCACTGCTTTGTTGCATTGTTTAGAAGAAAATAATAATAATGACAATATAGAGAGACTGTTATTTGAGAGTGTGTCAGCTTTGGAGGAGAGCTACCACATGGCGGTGGCTCACGAGGAAGATGAGAAGGCTACGAATTATGCCAGAGTGTTCACGGAGTTGGCCGAGACATTTCTAGAGAAGATAATTGTAGCAATGTCTGGCGGGACCTCTCACTTTGCCATGAGGTCCTTGGAGTTGGCTTTAGTGTGTGTTGGCCATCATGATTATGAGGTAAGCAGAGCTACAATAATAAACACAATGTAACAGGAAAATATAACCAAAACTCTATTTCTGTACCCAGTTGTTTTAGATATAGATTTGGTCATTGCATTGTATGTCAGTCAGTGATGACTGAAATATAAACTAGAAACTAGCCATTGCAACTTTGACATTAAACTGAGCTAGTTTATTTACATAATATTTTAATTCACCTAAACAAGACCAAAATATCATGTGGTATTTTTCCTAGATATAGAATGTCATTAGTAATTATTATTTCTCTTTAAGCTATTAGGCTAAGTCATTACCAATTTCTGAGTAAAGAACTTGGTAATGACTGAAGATAGCTGTTTAAGTTAAACAGTCTGTATAAGTTAAATAAGGTCATTATTTCTGATTGTGTGAAATCTACAGGATTAACTTTAGAACATTATTTTTAAATTTCCTGCTGCTTATTTTCGTCAATGATTAATACTGCTTAAATTTTGATAATAACTCAATAGCCATTCCCGCTCTGGGTGCATTGATCATTGTCTGTATGTGGGAGGTCTGTGGGGGACCTTTCCTCTCTCTTATATTTTGACCTAATGACATAAGACTCGAGGGGCCGCAGCGGTCCTTCCACAGTTGGACATTTTTATAGGGAGCCGGAGCAGGTCTGCTGACACAGAGAAAAAGATAAATAATAAACAATATCAAAACTTTCATAATCGTTAATGCAGTGCAGAGGAAAATAATAGTTCATAAAAATGTTTAAAATCAGAAAATAAGTACAAATGGCACACTATCTAATCTAAGTGATTTTAATTTACTGCCAAATAATTAATGCGTTATTATTGCATGCACTAATTATCAATTATGCACAATGTTTACTTAACGACCAATTTAATTTCTGTAAAATACACAATGGATTATAAGATCCATTGTGTATTTTACAGAAATTAAATATGCTAAAAAAAAACCAATTGATGATAAAATAGAGGGATTATTACAATAGTTTCTACTTCACTTACCAGTGCAATCTGGATTCAGATCTGCATGCAGTTCAATAGAAATTTTGAATTGTTTTTTGGTTTATTACATCATTGCTTGTTGGTCCATTCGCGCAAACTTCTTAGCCATCAAAGCTCAGATAGCTAGATAGAAAAAATTAAAGTAAAAAATAAAACAAGTAAACATTGTTTGTTGCTAGAGTATTAGTCTTTCTCGGTTTAAAAAGCTTCCTCAATTTGAATTCCTTTCACGGTCTGAGGCAACTTTCATTTATCTCCTGCTCTGTTCATAATATTTTTTTCTTTTTTGACTTATGCTCCTCTCACATTGGGTCTTTTTGGTGTCCTTAGATATATCCATATTTTGTTCTGGTATCTGGTATATACTTCTCTCCATAGCATGTAGGCCAAACTATGTTTTTTTGCTCTTTCTGTATGAATTAATTTTTGGCTTGCAGTATGAGTTTATTAGCTTTATTTTCTTTCTCTGTTTAGGAACATGATTAAGTCCATTACTAACTTTTTCATCTATATGCAGCTCTTATTATATTAACTTAAATCTATAGGTATAATCATGGTCTTATAGCTGATAGGTCAGTTAGTGTATGTTCATGCATAAAAGTCCACTAGCTGTGCCCGCGACTTCGTTCGCGTGGACTACAGGATTTTTAATTTATTTTTTCTAAAAAAAAGTAGCCAAAGTTACTCCTTATTACATCAGCTACCTGCCAATAAAAGTCCCGTCAAAATCGGTCTTGCCATTTCAGAGATTAGCCGGCACAGACAGACAAAAATTGTAAAAAAAAAATATTAGTGTATGTACCATATTCATATGCATGTAGTAAAAAGCGGTTATTTCAATATTACAAACAGACCCTCCAATTTTATTATAGAGTATAGATATAGATTATTGTAGTAATCACTGTCTCTCTATGTTAATGCAACAACTTTATTTCATGTTTAGCTTTGGCTTTGTTTTACCTTAAATAGTAAGGTATGATAAACACGTACATACAGAAAGTACTCTAGTCATAAAAGGTACCTTCATCAAAAGTGTATATTAAGCATCTATACTTTCTAAAACTTGAAATCATCCACCACCAGGTAGCGGAGATAACCTTCAACCTCTGGTACCGACTATCAGAAGAGGTGTACCAGCGAGACTACCAGCCTCTCACGGATGCCTTCAAGCCTCACATAGAACGGCTCATCGAGGCACTAGCCAGACACTGCCAGTGTGAACCTGATCATACTTCCCTACCTGATGAGGGTGATGAGTTCTATGTAAGTAAACAAAAAACTTAATACATTCCCTATCTGTTATGTTTCAATTCATGACTGACTCTTTTATGAGTATCGGAATAATAATAGACTAGCACAATAGCTTTTCACTGGTGTTCTTTCCAACAGAATTGGAAAATACCCAGAGTCTGGAACCCCTGATAAATTTAACCCTTTAACTGCTTGCGTTGGATTGATCCGACGACTGTTCGGGTCCTAGTCGCCAGTGTCGTGTTTTTGCGACTGGGTACTCCATCTCGTTTAGCTCTTCAATCCCCATGGGTGACAGAAGAACTAACGAGATGGAGTATTTGGTCGTGGATATGCAACCCTAGCGGAATAAATGCGAAAGTGTTTGTCGGATATATCCGACGTAAGCGGTTAAAAGGTTAATAAATAGTTAAATATATATAATATCGACCTAGATTTGTTTACATAATTTTACTGAAATGTTGTTACATAATCTTGAAGAAACCAACATGTTAAGTTAAAAACACAGAGTCTAATATAGTTAATTTAGTATTTCTCTAAGTATTTTCTAAACTATATAGTTAACATATTGATGAGACAGAAGCCGATTCAGGCACAAAAAAAATCCAGACTTATTAAGTAAACCACTTGTAAATATCCACCATGTGTCCCCAGGAGTTCCGCAGCAAGGTGATGGGTCTCATCAAGGACGTGGTGTTCATCGTGGGCTCCAGCTCGGTGTTCCGCCAGATGTTCGCGGTGTTGCACGCCGATATCAGCTGGGAGCAGACAGAGGCCGCTCTCTTTGTCATGCAGTCGGTCGCCAAGAATATATTGCCGTGAGTGAGATCAATTTCAAACTAATTAATTTACCATTCGCCAAGATTCAAACTAATTAATTCAACAATGATTGCATCACTGCTTACCATCAGGTGGGATCTTGACGGCGATCAGATAAAAAAAAAATGATTATCAATTAAACAGAGTGAGAGAATTACTGCCAGCGCCTAGCAGATGGCGTAGCCCTACCTATCGTTGACAGTATTGAGGCCAAACAGAAATCAACATTAAAAATATGAAAATACGCCATTGACACGCCATGGGCTTCTAAGCGACGACGCCGTTTAGTCTTTTGCCTTACAAAATCAATTATTTATTTTTATTCCCAACAATATCCTTACAGACTATTGCAAATCCATATTGGGATTTCTTTTTATTAAATTACAAACTATATCCATTTAACCGTAGCAAATTTTAAAAACTGTTAATTGTTATCTTAGCAGATTCACTCGGGAGTACAATAAAATACATCCTCGTCGTCAGCTATAATTAATCAACGCAATGTTTCGTATTCGCGCGATGAACACATAATAATCTCTAAGAATATTTCTCTAAGATAACTGAATATTTTGAACGTCATTCATACAGAAAACATACATAAAAAATATCTGCGTTATCAAGTTACCCTTTAAAACCATTCTAAGCATAAAGTTCAAACTGGGACTGGGAGTTCAAAAATTTTAATCTAAATTGCTCGTTAAAACAGATATGACTCAGCCGAGTGATTTCATAAACACTACACACAGTAGCATACTCTTAAAATTAGGAACTATGTAATAAATTCAGAAGATATTTTATCCAACAGACATTCAACAGGAGAACTTTCCTGTCGCATATCTCAAGAAAAAATCCTCCAAATATCTTATCCAACTGAATAAGAGATGTAGACAAACTATAAATAGGTTTTTTTTTTCCTAGTAATTTCAATCCCGCTACTGGGCAAAGGCTTCCCCGAAGTCCTTATTGACATTCTTTTCCTGCGCCCCTTTTGGCCAGTCCTCGTGGTACGCATCTAAAACATTTCGCGACTTCTTTCTGAGACTTGAGGGCGATTTCTCTTTACAGGGACCCACTGAATGGTGTCATATTTATGCCATTTCTGATTCAAATGGGATGGCAGACATTTTTGCCCACGTCTATCTATACTAATATTATAAAGAGGAAAGATTTGTATTTTTGTATGTAATAAACTCAAAAACTTCTGTGCCGATTACAAAAATTCTTACACCATTGGAAAGCTACATTCACCCTGAGTAACATAGGCTATATTTATTGCCCGTGCGAAGCCGGGACGGGCCGCTAGTGCTATATAAAAGCGCAACTTATTACTCCGTATCCGGTCTATTCTTTTTACACCCAGAATGCATAAGCTCGCGTTCAAAAAAGCTAGTAAATAGGAAACTTTTAATAGACTAATGTGTGATCTTATAGGAAACGTCTGCTTTATGTTAATCCTAATGTTATAAATGTGAAAATGTGGATGTTTGGATGTTTGTTACATAATCACGCAAAAACGGCTGAACGGATTTGGATGAAATTTGGCATGCATATATAGCCTTTGACATGGAAAAGAACATAGGCTACCTTTTATCCCGATTCCTTAAGTACCTAATGCCACGCGGGTGAAGCTACGGGCAAAAGCTAGTACTAAATAAATCGAAACTAAGCCCTACTTCGTCATTTTTGATAGCTTAATAACGTCACATTTTCTTCCACAGTGAAGAATACGAGTATGTGCCGAAAGTGGTGGAAGCGATCCTATCCATGCCGGAAGGCGCGCACCTGGCGGTGAGGAAGACCTGCATCCTGCTGCTGGGCGAGCTGTGCGAGTGGATCGAGCGGCACTCCGAGTGCCTGGAGCCCTGTCTGCAGTTCCTCATCAGAGCCCTGCACGATAAGCAGCTGGCCTTTGCCGCCGCTACGGCGCTGCAGGTCAGATTATAGCTTCTTTTTAGGGTTCCGTAGTCAACTAAGAACCCTTATAGTTTCGCCATGTCTGTCTGTCCGTCTGTCCGTCCTCGCTTAATCTCTGTAACCGTTAGCACTAGAAAGCTGAAAATGGTACCAATATGTATATCAATCACGCCGACAAAGTGGTAAAATAAAAATTGTAAAAAAATGTTTTATTAGGGTAGCCCCCCTATATGTAAAGTGGGAAGTGATTTTTTTTAAATTTCAACCCTAACGTGTGATATTTCGTTGAGTAGGGGTTTACTAAAATAATTTTTCGATAATGTCAATAATTTCGGAAATAATCGCTCCAAAAGTAAAAAACAATGTGTGTGTCCCCATCTAACTTTTGAACCATAAGTTTAGAAAATATGAAAAAAATCTGAAAAGTAGAACTTTATGGACTTTCTAGGAAAATCATTTTGAACTAACAGAAAGAACAGTTTTTGTACAAAAAGACAAAAGGTACTATAAAATAATTTCTGGACTAAGTTTGTAGTATTATCGTATATGCAAGCATTTTTTAAAACTCATTAGTGGGTACACTTATTGTGACGGACAGGAAACTACGGAACCCTACACTGAGCGTACCCCGACACGCTCTTGGCCGGTTTTTTTATAATGTGCAGAGAAAACCACACTCCGCAGACTCAGATAATTTTCCATTTATTTTTAATTTCTTCATTCGGATTACTCCATACATGATTAACTTGCGCTTGATAAAGGTTGAGCAGCTGTTCCGGCGTGAAGTACTGTGTCATCTTTACTAAGATCCCCAATTTTTTGGCAGCCTGTTGATATTTGCCACCTTGTGAGAGCCGAAATCGAGGGTTGACGGCAACGTTACCCCTACAAGCTCAAGGTGGTTGGTAATCGGCTCTGTTAAACCCCGGAAATATGGAGCCGGGTGGAATTGGCTCCGTTTAGAAGAAAAAATAAGAATCTGGTTTTAGCAGCATTGGCGGCCTTCAAGTATAAGTTCGATAGCTTAACCTTAGCCTCTCGGAAACACTGAATCATTGACCTACTAGCTTGTGCGTTGGACACGTAGGTATTTCATGGTAACATTCCTGTCGTCTGCATACCCTACCAGGTACCAAGTTTAAGTAGGTCATTTATGTGCATTAAGAACTGTGTTGCCGAGAGTGCCGACCCCTGAGGGACCCCGGCGTTACTATCCATTTAACCGGGCGAGCAGTCATCAATAACTACTCGTAAGGATCGACCCATCAAGAAATCTGTGAGCCAATCAAACAGATCAGTGGGTAGACCGAAGGAAGGAAGCTTAGGAATAAGTCTTTCGTGCCAGACCCTGTCGAAAGTCTCGATGGCCTCGCTCGAGATTTAAATGGCAAAAATTGCGCTAGAAGACCTCCAGTTGATCGTTTTGACGATCACTGAGTATATCATTAGCTTCTAGGTATACCAGCGAGTTTACTATTAAATTGGTCACTCGTTCGGATCGTTCTATACTTTTACAGACGATGTAACCGACATATGTAGGTCTGTAGTTGGCCGGGTCAGCCCGATTATATACCTATATACCATAGGTACCCCTTCGGGATCGCTGGCTTTATTCACATCAAGGTTACGTCGCACAATACGGACGTGCTTCTGATCAATTCCTGACATTCCTGGGAACATCCGCTGCCGGTTGTCTTCTAAGTCCCAAGCTCGTCGGTGGCCGGCCTTTCCCCTGCCGTACAGAAGTAGACGGCATCTTCGGCGGGGAAAACACTTGTTTGATGTATGAATGTATTGTCGTGTAGAACATCTGCCGCGCGTGCCGCGCGCAGGCGTCCAACCACGTGTCCACGCTGCTGCGCGCCGCCGCCGCCAGCGACCAGCTGGCGCTCACGCCGCACGCCTCCTCCGCCGTCATGAGGGCCCTCGCCTCGGCTATAGGCCGCTTGCCCAATGATCAGGTAACTTCAATATATCTTCTGATATCCTGATAGTCTGTCTAAGAGTTAATCCGAGAAACTTTGTAATTATTTCCTCTAGCCCTTTCTGTATGAGAACAAGTATTTGTCTAACACACAAGTAATAAGGCTGGTAATATTTACCTCGTTGAAAATAGATTTTCTATCCTTTAATCATTTTAATTAAGTGATCTTGAAAGATGGTTTTGATTTTAGTTGTCTCAGTATGAAAACCAAATAGATGTTAATGTTTCTTTACGGTGTATGCACTGTTTGTTTATATAATTAAAGTTTTGATTTATTACTCATTCTGTAAAGATAAAAATGGGTATTTTTAGGAAACTATATGATTTAAAAACCCTTTAATTAATAATTTTTTCATATTCATATATAAATTGCTCTATTTTATGATAGATATTCTTTATGATTAAGTAATTTGAAGTCAAGTCATACTGGTATCTAAGATGTGATGCAATTTGTATGAAATATAACAAGTAACCTAACAGGTCTGATGGAAACCTTTGTTTCGTATTGGTTTTTGAAAACGATCAGTATGGCTCGATAGACCCGAACGTCGCACACAAAATCCTAATAACAAAAATTGACTGGTTAATTTGTTTTGTTCCCATAGCTAAACCGTCTACATAACATATCTACTTCTAGCTAACTATCGCCATGCGCGAAGCCGTGGGCGTTCAGATCGGGGGGTTGTCGGAAGTTGTGAAGTCTGACGCCGAAGTGCGCAAGGGCACGTCCAGCGACCCCGCCGTGTGGCTCGACCGCGTGGCCGCGCTGTTCCGCGACGTGGACGTGCACGCCGCGCAGCTCGCCGGCGCGCACCCCTGCGTGCCCGCGCTCAGCGACGCCTGGCCCGTGCTGCAGGACGCACTGGACAAGTATGTACACGCCAAGCTGACGAGGCCGATCAATTAGCTGCACTAGGAGCGTGTTTAAGAGTGCGTGACGTGACAGGTACGCGACGGACGGGCGCGTGATGGAGCGCTGGTGCCGCTGCGTGCGCTTCGGGGTGCGCTGCGGCGGCAAGCGAGCCTCCGCCCTCGCGCCCGCGCTGGCGGAACGATTGCAACAGGTAATATATCATAACACACACCTCCTCATAGTAAAAAACATTTTCAAGTATTGTCAAAATCTAACTAGAGTGAACTCGAAACTTCAAACTACTTCTGGTGAGACCTGGATTTTTTTTTTAAAGTCCAGTTAAATAAAATTTATAACGTCGGGTAAGTTCCGAAAAATGTGGGAAAAATACATTTTTTTAACCGATTTCAAAAAGAAGGAAGTACTATGTTCGGTTGAACTACACAGAACTAGTGTTATTGTGTATATGTCATGGCCGTTTAAATATAGATCGTTTATATTTCTCATTCACTCATTTGGTTATATAATTCTTAAGTCCAAAGAAAGTAGGCCAAACAAAGATTGAAATATCATCTAACTTTAATGTTTCAAATAGTCTGGCCAATTTTACTTGGCCTTATCATGATGGTGATCAATTTGTAAGATCTGGCCACGACATATATGTAAATGATGCCCTGGCAGCTGTACCGCGTGCGTCCGCACTCGTGCGTGCTGTACCTGGCGTCGGTGCTGCTGGACGAGCTGTCGGGCGAGCCGGGCGCCGTGGCGCCGCTGGTGGCGCTGCTGCAGGACGTCATGCCCAGGGCCTTCCATCTGCTGCAGCAGACCGACGGGCTCAAGGAGAACCCCGACACCGTCGACGATCTCTTCAGGCTCTGTATAAGGTGACGAATATTTCTTTGTAATTCTAGCATAGATGGTTTTTAAAATAATTAATCTGATATAATTCTAGAAATATATCGATTGACACTTATATTAAAGCTTTAAATATTTTAGTCTTTGAGGAGCCAAATGTAAAATCCATCATTATCTTCTTTTATTTGAACTAAATGGCACTTTTTTTTTGTTCACAACTATACAAGCTAAGCAGAGTTTGCGTTATGAGTAGGTACTAGACAACTGATAAACATATGTACTTATATATTTGTAAATACATACATACTATACATAAATTACACCCATACACAGAAGAATGATCACGCTTGTCACATAAACATTTGTCCTGGGTGGGAATCGGACCCACAACCTCTGGGCATAGCAGGTCGTCCACTAACCACTAGACCAACAGGCCAAAGTAATCTATTCGTAGTATTTGTTCACAATGTCTGCAGTTATTTTGTAAGCAATGATTTGGCTGCAGGTTCTTACAACGCATCCCGCTGGAGTTCCTGTCGTCGGGCGCGCTGGCCACGGTGATGCAGTGCGCGGCGCTGGCCTGCAGCCTGGACCACCGGGAGGCCAACTCCTCCGTCATGAAGTTCCTCTACGACTTCGCCAAGGTCGCCAACACGTCGCGCGCAGACAAGCAGCAGATCAAATGTAACACTATAATCATTACAGTGTAGCCTACAGTATGGGACTTCCGCTTGAAGTGCATGTAACTAATATTTTTATATTGACATCGTATGGTTCTTAATCGACGAGTGTTAACGCGTCCTACTCGCCAGTGTCGTGTGTTAGCGACTGAGTACTCCATCTCGTTTAGCTCTTCAATCTCCCTAGGTGACATATGAGTTGACGAGATGGGAGTACTAAGTCGTCGATGTGCGACTCTAGCTGAATAAACGCGTGAGTGTTTGTCGGATATGATATATCTGACTAGACGGTGGAAAGGTTAAGAAAGATGGCAGAAGAATAATATTCTAATCTCCATTTCATAAGTTCACGCTTTTTCCCCATGAGGATAGGTAAAAAGACTTGCTTCGTTTCTGATCATGAATTTACTCATATAAGCAATTAAGCACGCAACTGTCGAACTAAGTACCTATTCCCATCCCCAGCTCTCGCCGACAACGCTCTGTCCACGTACGGCGAGGACCTGACGTACCGGCTCATCGAAGCCAGCGTGCTGCACCTGCACTCGTACATGCTGGCCGAGGTGGCCGAGGTGCTGATGGAGCTGCTGGAGTGGCAGAAGGCGGCGGGCGTGGACTGGCTGCAGAGCGCCGTGCAGCGCCTGCCAAGGGACCGCGCGGCCGTGGCCACGGAGCAGCAGTGCTGGCAGTTCCACCAGTATGCTATGAGGTGGGTATACACTAGTATTCTAGTAGGGTTCCCTAACACTCTTCCAGCAGATAAATATTGGACAATGAGTGCCCTTGCCAGCTGTTAACTGTAACCTTGTTGGGCCCCAGTTTCTAACATTTCCATCAATAAATCTTAAAACTCACAGAGGTCTATGTCATAGTTATCATGATCAATTATTATTAATCAATAAAACATCACATCTAATTAGATGTGATGTTTTTTTTATACTTTCTGTTAGCAAACATGCAGTTTCTACTTCAAGAACTGTGTTTTTAATATGTTGGGGAAACTGTTACAATGCTCTATTAGCGATAAATTATTAAATCGGATGCTCATCTTTTAGTTGATTAAACTTACAACCTAATATTCCTTTCTCTTGTTCTCAGGGCAGAAAAATGCAAGGAAATGACTCGGCTACTCCGCGACTTCGCGAGACTGTACCGATAAGATACGACAGATTTATATACTAAACAAATTATAAACCAAACGACACACAGGGCCGAGACTGAGTGACTCAACATAAGACCTTAGTTCAGTGTAATAAACATGAATTTCGATTGAGTTTTATCAAATACGGAGACTAAGCTATATTAGTGAAGTGAATTGACTAATAGGGCAAACGAAACTATGTATAACTGTTAAAGTTTAGCTATTTGTAAAGCCTTGGGTCTGTGGCGACTAGTGATGGAAAATACATATACATTAATTTCAAAACGTAAGATATATTTGCCAATGGGCAATCATTCTTTACAAATAATCACAGGCAATTTATTTAGTTACTAAAAAGACAAGTTATGTGTTTAGTTTTGTTGTTTACTTTGTACTAATATAGACAAATTAGATTTATACGATTTGACTAATGCGCCTGTGATTCCGGAAAATTATCGACTCGAATTATCAACTCTAGTTGGGGGAATGGTGGAGAAAAGGTCGATACGAAATTGGAAGATATATATTTTCCTTATAAAGGAATAATTCAATGTAGGTGGATCAGTGGATCTAATAAATAAATAAAATAGATAGTTAATGTAGGTAGACAGCCGTGTAGCTGAATTATATCGTATATAATGTTACTATATACATAACACTAGCCAATATTATGTTCCATTTCAATGTGCAGCTTCGGTTATTCGGTTTCAATTTTATAAAATAAAATCTCATGCTTTTATGTCATTTTCAGCATAAAGGTAGAAAAGTCCAGCACAGTAGAGTTGTCTCTGTCACTTTTACAGATGTCTTCTTATTAAAATCGATATGTCCCATTCATGTCTTGATACTGTAGCTAAGTGTAAATTTGAAACCTCAATTTCAACGATTATAACAACAAATTTAATAACCTAGGAAGTGTAGGAGAATGTTGTACTATTTCTAGTGTCCGCTAGAGTCGCCACAAGACCTAAGGCTAGTTCTTACACGCGTTATCTGAACGTGTAGTTAGTAGGTGCGGTGGCACGTGCCAGTAATAATACATACATAACGTTGAGTTTCACTTTATACATAGATAATCTCTTTTTGTCAGTCGCATTTCTTCTGATTTGACTCAATTCCATGTTGCATTATCTTGTGGTTTCAGAACATTGAATATTTTAAGCTATAGATGATAGTATTTATGATCAAATTGAAGTCATTGTCATGACATTGGTTGTTGATATTGATTCTAGTATCTTATTTTATTACAATCTTAATTTTGTGAGGGTAAAGTTATGCATGGAGGCTAAAATAACGGTTATGTTTTTTATTTGCAAACTTTTGGTATCCTGACCTAGTCAATGCTACAGAAAAAAAATGACTTACCAACTTAGGTATCAAGTTTACCATTAAATTTTATTTTGTACTTTTATCGGTCTGTTCTCGAGATGAATGTGGTAGGTAATTTACAAGTGTTTATTCTTATGTTTTTTTTTTTAATATTAATATGCGAACTATTCCTGAATACAAGAGAATGCAACATAACGTTAGCACTAACTTGATTTATGATAAAACACGACGAGCCGTCACGTCCGTAGGTAAGTACCAATACTTTCGATTGATGCAGATATATTTTGTTATATTATACTCACTTTTATTTTGAATGTGATACTACGCATTGAATTGTAAATATTTATTATAAATGTTTACTTTTACATAAGTCTTTTATTTACAAATTAAAACATTACATTAATCCTTAAAACTATCATAGTAAGTATTATTATATAAATGTTTTAAAATGGAGATTAATACAGTAGAATTAACAATTTGATCCTAATAATGTGGCATGGAGGAACTTCTGATAAGCAGTGCTATTCCAGATAGCAGATATTTCAATAAAATTTTAAAACATGCAAAATAGTGACAGATCTGATTTATTTTTAAAATTGATTAAATTTTCAGAGTGATAGATACTTTTTATAAGTCATGATTGTTATGAAATATGCACAAGACATTTGGCGCTAGTAAAATAATCTTAGTTTAAAAAATCAGAAGTTACACCAAATCTCCAAACAAAATACATGAGCTCCAGTATTAACAAAACTATTTCTTCTTAGTATTCTTAGGGCTAGACAAGGTGACGAAACTGACTCGCCTGGGTGCCTTCGGGCTCGGCGCGGACTTGACGGCCTGGTCCTTCACGTCTGTCACTTTAGCTTGCTTGAAGAAGTTGTGTTCGTTGTTTGAACTACTTTTTGGAGTACTTGGCTGACTGACAACTTTAGTATTAGTACTTTTAGGAGTATCAACTGCTGGTACAGGTTTTTCTTCAGTCTTATCAGATTTTGGAGATACCTGTTCACTTTTCTCAGGTACAGTCTTTACTGTGTTACTTTTTGGTGAATCAGGAGAAGTTGATGTGGACTTAGTTCCTTGTGTTTCGTCATAAACTAACTTGATGTCTTCGCTGTCATCAATGATCATAATTTCGGAATCTTTTGCAGATTCAGTTACCTTAGGCTTTATAATCTCAGTGTTACTGTTGTCTGACCACGACGGCATCGCCACTTCCTCTAAAACATCTATTTTAATTGGCGTTTTCTGTTGTGGTTCGATTTTCTGTTTCTTTGGGGATTTCTCTGGTGCCTTGAATGTGATGAAGGAGTCCATCTTGCCAACTATTTTGGCGTCTTTCGCTTCTTTAGGTTTTGATGCCTCTTTTATTTCTTTAGATTTTTTTGTCTCTTTAATTTCTTTGGGTGTTACTGCCTCTTTCACTTCCTTAGGTTTCTGTGTTTCTTCTTTTGGGGTTTCTACTTGTTCTTCAACATCCATCGGTTCTGTGAAAAGATAATTATGCTGGGTTTAAAGTTTCAATAGTGAAATTTATTTACATTTCTTGAAGTCAAGCATATTAAAAAAAAGCTATCACAACTTTTGGAATAAAAATAATAAAAGACATTATGTAATAAAAAAGCAGTGCAGTACAATATCAATCACCATTTTAAACACGCTTCTGAAATAATTGATGACAATTTTTCTGGTTAGAAATTTTTATAATCAGATATTACCTGGTGCTGCTGCCGCTGCAGTAGGTTCCGGCGCCACTTCATCAGGCAGCACCTCTCCTAGCTCGCCCTCCGCGAAAGTGATGACGGAGCAGTAGCCATCCGTACTGGAAGCTACCAGCGTGCGGCCGTCGGGAGACCAGGTTAAGTCTGTCAGTCTGGATAGAGATGGTTTATTATAAAGCTGCTTAAATATGAGTTTAAGTGGCCAACCTCCTTTCGAATAACATTATATGTTGTTAAGTTTGTTTTGTTCTATACACACAAAAAAGTTGTGATGAGTCCTGCAAGGGGCATGATGAGAGTTCATGGACCTTAGTCTTCCGCTTGTGGGTCATTTGTACTAGAAAAGTTCTAAAATTATGGTTTGTAATGAAATTTTTTTGGACTTTTTTTGGAAAAAAAGCTATGTCTTAAGCTTTTTTTTAAAGTATAGATTTTGTGATAATTATGTTGGTAACATCTTAGAAGTGCTATGGTGAGATTAAAGGTAGGTAGGCTGTTTACATTTAAAAAGCTGAAAAGCTCATTTGGCGACACGAGTATACTGACCTAGTGTAATGTATATTGTTGATGAGTGCTATGGGCGTCTTCTGCTGCGTGTCGTACAGCAGCACGGAGCGCTTCGTGGCTACTGCCAGCAGCATGCGCGGCGTGGGCAGCGCGGCGCGGGGCCCTGTATACTGACCTAGTGTAATGTATATTGTTGATGAGTGCTATGGGCGTCTTCTGCTGCGTGTCGTACAGCAGCACGGAGCGCTTCGTGGCTACTGCCAGCAGCATGCGCGGCGTGGGCAGCGCGGCGCGGGGCCCTGTATACTGACCTAGTGTAATGTATATTGTTGATGAGTGCTATGGGCGTCTTCTGCTGCGTGTCGTACAGCAGCACGGAGCGCTTCGTGGCTACTGCCAGCAGCATGCGCGGCGTGGGCAGCGCGGCGCGGGGCCCTGTATACTGACCTAGTGTAATGTATATTGTTGATGAGTGCTATGGGCGTCTTCTGCTGCGTGTCGTACAGCAGCACGGAGCGCTTCGTGGCTACTGCCAGCAGCATGCGCGGCGTGGGCAGCGCGGCGCGGGGCCCTGTATACTGACCTAGTGTAATGTATATTGTTGATGAGTGCTATGGGCGTCTTCTGCTGCGTGTCGTACAGCAGCACGGAGCGCTTCGTGGCTACTGCGAGCAGCATGCGCGGCGTGGGCAGCGCGGCGCGGGGCCCTGTATACTGACCTAGTGTAATGTATATTGTTGATGAGTGCTATGGGCGTCTTCTGCTGCGTGTCGTACAGCAGCACGGAGCGCTTCGTGGCTACTGCGAGCAGCATGCGCGGCGTGGGCAGCGCGGCGCGGGGCCCTGTATACTGACCTAGTGTAATGTATATTGTTGATGAGTGCTATGGGCGTCTTCTGCTGCGTGTCGTACAGCAGCAGCACGGAGCGCTTCGTGGCTACTGCCAGCAGCATGCGCGGCGTGGGCAGCGCGGCGCGGGGCCCTGTATACTGACCTAGTGTAATGTATATTGTTGATGAGTGCTATGGGCGTCTTCTGCTGCGTGTCGTACAGCAGCACGGAGCGCTTCGTGGCTACTGCCAGCAGCATGCGCGGCGTGGGCAGCGCGGCGCGGGGCCCTGTATACTGACCTAGTGTAATGTATATTGTTGATGAGTGCTATGGGCGTCTTCTGCTGCGTGTCGTACAGCAGCACGGAGCGCTTCGTGGCTACTGCGAGCAGCATGCGCGGCGTGGGCAGCGCGGCGCGGGGCCCTGTATACTGACCTAGTGTAATGTATATTGTTGATGAGTGCTATGGGCGTCTTCTGCTGCGTGTCGTACAGCAGCACGGAGCGCTTCGTGGCTACTGCCAGCAGCATGCGCGGCGTGGGCAGCGCGACGCGGGGCCCTGTATACTGACCTAGTGTAATGTATATTGTTGATGAGTGCTATGGGCGTCTTCTGCTGCGTGTCGTACAGCAGCACGGAGCGCTTCGTGGCTACTGCGAGCAGCATGCGCGGCGTGGGCAGCGCGGCGCGGGGCCCTGTATACTGACCTAGTGTAATGTATATTGTTGATGAGTGCTATGGGCGTCTTCTGCTGCGTGTCGTACAGCAGCACGGAGCGCTTCGTGGCTACTGCCAGCAGCATGCGCGGCGTGGGCAGCGCGGCGCGGGGCCCTGTATACTGACCTAGTGTAATGTATATTGTTGATGAGTGCTATGGGCGTCTTCTGCTGCGTGTCGTACAGCAGCACGGAGCGCTTCGTGGCTACTGCCAGCAGCATGCGCGGCGTGGGCAGCGCGGCGCGGGGCCCTGTATACTGACCTAGTGTAATGTATATTGTTGATGAGTGCTATGGGCGTCTTCTGCTGCGTGTCGTACAGCAGCAGCACGGAGCGCTTCGTGGCTACTGCCAGCAGCATGCGCGGCGTGGGCAGCGCGGCGCGGGGCCCTGTATACTGACCTAGTGTAATGTATATTGTTGATGAGTGCTATGGGCGTCTTCTGCTGCGTGTCGTACAGCAGCACGGAGCGCTTCGTGGCTACTGCCAGCAGCATGCGCGGCGTGGGCAGCGCGGCGCGGGGCCCTGTATACTGACCTAGTGTAATGTATATTGTTGATGAGTGCTATGGGCGTCTTCTGCTGCGTGTCGTACAGCAGCACGGAGCGCTTCGTGGCTACTGCCAGCAGCATGCGCGGCGTGGGCAGCGCGGCGCGGGGCCCTGTATACTGACCTAGTGTAATGTATATTGTTGATGAGTGCTATGGGCGTCTTCTGCTGCGTGTCGTACAGCAGCACGGAGCGCTTCGTGGCTACTGCCAGCAGCATGCGCGGCGTGGGCAGCGCGGCGCGGGGCCCTGTATACTGACCTAGTGTAATGTATATTGTTGATGAGTGCTATGGGCGTCTTCTGCTGCGTGTCGTACAGCAGCAGCACGGAGCGCTTCGTGGCTACTGCCAGCAGCATGCGCGGCGTGGGGCCCTGTATACTGACCTAGTGTAATGTATATTGTTGATGAGTGCTATGGGCGTCTTCTGCTGCGTGTCGTACAGCAGCACGGAGCGCTTCGTGGCTACTGCCAGCAGCATGCGCGGCGTGGGCAGCGCGGCGCGGGGCCCGGCGGCGCGCGCGCGGTACCGGCGCGGGGACCAGCGCGCCACCAGCGCCGCCTCGCCGCACGGCAGGACGCACGCTGGCCTAAACATACACAAACAATACATTGTTGGCGTCACGCCACCGGTACATGCTGGACATCCCACCGTTACACATTTTGGGAACACTCATTAAGCGCATAGCTATGGGCTGGAAAACCCTGCCAGAGTATATATTTCCTGCTAGCTACAAACTAGGGAGTCTTTAAATCCAGATTGAATAAGATACACCATATATAAATCCATATTTTAGAACACAAGCAAGTGTTGTCAAAATGATAATATACTCACACTTTCAAAGAGTATCTAGTGTAGATATAAACTGCATTAATGGGCTTGATGTCAACCTTGCCCTGCTCAGGTTCAATGCGGCCAGCCGGCACAGCCAGCAGCAGACCATCTGGACTAAACTGAAGTCTCCTATAGATAAAATTTCCATTTGAATATCTTCACATATTTCGTAAAAATAAAACCAATGCTGTGAATATTGTTTGTAAATTTAGTAAAGTCTGTAAGAATATTTTTGAGAATAAAAATGAATAGAAAGTTAATTAAAATTTAGTTTCAAGTTTCAACCAAGATAAAACAAAAACACAATCAAACAACTATCCCTTACACTATAATTTAGTGGGTGGGGTCCAAAAGGATTTACAATAGCTTAAAGTAAATAGAGTTAGCAAGCTAACCTGTAATAAGTTTGCAGGGTATCATCATGGTACAGTCTCACTTTGACATCATGGAATGGGTGCTCAGCCGGGAACGGCAGGATAGCCTTACTGCTGCGAGATAGCACCTTCTTTGTTGATACATCAAATGTGCGGAATACCCTGTAACAGTAGTTTAAGTGTTACTTTCAATTAAAAATTAACTTGGGACTGTATTTAGTGTTTACAAGATAGAAAGAAGCCTTTAATATCATAAAGACACCCGAGTGTTTTCTTAAGTATACCTTCAAGAGGTATTACATATTATTATGTAAGCTTTTAGTTAAATTAGTAAATGAGACTTATATTAGCAAAGATACTTTTTCTAGACATGTCAGAAGATACTACTGATATAAATTAAGATTATCCCAATTTATGAGTAGTATTTGGCTGATGAGAAAGAAACTACTGCTGCTGCATTCTCTTGCTTCTTCTTCTTAGCATATTGATGGCAAAACTAGTTACGATTCCTTGCCTGGCCCAGAATTCAGCTACGGCAATGCCATCTGCTGATGCTGTCATTAGGTCCCTAGGTGAGCAAGTAAAAGGGCACGTAATGCAGGACGGTATGTTACCATTCTCTTGCTGTAAGAAAACAATAACAAACTCACCTATCAGTACTAACAGAAGCAATCATTTGTCCTCGAGGGTCCCAGGACACTCCTTGCACAAACCCCTTGTGGTCAGTCAGGATGCTGCTGTACTTGCCCTTGTTCAGGTCCCATATGAGCAGCTTGTTGTCCACAGACCCTGAGGCCAGATGCAAGGAGTTGGCGCTCCAGGTTATGTCCAAGACATCCTCCATGTGGCCTCGAAGAGTCTGCATTAAATGTGGTGTTTTAGGATAGGTTGAAGAAGATTGAAAGTATGAATTATGGTTACTTTTAAGTAAGATAAAAATCACTTTCAGTGGCGTCATCATTTTTTATAAGCCACAAGACATTGTTTAACCATTCGAACACTGTAATTAGAGACAATAGAAACAATGATAGAGTGTACGCCACACTCACTACTGACACGATAGAAAGGTTAATGAATCAATTCATTAAACCCAAAGCAAACGCCGGCGTTCACGAACCCATTGTCTTTCTATTGTGTAAGTATACAGTAAGCAACTCTTCTCACAATTCTTCTGAGTTTATCGTTTATTATTCATGACAAAACTAAGTTTGAAAACAATTTGTAAGTGTGTTTCTAGATACTTCACCTTGTGAATAACCCAAGACTCCTTATACTGCTCTTCCATCTGTTCCAAGGCAGGTGCCGGCTCCTTGTCAGTCTTCTTCCAAATAAATATAATGGACTCATCATCTCCTGAAGCTAAGTACTGCCCATTTGGGGACCACCGCACCACATTGACGGCTTTCTGGTGACGAGTGAGGTCTGCTGCTACCTCGAGGTTCACTGAACCTGTTTCTGTTGTGGAAAGATACCAAATCTGGAACATCACATATGCAATTGTGAAAAAGTGTATTAAATATTTGAGATAGATCCATGTTTAGTTAAATATTTCAGACAGATCCATGGAATTTACGAGTCTATTGTTTTTTACAGATACAATCACAATAAACGTAAGTTATTTTACAACAATTTTATTTATATGGGAAAAATACTATTCATAAATTACAAGTAGAATACTTAAAATTGATTTTATTCAGTTTCTTTCTACACAGTAGTTAGAAATGTTAGTTAAGGTATTATATCAATAGTATTTATTCAAAGAATCATACCAAAACATGAGAATCAGTGCCTCCTGTAGCGAGTCGTAATGGTTCAGTTGAATCAGCTTTTGGCTGAAAGTCTACACTTAATACGGGATCTCTGTTATGCCACGATATTTCTGGGATAGCGAACTTCATCTTTTCACTTTAATTTTCCACTTTTCAACTAAGTAAGATTTTAATTCTATTCTGATTCCGAGCGCCTGTCACTTTTGGCGCTAAAACTTTTCTCTTTCCTCCTTTTCTTTATGGTCGTCTTAATTGACATATAGCATAGACTAACATCAACCTCAAGCTATTTGGCTAGGCTAGTGGATAGGCTACTTGAGCAGACATCAAATTAGAATTAATTATCTTATGATTTATCTAAGACAATAGTATCTTATATTCTACATATCTTTGAATAATATTGAAATCTATTAACCACTGTCAAATCCAGACGATCCAGACAAACAATCATTTTCCAACAGTAATCTTTCACACTGGCAAGGTTATTTTGTGATTTGATTTCTGAACGATTCTGTAAAATTTCCTTTGCTGGCAATGTTTTGTCACATTGTCAAATCAAAATTGACAGCTGCTCTTTCTTTCTTTGACGTTTGTTGATACCGTGCTAAACGAACGCCAAAATGGTTTGTGTTTTATCAAATTTTATCCTTTTGAATCTTGAATCACGCATACGAAATCGAATCAAATTATAGTGCAAATCGCAAGCAATGTGTTCAAGTTGTGATCTGAGGATGTATTTCATGGAGACCTTTAAAAATTTCAGGTGAACGTACCCAAACAGCGCAGGACTTACTGCAAGAAATGCAAATGCCACAAGACCCACAAGGTGTCACAGTACAAAAAGTCCAAGGAAAGGCACGCTGCCCAGGGCAGAAGGCGTTATGACCGAAAACAGCAGGGTTACGGTGGTCAGTCCAAACCCATCTTCAAGAAGAAGGTAAGCGATCATAACCTATGAACCGGGTTGTTATCAGTTACTACGAAATCGGTATTCAGAGGTCCTAGTCTGAGAATATGTTTTTTGTTATATTACTATTCAATACGAGACGTCTTCTGTGTGTAACCTAAAAAAATGTCGTTTTGTTTATATTGCTAGGTGATACAGCCGTTGTTAGGAATTGACTCATCATAATCATAAACCAAGTTTTATTTTGCCAATAAGTTTTGCAGTGATAGTTTTTTTAACTCCTTAAATATGTAGTAGTAACATAAGCTTCTTCATTTGGAATGTAAACCATAGTGTATCAGAAATTATTCAATTTAGTACTTGTCATACATTATAATTATATCCTGAAAAAGTCTTTATTTTTAGGTACACTTTGTAAAACCATTATTTATAAATACAAAGTAATTCTTGCGCAAGGTTTTAAACTAATTACTTTTAACCTTTCAATCGTGATAATGACAGGCACAATTGAAAGACAATAGGTGCGCGAACGCCGGCGTTCGCTTGGGGTTTAATGAATTAAGGTAGAATTTATTAACATATTATGGAATATTCATAAATCATTATTGCTTTTCAGCAACAGTCACTAACCTAAAAAAAATCTCTTCCAGGCGAAAACCACAAAGAAAATTGTACTTCGTCTCGAGTGCGCAGACTGCAAGGTGAGGTCACAGGTGGCCCTCAAGCGCTGCAAGCACTTCGAGCTGGGAGGAGACAAGAAGAGGAAGGGACAGATGATTCAGTTCTAGGCTGGATAATAAATAAGTTTAAATAATCTTTTGGAATTTTATTTACAGCCCCAACCTAGATGAACAAGATAACACTAATATTCTAACTAAAGACCAAAGTATCTACATGTTTGTTAGGTACTTCTGCACTCAATATCACAGATTAATTTATAAAGGAGGAAAATACTACTGACAGCATGGTTTGACTGATTTGTTGTGTTGTTTCAATTCCTGTTTGGGAAGTGAGCATGCACCCCTAATATACAAGTAATTATGAAACTATCTGTGAGATCAAAGTTAATATTTTTATAGTAATTTAAATGAAATGTCACAAGAAGTACAGAAAACATTAAAAATTAAAGCAGTTAGTGTTTTAATCATTTGTTTAATTTCATTATGACTGCACACACAGTTTGATTTTTATTCTCATTCTAAATACAAACACATGCTGTGAAAGCAGTACACATACACTTGCCACTGAAAATGTAATTGCCTGTAAAGAAGAATTATGATTGCTTATTGTAGTAACTGAAAGCAGTCATTTCATAGATGCTACCACATATTAAAAAAATTCCCACCAACAATGCTGTTCCATAACTAGGGTCAAGGCAAATAAAGAGGGAGGCTCACATACCAAACCCAAGTCGTTGACGTCTTACACTGGTCCCGCGCGCCTCAAGGAGTTATCAGCAACGGCAGGGGCCCAGCCGGGTCGAAGCTTAATGGAGCCAGGAAATCCGAAAGGGAACTCGAGCCCCAGTCCAGTATGAAGGCTTGAAGGAACGGGTTTTTTAGTCAGTAAGAGTCTGACACTGTAAAAAAAGGCTCCCATACAACAAACGCGATTTTTTTTGCCGTTTTTTTCTACGGACGGTACGGAATCCAGGATGCTTGTCTGACTTCGCGTCAGCTTGAAGGGGAAGTTTAAAAGCAAAAAAAAAATAGGTTAGGGTAGTCAGTTGACGGAAGCGAAGCCGCGGATAAAAGCTAGTATAATAATAAAGGGATGTCTCTCCTAGCAAAAAGGGCCCAAGGGTTGAAACTGCGTAAAGTGGATGCCCTCGCGGTTCCCTACAAAAGTTCTCCATTGTGACCCGCGCCGACAGGCACTTTTTTATGGAACTGCGCAGGAGCGGCTTTATGCTGGTTGCAGACCGAAAACTAAGTTATAAGTTTTTTGTTAGTTTAGCTTAGCTCGCCTATTCGACGCAGTTTTGCATAGGTACTTGTGTGCAGACCGCTAACGGCGCTAACTGTGCGAGTTAAGCTACAGTTGCCATCACGGATCTTGAACGCTCGGCGTCAGAGAGGGGATCGCTTTGCGCATCACATACATTTGGCGAGCCAATCGTCTTCGTTGTTGGATACATGCAGCAACACAGTGAACGAATGAGGAGTGACGTCTGACGTCCATGACGCGATGCCGCGGCCAGCCAATCACTGACACTCCCCGCCCCCGCGTGACACTTCGCACCACTAAAGAGACCGAATATTTGCCTTCTGCGCAAGTGTTCAAGATCCGTGATGGCAACTGTATGTGAGCTAATTAGAATAATTATGCGAAGCTAAGTTAGTTGTGTATGCGTAGCTTGAAAAACTGCGTCAGCTATGCGAGCTAAGTTAAACTAACTTAGCTTGCTCTTGGTCTGCAAGCGTCCACTGCGTCGGGATCGTAGCGAACGGTTTCGTTGCTTTGTATGGTGCCGCATACACTGGATTGGAAATTGCCGATGCACATCCGAATGCAGTAGACACACCCTATCACAAGCATTTAGTAAATAGCGACACTGCATATGCTTCGATTACGACGCGGTGGACGCTAAGCTTTACGCAGTTTCAGTCCTATGACCTCCCAAGCTTATCTTGGTACTAGTTGATTGATAGGCCAATCCAACATAGCGAAGTGCTAGCCAAAATAGTCTATTTTCTCTGGATTATACCTAAATGGTAGGGAGGTAGGGGTACTTGTAAAACAATTTATTGAGGTAACATTTTATTAAAATACATGAGCAATTTTGAAATAATTTCATTATACTTGATTACAAGAGTTAAAGCTATGTAAACCTGCACTTGTCTTCTTTATATTCTTCTACATACAGATAAAAAAAATCTTAGATTTTAAATAAAAATAACGAGACTAAATTCAGATATATCAGCATTACACTAAATATTATTCCATAACAGTATAACTCTAGAGGCCAAACAGTTTTAGCATATTTGGATCATCTTGGCTTGTCTTCAAAAATCCGTTCTCTACAAAAGGCACAAAGGTTATTTCCCCATAACCTCATCTAACACATTGGGGTCCAAGCCTTCCAGTTGTAATTTTAACTTGACAGCTTGTACAGGCACTCCAACTTGCACCATCTTGACAAACCGGTCATACTCGGGCCGTGCTGGCTTGCCTTCTACAACATCAGCTGGTTGACTGGGTGCATCTGGTTCCTTTGTATCTTGGGCAATTTCTGTGGCGGGTGCAGGCGTTTCTTCTACAGGTTTAGCCGGAGAAACTTCTGTGGGTTGTGATGGCTTTTCTTCAGCTGGTGTAGCTGTTGTGGTGTTTAGTTCTGGTATTGATGAGAGCTGTGAAATAAAGATTACATGTTTGATTTCAAAGTTTGTTTATTTTATTTTATTAGTTTTAACCTTTCAATTGTGGAAATCACAGACACAATAGAAAGACAATAGGTGCGCCAACACCGGCGTCCGCTTGGGGTTTAATGAATTAAGAAAACTTAAAGCTAATATATTTGAGTAAAAGATGTTCTATGTAGAAGAATGTTGCAATTACAAGTTTCCACCCAGTACCAACCCAGTTACCCAGTTTCTGAGTTTTCAGTTTAGTAATTATTTATTCATTTAAAAATGCATGTGTATTTCATTAAATATGTCTGCATCCATAATGTCTTGTTACCTACATAGTTCAACTTTATTATGTGTGCTAATAAAAGAAAAAACAAAATTGAACCGACATCTTTTCACTTTGCCTTGTGTCTCACTTACCCTTGTCTCCAACAAAACCATGGCAGCATTAACTTTCTCCAGTTTCTTGTCAAACTCCATCAGCTTCTGTTCACATCTCTTCATGAAGTTGTTCAGGAACTGCACATTTGTCAGCACAAAGTGGTTCACAAATGCTATCGTGCGCTTCTGTTGTAATGCTGCTACCTGTAATAACGTGTTTGGTTTTAGACTCAGCGTTTTCTAATTGTTGTCAATTTTTTTGTGGTTCATGATTGTACAGGGTTTCGTAAAGTAGTAGGTATGCTGAGATGACTTGACCTACGTTTATAAATCTAAGAAGAAAACTATTTTAATTGTAGAATATATTATGATAAGAGTGGCAATGATTGTTTTAGGTAGTGACATGTTTAGTTGTTTAAGACTATTATGCAGTGAACGACTTACCTTTGTTAAATCTACGTTTGCGAGCTCCTGGCTCATCATAGTTTCTTCCAGTGTCATTGTTAAGTCTAGTTTAGTCGAACTTTGTAACTTCGGAAATTCAAAAACCTGTAGCTTTGGATCGATAGGTACTCATAAATTCGATAACAATTCAGCAACTGTAGAAAGTTAAGTCTTCTTCACAAGCGTTAGGTATCAAGGCTCACAGTAACAAAAACATTTCCAATTGAAAATACAATTCTTTCACATTTTCATCTGAAATTCTGTTTTTTTTTTGTAAAATAACATCAACATGTCAACTTGACATGATACATGTCAAGAAATCTGACAGAAACTCAGACATCAGGCAATAGAGAGACCAAAACAAAAATGTGAAAACTAATTCAGCATAATATTTAAATGGTTCTGCTAATGTTAGGGTTTTCTCAAATTCACCCATAGTTTTGCTTTTCTAAATCATCACCACAATATTCTGAGGAACGGCTATTGAATTGAGTCAATTATGAAATATAGTTACCTACATTTTTTAAACTTATTTGAACATCTGTCTGACAAAGAACAAAGAGAATACTGAACTCTGCCTGACAGACAGACTTTCACTTATTCACACCTTATTTCTTTTAACCTCATCCATTTTCTTACGTTTTCTGTTGTTTCTTCTAGTCTTCAAACTTACACTGCTCAAATTACTTTACTAAATCATTGGCTAAATTAGCAAATGTCCATACCTAACAAAATATAAAAAAAGATTTAAAAAAAAACAAAATAATTTGTCATCTGTGTTATTTGTCAACATTCTCATCTCTCAACAAACAAGCTTTTTATTCTAAAAATTCAATTACATTTTTACAAAAATGTCTGGGGAAGTTGTGGTAGACGCGTTACCGTACATCGACCAAGGTTACGATGACCCAGGAGTTCGGGAAGCCGTAAGTAATTAGATATAACCTTACCTTTTTAAGTCTTGTCTCGTACTTCGTTCAGTTTTATCTTAATTAAAGCCTTATTTGTATATAACTCACATTATGTTCGCTACCTGTTATTTTACTTTCGTGAACTTCCGGTGATCTACTCATTTTCTTCATTGAATAGGTTCCTATAATGTGGGCCTTCACTACTCTAACATCTCTTTCAGGCTCTGGCTATGGTAGAAGAAGAATGTCGACGATACAGACCAACTAAGAACTACCTGGAAAATGCCGGCCCTGAGCCCAGCACAGCGTTTGAGACGGTAGCTCTACAGAGAGAGATGGAGAGGGTTCAGCAACGATTGCCTATGGAGCCTCTGTCTATGAAGCGGTAAGAAAAAATGCAAATCAAAATAATATGCTCTTACAAACTCATGCATGGTTTAATCAGAAAGCAGGATATTGGAAAATTATGCTATTATATTGTTTAACAACAATAATCTTGTCTTTTTGCCAAAGATAGTATTATTTGAAAATATTACTTACTTAACTTTACTATTTTAAAGTGACTGTAAATGGTCCATTCTTGTCTTTTGATTTGATTTGACATAATGATAATAAAATGAAAATAATTTAATATCAGCTAGAGTCCACAATCACATTTAAAAATAGAATAAAATTACTCAATAATATACTTTATAATAAAACTACCTCATCTCTTACAGATATGAGCTACCTCCGCCTCCAGCTGGCCGCCTCGGTGAGCCGACAGCCTGGGCAGAGTCGGTGGACAACTCCCATGCACAGCTGTCACACCAGGCCATCAGGGTGCTAAACTTAGAGCTACAGCTGCAGTATGGAACAGAAGCGTGGAGATCATACCTCAACACGTTGCAGGCATTAGTCACACGTTCACAAAATGTACATAGTCAGTTAAGGTTTGTAGGCTATATCTTTATTATTTACTTATTGTTTATTTAACACATTCATTATGCGTACAGCTAAAGAGTGGAATTCCCTGCCGGAGTCTGTGTTTCCTGATAGCTACAACCTAGGGGTCTTTAAGTCGAGAGTGAATAGGTTACTTCTAGGCAAGCGTGCTCCATCGTCGGCCACATTATCACTTACCATCAGGTGAGATAGTGGTCAAACGCGAGCCTATCAATAATAAAAAAAAAAAAAAAAATTTCAGGCATTAATTTATTGCTACAGTTTTCTTTTAATTTCATGTTGCTTTAAATAATGAGGTTCTTTTTAGGTTCTGTACGTTTTTAGTACGCAAAATACGCGCTTTAGTCGCGCAGTTGCAGATAACAGCCCGTTTTACCTAAGGTTCTGTACCCAAAAGGTAAAACGGGACCCTGTTACTAAGACTGTATCATCTGTATCTCATGAACCATGATAGTTAGACAGTTGAACTTTATACAGATAATGTAAACCTCTGTTTCTGCTATAACAACAAATACTAAAAAATAGAATAAAATAAATATTTAAGAGGGCTCACAGACAACAAACGTGATTTTTTTACCGTGTGTCAATATTTTTTATTGACGACAACAGCTGCTGCTGATCTACAAAGCTGGAATGTCGACGGTCGACGCACGTGTCCATGGCTGTAGTTCTTTTTTTTTTTTTTATCTGTTATAAACTAGTACTTGACTGCGATCCCGCCTGATGGTAAGCAGTGAAGTAATCGTTGATGGTGAGGCGCACTAGTTTATTAAGAGCCTATTCACTCTAGCCTTGAAGATTTCTGCCATTGGCAAAATGCCGATCTATGTATGAGCTCTAACAATGTAAATGCGTAATTTAAATGATTTATTTTCTTTTCTCATTTATCAGAAAACAAATAGCATCAGTGAACTGGGAGCGCAAACGGTCACAAACGGCGAGTGGCGCGCGACTACGAGCGCTGCGGCGGCGCTGGGCGCAGCTCGTGTCGGACAACTATCGGCTCGAGCGCGCCATCATGCAGCTCGAGATACAGATGCAGAAGGTAATGTACATAGAGCAGAATAAAAACTCAACGTACCGGAAGACGCAGCGTTGGAAGGCCTCTCATAAGGTGGACCGATAAGCTGGTGAGGGTCGCGGGAATCCGATGGATATGAGACGCACAGGACCGTTCATTGTGGCGACACTTGGGGGAGGCCTATCTACAACAGTGGACGTTTTTAGGCTGATGATGATGACACCAAAAAGTAACAAAACTATTAAACTAACATAAATCTGGTGGTGACTGAGTGATTACGTCACCGACTTACAAGTCTACAACTTGTAAGTCGATGACGTAATCACTCAGGTCGCGGGTTCAGACCCATCCAGGCGCATTACTTTGTGTAATTTATTTCATCACCATTGCTCTCGAAACGGTGAAGGAAAACATTGTGGGGAAAACGGCATGTCCTAGAACCAAAAATTTGAAAACATATAACATTCACCAACCCGCACTGGGCCCGCGTGGTGGATTACCTATCGAGAGGAGGCCCGAGTCCCAGCAGTCGAAACATTAAGACGCTGATTATTATGTTTTTTATAATATTTTTAAAACATAATTTTTATAACATAAATCTATGGTTACATTTTACTATCCGACTCCAAGCAAACCGAAACTAGTTAGCTCCTGTCTAGAAACTACAATTTTTTATTATTTTCGCCTATATCAATAAAAGTAGAATGCGGTGTGACTGTCTCATGAACACAGCCGTGTGTTCTTACTGAGTATGTGTATACATACATATACAGCAGATATGTAACGTAAGTTCGATTTCGATTCAGAAACTTTCGATTGATTTTGCTCCTTTCATTCCGATTTCAGTTCCGGTTTTTAATCTGGAGTTATATCGGAGTTAAAAACAAGCTGCATTACACCGACGCACACGAGGTCCACGCCAGATTTGTACGTAGAACGACGTCGCGTGGCGTGGATCTAGTGTAGCGATTCCCTTCTTCTGCGAAGGAGTAACACTAGCGAAAGAGGTGACCACACACTTGAGGGAACAGACATCCGGGGCCCCGACCCCGAATATCAGCTACCGTAAGCGTGGGCTTGCGGACGACGAGTATCGGATAGCTCGTCATCCGGTAACTGTCTGGACCGGGCCCGAGTGGCCGACCGCGACGGTGCGTAGTGTTCCACGCGCGTCTCAAAGAGACGACCGCAAAACCGTAAGGGACCAGCAGGGCCGAACCCTACTGGGGTCATGGGTTGACTTCTGAAAGGAAAACCCAAAAAAATATAGGTGTAGCTTTTGTCAGTAAAAGTCTGACACGCCTTCCCGCTCCGCCTTAGAGCGTGACATAATCAGATTCAAAACGCCAAACTGTAGTTTTTGGAATTGTCTCCTAGTCGGAGACAATTCCAAAAACTACAGTTTAGCAAAAATTACATTTTGGGAAGCAATTTAAAGATGTATTCACTTTAAAACAATAAAAAAAAATTACTGTAGTCAAATATTAAAACTACTATTGTTTATAGGCGAAAGGAGAAGCAACTGCCGACGACAGTGAGCCAGCAGATTTGGAAGCTGTCAAGAACTTACCAGACAAACTTAACTCTGAAACAGAGAAAGAAGTACAAAAGAAGATTGAGGACATGTTTGCTGATTAGTTTTAAGATTTATTATAGGTAGAATAAAGTATGACTGTTTCTGAATTAATAAAATAAAATTTTCTACAGACTTGATTGAAAAAAGTGTTTTTATCACAATCATTACAATAAATTCTGTAAATAACTGAATTTTTCGTATTTATTTATTTATTTATTTACATCAATCAACATTGGATCATAGAATTACATTAACAACAATAAAAATATACATATATATAATAATAATAATAGAATTTAATAAATAATTGAAATTAAAATAATATTTGGAAATTATTGAGTACGTGAACCATGCAACAGTGATTCAGGTACTGACAGTCGACACGTTCGGCAAAGGCTTTCAGGATACTATTGCGGCTGGCCCGCACCCTACGCACCAGGGATGTGCATCGCTTGCGTATGATTGTGTGGAAACTATCCACACGCACCTCCGCAAACATCCCCGATGCGCTACAGTAGCGAGGCAGCCCCAAGAGCACCCTGAACGCGTTGTTGTATTGAACACATAGAGTGCTGTACTGCTTTTGCGTGTAGTCCATCCAAAGATGATTTTTTTTGTTAACCTTTCGATCATCCGGAACATTAAAAAAATATTAAAATTAAATGCAGTCTAGGCCATTTCTAAAGTGAACTACTGGTGTTCACTTGTATGGTTGAAGCCAATTCACCACTAAAAATGATCGTGAAGTCGTGAACGTATTCATAAAAGTTCTAAAATTGTAAACACGGAACGCATTACTTTTTTTGCGTTCGATTGTCATTTGTCGTGATCTGTCAAATTAGTTTTTATTTTATTTAAAAATGGCGGACGATGCGTCGAGCAGTAGCGGTTGCGCCGGCAATTTAATAGATAACTCAATAAATCAGGATGAGTTGATTATGAAACAACAGCGTGAGATAGAGAAAGAGGTAAGAGCTTTAAAATGACCCAACTTAGTCCGAGATTACCTTTATTTTTTCGTACAAATATTCTGCAACTTTGACATTGTGTTGTGTTTGTTTTGCAGATATCGGAAACGATACCGCTAGTGGGTGAACTTGAACCATTGTCGTCACTAGAAAAGGAATATAATGAGGATCCTGTGTACCTGTTAAAAGTAAAAGATTTGTCCTCTAAATATAAGTATATTAGGAGAACGCGACCGGACGGCAACTGTTTCTTCCGTGCGTTCTCTTACGCGTATTTAGAACACCTCCTGACGGATAAGAGTGAATTCGATAAGTTTTATGAAATAGCGAAGAATTCAAAGGAGATACTTGTCGCCTTAGGCTTCTCACAGTTCACAGTGGAAGACTTTTATGAGACGGTGAGTTTTTTTTTTCATTATTTTTCGAGGTTAGATAGTTTTAATGTTGTTGTTTTCTTACGCCTACATCAAATCTTTGTATCTGTATCAAAACACTGAAACATCAATATTTAAAGACTGCTGTCTTACCATCTGATATTGTGTTTATACTTTTGGTATGGTATTATTAATTACATCATGTTAATGTTTAACATTAAAAGAAGGTACCTAATCAATAACAATGTCTGAGCTGGAAGAGTACTACAATAGCCTGAGTGTTGCCTTATGAATTGTGATTTAATTTTCGGTATCTGATTTGTATTTACTCATTACTCAATCTACTTCATATTCAAACTGCAGCCAGTCATTATGTTTAAATATCAGTATTTTGACCCTTTATTATTTACAATAAAACACTGTTGTGCACAAGTTCTATTTGCTATGGCACATAATCAATAAAACAGTTTGGCTTTCATAGTGATCATTGCACTTATCTTATTTCTATCTGTCACCTCTATTTTACCTTTTCAAGGTGATTTTCTTGAAAAAGTCTTTTCTGAAAGACTTAACTCAATAACCACAGCAATAATGACAGGCCTGTTGGTCTAGTGGTCAGTGGCCCTGACTGCTATGCCGGAGGTTGTAGGTTCGATTCCCACTCAGAAAAAATGTTTTTATGATGACCATGATCATTTGTTCTTTGTCTGGGTGTAATTTATCTATATTGTATATGAATTTAGATAAATCTATGTATGTTTATCAGTTGTCTAGTATTCATACCACAAACTCTTGCTTAGTTTGAGACTAAATGGCATTGTGTGAAAGTTGTGTAATATTATCTAGGTTCATTAATATTATTAAGAGGTAAAGTTTGTTTTTTTTTTTTTTTTTGTAGGAGGCATCTTTGAAACTACTGGTTTGATTATTAAATTTTTTATACCAATGGAAAGCTCATCCTTGAGTGACATAATTTTATGTACGCAGGCGAAACTGCGAGCAAAAGCTAGTTATATAATATGCAATTACATATTTTTAGTAAACAGGCATTGTAACAAAATGATTTTATAAATTTCAGTTTATGGAAGTGGTGCAACGGGTTGGTGAGCAAGCAGGGGGCTCGGCAGCCTCACTAGACTCAGTCAGAGTGGAGCTGCATGACAAGTTCAACAAACAGGGCTACTCTGACTACATAGTGGTGTACCTGCGTCTCGTCACCTCGGGACAGCTACAGACTGAGAATGATTTCTACCAGAACTTCATTGAAGGACCACGCACGGTGACCGAGTTCTGTAGACAGGTGAGTGATGGGAAGTTCTTGTTTTCCTTGCATCAGTATTGCCACTCCTGGCAAGAAAGTTCTACTAACTTTTAGAAGACAGCACGGTCTCCTGCTGGTTTGGATTGTACCTGTCCAGTTGGTCCTGCCATCTCCTTCATGGTGTACCACAATCATGGGTTGTCTCTAAGGACCACTTTTTAGGGTTCCGTAGCCAAATGGCAAAAAACGGAACCCTTATAGATCTGTCATGTCTGTCTGTCTGTCTGTCTGTCTGTCTGTCCGTCCGTATGTCACAGCCACTTTTTTCCGAAACTATAAGAGCTATACTGTTGAAACTTTGTAAGTAGATGTATTCTGTGAACCGCATTAAGATTATCACATAAAAATTGAAAAAAAGAAATAAATTTTGGGGGTCCCCATACTTAAAACTGAAACTCGAAAAATTTTTTGTCATCAAACCTATATGTGTGGGGTATCTATGGATAGGTCTTTAAAAATGATATTGAGGTTTCTAATATAATTTTTTTCTAAACTGCATAGTTTGCGCGAGAGACACTTCCAAAGTGGTAAAATGTGTGTCCCCCCCCCTCTAACTTCTAAAATAAGAGAATGATAAAACTAAAAAAAATATATGATCTATATTACTATAAAAACTACCAACGAAAATTGGTTTGAACGAAATCTAGTAAGTAGTTTTTTTTTAATGCGTCATAAATCGAAAAAAATACACTATTATTAAAACATCGATCAAAGTTACAACACATTACAAGAACTTTAATATTATGTTACTTGCTGCTACGGAACCCTTCATGGGCGAGTCCGACTCGCACTTGGCCGGTTTTTTATTATTAGCTCACAGTTTACCTGACTATGCAAGGCATGTACTACCCAGCCGTTTTTTATTGTATGGCCTCTTTATTTTGGAGTGCAGTATTCTCTTTGAAACACTATCTATTAGTTTAATGACTTCTGAATGTAAGTCAAACACTGCTTTGCAGCATAATATGCTGTAAATTTGTGTATTTGTGCTATCTTATATTATAAGATAGCACAAATACACATTTACATAACCTTGTGTTAGTTTGAAATACACAACTTTCTTTAAAACAGTTCTTTGTAGAAACTGATCCCCTACAGGTCTTCTATGTTGGCTTTGCGAGTTCTTTGCTTTGGCTTACCTGGAAAAAGACTACTATCTCAAGTAAACATATAATTATTGTCTCCTTGTCCACTTTTATGGTAACAGTTTGTAAAAATAGAGACATGAATTTATTCTGGAACCATTTTTTTTTTTTAAATGTATGGTTAATAAATTTGCATGACCATGACAAATTCACACAAATAACAATGGCATTTAGTGTGTTTGTTGGTTCTCTGGAATAGGAAATTTCCTTTCAACATATTAAGCTTTTGAGTACCGTAATTAGAGACACAATAGGAAGACAATGAGAGATTCTCTCTCTGCTTGAATTTTTTCTCACTCGCCGCTGGCATTTCTCTTGGGGTTTTAATGATTTAATTGATTTGTGATTGTCTGTTTCCAGGAAGTGGAACCAATGTACAAGGAGTCTGATCATATTCACATAATAGCCCTGAGCAATGCGCTGAACGTCGGCGTCAGAGTGAAATACATGGACCGCGGCGAGGGAAGCCAGGTGAGTAAGGTATTTATCGAAACTACTTATTTACTCTTTTATCCTAGCTGTCATCACCGCCATCTGTCATTTCTACAACAGGTAAATCAAAACATTTTCTTTCAGGGGTCTCCAGATCACAATACTCTTTATTCCTTTATAACCTCCTATTTACAGGGCCAGCCTTTCATTATCATATTCTTGCCGTTGTACCATCTTACATGGGTTGATGCAACACTTTTTTTTGTTCTTTCATTCCGTTCTGAATATTATGCTGAGTCACACCTTTTCTTTTGTAGAATCAGCCTTATTATAGCTAACTCTCGAAACTAGGTAATTAAAAATTGGGGCAGGTTTCATTAAGATCAGATAGTTTATGCTAGGAAGTACCGGGGCAGAGTAGTGGCAAGCATGACGCTGAGGACAGCCCTGAGTGGGAAGGAACTGTATTATTATAATTATTTTTGTATTTGTTTAGTGTTGTTGCTACACACAAGGGCTCGGCACTCTGCATGATGTTAGCATAAATCTAATATAAAAACTCGTGTTAGTGTCATCAGAGTCTTCGGAAATTTCTTGACCGATTTTGTATGTATATTTGCTATGTTTGATAATAGGTCCAACCTCCAACTTTTTCTTTGATAATTTATATGGCAGTATAATGTTTGCTGGATCAGATAGTCATTTTATAATATTCGGCATTGCGGCATGATACAAGAGTGAATAGGTGGATAGGACTGAGTAGCGGCGGGATCTCGTGGTGTATGGTATGGAGACATCGACTTTCGCCATTGGGTGGCGAAAGGTTGTGCTCGCCATAATGGAGGTTAAATCCCTTTTGAGTCTTGAAAGAAGCCACTACGTCCTCGCTTTGACGCGGGTTCTCACCAGACATGGTCGGTTCGGGTGGTTCCTGTTTCAGAAGAAACGCCTGGTAAATTTTTGACGTTTGAAAGATTGATCCTAGAGCGTAAAGGGCAACTGAAGGGCACCGATTGGTTTTAATCAGTAAAAGTCTAACACCCTCTCGTTCCACCCTAGTGCGGAAGAAGTCATTTGATGATTCCTCTCATGAAAAAAATGCTGCAAGCATGGCATTTTTTCACCTCACTTGTAAAAAAAGACTACCTACTAGGTATACATATAGTAATCTGTACAATGATAATCCTATGTATGAAGTATTTTGCAATCATTACTCTGATCATTATCTCAATACTCGAAAGACTTCGTGTCTTTTTCACTATTGACTAGCTGTCTCTCAGAGTTCCACCCATCGTGCATCGCCATACTAATTATCCGATGATCAAACAGGCTTGGCAAAATTAACATAAGCAATTCCGACGTAAACGTCCCGAAATGCAACCGTTACGAAACCGACAGGCTAGCAACTCTATGATGTTGTTAGCTTTGATTCGGCAAGTGCATCATCGCCTATGATCCTCTTGGCTTAACATTAACACAGATCCTGATATTACCTACTAGAAACGGTAATGTTATACATTTCATGATCATGATGTTATGTATATTACTACTAAGGGTGAGTTGCACCATTTAACTATAACGATAACCAAACCATAACCAGCCGTGAAACGGCCGCCTATTGGTCAATTCGACGATTTGACAACTGTTAACGGCTTTGTTATCGTTATAGTTAACTGGTGCAACTCGCCCTTAATCCTCAAGATCCTTTGATTCAGCAGCCTTACCACAGGCCGAACGTTGACGTAACTTAACATCTCCAGTATTGCAGGCACCAAATAACATGTTGTTTTGTATTGCAGGTGATAGCGCACGACTTCCCCGAGGGCTCGAAGCCGCTGGTGCACCTGCTGTACCGGCCCGGACACTACGACATCCTGTACGCGTGATCGTGACTCCTCATAACCTCTTACGATAATAAAGTTAATTATCTTACGTAAAACCTGTTTTATTTAATAACGTATAGTACAATTCACGAATGATGGCGGCCGTGAAGTTTGCGCAGTAACGTGTTTTAGGAACCAAATGACGTCGTGCGTGTGCGAGAACAGTGTAGTATGCGCGAAAGTTCGCAAAAGCTAACTTCACGCCCGCCATCATTCGTGAATTGTACTGTAACCCATGGCTAGACCATAGATCTATCCAGACCATACACGTAGTACAGTAAAATGGGGTGAATAGAGACTTGAGGGTTAATAGAGACAAAACTTTAAAGGGTATTTTCTCGATATTTGAATATTTTTTGCAGCATTTATCTATATCAACTTATTAATGAATTGTTATTCTAAAAAATCGATGCTTTGTTTGAGGCCGATATTATGGTATCAAAGTGAAAAACCAAACCAAAGTTTTGTCTCTATTCACCCTTAAGTCTCTATTAACCCCGTTTTACGGTACGCTTTAAAAAAAATTAGACTAGGTAAAGACGGCCTTATCTTCCCACAGAGGGGCCAACGCCCTGTAATTATGAGGAACGTTTTGAGCGTTATCATCCCGAGACCGGCGATCTTTCTATTCATCTCATTTTTCACACAATCTATCCATTGTGTGAAAATTGAGATGAATAGAAAAGATGAAAAGCCAACGGCAGAAAAAGATGTAAATATCGAAGCAGGCATAAATCGAGCTAAGGGTCAGGTGCCAGTGGCGTATAGGCTGTACAGTGTACGTCTTTGGTCAAGCGATGGAACGGGTGTGGCAGAATTAATTCTAACACATTCTTCGCTGAGTGGGGCTTATCACACTACCTTGAGGAACTCCAGATCGAATTTCTTGCAGTCCAGTCCGTTTCACAAAGAAATTCCTTCTTCATATCGAAAGCAGAAATGTCGAGACAGGCAGCGGCGCAATATTTATTCTTACGAAGAATAGATATTGTGCCGCTGCTGTTGCATAAATCTTTACAACGCCGATTTAACTAGCTCTGCACCCATGACTGTCTAAACCCGAATTGTGATTAGGTGAGAGTGAAGTTTGGATGAACAATTTTTCGGATCGCCAGTTGTTTTTAAGGAATGGGTAACCTAATAGGCCGGAAAGATTTCGTCTTCAGGGCGCTTCGCAGGTTTAGCAATTACGATTATTTTTGGGCTAATGATTCCATTGCTAGGTAATGTGTGTCCTTACAGGAGCAATGCATTGTATAAAGCTGTGACGAAAGTTGCGCCTGCTTCAGGAAGTTTTATGTCAACTATAAAATAAAAGACAAAATATCACAAAATTGAATGTATTGAGAATTCAATAACCATCAATCTCGCATATGGTACTAAACGGAATGCGGTCATAGAATCACCAATGAATAATTAAAAACATAAAATAACACTTAAAATTCTACTTTTATCTGCAGAAATAAACACCGTCGGGTTCTCGCCGGGGTTTCATTCCTGCGAAAAATGCTTTTATGTCTTCCTCCTTGACAATTTCTTTCCTGTCTTTAAAGCTCTTGAGAAAGTCAAGTAATTTGTCCCTCATTCTATTGTACTCTGTCAGGGCATTTATCTGCTGTATTCGGTCTAAGGATGACAGTGCCAGCATGCCTTTCTCATACTGCGACGCTCCACCGGCGACGTTCTCCTTGCCCAAGCTTTCATAAGCAAATACAGTGTCCTCCAAGTCAGTAAGAAACAGTACTTTTAAATCTTTGTACATTGAAATACATTCACCACATGTGCACAGTTTTTGGCGGAAGTTGGAAGGCCAGAATGTAGCTCCCTTGTGAACTCTTGCCACATTTTTAGGTCTCACACATTCCAACTTCACTTTCTTTGAAGAAATATCACTTGTTAAATCTGTGCTAAGTTTCCGTTTATGTTCTTTTGCATTTTCTGTGACATTAGGCACTCCATTTTCATCATTAGAGGGTTCAGTATTGTTTGTGGTATCATTATCTTTGTTAGTTTTTAATTCATTGTCAGTGTCATTCAAAGTTTTTAACTTATGGTCAGTTTCATTTAAAGCTACATTCTCTTCACTAATACTGTCATTAATTTCTTTAGTTTGTTCAGAATTGGCAGTAGGTTCATCAACTTTACTATCAGTAGAAGGCTCATTATGAGTGTCGCTCATTTCAACATCTTCATAAGTACTAGCTTTATCAATAGAGTCATCAGTGTCTTCTGTCTTCTCAGGTACTTTACTTTCTACTTTCGTTTCACTATCACTCATTGCAATATCCTCAGGCGTTTTTGTTTCAATGTTATCAGTAATTTCCTTATTTTCTGGTGATTCACTGGTTGGATCTTTAGTTTCTTCTGTAGATTCCTTTTCTTTTGCTTCATTAGCTGTTTGTAATAGTTCGTCAATAGCATCCATCACCAAATCGGCCTTCTCTTCAGCATTTTGCTTCTCAACGATTTCAGTTTGAGATGTGTCTGGCACTTCAATGTTACCAGTATCAATTTCGTTCTCAACAATTGGGTTTTGTTCTGATTTACCTTCACTTTCATTAGACATTTCTTGAGATATTGCTTCCTTATTGGTTTCAATCTCATCTTTTTCAGATTGTTCCATATTTTCCACAGATTCATTTTCCGTATCTACCTTTTCTTGAGAAGCTGTATCTGCATTTTCTTCAGCAACTGTATCTGCCTTTTCTGCAGCAACTGTATCTACTTTTTCTTCAGTAGCTGTATCTGCTTTTTCTCCAGCATTTATTTCACCTGTTTCTTCAGCAGCTGTATTTGATTTTTCTTCAGAAATTATATCTGCTTTTTCTTTAGCAGCTGTATCTATCGTTTCTTCAGCAGCTGTATCTGGTTTTGTTGTATCAGAAGTTGTGTTGTCAGCCGTTAGTTCAGTAAGGTCATCTATAAGTTGTTGCTCTGTTCTGTCATTGGTATCAGTTTTATTTTCTTGTGAATTGTTACTGTCACCATCATCATTTGTTGATTGTTTACTAGTTTGTTCTTCAGTTTCAGTCTGTTCTTTTATTGTTTCATCTGTCTTCTGCTCATTGTCAATGCTTTCCATTTTATCATCTGTTATATCTGTTTTTTCATCAGCTGTAGGAGTATTTTCAACTGCATCTGACTTATCATCAGATTTCTCTAAAATATTTTCACTTGTTTCTTTTTGCATTTGACTTTCAGTGGCCTCCACAGATTGTTCTTCTAGCTCTGACATTTTACTATCATTATCTGAATTAATGTTACTCTCATCAGTGTTGGGCTTTTGACTTGAGTGATCCTGCTTTGTTTCTACACCAACATCGTTGTCTGTATCATCTTTGACTTTTTCTTCACTTTTTTCCTTATCCTCATCCATTTCAACATCACCATTAACATTAACATCATCTCCATTAGTAGTTCCAGCTTGATTTACTTCTGCACCATTGACCAACTTCTCCTCCAAACCACCATTGCAAAGGCTATTATCAGCAGATTTAGCATCACCATTAACAGTGACGATATCCACATCTCCTGCCTCAGCAGTCACTGCAAACATACTGTAATCATGAAGGAACTCATTCTTCTCCATACAACTCTTACAGATCATTTCCGAGTATTGATCATTGGCAGGTACAATAGCTTCTAAATGTGATGCATGGAGCCAATCCTCACAGATAATGCATTGGATCATGTCATCTTCGATTGTTGACTCAGGGTCTGGGTAAGGCCGCTGGCAAGTGCAGTACAGCCCACTAAAGTTCTGGTTGTAAATATTGTCATCATTGAGTTCAGTTTTATCTGAGGTAAATTGGCAGGGGTGCGAGTTGAACTTTGGGTTTCCACAGTCACATCTAAAGTTTCTCTTGGTGTACAGCTCAATCAGTTCATGGTTTTCATGGCATGTTAAACTGCATGCGAGGCACACTCCAGCTCTCTTTGAAGGGTCCACCTTAGCTTCAGTGCAGCATGTGAGACAAGCATACAGGGCCTGTCTCTTAATATAACCCTGCAAAAAAAGTAAATAAATTTGATTAGTCTGTATGCAAGTAACTTGCTATCAGTTCTGCTTCAAATAATGGGATGGGTAGATAGAATACATGGTGACTATTTTTTGGATGATTTTTAAATCTAAAAAACAATCTTATTTGATAAGACATGGTTACAAGGTTGCCATTTTAATAACTATACACAAGAATAGTAAATATATGTACATCTTGGATAAAGAGATTAAAATGAAGTGTGTCAGTTCAATAATAATGTTATTTCCAAAGTGAAATTCAAAATATATTTTCATATGACCTACTTAACCATAGCCTTCATAAATAAAACAACCAAATAACAAAGACTACAGCTACAATATCTTGATTATGTTTGTTTACAAGATTCTAATATTCATGTTGGAACGCTAACATCAAGCTTTACAAAATTGTTGATATAACCTGTTCAAATACAAGGAGAAAGCAGTTATAGACTGACCCATAATAGTAAATTTACAGTATGTTGTAACTATTTTATTTTTATCATCGTCTTGACTGACAAAGGCACCTAGAAAATATTCAGATGCATATGACAAACGATGGAAAACTTGATTGAATATAATGGAGTGATTTATGATTTTCTAATTAAAAGTTAAATTACATGACAAAGTCCTGACCAATAAGTGTTTAGATTTCGGAAATGCCTTTTTGGATCAAATAGTAAACAGATCTATTGCTTTCTACACCAATTGGGTGATAAATATGTAAATCAAACACAGGAGTTCCTTTGTACTCATTGAGCAGATTGTTGCTCCCTTATTGCAGCTGTTTCCTTGGGTTTATTAATATGGAACGGTACCCATATTTAGTAGAGTAAATATTTAAAACTAACAAGCTACTCAAGATGTGATTTAACGAAATTTAGGGCGTATTATCGAGAAATAATTCCGTTGCAACGTCAATTTCCCTACGCCATGTTTGTAAAATTCTACGAATAGAATATGCCTTTATGAATAAAGGAAGACTTGTTTACCTTGGGATAAGTGCAGTTTTTGTCGTCTGATGCTCCTAGAACAGCGTTAGCATCTTCTTCGAATTCTTGTTGCTCTTGCAAAACATCCACCATCGTTACAACTTTGTCCCCATCACATTCCGCCATTTCGGCGTCTTCGGCGATATTAACGTCCTCTGTAGCCATGGTTGGACTTCAAGATGATAACTGAGAAGTGTTTAAATGTGGTAAAAGAATACTAAAGAACTACCAAAAAAGCCGGTTATATTAGGCGCCAAGGATTTTTTAGCGACAGGTACCGACCGAACCACGAACGATTGGCGAACGGAAAGCGGAACGCTGGCTGAGTGACGTACGTCAATGTTGCTAGTTTGTTGATTAACAGATAAAAAAAATCAGCCCAAGCATTCGAGAGAAATAAAAAAATATGCATCTGATATTCTGATCATGATAAAATAAAAACATACATTAAGAGACATCTTTGCGTCGTGCGACTAGGTAAAAGATACTGAGTGTTATATCGCATTTACACATTCGTGTTCGCCACTTGCCTCGTCGTTCGACTAAAAGTTCTATCACTGATAGTGTTGGGATTTTATCCGATTAAATACTCAAAATAAATAAATACTCAATAAATACTCGTTTTTATTGGATAAATACTCGATTAAAAACGAGTATTTATTGAGTATTTATTCATTTTGAGTATTTAATCGGATAAAATCCCAACACTAATCACTGAGTTTTCACTGGTACTTAACTCGTTATACAATACCTATGTATGTCTGAGGTTTACACATTATGTTCATGCACGCCATTCACCTCGCCACTCGCATCATATGTCTAAATGCGGTTTGAAACATTTAGTAATGCCCCCTAAGGCCCAGCGCTTGTGTGCAAAACCTTTATAGCGCCTCTTTTTAATTTTTACATTTTAATTTTGTCATAATTTCAAGAAGTACTTTGGGAACGGAACCCAATTTTTTTTTACTATACATTTTATTTATTGATATAATCGATTCCTAGTAAGCAGTGATGCAATCGTTGATGGTAAGATGTACTAGTTCATTAAAAGCTAGCAAGCACTCTACCGTTGAAAACACCCAAATTACCCAGACCGGCCAGCCGAATTATTACACAATGGTAAAGCCGCTTTTGCCCGCTGCTTCGCTCGCGTAAGTGGGGGTTTAGAAAGAGAAAAAAAGTTGCCTATGTCACTCCATGCCTTCAACTATCTCTACTTAAAAAATCTCGTCAATTCGTTGCTCCGTTTCGCCGTGAAAGACGGATAAAGGACACACACATACACTTTCCCATTTATAATATTAGTATGGATTTTACTTAGTAGTATGTTTATGAAACTCCTTTTTCTTGTCTTTTTCTTTTGTTTTAGATTCCGGTAACCAGTTTTTTTAATCACTCACCGTGGACACGTATTAAAAGAATCAGTAACACACGACACAAACTAAGTACGTATTGTAGTGTATACAGACCAGAATCAATAATTTGTGAGAATTTCGATTGAAAAATAAGTTGCTTTTTCGATATTAAATCAAAATAAAGGAGAAAAACTAAATATTTTAAGTCAAAAAAATACAGTGTGATTGGGACTTAAAAAGGTAAGTTTTCAACAAATTTTGAGGCAAAAAATAATTTTTGTAAAAGATAAAAATAAAAAAATAAAAACTTGGTTATTTGAATTTTTCATGTACATTTTGAGGATAAGTGAAAAAAGCGTAAATACAAAAGTTAACAACTTTGCTAAGTATTTCGTTTTTTTTTCACAGAGTGTTGCATAGTATTGCCGGAAATCGAGATAAACTGTTTTTTACCTTTAAAAAGGTACACTCATCCTTTTCCCGACCTCAGATCGCCCCCTGTAAATTATTTTTCCTATAATTTATATATACTTAAAATTCGTTACTCTACATAAAAAAACAAACTTAAACTATTTAACTATAATTTTAGTTATATTCTATTTCTGTTCCAATAAGTTTCATCCTACTATTATTTTTTCACATTTTACCATTTTCAAAGGCTTTAGCACTGATCTAATACACATTTGTATTATAATAAACAGGGTAAAAAGCTTATTGTCTTATTGTCTAGCACTCAGTTTCAATATTGTTTTCTTTTAAATATTTTTGGCTCTCTTGCTCGTTAAAATCGGGGAATTACCGGTGAACTCAAACCGATCGCCTCGTAAGGTCGTAACGCATCGAGTTGCTTTCATAATTTCACCTATTGTATTCACCTATTGTAATGATTTTAGCGGTACTTTTGACTTTTGAAAAATAGTAAGATCGCACGCTATATTCAGCGCAGTGTAATAGGTCCTTTAATTTGTTCAAGTACATTAAAATGGGGTGAATAGAGGTAATGGTTAAAGGACCTATTACACTGCGCTGAATATCGCGTGCGATATTCCGACTCGTACTATTTTTCATTCATAGAAATACCCTTATTACACTACGCGATACGTCGAACCATTGACTAGACTGTCTTTCTATGAATGAACAATAGTAAGATCGCACGCGATATTCAGTGCAGTGTAATAGGTCCTTATTAGGTCCTTAAATTGACCATGTTCATGAATTCATGCTTAGTGATAGGTGTACAAAATAAAATCCACTGCAACAAAAAAAAACATTTCAAAATAATGCTTCTTGACATTTTGTACACATTCTTCTTGTATTTAATGATGATTTCATTTAGATGTTAGTAGCTATTCGTAGTAATTTTTAAATTATGAAGTGCAACAGGATTGACATCAATAAACAATATGGCCGATGTTTACATAGGGCTATAGTTGCATTTATTTTTGTTACAAGTTTATCCAAACTTCCAAACTTCCAAACTTAATATTATAAATGCGAAAGTAACTCTGTCTGTCTGTCTGTCTGTCTTTGCTTCACGCCTAAACTACTGAACCGATTTGTATGAAATTTGGTACAGACATAGTTTGGAACTTGAGAAAGGACATAGGATAGTTTTTATTACAAAAAATAAAATAAAAAATAAAATTTATTCCGGACATACAGCGCCATCTATTGGTCAAGAGTCGGCATCAATTCAGTACTATCTGCCGGAAGTCACTATTCCACGCGAACGAAGTCGCGGGCAAAAGCTAGTAACACAATATTTAGTAAAATTTATAGTGTGCAACATGGTTAAACGTTGCTGTGTAAAGTTTTGTAATAGTGATGGTTAAGGATACCCACAACCAGGAGGTTGTGGGATTTCATTTTTTAGGTAAGTTTTATTTACAAATTATTCATGTAGGGTGACAACAAACATCGTTTTGAATTTCATGTGGGAATTAAAATATATTAATTACCTGTAAAAATACACAGAGAAGGGACATCATAAAAGACTGAGAAGACAGACTGGGTGATGCAACTTTATAAATTTTTGTTGTTTAGTGTTCAAGTTTTATATTATTAAAAGCAAAGCTTTTATGTGATAATTAGAGACACAATAGTAAGACAATAGGTGCGCGAACGCCGGCGCGTTCGCTTGGGTTTAATGAATTAAGAAATATCTGAGGAGGCACAATATTTTTTTTTAATAAAATAAATACTAATTTTACTAATCTTATCTTCCTCGTAGATCGGGCACCTTCGGCCGGGCTTCACAGTGATCAGCACGATACTGAAACGTCTCGCGCTGAACCTTAGCGTGTCAACCTACGCGCTGAGCCATCAGCGCCGATGGTCAGCGTAATTCTTCTTCGTCAGAGTCCATTATGATACTGCATGCATGGATTGAAAAATGTAGCAGCCTCCGGTCAGAAGCTGTCGCGCGCTTCAGCTTTTTTTTGCAGCCGCTTCAAGCGCAGGCCACACCGCCAGCTAGCGGACGGGCGGGCTAGGCGGGCGGGCGAAGCGAACGAAGGAAACTATACAAACTACGCGAAATATTGGCGAACTAAACTATGGGGTTCACACCGAAAACTACGGAAAGACGAGCGACGAGCGGAGCGGGCTAAGCGGGCGAAGCGGGGGTAGACGACGAGCGTCGACTAGTCTACTCGAAACGGGGAGGACGGGCGAACGAACCGGGCGAGCGGGCTGGCGGGCGAGCTAAGCTAGCGAAGCGCGGGCTCGCCAACGAGGCGAACGAGTAGCTTCGCTGGAATCGTCGAATATTTCGTTAGCTTAGCTCGTTAGGTTCGTCGGTAGCTCGCGGTGTGAACCGAAGTATGTAAAGAGGTGAAACGATGTTCGCCCGCCTAGCCCGCCCGCCCGCTAGCTGCCGGTGTGGCCTGCGCTTCAAGCTTTTTTTGTGGCGGCGCTCTTTTGTGGCGGCTTTTTTTTGAGGCCCGTGTGCGGTTGCGGAAATCCGATGGATGCGAAACGCAAAAGGACCGTTCGTTGTGGCGGCATTTGGGGGAGGCCTATGTCGAACAGTGGACGTCTATTGACTGAAACGATGATGATGAAATAATAGTCGACCAATGAGATGGACAAATAAAACAGCAATATTAATTCAATAAAATAAGTAACTAATTTAATGTCTAAGCATTTTAACCATAATTAAGCAGTTACAAAACAAACATAATTATAAGTCACATTCAAATTAAAGCAGAAAAGGCACATCTAAATTCTTACGGCCATTACCCACGTACAGAAAGCCAGCTTCAGGTGTTCTCACTTTGTGGAAGAACATCATTCCGGGCCAGTACAGGCTCTTCACATACGCCAGTGACCCGTTCTGTTCCAGCGAGAGGTTCCAGCAGCCACTTGGAATGTCCTGATCAATCGTGTCTAGAAAGTCCATACTGTAGTTGTAGTCTTGTCTCGTTAGGAGATTGGTATTCCAGCGGTGTTGGGCTGGTCTGATGTGGAGGTACGAGTGCAATAACTTCGCTTCAGAAGCAGTCAAACCGTAATAATTAGGGTTTATAACGACGTTACCGGACGGCTGCTTGATCAACTGTCCTCGAGCGCATACTTCAGCTTCGTCACAAATGTTGCTGATGGTGGCAGCCAAGCGACTTTCCTCCTTGATGATCTTGCACCTTTCTGGATGGGTTTCCTCTAAAGCTTCATCTAACACTTTTATTTTTAGAGATGGGTCGCCTCTGAATGGGAATGTTGTCAGAAAGGCCAGCTCTTTATATTTCTTTTTCGGTTTAGGAAGTAGGCCCCAGAACGTGAAGTCGGTGGTGTAGAAATATTTTCGGTCATATATAGCGTCGTTGTTGATGCCGACAGCGATGTGGTAGTCAGCGTCAACGGCGTATATCTGTCCCCAGTATTGTATGTGGGTGAAGTGATTCTCGACCTGCAACAAAGTCAACGAATTTTGGAGAACAGATATTAATTCGCTAGTCAACATCACACCGTTCACGTTTATGTATTCTTGGTACTCCCACAGCTTGTGGACATTCATTTTAAAAATGTTTTGGTAAAAACTTATAATGTGTATTATGTGATGTTTATTTATTTGACAGTTAAATATTTTATTTTAAAAATCAGTGTGGCAAGGTATGTCCCTAGAAAAGTTTTTATTTGTTACAAGTCCCACAGCAGAGTTGGGCGCAGTTAACACAGTTACATGTAGGTAATCGTAACTACATGAATTAGTTGTTAGTTTGATTACTGTAATCAAGTAGTTATGACTATTGATTACTTGAGATCTAAAATTTAATTACAAAATTAAAATGGTATCTATATGTATAAAAAAAAACTTCAGTATATTTTACATAAAAAATGTTTATTTTCATGAATAATCAGGGTATGAAAAAAAACAAGTATTATTGAAATTGAAAAATATGTTAAAGTGGGCCGCCTCGGACGTATCCTCGCCTCCACGCGCGGACGGTGGGAGGACCACTCGGTGACAACTCGCTGCTCGCATGGTTGCCTTGCTTTGACCGCATGTTGCCAACGCGCGGGTCCCGAGTGGACCGCGCGCTGCCCGCGATTTGTATAATATTACAAAGTACTCGGTCAGTGGATACGGCCTCCCCGCAAGTGCCGCCATTTAGGCGCTATAATGACTGATGCCCACTGTTGGACATAGACCTAAAACATAACATATAGAATATAATAACGCGGTATAAAAATAATTCATTACCTTTCGAACAGTTTTCTGAAAAGGAAAACACGGCCACGGTATGAAAGGCAACGAACGAACAACACATGAGTTTTTAGTCTGTAAAAGTCTGACACTATCTCCCGGCGGCGGCGGTGGAAGTCATTTAGATTTTTGCCCACCGATAAAAAACCCTTTCGAACAGCCGCAACACTACGCTCTAACTAGCAAACGAGAAGTCGATACACGTGCGTTTACTTTTTTTAAAAAACGCAACATTATTTTAGATGTGTAGTTAGAAAAAGTAGTTAAGTAATCGTGATTGCAACTACAATTTGTAGTTAGTAAGTAATCAAAATTTCTAACTACATTTTACGATTACTTTTTGAAGTTAGAATTTGTGATTACTAACTACTAAATATTGTTGCAGTTATTATCAGTAGTTAGATTACAAATTGCCTAACACTGTCCCACAGCATCAGTCAAAACTGACATACCTACAATTTGACTGTGCTAATGAATAAGAAACTGACACGAGTTTTGCGGTCTCTTAGTAATTTTTTATGTTGATTGAGGTCCTGGTCCTTTCGTATTAGTTTTTGAATTATTCAATAATTTGTGCCAGTTAAAACCTGGTGGTAAAACATCAAGAAAATCACACCCCAACCCCCGAAAACACTCTCTCCCTTTCATTACTACGTCATAAATACGCCACCTAATATAAAAACAACCGTAGCAGATCTTTTTTCACTGCTAGTAAACTTTTACTCGCAAGGGACACAGTAAAAGGATATTTTCTTCTCGTATGACAATTACCGACATCAAATATTTGCTGGCCCTCTGTCGGTCGTAATACGTAACTTGACCGCAACAAGTTCCGCTGTAAAGAGAGCTCTCTAATCAAACATTATGTTCGTAATGTAAGGTCAAGTTATATAGTGGAGAAATCTTTTTGCTTTTGCAGATTACGAGTGATCATGTTGCTTGTTTGTAGACTCACGGGTGATATTTCCAAGAAAATATTGCGAGAGCCAAATAAAATGGTGATTTATTGATAGCTGCCAATTTTTTTCTATTAGTATTTTTAATTATGAGTCATAAATATAGATGGCGTTGAAATGCTTAAAATTACAAAAATGCGCTTTTCAGTCTGATAGGAGTAGGAGGGGGAAAGATAACAAACTAGTTATTTGCGTCAAATTTTAAGAGTCACTTTTAAAATGAATCAATTTTAGTTTTGCTACTCGACGCTAGGTGGCGTTAGTGAATCGGAATGAAATAAAATGGATAGTAGGTATTTTGTCCGGATTAATTTATTTTGTGTATTATATTTTTTCAGGGAAAGGTTCAAGTTACCTCTTATTAATAAATAAATATAATAAGTTTTGAAACAGAATTTATATCATTACTTCTTCTTTGGTAACTACTCTGCTCTCGTGGATCGTACCTAGCGTGATGTCATTATAGTCTAGATAGGCTTCCTCGTTAAATGGACACTTAAATAATATAATAATAGTTTTTTTTTTCAATTCAAACCAAGTAGTTCCCAAGATTAGCGCGTTCAAGCAAACAAACAAGCTGTCCAGCTTTGCACCCAACTAAAAATAGCTTTTGCACTCAGGAATATAGCAGCTTTCTATCGGTGAGAAAACTTAAGCAATCGGACCAGTGCTTTCATTGATTAACACCTCCTTTTTTTTTTGTTTTCGGGGGGAAACCTTCAAAAGGCGCCCGGACTTTGGGGATAAGTCCGAGGAGTGTGGGATTTTTACCTCACTAAAACCACTCCGGTGATCTCCATCAGCACATAGAAGAGGCGCCGTTACCTCTTAAAAGACCATTCCGGAACCTCCTCTGTGCAACGCCTTTTAAGGCACATCCCTGAAGAGACTGTACTACGGTCTCCCCTGAGCCTTTTTGTGCACGGCAGCACGTGATCACTGTGCCACCGTCTTCCTTGGAATCACTCGATGGGCGGGCCCCCCACTCTGCACATCCGTGTTTCCAAAGTCCCGTCTGCATTAGATGATGCAAGCGGGATTTCGGCGTGTTAGGCAGCGAGGCGGTTGCCTCCCTGACGCCTTCTTCTCCGAGCGGGATCAGCCCTCTCACGGTCCCGCTCAGCCGCGTCCTTCTGGATCATTACGGTCTCACAGAATGAGGCAACTGATTAACACCTCCTACAAACAAAAAAAACATAAAACAAACCTTACCCCTTTATAATATTAGTGTAGATATTAAATCTGAAAATTCGTATTTTTGTGTGTATATTTGTAATGAATAAATTCAAAAACTACTGTGCCGATTTCAAAAATTCTTTCACCATTGGAAAGCTACATTCACCCTGAGTAAATAGGCTATATTTATTGCCCGTGCAAAACCGGGAAGGGCCGCTAGTATCTAATAATTTAAGTATTACAGTTCCATACGCAAAGGATAAAACGGGACCCAAATAATAAGACTGGTCGTCTGTCTCTCTGTCTGTCTGTAGGTCTGTCACCAGGCTGTATTTCAAAAATTTTAACTGTCTAAGTATCACGTACTTAGACAGTTGAAATTTTTGCAGATGCTTTATTTCTGTTGTCGCTATAACAATTAAGTACCTACTAAAAGCAGAATAAAATAAATGTTTCAGGGGGCCGAACGTGGTTTTTTGCCGTTTTTTGTTTCAGACGGAATCTGTCGTGCCCAAGTCCGACTCGCACTTGGCTTTTTATTTACGTATGGGCCGCTTTCAGTCGGTTTTGATAAACACCTATCTTTTTATTAGGGTTCCGTAGCCAAATGGCAAAAAACGGAACCCTTATAGATTCGTCATGTCTGTCTGTCTGTCTGTCTGTCTGTCTGTCTGTCCGTCCGTTTGTCACAGCCACTTTTTACCGAAACTATAAGAGCTATACTGTTGAAACTTTGTAAGTAGATGTATTCTGTGAACCGCATTAAGATTTTTACACAAAAATAGAAAAAAAGCAATAAATTTTGGGGGTCCCCATACATAGAACTGAAACTCAAAATTTTTTTTTTCATCAAACCCAAATGTGTGGGGTATCTATAGATAGGTCTTCAAAAATAATACTGAGGTTATAATATCATTTTTTTCTAAACTGAATAGTTTGCGCGAGAGACACTTCCAAAGTGGTAAAATGTGTGTCCCCCCCCCTCTAACTTCTAAGATAAGAGAATGATAAAACTAAAAAAAATATATGATGTACATTACTATAAAAACTACCAACGAAAATTGGTTTGAACGAAATCCAGTTAGTAGATTTTTTTTAATGCATCATAAACCGAAAAAAATACACTATTATTAAAACATCGATCAAAGTTACAACACATTACAAGAACTTTTATATTATGTTACTTGCTGCTACGGAACCCTTCATGGGCGAGTCCGACTCGCACTTGGCCGGTTTTTCTTTAGCCTTACGGCTGTGCTTCATTGTAACGCCATGGCAGCGTTTTCATCATTGCATCGTCGATGATTACGTGTCCAATGTGGTCATGTGAGGTGCACATCATAGAGTTGGCTGCGGGAATGAAAATGGCGGATTAAACCAGCGCGGGATCTATAGCTAATTCGATCAACGCAGGGCCCCGTGTGTAGACCTATTGTTCTCATTCCTATTCACAACCACCAATAACACCGTGGTTTTTAAGATTGAGCGAGAAAGTACGGTATTTTTTTTATTGGTATAAACTAGTGCTTGACTGAGATCCCATCTGATGGTAAACAGTGATGCAATCTCTGATGGTGAGGCGTACTTGTTTATTAAGAGCTTGTTCACTCTAGCCTTGAAGACATTCAAATTATAATCGGACGGGAACACCGCAGCAGGCAAACTGTTCCAGTCCTTCGACGTACGCGGTATTAAACGACGAGGCCAAACGCTTAATCCGCCGTACGTCGGGTTGTCCGATGGTAGAATTGAGATGGCGGAATCGAGTCATGCAATTCCTGCGCACACTCTCCAAAATGCATTCTGTAAAAGACCGAAAGGCTGGCTACACTACGCCTGTGCTCAAGGCTTTGAAGGTTGGACTTAACCGAATCTGGATCACCAATTAGCCTTTTCGCACGCCTTTCCGGAATGAGGAAAATCTAAGAGATTGACTAACATATTCAATGAAATAATCAATTGTATTCGGATTTCAATATATATAGTACCTACACGTAGTATTCCCACGCGCGCTTTAAGGACATGTCAGTAAATCGTGGGGGCCCAGCAGGGCCAAAGCCTACTGGAGCTATGGGTTCACTTCTAAAATGAAAACCCGGGGCCCTGGAAAGCAGTAAATAGGAGTGGGTTTTAATCAGTAAAAGTCTGACATTACCGCTCCGCCCAAGGGCGAGAGAAGTCATTGGATGATTTCTCGCTTAAAAAAAAAGTAGCTACGTTTAGCTTATGGAGACAGTCTAATAAAAAAAAAAACATAAACGTATCATAAACAAAATCTTAACAAAAACAGTGACAAAGTTCATCGACCTCACAGGGGTGACAAACCCAAATATAAGAATAGAAAAAGCCCATAAAAAGCAGAATCTAACAGATTGACAGTTCAGAGGACTATCGAAGTACTCTTCAACACTATTTTCACGTTTATCTTTTAAACAATAGACTTTTAAACACGTGCGTCAATTAACCTCTCAGATGAAGGTTGGAGTGCGGCTTGCGCGCGATTCGGCACGCGCCCGCCCTCTCGAGCGCGCGGACGTGCGATACGCGCGATCAGGCTCGCTGCTCGACGCCACAGTTGGACGCAAATCAAGCTCATAGTTCGAGGGCTGTTGATGCAAGTTGATAAATGTTTTAGTGGGTTTAATTGAGAGGGTGTCTTTTCTTGAGGGCGGAGGGAAATGGAGAATTGTTTCCTGTTTAAGGATAAGTTCAGGTATTTCCTGTTGCAGATGATGTGGAGGGAAGAGGCACTTGTTTGTTTTACTTGACATTTTAAATTATGTTTATTTAATTGATTATGCGAGTTCGGGCTTACAAAATATTGATCATATTTATTATTTCTATATTATTCTGGTTATCGAAATCTGTAAACTAATTACTTTGCAGACCTTTTTTGTTTATGGTGGAAATCCATCAAATTTTAATGACTTCTTTCGCTCTAGCGTAACAGAATTTTATGAAATCACCTTTCCTTCAGTTGCCTTTTGTATTTCAGGGCCACGGCAACTCTTACAAACGTTCCGGCAACCCTAATGAGTACTTTGCCGACCTCTGCTGTAATGGATTTTAAATAATTTAAGAAAACATTATTACATTGTGCTACGAGAGTGCTACGCGACTCGTAGCGCTTCGTAGCCAGAGGAATAAGTGACGTAGCGCGGCGTGGCGCATCGGCGACGCCATCGTCAGTTGCAACGGTAGTCGTGCGAATAATCTGAAAGTCAAAAGAGAAAGTTACCGGTCTAAAACCTTTATTTTATTAGGTGTATAATATACTTCGAGTACATTAACAAACTAGTCAATTCATCGGTGGGGATTTACTGGTTGTTCAATTGTATCACGGGAACACATGTCTTTGTGTTATTGTTCTGTGCCACGACTGATTAGCGACGCGTACTCCCAGAGGTGGAAAACTTTCAGTTCACTGGGCATCTACCATAAATGGAACAAAACGCCGTATGTGGAGGCCGAGTGAGTCGCGAATCAACATCGCATTGTTTTGGCTCGACACCGGCTGTCTGAGCCCCGCGTGTGAACATCAATAAGATCAGAAACAATGGGTGCATTCCCACAGCCGCGCCGCGGGCACCCGCCATTTTTCTTTTATAGTTTTAATTGTTTTCGGCGAGAGGTTGGCAGCTCTGCCCTCGGGCGGCGCTGCGTTCAGTAAGCGATACCGTTGCATAAACAAAGTTAATTTGATCGCAATGTTTTTGTATTTTGCTATAGTTTATTTTTGTATTATGCAGGGATTAGTGATTTTCTGAACAATTGATGTTTATTTTAGGATTTTAACGGAAATGTTGTAACGCTGAAAGGTGGTGTTAGCTAAAAGGGTTGAGGAGCTTTCAAAGAAGAATAGGGATACCGAACATAATTTGCCTTGAATATTTGTCCGTAGCAAAGAAAGAGTTAACGTTTAAATCTTCATCTATTAAGTACAGCACTTTGCCAGTGACTTAATTCGCCAGAATGTTTTCATAAAAATTTTAGTCTCCCTTAAAGGGTATTTTGAAATTAGTTCTGAAATAATGACAATATTTAAATAAGTTACCATTTGAGTTAACTTTCAAGTATTGTTACTCGGAATAAGAATTTGAATCCTCTTTTTTATTGCTTGCCTACAACACAAAAGGAAGTCTTGTGAATTTCATGTTGTAACTTGTAAGTTGTAGTATTTTCTGCTGTGTGTTGATGTTTTATCTGTTAGTTTCTCCTTTTACATATTGATATAGTTATATAGTTATGTAGGTATATATTGTATACCTAAAGATGAGTATTCTTTCAGTTTATGTAGACCTACATGTTGAATTGAGGCATTCAGATAATATTTTTTTAAATATTTTGTAGAATGTATGAAACGTAGATTTGCAATACCTACAAATTGGCATAAAGAAATAATAACATTCGTTAGCGTAAAATTAGAGATGAAATCGTCCGCAAACTATTCAAACCTGTTAAAAAATCTCTCATGACATGTCATAATTCTGTCTGTTTCAATTTGTATTTTTTTTTATTATAACAAGCAAGCAACAATTTAAAATAATGGCGTGTACCGTTGTTGCAGCGAAAGTTTCTCAAGTAATTGCAACAGTCAACCTAGAACAATGCTACCAACGCAATATCAATTAACATTCCAAAATTGAATTCATTTACATCTGTCGAAAACCAATTAAGAGTAAAAAAATACGTTCTCACAATTAGAAAAAACGCAGAAAACGACTTTATTCCCACAATTTTATTATGATTGAGTGGCGAATCTGGCGAGCACACAATGGGCGGGAATATTGGGTGCTTAATCGGCCGGACGCAGTAAACAGGGTGTGACAATGGCGCGAATTCCAGATTAAGGTTATTTGTTAAACATGGCGGCCTTTGTGCGAGCTCGCGCGCTTCGGTGATCCGTCGCGAATTAATTGCTCAAGTTTTTGTAAGTTCACTGATTTTTGAGTGCAGTCCGCCTAATAAGTATGAGAAAGTCGTTTCAAGATCTTAAATATGCAGTGGGAATTGTATTTCATTGCTCTAACGTATGTTAGTCTTAGTTGCTTAGGGCGAGAAGTGTTTCGAGTTTCAGAATCATTAAGAAGTGCTTGAAGAATACCAACTTAAGAATTAACTACTGAGTACCTATTGAATGACTGTGAATTTTATTGAAAATTAAGGGAACTATGAATAAAATATGAATGTTGACTAAAGTAAGAGAAAAAGAGCGTCCCAAGTTTTAATTTACTTTACTTCAGTGAAAATGTAAAGCAGTGGCCGTTCTCAGACGGGAGAAAAGTCCAAACAATACAATATTTCATTTTATGTATTTATTTTGTGTATGTTAAATACACACGGACATTTTATATTACGGTGTACGTACACATTTTTCAAATTTTTCACTTTTGGTGGCGGATCTTTTTCTTCGAGAAGAAGAAACTTTTTCCTCAGTTTTTCGTAAGCTGAAGTACTTAACGGTTTTGCCACCAAAATTGACAGAAATGATATTCATCCATTAGAATCATCGAAACGCAGTATGGTGATCGGGGATAAGAGCCTCCTTCAATTACGAAACGACCTTGTTATTACAGAGCTCTCAATAAAAAGCAAATAAATGAGACAAAATTCAATATAAAACATGTAGTGTTTTTAAAAAGCTTAGCTCCCAGGGAGCCGCGTGCCGCCCGGCACGCACGCGACTGACCGATGATGAACGAGTGTAAGTGTTGCCAGTGCGAATAATCACCGCGTGATGGGGTTGCAAGTAAAAATAATTGGCGCCCCGCAGGCCGACGTGCGTTAATGTTTTCATAATGATGAGTACCATTGTCTGAGCGGATTCTGTTTTTGTTAACAGATTTGTATATTTTTTGAACAACGACGGCGGTGTCCGCTTGTTGTATAAATAGGGAATGGATACAAATATTTTTATTTGCTGTCGACATTTTGTATGAAGTGCTGCTGAATTAGATTCATGAGATATTTACTTTTGATCTGTGCTGTACTAACTATGGTTATCAAACATTATCTACCTTTTATCCGCAGCTTCCCTCGCTTCTGAAATCTACGTTTTCTTTTCAATCTATAAAAAGCTAAGTTAGAAATTTTTTAAATTCTCAACTTTACTGTAATATGCATGTATACTTAAATCTTATTCATGAATTACTTTAACTATAGGTGAAAACTGTATGAGAATCCTTTAATCGTTTTTGAGTTTGTCGTAGACATACAAACAGACTGATGCGCTGATGAAATATGTTGTGCATAACTAAAGAGGTAAATAAAAATAAGTTAGATATTATAACTTGTGATCGGTCGGTAGCACCTATAGTTAGATAGATTTAAACGGATCCTGATAACATTTTCTTTTCATATTTATTTATTTTCTGGTGAAATGCAGAGAATGCAGATTGTCTTTAGCAATAATCACGTTTAATTTTATTCATTTTCATATTATTTCAATTATTTTTATTAGAAATGTGATCTGAATTCTCTCGCAATGTTGTTACGCCATGGTGCAACAACACCGTAAAAAATTGTTGCCTACCAAAACATTTAAACACTGCCCAAAATGTCAGTCAGTCTATTATCCACATTCCTTACCAAAACTTAATGCTAAAACCAAAATATTCAATTCACATGTAAAGTACTATCCAACTACGGTAAGGCATGAAGCCTGGCTGACTACTATTGTACCATAGAGCATGGACCATAGACCCAAAACAATCCATCAACATGGCCGCGCCTGTCAATGTCTCGGCGGGAACGCTACCGTTACTTCAACTTTTGTGTTTAGTCCGATTGTGATGTAAACTGTTGTAAGATACCACTCAATATCAGGATGTTGGCATGTTGTGGAAAGAATGTACAACTTTTTATAAAGGTTATGAATTATGATCGATAAGTTTACTTTGATGATGTTTTTATCTTTTATTTGATCACAGGCGAGTTACCAGACCTTTCTTATGTAAGATGTATGTTTGAATACAAAATATTTTGTAGATAGGGCACCTATTATGCAAGAGTTGTTAGTATATCAGAAGGGCTATACGGGCACATTCATTAACGTTCATTTTGGCTTGATTTCAAAACCTAAATCAAGCATAAATTATTACATGGTTAAAGACTACGTTGAAGACACGCTTGTTTGGTAATGTCTACTTTTTCACATGTGGCTTCCCTAGAAGCTCAAACGCGAGCATATCAATAATAGTAAAAAAAATGCATTTTCGTGTAAAAGTCTAAATCGCCCCATCTTTGTTTTAATTTAAATATAAACCTAGTTAGATTTCTACTCAACTGAATGTAATTGAATTTTCCGTAGTCAGGTAACCATATGGGTGTGTGACTTTGTGTGGATGAATGGCTTGTGTGACTCTTTGAACAGAAAATACTGAACATTATCGATTACACGCTGAGACTGATCTTGACTGCCTATGCCAATCATTTTCTATCCCATTACTTCTATTAACCCAAAATTTGGACCGTTAAAAATAAACCATAATCCATCTGTAGTTACCACAATTTTAATTACCTACACCTTCATTCTCCGAACTCTGAACAAACAGAACATCAAAAGATTGACTGGCATCTTGTTACTCTCGTTAAGTTGTTAGTTGTCGCTTGTTATACACTGGGAGATAATAAACTTGTCTTATGTGATACAAATAAAGGGTGCGCCGCCATCTGCATGAGACGACTCGATCAATTATCGCTATTGTTACAGTTTTACAATAACTTTAACACGTCGACGCGCCGTATTGAGACGTTTGTCTGCGGGATGAATTTAGTATACGTTATGGAATGTGACGTCATGGGATTTATGTTTTTTTTTTTAATAATATAAACTAGAGTTTGACTGCGATCCCACCCGATGGTAAGTAGTAATACAATAGTTGATAATGAGGCGCACTAGTTTGTAGATAGGTTCAAGGGTTTTGCAAGCGGAAGCATGGAGTTCTGATAAGAGCTTTTATGTTCCTTTATGCTGGCCAATAAAGGAAAATAAAAAAGGCTTGCCTGAATAATATACTAGTGGATTAGGAATGCTTTGGTTCGTTAATGTTTTTCTTATTTGAATATCTATCTGCGTGAATTTCCACTAAATATGTACTACGTTGAAGATAAATTCTTCAATATTAGTAGGTACATGTTGTTGATGCGTTAAGCATCACCTACCGTAGGCAAAAAAATTTTCCCTTAAAAAAAAATCTTTTTATTTCAGACATATTTGGTCTATATTATTAGATACTATTTGCATTTTCATTAAGTATTGTATTCATAATTATGATAATGTAGGTATTTTACATATTCAATGACGTAGGTACTGGTTTTAAGAGTTTCACTTTTATTTGATATATTTATTTACTATTATGATAGTAACAGCATAGTCCTTTAATGGTACAGAATCATCGTCCAACTTCGTAACATAAGCTAAACATGTTTCCCTCTTTCTTCTAAAGACCCACGCTTCACACTTCTGCACTAAACCAATTTCAACTTTAGCATTCCAATTTTAAATTTGAATTTAGAATCCTTTGTGATGTCGACAGGTGCGTTCGGAAACCGGGCCAACCTCCCACTGCTTGGCAACAATGCGACACTAGTCGCGCATAAAGCAAAGGCGCGCTCCCATTCAGCCTCACGTGTCGCAAACGACTTAATTAAATCGGATAGGATACGAATGTGGGCAGATGATTTATGTAACAATTGAAGCGTCGGTACTCTCTGGAGGCTTGTTTTGCTTACTCTTGAGAAGGCTTCCAAATATTATTCTCACGACGTGTTGACTTTTATAGAAATAGGCCATAATAAGAATTTTATTGTTGCACTCTTTAGAGATATTATTCCTTTGGGATATGAGCCAACATCATCATCATATCATATCATCGCTTACCATCAGGTGAGATGGTGATCAAACGCTAGCCGGTAAAATAAAGTACCTAATAGCAAAAAGCTTTTAATCATTGTTTTCATAATTATTTTGTACTAGCTTTGGCCCGTATACGTAAATTATAGCCTATGTTACTCAGCAATAAAGCAGCTTTCTATCAGTGAAAAAAGTTTAGCGATCGGACCAGTATTTTCAGATCATTACCTACAAACATTTATCTCTGTTTAGTAAATTAGTGTTGATGAATCAAAAGGAAAACTCACTGCGCCATACTAAAACATGTTGTGCGTGACCTAGACAGACAGATGAGTAACAAATAACAAACTAAAACCTACGAAATCCCATCTTGAACGATGTCTAAACTTAGCAACGTTCTCAACAATATTTGTTCACAATTAGTAATCCACACCGACCATTGTCGGTGGGTCCTTTCTCTAATCCGCTTTGCTCAAATACTATTTCCTGAATAGCGTTAAAATCGCAAATCCGTCACATTCGGACAATCAAAGAGTAAAAACGTGCAACAGCCTGAACAGTCCTCGTAAGCAATCGTTAGCGGTCCGATACGAACCCGACCCCCCGGAGACAAATCCGATCGAAACTGCAAAAGGAGCGCGGTAAAAAAAAAATAATAAAAAAAAAAACATTGACAGGACACGAGGCTATGCTACGACAGATGTTGAATACAGTTTTGTAGCAATCTTGTTTATGGCGGATTGAGGGCTTGTTTTGCAAATTGGAAGAAATCGAGCGGTGAAGGGTGGAATTATGGCCATTAAGTGCGCTTAGAGGGTTAATTTACCCTTACTTATCAGTTTGTTGTAGGTTTACTGTATTGATTTGTAAGCGGTTTATTTGTGAGGAAGAAAAATGAATTGTACCTAATTAGATATATTCGAGCTAAACGTAAACAATCTTAACAAGTCGTTATCTAAAAAAATGACTAAAAATATTATTTAAAAATGTTTACTTAAATTTAGTTAGTTAACTAACCTCGGTTTAGGTCAATACCTAATTGTATTGACCTAAACCGAGGTTAGTTAACTAACTAAATTTAAATAATCTTTGTATGTCTTTTTTACAATTTATTTTAAATAAAAAGACATATCAATGTTTAGTTAACTTTCTAAACAGATGGAGTACTAATAATTTATAACGTAACTTATCTAGTTTTACTGTGAAGTACCTACCTATTTGAAAATAAATGAAATTGTGTCTCATTACAAGTGCTAACAAAGGCTTGTTTAAAAATCTCTGTTTGTAAAGTAAATACATAAATAAATTGTGAGTATAATGTCAAAGTAAATGGCCGACACATCGTGTAAAAGTATCGTTAGAACTGTTCGTGTTTTGTGCAAACTAAAGCAATTACATTCGCTGCCATGTTGACCAACATAACGGGCGATGTAAAAATGTTTTTCTCAACTGCTGTCGCGGGATTTTTAACCTTATATTTGATCCGAAAATACTAAATTATTTTCTGTTTGTTATATACGCGAATAATCTCTCTAGCGTAATTTTTAAGTGATTATTCCCCGAGGCTATGCCCACATTAATGTTGGATGATATCCTAAGAACATACTTCAGGGATAAAAAGTACCTATCATATGGTGCTACAGGACATATTTAACCTGTGTGTCAAACGCCCAAATCCTTTCAGACGTAAGTTTTGAAGGAGTAAGGTGTACACATACCTACCTACAAATATACTAGATGCAATATACAATCCGCCCCTAAGGCTACCCACTGACCAATTAAACTTTCGACTTTACAAATCAAAGGGATTATTTTTCGTTCTTGCTCGAGTAGTCGTATCAAAAAGCCAATCTAAGATCGAATTATCAACTAGTGCAATTTGAATAAAATGTTTACATTTGAATTAACGATCAACAGTGGGATCACAATCAAGCGCCAATTTATAATTATCATTAAAAAAAATCATTTCATTAGCTTAGCGAAAAAGTTTCAGTTTAAAATGCTTTGGATGAGAAAAGCTCTTTGTAAGTCAACTGTCTACAAGATGGGTCTTGTTATGAATATCTTTCTTCTATCATGAATATGTTGACAGATTTGTACGATGTCAAAGACAACATAAAGTGGGCTCGACATGTCAATTGTTATTTTATGGATCCAGTAATGCCAACCTTCAGAGAAAACTTGCAGCTTTGCTTACTGCAACAGTGCAACGCCATTGTATAAAATAATCAGTGGGCATTTACAAAAAGGTGACAACTTAAAGAGTATTTAATAATGAAATATCTGGCTCAGCATCTGCTCGTAAACCCAGAATAGTGTTTTTTCTATATGTTACCGGTTTTCCAATGGCGCCTTCGTGGTCAAGACACCGACATTAACACCTGTGCACGTGCTACAGATAGAAAAAAAATGGCCGACATTAAATGTTGCACGCCCCATGACGTTTGACTTTATAAAAACTTTGTCCATGAGCTGGTATAGATGACATTGTTATAAAATTTGCTGGTGTAACAACAAAACATCCAACTGAATCGTCTTTTATTCGATAATTTCTGAAAAGCTCGAAAGTTACTTTTAGTAAAGTATCTAGGTATATAATAGCGCATAAGATTTTTAACTGCTGGTTAAAAAATATAGATACAGTTGACTTATAAGTCTTATTTTTTAAAAGCTTTTGAACTTACGTCTACATAGCTGCATGTTTAGTATTTACACATTGTGCTTTTTTGAACTTCTCAATTTTTTTTGTTACTTCAGACGAGTTCCCAAAACAGCAAGCTAACATTTTTAAAAGTTTTATAAATCTATTTTTATTCGACAATTAACTAATGCACTCTTCAGGAACTAACCCTTTCAATCTTCTATATAACGTTCTGCTCAAACATACATCATAAATAATAATGTATGGCTTGTTTACTAAAGTGTACGTACATTTTGAAATACCTACGTGGCGCAGTGCTCTTTCTGGTCCAGGTGTTGCCCACTTCAGTTATTTAAAAACCTTCTTGAGTTTCGAATTTATAGAAATATAATCATAACTGAGGAACATAAACTCTGCACCTTTATATTAAAGTTTAAAACTGTTTATGCTAATAGTACTTACATGCTCATTTGTTCTTAAAAAGGAATAAAACCTCTTTATTAATCAGTAGATACCCGTAACAGGAAACAATACCACAATTATTTTCCATAGAAGTTCTCCACTATTGTTCTAATAGTTGCTCAATTGAGCGTCCATAACAACATTTCTTTATAAAAATAAATGCTATAAAATATTTAAAAAATAAAGGGAGTATTTTTGAAGAGTGCTTGTGTCTAACAAAGGTAGGGAAGTATCTATAGGAACCGGAACGTTACCGAAGAGGCCGGCTTCCGCACTCTGTCGTCCCGCGCTGAGAGCGATCCAAGATGGCGGCGCCGCGACAATATTAATCAATATTTCAACAACATTCGACTCGCCGGAGAGCGCTCCTTAAGATGAGACACCTACTTTGCTGATTTTCATTTCGTGTTTAGCTGCTGTTGTGTCGATCTGTCATTTTGTGTTTTGATTTTTCGTATTCGTTTAAATCTGTTGTGTTTTGGACGGAAATTAGAAAATTAATAAAAAAAAATCATGGCTTAGTGGGATTTTGTTGTCTAGGTAAACTTCTTGATATTATCGTGAGCTTTAAGAACTGACTCTGCCTCTTTTTAGGGTTCCGTAGCCAAATGGCAAAAAACGGAACCCTTATAGATTCGTCATGTCTGTCTGTCTGTCTGTCCGTCCGTATGTCACAGCCACTTTTTTCCGAAACTATAAGAGCTATACTGTTGAAACTTTGTAAGTAGATGTATTCTGTGAACCGCATTAAGATTTTCACACGAAAATAGAAAAAAAGCAATAAATTTTGGGGGTCCCCATACATAGAACTGAAACTCAAAAATTTTTTTTCCATCAAACCCATGCGTGTGGGGTATCTATGGATAGGTCTTCAAAAATGATACTGAGGTTTCTAGTATAATTTTTTTCTAAACTGAATAGTTTGCGCGAGAGGCACTTCCAAAGTGGTAAAAAGTGTGTCCCCCCCCCTCTAACTTCTAAGATAAGAGAATGATAAATCTAAAAAAAATATATGATGTACATTACTATAAAAACTACCAACGAAAATTGGTTTAAACGAAATCTAGTAAGTAGTTTTTTTTAATGCGTCATAAATCGAAAAAAATACACTATTATTAAAACATCGATCAAAGTTACAACACATTACAAGAGCTTTTATATTATGTTACTTGCTGCTACGGAACCCTTCATGGGCGAGTCCGACTCGCACTTGGCCGGTTTTTTCTAGCGGGATATCTTCAGATAAGTTGCGCAGGGAGTGTCAGAATTCTACTGACTAAAACCAGGGTGCTTTCCTTCAGTCGTTGTTTTCCAGGGTAACTCTTTCGAAATATCCTGTGTTCTATGAACCTAAAAGCTTTTAATTGCATTAAAAAAATCTCAACGCCAAATCTACTCAATCTTTCTAAATACATGGAATACATATATATATAGCGAGTGTTTCTTTCATAATGTAATTTCCAATTCCGTTCACAGTAGCAGTTCCACGAGCGAGTGACTCTTGTGCGCTCACTATTTGCCCAACTGCACTCGAGAGCGCAATAACCAACCCTTTCTTCCATCAACTTAAATTCGAATAAAAAAACAACACACAACAATAGAATTTCAAACAAAACGGGATTGAACAAATTGAGCTCGAATGCGCGCGCGCAACCCGCAGCGCTTCGCCACTCGCGCACCAGAGGGCGCCGGGGGCGGTCGACGTGCACTGGGCCGGGCCAGGGTGCATGAGACCTAACTTGCATCACTAAAGAGAAATAAACGAAAGGTTCACTCCTAACAATTCGCCTGTGCAGATTAAGACATAAAAAAAACAGCATATCGTTGGGAGTTCCACAAGCTGGTAGTAAACTTGGAGATACATCCTACTAAATTATCCAATAATGGTGGTAGGTATATTTAACACAATTGAACAGCAACATGGCGATAGTAGTGTAGTTATAATAAAATCAGCAGCAGCATTCGTTTCTATCAAACCCTTAAAGTTCAGCTGGGTGGTACAAATTATGAGAGCAAAGTCATATTATTTCGTTTAGGTATCCTTAAGCCAATGTTGATTTCATCTATTCTGACAACTCGGCTAGCGTAGGTAGGTATGTTGTGCTTATTATTTTTATAGCTAACCTATACTGTTTCACTGCTGGGCAAAGGTCCCCCTCCATTGTACCCGGCTTTGAGTCGCTTCTTGCAAATTCCCAAGGAACACATCAGTCAATCCGTCATCTCCTTCTTGGTTTACCGCGACCTCTTATGTATAACTCGGATACAAATTGTTAGAGGTAAGACGAGCGCGAGATCAGCTCATCATAGCCTCCGCATAGGCGCTCCGTGTTACTACTGACGCGCGTGAGTTGTTTACTGTGCTGGCACGTTTCTTTGTCTCGGACAATTACTGCCGCGGCAAAAAGTACAGAATGTTCGCAGTGCCTCAGAGTCGCACTGTTGCTCAGTCTTCAATATGTGCACTTTGGCTGCGCTAAATGATCTCTTGGATTCTTATCCAACAAACGATCTGTTTGCAGGTGAATGGAAAATGATTTTTTGGATTGTCAGAAGTACTGTGAGAGGGATTAATGTACATGTTGTTTATAATTTTACATTTCTGTTTCTTTTTTGTTTGTTTAGTTGTTAAACCGTTTTAATTAAGTAAAATAAATAAATAAGAATTCTCTTTTAAAACCTTCTGCTCATTCATTAAAGTAGAGCTTCTGGGCTCGCATGCATTGTGGCTAAATGTAAGCTAATGAGGGTAGACAGGAGTGAGGGTCTGGGTGTTTAAAGGTGTGGTCCATTGTTTGTTTCTGGTTTTCGACTGTTTTTATTTAAATTAAGAGCGTCCCTCCAACCCATGATACATTTCCATATAACCGCTCTTACGTGATTGCACATCTTTCTTTATTTATAGGTATTTTGGAAAGAAATATATCATGAAGATATTATCTAGGTTTTTATTAAAACCAAATCGTTATGTATAAAACTCCAGTAAAGACTTCTGAAAAGTCTGCTATTTTGTGTAAAATCTGGTACCCTTCATAACGTACACATATTTAAGAAAGTTAAAAAATAGAAATCTTGAACATTTAATTAATTCTGAATGTCAATTTTTTTCCAAAAACTTCAAAGCTTTTAAATAAATTCGTATCTACTGGAACAAGTTTTGTGAAATATTCGAGTGAGTGACGGAAATAACGAATGCCAACATAGCGTTCTGGTGTTCTCTCTTTTTGCGTATTGCTTTTTAATCAAACATTGCATAGGATGAACCACCAACCAGATTTGCGATAGACTGATCGGAAAGGGGCCTCTTAAAATCTGATGGCACTAGTTTTTTAACTAGTACTAACCTAACCATACCATCGGAATGTTCATTTGACATTTGCGAAATAATCCTAGAATGGGATCCGGTGTATAGTCTGTCTAATAAGTCAACCGACTTGTGAATTTTGTATAATATTTAATCATTTAAAAAATACTTATCATCACCAGCCTTCTTAATGTTCCCACTGTTGGGACTCAAGCCTCCTCTCTAGGAGAGGGAATGGGCCGTAATCCACCACGCGGGCCCAGTGCGTGTTGGTGATAAGAGAAGATAAAAAATACTTATACTCGATACTTTTCATAAGGTTCTTCTGTTAGTAAACAATGATCTCTATCTCTTATTCAACCTTGATTATTGAACCTGTGTTGACTACATCAGATTTCATTAAATTCTAATAATAACCCAAGTTGTTTAACTTATTAGACAGACTTTAGTAGTGTCTATTAATTTAGCAATCACTGTTTTAACTGACCGACATTTTGAAAATTCAAAAGTGCCAGTAATTGGTCTATTTGAAACAAACGTTTCTGATTTCTGAGTAGCTATTTTAGTTGCAGCTACAGTACACCGGACAAGCCGCTAGGTAGAATACAAATGTCACAACAGAACTTTGTTTTTTTTTAAACTTTAATATAATAAACACTGCCACCGGTACATGGTGGACATCCCACCATATGAACAAAGCGTTTTGGAAACACATTTATTGTGCGTACAACCAAGTTGTAGAATTCCCTGCCGGACTCTGTGTTTCCTAGTAGCTACAACTTAGGGGTTTTTAAGTCAAGAGTGAAAAGGTTGCTTCTAAGCAAGCGTGTTCCATCGTCGACCAAATCATTACTTACCATCAGGTGAGATGGTGGTCAAACGCGAGCCTATCGATTATAATAAAAAATCGCCTCTATTTCTAAAATACGAAGTGAATACGTCTATTCTCTATGCTATTGTCTATTTCTTTTCTAAAATCTCATCAGAACTGTATGTCATCTTATCTATTTACGTAAACCATGTATTTTTAGCTATAAGGCCAATAAGAAGCCCTATTCTCCATCAATATCAACATTGTGGGACACGAGGAAGCCCGGCGATCTCCAATCAGTGGAAGCTGCACAAACTACAAACAGTTTGCTGTAAAAACAATTGTATTTGTACAAGTAAGGGGTGAATTCCACCCCTGTTGGTTGTGGTTCTGATAATGTGCGCTCTTTTAAATGTTTAGGGCTACTGTTTAGTGCTGACCTGGTAGAAAATAAGATTAGTGAGTTGTATGTACTTGTGGTGAGGAAAGAAAGAAAGAAAGAAACACACAATGAAATAAAAAATGATTTTAGTATGGATCTTACACTTAAAAGAATCTAATTTGTGATGTCTACCATGTAGTCGTGATTCTAATTTTTGTATAGATCAACTAGCCTCTGCCAGCGGTTTCGCCCGCGTTAAAGTCGATTTCACCATACAAATTTTGGACCCCCGTTTTATCCAATTAGGGGTGAATTTCGGAAAATCCTTTTTCAGTCCTTGATGATGTTAAAGTTGTAGGTGTTATAGTTTCTGAGATTTCGTGGTATATGGTTTTTTTTTAATGATATAAACCAGTGCTTGACTGCGATCCCGCTTGATGGTAATCAGGGATGCAATCGTTGATGGTGAGGCGCACTAGTTTGTTAAGAGCCTTTTCACTCTAGCCTTGAAGACACCCAAATTATAATCAATTCAAAATTAAGAGTTTCTAGAGAGTGAATAGTCAAAGTAATGCGATTCACCATCAATGATTACATCACTGATTAGCTTGAGGTGGGATCGCAGTCAAGCACTAGTACATATATATCATTTAAAAAAATTGCGTAATATTGCTTTAAAGTCACAATTCCGTTTCTTCGATATAATTATAATCTTATTGGACGAGTGGTAACAGGCACAGCCCCGTCTTACGAGGTGTAAATAGCGGGCTCAAACCCAGCCAGGCCCATTACTTTTTGTAATTTATTTTACCACTATTGCTTTCAAAACGGTGAAGGAAAACATCGTGAGGAAACTGGCATGTTCTAGAACCAAAAAAATCGAAGACATGTAACATGAAACAGCCCGCTCTGGTCCCTCGTGGTGGATTACGGCCCATTCCCTCTCCTAGAGAGGAGGTCTGAGTCCCAGCAATGGAAACATTAAAAAGGCTGATTATACATATGTTTGTGACCGGATGTATACTTTGAAAATTCATAATCAAAGCCAAAAGACACAAAAACAAAAGCGAGTAAGTATTCTTCATATACCTAAAAACTGAAAATCCCAAAAGGCGTTCAGAAAAACAACATTCGGAAGCGATTTGACAATTCAACCAACAATTTGAAACATTTGTTTCGCACGTTCCGGCGTCGTCGCAGCGAGGCGGCCGGGCGGCGCGGTAATTGCTCCAATCTGCTCGGAAACACGCGCGACTCGTCGTATTTATTTATTTACTTAGTATTTACTGGGAAACAGTAACGAGTGCCGTTTGCGACAGTTTCAAACATTTCCGAACAGTTTTTGGCAGCCCTGTGTCGGCTTGGCGCTGAAGACTGTTTTTTGTTTTAATTATGATTTCGTGACTTCGTTTTAATGAAGTTTGGAAAGTACTTACTGTTGCTGTAATTGTTATAGTAGAAGTACACTGGTCAGCTGCTGCCGAATCTCAGGACCAGTCGAGTCAAAGCATTTTATGATGTTAACACACGGTGGAACTTGGTGCGACGGAATTGTTCCGTCCGTACCAAAGTCGAGAGAGACTCAGCGTAATTAGTATTACCACGCGCTCGACCTTGGTACGACAGACCAAACGTATGCTTATTCACATTCGACCTTGGTACGATGATTCAAACTTAAGCTCATTCACATTTAACCTTGGTACGATGAACCAAACTTTTCAAACTTATGCTTATTCACACTTAGCCTTGGTAGGATGAACTAAATCCGTCGTATCAAGTTCGAGCGTGTGCCAACACTATAAGTTTACTCATAGAAACAGGAGAACTTAAACTCAACTTTAAACTCTGATATTTATCGGTATCTAACTACTTATTTCCAATTGTTAGATTTCAATAGATCTTCGCTTTTTGTGTCAACCCCAGTAATTTACAACCCGTAACAATCTTTCAAGATTTTCAGCAAAATAGTCTTCTGTCTAATAATATTTATTTACTTTCTGTTCTATCGTGTAGGCATGGTGTTTTTTTTTTCAAGCTGGAAATATAGTGTGGTAGTTTTTATAGATGTTGGTGAGTTATTTTATAAAGCTTGTATATTTCTGAAGGATATGATATTATGTAACATGTATGGATTGTTAATATTTCTCACACGTTACTAAACACGTTGGTGGCGGTGCTCTCTGCTTCACAAGGATTTTAGGATAAAGTGAGATATTCCACTTTCTTATGGTCGATGGTAGTTGCCTTATTCAAGACCAAGATGGTAATATTGGTAGTTTATAAATTGGTTAGTAGTCTGTGAGTAAGCGCTTCACTGATTTTTCCATTGCTTCAACGTTTTCATCTATTTAGCTAATGCTCTTGTTCATTCGGTAGGATCATCTTATACTCTATCAAATCAATTCAATTTATGTGATTAAGGTACCGTCAAATACACTTAACTGACCACCACTAAGTTCATTTGTGCTTGCATATGAAATGAAAACTTTAAAGGGTTAGTTTGGCGCAACGCCGCTGGATTCAAGCGATTTTTATTTTAAGTGATCAGGCAGAAATGACCGCGATGGTACCCTAACTGTGAGATTTCCTCACTGTAAGGTTAACTTGAATTAAAAAGTAAACAACATCTAAATTGTAAAATATTACTAAATCAACAGTGTCAAGTGTGAACATGTTGCCGGAGAAAGGAAGTTTTAAGTCAAATTTTTGAGTGTTCCACCTTATCATTTGATAGCATTAACAGGAACTTCAATCTTTTCAAATATTTCACGTATCCCACAAACTCGTACGACACAGTCCCCCTAGCGGCTCGTATCAATTGGCTCAATCGAGCTACAAACACGCGCCGCGGTCGCGCCCGTCCTGCAGGCTGCGACGGCGGCTGTCACTCCGCTCACCCTCACGCAGAGAGTGGAGAGCACACGCCTGCTGCTGGTAGCTACAAATAAAATGTTTCTACACGTGCTGGGGTCTTGGGGAAGAGCTGCTAACTGTACCTAATGTTTGTGCTTTGGAAGTTTTGCAGAATCCGCATAAGAGAGTACTTAAACTAAATAATTATAAGGGTGTTGTTGATATCGTGCAGTTTTGAGCACGCATGCGAGATTTCCCTGCACGCTTAACCCCGGCAAACATCCATTTCATACAAATATTTATTGCAATGCGTGGAATACGCACGCGGGACTCGTTTTTTTGCATTTTGAAATTTTCCGCGTGATGAAATCCGCACGATATTAAAACACCCTGATAGGTAGGTATGTGGTTGTCACAAAAATCAGCATCTCGGTGGTTTAACGTAAGTAATAAACATTTAAACGCAATTTGAAAGGTCTAAAAAGTTAGGTAAATAAATGGTATTTTTTAAAATTTCTAAGTCTACGTATATTTACCTAAGTGTGGTGACCCTAAAGTAACTGTTTTCAGTCGTTCGAGGTTAGTATTTGGACGACGATGTTCACAAATATCTAAAGCTCTCGAAAATGATGATATGTAATTTACTCGGATTTTTGTTTTAACATGATATGAGTATGTTCACTGATCCTAATCATAACGGTATAGAATAGATATCCTACATCAAATTACTTTGGACTTCATAAAAACCATTGACTCATAGATGTTCGGTAGCGAATCTATTTTTTACTGTTACCTATTATTTATATTTGGTATTTTTTGCTACACTGCTACCTGACTTTTGGTTTCCAAAAACGGTAGCGAAAGATGATATTTATGTAGGTTAGTAGAATAATTGGCCAACATGATCACAGATCAAATCAAGATTGACTACAAAAATATTGTTATAAGAACAGAAACTCTTTATTGAAACAACAAACACGAAAATGAAAGAGTGTGAGAAATTTTAGTTGGCTTACCTCCAATTTCTGATTTAATTGAGGACCTAGATAGATTATTCTTAATCTCTACTTTAGCCTGAAAATCTGACAAAATTTGGCTTTAAACTAGGGTTTGAGACAACAAAAACTTAATTCAGAAACCTGCCCTTACTTCCTAACCATCATAAAATTCATTGCAAAACATGGTCTTCTTGATTTTCATCAACATTGCGAACACTAGCTCCGTATTTTTTTTTTAAGCAGCGTATGCGATATAATATGAGCCTTTTTGGTCTGGCACAGATCTTTTTTTTTTTTTTTTAATTTCAAATTATTCCATAGAGTTAACATTTTTATTTTAATCTGTTGTTTGTTCTGTACGTGTTTCGAATAAATATTTTATTTTGTTTCTTTCTTTTAATATGTGTCTACATACATAAGCCTCATCTCAGACATCCAACATCTATATACCCAGTACATCTTATCATCAGTCCAGAAGCACCCAGTCTACCTATACTAGTCCTAGCTGTGTGTAACAGTTCTCGCTGGAGTTGTGGAGGTGAGCGACAAAACAAACACACAGACAGGCTGGGCGTGGCGCGGGGGCGGGGCTTGCGAACCGATGTGTTCCGGGAAAATCTCTGCCAACTGTAGAGTGTGGAGTGCAAAGTTCGATGTTTTGGTATGTATGTAGTGTTGGAGGATCTGTTGAGGGAACTTGGGAGTAGAGACAAGTTACACATTGACGTTGTAAATTGAAAGGGCGACCTCTGCCGACAATTTTTGTGCCTAAACCCGTTTAAAAAATTAAAAGCGCTTTTAGACATTTGAGAAAGACCCTAGAATGTAACTTGGAACGAAACTGAAAGAAACGATAATTTAATATTTAAAAAAAATACTTACTTACTTTTTTTTTTCGCTTTAATTATATTAAGTTTAGTCAGTAAGAGACTGTCTGAAGTCTGAGACTACCTCCCGCTTCGCCCAAGATTGGGATTTTCTCACCATCTCTCTCTTGCTAGTGTCATCATAAAACTAAGACAGGTAGACATTATTGTAACGTTGTTATTTTTTAAGAAATTAATTTAAAGCGTGAAATTACAGATCTGCACAACACATACTGCATTTTAAACAAAATGGTAAGCGTGAGTCGCAGCAAGTTGGAAAGGGTTAAGTTAAGCAAAGGGGAACTGTTCCCGGCACTACGGGTAATGGGTAACAAATCCCAAATGACAGGAGGCGTGCCTGTCACCTTTTTGAACAACAATACAATTTCTGACGACTGTAAAAGTCGTCTTGAGAAATATTGAATTCAGAACGTGCAAGAAACTACATAAGTTTCTTGCACGTTCTTCTCCATAGAGATCTACGTTTTGGTACGTGCAATTTAGCTTCACTTTTCTTGGACTGACCGACATTTTGACAATTCCAAAGTGTCTGTAAATAGCCTATTTGAAATAAATGCTTTTGATTTGATCTGAAGTTTTTTTATTTATTAAAAATACCTACTAGTGTTTGACTGCGATCCCACCTGATGGTAAGCATTGCTGCTACCGTCGATGGTGAGGTGGTAATTAAGAGCCTTTTCAGTAATTAGTTTACAAGAGCTAATACACCTAAATTATAATCGGATGGAAAGACCCCTGGAGCTAAATCGTTCCATTTTCCTTCGATGTAAGCACTCCTACGCGTTAGTGTGATTACTTTTTTTAATGGCTCCGGCTTACGAGTTGTAGGTCACGGGTTCGAACCCAGCCAGGCGCATTACTTTGTGTTATTTATTTCATCTATCACCACTGCTCACATAACGGTGAAGGAAAACATCGTGAGGAAACCGGCATGTCCTAGAAAAAAAATTCGAAGACATGTGACATTCACCAACGCGTACTGGGCCCGCGTAGTGGATTACGGCCCATTCCTTCTAGAGAGGAGGCCTGAGTCCCAGCAGTGGGAACATTAAAAAGGCTGATGATGATGATGATGAATGTTACGTGACCGTCGTTACGTTAGTAGTATATCTACACTATCGTGTACGTGGGTGTGTGTACAAACGTGTATAAATTCACATACACAAGGTACTTAAACCCTAAACTTACTAACTGTAGGACATTCAAATATTTTTTGCTGGCGGGAATTGAACCCACGACACGCAGCGCAGCGTAATCACTCAACCGCTGCACCAACAAACCACGACTGAAAGTGGTTATAAAGCTATCAAAAAAATAACTTATGCCTTTAAAACTAGTGTTTTCATAAGAAATATTACTTACTTAATATCTTTAAAAAAAAAGAACTGGAAGTTACACATTTCTTACATTACTTATATACCTACTCTTTCATAAAACTCTTCAAATAGATTATATTTATTTATTATTATTATTTTTTGATTATATATTTCTGAATTTTGTAGCTGTCTCATAAATACAAATATGAACCAAGTAAAATAACTAGTAGAAGTAGAGGCTACGGTAATTTTCTGTAGCTGGAATCGACCCTGCTACGCCACGGTCTACGAGCCTACTATGACGCCATTAGAGTCATTACAGTAAGGAACTACCCAGTATTATTGAGTATAACATAAAAGTAAAAACGATTGTTCAGCCTCATAAAGTAGTGATAATTAATTACCCCAACTTTGTCCTACAATAAATTAAACTAATAAACGTATTGTCACACATTATCACGATGACGCAACAAACAATTTGTCAAACAACAACTATTAACAATAAAGCGCGCACATCTGCTGCTCTAGCAACAGTTAACAACAAATAACAACGCACTAAATAAACCGATAAGGGGGCGTCCATAAATTACGTGAGGTGTTTTTTTTAATTTTCTGCCCCTCCCTCCCCCCCTGGTGAGATGTCGTGAGATTTTATTCAACCCCGTCCCCCATCTCCCAATCTCACGTGAGATTTTTCAAAATGTGAGTTTCTTACGTAAACGTGTTGGATTGTTGAGCTATTTGGTATAAAACAAATATGGTGGTCTGACAGTAAGTAAATGTATAACGTCGAAGTATGAATGAAATTATTTTCTATTGAACGAATTAGTGAATGATCTTTATCGTATTACGATTACGCTTAAGATTAAATCATATGCATGTACAATCTGGATTAAATGGACCAAAATAGTATAATTTTTTTTTTGTTTCAATCAGAAAAAAAATTGCGTGATATTTGCCGAGACCCCCCCTCTCTCCAACGTAAGATTAGATGAGATTTGACTCGACCCCCTCCCCCCCTTAAACACCTCACGTAATTTATGGACGCCCCCTAAACAACGCGTGAAATATTCAAGAAAAAACTGTTTACAAAACCATGACGGATCATTTTAATTTCGTATAATGTTTTAACCCTGACAACCCTAAAGCCATTCCCTTACGAACCACGACCGAGCTTACTGAACAACGCTCAAAGGAAAATGGTCTTTAAACTCATGAAAATAGAGTAGTGATTAGTCCATGTGAGAAGTACGGTAAGCATACAAAAGGTAGGAGGGACCAGAGAGGAGGTGCCGATAGGCGGGGCGGCGCGCCGGAGCCCGGGCGCGCCAGTCGAGTGCCGGCCGCGCGAGATGTCGCACCATGACAGCGCCACACAGCTTCAACATCCGCAGCCTGCTCCCCGAAGCGTCCTCCCGCTCCCCGTCGCCCTCCGACACTGAGCTCGACGTCACCGGCACGGAGACACCACCGCCCGGCTCCTCGACACTGCCAGAAGAAAAGAAAAATGAGAAACCCGCTTACAGTTACAATGCACTCATCATGATGGCCATCCGCTCCAGCCCCGAGAAAAGACTGACATTAAACGGCATATACGAGTACATAATGAAGAACTTCCCGTACTACAAGGAGAACAAGCAGGGCTGGCAGAACTCCATCAGGCACAACCTTAGCCTCAACAAATGTTTTGTGAAGGTGCCGCGGCACTACGACGACCCGGGGAAGGGCAACTACTGGATGCTGGACCCTTCTTCGGACGATGTGTTTATTGGAGGGACGACGGGCAAGCTGCGGAGGAGATCGACGGCAGCGTCCAGGTCGAGGTTAGCAGCGTTCAAACGTGGTGCGCTGCTGCATCCTATGTTCGGGAACCCATACGCGTCGCTAGTTGGGTTGTACCCCCCATTGCTGTCAGTTTACGGAAGGTATGCGCTGCCGAGCCCGCTCCTCAGGCTCCCGCCGCCCCCACCGACGTCGTATCATCAGCTATACCGGAGGATACATGGGATCGCACCCCCCATGAGTCCGCCGAACCCAGAGCCAGATCATTTAGTGAAACACAGTTGATTAGTGAGATGAGAGAAAGAAGGGTCTTACCGAAGATATTCGTACATATCCCGGTAGAGACAAAGTGACTGTGATATGTGGACAGTGTACAGTAACGGTAACGCTATTTATTATTAATGTAAGATTTATATTAAAATTTTAACTTAATAAGAGGCTTAATTTAAGTTATGAAGCAATAAACGATGTTCTCGAACGATGGACGAGTATACTGGGTGGCTTTTATTTATTTAGTTCGTGTTTAATGTGTGCGAAAGGTTAGGCCTACAATTTGTATGTTACGGGTTTCCTTGCGAACTTCAAGTCTTCATATATTTTTCAAATGACTTTTTTTTTCTTTTGCAAAAAAATACAAGTTGTGACTTTACAATCCATTAATTGTATAAGTTATGGGAAAAGCGATGGTTTGTGTTGTTTATTATCAAGTTTTCACATATTTAAGTATGTAACTTTCGACCGGAACGTTATGGCTTATAACAGTTCAAATCAATTAATTACCGAGACTCATTACTGTCTCATGTTTTATTGATTTGATTAAGTACAAGTTAAGCGTGAACTTAGCCAAGTTCATTAACATAATGCCGCTATTACAATGATTAATAACTTGGTATTCTGACTGTGAATGCATGTCATTGTTTAATGAGACCGGCTGAGATAAACGATCTGTCTGTTTTCTGTCGAATGTATTTATTAGCGAGATATGAAGGTGACGTTATACACTCGTATGTTGTATATAGAAAGTTAATCCTAATATCGTTTTAATTGGATTATGTCGACAATAATTAAGTGTAGTAAGATCCATATAAACCTCGGCCAAGGAATGAAATGAATGCTACAGATTTACCTAATGTTATGGGTACCTAATCTGAAAAGGAATCCCAGTGTCCTGGAACTCAAGCCAAAGAAAGGACGCAGGACTGGGTTATAGTCAGTAAAAGTCTGACACGTCCTCCCACCCCGCCCTAGAGCGGGAGAAGTCATTGGTTGAATTTGTACAAAAAAAAAACTTATATTTGTTATTGTTTATTTGGTTACAATATTATATGATTCTTACTAAGCATAGTCACATTATCAGACAAATAAATAAATAAATAAACCTTCGACACATAAACAAAGCAATAAGAAAGAAGAACAAGAAGAGAAGAAGTAAGAATAAGATACATTCGGATCTTGTTACTCTTATCACTGCAGTTTTTGTCTCAGCTAAAATATACTCTTAGGCCAGCAAAGACCATAATCTTGTTACCTATGTTTACAAATTAATAGATGAATATGAATATGAAGTACCAGGGCTACGAGCTTATTCTAAAGAATTACTGCGGTCCTGGAACGCAGAGGACAACTGAAGGAACACAGGTGGGTTTAAGTCAGTAAGAGTCTGACACTCTCTCTCCCTCAATTCAAAGCGAATTTTCTTTTGAGTGGAACGGAAGCAACAGAATTATTTGATGGACTTCCACTCCAAAATATGCAGTGGTACAAATACCGGCACGAATCTTGAGCGCTCGTCGAAATAGTCAGGATCAATTTGCGCATCGTACAAATCATCGAGCCAATCACTGTAACTATAAAGATGTACTCCCAGCTCCCGCGTCTCAATTCATACTACTAATTAAAGAGATCCAATACTTCATTTTTCATTCAAGTCTTCGCGATTTCAAGTTCAAGTCAGCGCTCAAGATCCGTGTCGGTATTTGTACTATAATAAAATACAGCAGGGAAGTAGAAGACCTGGGGAAGGCCTCAGGTCTTCTACTTCCAAGACCAAGACGAGTTAAAAATATGTTTTAAAAGTACGACAGAGAAACAGGGGTGGAGCTATACATCTTACACTCGTATAGCTTTACCCCTGTAACCGTTGAGTTTAGGTCGCCGTTATCGATCATGTTAAAAACTAGTGGCAGCGACTCTTTCACCTCCAAAGATGAGCAATGTATCTTACAATGGATAATTGCAATACTTGAGAAAAAGATTGGTATTTTGGTTACAAGCAGTCGGAAAGAACTCGGCCTGTGCAAATCTGCTGTACTTACCAGAGGCATTGTAGATCCTGAAGATAATTTCTAGTGTGTAACTGCTACTCAATAAAACTTCTAACAAGAACACTGCAGGTACTACTTACCTGCTAGAACGTAAGCTTGCTGTTCGACGGTGAAAAGATGGTAACAGCTGTTAAAAATACTGGCTATTTGAGCGGCCATCTTGTAACAACAGGAAAGCTTTTTATGGTAAATTACAATAAATATTAAATCTTCAGAAGGTTTTGGTGACTATCAAATAAGGCAAGAAAAATAATAGAATTTATTTGTTATAGCACAAGGCACAAACACAATATCTAGGTAACACGAAAAAAAAGAAAAGAAAATAGTTATGTGCCACACGGCTGCACCAAAAATAGGTTCAGTTTAGCATGAATCAGCCAGACAACGAGTGCCTGACGCTGGTTTTCAACTGATTTTATCGGTTGTATGCATGCAATTGTTATTGCTAAATTAAATACTTTTTAGCTTTGGTAAACAAATCTATTATTTGTCTGTCCCTACTCTGATTATCTGGGGTCTGGGGGAACAAATATGAAAAAAATAATTAAAATATCTTCATCAACAAAGAAGTTATAGATTCAAAGCTGCGAATTAGGAAGAGAAGTCCGACATGGTATTTGACGTCAAAGGCCATGCTTCCCGTACGGTCTCCATAGAAAAGGGCGTCTTGATTAGAGAGACAGATATATTTGTATAAAATTGTTACATCTCGTTTGTTTTTTAACAATTTTTACATTGTTTTCATTATTATTATTTTATTTTTGTAAGTATATTGATTGATAAAGTGGTTAAAGATTAAACTACAACAACTAGAACTACTTTTAGATTACAAATATTTTTTCATGTAGGTATATTCCTTATTCCTGTGCTCAAAGGCATCGATATATGTAGGTATATATGTATTGAATATAAGTCAATGCCAAATTTCCTTTTTTTTATGCACCTGCCATTTTGTCTCTGCACTACCATAGGTTGACTGGTAGAGAATGTCTTTGTATCTTTTGTTGCATGAAGATTAAATAAATAAAGGCATTCTTATTAGGAATCTCATTTATCTCTTGTAAGAATGGTAAGTCCTGACAGGTCGACAGATGGCGTCACCAGTTACATTAATATTTCGCTTCGACGGAGACAAAGTTATACAGCAGGTATTATCTAGCTTCCGTCGTACAATAAAATGACCCCGCTGCTGATAGCAAGAATTGATATGCTGGTCAAAGATTCAATTAATTTATTTCAGGCATCCATACTTATAAGACATAATAATAACACAATAAAATAATAAATGCCTTAGAAAGCTATTATTACATTTAAGTAATATTATCATGGTTATCAACAACCTGATAACTTTTACTGATTCCCATTGCTCTCATTGTTTGTGCCACCCTGTGCTTAACTCGTCCAGGCTCTCTGCAGGCTACTTACCTGCCTACAATCTACAGCTACTACTTATTTTCCATCATCATAATCATATCAAATAAAATATCCATATGCTTGATCCTAATAGTATTAAGGTAGTAGTAAATCCTTGTAGTAGTAGGGTACCTTACCTACTACCTTAGTACCTTCTACTTCTGTCAGAATATGGTGGATATCCCTACAATACGCACAAAATGTTTTGAGAACGCATTCATTGCGCGTGCAGCTATCATAAAGAGTAGAATTCTCTCCTGAAGTCTGCGTTTCTTGATAGCTATAATCTGCGGGTCTTCATGTCAAGTATGATTGGTTACTTCGAACCAATTGCCGTCTAACTTTATGTGAGTAGTGATCAAACGCAATCTTGTCAATAAAACAAAATAAAATAAAGCAACCTAATCTCTCTCCATGAATAGGCATCAGAGAATTAGTGATAATATCTAGTCATTAATAAATTCAGTTATGATCACTATGATAAGATGAAGTTACCAAGTTAATCAAACGTTACCAAGACTTGGCTGAAGTTATTTTTAGCGAGTGTCATTTGAAAACTAGATTATTATCATCAACAAAATATAATGTGTTATTTATGAAATAGCCTCGGGACATTTCTTGATTGCTTGCATCTCTTTGCATATCTAGAACCACTTGTTAGTGTTCGTTTTCTTTATTTATTTATCATACACTGGTCAAGCGAGTGCAAGTCCCGCTTGGTCAATTAATGTTTCATTTTGGATCTAAGAACATTTTTTTTTTTTTGAAAAGCAACAATAAAAGACTGGTCTCGGCTATACAATAAAATAAACTTTATTTTACATCAAAATGTATATATATTGTATGTATACTGTATGGATCAGAATGTTGGGCTGTGAAAAAGCTGAATGAAAAAAGATTGCATGTAGCGGAAATGAAAATGTTGAAATGGATGTGCGGTGTGGCGAGAATGGATAAAGTGAGAAATGAGAATATTAGAGGAAGTCTGAAAGTGTCGCCAGTGACTGAAACGTTGAAAAGAAATCGTTTATCTTGGTGTAGTCATGAAAAGGAGCGATGAAACGCATGTTACTAAAGAGTTCTGAGAATACATGTAGATGGGCGGAATGGTTAAGCATAGGCTGTGTGTCGCGGGTTCGATTGCTGCTCGAAACAAAAACCTTTTTGCATGGCCTACAGATAGTGGTTCCGGGTCTGCGTGTCTTCTGTAAGTTTATATGATTTGTGAACGCACCTACGATACGGGAATATAAATTAGATAATTGTAGTATAGAATCTTTCTCATCGAGTCGTCATTACTGAGGATCGTGAAGTTCCCGTTGGATTAAATCTTAACTGATGGTGTCTCGCCATCTGTGACGATTCTTGGCGCCATCAAATGCGACGTGCAATTGTGTGTTCAGTGTGGAGCGACTTGATTTGCCCATCTTTTTGGGCTGCGGGTTTTTGGTAATCACCATAACCATCAACCAAGCCAGTTACGGTGAGCTGTTCAAGGTTGTGGCCATTTTTTCCTAGCTATGTGGCAAAAAACTCAGTAATAGAGTTTTTTGCCACATAGCTAGGAAAAATGGCCATTGCGTATTCAGATAGTCGACAAAGTATAATAGGACGAAGTTAAAAAAAAAAACTAGGGTAAGAGCAAGATGATCAAAATAAGTTTAATGAAAAATCAAATATTTAACTTTACAGCGGTTGAGTTAAGCATCGCTCGCAGTTAACAATGACCGCGCGCAATCGATTGCCAGTTAATAAGTTTATATCGGTGATCTATGACATCACATCAGAAATGAAGATATCCGCAGGAGAACCAAGGTTACAGACATAGCCCAAAAAATCGCATAAATGCATTCCGGTAGACTGCTTAAAAACGTGCAGAATGGATTCTGTTGAAATAGTGTCTACTTACGGACTACTGCTGCATACTAAAGAGCATACTATTTGTGTTGCATATGGATGGACACACTGACATAGCGATATATGAGTAAAACTCGGGTACTTGGTTGAGAATCTGAGAGTCCACAAGTTTCCTGATGGCTACAACCCGGGAATCTTTATACTATATAGCTATACTATGCTATCTATATAATAGGTTACTTCTAGGTAAACGCGCTCCATCGTTGACCGCATCATCGCTTTCCATCAAGTGAAAAAGCGGTCAAGTGCGAACCTATCAACAGCGATAAAAAAAAACAACTGCATTTTAAAACTTACTCTATTGCATAAAGTTGAATAAGCTTTTGTGCTAAAATAAGAAGTTGACGAGTTGTCAACTTCAAATTCTCAATTCAGAGACCGGCTGTGAGTATTCTTTGTTCTATTCAGATCTCTAAGCCAAGAATATTTAATGATACATTTAATTTCAAAGTATTTCGTCTAACGAGCGGTATCGTGAAAATATTTGACAATTAAATATCTCTGTGGTTTGTTTTTCTTAATTTTTATTTATATCAATGCGATTTGGCGACGGCGACTTATATTAATCGTGGGTAATGGCTGGTAATGATATTAGTGTAGTAGTTGCCGTCCAAACAGTTTTGTTTGCGAAATAGTACGAACAATATAAGTGTTAGTAAGTTTGTATGTTCAGTTTATAAATGTTAGTCATCTACTTATTAATATTCTGCGCTGTCTTCTTGAACCTCGAACCCTCGCACCGAGCCATGGTCGGGGTGAGAAAGAATGGGATGCGGTCGCCTCCTTTTGTGATGCAGTAGGTAATGCTAGCGATGGATACGGACGCACGCGAGAGAGAACGAACATGCTCACACCTCAGCCGACCGCCGTGATAAGAGACACTCCGGGTGGTAGGAGTCAGCTCACTGTCCGGCCGTCCGGTAACTGTCCGGACCAAGCCCAAGTCGTCGACGGCGCGCACTGTTCCCGCGCGCCTCAAGGAGTTGTCAGCAACAACAGCAGGGACCCAGCCGGGTCGAAGCCTACTGGGGCCAGGGTTATCCGAAAGGGCGCTCGAGCCCCGGTACGAAGGCTAGAAGGAACGGGGTGGGTCTTTTAGTCAGTAAGAGTCTGCCACTATCTCCCGCTCCGCCCGAGGACGGGGGATGTCAATGCATGATTTGTCCCACCATAAAAAAAAAGAAAAAAAAGGGTGTCGGGAGTCGCACCGTAGTAGGCTTGGGTTTGCGGACGACGAGCAACGGGTAGCTCGCCGTCCAGCCACTAAATACCTAGGTATCTGTTTTATGGTTCAGCAGTCTAATAACTGTCTGGAACGAGTTCTAGACTTTGACGGCGTGTAGTGTCCTTCGGGTGCCTAGAGAAATGTCAAGATGAAAGGAAGTTCGTGATTCTAGAATTAAAAAAGCAACTGTCTCCTTGACAGGTGTGATCTTCGTCAATCCAAAAAGTCTGGCCCACCCTACCAGTCCACCCTAGAGCGAGAGAAGACTGGAACGATTTTCCACCTAAAACAAGACCCTTATTAATACGCCGAAATCTACTAAAACGTGTTTAGTATTAATATTTAATCGTAGCAATGTAATTTCAAGTCCAACACAAGCATTTAACACCGTATCTGGCACTGTCCTACTCATTTCTGTATAAAATATATAGTTAAAAAAAAAACAGTTCTAAACTTATAAAATACTTAGTTACAAAATTTGAAAATTGAGTCTATATGTCAAAACGTCTGATTACAGACTCTCCTACACTAAACTTAAAATTAAACTTTAGTTACATTTAGAAACTGAAGAAGATTGAGATCTCTTTCAACATTCCAGCAGTGAAGCCACAGGTAAAACCAAGTCATCCGCCTAACATCATTTTCCGCCAAATCGCGTCATCCATAATCACTTCAAGTTCCGTCCCGTCACAGTAAAGATAGTTTAATGACGTGATTTCCAGTTCCCGTTGTCGATGGTCACCAAATCCGCCATGTTGAAATATATGTCACTTGCTTTGATGTCATCAAAATTATAACGGCAAAATAACTTTATTATTCCTGGTTGGATTGTGAATGTTGATATCCCGACATTTGATTGTGGTGGCGGTGTTATTTATTGTAATGTTTTTGTAGTGATTATTTTTGAATGAAAATGTCATTCCTGTGATTTCATAACATGGCGGATTTCGTTAGAAATCTTTTGTCAGTGACAAAAATGATGTCACTTTTGAACATCTTAAGTAAGTTACTTCGACTATTTGGGTTTGATGCTATTCAGTCTTATTTATATAACTAGCTAACCATTTGCTTTGTTCAAATACTTATTATTGGATTCTGCATTCTAATTTTCTATAGAAAGTATTGGATTTAGAACCTGCTAATTAGTGTGGGTTTAGTAATAGTTATATAAATAAGGCAATATCTCTAGACTTCTACTCCATCTCTAGATTTTCCTTTGCTGTGTTTGTTGTTAAATGACCGATTAACGTTCATTGCCTGATTAGCTTAGGAGATGGTGCAGCAGTGTTTTATAACTGTATCTACAAGTGCATTGTTAATTGATAGATTTTTAGCTGAGCTTACTTTCATCTGCTCTAGCGATAGTAAATGTAGGGACAGAAGATCTATATTCAGCCGAAGTGAGCTTCTAAATGTACAGTAGACGCCATGTCATGAAACCTGTTGTAATATTTTACTCGGATTTACTATAACTGGGGCCGCCAATACTGGCAGTGACCACAATGACTAAACGCTTAATTTAATCTGCCCAATTTATCCCTTGAGTAGTAAACAGAGATAACAACACAATAATTCACTTTTACTTCACAAGGTAATACGTTGTTGACATTTTTATTTCGTGCAGATTCTCTTAGACGCTGATAAATCTTAAAATAATGTACGATCAACGCGACAAGACAATGACTAATATATTGTGTCGACAGACGGCGCATGGACATTTTGCCGTCTACGAGCAGCAAATCAAATGATACCGAAGCTAACAGTAGAAGGCATGCTAAACGTTGCCAACAAAAACAAGTAACTCGAAACCGATATAATCCGACCGCACGGACCATCTCTCATTCGACACAAAACATCTTGCTCTAGAAATATTGTGAAAACCACCAACCCCAAATAAATCACGGTCGCCATTTTGTCCCATCGTTCCCGCGCTTTTTCCCGACCACAGACAATTAGGCGGGTGACAGCGTACCATAAACAAGACGCGAGTTAATCCGCGGATTATCGTGAGCGCACACAACCGGCGTGCAGCGAGTATTTCTTGTAAATAATTGTAAATCTACGTCAAAACGCAACGACAGATACATATGTTAGAGGATTACTGGGCGGAGATTAACCCGTTTTATGCTGTTTTATGCGTCGCGTTCGGTTCGACTGTGTTCAGTAACTGACGACTTCCCGCCAAAATGGTAGTGTTAATCTCTAGTTAAATATGGTAACGTCTTCTCGAGCTACGGTTTCGGGAAATGAGCTCTAAATGCGGATTGTTTTTGTAAACTCCAAAAAAGACCGTTTCAGTATGAAAAAGTGATGATTTCCATATTGACGAGCAGACTTCGGAGGTTTTAATAAGCCTGTCGTAATTAAGACATAAATTATGTTATAATGAACCTTAAATATTGATATTGTATCGTGTTTACCACCACTCAGAAAGTGAAGAGAATAACCGTATTTGGAATGAAAATAATAATTATGTTGAAGAGAAGACAGGCCATTTCTTTGGCATTATCGTCATATAATACCTTAATAATTTCACCTGTAGGCGAATACATTAAATATATTATGGATGGACCGTTTCCAAGCCTTCACTATAGCATCTCACGGTGTTTAAACTCAAGATGACAGCGTATGACAAAAATTGTCATGACAGAACATTCATGAATCCGAAAATTGTATCGTGGAATCCTTTCGCCACATTGTCATCGGCTAATCTTGTAAAAAAGGGTTGATTCAGCGGACAATCGCCACACAATCCGTATATTTTCATATTTGTGATTCTTTTGTAGAAATTGTTTATACACATTATATTTATTCAAACTACGTGTTTTGCACACATTGCTATATTTAAAATCCTCTGAACCCTTTCAAACGGATGTTATTCTTGCCAAATTGTGTCTCCAAAATAGGATTTGTGTATGAATTTATGACAAAAACTTATAATTATTGTGATTGTCGTTTGCCATTCATGATATGTCCGAATATTTTGGGGTGTATGAATCGATTCCTGGATAATCGCTTTGCTCTTTTCAAATGGTCGCAATAATCTGTTCTCTATGGTCAGGATTCATGAATAGATGAATGCATTATGCTGCTCTAATATTTATTCAGTCTATTTTATATCGTCTCAATTTTGAAGATTGTGATGGGCAATTTATTTCGGTGATGTTCCACACTGGTGAGTTTATATTGTCAAATGTACAATGCACCGAGATTTCCCAGTGTATTGTGTTATATTTCAAAATATAAATTCAACACTAAATGGCTTCAAGTTATAAGACGGTAATAAAGGGGTTTATATTGATTTTAGTTACGGTAATTTTGAAAAGCGCCAAACAAGAGTCAGGTACATGATTTAGAAAATCAAAGAGGAATTATATTTATGCTTATTCATTAATTAAAACTTCACACAACACAAACGTGCAAAGGCGGACTTAATGAATTAGGCTCTCGCTATGAGTCTTACAGGATACAACAGAACAGCCACGCATTGAGCTAGATAATTAAACAATTCGAAAGTTTCCTTAAAAATAAAATTGCTCAAACTCTTTCGTAGTTTTAACAACTACTTTGACGTTAACCGTAAGTAATGATGACTACTAAAGCAATTAGTGCAGCACTAAGCTCAAAGCCAGAGATAATTGTTTATCATTTCATCTCCGAGTTAGACTACACAACTTTTTGAAGTCGTTCGGCTTTCATTGAGATCAAGCGGTCCAGCTCTAATGTGATCGTACACAATCGTCCGCTGTTTATCAAACAAACCAGTTATGAACTCTTCCCAGTGTTTCATAACAAATTAGTTTTTTGTGTGATTCTTAGAACTTCTTGAGGCTTACGTTGGTCTGTAGTGTTTGTACATTTCCTAGATTCCTTAAGCCAAAATGTATGAGTAATTTCAGTTGATATTTAGCATTTTCATATAAACGCAACTATATCATTACTTATATGTAGCGGGGATGAGAATGTTGAGAAGGATGTGTGGAGTGACGAGAATGGATAATGTGAGAAATGAGTATAAGTAGTAGAGGAAGTATGAAAGTGCCTGAAATTTAGAAGGATTCTTTTGTCTTGGTATGGTAATCTGAAAAAGGAAATGCATGCCACTTAAAGAGTTATTAGTATAAATGTTAATGGATGGATAGAGAGGCCAATAAAGAAATGAATGGATTGAAGGAGTGTTAAGACAGCGATAGCGTGACAGCTGACAGGACAGAATGGAAGAAAAAACCGTATAGTGCCGACCTAAGTCGAATGGGAAGATGATAATGTGAACGCAACCTTATCATCCCTTGCCGTCGTTAGATATTGTTCTAATTCTAATTAATAACTGAAAAACAATGGCTGAAGGAAATTATGGATTTCTAATTTTCTACAATACTAGGCAGCTATACCAAGTAGAAGCCAAGAAGAAACAAATAGACTATTTATAATCGAAGTGTTTCAAAAACTAAGTGTAATTCTTTGAATAGATATGTTTTTCTTAGTTTTTATGAACGACGCTTTCTTCGTATGATGAATGCACTCATAAGGGATTGCAAGGTTGTGGACTGTGACTTTGAAAAAGTTACCACGGCTCTGAAACTCATATGGAAAGTTCAGGAATACGAGTGGGTATAAGATTGACACTTTATTTCGCTTCGTTCAAAAAGAAATATCAACTAAAAAGAGACGCGTAATTTAAAGTCAAAGTCAAAGCATTTATATATTTCAAATAAACCATTTACAAGCAGTTTTAAATTGTCAAGAATTCAAATGATGCGCAAGAAACTATAGACTAGTGCGCCTCACCGTCAACGGTTGCATCACTGTTTACCATCAGGTGGGATCGCAGTCAAGCACTGTTTAAATCAGACAAAATAAATAACAAAGTTCTCTTCAAGTCCTCTTCAATCATTTTATGTATTACAAATATCTCTATTACATATTTTCATAGATTACAGGTGGACAAGAAAAAGAAGTGTGTCACATTTTCGAGAGCCTCATAGACACAGATCAGAGATGCAAAATGCACTACCCATAGATTTAACAAAACAATTTTAAATTTACATTTTTTTCCAAGTCTGTGTGTATTTTCAGAATTTTCCAACAAGTTTCCGACTAATGTACCAACATCGGACGTGTACAGTAATATTTGTAACAGTTAACACGAACCAGTAACGGCGGCTACATCAAAGGCCACAATTGCAGAGATCAAAGGAGACGCCGCGTAAAGGTGGGTAGCGAAAGAAGATTGCTATTTGTATGCCATAGATAAGTTGATCAATTTCAAGATATGACAACTCTTTGGCGATTAGTTTTATATTGTTGGAAGTTAATAAAAAGAAGTGTCTTCGCTTTTATTTGAGACAGATATTAGTGAAGGTACTTACCTGGTGCGATCAGAATCTATCTGAAGAGAATGACGCATCCATTTGCAGACATAGTATGGGCTGCGGGCTTAGTCGAAAGATTTACTGTGGCCCACGCAAAAGGCAACTGAAGGAATACAGAGGTCCTACCACGAGCCGTTAACGCAATCATTTTTACGACCTAAACTCAATTGTTAAAGGGCCGGCTGGAGCTATTTAGGTTCAGTTAGTTCTTCTGTACTCCTCGGCCACTGCGGGCCAGTCCCTCCAGTAGTTGTCCAGCTCATCTCTTCATCTTCGCCTTGGTCTGCCGCTCCAATTTATTTTTTTCACTCGCATGACCCTCGTTCTAAAATGTCGTGGTCAGGCCTCAGGTAGAGTTTAGTCAGTAAAAGTCTGACACTCCCTCTCGACCGAACCAGAGCATGAAAAGCTTTTTGATGATGTTTACAGATTCATTATTGCTCGGCTCCATAAGATTACGACGCGTAGGGATTAGTATTTGATGACTAATGCGTTTTTATGTGTATTGAATAGTCATCTGTTTGCATTTCACGTCTCGAATGTGCTGGTTTTTCGCGCAACCTCTGGAAAAAACAGTTATTTAACTTCTAGTACATAATAAGCTTTTAATTTTTTGTCGTTCTGTTAATTTCAGTTCGTAGTGACTGTTACTGCTATGTGAGTCCTGATAGACACAGTTTTTTTTTTAAGAATATCAAGCATAAGCATAATCGGACTTGTAATGCTCCCACTTCTGGGAATAAGGCGTCCTCTCCAGGAGAGGGAATGGGCCGTAACTCATCACGTGGGCTCAGTGTGATAAGTCGATGTCACATATTTTCAAATTTATTGGTAGAAGAGTAAAGTTTATTTATTGATTAGAACTTCATGCAACACAAACGTACTAAGGCAGACGTTATTAAAGTGTTTCGTTTGGTACCTATAACGTGTGACTACGGCTTTTCTTTTTTTTTTGTTCTGTTCTTGTTTTCCCAGTTACCTTGTTTATTTCAGCATCCTGAAAATCTTGTTTCATATTTTTTCAGTCTCGTTTTTTTTGTCGTAGTCGGGTTTTTCGTAATTGCATTCGATGTTTTTTTTTTATGTTACATTATTTAATGTTATGTTCAAAGATATATACACTTTTTTTACAAGTATTACAATCCAGCTCATATACACCCAGCCTAAGGTGCGAGGCACCTGCGCGCTTGAAATTAAGACGTCATTCAAACAAGGCGAGTTTTAATAGTGAATTCTTAGAAGTTAGTAGACTGCCCACACTAGAAATAAACCGAACAGTTTGCTAACAAGGGGCCAGGTGGGCAGATCTGCCATGACTGTGCCGCGAGCTGGTCCGGTCGGGTGTAACAGAGGTATCTGACTGTTAGGGTGGTAGGGATTTTAATAAATGATTGTTAGGCTTTTACCAGAATTTATTTCGGCAAATGACTCATTTTGTGTCGCGTCAAAGCAGTAAAAGGAACAATTGGGCTGCATTTAAGCACTCGCTGCTGTCTGAAGCACAGATATTGTTTATCTAATTTAGACACAGATGTTCATTGAATTGAATATTATTATTAAGCCGTATCTCATAAAGTGTTTGTATTATGAATCTAAGATATTGGTGCATATATAAATTATGTATTATTATAATAATTATACTTAGTTTACATTTTTTTGTGATTGGTGCAATGAATTGCCGATTTTACAAAAATATAAAAAAAAAATTGCTAGCTTAAATGAGATTGGACGGGTTACGTTAACCGCATGTACATTGATCGTCTCTGACGATGGACGACACCACCGAGGCTGACCAGGGAAGAAGTGGCGAGAGGACTCAAAGAGGTCTATCACAAGGATTGGCTTGAAGTGGCTCAGAAAAGAATGCCTCGAAGAATTTGGGGGAGTACTTTGCCCGGCGGTGGGAAAGTATAGGCAAAATAAAAAAATAGTTTTGATTCCTAACTGTGATTGAAGTTCAAATATTCTTGTTAGTTGTTGGCGCCTCGCAGATCTGTCTACATCGTTGAAAGATAATGTATCTCAGTAGCAATGTTCAGACAATTGATAATATCAATCAAAAGAGAAATAGCTAAATTAATTGCCTCATTACGGTAGTTATATAAGTGTGCGTCGATTTCACTTTGCAATCGATAAAGATAGGCTTTATAAATAGACTAACTTCTGCCACCGGCTTTCACCCTCGTGAACGCAGGTTTCTAAATACTTTTGAACCCCCGTTTCAAACCCATAAGGGTTTTTTTATGGTGGGAAAATCATCTTGCCGGTTCTTCTCCATAGGAAACGACCAATTTGGAACCGTGTACTAGCTTCTGACGTTTTATAAGTGCCCATGTAGGCCTATGTGAAATAAAATATTTTGACTTTGACTTGACTTTGGATGACAACCCCTGCCCTTGAGCGGAACTGGAGATAGTGTCAGACTCTTACTGACTAAAATCCCACCCCGTTCCTGCGTGCCTTTCATACCGGGGCTGAATTACCTTTGGGAGCTAACCCTGGCCCCAGTAGGCTTAGACCCAGCTGGGCCCCTGCTGTTCCTGACAACTCCTTAAGGCGCGCTGGAACGGTCTGCGCCGTCGACGAATAGTTTTGAGTTTGTTCAGATTATTCGAAAGCTGCGGATTGTTTGAAAGCGTTACCGTGGCCCTCACGAAGAGTAATTGAAGGAACAGTATGGCTTAGTCTGTCGAAGCCTGACCCGCCCTCCCGCTGGAGAAGTCCTTCTCATCTAATAAACATCATAGTCATGACAGGCCTGTTGGTCTAGTGGTTAGTGACCCTGACTGCTATGTCGGAGGTCGTGGGTTCGATTCCCACCCAGGACAAATCTTTGTGTGATGAGCATGATCATTTGTTCTGTGTCTGGGTGTAATTTATCTATATTTTGAATGTATTTAGAAATATATAAGTATGTTTATCAGTTGTCTAGTACTCATAACACAAGCTCTGCTTAGCTTGAGACTAGATGGCGTTGTGTGATAGTTGTGAAATATTATATTATTATTAAACAGCACTCTCACAAACTTTTACCTTTATATTAGTGTGATAAATTTACTTTCAACTATTTCTTTAAAATAACGTAGATCTGAGAAAAAATATTTACTTACTATTTCTTCAATGATAAAAATGAAAAATAATGGCTGAATAGCTGGCCAGACACAGAAAAAAAAAGCGGCATTCCGAAGTTTACGTATCTACCTATTTGTTTTTTCAAATAGAACAATTTTATCCGTATTTACTTCAAAAGGTATATAATGACAAAGACGATTTCGTTTTGACCAAACCTAAACAAACTAATAAATATTTAATTAGAACATATTTTTTACGTAGCCCGGAATTCATTCCCCGCGCCGGTTGCTCTTACCTCCAAAGCTGCTAGACCGTTAACGATGGAACTCTGCCGCTTGAACAGGCCGCCTGATAGTGACATTGTTTGCAGTAATTATCGTATCGCATCTCGTATCGATATCGTGTTACTGGTGTTTCTCCAATATTTGTAGTACGGAACAAAGGGAGTAACGTGATATTTTGTGCATCTATATTGTGTAATTACTCGAGGGCGGGTAACTACAGGTTATTTAGTTTTGGTTTACAAATGATGTGTTTTGTAAGAAAAAGTGAAGAAAAAAATTGGGATTTCGATTTTACCGACGGTGAAAGTTTGGCGTTTTGCTTCTTTATTATTTAAACAAATAAATTTTGAAAGTTTGTTGTTTACTTGTTCTTATAAAAGCTCAGTACAATAGGTAGCTTTAATTTATGTTCGTCCCTGCTAAAAACCTAATACATGTTCGTTATTACATTACTGACTACTTCTATTTTTATGGTATCGAGCTTACCTTAGCTAGTCAAAACTAATAAATGGGTAAACCGTTACTTCAGCTTTCAGAATAAGACATTCAGGTCTCTAATTTACACGAAAATTGATGAAAAAGTTTCTTCTCTTCAGTGTCTCTTATTCGGTTTTCGCGAAAATTAGAGTCCTGGGTCCCTAATTTTCACGATAACCGAAGAAAAAGTTACGTCACAAAAAAAAATTAAAAAGTGTGTATATACCCATATCTTAACAGGTAGAAAAATAACTCATTGGACATTAAAAATTTTGATGCTAAGAACGCTGGCAGCATTGCCACGTTAGATGGCAGATAATGCTCATTCGTTGATATACGCTGATATTACTGAGTTTTTGCTATGTCAAACCCCAAGAATTAGGTTGTTTTTAATATCGTGCGGTTTGGATCACGCATGCAGGATTGCCCCCCCCCCTCGCAAATTTTCTTTTCATACAAATAGGTATTTATTGTAATACGTGGAGTACGCACGCGGGACGCGATTAGAAGCATTGTGATATTTTCTGCTTGAGGAGCAATTCCGCATGCGTGATGAAATCCGCACGATATCAAAAACACCCTTAAGTAGATAATATTTCTGGTAAAATAATAATTAGGTATATACCGAAAGTTTCCAATAGATTTACTTAAGGCGTAGCTCCGGGGCCCAGGCTCCAGAGATGCCTGTGAAATTCAAATCTTAAGTTTATTGTATTTTGCAGGTAAGCATCAGGTTGTCTGTTCATTAAAAATATGATTTGCGACTGTAACACGTATTTATTTACAGAATTATAGTCATTAAAATCGTCACCACAAAGCTCTCCCTTTGTCGTAGTCGTAACCCTATTGAATGGCTTCATGAAAAAAAAAAAAACTTTTAACTAAGCGATACTTTGGAATGCCAAAGTATAACTACAATGTACAATTTTTTATAGGTAACTATTCAATGCTTTATGGAACAGTCTAATTATGACGCATATCTGTAATTTGTCTACAATGGCGCGGTATGCTACCCACACGAGACTCACGCAGACATTCTTCACACACACTGGCAACACTCGGAGATTATTAAATTATATTGTGACCCCTGCACCGAGGTTAACTTGAGCCATTTGTTATATATCTTCTGTGTAGGACTGTCAATTTGTGGATCTATCTATGAGGATATACTGACTGTGATGCTGATACATTTGTGTTAAAAACTGAGAGAAAGTCTATTTTCCGCCTTACACGCTAGGGTATACCTGACAGGTTTGCCTGTACAGGTGAGTTGAGCAGGTATACCGGAGCGTGTATGTAGCACAACTGTGCAGATCTCCACACAAGCTTACCTGACAGGTATAACTGTGCAGGCAAACCTGTCAGGTACACCCTAGCTAGGCTACCTTAAAGCTTTTTAGTTAGTGAAAACGTGGAGAGAGGTTAATTTTTTTTGTTTTAATGGTAAATTCGGGTTTTTGATTCACGAAAGAAACAAAATATTGTTGTGACTACAGACGTGTGGAGCTTATTGCCATCGACGTCCGTGATTTGTGGTTTTTATATTTTTTTCTGGGAGTTTGTGTTAGGATATGGCCAAAATCACGGTCTCTACAATTTCCTCAGACGTAAATCGCAGGATTGATATGGTAAATATGATTATATGAGAGAGAAAATTCAAGAAAGTGATACATGTTTTGGAAAGATAGGTATCCAAAATATTTATTTATCTAAAACTTTAAGTAAAGCGTTAACGTCATCACTTTACTTGTAGTGTCAGAGAAGTGGTTTTATTAGTTTTTGTCTATTTGGGCATTTTTTTGTTTTCGCTTTGTGTCCTAACTGATTGAGGGAAATGTGAAATAATAACTCAAGACACATTTTTCAAGTACCTATGTAATTAAACTTTTCTTACTCTGGGTGGAGCAAGACTAAGTAAGACTTTTACTTACTAAAACTCCCGCTTGTTCCTTCAGTTATGTTAGCGTTCCAGCGCCGCAGTAACTCTTTCAAATGTTCCCACAACTCTAGCAAGCATCAGCTTTACGGGATCCTTACCGGCCGGCCGGACGGCGAGCTCGTAGCAGTTAATCTGTGCGACTCCGAACGCCTATGTGTCGTCTTCGTCGAACAATCCCTCACCCCTGGCCTAAATCCAAGACCTTAGGATTATGGTCACACTCATAAAAGTGTTCAAAAGCCATATCCAAAGGCATCCAAATCACAATACGCATCCAGCCTCAGTTACATTCCGTCTACCCACAGCCACACACACACACACAACAGTAGATATCTACGACAACACGAGGTTATTAAATTATATAGTGACCCCTGCACTGAGGTTAACTCCTGTAATTGGACCTCTAGCCGGCCTGATTGTTATTGCTGTCGTGATGGCCGACCAATTTACTGTCACACTGTCGGACTGTCTAGTCGGCCGTCAGATTCATTGTGCGTGAATAATGAGATGTTTTCAGTCGTCTGCAGGCATTTTAAAGTTCATTTGATTTTTCTGCGATTTTTTTATTCTGTTTGGACTAAAATACACGTTAGGGTATACCTGTCAGGTTTGCCTGCACTGTTATATCTGTCAGGTAAGCTTGTGTGGAGACCTGCACAGTTGTGCAACATACACTCTCCGGTTTACCTGTAAAACTTAACTGCACAGGCAAACTTGTCAGGTATACCCTAGCGGCTACCTTTACTCACAAAAATATATGTTTCAGGATTAGATGTTGATAGTAGGTAATATAAGTAGCGGTTTTTCAATGGACTTTTAAACAATGTATCTGAGTTTTTTTTAGATAGTTAACACAGGCAATAACACTATTCTACAGCTAAAATGCAACATAGTGGCTACTAGGGTTTTTATATTAATTAATATGTACCAATTATATTTCCTAATACTTATTATTTTTGAGATTTTTGACATTAAAAAGCATGAAAAGGTATAAAGTACACATTTATATAACCTTGTTAAAATATATGTATTGGCGGACTGCTATTTATGACTTTATTAGTGAAACAATTTAAAATATCGACGAGATGATTTTTTTTACGATAAAAATTAATACTTGTGCACCTAATCACAAAAACGAGTGAGTGCACACATGCGGTTGTATGTTTTAGTATCAATAAGTAAAAAATAAATACCTTGGTCTTCTACAATGTTAATTTCGGTTACAGTTGCATAAGAAGAAGCGAGATTTTGTGAATAAAACCAACAAGCTATGTCACTCGCATTGCAAATACTTATCGGTGAATATGTTACTCGCATTGCAAATACTTATCGGTGAATGCAATTTTTAGCCGTTAGCGGTCGCAAGGTTTGGGTCATGGGGTCCGAGTGCACGTCATCTTTTCAAAGGTATTTCTCTCGACAGATCGACAATTATAGTGACTAGAGGGCTGGCTGGCCAAAGAATTAGCATTGCCATTCAACGTGGCATAGCAACGTGCCTTTTGGGTATGTTTCTGTACTGCCCAAATGGCGGCAATGTGACGGAGTACTTACCTACTTCGACGCGTGAGTGTATTTGTTTTTGCATATAATTACTTAATTAAAGGTGCGTAGTTTGGTTATAATTAATAATCACTGGTTAATATTTAAGACAAGTTTATTTATTTTGTTACATTCAAAAATAAATTTAAAATGTTTGTCTCTTTTATTTTTACCACAAAACTTATGCAACGCTCAACCGACATTCTCTCATCTCCCCACAAAACAAATGAGTGTAAACGAGAATTTCTTTGTTGGTCAATATTCATAATTGAATGATTTCAAAAGCACTCATAGCGATTAGTTGTGTCGCCCTCCGAGGAAAGTTGGCGACAGCAGGGGCGAGCAACCCTCGCGACGGTTTAACTAGGAGTAGATAGTTTGAGACATCGTGGTTAAAGGATTAGTCAGCTAGCAGGATCTGCATGAGGCCAACAATAGAGTTGTACAGGTTGGCAAATATTGGTCAGAAAAAATATAGTTGATGCTCTCAGCATCGACTCGAAAAGTAGAAGAAGAAGTAAGAACAAGATTTTGGTTAGCTTTATCTTATAGGCTGATCATGATGTGTAGCTGACCTAACAAGCTTTGTGTAACATATTGCAGAATATAATTTTACAACGGCACGGCAGCAACCCATTACCAAATCTTGAACCATTTGTCTCGATGTTCGCTTACCTTAGTAAGCATTTAACTATAAGTAAATTCGATTCTCTGAACATATTCACGTAAAATTGAAACGGAGTTTTCTTTGGAATTTAGTAGAATGTCTTATCAGTTGTATTGATGTAGGTAAGTCTTTCTACACAAGAAGCCTATCAATAATAATGAAACAAAATGTACACTCGTAATTAAATTGTGAAGCGAACTAAGCAAATATCCAGAGTGTTGCGCCCCCCTGCGCTGACCGACAGCCACCCGCATGATGCGGCTCCGTCACTCGGCAATTATAATAACTCGCCACGCCATCCGTTTGCGGCCATTACCACCAGAACTGTCCACACTGTGCTTTGTCATCCCTGTGTCCCTGCCTGATGGACACCCTTCGGAAAGCTGGGGACGTCGACTGATTTAGCTCGAAAGCTGTTTAGCGGGATAGGGATTGTGAAATTGACGTTTAAGTTCATATACAGGATAATTTGTAAGACACTGGCTACCTCTCAGGACCATATTACTAACATCATAAACAACAACTTTTGTTCTACGAGTTTTAAAAATATATCATATTTTATTTCATCAGATTATCATATAAAAATAAAAATATATGAATTGTACGTTCTAAATATTATGAAGTCTATGCTAAGCAAGCGATAGTACAATAGCGGAGGGGAGCAGAAGCAAGCGACGGGGGTGCATGATACGCTTGAGTCGCGTCTTACAGATGTGGGTAGGTATAACAAAATACAGAGTTGAAATGTAATAGAACAACGAAATCTTGAAGGTTTGTTTTTGGTAAATGAATTATTTTCTGTAAAAAGTCATGGAATAAAAGTTATTATTTGTGATGCTATTAATATAGTCCTGCAGGGTTGTTAGTGTTTTACAAATAGCGCTGTATATTATGCAGGTCTATATACAACCTTTATGTCAGAAATAATAATTCCTTCTTTTCGAAACGATAAACTCGCCAAACTGTTTGGGTTTAGGCCCAGTAGGTGGCTACGTTAACAGCAGCATCGGTGGCACTCATCAAATCCTCCAAAGTACAGGTGTATGGGCACTTGCTATTCTTTTTTCTTAGAATAAATTTCTTTATTTTATGTTATGTACATTTTGCGAGCTTAACTCACTTAATAGAATAGAATAGAATAAACTTTATTGTACACCAAAATAGTAAGAATTAATGTGAAGTTATTTAGCTGTTCTTTGTAATCGATTCTGCAAAACCTACGCATACTTCTTCGTATTAGGACCTTTGTTCATGAATTCATTTTAAACTTTGATTTACTAATTGAACATAAAGCGCGATACAAAATGAAGTTCTAAAATTAAATTATCGTCATTATCACGTAGTTTATGTAATTTACGACTACTATCTAACCCTACATCGCTCGTCACGGCGGTCATCAGCGGAACGAAACGCTTTAAAGCGCGCTTTGCTGACAAACACCACTAAGTTAGGATGTGGTACAAGCTAGGAGACGCGGGCGATTTGCTTTGCTTTGGGTAGAACATAGCAGTCCTGAGGAAGCTTAACATTTCTAAGCCCTTACCACTCAGGCCCGAGTGAACCTTTTAATATGGACTCTGAGCGTGTTTCTCACCAGCATAGAAGGGAATTGGGACTTACTGTTCTTTCAGGTTAGAAACAGTCACTTTGAATTTGAAACAAGAAACCTATCTTATTATTAAGTTTAAAAAAAAAATCAGTTGTATTTAATTACTGAGGCTTTACAACTAGTTCTTAACGCTATCCTGTATATAAACTGAACTGTTAAAGGGACGGAGCTATTTAGGGTGTACAGGTCCACCGCTCTTTCTCGCTCGCACGCCATACATTTAAACACAACATAGTAATGCCCCTGTTCCAGTAATTCTGTCTGCTTTCTTAATGTCTAGACGGAGAGCCCGTTCTTGTCGCGCATCAGCCTTGCCTTGTGACTTGGACCATGCACCAGTGTTACCCCTTTGGTCCTCAGGGTCAATAGTCACGGTATTTTAGCTAAATGGTTTATATCTCGCAGGTCACGGAGCAGAGTGTCCGTCCGTCAATTAATAACAATCAAAGTAATGTTTGTCACATAAATCAACATTAAATTATTGGTTTTAAAGTTTGTTGTTGGTCTAGTTAATTATTTTAAATACTCGGCAATGGATCCTGCTGGTGGTAATTTTCTGTTATTATTAAACTATCACTAACTTTCATAAAAGTTTGACTAAATGCAATTCTTGGCAGGCATAAAATGTTACTGAAGCGTTGTAGCCCGGTTTTTTTTTGAGGTGGGCAGTCCTTTAATGATTTCTCCCGATCTAGGGTGGAGCGAGATTATTGTCCCCGTCCTTATCGAGCTTTGTTCATTCGTCATCGCAGCCAATATGGAGATACATCCTTATTGTATTTAAAACTTAGATAGGAAATGTGCACAATCTGCAGGACCTTTGCCCTCTTCTATCCTTCTTTGTTCTTTTCGATTTTAAGTGTTTGTGTGTACATAAATGGATATCCTACCTACACACACAAAAACTTTTGGGAACACATTCATTGTGTGTGCAGCTAGGGAGTGGAATTCTGTTTCCTGATAGCTACAACCCAGGAATCTTTAAGTCGAGAGTAAATAAGTTTCTTCTAGGTAAGCGCGTTCCATAGTCGACCGCATACATAATAAAAAAAATCTTACAAGTGTACTTGAAGAAGTTTTACATAGCGTCGCGTGGTGGTAGAGTTACTGACTCCCTTTTAATGCTTAGGAATATTCCTGCGGCCGCGTCACCATCTGATTAGCATCACAACAGTATTAAACGGGAAGTTATAACGAATCCACAACAAATATATACCAACTTGATCCTCGCAGTTGTCACACAATGGCTTAATCGTCTGATTACAATGAGTCTACAATGGCGGGTATTGTGCGCCGCGATGGCAATGGGAATGGACGCATTGTCGGCCAGCAATTGGGCCGCATTGTCGGCCAGCAATTGGGCCGCAATGCGCCCGTATGGCCAGGAGACGTCGTGTTGTTGAGTGTCTTGGTACGTTTGTTGAGCAATACTTTGATAGATGTGACGGATAGGTTTGTGAACAGACAATAGTCGGTAGTTGTCCTGGGTTCTTTGGCTGGCCAAAAGGCGAGTGGGCTTTTCCATCAGGAAATTCTTAATAGAGTCTGAAGTTTTGCCTAGCCGATCTATATCTTCATTTACACTAATATAATAAATAGGTAAACTTTGTTTTTTTGTTTGTAGACGGTAATCTCTGAGATTACAGATTCAATTGCAGAAATTTTAGCACCGATAGAAGGCTGCTTTATTTCCACGCGGTTGAAACCACGGGCAAAACCTAGTGGGTCATATATCTGGAGAATTGTGGGCGGACTAGCCCCTTCCACCTGATCTCCGTTCAAGTGATATCCGCGGAAATGTTGTCAGGAAGTTAGTCCTCGAGGCGTTCTTGAGAGTAAAGGAGACTGCTTCCTTTGATCCCTGGGCAAATTGTTACGACGACGGACACCAGAGCCTTTAAGTGAAAGAGGGGCTTTTTTTTGTTACTTCACAATTACCTACATATATAGATATATCTTTATAAATTTATCATATTAATGTTATAAAGTTAGTAGTTTTTAAGTAAGTTGTATCTATAAAAAATGTTTTTTTTTTTTATTTTTCTAAAATAATTCTTGATTATTTTAAAACGAAAGAAATACCTCAAAATATAAAGTATTGATAAATCATAATTGCACCGACCGAAGTCAGGATCGAAGTTGTGCGTTGCCCGTTCCATTATTAGACCAGCAGACGTACGGCGATGCACCACTGTTATATGGTGGATATTGTGGATAAACACACAAAACGTTTTAGGAACATAGTCATTGTGCGTATAGCTAAGGTGTGTTTTCAGTCTGTCCAAGTCAAGAGTGAATGTGTTACTTCTAGGCAAACATGCATGCTCCATTATCGACCACATCATCGCTATTCATCAGGGCCTCAAGTCTGCAATAACAATAGTGTCAGAATGGTCTACCATTGATTTCATAATTGTTGATTTTGACAAGTTTTGGTAATCTATGATTTTCCGATGTACATAATGACAAATAAATTTATCTATAATATGTATGTATTTAGAAATATATAAGTATGTTTATCAGTTGTCTATTACCCATAACACAAGCTCTGCTTAGCTTGGGACTAGACGGCGTTGTGTGATAGTTGTGGAATATTATATTATTTTATCTGACGTATGCGGTAATCTGCAAATATTTTGACAGTTCCTTTGATCAGTGACCTACCACTACGACGTCATTGCGCAATAAGCGCTTTTAAGCTCGATAATGTCATTCTACCACAATTCTAATACAAGACCATTGGCCGATCAATGATCGATCATTATGAATTACCAGTTTACAAATTTTTAACAAAATGACAATGAGATCGTGTTGGAATGACGAATTCCTAAAAATAGCAGACTTAGGCCCCAGGTGAGATAGTGGTCTTGCAAGCGCTGCCTGTCATAAAAAATATAAAAAAAATGACTATAACTCATTTAACATTTCTCAGCAACATTAACAGAAATACGATTCATCAAAAAACCTCTTAAATTATAACAAGAGTGTACCAATATTGTGTCTATTAGTATCTATTAGATGGACGTTGATTCATACAATAAAATAATTAGTATTGATGTCCCTCCGACCTCCGACCTCTGACCTCCCGCATGCAGCACTTTACAAGAATGTGGAGGAACCGACCAGTGTGTCTTTTGTTACTTTAGGGTTATTGGTAAGGGATGGGTCACACGAGGAAAAGATGAGATGGATTTAAGGTCTAGCTTTAGGTAAGCACAGAGACAGGGCTTTTAATTCAGCATGATGTTAAACTTGCAACCGAAGCTACTCTAGTGGTTGAAAGCGCCACGGAGCATGATGCACAATTTTAATGTATAATTATTTGCATGCTATCGCAGTACCTATTAAAGAAAAGATTATTTCTTCTTCTTTATAATTCTTATTTTCTAATTAGTATAAATATTACAAATATTGATTTTTTGATTAACTGTCGATTTGTTTTTCCTGAATCACCAATAAAACTGATTGATTTTTACTTTTTATTCACGCTTTTTGGTAATCTACACTATCACTACTAAAATGTTATGAAGAGGTAAAGTTTGTTATTTTGTTTGTAGGAGGTAATCTCTGAAAGTACTGGTCCGATTTACTGGCTAAAACGTTTTCACCGATAGAAAATTGCTTTATTCCTGAGTGACATAGGCTATATTTTATGTAAGCGGGCAAAGCCTCGGGCACTGACTAACTTCTAGAAAATTTAAAAGGGCTTGTAAGTGATTCGAATTTGAGTTCATATCTCAAATAAAACTAATCTCTGTGTGCACCGCCCCTAACACAATAAAATCTATCGACTCAAAATATTTATTTTGTGAAATCATCAGAATAGCCACAAATGGAGGCGGCTCGGTTCCCGGTTTGTAACATTTGTACACAATTACAACTATCTCACGTTATGATGCGGGGTGTTTGTCTACAATTTACTTGATTTGGAGTTATTTTCTGAGTGCTTATGATTTTGTGGTCATGTTGGTGTATTCAAACACTGTTTTCTTTTTCCCAGGATAATCAAAATAATTGTTTATTTTCTCTACATAAGTAACTTAATGTGGCGTTTGGACTAACGCATCCCCAATCTCAACTCACCCGCTTTTTATTATACCCTTTAGCTGCAAGGGAAAGTTTGTTTGTTGGAAAAGTGTAACGATGTAAAAAATAAATACTTATCACGTATAAATTTGGATCTTGATCTTTTTCAACATATTTTTTCACCAAAATAACGTACCTACTCAGATTTCGTGCAAATAAGTATAATAATAAATAAATAACTACTTTTATCAAAATAATAAAATGTGATTTACAAGCACTTTTTGCACCATCAGTACTTTTGCACCTTCTTGCTATAGATATAAGTAGGTTTTCCTAAAGAAATTAATTTCGTACATGCGTAAATTAATACGAGTTTTGAAAAAAAGTTACTTTATTTTTTAATTTTATCATCTTTACAAATCGATAGTGTTTCATGTACCGGATCGACCCTCCACGGGATTAAAACGATTAAAATTTAGCGGTGTATACGGACCGGGCGAGTTTGGACTTGGGATGAGTCCGGACGAAGCCCTTAATGCTAGGGTTACAGTGGAGCAAAACATGGAAATAACTTAGTGAGAGACTGGTGCCTGAGGTTGGTCTCTATAAAACCTGTATTACAGACACCAGGGCCTTCCCGCAGCTATTAGCTAGGCTATGTCTTACTTTTTAGGATAACAAATAATGTTAAGTAAAAAGTTGTAACGAGAACTTACACACATTTTTGACAGGCCTGTTGGTTTAATGGTTAGTGGCCCTGACAGAGGAAATGCCAGAGGTCGTGGGTTTGATTCCCACTTAAGACAAATGTTTGTGAGATAAGCACAATCATTTGTTCTGTGACTGGGTGTAATTTATCTACTATAATATGTATTTCTTTCATTCTTTATAGTACACTATAACAAGACAAAATAAGTGGATAACAAAGTTCATGTATTTGTATGTATTTAGAAATATATAAGTATGTTTATCAGTTGTCTAGAACTCATAACACAAGCTTTTCTTAGCTTGAGACTAGATGGCGTTGTGTGATAGTTGTAATATATTATATACATTGCATAATAGTTATAAGACACAAAAACAAACAAATATAAATACCTACACGTAGGTTGTGAAAATATCAGGATTTACTTGATGTTATTTGTATTTTTATGTAGTGTTAGATTTCGGGAACACGGTACATTGTTACTGTTTAGTCTGCTGTTGTATAGAGTGATCATGGAATTAATCAGTCCACGCAATAAAGGTAAGTTTTCTGTGTAGGCTGACAGTGCTGCTTTTGTTAAGATTCGGCTGTGTTGTTTCTGGGGGGAGCTATCGTAGAAGTCTATACTGTCTAAGCTAGTAATATTTAGAGAAAAAAATTGTTCTTTTATTTGTAACTAGCTGTCCGCCCGCGACTTCGTCCGCGTGTACTTCGGTTATTGCACTCTAAACGTGTTTTCCCGTAGGAACAAAATGTTTTTCCGGGATAAAAAATAGCCTATGTTCTGTTCCATGTCAAAGGCTATATGCATGCCAAATTTTATCCAAATCCGTTCAGCCGTTTTTTCGTGATTAAGTAACAAACATCCACACTTTCACATTTATAATATTAGTTAAGATTAATAAACTCAAGAACTATTGCACCGATTTTCAAAATTGTTTCACCAGTAGAATGTCACTTTGTCACTAAATAACATAGGCCGTAGGTAATGTTTTTTTATTTTCATCGAGGCGAAACGGCTGGAAAAATTTGACGCAAATCACAATTTTATAAAATGAATTGTCGAAATCTGAATATTTATGTAACTAGTTTGTTTATAGTCAGTAACTGAATGGATTCCAATAGTTTGTACACCACGTTATATTTTTTTACTAAAAATATTAAAAAAATAGTCACAAGTTCGACACCACCGACACTAAGTACAAAACAGGTCATGACAGGTCATAATGGGCATTAGGAGCCACCGCACAGCTAGGTGCGGAAGCAAAACAACCCCTCAGTCGCCTGGGTGTCCCGGTGACCATGTATTTATGTCCTCAACCAGGTACCATAACTGGCTTATCGAAAAAAAGTTCTCGCGCGCCGAGTCGTGAGTTCGATCCCAGCGAAGATCCGTATAAAATAAATATTTAAAAATAGTTATATTACTGTTTTTGATGTATTCTAAGTACTAAAGTGTAAAAATAAGTGTAAACTATAACTCCGCTTAGTACCAAAAAAAAGGGAATACATATGACTTTATAACAGTGACAACAAAAAAGTGATACACAAATAAAGCAAAAGTGAATAAAGTGAATATCTACAATAAAAACAATATGAATAAACAATAAACATATAATCAACATTAAAAAGTGAAAGAATAATTAATAATAACTGTTATTTTCTCTAATCAAGTGAACAAAGAAACAGTGCAAAAATTTCTAATGCATGACTCATTTTAACTGTCAACACTTAATTCAAAAATCTGGTATCTACATTAAGAAGCACTATTTCGACTGATATCATAACTGTGAGAATAGCTCAGTCAGGAAAGAATCTACACCTTAGTGAACAGTGTGACCTGAGTTCGATCCCCACGATACGGGATTCTTTTTGTGAGTTGTTTGGAATTGTTTCACTATGTCTAAGAAAATAAACCACAACGTTACACTGCGACGACGTAAGCAACTGATTAGATCTACAATAGATTCATCGAGTAACGATTCATCATTAGACAAAACAAACTCGGACATACACGCAAGAAGTCTTGATTTATCTACGGGTATAAGCAAAAATGAATTAGATGAAATGAAGGTGGAAATACAACAACTAAAAGAACAATTTGAACTAACACAAAATGAATTGGATAGGGTGATATGTGATAACAATGAACTCAAAGAAACCATATTACGACAGCAAATTTATATCAACACATTGAAAGATCTTTGTACTAGTCCCACAAAGTCGCAAAGACAGAAATTATTTTCTGCAAGAAAAAAGAATAGACGTTCCATTACGGATAGTCAACGTATTGCATCACCAGCCCAAGAACAGTCTTCCAGTAGCAAAGAACAAGACTGCGTTGAGAGCCCAAATATGTTATTAGATTCACCTATTTTTGATAAATCACCTAGATCAGTGTCTGTACCAATATACGCCGACAAGCAAACGCAGACCGAAGAATCTGAATCTTCTGAGCACAGTATTTATGAAGAAAACGAGACTAATAGCCACAAGAAGACACTACAAGATCATCGAATAACTACAAAATGTAATAGAAAGAAAAGAAAGCTATGCGTTCTTAGTAACTGCAACCACAGAGGTACACTAGAAGTATTAGAAAATACCTTTGGCCGACACTTTGATTATTGTCATTACTTGTCACGTAATAGTTGTATAAAAGACATTATTTCTAATATAGAGATTAAATTACAGCATTATAGCTTAGATGACTACTGTATCATTATGATTGGCGAGCAAGATTTTAAAGGTACCGGGGAATCAATTCAATTAGTCAGGTTATTTAGAGAATCACTTAAAACTGTAACTAACACAAATGTTATTATATGCTGCCCAACTTATGTACAAGGGGCTCTGATACACAATTATAAAGTAGAAATGTTTAACAGATTACTTCACATGGACATCGAAAATCATAATTATGCTTATTTTTTTGACAGTAATTTTGACCTATCTGATGAAACATTCTCATATAATACGGGCAAACTAAACAAACTCGGACAAAAACGCATTTATGAAAGTATATTCCGTCGCATACTTGTTGATATTGAGATCTATCCAGGTGATTATGACTATAACTGTGACTTTCCAAAATCACCAAAATATACCCAAAAAACTCTTTTTCGTCCCATTACATAGAAAGGCTGCTGGTAGTAATGACAATCCTAAGAAAAAACAATTTATACTATTACATCAAAACATAGCTGGAATCTTAAATAAAATTGATGTATTTGAGATCACAATTACTAACTTGGCAAATCAGATTGGCGATATAGATTTTATTTGTCTGAGTGAAACTTTTATAAAATCAGGGCATGAAAGCAATCTGGTTCTTACACACTACAACTTAGCTGCCAGTTACACAAGACACAGTAAGAAACGCGGTGGAACATGTGTTTTAGTGAAAAAAGGTCTAGTTTTTAATCCTTTACCGATAACTGATGAACTTGCCATTGAATTTTGCTTCGAATGCTGTGGTATAGAAGTATTGAGTCATAATTTAATCATAGTGTGCATTTACAGAATTCCAGATTCCGATGTGTATATATTTTTTACAAATCTTGAATTACTGTTATGCAATCTAACCCGCAATGCTAAAAAACATATTATTTTGTGCGGGGATTGGAACATAGATATATTAAAAGATAACAAATATTCAAAAGAATTAACATCATTACTAAACAATTTTAACATATCACTACATGTTAAGATGCCTACTAGGAAAAATACTAGCATAGATCAAATAGCCAGTAATGTTCCCACACTTGACATAAAATGCAATATACATAACTTAGCTCTCTCCGATCACGATACCGGACAATCCTTAACTTTTTACGTTCAAGAGATGAATAACAATAAATCAAAGGCTATACAATTCTGGTATGATATGAAAAGAGATTACGATAAGAGCAACATAACTAAATTTTTAGATTGCCTAGCAGCCTTAAGTTTTAGTGAAATATATGAAGAGACAGACTGCGATAAAGCATTTAATTTATTTCACGACTTGTTTACGCTCTTCTATAAATTGTGTTTTCCCGAAATGATCGTCAAAAAGAATAATAAACCTATTAAAAACAAATGGCTAAGTAAGGGTTTAAAAATATCATGCATAAAGAAGAGAGCTTTATATTACACATATCAACACGATGCTTTAAGCAAAGGTTACCATAAGAAAAAATATCATAACTACACTAAGATATTAAAAAAATGCATATCAAAATCACAGCAAATAAATAACAACATTTTTTTAAATAATGCTAAAAATAAATGTAAAGCGACATGGTCTATCATAAAAAATAATTCAAATAAATCAAATAACAACAACTACATAAATGAATTAATAATTGGTGATAAAAAAATTACTAATCCTGATGACATATGTAACCAATTCAATAATTATTTTATCGAACTGACGCAAAAATCTGACTACAATAATTATAACTTAAACAACATTGACATTGACAATAACACAAATACTTTATTTTTGACTCCTGTAAATGAAATTGACATTATTAAAATTATTAGTTCATTAAATAACACAAATTCAACCGGATATGACGAAGTAACTACTAAAATAATAAAATTAAGTGCAAAAATTATAGCATTCCCACTGAGCTATCTAATAAACCTCTCATTTGAACAAGGAATCTTCCCAATGAGACTTAAAAAGTCTATAATTAAACCACTATACAAAAAGGGTAATTGTTCTGATATGAGCAATTATAGGCCTATTACACTAATCCCAATCTTTGCTAAAATTTTTGAAAAAGCAATGCATGGCAAGTTGGATAGCTTTGTAACTAAACATAACCTAATCGTGGAGAGTCAATTTGGGTTCAGAAAAAACCGTTCAACAACTCTAGCCTGTTTTGCCTTAGTAAAACTAATTACTGAAGCTCTTAATAAAAAAATGTCTTCACTGTCGGTATTCTTGGACATGAGCAAAGCATTTGACTTTGTCTCGCATGAACGACTACTACACAAATTAGAAAAATATGGAATAAGAGGCCAGGCGCATGACTGGTTTAAAAGCTATTTGTCTGATCGCCAGCAGCGAACTGTTATTTCTAGAATAGAAAAAAATACTAAGAAAACATACTGCTCAGAATTAAGAATTAATAATTCTGGCGTTCCACAGGGAAGCATACTCGGTCCGCCGCTATTCCTTTTATATATAAATGACCTCATCAAATGCTTAAACTGTGAGTGTATCCAATTTGCTGACGACACCACTTTGACGATTAAATGTACCAACAAAACTGACATAGAAACTGACACTAATATTGAATTAATTAATGTAATAAAATGGCTAGAAGACAATAATCTTCAAGTTAATATTAATAAAACTAAATTAGTACAATTCCAAACATGCAACTCGTCAGCAACACCAATTACAATTCGACACGACAATACAATTTTGCAACCACAACCATCGGCTTTATTTTTGGGTATAATAATAGACAACAAACTGAATTGGAAGGAACATGTAGAAAAAGTATGCAGTAAGCTTGATAAGTTTGTATATGCCCTTCGCAAGTTAAGACTAGTGTCCAGCAAGCAAACAGTCCTAAATGCTTATCATGGGTATGTTTCGTCAGTACTGCGTTATGGTCTAGTTATTTGGGGCAATTCTGTGGACGTAGACAGAGCGTTCAAAGTTCAAAAAAAGTGTATCCGAGCCATGAGTGGAGCAGAATATTTAGACCACTGCAGGCCATTATTTAGAGAGTTAAAAATCCTCCCACTCCCGTGTCTGTATATTTTTGAGGTTTGCTTATTTGTAAAGAAATACCCTCATTTATTCTCTTTGAATGAACAAGTCTCAGAAAGATTAAATAAAAAAAATGCTGGAAAACTGTTGGTTCCTCTTCAGAGATTGCATTTATATAGTAGAAATGCCAGCTGTATGACAGTAAAAATATATAATAAATTACCCCCCGAATTCAGAATGCTACCAGTTGATAAATTTAAACGTAAGATGTTTGCATGGCTCTTGGACATGTGCTTTTATTCGGTTAATGAATTCCTAAATCACAGTTTTTGACATTATTATTATTTTGACATTCTATTTAGTAATTTTTGACATTATATATTTTTTTTTTGACATATTTTTTTTTTTACATTATTAAAACTGACAATTTTATTTTATTTTATTCTTACTTTTTTTTTGACGTTACATTTTTATCAATATTTTGTGTATGTACCTATTGACTTGTATTTTTGTTTTTAATTTTTTTGGTTTTGAGTACTTGACATAAATATACTTGTGTGATAGTTTTGACATTCCATTTCATTGTAATAATATAATTAATGTAGGTAACAAAATTGTGCTAAATAAATTTTAATTTCAACAATGTTTCTACACCGGCAATGGTAGTGTACGTGAGACGTTTTTAATATTAAGTTCTTGTATGTACCGTATACTTGGAAATAAATGGATTATTATTATTATTATTATTATTATTATTATAACTTTGTAATTTTTCATAACACAGTTTTGAATTTTGTACATAGATTCTTTACATAAAAATATAGACAGGTGTTTCAAGTTTTGCATATACTAAAAATAAAATTGTATATACATGGTATTAGAGACAACAATATGAATCTATTAGTTAGACCGTTCCCAATAGAGCTCGCAGCTAACAGGCCTTTCCCCCGACTTAATCTCACCTCCACAGTTGATAAACATTTCCTCCAAGACTTAACAAGGAAATTAGTGTAATTGCAGTAATTACGGCAAGTGGGTCGCTGGTAACAAGTAAGCCTACACCGGACCGCACGCGCGCCGCTTCGGTTCCCGGGCACGACACGCTTAATCAACGAGGGTTTTTGAACTTTGTGGGTAGTTATATTGTTTACATCCTTATGATCTACGAGAAAATCGACCGTAATAATGTTAACGTTTTTGAGTAGTCGAGTCTTATTGAGTTGCTTATTAATATGGCTGCTGACGTTTCGTTTTTAAAAGTTCGGTGTTACTAATGGTGATTCTGTTCTACGTTTTTGTTACTGCAGCCACTCTAGGCGCGAATTTGCGGACGGCGAGCAATGGGTGGCTCACAGTTCGTCTATCCGGTAAGGACCGAACCACGCGAGTGTTCTACCCGCCCCAGAGCAAAACTGTATCCCAGCAGAGCCGATGCTCCCCAGGAGAATTTCTGTAAAGGAAACCTGTAGTCCTAGAACGCAAAGGGCTACTGAAGGATAAGGGTGTAGTTTTAGTTAGTAAAAGTCTGAAGTACCCTCGCACTCCACACTAGAACCAGAGAATCTTATCTGTCAGACGATAACACTCTGATGGAACCTTTCTTTTTTCTAAACAATACCAGTTTCTGAAAGAAAAAAAAAACTGCGAATTTAGGTTGTTTTTTGTATGTTTACTGTTTGGTACATTTTCTGATTTCCTATAGCTCTCGGAAACCTATATACGAGTAGTTTAACAAATTAAACGTTTTCGTGATCCTTATTAGGATTATATTAGGCTGAATTTATTACGCGGGCTTGCGGACAGTGAGCAACGGGTAGCTCACTGTCCGATCGTCCGGTAACTGTCCGGACCAAGCCCAAGTCGTCGACGGCGCGCACTGTTCCCGTGCGCCTCAAGGAGTTGTCAGCAACAGCAGGGGCCCAGCCGGGTCGAAGCCTACTGGGGCCAGGGTTATCCGAAAGGGCGCTCGAGCCCCGGTATGAAGGCTAGAAGGAACGGGGTGGGTCTTTTAGTCAGTAAGAGTCTGACACTATCTCCCGCTCCGCCCAAGGGCGGGGGATGTCAATGCATGATTTTTTCCCAGCATAAAAAAAAGGCTGAATTTATTACCAACAATTTATTTAAACACAACAACATTGTCCCTTGTTTAGTATCCAGTTACTTCTTCTTTAGTTAGCTCTTGATATATTTGTGGTAATACTGTCATAGTTCATAGAATATCAGTAGTAGTTTAGACTTCCACCACACTCGCTTGACTCATCATATTGTTCCGACCTCGCTGTTCCATCAATCGTCATCAGCATTTACCGACAAGCTGCTGTGATCTTGATCCATGTCAAATAATGAGTTTCCAGGTCAACCGGAGTGGTTCTAGGTAACCGGGGAGACCACCACGTGCACGTGTTTACTCCGCGCGCCTGCTACTCATCACGGTTTTGACACATCACACGATCCATCAGCATCCACCAGATGATGTAACTGATGAGAATTTTGCAGACAAAACTGTAGCTAAAGTCTTTGGTGATATAGTTGAGATTTGAATGGATTGGATTAGGGAGTTAAGCGGTATTGGAAATGGTGTTGCTGTAAATTAGTTTATTCTAAACTGTATTAGGTAGTATTAGGATGGTGTTGATTTTGAATTTTGTGCGTATAACGGTAAGGTTGATAATAGTTTGGAAGGGGATGTTATCATACGATAAGAAGTTAGTAAAAATGTAAGTAATATAAGTAAAGGGCGCGTGATCTGTGAGATCAAAGCGGTTGTGATCAATCCGCCGATGTGCGCGGGAGTGCGCGCGGATGCTCTTGATCGTTTCGCTTTTGATCCAGCTGATTGCGTCATTACGAATTATAATCATGATTCAGTGGTTATTAATGATGTCGTGTAGCCGATAAGCTTAGTGGTTATTAGACTCATTTAGTTTTGGGATAATGTCAAATCAGATTTATTTGATTTATCGGTTAAAAATGAGCAGTCTTAATTAGGTAGAGCTAGAAATTATTCAGAATTGGAAGACTACGTGGTAAGTGATGACTGAAGTAGAAAATATTTTGCGTTTCAATGTTTTGAAATGCATGCGTGAACTTTCACAGACACAGCGTAGTACAAAACAATATGTTAGCTTGAGTTTAAAGAAATCCAATATAAAAGAATCAATAATAAATTTCCTGCTCCTGAAACATGTGTAAAACGATCAAGTAGTGGCGCGCGCGCATGCCCCCGATCGCTTTGATGTGGCCGGTGTTTACGCGGGCGGCGGTCTGTGTTTGCTATTAAACAAACCCACTCGTGTCGGCCAACAACCAACACTGGCGAGATGTTGGCCCAATGTTCTCCTGGGGAGAAATGGTGAGATTGAACTTGGAAAACGGAAGTAGGTGTGTATGTATCAGTAAGAATACCACTTACAACTAATACGATATTTTTAGGGTGAGTTGCACCATTTAACTATAACGATAACCAAACCATAACTAGCCGTGAAACGGCCGCCTATTGGTCAATTCGACGATTTGACAGCTGTTGTTATCATTATAGTTCAAACTTCAATAGTGCAACTCACCCTTAGTCTTCCAGTAAAATGCGATTTTTAGTAGTGAGTGCTGTAACTTAACTGTAGCCCGACTGCTTGGTGGATTAAAAAAAAAAAAAACCGATAGAACCGTCTAATAAAACGTATAAAAAAATAATCATAAAAACGAAAATACATGATTTCGAACGAAAATCCTTAGTTGTTCGGTAGTAGTTAACTACCGTACAACTAAGGATTGGGATTCCCTACCGGAGTCTGTGTTTTCACATAGCTGCAACCTGGGTGTCTTTAAGTTAAGAGTGAATAGGTTACTTCCAGGTAATGCCGCTGATGACGTGCTCCATCGTCGGCCACCATCCATCAGGTCAGACAATAGCCAAGCGCGTGCTTATCAATAGTACCTACCTAATAATAAAAAAAATCTGCATTAAGACATTGCAGAAATAGCAGTACTTGTCATATTATTACAAGCATAATTTTAATTTGTTTGTATAAAATAATCTAATACCTCGTTGAATACCATGCTTGTAACTCACAGTACTTAGTAGTACATCTCCTAAGTTTCTTAATAAAAGTCTATATTCATTCCTTCCTTAGGTGAATTCAACACGAAAATTTATAATCACGGTAAGCTTGTTGCATCATATCGCCTTATTAATCCAAAACAGCTTAGGCGAAATCGAACCGAATTTAGAAAAGCTCTGCAAGAAACCGTTTGGTTCCAACGTTGGATGTTGGTGGTGCGGGCTTGGTGTTTATTACAGCATTCGTTCGGTTTGGCCCAATGAGCGATATTGTGTGTAAACAACACCGTTCTGCTTCCATGTTGGGGCTGCCGCAAGCTATAGGCGATAGCAGACATTAGGTTCTTTTCTCATCTTACTTTAGTTTAATAGTTTATTTGGGAATGAGTTGCCTGTTGTAGTATTAATATTGTAATGGTCTGTTAGTGACGAAACGAGTCAGACGCCTATCGCAAGAAAGCAAGGCCTTTGCCCAGAAATGAGAAAAAATAAAATCAGTTACGACTAAGAGAGTCTATTTGGATCATCGACGAGGCTGAATAGTCTATAACTTTAGATTTACAACAAAGTAAGTAATCTACAAAAATGGAGTTCCAATTCCAATCATGTGCTGGAGGTTTCTGATATTCATGCAGCAAATAAGGAAGCTTTTCTGGTAACTCCTAGTTCTTATAGTCCACTACCAATTTTTTGTAGTGAGACATCCTCAAATAACTTTTCCTGCTCTGGATGTGATAGGACGTGCCAGATTTTTACTGAGTAAAACCCACTTGTATTCCTTCAGTGGATCTTTGTGTCCCAGGGTCACAGTAACTTTTTCGAACATTCCCGCTGCACTACCACTTCATTAGTATTGCAGGAGTACACAGATATTGAAGTTTACATTATATTATCTACTATTTCTTCTGAATCTACTTCTCGCTATGTATTTCTGACTACATTTTCTAGAATTTTGGATTAAGATCAAATTGTGTGCAGGATCAGGATAGTCTCGTCTATAATTCAAAATTATGCGAGTTTGATTGACAGAGATGCATTCGTTTAACTAAAATCAAATACAATAATTAGTAACTTGTCTGTTCTTCCGCGCAAATATTCCAATTGCTTCAAATTTCAACTTGGCTTCTTCCATCGTCAAGACTCCTGGTTACCTCGCTACCGTCTCCAACTTGAGGCTCGTCGGCACCGCGCACTTTACTTTGAAGTGCCCTCGCGTTATTTACGAACTGTTTGTATATTTTCATATTTGCGGCCAGCACATCACCAGCCGCGAGCCCATCGCCACAATGAACTGTGAACTGTTGCCTCGCATTTATCATTACCTATCGACCGAGCACGGGATACAAGCATTTTATTTTTTGATTTAGGATTCGTTTTATCGCTGTTTGAGTTCTTAGAAGACTTGGGATTGTGTTGTTCTTCAGCAGCTTGTTGTGGAGTGATTGTACTGGTATTGTTAGTTTCGTTTGTATCATAGATCGCTTTATGAATTTTCACATGAAACTATTGCTTTCAGGCTTTGTAGGAATCAGTGTTATTATCAACAGTCTTTGAGTTGGTGTATGGTCCTTCAATAATAATTATTTTCCTGGTTGGTACGGGTTGTTTGGTATCTCTTCGTTTGATTTATTATTAATTAACTGTTAGGTTAGGTTTTATAAACCTCCTGATTTGATATGGATGTTTAAGTGTGAAGAATTGACAGAATATCTACAAACAACTTTCGCTTTGTTTTTATTATGCATAGGTTCGCGTTTGAACACTGTCTCACCTGATGGTAAGCGATGATGTGGCCGACGATGGAGGACGCTTGCCTAGAAGTAACCTATTTCTACTTCTTGACTTAAATACTCTTAAATTATAGCTATCAGGAATCCCTCTTTTTAATATTAGTAGTTCTTTTTTGTATCTTTATAATTATTTTTTCATGGTGAGCTTTTCCTTGACCACTCATGATGAGGTCAGCAATAAAACAAGGAAGAGAAGAAGATTACATACTTAATGTGAAATATTTTTTCATACTCGATTGAGTGTCACTGAAGTATGAAATCTTTATTTTGAACATTTAACACACACAGTAACAGACCAGACCAGATATATTAGTTGTATAAACACTGATCAAATAGAAATAAAATGAACATTTTACTCCTAAACTAAGTAAGATAAATACTTGTAAGGGCCAAGTTCCTCCTTGGAGGTCATCAAGAATAAAGTGTTAGGTACATACAATTAAGATAGCCTTTATACTTAAAGACGGGTAACAGTATTGGGAATATTATTGAGATGATTCAGTATCTGATAGTTTTTCTCACTTCGCTTCATATCAAGGCAGATTTAACACGTACCAAAGACATGCGATTGAATCCATACATCGTATGACTCACTCGTGTCATGACAATTATAATGTACGCGCTCTAATCCCGTTAGTTTCCGTTGTAAGGTTTGAGGGAATTAATTCAATATTGCTCACGCGCAGCACTGGCGCCGCGCGGAAGCCTCGCAGGACTCATTACCATAAGCTTGATGCTCATAATTATTGATGTTGCTGTTTATGTGGCTTTCAATTGTGTAGTGGTCGCAACTTCTGTTAAACTATGTATCTTATGGTTTTAGCAAATATTATTTTTATACTAATCTTTTTAGGTTTGCATACAGACTCATCATTTCCCTAGCCTTTTTTCCAATTAGCTTTGGGTCGACTTCCAGCCTAACCAGATGCGACTGCATACCTGAGTTTTACATGGAGGGATTGCCTATCAGACCTCCATATTTATTTATTTATTTAACACTTTATGCACATGGGTACAGAGGCAGACTTAATGCCTTAGGCATTCTCTTCCAGTCAACCTTTGGGTGATGCGGAGAAAAAGTAGTGGTAGGTGCAATAAAAGAGTGAGAAAAACCTGGTCCATAACCCGGTTACTGAGCAACACGATACTCCTTGGATAGATTGATTTAAATTTTCTACGGATGACAATTGGGACCAATGGCTTTAGGTGCTTTACGAGGCACGGGGTGTGTATCTTAGATGAACTTAGAAAGGCAGTTATGAATTGAAAAATCCACTTTGGTGCTTGCCGGTTTAGAACCCTTTCAACCTAATACATGAGAGGCTGTCGCTTTAAATACATGGCCATCACGACATTTGCATACAGACTGAGATTTGAAAAAACTGCAATAAATTCTACCGGCTTATCTCCCATCAGTTCTATCTTGTGTATTCGCTGGTGAATCAGTACCAATATTATTGACCAAGTAATCTATATTCGTAGAGATTCGAGTACCCACACATATTATTATATCATCAGTAAAAGCCACTATTTACATCGAGTACGAAACAGAAACCACCAGAACCAATAGCAGACCATCAAAGAGACTTTTGATATCGTATTAATCATAAACAAAATTGTTTATGGAAACCAAAAAATCATAATAATGTATTTGAATGAATATTTTTTCAAATGCACACGCTTTTGCGTCGTAAATCTGTCAATACAGAGGAGGATTTCAGCGTGTAATGATGAATGTTTCCAGCGATCAAAGGGACGTTTGAGGCCGGATGCGCGGGCGCAGATACCCAATCAAATGATGACCGAGTGGGGCAAAGTTAGGTTAGGCTACGTGAGAATATGAGTAACAGAATTAAAAATATGGTAAGGCTGAAAAAATTGCCAAAAGACAAGAATTAAATACAAAACCTGGCCTGTTACTGTTTGAAAGAGCGATCACAGCGTTGGACCGCAAACGTCAACTGAAGGAACTTTGAGGGTTTTAATCAATAAAAGCTTGACATTCTCGCTCCACCCTGAGTGGGAGAAGCTATTTGATCCTACCCAGAGAAACACTTGTTGTAGGTATGTATGGCAGGAGCTGAGTAGAGTCAGCAACACAAGGAGAACAGTGACAGGATTTGAGAGAAGACTAAGTCACAGTATGCTACCAATTCAGTCGGTGCAACTGATTTTCTTCTGCTATATTTCTTTTAGTATTGTCCTTCGAAGAATTGCCAAACCTAAATGGTAAAGGGCAAGGGAAATGCTTGCAGAACAGATGGTCGAGGGGGCTGAAAGGTTGTAGAGTGGTGACCGGATGACACAGCGTTGGGAAGCCTCAAGGTGGACCGACTACTTTGTGAGGGTCGCCGGGTTTCGATGAATGCTAAACGCTCATGGCCGGTAATTGTATCAGATGTCTATCGGCTGAAATGATGGTGAGGATGATTGTCGTCCACCAAAGTGACCACACATTTTCATACTGCTTACGACAAAGGAGGTTCTGGAAGATCAATATTACGTTATCCAAATCCAAGCTAGTGTGACATAATCAATGGCATAACGTAAGCTACAGCTGTTTCCATCGCAGCATATGATTTGTGGTCCGCGGTCTATGCGCAGAACACGATGTTACATCCTATTTGACGCTGTAAACTTTAGCAATCCGCATGGCTTCGTGCGGTTTTATAATTAGACGTGTTTTGGTCAGCTTGCGAATGTGGAGTATTAAATATACTTGCTATAAAAGTTACATCTGGTGTTGACTAGTTGGCAAAAAAGCTCTCGTGTTACATGATATTTGTTGATCGAAGTTTTGCTGTTTAATGCTGTATTGTCTACCCTTCAAATGAATCACTGTTCAATGTTTTGGTGAATGACGAATTTAGAGTATGTGCATTTGTGTTTCACACGCGGTTCAGAAAGATGTCGGCAAAATGACGGGGCCCACAAGAGCAAATGACGGAGTTCACTAGAGCAAATGACGGAGTTCACTAGAGCAAATGACGGAGTTTACTAGAGCAAATGACGGAGTTCACTAGAGCAAATGACGGAGTTCACTAGAGCAAATGACGGAGTTCACTAGAGCAAATGACGGAGTTCACTAGAGCAAATGACGGAGTTCACTAGAGCAAATGACGGAGTTTACTAGAGCAAATGACGGAGTTCACTAGAGCAAATGACGGAGTTCACTAGAGCAAATGACGGAGTTTACTAGAGCAAATGACGGAGTTCACTAGAGCAAATGACGGAGTTCACTAGAGCAAATGACGGAGTTCACTAGAGCAAATGACGGAGTTCACTAGAGCAAATGACGGAGTTCACTAGAGCAAATGACGGAGTTCACTAGAGCAAATGACGGAGTTCACTAGAGCAAATGACGGAGTTCACTAGAGCAAATGCCAGCTAGGGCTGCGGGATTGTTAGAAAGAGTTAGCGTGGTCCTGGATCACAAAAGGCAACAGAAGGAACACAGGTAGAGTTAGTAGTTATTAGAGTCTGACACTTCCTTTCGCGCCACACAGAGGGGAAGAAGTTATTTGATGATTTGTCTTCGTAGTTTTGTGTGCAGGAGATACACTTTACTAAGCACACACACTTTACTTAACTACTACTACTCTACTTTACTTAATAAAGTTTATATCACTTCAGAAAAATTACAGCTTCATGCATGTCAATAGCCAAGGTCTTGCAACGACTTCAGCGTAGTTGAAGACCTGGGCGCAACGCTAAATATTTATGCGTCAGTATTGCCATTATTCCCTCCTTTTTCCTACCCCAAAAAAGGGCCTCTATGCGTTCATTTTTCAGGATGATTTAATGCTACAGTAGCGTCATCATAAACAGCTATTACTCACAACACGAATCCAGTCACATCAAGAAACGGCAGAACAAAATCACTCGTACAATCCACGTTTTGATATAAAAATCATAAAGCTCGTAGTTGTGAGCGGAAACCGTTGTTTACTCGAAACAGGTGTAATTAAATCATTACAGGAAGTACCCGCGGCCGCTCTGTTCGTACGTTTACACTAGCGTCCTTTGACGGCGCCGTTTGATCGCTCGTATTACTTTCAGAGTTTAACTGTGCTTTTATAGAGTCGGCAGCGTGCCCTGCGGCCGAGAGGACTTCAAATGGGGCTGTTTTAGATAAGAAGATATAGATTTGGAGTTAACTCAATGATAGCGTCAAAATGTTCATTTAACTGGCCTGTCGGTCTTGTGGTCGTAAGCACGACTGCTGAGCGTGGGGTACTTGGTTCGATTCCCGGGTCGGACAAAAATAACGAATTACTCTGTGGCAGCCTGCAGTTCTGGAGTGGCGACCGTGCACCGGAAGACGCAGCGTTGGTAAGCCACCCACAAGGTGGACCGACAATCGACATGACAAGGTGAGAGTCACGGGAATGCGATGGATGCGATGGATGCGAGACGTACAGAATCGTTTGTTGTGGCGACACTTGGAGGAGGCCTATGTCCAGCAGTGAACGTCTTTCGTCTAAAATGATAATGATGAGTCCAGAGTTTCGAAGTTGGCTGCAGGATTATGCGAAAGAGTCAACGCTGCTCTGGAACGCAAATGGCAACTGCAGGCACACAGGTGGGTTTTAGTCGGATAAAGTCTAACAGGGAGTGTTAGATTCGCTCCACCCAAAGTAGCAGTTATTTGATGATTTCCTTCTCTGAACACCAAGAATTTGTACCTTATTGTGTAATATGATTTAGCTGCAAAACGTTCACTACTTAAAGCATAAGACTATACTCATTCTATCAGTAGATATCAACTTCAAAACAGCTGACTTATGGCGAAGATATTTTTTTTTTTTTTTTTCGAGATTTTTTTTTAGCTTTAACGTCCTCAGAAACCTTAATTAAAACAATCCAGGCAATATTACGTCCGTCGGGACTCAACACAAGAAAATATTTCTGTATTTATTTATATCTAACTACAAAAACCCAATCAAATCAAACGGTTATCTTAAGTCAGTTTTCCGCGCGGGTGCGTCTGCGCATGTCACGCGTGTGACGCACTGACGCTAGGCACCAAAAAACCTGACGAGGGTAGGCAGGACTGATCGATCTTATAGTTAAAGCATATGGGTAGTGTGGATGTGTTAATATCTGGCAATGGGACACTGCTCATTTTTCTCTAGTTATAAGATTTTTTAATTGCACTGGTTATGACTTCTGTATTGGTGGTGCGCTCATAAACATGTAAACTTACATGAACAAGACACCTAGACCTCGAACAAGTACTTTTTATATATAATCGAACCTGCGATAGTACACAGCGCAGCATCCAATCGCCCAACCACACCACAAATCAACACTAACTAACTTGAACAAAATCATCATCATTATCATTTTACTCCAAAAGCCACAATTGGACATAGGGCTGCATGTCGCATCCATCGGACTCCCGCAACCAACACCAGGTGGTCACCAAGTGGTCCACCTTATTCTCCCAACGCTGCGTCTTTCGGTACGTGGTCACCACTCCAAAAACTTTAATTGGAAACAGCATTCTGTTAGGTTTTAGATAAACATAGTTTATATAGGTCTTCAAAATCTTTTTGAACTGAAATTCCTACCTTAGCATCGGCTAAATATCTAGTTAAAATCCAAACTAATATTATAAATGTGAATGTAACTCTTTCTGTCTGTCACGCTTTCACAGCATAACTACTGTACCGATTTTGATAAAATTTGGTAGGAAAGAAGCTTGAACTCCAAAGTTAGAGTTAAGCTACTTTTTATCCGTCTTCGGCTTCGACTTCGCCTTCAACTTCGGGTCCGCAATAACCGACATTCACGTGGACGAAGCAGCTAGCAGAAGCTAGTCTGTATATACTATTTTATATATAATATTATGAAGAGGTAAAGTTTGTTTTTTTGTTTGTAGGAAGTAATCTCTGAAAGTACTGGTCCGAATGCAAAATTTTTTTCATCGATAGAAAGCTACTTTATTCCTGTGAAAGAAGCTATATTTTATGTAAGTACGCGGGCAAAGCCGCGGGCAAAAGCTAGTACGTACCTTTGACAGTGTACCTCGGTCGTGTTTGTCAGCACAGCTATTATGTCAAATTACTAAAATATTTGCATCAATCTTATACCTTTTTATTCTCAGAAATTTGTTCTAAATACTTATATTTAACAATGGCGTGTTATTAATAAAGTATTTAGTAGATGTGTCGTGATAAACGGACGGAAGCCGCGTCCGTTATTTCAGAATATAAATATTTTCGTGGCGGCTTGATGGATCGGTCGTCGATTCGCTTCCCGAGTCGGGCTAATCTTGCTGTTTATCAATATTATTGTGTTTTTTTTTTCGTTATTTTTTATTACAAGCTTTTGTGGTGTAAAAATGTGGGAAATTATTATGCAAACTAATCCAAATGTTTTCTAATATTTCTTTTATTTTATCAGGCATCTGAAGGACCCAAAAAAAAATTCGAGTATCAAATCAACTGACTTGTGTTTATATCTTAAAATTGTATGTCAGTGTGTTCGTCATAAAAGGCCTGTTTTTAAAGCTTATCATACTCATATAATACCTGCTCAAGAATCTTTAGTCTAAACTAAAATTATTGATTGCGTTGTGTTATGATCTTTTGTTTCTTTAATGTTAGATCTAATCACGTCTTCAGAACTTCCCTAGTTCATTAACTTATATGTCGCATACCTATCTATTAAAAAAGGAGTTTACGTTCTTCATTTTGCAAGATAAACTCCCTACAAAACTGAAACAACTCCTGAGATACTAATTTTTTCTCTAAATATACTAAAATAATCACTACGGGAAATATTTTTCCTGAAACCATACAATTATAATACGAAAACTCTCCGTTTGAAAATACAAACAAAAAAATATAAAACAAAAACAATTAAAAAAGTATGTTCGACCGTGACAGGACTCGAACCTGCAGTCTTCGGATCCGAAGTCCGACGCCTTATCCATTAGGCCACACGGTCACATGAATGGAGGCTGTATTTCAGGCAGTGTTTCAGGAGGCAAGTCTGATCTAGTTCGGGAAAGGGGCGGTTTTCTGTCTCGCTTGCTCGGTGCGATTATTTTGGCTTGTAGAGGATATAATATATTAAGGTATGCTTTAAAGCCTTTTTACGTGTTTGTATTTTGGTAATTTCCATGATATCTACTGAAGAACAGTATTATTAGGTTAGGGACTTATATTTTTTCTGTAACTAACAAATAGAGTAGGTACTTTTATAAATTCATATTTTTTTTTATTATTTAACGATCGATGATGCTATGTCCACAATCAAAATTTTTTTTAGGTGGGAAAATCATCTAATGACATCCCCCGCTCTTGGGCGGAGCGGGAAATAGTGTCAGACTTTTACTGACTAAAATCAACTCCTGTTTATAATTGTCTTTTGTACCGGGCCGAATCTTCCTTTCAGTAACAAATCCTTGGCCCCAGTAGGCTTCGACCTTGCTGGGCCCCTACGGTTTACTGACAACTCTTTAAGGCGCGCGTGGAACAACACGCGCCGTCGACGTTTGTATTGAATACTGTGTTCACATTTTAGTTAGGTTAGAAGTTACTCTTCCTACTGCCTTGTTTACTTGAGTCATGAACTGATGACCCTGTTAGTTAGACAGGAATATTTAGGCAATAATGTTTTACCAACATTTTTTGCCGGTTTGTCAATGGGAGAGATGTTGCTTCGGTGACGGAGCGTAGTCAAGTGTCGCTTGATCGCTTGGCTGCACAGTAGCGTTCAAAAATGGGCCGTCATGGCGCCCCTCCTAACCTCTGGGCTCTGATGATGTTTCTATTCACTTTTGACTCAATCAGAAGAGACAAAATAACTACGACAAAGTTCAGTGATGCTGTCCTTGTAGCAGGCGATACTCAGTATTAAAATATATACATATGTCACTCAGGAATAAAGCAGCTTTCTAGCGGTGAAAAAAATTTAGCAATCGGACCAGTACTTCCAGAGATTACCATCTACAAACAAAAAAACATGAAAACAAAAAAAAAAAAAACTTTACTTCTTTATTATATTAGTGTAGATGTAGATAGGCTCACGTTTGATCACCATCTCACCTGATTGGATGTGATGATGTGGCCGACGATGGAGCACGCTTGCCTAGAAATAACCGCTCTCAGATTGACCTTCCTAAGCACCTGGTGGCTCTAGGCCAGGGCATAGTTGGCATTAAGGCAAATTCGCCTCCGTCCATTTCACAATTTGAGCTGTGGAGCCTGTGGACCTGATCTGTCGATAGCGTTCTGTATCTTTGGAAGCTTGTTCCAAAATGTAGAGCTACCAGAATCATGTTGAACATCAACAAACTTTTAAAACGATATAATTTAACAATATATTAACAGAATACCATTTCATACGCTTGTCAACTTTACACAAGTCATTTCAATCAAAACCACTACCTTATACCTCACAAACTTAACCCTCTATCCTATATCAATGAGATAAAGTTCAAATTACAACAACAAACATTTTAAAAACTGCAAATGATATTGTTGTTCCCCAAAAACGTAATTTTATGATGAATCGATGGCTGATGGTTATCGGTATGACGGATAGATGTCGCTAGTGATGGACCGTGGCTCTTGGCTGATGGCTCATGGGTCATGCGGCTGTTCCTCGGGTTATGTATTAGTGTCGATGGAGAGATATTCATGGTAGCCGCACAGATGACGGCATAAGACAGTTGCTTGTGATAGCTTATCAAGTTCCCATCCGAAATTATTTTTCATTAGGTGGCCATGTCAATTTAATAATAATAATTACATTTATTGCTGAATATCCATTTTTGGTAAATAAGTACTGTATACAAACTGCTTAAAAACCTATGTTAGTAAAAAAGTGGAAGCGCCAATTAATTAAAAAGAAATAAAAAAGCAATTAACTGACAAATTTTTAATGACAGTCAATTATTACAATTATTATATATTGTTTATAACAGGGTTAGAAGAGTGGAAGTGCAGAGATCCGATGATTTCTCACTATAATATTATTTATTTGGGTTGACTTTAACATTTTGTCATTGTAAATTCAAAGTATGGGCATATCACAAATTACTCGTCAATTGTTTTAAAAACAAAACAAAGGACGAAACGATGACACTCATTGTTCTCTATGACTTAAAAATATTATTCGCATTGTGAACTTCGGAACACCAGACTGTGAGAAAATTGTCCGAAGTGTACTCTGTAGTTTACATATTTGACATCCATTTTTGTCCGACTAAGACAAGGAGTGTCTGAAAAATAAACTACCTAATTACAAGTTGCAAATGTTGATGTATTTTGTAAAATATTTCATGTTATTTGTTGCTGTGTCCGCTTTTGTTGTCTTGCAGTTTGAACTTCGTCTCAAGTAGGACGATTTTCACGCTAGTCTTGTTATGAAAGAAAAAAATAATGTTTTTACTCCGTGTTCTGTTAGTGAAGCATTATTTCTCGTTATTTATAAAGGTGAGTGAAGTAAAGATAATAACTTAAATTATGATCACAGTCTTGCACCGTTATTGTCTGTTCTGCAGACTTGACTATAATGTTATTGTTGTTCGCCCTTGTCGTACAAGGAATTGTATCACCTGGAACTCTATAATTTACTCATTAATATGTTTTCTAAAGGGCAAACATGAAACAAGAACCACTTTCACAATGTAGGTCAAGCTCCTACATATTAATTTTTGAAATTGTATTCCAATGTTTTGTCTTGAAACTAGAAGTTTCAAACTCTTTTCAAATACTCGCAATGTGTGTGTCTCTTACGCATTATTTAACTATTACATCATACGTGGCTGAACGCTACCAGTGCACGAACAAAACTTTCTCGAGAGAAAAAAAAAAGAAAAACCAATTCTGTATTCAAACTGTCGCGACTCGCGCTCGCGTCACTTATTGTCTCTGCCTAATAAATATGGCGGGTAATTTTGACAGATGGCGCGCGCTTCCCCGGCGCCACTGTTGACTACACTAGCTGTTGCTCCAACCCGCATTGTTCCACTTTTGTCCCTAACACGTTAGGAATTCAAAATAAATGAGCTGAGCTACTGATTTGAATGTCAATACTGAGTTAATACGGTAAGGTGTTGTCTAAAACCAAGTATGTGGTGGAGTGGCCCGGAGCCGTTTGGACGCACTCATTGTGCTTGACACATACATATTACAAACTTACGTGATTCATGGCGATGTTTCACTAAGTTTTTGTGTGTTTTATGACCTTTTTATTTGTGTGTTATTTAAATAATAATGTGCTTTAATTTATTTTAACGGTCTGCATCTTGGTGTGACTGAACTTTGTCTTAAGTTTCTAATGGATATAATTTTTAAATACTGACATATTTTAGTAGTAGCCGTCTGAATGTGAATTATTTCCATTTCAGTATTATAGTTCATTAAACATACAGTAGCAACATTTTTACATACGGCGCATAATTTTCCAATCAAAGTCGTTATTAATTGGAAACAACAAAAATATACACATCACATGCATTTTAATAAAACATTAAATGTAATCAATTCACACCCAATAGAATATCTGAACGCAATTACTCATTTGACAACCTTGCTTACAATTTTGACTTGTATCTTTATTTTTGAACGGACAAGGTTGAAAATCCCGTGGCATTTTCCTCTAACAGTAAAACGGAATAAAGGTAATTTCACACTGGTTCGATGCCGTGCCTGGCTGCAACAAATCGCGCGACAAAATAAGTTAGCGATCACACGCGGCGACGTTCATTACTCGCGAGATTTACGTGCCGAGGCGATTGCGAATATCTCGGCGACGAGATCGGATGTAATCGGACCCGATGTTTTAGGTAATAACTGCTTGCAACCTTTTTTTGTTTTGAATACCTTAATTGTGAATGTGTTGTTTCGTGTTCGAATTCGTTATTGAGTGTTGTTTTAATTGAGTTTTTGCGAGTGTTTTTATTGACGTTGGTGCTTTGTATTGAGTGATTGAAAAATTATTTATTTTATAGTGTACTTAGGTAGATTCAGAATATATTCAGCTAGAGAGGCACGAAAACCTGAAGATATTTATCTACCTACTACTTGAAGTCCTCTCAACCATAGTTCGGTCTTCGTTCAGAATTGTTTTTAAGTTCTCTTAATGATTTAATATTTTTCATAGTATTTATTAGTTTATTATTTTAGCATATATATGTATTTTATTTTTCCGTTTGAAGTTTCTGTTATTTGTTTATTGTGCAAACCTACCACAGTGTTGTCTTTTTTAACCCAAAGGCTGACTGGTAGAAAAAGGCATTTAGTACATAGGCGGACTACCACTACTGTACATGAAGTAAATAAATAAAAATTTTGAAGTTTTAATGAAATAGATTTTTGATGAATTATGTAATATTCCCCTACGGCGTAGACTGCTATGTGCTACGCCGTAGGCCTTTGTTACGCTACGGAATTTAGAAATATTTGTTCAGCCGCGATACTTTCTAATATTTAAATTGAATTTAATTTCTATAGAGTTCCATAGCCGACGGTAGAAAGACCAACATACGTGTAAGTTTGTGAGATGTAGAAAACATCAACATGTTCTTACAAATAGTTAAAGTAAGTCAGTAGACTGGAAGCCAATGTCGATATATTTAGGCATTTGTTTAGTTATACCTATAACATACATAATCAATCAGTCAATAATATTTCCTCTGCTGGGACTCAGGCTTCTTCTGTAAGAGAAAGAAGGAGGCCGTAATCGATCACGTGTGCAGGATGGTAAAACATATGTAAAAAAAAAATATTCTAGAAATCTGATTCTAATTGATCGTTTGAGAATTCAGTTTTGAAAAGAATGTTCATGGACTTTCTGAATGTACAGTTAGCGTCATTTTTCTGAAAGATTGACTTCTTGACATTTCAAAAGTGCCTGTGTTTTATTTGAAATAAAATGTTTTGAATCTTTTGACAGTAGTGGGCAACTACTGCTTCTTAGTTACACCTATGTCCTTATAAATGTGTTGTGTATGTATAAAATAGGAACGTTGGAAGACACCTAACAATAACATGCACATCAACACATGACATTGTCCAGTACGTCCGAGTGGACCGCCCGCGTCTCCTGCACAACGCCACAATTCGCCATGCAGCTCACACAGGAGCGACCGCTGCTCTCAACGATCCGAAGCGAATGTCTTTGATTTACTGCTCACGATATTCTAGCAGAGACAGCTCTTTTGTCACTGTTGTTCTTTGTTTCAAGTATAGATGGCGCTGATTTATCTCTGATTGTTAGTAATTTTCGTTTTTCGTGTTGAAATTAGCCGTGTAAAGTTTTCAAGTAAGTTGTAGACTGCATGAGATGTTTTTTTTATCATATCTTTATAAACTAATTTTCATTCTGAATCAATCACATTTTATTATTTGCTTCGCTTCGTTGATATGGACAAAAGTTTAACCATTTAAACTGAATTTAAAAAGATTCTTTTAATCATATAACTTCACATAGAGCATTTCTTTTTTTTTTCTATGCTGAGAGAACCTAGTAATTTGTTAAAACTGACTTGTAAAATACTTGTTAGTTTTGGTATTGCTTGTAGATTAGCTAATCGTAGAGTTTAATGATTCTCACACCTAAAGCGTATGTCTTTTTTTTATCAAAAGTGGAAAACTTTTCAACTCATTTACAAACTTAACACGATCCCCGTAAAACTAGACATAAGTCATTTAAAATCAGCAAGACATTCTCAATTAGTCATGCCACCGCTACTTGGGTGTCTGACTTAATGAATTTCATGCGACTAATCAGCATTACAGTTTTTGTAGATTTTGTCCAGAGAGCGCGCGTTCCGCCCCATTGTGCTACTTTACGACTTTTCTTTGACACATAGAATGCATAATTGGCGTGGAGCACGTTACAGCTCTGTGTGCCATAATCAGTAGCTTTTGTGCCCTCTATGGTAGCTGATGGCACCAGTGGGTGGGTATTGTAATACGAGAAATCGGAGCTTTATGCTCCTATTGTCTAAGAAACTTTTTGTCAGAAAAATTCGTGATTAAAAAGCCAAGCTTCTGTGTACAAAGAAAACGGTCATAGAATCACGTTTAGGTAATGCATTTTTTTTTGTTTATTTTTATGGAGCTATTTAATTTGCTCAGTCTTTAATCAATGTAAGCTAAAGCGTATCTAATGGGTTTATCAAGCGTAAAGGATTTTGTTGGTATCAAATATTATAATCTTCTATAATTTTATACCAAAAGTTTATTACAAACATCAACATACATAATATGTAGGTACTGTATTTTGAGGTAAGTCTAAATGGCATGCGTGGAGTATCTGTATAAATCAAATTGAATTGATGTCTGTTGATGTTGTGCAAAAATTTTAATCTTTAATTTAGAAATTTGCATTTTCGCACCTCATTAGTAATTAGCGATGATTTGCATGCAGCCTCCCATACATCAGCCCGCGCCTGCCGCCACGCACCACTGCCCACTAGACATAACTCAGCACTTTCCAGTCCTAACCGCGCCCGCGGCAACTACCGTCCTATTTATACACACATTATAATTTCCAATTTGAGTATGCAGATGCGAAAACAAAATCAGCAAAAAAAGGTGTGTCTCCGCGTCTCCGTGATTTACGTTGCCCCCTGCTTGCTCTCGTAACGAGGTTCGGACATTGTGCAAGGCTTTGGTACCCCGGGCCCGTTCGGGGCCCTACGGTGCACTGTACTGTTCGGGAGCAATGCTCTGTTTCCGGGACCCCGATAGCATTCAATCGTTCGTGGAACAAGCATTGTCTATGACAGCCTTTGACTCCTGATTGATGGATGAAAGGTGTGAGCTTCTGACAGAAGTGGTCGCTAACAGTGTGTTGTCAAAAGTTTGCGCGAAATACGGTATTTGAAAGTAATTGTAGTGCGATTGTCATTGCTTCTTTATCTTTTTCTTTTAAGTAAATCAGCTACTTATTTTGAGCATATTTGCACGGTAACTAGTAGCCTCCTACGGGAAACGTGTTCAGCCTGAAGATATTAGCTGCAAACCGCTACAAATCTCGAGAGAGATTATAGTATCTGTTACTGCATTGCAATTTTATAATTATTGACAGAAGCCAATAATTATAAATCTCGTTTAATCGTTTTACTTAAAAGCTTCTGTTGTTGTAGAAGCCTTATCTTAACGACTGTTAATGCACATGGCGACTTTACACAAATGCATTGTCTACACATTCAAATGTCCCGTATTATCATTGATTAATGGGAAACCCCATGAACGGAAGCCAAAATACTCCAAAAAGTCAACATCGCAACCATTATATAATTACTTGTGACTTTGTCGGCAGTTCTAGGAAGCAGTATCACATGCACCGGCCGCTGTGCGACGGCCATACATTAGGCATGCGCAGACGCCGCCTTTAAGAAAAAATCCGCCGATAGTTAGCCATGCACGCTGAACGGCATCACGGACAAAAATAATAAAAACATCACAGTCAAAATATACGTTGGCGTTATTGAAAAAAATTGTAAAAGAGATGTTGACTTTGTCTACTTTGTGACGTACCGCGGACCACTGTCCACTTTCTTTGGATTAAAATGTAATGTTTAGTGTAATGTGTTAGGGTATATTTTACGTTGACAAACCCGGGGCGTCAAATATTTTTTTCCTGTTGGATTCGAGCAAGGGCGTGGCCCGTCCCGAATGGAAACATTTGCCAATATTATCGTGAAAGGTCTGAACAGATGAAATAATTTATTTCCCTGTGTCGCTTTGTGTCCAAAACTTTGTGCCTTTGTGATATTTTTTGCGTGGCCGCGTCGGCCGCTTTGCTCAGTGTGGTACCGACATCTCATTTATCCCTTTAGCAAAAAGGAGACCGACTTTTTAGAATTTTAAGATACGAAATCGATCTTATTAGTGTAGGAGGAAGATTATTTTTGATTCTAAGTTTTTGTGGAGTTGTATCGTTTGGTGGTTGGTGACCGTTTGACGTGCGCAGTGGATGCGTGTTTATGACAAAGGCATTAAGTGTCGGTAAGTGATCCGTCGGGTTTGTGCAAGCCGACATCTTCTGTCGACTCTAATGATTTAACTTAAATAAATCCTTGGACTTTGAATAGATTATTATTGTTGTCGCATTATATTAGTTTTGATGTCTGTTACGGTTCGTAAATACTAATTTTAGGATTAATAGAAAGGAAGTTTAGATGAATATGTAAAAGTAAACTACATATTGTATGTGTTTAAAGAATTGTATTGTACTAGTGGCTTGGGATAGGTGTTACATGGTGCCTGGTTTGTAAGGCATGAAGTAGTTAAATGAGATGGGAAATTTGCCCCTAATACACTGTTTAAAATAATTTGGGAAACACGACAAGTTAGTCGACTTTTGGTCGCTTTATATATTTTAGGAAGTCCCATGTTAACTATAGAACATATTGTGTGATTTTTGCTAGAATACCGTTAGCGGATTACTCGGTAGAAGTGAGAACAAACTGTTTTGAAAGCGATTAAATTTTGCATCGTCACAAAAATTATAAGCAAAAAAGACAAAATGTGACGTCACCAACAACAAAGTTTTAACCCGACAATATTTTTTTATTCAAAATCAAACACAAAACTAAACCCCAGAAGCCATTTGTAAAATGCAAACTAATGAAGTAAACATTAGCTGTTGTCCTCAGGGATCACCTCAAGTTGTTGAAACCTCCAGAGACTTCGACATTTGTCAACATCTTGTAAGCAGTTAAAATTCTGCAAATCATTTTGTTTTAAAGTAGTAGCGATGACAGTAAACAAAAAGGTTTTTGTCCACACTTTTTGGGAACAGTACCAGTGGGCAGTTCGCATGCGGTTTAAGATTCTTTAGGGCAAGCTTATAGAGCATAATTTGTTTACTAGAATGATGCTATTGTTGATTAAAGTTACTTTGATCTCTTATCATTTAAGACTGATATCTCCTAGAAAATCTAGAGGTGCCTACTTAACCTAAATATACATGTTACCGGCAATCCGTATACTCTGGCATTTTATAAAATACCTAAGTAATGTATAGAATACACAAAACGTGTAGGTAATGTATGAACTATTTATTTAGTCTTTATATTTAAAAGGAAAATATTACTCACTGAATAATCAGGAAATCTCAGAAACTATAACACCTACAAATTTAAAATTAGGCAGGTAGGTTACTTATAGGGTGTAAATAATAATAATAATAATAACCTATAAGTATTTGGGTATGTCAGAAGCCTTAGGCATTAACAATGCTGACATGAAGCAATCGCTGAAGGAACGCTTCTTTGGCCGCCTGAAGAAGGTATTAAATAGCCTTCTGTCGGGCGGAAATAAGGTGCGCGCCTTCAACGGTTGGGTCATGCCGGTTTTAATGTACTCTTTTGGCATACTCAAATGGACTCAGACCGAACTTGACGCCCTGGATAGACGAGTTCGTACATTGCTGACGGCAAATCGGATGCATCACCCACGATCCTCGGTGATGAGACTGTACATCCCGCGGAAGTGTGGAGGTCGAGGCTTTTTAAACGCAAAGACCCTGCACAACCGCGAGGTGTGCAGTCTCAGAGAATATTTTCTTAAAACCGATGTGGGTATGCACCGAGATGTGGTCGCAGTGGACAAGGGACTCACCCCGTTATCCATGGCTAAAGAGGACTGGCATAAACCTGTAATAATGACTACTGATAACCGCAAGGAAATATGGAAAGGCAAGGAGCTCCACGGGCGCTTTTTCCGGGCTCTTCACGAGCCTGATGTAGATTTCTTGGCGTCCGTGGCCTGGTTACGTTTCAGTGACCTTTTCGGGGAAACTGAAGGTTTTGTCTGTGCGATTATGGACGAAGTTATCCTAACGAACAACTACCGGAGATATATAATGAAGGACGGGACGGTTGACGTGTGTCGGGCATGCCACCGTCCGGGTGAGTCTATCAGACATATTATCTCTGGTTGTTCTCGTTTGGCTAACGGCGAATATTTGCACAGACATAACCAAGTAGCCAGGATTATCCACCAGCAACTTGCTTTGAAGTACAACCTAGTGGATTTAGAGGTACCGTATTACAAGTATGTGCCCGACCCAGTTCTCGAAAATGACCATGTCACTTTGTACTGGGATCGGTCTATCATTACTGACCGGACTATTGTAGCCAATAAGCCGGATATAGTGGTGATAGACCGATCAGCGCGCCGTGCAATGATAGTCGATATCACCATCCCGCATGACGAGAATCTCGTGAAAGCTGAGAAAGAGAAACAAATGAAATATCTCGACTTAGCACACGAGGTTGTCGACATGTGGAGTGTGGACTCGGCTGTCATTGTGCCGATTGTCGTGAGCGTCAATGGCCTTATAGCCAAAAGCTTCGACGACCATCTGTCGAAGCTGTCGTTGCGCGGTTGGATCAAGGGCCAGATACAAAAGGCAGTACTCCTCGATACGGCTCGCATTGTGAGGAAGTTCCTGTCTCTGGAGCCCTAACCACCGGTAGCTTGGACCCTGCTCCCGACATCGGTGGACTACTGTTTTTATATTTTTAAATGTTTTATATATATATATATATATTAAAAATATTTAAAAATATCAAAAATATGTAATATAAGAGAAATAAAGGAAATAATAATAATTTCTATAAATGTAAATATCCGCTAAGTACGGATTTTACGAAACTCTGCCCCTAAGGAAGTAAAACAGGGATCCTAAGTTTTTGTGGAGTAATCTACCTCCACGCGAGTGAAGCCGCTGGCAGAAGCTAGTACTAAAAAAAAAAACGACTGACATATCAACGTACAGTCGAAAATACTGGGACTAGGAGCGTGAAAATTATCACAAGGTTTCCTTTTATGTTATAGGCGGGCACTAAGAGAGGCTTTTCCAAAATTCATCCGGGCTATAAGTGTGAGAAAGTTACCTATCTTGGAACAGATACAATAGAAATTGAATGTATTTAATTTTTTGATTAGCTACACTGGTTTACGCTTGATTTTATATATGGACTTCAAATTTCTTTTAAAACCCACACCATCATGGCCGTATTGTTTAACAATAATGTGACATTAGTGGCCAAGATGCTTTGTCTATTACACGCCTAAAAAATAAAAAATGCGATAACAGTCCCAAAGTTATGCCAATAATGAGCTTTTACCAAATTTCTTTAGCCACTGATCACGCCACAAACTCCCCACTGTGCACCGCGGACACTCGCTAGTGGCTACAGAACGCACTCCTTTCATTTGTTTCAATAGAAAATCATTACCACAGATGACTAAGGGCTCGTCATGGCATGCAAACCAGAATTTCAATGGCATTTAATACTCCATCATTGGTTTACAAGCACATTATCGCCCAGTGTGACTAACGCTTCGCATGGGGTCCCAACAAAACACCAAAACCACGAAAACTGTAAACAATCGACTTATTTATTGTTTTACAGCGGCCATATAACTTCGTCACTAAAGAATGAGAGGCCAATATGTTGTGAAATGCACCCGCAATAAAACCATCATGGACAGTGGGTCGGGCGAGAGGTGCTGGACAAAAAAGCGCAATGTGCGGTTTGAATAGATTCGGCACGCTCGGAGCGAGGAACGATTGAATCGGCTTTACACGCGTGATGAATGTGCGGAAGTCACATTTAAATCCCTTACAACTTAATAATAACGATAAACATAGGTCCCCCTGTTTAAACGAATGTTTCGCAACATTAGCGGCCATTTCGCGAAAGCTGCGCGTACGCAGTCTGATTGTACAAACATTAGATTAAATGTGTTTGTCAAACTTATTTGTTGACTTTGATAGATTGACTGGTTTGGATTTGTTCGTAAATGTGTTGAATTGTAAAGCTTGTTTACTTAAGAGTTTTGTGATTTTTATATGAAACGAACGAACCATCTAATGGTTCACAATGATGTGGACAAGGTATACCTGTATGATACATTCATGGATTAGGTATATACCTATTAAATCATAACTGTCAAACCGCTGCCAGGAGTCTGACTAACCTCATAGCAAAAGATGATAGTGGCAATAAAATATGTTTATCGTACCAACATAGCTACATTAGGTTTTGAAAACTGTACGCAAATTTAAGTTTTGGTATTAACAAAATAAGTGAGAATTAGTTTTTGCACGTGACGTCGTCCGTATCAATGTCGAATATTGCGGACGCGAAGTCAGAGTTGAAGCAAAATAAAAAAAGCTTATATCCTTTCTTGGGTTCAAGCAATTTTATGAAAATCGGTTCGGCAGTTTAACAGTGAAAGCATAACAAACAAAGTTAGGTACTTTCACAATTATATTATTAGTACGGATTATGACTTAAATATTGAGTGACTACGAATATTTGTTACTTAGCTTTGAATTATAAAAATGTTTAATATAAATTAAACATAAAATGTATCGTTCAAAACATTACTTACTAGTAATCATCATACTAAATCAATAGTGGCCCCAGACTTACGATTTGTAGGTCGTGGGATCACGCCCAGCCAGGCGCATTACTTTGTGTTATTTATTTCATCACTACTGCTCTCAAAACGGTAAAGGATCATTATGACGAAACCGGCATATCCTAGAACCAAAAGTTCGAAGACATGTGACATCTACCAACCCGCACTGGGCCCGCGTGGTGGATTATGGCCCATTCACTCTCGGCCATTCCTAGAGAGGAGGCCGGAGGCCCAAGAGTGGGAACTTTTATGCTATGCTAATCGTCATTCTTGCAGCAACTGAATTTTTGTTATTTCTTGAACAACTCTAAAGAATAGAATAAGAAGTTTGTTATTTTCATTATTTCCTCATTGTCCGGCAAAGCTCAAAGCGCCTCGTACCTGAATCTCGTACTTTCATCTTAGACAACTAAGTCAACGCACATGTCCTTTTTTCCCCGAAGATTTATGACATGCAAACAATAAACTGCATCCATAGATTCAATGACTGCATCGCAGATGTCATCCGTTGATTATTAATAATGGTAACGCCGACGTTTACCGCATAACCGCTGTGCAATAATAAACACATCTACGTGATAAATGATAATATTTTATGGCTTTCGCCCTCGATATGAGAAACTATAGCGTCTCTATTTTCATTCCATAACTTTACCACACAAAATCAAATCCTAAAATCTACCAACTAAAGTTGTACTTGCATTGTGCGTTTTGGAGACGGCTTGAATTGAATGTGGGGTGTATAAATCGCATTGATGTTGTTCAATCGCACGTAGCAAATTGTCGATATGCGCTCGAGTCATTAGCGAAGCGTTTTTGTCCACCGCCCCGCTCCGCTCGGCTCACTGTGCGGCCTGCGCACACGCATGTTTGAGGCCTTTCTCAAAACTCACTCGAGTGTGGACTTAGTTTATGGGAATCATAAAGAACAGTTTAGACATTGTTGGTTTTAAATATGGTTCTGTTCTATATTGTTAAAAAGATGCAATTTTTTAGAGAACTATTAAAGAAGCCCGCATATTTACCTGCGTCTATTTATTAACTATAGAGGTAACTGTACAAAAAATTACGGTAAAAAACTACTTGAAAAAGCTCAAGTTGCAACTTAATGAATATTATTGTAAGCTTGGATCTTGCTTGAGATCATAAATAGCTTCCGGCTTTAATTCACTAATTTAATCATAATAAAGGCAAGGTTTTTAAATATAATCCTTCATTATATCCAAAGTTATAAATACTAACTTCGACTCTATGAAAAGAAGTTAAGGCCTCAAAAGTCGGGTAAAAAACATATTTCTAAATATCTTAACGTAAAACAATCACCATAAATCTCGATTGATTTGTAACACCATGTTCCCACATGTCCTGCGAATTGTAAACACGATCACGCTGTTTAAAACGTCACCACTTTAAACACAAACTTATCTTAATACTACCATTACCTTAAGATGTAAAAAATAGGGTTGAAAATCGTGTGGCTGGTTGTAAAAGTTATGTTTGTGTTTGAACCGCACAGTGGGTCGAATAAAAGTACCCTTATTGAACACAATCGTGCCTAATGTTTGTAGATAATATTGTTACAACACTGGGGAGAATTGTGCTCATTTTATATAGGGCGGTGTCAATAAACATCTGCACATATGGGGCCATGCAGCCATGGGGCCATGCAGCCGTGGGGCCATGAGGCTGTGGGGTGCAGACTGCACAGAGAATGTACTAACGCGATTATTGAATTTGTACCCACAAATTGATCAAGGTTTATTTCCTAGAATTGGTCGGGTGAGGGAGAGTTCGATTCAAAATTGTGGTAAAATATTTTTTGTTATTTGACTTTTTTATGCACAAAGGTAAAATGGTGGACTTGATGCCTAATCTTAACATTCTATACTGGCTCGTGAAGAGATAGCATGATTTGTTGTCAAAATTAAAAAACTAAAATGTATTCTTGTTTGTTAGAATATTCGTTTTTTGACCATAGTACTTAATAGGGCGGTAAAGCACAAAGATGAAGATTCGACATTTTAATTTGATCGACAAAACATTCAAATCAGCAAACTTTACAATTTCCTTTACGTACCGTAACACATCACAATGTATAACACTGTTATTTTAGTAAATCGTCCATCGCAGGCCACCCCGGAGTGTACTCAGCTAATCTCTTGGTAAAACAGCGCATTTTGTGCAGCTCCATCCAACTTGAAACACTTGGTGCTTTCAAAACATCGCGGCATCACAAAGTGAGTGTTTGAGAGTTAGACGCCGACGCAAAAAATTACGATTAGTTTGTTTATAAGCATCTTGTTTGTGCTAAAGGTGCAATGAAGTGTGCTAACTTTTTCCATTAGCATTGTTACAGAAATGCTTTCAATTTTGTTATTAAGTTACAACAAACCACAACAAAAAAAAAAAAAGAAAAAATATATAATTTAGTAATTGTAGATTTTTTCCAGATCTTATCTTAACTTGAAGCATTGTGCATGTTCAACGCAAACTTTTAAAAACGAGATCATATTACTCACAAATAGAAATTGGACTAATAAATAACGGAATAAACACGTTGAGAGCAAAAAATCTCGTAGAAACCTCAGTTTTTCACCCATAAAATAAGATAGGGGTACACTTGAGCCATTTTAACCCCCGGCTACCATCTTACGCAAATCTCGTAGGCCCGACAAAAACTATGCTCATCAATTTGGGGTAAAAACACCAATTAACCGCCATCGATAAGGGATAAACATGGGGCGATGATTGGCGCCATGTTTTGGTAAAAATCGGCGATGGCTAAAAAATGGGACCGCCACCCACGCGAGCACCTATGGCTGAAAAAAATTTGATACTATCAGGAGAGGGTTCCGTTGGTGAAGAATATTAGTAACCAGTTAATAATTTAGCTGAAGAAATGCAATATTTAAAACCGCTGAGCAGTACTTATAGTGAAAGTTTTACGAATAGGTAGGTATGTTTCACAAAAAGGCACATAGATTCTGTAAAATAAATGCACCAATTACGAATATCTTCCATTTGGTTTCCAACCCTTATTAATGTTATTCTGATGCTTTACATACAGATTTTACTTCACCTGCTTACTATTTTCAAAGATTTTGAATGAAGGACCAATAAAAAAGGTAAATTGACTTTTCATCCATTTTATCTTCTTCATACCGATGATTCCGAAATTAAAACATACCAGGATGCGAATATTATTATAGTTACATATTTATATAAACTCTTTGTGTCTTGTTTAAGTAAACTGTCAAACTAACATTCAAAAGTTTGTGTGTAAGTTTGTTACTCCTTCAAACTCGAACGGCTGAACGGATTTGAATAAAATTTGATACACGGGTAGATCATGTTCTAGAATAGGAACATAAGAAAGTTAGTTCCCTTGGGACAATTTTCTACTTTCATGCGGGCGAAGCCTCTGGCAGCACCTAGTAAGAAATAAAATTCTTTGAACCTAAAAGACTTTTGACCAAAATTCGTCTGATGGATCCCTAAAGGTCAAAACGTGTGTTTAAACCCGGCGACACTTGGCTAAACGTTTGGGGCCCGCTATCTCCCGCCCGACCTGGGTGGTGCTCCTCGAGTGCCACTCGCAAGACGGCTGTAAATCACCAGATGGTTAGATAGCTCTGTTAATTGGACATGTGCACTCATTGCGCTTTTACATGGTAGAGCTTGAGGTTCCTCCATAAGTGTTTTGCAAATTCTATGGGACATTATAGCGGTCTTCATTGCGAAATATTGTTATCTTTGCCCATTTTCTTGGTCATCTTTATCTTTGTTCATTTGGTATTGAAGATCATTAGTTTTTCATCAAATGACTTCTCTTACTCTAGGGTAAAGCGAGAGGGACTCATTCACGGTGTTTGTCAGACTTTTAGTGACTAAAACCCATCCTGTTTCTTTCAGTTGCTTTTTGGGTTCCAGGGCTACGGTAACTCTTTCAAACCTTCCTACAATCATCAGTAGTTGCTGAAATTATTATACATAGATAAGTATTGGTTCTTTCACTTTCCTAATTAGTAGATTATTTAGTTCCTTACTCGACTGAAACATAAAATCAAGGAAAACAGACAATTATCTTCTTCTAAACTATTTACTAAAATCCTGTCCATTTTATAACTACACCTAAACGCCACTAAAAATATCGAAACAAAGTCAAGATCGGAGCAAACGACTTCCCCACTTCCCCACCTCGTTTGGGAAACATCAAAAACACGTGTATGACAAATATAACAAATAGAGAAGACACGTGTTAATATTTTCGTGTCATTTGTCACTTCACTTTGATCCTGGGACCTCCCGCGCCGAAGGATGGAAATATTTGGAGGCATCGGTCCTCTGATCACTCCGGCTGCTAATGAGGGTAGATTGAAATTTGAAGCAGTTTATCATGTTAATTATTTCGTGATAGGTTTGATGGATCTGTTGAATTAGTGATGGTTAATCTGTTGTTATTAAGTAGGTGAGATATTTCTTTTATTAGAGGTTCTTTGATGTGGTTTTAAAGATGGACTTACTAACAACGACTTCTGAAGTTTTCGTCGATATTGTTCACTCGTTTTAAAAATTCAGTTTCTAATTAGAGATCCTTGAGAAAATGTACATCAGAAATGATATCACCATACCTTACCACCTGCTTTTTTATGGCACGCCACAATCGCAGCGATAAGTCTTCTCTTTGTAAAGTGGATAGAGAGGTGACACGGAGTCCTTACCTTTCACTTTCACACTTGACGTAGGTCCATAGACGCGGTTGTTTCGGAAGATCGCTGTGCTATACTGTCTCTCGCCGCATCCAGAGCGGCAGAGAATTTTATGATTTCCCACAAAAGGAAAGGCTCTCAGTGATATTAATAAAATTGTATTGTTATCATCAGAATGAGTGCTCTCAACTCCACACCTTCCCTTCGGAAGTGGCACCACGGCTTGCGCACTAATTATCCGGAGTTGCGCACGCGCATCGAGCCAGCGGTCCTGTCTCCACCTTCCCCACACCCGTCACACCTACTGCACAGTTCTACAGGAATGTTAATTGTTTGTCTACAGATATGGATGTTATTTTTAAGAATGAAAGATACCCAAAAATAGCCAACAATCCAAGTTTATCAGTTTTCGGACGCGATAATTTATAAACGTGATACTGTGGCATTTTGACAGATTAGATTTGATATAAATTATTGAATGATGATGTATTTTTGTTCAATCAGTAATAAAATAAAACGTAATAAGCATAGGTGTTTCGTATCAAATCGCCTCGCCATTAATGTTGTTTACTTAAAATACGTAATTCACAGAGTGTTGTGAAATCAATCGTTATCCAAAACATAATTGATAAACTCTGTTTCGTCCATTCAACAACTTATTAAATTGAATCTTGCAAAACTATTTTGTGTCTCAAGTTCTATCCTACTTATGTTTAGCCATGTGGATAGCTTTAAGGGTTCTTTAAGGACTGTAAAGGCTGTATTTCACCGGGACATCCCGGTCCTGGTGAAATATAGCTCTAATCTACCAAACTAGACACCGTACAGACACTAGAGTCGCCACACGTCCGAGCTGGTCGCGCCACCAAATTGGTTGCGTAACCAAACGGACACCAGGTGAGTAACTTTCTATAGAGCTGTATACATTTTGTTGGTGGCGGCGATGGGTCGCACCACCATGGTGTTTCGTTGAAATATAGCCCTAAGAGTTTAAAGTTGGTTGTGATAGCTGAGCAGCAAAGGAGGTGGCGCATATCCTATGAAAAGGCTTCACAGAGGCACTGTATTTGGAATGGGTCAAGATTGGTCCTTGTGGTCAGATTCTCTCTATATCGGCCAACCTAAACTTGCCTCAGTTCAGAGGTTTCCTGAATAGCCACGTGTCCGTTTACGGCGCTCTCGCCGCCGCCGGGATTCCGATCCCGATGATTTCCGGCCACCGCAGGCGCGGGCTTGCGGGCAGCGAGCAATGGGTAGCTCGCTGTCCGACCGTCCGGTAACTGTCCAGACCGAGCCAAAGTCGTCGACGGCGTGTACTGTTCCCGCGCGCCTCAAGAAGTTGTCAGCTGGGTCGAACTTGACGACGTATAACTTTCCTAACCTACACTCAAGAACCAACCTCGCTAATCATTAACACAAGTTTGAGCAGACTTTTCCACTAAAATAATATCAGTATCAGATCAAATCAGGTGGTCCTGTTAGTAAGGAGCAACAAATTGGGAGCGATTCCTCCGAGTTGGCGGAGCGTGCACCGACTCATTAGTGGACGGTAAGTATGCTCCTGTGGCAGCTATGTGGAATATGTCGCTATGTGTCAAGAATGCGGGGGATTGTCGCCTGGGAGGCGGCGGCAATAGAAGCCAGAAGTGGGCAAATATTCGTTAATTTCTTGTAAAGTAACAGCTGGTAAAAGAAGTTTGGAAGTTTTTGCCCACATTAGCAATTGTTTAATTTAATTTGTTGTAGTTTTCTATTAGGATGGCACGGTTAGTGCAGTGGTTGAGCAATTGACTGCTATGTTGCGTGTTTCGGGTTCGAATCCCGCACGAAACTTATATTTGTATGATCCATATTTAGGAGTTTCGAGTATAAGTGTCTTGTGTGTGTGAGTTTACATGTTTGTTAATGCATACATGATGCAGGAGTAATACTCAGAGTGGGCAAACTTTAAAAAAAAAAGAAATAATGTTTATTCTTGTCTATCACACTTTCAGTGGCAGTTTCTACAAAATTCATCATTTTGCGTCACACAAATAATAAAATAAATTGCCGTTTTCTATATTTTTGGATTGACTTGGAATTATAAGTTCAAATAAACTTTATATTAAAGTTATATTATTTATTTTTTCGAAATTAGGTGTTTATTGATTTCTTTGTGTTTTGTATTTTCTGTAATATCGCACTTATTTCAACTTTGTTTTTATTCGTTAGGCGTTTGTTCCATTACTACTCAGACCCACCAAAATGTAATTAGGAAAAGACTAAATTCAGAATTTCAGATACATGTAACCATAGCCAACTTAAGATATCAGATGGGGCCGCCTTGCTCCAACACTTCCGGAACATCATTATCTAATACGACAGATCTGGGTGGGACTCGCATTCCTCACGAGTTTGTGATTAATAAATATTAGAGATGAGACGAGCCGCCGTGGGGGTGGGGAAGGAATGTCACAGTTCACACCGGTAGCCGTGTCATGGAGTTTTTGTGGAAAGGTGATATTGCTAATGATGGAGACAGGAGTGCAAAGAAGCTGTTTCTAAAATTAACGGTTAGTGTAAGCGTTGATAGGAAGATTTTGCAATCTGAAAAATTCAAAAAAATGTGTATGTGTTCTTTTTTAATGGTTTTTTTTTACGCGGGAAGTCATCAAATATCTTCTCCCGCTCTGGATGGAGCAAGAGGGAGTGTTAGACTTATACCTACTGATTAAAACTCACAGTGTTCCTTCAGTTGCCTTTTATTACGAGGGTTGCGGTAACTGCTTCGAATAGGCACTTGACCGCAAGCTCGCCTAATAGCCTACCTAACGTTTGGGACGCGAAAAGTCAAAGCATTTATTTCAAATACACCATTTTCAAGTACTTTTGAATTGTTAAGGTTGATCAATCATAAAAAAAGATGAAGCTATTTGGATAAATAATTGGCGAATATTCACCCGTACGTTGTTGAAACCTCTACGGTCCGGACTAAGCGTTTCGCCTCGTCGTTTATACCGCGTACGTCGAAGGACTGGAACAGTTTGCCTGCTGCGGTCTTCCCGTCTGATTATAATTTAGGTGTCTTTAGGGCAAGAGTGAATAGGCTCTTAATAAACTAGTGCGCCTCACCATCAACGATTGCATCACTGCTTACCACCAGGTGGGATCGCAGTCAAGCACTAGTTTATATAAATAAAAAATAAAAAAAATTCCAGTGTTGATGAGAAAGATAGATAGTGACAGACTCTATGGAGCAGAACGTGCAAGAAGGTTCATGGTAATTCTATTAAATCAGTATATTTACAGGCACTTTTGAATTTTCAAGAAGTCAGTCAATCAAAAAAATTATACATGATTTCATCGATATTTACAAATGTACTACGAGTTGAGTCAATGCATAATTTAAACAAAACTATGATTACATATTTTTATTAATTAAAAATAACATACACAATAGTTTTGGGCAGCTTTTTTTTTAATAGCTTATACTGTCCTACTGCTGGGCAAAGGCCTCCCCCAAATTCTTCCAGGTATCCTTTTCTTGAGCTACCTCGAACCAGTCCCCGCGGTAAACATGTAGGTCGTCTCGGTTGGGCAGCTTATTCACAAAAAACCCTGTTAAAAAATCATGACTTTGTTTTACTGCTTGCTAACACGTGACAAATAAAACTTCACTCAACTCATTTATTAAAATATCTTACTTTCCAACCACACGATAGTTTTGTTATCTCAAACACCCAAAAAACAGATATCACTCATCTTTAAACAAGATGGCAAGTGTCTCAACTCGACAAGGCACAAGAACCCAGAGCCACATTTCTGCGGGATATCAGCACATTTGATAGCCCTGATGACAGTCGGTGCTGGGACAAAGTGATGGAGTAATTAAAGGTGTCGTCGTGGGTGGCCGGTTGACAGTTGCCAACCAATTAGGAGATGTCGTCGAGGGATGGGTTGCGACGGTTGGGAAGGGATGGACATTGAGACATTGTCGTTTTTGCTAATATGTCTGTAATAAGTAACGATTGAAAACACGATGATTTGTCATGCGAGAGCTTGGAGCTTTCATTTCTCGAAGAAAGAAACTATACTGATTTATTATTAGCTGATGTTGCAATTATCTACTTGTACTGTTTTTTCCCAGATTTGTACAGGTGTTAGAAAACTTCGAAATTATAGGCTTATTTCGGGTTCTGTACCACAAACGAAAAAAAACGGAACCCTTATAGGATCACTTGGCTGTCTGTCCATCCGTCTGTCAAGACCCTTTATCTCGGGAACACGTGAAGGTTTCGAGTTGAAATTAAAACTATATAAAACTAAAACTAAGCTAAGCTAAGCTAAGGTGAATTACTAAGCTGTATTACTTTTTGGTGTACAATAAAGTTTATTCTATTCTATTCTATTCTTTATACTTACTTAATTCTGTGGTCAGTTTACACAAAAAACTCCGACCGGGAATTGAACCCTTGCATATAAGTTTGTACGGAAGCCTCAGGCCTCGAGTCCGACTCGCACTTGCCCAGTTTTTTCTTTTAATTTGCATATATAATACAATTAAACCTTCCTCATGAATCACTCTGTCAAACATTTATCTACGGTAAAAATTGCATGAAAACCGGTTCTATAAATTTTTAGTTTTTACAGATAGAGAGGGATACTTTGTTTTATAATGTGCAAGGATTTATTTCTTAATCTAAAGCCCTTGCTTTAAATTTAAGTTGAGTGAATTTATCATCTATCGATATCTCTAGTTCTTTTTTTTATTTTATTTTGTTATGTAGTACTTTGAGTATTTTTTTTAAAGTTGTAAAGTATCATGTTTGCTATTGACAAACGTTTTTTTCCAAACAATTGGATCAAGTTATTTCTCACTATCATCTCCTATTACAATCTACAAGATATCTTATAATTACTTCTAAAGTGTTCCTTTCTGTCAAACTATTATCTGCGGTAATCTCCGTAGGTACTCAAGACTCTGTCTCCTCAGTCAACATTCTTTTGAGGGTCAGTGAGGGGTGAAAACGGACACCATCCCTCTTTAGAAGGTAACAGTGGACTGCACGCCGCATTACACATTGTTTATTTTGCTATCTTTTTAAATCTGTGTACCTTTTTTTGTGAACTGAAATGTAATCGAGTAAGTTGTTTTTTTTTTGTTGAAAGGGATAAGTAGGTTGTTTTCAAATAGAGAAATTATTTGTAGTGAGTTAGTAAAAGGTTTATAGTACTCGTAGAGATAATGACGCGATATGATTGAGTAAGGTAAAAAAAATAATGATCATAATTTGTAGCGTAGCTTTTAATGAGAACTGAGATCCTTTCCCCATTCTCAATATTCAATTCTTTATTGCATTCTACAATCTAGGCTTAGATAGTAAAAAAATGCCAAAAGAAATAATCGTGAACACTGTCGAGCATTGCAAAAGAAGGATAATAGGTAAGAGTAAAAACAGCAAAAGGAAACAAGGAGGAAAATATTGTTAACATATCAACGATGGAAAGATGGATATGCGGAGTTGAGGACTTAGAATCTAACTTATTCTATATAATTACATTTTTATAAAATAATGAATAATAATAGTAATTTATCATATTGCTTATCTTATACTTTTAAGCGATTCAAAGATTTATCATTTAAGTATTCGTCGAAACTATATTAACATTTGCTAAAAATTTATTAAAAGCTTGTTTAATTTGTGTATAAATAGAGGAAGTTTGTTTCTGTAAAAATTTCAGAATAAAAGATGACTGATCACAAAGCATTCAAGCAAATCTACCAGCTAAACTATTTACTTAAAGATTCCAAGCCCCAATTATAAGCTGTTAAATCTCAAGAACTTTCAATAAGCCCATATCGCGAGAGCTCCGCGCCCTCCCTCATAATTTCGCGTCATTCAGAGGATCAGAGGGATCTCCTAATTGATACGATCTTCACAAGGAGGGCGCCTCGTTGTGAGGGCTCAGGTGTCAGATATTATGCCAATCCTCCGAGGCGCGTCTTCAATATTGTGCCAAAATGTTATCGTTACAGGTATTTTTGATTGAGAGCTTTTGAATGGAGTTTATTTGGATTATTTGCAGGATACCCTTAAAAGTTGATTCTTTGATGATTTATTCGGCAGATGTGACATCTACTTTTCCAACAATTCTATCAAGTTTTGTTCAAGTCAAATCAAAGATGTTTAGCAAGAAATATAGCTATCTGAAATAATTATTTGAGGTACTGTAAATTAGATACTATTTACACTTTGCACATTACACTAATACTATCTACATTAATAGTATAAAGAGCTAAAGTTTGCTCTGAAAGTACTGCCCCCGTAGCCAAGTTACAAACGTTTCGCTTGCGCCGAACGCTTAGAGTTGACCTTGCCGCCAATTCTTTTGTTCTGACCACGTGACTGAGCGTTAAGACGACGTCATTCCCGTACATTTGAAGCTTTTTACAAGCGTTAACTATTGCAGATTAGCGACTTGGCTAGTGGTACTGATCTGATTGCCAAAAGTTTTTTACCGATAGAAAGCTAGTTTATATGTACGCGGGCGAAGCTGCAGGCAAAAGCTTGTTACATAATATATATTGTATAAAAGTTTGAGTGTGTATTACTTCTTCACGCATGAATGGCTGAATGAATTTTGATGAACCTACGGGTTCCATGTCTTAAAATATCACATGGAATACTTTTATTCCCGGCAGTGTGTTCCCTGGGTGCAATTTCTTATTATCACGCAGACGAAACCGTGGGTAGCTGCTAGTCAAAAAATAAATGGGGAGTCTCGTGTCACAAAAACCAATGTCTGTTTAAAAATGTAGCCATAGCCTTTCATTATAATTTGTCAAGTGTACAAACAATAGTTACAAATCTGTTTTTAAAAGGACAATGATGTTAAGAGGATTGTGAAGTGAAAGTTAGTAACAATTAACTTTCGTTACTTCTGTTACGATACGACTTACGAGGGTGTAAAATCTATGATCTTTTCTTTAAGTTTTTAGTAATTACCGTATTTTTGTTACATAGATTTTATTTTTCTAAAATTATTTTTTGTTATTAATTTTTTTTCCATATATTTTTTCCGTAATAGTTTTCTATTATTGTTATTCGGTAATTGTTATTAATGTTTTTTTTCCTGTAATTTATTATTTTTGAAGCACAGTTTGCACATATCGGATCACTGTAATCGGGGATACCTCTGAGCAGTTAGACTATAGACTTGATACCTACTAGATGATTTAAAACACAATGTTAACAGTTTTTCTATGGTGACCCAAAGTAAAAAAAAAAACTTAAAACCTCCTCATGTCAACAATGTTACATAACTTCATAATTATCAGAAAAAAAGCTACAACAAATCCATAAAACCCTCAAAAGGAAATCCTCATAAAATAAAGCTGAATTCAAACGACAGTTTAAAAGCGAATGTTTCAAAGTTCGCCGTAAACTGTTCCGCTGATGATCATGAAGTGTTGTCAGCTGCGCGGGCGGCGCCGGGGCGCGCAACATGTACTGATGTCACGATCGTGACGACACGTGGTTTGTGTTAGTTGTGACGTTTTGTCATACTCTGACACGTTTTGATTTTCAGTTTTTGTTGGTTTTGGAACTTTCGCATTAGCCATATTAGGTACCTATGTGAACGATTCATAGTAGTGACATTTGTTTGTTTTATCGTAAAGAATCAAGAATAGCTTTTATTTTAGCTGGGTAATCATCTAAAGATTTGTCCTCTAGGGTGGAACGAGAGGGCGTGTCAGACTTTTACTGGCTAATAGCTCACCTTTCCTTCAGTTGTTTCAGAATTTCCCCGTAGTCCTAGCGGGCATCGGCCTTGCTGGGCCCCTACTTCTCTTTGAGATGCGTGTGCAACGCTACGCATCGTTGTCGAGTCAGGCTGGTTCCTTACCACGGCCGGTTGGTGAGCTATCCACTGCCCACACCGCAAGCCCGCGCCTGCATAATAATATGTCGGGGGTTGCGTGAAGAGGTCCTTACTCTCACGATTACATTTATCATATCTTCTTCGCTAGCTCCACAGAAGTCCTCCTCCTAATTACTGCTTCACAGAAGGAAGTGATCGCTTCCGGGCCATGGCCTGAACCAGGGACCGGCGCGAGAGCTCGCTGTAGTCTCAGATCAGAGAGGGAGACCCACCCAAAACCTGAAGAGAACAGAAAACTGAAATTAAAAACCTATAGAGAGATGTCGCAGCATCTACGGCTATCTAAGTCTCAAGTTAATTAAAAGGAAGCTCAGTCAATTGAAAATTAACTCATATTTCTGTTAATGGACACCCAAATAGCTTACTAAATTAATATTCCATATTTCAATTAACTAACAAAGTAACAATCAAATCAAATAACTTTATTACTCAATCCCGACCAAGTTTTAAATAAAATATTTTATTTAAAGTCGAGATAAGTTAATAAAGCCGGTTTTAATGAAAACATTTCGATCGAGTGCGATTCGGCACGCCAATCGCAACCGATACGTACTCACTCACGTAGACTAGCGGGCGCGGCAGCGGGCGCGGTAGCGGGCGCGGTCACGAAATATCAAACGTAATATCGAAGTGTTCACGTACGAAACGCACGTGCGATCTAACTAGCGGGCAAGCTAGCAAAAGGCGTGCGCGGCGAGCTCGCGACTAGATCAAACGCGCGAGATGTTTGTGCGTGTTCACGTCGAACTAGCAGCGGAACGCGCGATCCACTCAGTAAGTTCAAACCGTATGAACTTGTCGCTAGAAACGGTCAATACAGTCATACTCGCGCAAACGCCTGGCGGCCAATGTGAACACGAACTCGCCACGTCTTCGCGACTGCCCCGCCACCGCGCCCGCGCGTTCCAACGTGGACAAGTACTACAAGTCGCGGGCCAGTCGCTGGCGCGAGTTAATCCGCTGGTGTGGACGCGGCTTCATTAACATCTCGTGAGGTTGTGTTTTGTCTTATTTATTCTGTGTTATATAAATATCACATTTAATGGGGATCATCTTTTATTTGTATGTGGTTTTTTCGTAATTAAATTAGCATAATTACGACCTTTTCTCGTCTATTATTTCGCATAATATGCGAAATAGAGATTATTATGTCCTAAGCCTCAAGATGTCTAACTAAAAAGACATAAAAAACACACACAAAAAAAGACACAAAAATCCTCTAATAAACTTCACAAACAGCCTTAAAAGGTTCCCTCTGTTCCTAGAGAGGAGGTCCTGTCTAGGAAAGGAACTGGGCTGTAATCCACCACGTAGGTTCAGTGCAAGTTAGCAGTAATAAAATTAATGAACATCTTCCTTTAAAAAAAAAAAAAAAAAAACTGTAAAGTCGGTATACGGGCGAAAGTTTTACGTGACAACGACTTTCGAGTGGAAGGGACGCGTGCCTTTCACTTTTTATGTCTGTCTCTCTCGCTCTTAGGCGGGCTAACCATGCCCGAGTGGAAGGGACGCGTGCCTCTCACTCGCTCTCATTGTGAGCGCATAACGTGAGCGGAGCGTAACGCAGTTTCTTGAAGTGTCACCCGGCAAACCAATTTATAAGACGTTGTCACGTCAAAACAGAACATATTATCATCATTCTGTCAGCCGAAAAACGCCCACTACCTACTGGACACAGGCTTCTCCCAAGCGCTGGTCTAGTCTTAAACTTATTGTTTTCAGTAGACTGCTGTCGATTTAACCAGTTCACAGGTCTATCTTGTAAGACGTGAGAACTTGCTATATTTTCCCACTTCATCACACTACCTCAACAGGAAAGCCGAGACTGAAACTCCTCCACATAATAGCAGCATGACACCTTCTGCCGCTACCTCAACGCAACAAGAACTAACACAATAAAAGCCGACACCCTCAAACGCGCCGCAAAATGCCAGTAACTCCGAAATTATAGCCTTAACGTGTAACAAAGCAGTCATGTTATATTATAATATTATTCTATGGAGCCTCTGTTACGGTTACCTACCATTATCTTGTCTACAACCGTGTATTTGTTTAATTAAATCTAACAAAGAAATAGCTGTGTGTTTCCAAATTATTTACTTTGTGTTCGGTAGGGAAGTCAGAAGGTTTATGTTGAAGGAGTTTGTGAGGATGGAGAGGTACGTAATCTGGTCAATATCGAGGGAAGCTGTTTGATTGTTTTGTGCATTCTTACAGCAATACTTGTACAGCAACTTTAATTGAGGACTTGACGTTAATTTTTTAAACTTGCATAGCATATCGGCAGAACAGATGGCCGTTGGGGCCGAAAGGTTCTGGAATGGCGACCGCGTACCAAAAGACGCAGCGTTGGAATGCCTCCTAGAAGGTGGAGCGATGTCCTGGTGAAGGTTAAACCGATGGATGCGAGACGCACACGAACGTTCGTTGTGGCGACACTTGGGGAGGCCTATGTCCAACAGTGGACGTCTATCGGCTGAAATGATGATGATGATGATGCTGATGATGGTACTTAGGGTGGGTTTCTCAGGCCCCTCACCCACAGCAGCTTTTTGTAGTGATGCTGTCGCGCGCTTAGTAAGCCCGTGACCGCTTCGCTACTAACGCGCGTTAGTCGCATTTGCAAGCGCTATAGAAAAGATGCCAACGCGCTACTAACGCGCTTCAGCATCGCGACTGTATCGATGCGAACGCGCTTCAGCATCGCGACTGTATCGATGCGAACGCGCTTCAGCATCGCGACTGTATCGATGCGAACGCGCTACAGCATCGCGACTGTATCGATGCGAACGCGCTACAGCATTGCGACTGTATCGATGCGAACGCGCTACAGCATCGCGACTGTATCGATGCGAACGCGCTACAGCATTGCGACTGTATCGATGCGAACGCGCTACAGCATTGCGACTGTATCGATGCGAACGCGCTACAGCATTGCGACTGTATCGATGCGAACGCGCTACAGCATTGCGACTGTATCGATGCGAACGCGCTACAGCATCGCGACTGTATCGATGCGAACGCGCTTCAGCATCGCGACTGTATCGATGCGAACGCGCTACAGCATCGCGACTGTATCGATGCGAACGCGCTACAGCATTGCGACTGTATCGATGCGAACGCGCTACAGCATCGCGACTTTATCGATGCGAACGCGCTACAGCATATTTATAAAAAGTCGCCGTGGGCGAGGGGCCTAAAAGCTAGATACTTACTTAAATGCCGAATTTTCACAAGTTTACAGGCTAAAGTACAGTTTGAGCAATACTCAACCTCAAATGCTTAAATCAGAAATCGTGGGTTAGATTATATCGAATCTAAGGCCCGTATTAATAAACGTTCCTCAGCCCAAGATCTCGTACTTAATACCAAGCTTGAGGTCTTGATCGTATTAATAAACGAGATTCACAAGCTTAAGCTCAAGCTCAAGTTCGAGCTCAAGCTCAGCTTAGGTTTACGGCATCAGCCGAGTGTTGTCTGATTAATAAACGAAACTCGAAACTTAAGTTTACAACAATCTCTGTACTTAGCTGCCAGATCATGAGTGTAGACCGACCGGGACTTGAGGTCGTGATTATCGTAGCGCGAAACATGGAATTTGTAAATATTTTGGGTCGAATTAATTAGGTATTACGACGAAATAGAGAGTACTATTATGCTATTTTATGGCCTTTGCGATATCGTTTATCAAAAATTAGGACTGTTTTACACTAAAATAAAACAGTCATTATGTGCCGAAAGAAAGACACAGCGTTAGTATGAAGAAGCAGTCTATGATTCTGGTTTTTAGGAGCATAGATATTGTAAAACATACCTGATTCTCTTTGGATTTATGTTGTTACCTCTCATTTCCGGCAGGGGTCGCCATCTCTGGTTCCGGCGGCCGACCGTTTAGGTTTCATAGTGTCTTCATACCAGCAAGGACCTTGAGCTAACGCTGTGTCTTTCTTTCGGCACATAATGACTGTTTTATTTTAGTGTAAAACAGTCCTATTATATGCCTACCAGAAAGACACAGCGTTAGTATGAAGACTTGTTTGATATCTGCTGGTGAAGGTAACATAATAAACGCTATGTGAAATAAATAAATGTGTTAAAGAATGAAAGAAATTCATTTCAGATTAAACATTTATTATTAATTACCATAATCAGTAAAGTAATATTACTGATAAATAATTATAATCATTTAAATATAAAATTTGTTAGGTACTTCAACTTAAACAATCAACTTTGGCACATAAACTTAACAAATCTAATTAAAACTTGAGAAATTTAATCTTAACAAATCTTCCGCTTCATTATTTGTATTTTTAATAATTTCTCTACAGTAAAACTTTCTGAAAGTCTTATCACTCTTCCAGTTCCCTCTAGCCAATATCTCATCTACAGGAACATTCTCCCACCAGCCTTTGGAAGCTACAGCTGCTCTGACGCTTCCTGGAGTAGCTTCTAAATTTAAATCCTTAAATATAGACTTAATCCAACCTGCTATGATAGTCCTTGTAGCTGGTTTTATTTGGCCTTTTAATGAAACAAATAGACTTGTCACATTACTATTAAGTCGTCTTTCCTGTGAAATCTGAATCAATTGTAAAATATGTCTCAAGGGACATATATTTGCATCTGGGTGTTTTAATAAAGACCAGCCAGACTGTCTATATTTGCTTGAGTCTGTTTTTGATCCAAATTTTGGCCATAATATAATTTTTTCTTCTTGTTCCATGAAGTTGTTTTGAGAAATATCCAACAAGGTAAGGTCATGTATCCTTCTGCCTGATGCTAACAATAAAATAATTGCAGTTCTTCTTGAGATATCAAAAAGTGAATTTGTGCTTGGAACTGTTTTCAACCAATTGAAAATTAATTTTGTGTCCCATATAGGGGATTTTGTAGGTGGAGGCTTTGCTAATGCTATGGCTTTTAAAACTTGTTGAACAAAGAAATTTTTTGATAGATTGTCTGCATTTGAAGCACAAAAGGTAGAGATAGCTGATTTATGTAATAAAATTGTGTTCACTGAAAAATTTCTTTTTAAATGCAGATCTGCTAAAAATCTTGCAACGTCTTTGCCATCTGGATTTCTTTTATTAATATTATGTGTGGCACAAAATGATAGCCACCTTTTTATAGGGGCTTTGTAAGTATTTAAAGTGCTTTTGCGCCAACTATTACTTAGTAATTCAATTTCCTCTCTATTCCAGTTTGCTACTTGATCTGACCACCCCCAATTTTCCAAGCCTGGAGGGACAATTTGTCCACTTGTGGGGGACAGAGCCCCGTCGATCGATCTATCAGGTTCTTCCGCAGATCTGTTATCGATATTGGGTCTGACAGGGCCCTGGCTTGTAGATCGGTCAGCCAAAAGCACTGATCCCACTGTGGTGCTATGACTATGTACGTCCCTATGGCTCTGTTTAGATGATGGAGTACCCGAGGGATCAAGTTGGGTGGAGGGAACACCCAGCCCAACTGAAAGTCCCAATCCTGACTGAAGGCGTCGCAAAAAATTGCTGACCCATCTGTTGAGTCCCATGTTACGTATTGGGGGACCACTGCTGTTTCTTTTGAAGCAAACAGGTCTACGTCTGGGACGCCCCATTTTTGGAATATTACATTTCTGGCTTGGGGTTGTAGTTGCCATTCGGGGACCGGTTTTCCTCTTGAGAGGCGGTCTGCAATCCCGTTTAACCTCCCCGGGAGGTATGATGCCGACAGCGTTATGTTGTGCTGCTCGGTTAGGTGAAGGAGTTTGCTCGTTAGGCCCAACAGGGCTAAGGACCGGGTTCCCCCCTCGTTCCTTAAGTAGGCTATGAGGGTTCGATTGTCCGACTGCACTAGAACATGTGCGTCCTTCATGTGTGCACCTTGTCTTACTAAGGCTGCATACACAGCAAACATTTCCTTCACGTTGGAATGCCACTTTTGCTGGCAGCGATTCCATTTGCCCGACAACATGGTGTTGTTCAGGTGTGCTCCCCAGCCCGCGTCCGCCGCGTCTGTGGTGAGAAAGTGAGTAATCTTGGGGGTGTGCATTGGTCTTGCACTTTTCCCTACGTTTCTTACCCACCATTGTAACTCTTGAGTCACTAGAGGTGGTAGCTCCCTCTTTTGCCTTCGTCTGGCTCCTCTGAACGATTTTAGAAATATCTGAGAACGGCGACAATGGAGGCGACCGTTTGGGGTTGCTAGATTTGCAAAATTTAACATACCCAGTAATTTTTGCATCACTGGGAGACACGACTCTTTCTTCTGTAATAAGTTTGTTGCTAGTTCTAGAATTTTTTCTACTTTTTTTACAGGAAGTGAAATTAGTTTTGTTTTTGTATTCCATATTATGCCTAAATATTCTATTTCTTGGGTTGGGGTGAGAAGTGACTTTTGAAAGTTTACATGCCAACCCAACTTTTCCAGAGTCTGTATGGTTATTTTGGTGTGTTCTACGAGTTGTGTCTGATTTTGACTGGCTATTAAAAAATCGTCCAAGTAAACTACTATTCTTATGCCTTGTTTCCGAAGGATTTCCGCAATCCAATTGGTCACTGAGGCGAAGGAGTGAGGAGCTGATGAGAGACCGAAAGGTAAGGCCGTTAACTGTAATATTTCGCCTCCATATATTATGCGCAGAAAACGCCTGTGAGTTTCCTTTATGTTTAGGTGAAAATATGCCTGATGGAGGTCTATTTTTGTCATCCAGTCCTTGTCCTGTAGGAACTGAATTACATCCTGTCGAGAAATTAATTGGAAATGTCGAGTCGAGACATGTGAATTTAGGCTTTTTAAATTGAAAATAGGGCGTATCCCCCCATCTGGTTTTTGGACTAAAAACATTTTGGAGTGAAAGCCGGGTGTTTTGTTTTTTGGTTTTTCTAAAATGTTTGCATCTTTTAACTGTTGTATGATTTCTGTCATCTTCTTGGAAGACTTTGTTGCAAACTTGTTTACTATTCTTTTGTAAGGGTACTGTAAAGGAGGTTTTGTTGAAAATGGTATGCGACTCTCTGCTATTATTTTTTGAATATATTGACTGGCCCCCAATTGCTCCCATGCCTGAACATGGGATTTTAGGCAACCGCCTTTGAATACTCTGCTTTGATTGTCACTTATCTTTAACGTTGGAGGTATCTTGGGTGCCTGTACGGCGAAAGGAATGCTTTTTATAATTATTACTTTTAGATTTTTTGTCCGAGTTAAACTTATTTTTCTTATTGAATTTAGTTTGATAAGATGGTTTGAAACTTTTATTGTTAACCTGATTGTTATTATTGACTTTCTTTTTATCTTTTAAATAACTTGGCATGTTAAGCCATACCTGCGAGCCTCCTAAAGAATCTACCAGTGGGATGAGCGCTTCTCTGTTGAAGAGATACTCAGCGCTAGGTGGAATATTTTGTAAAGCTAATTTAAGATTAACATTATTAACTTCTTTTAGAATGCGGTCACGTCTAACCTCAATACATTCAGCTCGCTTGCCACATATGACTTGCATACAAGTTTCCATATTTTTATATGAAGGAGACGCTGGACCAAATTTTTCAGACAATTTGTCATAGAGAGTGCTTGCATTGAGCTCTGTGTCAGAACTAGCAGCCCAATTTACAACCTCTTGCAAACCATTTTTCAAAAGTTGCCTGTTTTCCAAAACAGCATTTGACAATCCCGCTAACAATTGCTCCGTACTAGCCAAATAATCTGTTCCTTTATTAAGGTGACATAATTCCTCATTCAATTTTAAGCCCATAAAACCTGGTGCTGCCATAAGTGCCTGCAAGTCCTTTTTATACCGAATGCCCTTCCAAGCCTGTGAGTTAAATTGTTGAAGACTATTTAACTCTGCTAGTTTAACGGGATCGGCAACAGGTACAATCTTAGATTCGTCATAACTTATTTTCAACTCTCCCAAACACATATTATTATTATTAGTTGCTTTATTTAAAACTTGTGGTTTGTTTATAAACTGATTATTATTTGTATTCTTAGAATTCACGGAATTAAAATGGCTGTCGACATTTTCTTTATTATTGTTAAAATTCGTACTAATAGCAGTGAAAATCTGCGGCATTTGAGCTACACAGTTTGTTAAATATGTAACTTGATTAATTAGAGTGTCCATACGAGGATCCGAACAAGTTTCGACTTGTTTGAACCTGCGCCGCTTAGACCTTTTATTAGGTGGCGGCGAGGCAAAACCTTCTTCGTCTTCCGAAGACGAAGAACTGCTTTGCGATGAGCTTGAGCTCACAGCTCTTCGCTCTCCATCCGAAGCAGCGACTTGAGCTACAGGTTCAGGGACGGAATCCTCAGAGTTCATAATGGTAGGGTACTTACCGAATCGCCGTCAATGACGCAACACTGAACACTGTATAAAACACTGAATACGTGTTTATTTTTAGTATACACACACTCTAACACTATTTTCAGACCGAAAACAATGAATTATTGGAATCCAATAAGATTTTTGTCAGTTTTATGAACTTTGAAAAACTTTTGCTCCTAACACGACAAAAATCATAAACGCTATGAAACCTAAACGGTCGGCCGCCGGAACCAGAGATGGCGACCCCTGCCGGAAATGAGAGGTAACAACATAAATCCAAAGAGAATCAGGTATGTTTTACAATATCTATGCTCCTAAAAACCAGAATCATAGACTGCTTCTTCATACTAACGCTGTGTCTTTCTGGTAGGCATATAATGATGTAAGAAATGCTTCAAATCCTTTTGGATTGCCAAGTAAATAAAAAAAATCAGATTTGTTCAAGATTTGGTATTTTATATTCCCATTAAAAGGCATTTTATTTTAAACTTCGGCCAATGTGACGTAATCGTTCACGTAAGCTAAGCTTGAGTACAGCGCATTGAGGAGCTGATTTTGGTAACTGAGATCCCGTACTCATGTGTTTATTAATTAGCAAAGATCTTGAGCTTCTGTCATCGTATAATCGGGGATCAAATGATATCACACTTGAGGACGGAGTTCAGCATCGTTTATTAATACGGGCCTAAGTATTCAAGAAAATAAAAAACGGTAGTTTGCTACTAAATTAAATTTTGTAATAGTTCACTTTCTAATCTATTAAAAAAATTAATGTTTTACAAAGACTCTAGTCTGCTCCAAAACGTTACCCAAACCGATATCCTCCCCATGTAACCCCCCTTGTAAAGCACAGGTGCGCGGGCGCAGTCCTCGGCGCGAATAGCTACGCGGCAATTATACAGATTACACTATTACACCGCTACCGGCTTATTAGTGCCGATGACGTGGTCATACTACATAGAGTAGACGCAGTGCAGACGCGACAGAGATCACTGGTTTGTTTCCAGCTGTAACTAGAAATAAAGACGGAAGAAAGACTTTGATAAGACTCCCCATGGCTAACTATCTTCTTTCCTCTGCTTTGGATAATAATCCTGGAAAATAATAACTTATGAGTTTAATTTTAGTATGATATGATTCTAACTCATAATTATAGTGGTCTTCCTCCATTATTTGTAAATATCAGGTTATTTTTTTTATTTGTTTGGCAATTCTTCTTGTTAATTCTTCCACTGTCACCTAGGTATGTTCTTATGAGCAACCCATAAGTTTGTGACATAAAGATGGAAGATTGACAGCTACTTCCGTCCGGTTTTTGGGACAGTAACCCACTCTCCATACCATTCAGACCATCAGGCAAAAAAAGGACAGGAGTGAGTTTTAGTCAGTAACAGTCTGACACGCTCTCCCACACCACCCAACAGCGAGATAAGTCATTGGATGATGTCCCACCTAAAAAAAAAGTGATTGAATATCATCCCCTTCCAGAAATCCTCTACGAGTTTCAACCTCTGTAGGCACATGATAACCTCCCTGCACCTCCCATTACGTCTACTCTGGCCCGCACCCTGTCATTACGCGCCGGCCGTATAATACACATATCAACTTCACACGCACCGCACAATGGGCGCGAAACAATGGCGCTTTGTTAAATAATAACGCGGTAGTCATTCTTAATACTGACGTGACAGCAGCTAGTGGAGGCACGGCCTCACGTGGAGTGGGGAGCTCGTCTGAAGGAGGTGTGGACGAAGGTTTTGGTGCAACTTTTGATTTGTGTGTTCCTAGTTTCTACCACTGGCTTTGCTTGCAAAACTCATGATATGACAACTATAATTTATAGCCTTTACTACTCAGATATAGTACAGCTATTTAATAGTGGAAGAATTGTCAAAATATTGTCTGTAGTTTCAGAGAACACTCCTTACTTACGATGACCCCATACCTACCAACAATATTAGTATAGAAAAGAAGCTCGGTCTTTGTATACATATCAGTCTGACCAAAACTAAAATATACATACTAATTAACTTTTTACGATTTATCGGGATTATACTCTTTTAAGACCATCAACATCTTTGTTGTATTATGCTCATCCAGGACTTCCATTACAACTTAAGGATCACCTGATTTTACTATTTAAACTGTTCTGATAGATTGATCAATAGCAGTAGATACAGTAACGCTCAGGTCACCAAATATGTTGTGCATGTTGTGTTGTTCTAAGCAACAATGTTTTTGGAATTCATATTTTTAATATGATATTGTTTGAAGCTTATGAAATTCTTATATTTTATCCTTTGTTATTATTTCAAGATGTTGAATCCCATAATGACGAAACCACGTTTCTGAGCTAATCCTATCGGCTGTGCGACTGTCATCACTTAGAACCTTTCCAAATATATCTATATCTGTTTACATGTTAAAGGATTAAAGAAAGTGAAAACAGTGATGACAATGTGCACAATGACTGGTTATTATTGACAATAATAGATAATAGAGCTGCGGACCACAGGCAGGGCCCACCCGCGCGACTCCTCAGCGCCGGCACATCTGTCTGAAAGCGAACGTGCTGAAAAAACTATCCTTGAAGACATCAAAACTAATCGCCGACGGATTAGCCGACATAGATTTCTCATTCACGAAACCCTTACACACAATAATGAATCTTTACACAAGAATCTAGAGTTGAATATCGATAAAGAAAGAACCGGTTTTGAGCAACATAATTTTGCGACTCTCAAAATTGTCATCTCTTTTTATCTCAAGGAATTAAGGCTCTCTTTCGTCTGTGTTATATAAAGGGACAGTTTCTGCAAGGTCTACTTGTCAATATACGTCACATTGACAAAGCGACTGCTTATTTATTCATAGCAGATTATTCGGCAGGATTATTTGGGCATGGAAAGGACAAGGTCGGCAAACACGGACTCTAAGACATTATTTGGGTTCCATTTTGTGTGACTGATCTCGATTCGCTTAACTTGGATAATGATTGTGATGTAAATTGTTCATGCTGATTGAGTTTGTGCTGAATAGATTTGGTGTAAGCACTTGAGATTTGGGACCACCATGAAATGTGGAGGTTCTATGGGGTCCTTCAGCTGTCGGCGTTACAAATGTTTGAATGTGTTAATGGGACGTGTGCTGCTAATAACTGTAAAGTTGGAGATATATTCTGCTTGAGTGTCTTCAGCTGGCGTATCAATCTCTTTAACATGTCTATTCGCATTTCTGCCCTATGGTTTTTCCGGGTCCTAACCGGAAGAAATCGTTTTGCTGTCCAGTTTAGATATTTACAAATGCAAGAGCCTATTCTCTGCTACTGGTTTTGTAAAAAGATCGTCATGTTTCATCTTCATAGCTCTAAGTGCTTCAATATTATCATCAATATTATCATTCTTGTGGTATCTATCCCGCTTATTATTCCAGATTAACTTCTCAACACTCTTGTTTCTTTATCCTATCGATAATCCTATTCGAACATCGTCTAATGAATGTCAGCACCATAACTTACGTTCATTTGCTATAAAAATTAAAAAGCAGTATGTTGCAGCGAAGATCGAAGAACGCCATTATTTATAAATAAGTTTTTAACGTTCCACGGTATAATTGGAAGCGACAGTGGGTATGCGTTTAAATTTTAATAATAAGCACAATAACATATTAATTTTTCTTGTCAAATGTAACGCGAGATGGTAATCTTGTGCTGTGGGTGTGGTGCGGCGACCATGATTGCGCCAGGCTGCGGACCGAGGTGTGAACTTTGGGAATTAAGTGTTGAGTGTCTTTTAATTAAACATTTGAGCGGCTTTTTGGTGGTATTTAGCTCGAATCAAAGATCTTAATTCTTGTTTGGATGATTTGGGAATCTTTGGGATTCTCGCGATACTTTTTTTTGGTTTCTAATAAATGTTGATAAAGTTTATCAAATGCGAGTTAGTCGTGCTCCAAATTGATATCAGCACAACTTGAGTAATTTCAACATTTAAAAAACTTTCTTGGGTACGTTTGAACTCATTAAGATTATTATGATTTGTGTCGATACAAATCTTATTTAAGTAGGTGAATTTTAAATTAAAGATTAAAAGTTTAAGCAGATTACTAAACACGCTCCAAAGCGTGACAGAGCTGACTCAGACAAGTCAAATAGGTACATGGATTTATAAAGGATTATGCGTTAAATATTATAAAAAACAAACCAGTCTCCTAAAACTTCTAAATAGTTAAGATAAGTGGGACCGTTGATTTGTTTAAATTTCTTCAGTTTTATAATATCGATACTTATGACGTGTTTTTTTTGGATCATTAAGCTAGATCGGTGATAGTTCTATTCACTGTGTAAGCTTAAGCGTCACTTCAATATTAGTTTGTAATGAGGTGTTTTAAACGATTTGGTTCATGTGAAATTTCTATAATTCTGCATTGTTTTTCTGTGTTTTGTAATGATACTAAGTCGTCATTTTACTGGACGGAGGCTAGAAATGGGACTAATTATAAGACAGCAAAATTTAATTATGAGATATGTGACTGTGGCCAACAATGTTTCAGTCTCTAAAAATGTATTAATTGATTGATTGATATACTCTTCACAGTACACCATAAATAAAATTACAGTAAGAGCTATAAATTTATAGGGTGTCATAATCGGCTGTCTTATGGCTAAGGGTGTTTTTAGTATCGTGCGGTTTTGATCACGTATGCGAGATTGCCCCGCACGCGTAACCCCCGCAAATGTCCATTTCATACTAGTATTTATTGTAATGTGTGGAATACGCACGCGGGATATTTTCTGCATACGGAGCAAATCCGCATGCGTGATGAAATCCGCACGATATTAAAAACACCCTAAAAGAGATTTTTACAGACCACCTTAGAATGGATTTGACAGAGAAAGACTATGAAACAGTTACGACGTAAGAAAACTGTTGTTGTATTTATAAGTTATCTTCTACTATATGAAAAAGCTGAGGTGTTCCTGTAGCGTGGCACCGTTGTCAGCGTGGTCACCTCGGGCGGCACATCAAAGCGGCGGGCGCGGGCGACACAACATGATTACGATAATCGCGCCGCCTGTCCTCGCCTGTGTCGCTTTATATAAATTGACTAAGGCTCGACATTCACGATAACACGGTTATTGAGTTTTAAGATATTCGCTGTTATAGAAAAAAATGCTGTCGATAAAATTAGGTGCTTGGTGGATATTTTGGTTAACGTTATTATTGCTATCGTTGTAAAATTTTTAGAGTCTATGATAATAACAGTTTTTTGTATTTATATCATATATATGCTGTCGTTGCCTATAATTGAATGTTCAATATAGGACGAGGTTACTTGTACCAATTTCTATTTCTAAGTTTTTATTTTGTAACACTCGTTGGTGAACCCTAAAGAAATATTCATTTAATATTACATATTATATATTTTTTTTAAAAGCTTAAGTGTCTACATTTTTTTTCTGCATTGTTTGTATCTATGTGTGCCAAATAAAACATTTTTGTTTCTTTCTTTAAATCTGTAAGTTTTCTAATGTCTATTTTTACATAAGTGCCTAAACCATAACCTAAATTGACGATGTAATAAAAATACCCACTATTAGATTTATTCCGCTCAGCAATTTCAAAAAATATCATTTAGGTTTTTCATAATAGTGAAAACTTGGAAAATACAGTTTCACCAATGCAATATAATGCTTAAAGTTAAATAGTTTAATAGTTTAGTTAATATAGTTAGTTAGTATAGTTAGTTAGTTAGTTAGTTACTATAGTTTAGTTTAATAGTTTTAAAGTTTAATGAGAAAACAAGAGAAATTGATTTGAATTATATCTCTTGCTATACGCTCACAGAACTTTAAAAATTATTATTTTGAAATCGTCTTATTTAACACTTCACAATGAACACTGCCGCACCATGAACAGCGCGCCTTACCGATCCATGACGCTTTTATAAAACTGTTCTTTATGCGTTTTATGGCGATTGAAATTAAGATGTTCTAATGTGAAGCTGGGCCATGGACCATCGGATTATCTTCATTGCACACACCTACATAAAATCTTACCCGTTTTCAAACGGATAATTATTACAAAGTATGACCAATATAACTTAACCAGTGGTGTAATGAAGAACTAACTTGTTGTTGATAGAGTTTGACGTAAAGTTGACAGTTCTCTCTACAAGTGTCGCCACCTAGAAGTGTCAAGTTATATTTGTTGGTATTTACTCCACTTCTAACCAATTGATCGTTTCCATAATATGTAATATATTTTCTTCTGATATATTAGTCATTGAGTGGAACTTATTAAATGTGTGGTAGAATTCTTTACTTATGGAATATATTTGATATAATGACGTGTGGGACAGTTTCGCCGTTATTATTCTGAGAACTCGGTCGTTGAAAACATCGACTTGACTGTCATTTTTTTATTTATTTAGTTGATTATTGCAATTGGACTGTTTTGTCAATTCCAGTTTAGTTACAGTTTTTTTTTTTTTAATCTGAATAATTTAAAAATTTATGACAGTTATCTACATTAGTTTTGTGATTACTCATCTTGTTGTGCCTGTAGGTACCACAGTTTTATTGTTAATTCATTTTACAAGTATTACTTAACACCTAGTGATTTTATTAATTTTTGTAGGTGGGAAATTATCCAATAACTTATCCGCCCCTAAGGTTACCCACTGACCAATAACTTTTCCCAGGTAGGGGAGCTCAGGCTTTTACTGACTAAAACTCACTCTTATGTTCCCTCTTGGCCTTCGTTCCAGGGCCCCGGGGTTCACTTTCGCACAACTCGTAGCCCCAGCAGGCCGACCCTGCTGGGCACCAACAACTCTTTGAAACGTGCGTGGAACACTTCACGCCATTGACGACTCGAGTTCGGTCCAGACGGTTGTCGGATGGGTGGAGGGCGAGCTAAGCTACGTATTGTTCTAGAGAGGGACATGAGGAAGGCCGTTCTCCTCCCTCCGGAGGGACCATGGCCTGCACCAGGACCCGGCGAGAGAGGTCGTTGCCGCCGATTGCCCCCACAAGATCATGGCCCAAGCGGGGCATACCTCCACCGCTGTGGCTCCACCGTGTCCTCCGGACGGTCTATACAATGGTGAGACCCGGTGTTTCTCCCGCACGCACGACACCTAGTGATTGCAGTCTCCTTTTCTACATTCCTTGAACAAACACGGTGAGTAACAGTAGCTTTTGTTTGTTCATAATTAAATGAGGGAGTCAGCAAAATTAATGTTTCTTCTTTCATATAGATTTGAATTAGTTAGCTTGATTAAAAAAAATCAAATCAAAGTCAGACTCACATGAAATATGTTTTCTGATTTCAAAAACGTCACTTTAGCTTTATCAACTAATGTTGTACGATCGACCAGTTCGCTAGTCTCTCACACTTTTTTACCAACAATACGACGCGATACAAAAATATTCCGACGAGGCGACAATAGCGCCGTGACATGCGCAGTGACACTCTGCTCACCCGTCACGTGACAACAGTCACACATCAATGACAACTAATTTCTTACGGTGCATCGCGTTTATTCAATAGAACTACTTATTATAAAAATTTATATCACCCTGTATAATGTCAAACGTGAAATACAATCAATATTAAACCGTTTTGCAGAAAAAATAAGGTTGAGTTTTCAATAGTCTGGAAAAATGTAGGGTGACAATAATTTTGACTTCCGCACGGACAGATTTACCCACACATTAGCGGTGTAGCGAATATTCTGAATGAGATTTAAGTACATTATGTTAGGAAGGAGTTATTGCGCGCTTGATAAGGGTCGACTTGATTTTAAATGTTAATTTTTGTTTAAAAATAAATTGTAAAGTGGTTGAGTTAGGAGTTTTATATTTGGATCTTTTTGAAAGAGATGGTCGTACATTACCTGGTTTTTATCATTCTTTGTTGATATAACAGTGAGACATTGATATGAAAAAAAAAACTCAACGTTCTTTCTTTGTAGGAAGTTCAAGTACTATAGTTTTTTAGCCACACAGTCAGGAAAAATGGCCACAACCTTGAATAGTTTATCGTAACTGGCATGGTTGATGGCAAACGACCAAAGGGTCACAACCCAAAAATATAGCCCCATCAGGTCCGCTCCGCTCTGAACACACAATTGCACATTGTATTTCTTGACGCCAAGAACCAACACAGATGGTGAGACACCACCAGTAAGAAGCTAATCTAACAGGAACTTCACGATCCTCAGTAGTAAGGAATACGATGCCGACGTGAAGAGGGAGGAAGTTAAAATCAGCCTGTCTCAAAATTTTCTTTCGATGTCTAAATCCGTGCAACAATCAAAAGTACTTGATAAATAACTACTTAAACTCTCCACTGATAAAAAGTCATACTCATATGTAGTTTAGTATCTTCTATGTAAAAGCTTGTGATTTGAGAGATTGTCTATTTTGAATTTTGGGTTTCAAGGCCTGAAACGATTGATCACACTAGAAATTCAATTCACCGTTTGTATTATGAAATTTCATATTATACTGATATGAAACTTCATTCATTATTATTGGCAGAATATTTTCCAATATTGCCTTTTATAAGATCCGTTGCAATATCGATTGTATAGTTCAAGGTAACAACAGCCGCACCGCGACAATTGCATTAAATTATTATCGTATAACTACTTATTATCATGTAGATTCGCATAAAATACAAGAAGGCTTCATTGTGTGCGCTTGCGTAACATTTTATGTAGATATTGTGGCGTTTTACCTATGAGGTTTGGTTTTATTAGTTATATGCTTAATGAAACAAAATGTTTTTGATTGATTTGATTGAAGCGATCAAGGATAAAATGGTTTTGTTTTGTTCTACTTTCCATATTAATTAGTTTTATGGCCTTAAGCGGAATTCTTGTGAAATTCGAGCTTTTAAGCCATTTATCTTAGTTATAATGAAGTATAATGATATTCATTCACTATTACTATACTCCTCCACTATTACTATTTGTTTTCAAAATCGGTTTTCTTATTTTCTTACTGTGTTATGCAAATATTAAGTCCTATCAAGATCTATTTTCAAAAATAAATTTATTACCTACTCTACCATAATCTTATCTACATAATTTAAAACAATATTCAACCTAAGCGTTTGTCCAAAATGTCTTCCATAACATTGAATCTGTTTAAAACTCTTCTAGCTAAGCATGTGTGCAAACATAATTCGATCTACATTCGGGGCTCGGATACAAACTAGTCGCACCGCGTTGCTCTGCCCGACATAGGGAGAGTACAATAGGGCTAATTGTTGATGGGTGAAGCTAAAGCAGAGGCGAAAGCGATTTAAATATTTGATAAAAATACTAAAATGAATATTATAATTATGTCAAGGTGGTTTAAGCACCTATTTCTAAAAAGATGTTTAATTTGTAACATGCATCCAATAATAATTATTTATTAACACTGTACAGCACAATAAATAACTGCAAAATATTCTTATTCCAGTATCTGCCACAATTTTTGGAACATTAAGACCGTGTACCGTTAAAATACCAAACGTCTATTCTTCTCTCTTGCACCGTACCACAATTCGGCTACATGATCCCTCGCGGCTCAAATAAAACATTTATAAATATTTGCTGCATTATTATTGGCGGGTCCCTGACGTCTCAGTTGACAGTGAGCGCAGGCGCAGCTCAAATCACTGTGTCCCGCACTAATGTTGTAATTTATGTCTGCTTTAGATTGATATAATTTTTTACTATTATGTTTCTATTGTGTTAGTTTGAAAAAGAATTTAGTGCGGTGGATTTTAATAAGATGTATGTTAAAAAACAGTCATGCTTTTTTATAGTTGTGTATTTAATTTCATTTTTTTATGTATTGCGTTACTTCTGTATTGTTTCTATAGAGCTTTTTTAATATTTCTGACGCCGCTCAATAGGAGTCAAACATTTTTTACAATAAGTATTTACAGTAGCAACTGCAGTAAAAGTACAAATACAATTTGTAACCCAATTCTTACCTCAAAATTACAAATATTCCACTCAATATTTTTATGACAAATAAAAGATATAAATATGGAATTAATCTTCATAAAAACATCAAAGTTAGCAAGCAGAAGTCATTCCATCCCACACTCTAATATCATCATTTGAATGTCTCAATCAAAACTGTTTTCGATAAAATTACTAATGAAAGGCAATCAACGAAGAATTTATGAAATGATTCCGTTTAATGTTTTACCAATCGATTTTGACAGTTTTTATCGATCAATTTAATTGAATTAATTAAATTAACGAGTTACATTTATAGTTGGTTAGTTGATGAGATCAGTTTTGATATTTTATAGTTTGTAGTTAGGAGTTTTAACGCTAAATCGATGTCCCGGACCGATTGTAATTTATGGTGACTGTACACTTCAAATATTTCTTAAAATATATTTTAATTTAAAGAAATGGCTTATAAAATGAGGAGCCAAAAATATTTTTATATAATGTCTTTTTATAAGGATTGCGGACTTGATTCTATTTTTTATAGTTTTACTCAATTATAGGCAATAAAACACATAATTATCTAACATTCAACTTCAAATATTCCTAAAACAAGTTCCATCTAAATTCAGACATATTAAAACATGTCAAAACATATTTATAAAAAACGCCGCCGGTTCCTACATTTATTCATTAGACACGCCACGGCATTAGTTCTATAAAATTCAAAATAACCACCATGGTACACCATATTTCTGACGTTAGCCACGGTTATTGTTAAAAAAAAACAACATAATAAAAAGAAACATGGCGTCGATGTGTGCGTGAGTCGATTGTGTAGAAAATTCTGCGCGCGCATGTGTGGACACAAGATGGCGACCAAATCATATTTCAAAACGGGTGAAATCTTTTGTTATTAATGAAATAAAAATAATTCAAAAGTGTAACTATGTGGGGTTGGCTCCCTTCTCGTGGTGGTGGCCATGTTGCCGTGTTGGGTAACATTGCCAGCGTGACTAAGTCCGTGTTGCAAGGCGTCGTAATTATTGTTGATTTGTAGGTCAATATTTAAGTTTCTATTGTAAAGATTAAAGCCATTGTTTGCAAGAAAAAAATAGTTTCAATTGCAAAACGATAGCGTGTGTACCTAAGTACTATTTATACTGTTAGCAACATCGTAACAAAATAGAAATTTTAAATGGTGATAAGTCCAACATTTCGGATCTCTAACCTTTATTTTTTTCAGTACACTTACTCGAAAACCCGCTCTTATTCCTACTGTATTTAGCCAAGCATTTTTTATTTTCCGCACTAGTGCGGACCGAGCTCACACCCGTCACAATTTATTGAATTTATTTAAGCTAGGCGCCGCGCAGTTTCTTCGAGTCGCTGGGCAACCTCCGTTTATTTATTTCTTCGCGTCATTTGCTACAAGTAGACATTTGTCACCGCAACACTCGGCTCCATCACACCTCACCTGAAGAATTCCACCTAGATCGCAATGACAAACTTCCTCCACTTGTATCAAAATGTACTATTTTGGATCGAGACTCGTCAAATAATTTTTCCCGCTTTGTGTGGTGTGTGAAAGAGAGGGATTCCCACTTGCTTCAGTTGCTCCTGTATTTTTTCAGTTGCCCTTTATTCGAACAGCGCAATAAAAAGCAAATTTTTGTGTTCAAACAAAAATTTTAATCGTTGGAATGTGTGTGTATGTGGAATGTCTATGTACCACAATTATACATAAAGAGTAAATAAATAAAAACTCATTGTTTTGTAAGTTTTTACAGAATCACGGTTTTTTGTCAGACACTAATATTGATTAGAAGCTTTAAAAAACTCGAAGGACTAAAATCTGCAGGATTGTTCAAAAGAGTAACCGCGGCCCTGGAGCGTAAAGGGCAACTGAAGAAATACGGGTGGGTTTTAGTCAGTAAAATAACTTTGCCTCACACTATGAATAACTCCTGTATCGTGGGTGCGATCACAAACATGTAAACTCACATGAACAAGACAGCCAGACCCGAAACCCTTATCTGTAGGCCATAAAAATATTTTTCGGGAATCGAACCTGTGACACGCCAACCGCTCAACCACTGCGCCAACCGTACCTTAAAAGTTTGACACTCTCTCTCGCACCACCCAGAGCGGGTTAATTGATAATTACTATTAATAACCACCTCCAAAAATATGGGGTAAAACTGGTAACGACAAAGATGAATATGACTGATTAGGTAGATCTACATCTACTCGTACTTACACTAATATTACAGAGGTAAAGTTTGTTTTTTTGTTTGTAGGAGGCAATCTCTGAAAGTACTAAAGTGGGTGATATAGGCTACATATGGCAAGAACTAGTCCTTTCTGTTATACTAGCTTTTGCCAGCGGTTTCGCCCGCGTACATAAAATATAGCATAATATATGTTACACAGGAATCTAGCAGCTTTCTATCGGTGAAAAAATTATAGCAATCGGACTAGTACTTTTAGAGATTATCCTCTACAAACAAAAAAAACATAAAAACAAAATTTACCTCTTTATAATATTAGTACAGAAATATAGATGTTTCTTTTATTACTTTATTTCAAGACGGACATCAAACCAGTATGTCTAATAGTATTTAGAAAACATTTTATAGTTCCAAATTCCGCAATTAACTCCATATTTAGATTCTTTTCTGAATCGTTTGAGACAAATCCTTGTGTTGGTCCGTTTGTTGATTTAGTCTATTTAAAACAAACCCGTGAACAGCTCTGTGGGGATTAGATCCGGACTAGTGGGGATTACACGCAGTTTGTACGGAGCTAGCTAGTTGGAGTATTTCCCTCGAACAGTTTGTTATGTTTGACAGAAAAGGAAGGTTGCTGTAAAGAAAAACTCTCTGTAATGATGTTTTAGACTTGAAGACGTGACGTCATTTTGTGTTGGTTATCTATATACACTGACCTCCACTATTTTTAGTTAAATAGAGGTCAGTGTATATATATTTGTAAAACGAGAAGCTATCAGACTGAAATTTCAACACAGTCATTACTACTGAATTTCACGTTCACTGAGAACGTGAAATTTTTCACAAGGATTCTTTTTGTGACGTAGGTAAGCATCTAAGATAGGATTTTCCAAAATTCACCCCTAAGGGCATGAATAAGGAGTCCAAACGCGGGCGAAACCGCTGACAGAAGCTAGTTTACTTTTAAATGAGTCACAGATGATATCCGATGCATTTCATCATTTCGTATATGTGTCGATTGAATAGTTATTAATGTTACAAATACTGCTTATACTCTCTGTCTCTCTTCTGTCTAATACTGACTGCTATTGAGACATTTCAAATGAAAAGCCCAATAACGGTTTGCTCATCTCGGATTTTAAAAATCTAAGACCGCATGCTTAGCAGGAGCGCTTGCAACCACCACACTAACGTGGCAGTCATTTCGAATCGTATTGACTTTTTTACTGCTTTTAAATACTTATGTTGTTTATTGCTCATAAATATATAAAATCAAAATGTCAGCAGATTGAAATGTGCATCTTCAAACGCATAAAACTAAAAATTCAAAGTTTCGCGACGGAGCCGTGAAATTGAAACACCCTCCGTTCATCCCTAGTCAAAGGCGGCATTTTTGTAATCAGCAAACAAATAAAACCTCTAATATACATTTTGATGTTTTTATAAACATAAAACATAATTTATTACGCGAACGCGACCAGGTACTGTCGGCAACCCTTAACGAAACGCGCCATGATTTACGAGTTTCAAAACCATGTTTGATTTTACTAGTTTCTGACATCAGTTTCATCCCTGTATGTTTGACAGAGGGTTGAATATGGTTCTTAGGGGTTGTATTTATAAGTTTGCATGCGGTATTTGACTTTATTTATCTATTATTATGGGCTTTGTCGCCGCTCCCACAGTTTCGTTGGCAGATTCGAGCGGACTAGCGTAGCAAATGTGAGGTCTCAATTTAGAGTCATTGTCTGTGTACAATGAACGTATGTATGTGTGTTATGTGCCGATTATTTCCTGTATATTCAGTTGTCTGGTAATGGCTTTATCTATGGCTTCACGGTTGTTTTCTTTTGGGGATGAAATTTGGTTGAATTTGATAGGGTATCATTGGGAATTCGTTGCGGTGTGAAAATCTGAGCATACAGATCTAAATAGTCAACAACGGTTTCCTTTTATTTTGGAGTGAATTTTTCGGGTAGACAGATAAAATAAACGTCAATAAGTGAATATAAAACTTCTTCTGCTGGTCCTTCAAGCCACAGAGTTCCTGGTCCTTATACATAGTAAGAGCATATCAAGATTCTTAAGTTGACCAATTTTATTTGCTTTTGACCGACACGAAAGTCACTCAATGACATCAAAATTACCATTGAAAGGTTTATCATCCATGGGAATGAACTCCTGCGGCGACGAGCATATCCCGCCCTCCTTGATATCAATATGTAACAAAGTGCCGTCATCCAAGACCACATATTTATTGAAGTCGGAAGCTCCATAATGGCTCCCTCAGCCATGTTGTAACGAAACATTACAATAGATATAAATGAGTGACGATTTATTGAGCGTGTTGTTCTACAAATACGTTGTGTTTGGGGGACAACTTTGGAAATGTAATTCGTTAATTTTAGTGAGGTTCTTGTCATGGTATCGCCATTGCCCGGATCATCGTTATGTTTGTGCCTAGAATTGTCGTACCAATTGTAATTTCGAGTACTCTGCTAACTGAAGTTGTTGTTTGTTTAACTCTTCATTCTGCTTTCTTCTGTTTTCTTTGTTAAATTGTTTTCTCTTTCTGTTCTAATGGTACTCTTAATTTATCATTATGGTAACAGTCTACGATTTTGACCATGTTTTCTTGTCGTACCTTTCATTAATATCCTTTAACGTCCACTCATGTTTGGAATTTTGCTTTCTCGCCTTTCAAAATGGTTAGTAGCCATTTCTTTAATAGGTACAGCGTCAAAATCTCCCGAAACTTCAAAGAAAGCATCAAATAACTGTCACAGCTTCCAGATACCCATTACCCGTCTTTTAATTACAACATACACTTCTGTTTACCCATCGAATGATCGGCCGAATACCTGCCTAATTCAATTGGAATAACAACATGGCTGCTTGGCGGCTTCCTCGGCTGCTGGACCTCGGCACCGGGTATCTTAATAGACGCGGTTATCGACATAACGAGCTCGATCGACTGACTGTTTTGGTTGAAGTGCGATTTAAGTTTGAGGAGACAGCGGAGTTTTACTATTAAGTCCATTTTAATTTTTTGGGTCTTTAAGAGAGTTTTGACTCGCCATTTCATTGTTTATTTTCGCATCTTGATTAACTGCTTTTTGTTACCACCCATCTTTTCACCCATTTTCTTAACTTGTGGCCATCATTTTCAATACTTTAATTCGGATTGCTTTAGTTTTCTTCTTATTTTGGTTGTGTGTTTTAGATTGACTTGAATTCCCATTTTTATGAATGTTTTAATTTGTAAAAGTTAGGTATTCAGACCAACATGTGCTTTTCATCATTTTTATACTATTTATTGGAGGTATTTATTTGAGCCGTGGTGGCTCAGTGGTAACGGATGGACTTATGAGTTGCAGGTAACGTGGTGGAATATGTATATGTCCCGTACCGTCTCCCAGAGAGCAGGTCAAGTCTGAGCCCCAGCAGTGGGAATATTATAAGGTTGATTATGCTATACTGAGTTATTATTGGAGATTTCTTTTGTTGACCTATACTGTTGATGTTTCTGACAGTGATTGTGACTGATCCTCATATCTCTCATCCCTTGCATCTTGTGTTCGGTTCGTCTCGTGTTATCTATTCACTTCTATTTGAAAACAAACGCGTATGATTTGCATGAGGCACGGATTAACAGATCATTTACAAACTGTATCGTAAATATTTTGCTGTTGGGAAACACTTCTCAGTTATGTCGTTGTGCTGTTTTCCATTTGGTCTTTTTGTCCGAACTGTTCAAGAAATTATGTGATGTCGAGGATGGGAGGAAAATATTAAGGTACCTATTATATTTTTATTGAAGTTACTATAGTTGTAGGAATCATATCAAGTAAATAACTATCGATTTTGTCATATTTTAAAACAATAGTTTATAGTAGAAAGATAAAAATTTAGAAAACGATTTGAATAATAAGCAATTATGATTGTAATTTTTTGGGGACAATATAACCTAAGTTCATATTGGACATGTCATAAATAAATTGAATACTTATTTCACACTTTTCATGTTTGTATTTAGTTTCATGAAATATCTCAAACACAAACTAAAGTTTAAGAAGATGTGTCGAACAGTGAAATCTCAACACTTTGTCAGCAATGGAAATCCCCAGTATTTAGTGAATCGTCTCAAATACATATTAATTTGAATATTAATTAGAGTGAAGTCGGCAGCGGGTGCCGGGAGCACTACTAGCTGTGACGTCCACTGCTGGGAAACTGTGTCCACTACACTGTGAAATACTTGCGTGTACAAACAGATAGTTCGATCTCTGCTGTAGGTAGGTAGTAATATGAACGCATTTAACTTTTTTTAAATTTATTTAAAGGAGGTTATAGTCCCATCGTATCCTAAATAATTAGTACATCACAAGATGTGCATCAAACTTTTCGCTCGCATTCGGTTGGGAAAGAATTTTGTAAAACATTGCCTACAGCAGTTCTGTTCAAATTCAGGGACCTTCTTAAATTATTTCTATGAGACTCATACTGGACATATTTTTTTTTTTTAAATGGATAGGCTCGCGTTTACCACAATCTCACCTGATGGTAAGCGATGATGTGGCCGACGATGGATATAGATATAGCTATCAGGAAACACAGACTCCGGCAGGGAATTAATTAATTATATTCTAATGTAATAAAAAAATTATTGAAAATACGTACTAGCAATATAAACGTCTTATGTAAGTAGGCAAGAAAACACATTTTTTTTAGGTTTTATCAGTTTGGTACTTACCAAAGAAAAATTTTGTTAAGATTTTCTAGAGTAGGTACTACTGTAAGCAAACCGGTTACAAAATAGTTGGATCAGTGTAAATAATATACATATGTAGGTACATAATATATCTTATCATTGACACAATAAATGCAGCTGTTTGGTATGTAAACTGTCTAGACTTGTTACGGCCTTCGAATATATTTTGATGTTTAATATGACAAGTTTCAGTGAGATATGAAATATCTTTCTCACTTTTTTTTTAAATATCGCCCGATTTTAAACTACCTCCCACTTATTTTATTTTATTTTATTTTATAGACTTCTTTCAGAATCTTTTAATTTATTATTATTTTTATTCTATTCTGTATCTCACTTTCCAATCCTCTCTCTTTCGCGTCAGTCTAGTCCAGTAGCCCTAGCCAAGTTGTTAATCTTCAATAGCTAACGCTTGTAAGAAGGCTTCTAATGTACGGGAATGACGTCGTCTTAACGCTCAGTCACGTGGTCAGAACACAAGAATTGGCGGCAAGGTCAACTCGAAGCGTTCGACGCAAGCGAAACGTTTGTAACTTGGCTAGGGCGGCAGGTTTTTCCCTCTGCTTTGAACAAATTATCTCTTCCCTTTCCCTCTCTTGGCTACCATACTGTAACTACCTCGTTCCATTTCTCCAGAAGAGAAATGGAACTATCTCCTACTACGAAAGCAAAGAAAGACGTATTTACGTCAAAAAATTTGCTGTTCCATACATTCAAATAACTAAGTTCGAGAGGAGAACCGTTGACAGTGAACATCACTACGTCTTAGTTAAATGACTAGTATTTTACCATAACCATAAAAAAAAATATCACTGAAATCATAGTTGCTTAATATTTCCCGTACCGTACCGTAAAACAATGTCCACTAATAATCACAGCAATAACGTACGCGATACATTTGGTCCCCGACCGCTTCATTACGCCACTAATGGCTCCGAAGTACCAAACGGTACCGCGCGGCCGGCACTATTGAGCCACAAGTATTTTTATTGTCCCACTCTTACGGTCAGGTGTTTGGGTACAAATCGCCTTATTGACGCTGATAACAACACTCTTTGGGTAACTCGATTAAGAACTGTTCCTTGGAACGGGGAAATTGTGTATTGGAGATTCGGAGTACTGCTGCTGGACTGGAATCAGAAACCATGGGATATTTTTGCTATTATATATATTTTCATTAAATTATCGATAGAATTCATACATTGTGCGTGCAAGTAGATATTTAAACGAGTTGAGTAAACATCATGATATAGATCAAGTCATCTAGTGTGTCCCCGGGCAAGAAAAGCGGTTAGCCGATTTTTTTGTTTTAGTTTCATAAATTATTAAGGTTGAAATACAATGCCAGCAAAATTTTAACTAAACTGTAGTTTAATAATTACTAAGTAAGTATTGGTTCTTTTTTCCTGTCTGGTGTCACAGAATTTAGTACTGTCCTGTTCTTCATAAATGAGGAGTTGTTATTGGCTGTCAGTCTAACTTACTGTTCCTTATCTGTATTTTTAGCTATTGTGGAAAGAAAATGTAATAAAAGCGCTCTATATGCACTACCAGACAAAATGTCGTGGAAAAAAACTAAATGATAATGAATCACCAACGTGATGAACAAGAAGAATTTATACATACCTCCATCATCATCTGAGGAACACTCAATATAAATTTAAAAAGATCTGAGACAAGAGGACTTCCTTTGCATTACACTGCATTCATGTGCATGATCTTCGAGACAGAACCCCAGGAACATCATCACACTTCATCACAATCATCCAATTAAGCACCTCATCTCTAATATCGCTGCAGGTGTTACAACAACAGCTAATGACAGTTTATTTAAGATATTATCTCACAAAGAAACAGTCACTACCGTTTGATGCGCCGCCACACAACACCGACCGACCCGTGTTCCCACCCTTCAAGAGGAAAGGCGTGAAAACGAACCAACACTATAATAACACATTTGTAGCTTTGTAGCCAAATAATTTCTGACCCAAAACTGCTAATTATATTCAAACAATTGTTGGAAACAGCGCTCTCATCGCAGATAACTGCGCGGTGGCTCGATCACAGGGTGTGGGTGCGCAGGCGCAAGTCATGCTCATTACCGCGTTATTAACACGCCCTGATTGGCGGAGCAGGTGTGTGACGTTGATGTGAGCTGTTTGACGGTATGCGTAGTAAATAGACGGTTATGTAAGGTAAGTGTGAAGTCCGAATAGCTAGTTCTTTTGAAGGAGCACTCTTTCTTTAAGAGGTTTGAATAATAGGCGTTCACTTTCCTTAAACAGAAAAAGGTGTCAACAGATACAACTTGTTTAGGATAGGGATAGCGTTTATCAGTAAAAGACGTTGACTACATGTCATCAGTGATACTTGTATATCCCCTTCAGTTGCAACACAACGCAGGTTGACTGTAGCCACTGTGGCAAGTTTTCACACGTTTCGTTTCGAATCTCTTTCTACAGTCGCCTCCGATTCCTTTATTCTAACCACGTTACTTAATGTTGAGATGATGTCATTTCCATACATTTGACGTTTTCTACTCGCGTTAACGATTGTAGATTGTCACCCTCAGTACCTGCGTGCTCGCGGATGACTAGAAATTTTTCTTTTCAAGAAATTCCATAATAAAAGCTATATTTCTTGATTTTCCCTGTCAACAAACATACTAACCTTACGTTACCTTAGCTTAGCAAACACCATCAAAATAATTGCGAAGCTCCACACCTCCCGCCCCGCCGCGCCCCGTCACCGTCCCGCCTACGCTCCGCCACCGTCACGCTAAGGCGCGCTCGTCACAATAGCCGAGTATTTGCATACACACAATACATTACCGTGTTTCTAACAGTCATTCAGTAATTTTAACTTAATAACTGCTGTTATATAGTTTCTATTATTTGCTTAGAATTGGATTCAATGCGATATGAATCATAGACTGTTTTGTTGCAGGTGTGAAAGCAATTTTCATCATATTTTAATTAAAACATGGTTCAGAGCTTTAATGAAACTTTTAACAGGAGTTTTTTCTTTCATTTTCGTTAGAGTCTAAACTATACTGTGGGTTTTTTTTTGTTTTGAGATTTATGTTAATAAGTAGAAATACTTATGAAGCTTAAATATTTTAACGTACTAAGTACACTTACTTATAACTGTGTCTGGGTGTAATTTATCTTTAATATGTATGTATTTAGAAATATATAAGTATGTTTATCAGTTGTCTAGTACCCATAACACAAGCTCTGCTTAGCTTGGGACTAGACGGCGCTGTGTGATAGTTGTGGAATATATTATTATATTATATTATATATTATTACCTATATGTTCAAAAATAAAGTACACTCAGGCGTCGAATTATTCTTCTTCACATCGTTATGATCTGGAAACTTACCTAGAAACTTAGCAGCATTGCGTAGGTAATTCTTTTGGCAAAAAACGAGCCAGCCGACCCGTTAGATGAGAAATATTTTTGAAATAGAGGCACGCATTGGGATCCTATGCTGTGGTTGTAGACAGCAGGCTATACTTATTACTATATTATATTATTATTTAATTATTACTTTATATAATATTATACGGAGGAAAAGTTTGTTTTTTAGTTTTCATGTTTTTTTTTTTGTTTGTAGAAGATAATCTCTAAAAGTACTAGTCCGATTGCTGAAATTTTCTCACCAATAGAAAGCTGCTATATTCCTGAGTGACATAGACTCTAAATTTTATGTACGCAGGCAAAAGCTTGTGTAACTTTATAAACATTCTGTTATAAGTATCTGTAGAAAAAGCTGTGCCTTATCTTCTGACTGCTCGTCCAGTCTACTCCACTTTCCGTCGGGTCTTCCGTGCCTTTCTTCTTTCCTTGGCAAACGGCAACGTGTTCACTAAACCGTTTATCGGTGAAGGTCGCTCGGCGATCTGGTGCCACAGCTTCTGCCGCACGATTACTGTGATTAGCATCACGTTTTGTTCGTTATCAGATAACTGAAGGAACGTGTACGATATCGTATATCCAGGACTTATAGAAATGCTGATAAGTAAAATTATACTTAGGTATCTAAGTATGTAGATAACTAGTTCCGCGTCCTAAGCTATTATTTTTTTCTTACGCACGTTTTCTTGAACGTTTTGGGTTACATTATTGTTGTCTAAGGAGTGGGATTCTCTGCCGGAGTCTGTGTTTCCAGTTAGCTACAACCTAGGAGTCTTTAACTCAAAGGTGAATAGATACTAGACAGGCATGCTTCATCGTAGACCACATCATCGCTTTCCATTACGTGAGATTGTGATCAAGCGCGAGCCTTTCAAAAAATAGAATATTAAGAAATACGGGTTTTCTTCGTTTGTTGAAGAGTAGTTTGAATATCCAGTATAATAGTTTACAACTTTCCGCTTCAGATGTGTGTCGTAAATTTTTCATCATCATCATTACAGCCAAAAGACGTCCACTATTGGACAATAGCCTCCCCCAACTGTCAAAACAACGACCGGCCCGGTGTGTCTTACATCCATTGGATTCCCGTGACCTTCGTCAAGTCATCGTTCCATCTTGTGGAAAGCCTCCCAACGCTGCGTCTGCGCGCGGTCGCCACTCCAGAAGCATCTGTTTTGCCATCAATGTTCCCTGCCCACTATATTTTTCACGCTATGTACATAGATATTCTTGGTTCTGCTACTTGTGTTTTTTGCACGTGAAATTATTTATTCGTAAAGGTGTAGATAATAATTTAATAATCAGCATTTCTTGTTAATCAAACGATAGAACGATGGCAATAGCATTAATCATTACGTTTCATTACTCTACAACTTAACTGGGCCAACATTTCAAAAATATGCGAATGTTCACCAGAATGACTGCATTTCATCAATATATAGTTGTAATAGGATCAAAGTATTATCACTGTATACACAAATATTACGGATTCTGATAAACAACCATAAATATATTTTGAATTAAATCAGCCAATTTTTTTCCAGTTCATAATCTAATTGATAATTCGTGATTAGCAACATTGTTTAAACAATAATAGGATTTGTTGTGACATGTGTGTGAAATATTCACGTGGCAGGGAAATATTTATAATTAATTATTGATTACAGACTTGTAAAGTACTTATGTACTCTACAAGTTTTTCGTCTTTTAATTGATATAAACTAGTTCTTGACTGCGATCCCACCTTTTTTATTACTATTGATAGGCTCGCGTTTGACCACCATCTTACCTCACGTTGTAAGCGATGATGTGGCTGACGATGGAGCACGCTTGCCTAGAAGTAACCTATTCCCTCTCAACTTAAAGCCCCTAACTTAATTCCACTCCTTAGGTGTACGCACAATAAATGTGTTCTCAAAACGCATTGTGCGTATGGGTGGGATGTCTACCATGTAAGTCGTTGTACCGGTGGCGTAAGGACGTATGTCGTGTGGTTCGATGATAGAACGGGTAAGGCGGAATTAGATTGTGCAATTCCAGTGCACACTCCCCGAAATGTAAACGATAGAAAACCTGTACCCTTAGCCAAGTTTCTAATCTGCAATAGTTAACGCTTGTAGAAAGCTTGAAATGTACGGGAATGACATCGTCTCAACACTCAGTCACGTGGTCAGAACAAAAGAATTGGCGGCAGGGTCAACTCGAAGCGTTCGACGCAATCGAAACGGTTGTAACTTGGCTACGGGGGCTGATGGAAATTAGAGTTGCAATCGTCGATGGGCGCATTAGTTTATTAAAACTATTCAGCCTTGAAGACAGCGGACTGGAAGATCGCTGTAGGCAAAAAGGTAAGTAAACAATCCGGTATGATTTTAAAGACTTAATAAAAAATACTCTACGGTCCTAGATCGAGTCACCTAGCTTTTTAGATACTTTAAAATAAATCTTATCCGTAGGACTCACGATTGATTAGCGTATTGGTTGAGCGAATAGCTGCGCGCTGCGTGTCACTGTTTCGGTTCACGCACGGAACGGATTTGTTTGATAGCTGTTCCGGATCTGAGTGTCTTGTTTTATGTGAGTTTATATGTTTGGGAACGCACCTACATTACCTACAGGAGTAACCCTTAGTGTACGGACAACTAAACGTCACCAGAAAATCTATAAGTCCAAGGTCTAAAGACACTTGTGTTAAGGCCTTATGAGACTTCTTAATTAGCTCCAAACACTTGACTGCCTCATTAGCTTACAAATTAGGGTGACTTTATCTTAGCAAAATAAAAAACGAGAACTCGATGCACTTAATTATTCGGCTCCCGGATGATATGAACACATTACAGAGTTATAATAATACGCGATAATACTACCATTTAACAATATATGATTCACATTATTGGCTGCGATAACAAAACCAGATCCTGCACAATAACAATAAAATTTGAATAAAATGACAGTTACATATCTTCCATCGAAAACAAACTGCCGAAACTTAATATTGGGTCCCCAGGCTCACAATAGTCCTCCTTATCGGCCTCCATCTACTGTTTGGACCAACAAAGGCCGAAAACTAGCAAATATAGTTATAATAAGCCGATCATATTTCGATGAATGTAGATACGCATCTATTTAGGGTGACCAAATAATTGATAATCCTATTCAGTGTTTCAGAAACTGACAATGCTTTTTTTTGGTTTCTGTTTTGTCGTGTTGTCTTCCTAGTTTGTGGTTATGTCCGGTCTGAAGCGGATCGAGGCGGTTTCGAAATTCGAAACTTAAGATTTTAGTAACAAAAGTCACAAAACATGTATCGATATGAAATAACACAGGATTGTGGCTAAAAATAAGTACGTTTTCGGTAGTCGTTATCTTGTTATTCTAATATGCTTTTGCGTTGTTATAAAAAAAGCATTGATTGTGTCATTCTGAATAAGAAATAATGTTTAAACGAGATGTTAACATAAGATTAGCAAATAAAGTAGCCATTTTCTGTTGCATACTAAGTGGAAACAATTTATTCTAGTAGCGGTCATTAGGGGCTTCATTTAAATATTTGAAAGTATGAAATTGATTTTTTTCTGATGTTGTGTTCTATGAATAAAAAAACGAAGTTTTTTTTTTAATTAATAACCTCTTGATATTTCTATTGCTTTTGCTTAAATTTCCATAGATTTCTTTTATGGTTGTTTTGTTTCATATGAAGCAGCGTAGTTCATTATTTATTTTTGTTTTGAATCAATAATCGTTTCACATTACCATACAAATCTTTATTTAATTTTTTGATGAGTGGTTTGTTGTTGGTATTAATGCACGGTGTCGTGACCTTTAAATCTTAGTAATGTTTTTAAATATAATATTATGGTTATTTATCGATAGAAAATTCTTGACAGTTTTATATTCCCGTGTCATTCTTCAAAAATATTATCAGGACTAAATTCCCTAGGGTCACTATTTGAAAACCAACCCAACTAATAATATCAAAGGGCATTTAAAAATAATTGTAACTTCAATAAAAGCCGAAGTACTATCTCACGCCAATATTGCACAAAAAGATACGAATCTACGTACAATGCGTCGCACAGCGGTGCTTAGTTTAGTGAAAACTAATATGTTTTTAGATCGTAATCTTTTGTCGCTACTGTGCAGTGTCAAGTTTCGGGACTAATGGCATGTTTTAAAAGATTTTAAATTGTATAATGTCTATGAAGTGAGTAACATTTGATTTTATATTGAGCGTATTCATCGGAGGAGCTTTGTAGTTGTACTGTGTGGAGTTGAAATTGAATTTAAGTTTCTTTTGAAGTAAATTGTTTATTTTTATATTGGCTTGACCTACTTTCGAAAGTTCGAAATAAAAACTAATACTTAGATTGATAAGATTAATACCTACTTTTTGTTTTAAACATGATAGTTTTAGTCAACTATACATATAACTAAGAATTATGAGTCTATAAGTGGTTGGACATGTCACATGCACAGGACCGTTAATTATGGCGACACTTGGGGGAGGTTTATGTCCAACAGTAAACGTCTTTCGGCTGAAATGATAATGGTGAAGATGATGTGGATGGATGGAGAGGGAGAGGGAGGCAAAAAAAAACGATGGATTGTTTTTGAGAAGTGATAGAAAAGAAAAGGGAGTTAGTGATACCGTTACGGTTGACAGGATAGAATAAATAATAGATAACACAGGAAAGGTGCAGGAAGATGATAATGGGTTTTGGTCTAATAAGTTATGTAAATTTTCACGGGATCGGGAGAGGGTTTCAGCCAACCAATCAGTATTGCTATCCAACGTGGCAATGCTGCCAGCGTTCTGGGCACTTTTCCCATTGATAGCGATGTGGATGTATTTTGTGATGCCCAATAAATTCCTTTTATATGCTCTCGTAGGTAAATAATTACTATTACTATTATTTTGTACCTAAAAATTTGTTAATAAGTATATTGTTATTACAACGATACAAATAAAGAATCTATCTAATTTTGAGAAAGAGGTCAACCGTCGAATCCGACTCGGCTGGGCAGCGTTCGGGAAGCTGCGCGGTATCTTCTCGTCCAATATACCAGTGTCAAGACCAAAGTCTTTAACCAAACCTTGTTGCCAGTGATGACATATGGTTCCAGAACGTGGTCGCTCACAATGACCCTCATCAGAAGGGCAATGGAAAGGGCTATGCTCTAAGTTGCCTGATCGAATCAGAAATGAAGATATCCGCAGGAGTACCAAGGTTGCAATATGTCAGATATTGCTCGCAGAACAGATGGCCGTTGGGGCTGAAAGTTTCTGGAGTGGCGACCGCGTACCGGAAGACGCGGCGTCGGAAGGCCTCCTACAAGATGGACCGTTGACCTGGTGAAGGTTGCGGGAATGCGATGGATGCGGGACGCACACGATCGTTCATTGTGACGACACTTGGGGAGGCCTATGTCCAACAGTGGACGTCTATCGGCTGAAATGATGATGATGAATGAAGAATAAGGTAATTAGACTTTTCCCGAAAAATACTTTAAGAACATGGTCACCCTGCTCTAGTACATTATACTGAAATAATTTTTATTCATAGTTTATCTATAAATAATAAATTTTTCTTTGCATTAATTACTGGTTATTTGTTATTTTACAGCTGTGTATCGTGCAGTAAATAAGTAAATATTTGCTGCGAATAACAACAGTATTGTTATTGTATTAACGCATATTATTCTTTCGACTATAATGGCCCCTATTGTCCATGTATTTATTGTTTGTTTATTGGAATAAATAGAAAACTGCTGTCAACAAACCTACACATTATTTTATTATTTTCTTTAATAGACGGTTTTATATAACTTGACCGGTTTGTTTGGTTCAAATCAAGTGATAGCTTTTTTTTCATTTACAAACGAAATCTTTTGAATTCTTGATTATAGAAACTATAATAACTACTAGATAAATATTACATTTTTAAGCTGAAAATATATGAAACCATATATGTGGTAACAAACTCACCTCTTGTTCCAAACAACTCCAGGTATAGTGACGTGTTGAACATAGCCATTGCCCACAAGCTATTTCTTAAAAATTTCTTAGCATAAATTATAGCAAAAACAGCCTTTTTTAAATATTCTTATTGCTGGGACTCAGGCCTCCGCTCTAGGAGAAGGAATGAGCTGTAATCCACCATGAAGGCCCAGTGAGCGTTCGAAAGTCACATGACTTCGAATTCCTGGCTATATTTCTATGATCATGCGGGCAAAGCCACTGGCAAAAGCTAGTTACTGATATATCAGTATTCAACACAATTCAGATTTAGAATACTTTTCAGTAGAGGACATTCACATAGAAATAACATCAAAATTATAGCTTTGAAGCATAAAAAACCTCTCATATTTTAAATGCTTGTTTTAAAGAAACGTTCGTATCGCCACGACATAGGTGCTACGATAGTTAAAGCCAAGATGCGCGTGCGCGGGCCGGAGATATCTACCGACTGTATTATGAATATTATGATGTCAGACAAGTTACGGCTTGACACTTGACCTATGGTGACCATGGTTTATAAGCTTGATTCTACATTTGATAAAATAATATAATGATTTAAAATATTAATGATGAATTTATTACTTACGTTTGTTTGAAGTGTAGATTTGAAGATAAGGATAAATGTTTTATTATTTTTTAGTTTTAGGTACGTGTTATTGTTGACTTTTTATCAATAAAATTGATTTTTTTTTTCATCCAGACGATATCGTAGCAGACTGTGGCGAAAAGAAAACATAACCGAGAGCTTGATTTCTCCCCCAAAGAACTAATGCATTAGTACAACATTAAGTGATAATAAGAGTCAGGAGGGCTTAGGCCTGCAGTGAATTAAAACGGATTTACTAGGAAGTAACACATTTTCCATCTACCTAAAGAATAATTTCAAACAAATCTCACCTTTCCACTAAACCATCCTCCCCCTACTGACCCACCGCTTCGGCAAATCAAAGTGAACTTACGCCTCACTGCAAACAAACAAACACACAGAGGAATCTAGCTCTAGCTCCCGTGTTCAACCCTGTACAATAAGGGTCACAATCCTGTAACAACTTTCATACAGTCCTGTCAAGTTTTCTAGATCATTTTGACAGTTCTCTCGCGCTACCGACGCGCTGCGCAGGCGCTGCCAATCATGGTTTGTGTATGACCATGGAGCAGGTGAGACAGAAGGTTTAAGGTCGTGGAAGCATTCAAGGTTTACCTTTTCTCTCAGTCTAAAATACTAACTAGGTCTCCTGATCGATGGGGTTTCTTGATAAAAACAAAAGCAAACTTTAACTCCCTTTAACCTGTTACCGGGTTTCAGATCGTCGCTATACCAAAACTCGCCACTCCAAAACCTTTCGGGCCCAACGGCCATCTGTTCTGCGAGCAATGTGCCCCATTGCCAATTAAGTTTGGCGATACTTCGTGCTATTTCGGCAACCTTGGTTTTTATCTCAAACAGGTACTAAAGGGTAATAATAATTAGCAACTGCAACATCTATTCTTTGTGAGACAGAACTCTAGGTTCTTACCTTCAAAATTACAATTACACTGACATACTGCAGACATTAATCACTTCGACTCAATCTTCTTCTTCTTCTTCCTGCCCTTATCCCATATTACTTGGGGTCGGCGCAACACGTTTTCTTCTTCCATTCGACTCAATACGTCTAATTTTTTTTAATCATTCTTAGAAGTTCAGAAACAGTTATTTTACTTTTGTCTGAAGTAAGACTTCTGAGCATATAAACATTGGATGATGGCAGGCTACTCAGGTGCTGCCAATCAGAGTGTCTGTCGGTATGTGGCTGTTTGTGAGGTGTTCGGTTACCTTGACACCTCTGTACGATTGTGAAGAGATTGCATGGCTGGCCATATTGTAATGGTTCATTTAAATATTATGTTATGTTCCTGCGGTGACTTGTTGGCCTGTGGGCTGTAAGAGAATGTGAGATGTGTGTATGACGTCATTCTCAAGTTATTGAACCACTTGCTTATGTTTGAATGTAGAATGGCATGTAAACTTGGTGAATTTGTCTACAAATGACGTTTCAATTTCTATAGATCTGTGTTTTTTTTTTCAGATACCAAATTCCAATCCACTAGCGTTGCCATCAAAAAGTAAATACAAAATCTATGGCAATGAGAGCAGTGGTGACCCAGGGGTAACAGCCTCGACTTTCAAGTTCAAACCCAGCCAGGTACATTACTTTGTGTAATTTGTTTCATCACTATTGCTCTTAAAACTGTGAAGGTAAACATCGTGAGAAAATCGGTGTATTGTAAAACAACCACTTTTTTAAAAGAGTAACCATGGAGTTTCTTGTCGGTTCTTCTCCATAGGAAACGACCAATTTGGAACCGTGCACTAACTTCTGACGTTTTATAAGTACCCATGTATGTAGGCCTATGTGAAATAAAAATATTTTTGATTTTGATTTGATTTGACATGTCCTAGAACCGAAAATTTGAAGACATGTGACATCCTCCGCACTGTGCATCCGCGTGGATTATGGCACATTCCCTCTCCTAGAGAGGAGGCCTGAGTCCCAGAAGTGGAAACATTATAAGGCTTATGCTACTTACCTGAATCGTCACTTGTCATATGACCTCTCCACAGATCATATCATTTAGTGTTTTTGGTGGGAACGCTAATTACACCAACAGCATAGTATTTATCTAACCCCAGATTATTTTTACTTTTCGGGAAAATCAAGATGAATGAAAACTGCCGGTAATACTGGGCTATCTCAACCTGCGATATGCACGTCATTTCAAAAAAGGTGACACGTTTTGATAAACTTTGTAAATGTCATCTTATTTTATAATTCAAAGCTTATCTACGTGTTATGTAAACTTACGCAACATCAATTGTATATATATATATATATATAATCGATTATATTTCATAAAAAGTATGTATTTGTTGGTATGTTGGTAAAAAAAAGTAACAGAAGTAAAGATAGACGACGATATTGTCAGAATGTAGGAAATGTGATTATATTTATCAAATTAGATAGATCTATCCCTAAAAAATCTCGTGCGAAGTATGTCTGTTTTTAATTTAATATTTTATTTTAATGAGTATGTCTTCTTTGTACTTAGTGTTGAAACAGCATTATTGCTTCAGCAGTTCTTACTCAAATTAAATAAATTATGGAACTGTGTAGACGCCAATCATAATCATCCACATCATCATATAAGCCGAAAGACATCCATTGTTGGACATAGGCTTCCCCCAAGCGTCGCCACAACGACCGATCCTTTGCGTCACGCATCCATCGGATTCCTGCGCCCCTGATCAGGACATCGGTAGCCACTCCAGAATATTTTGGTCCCCATTGACCATCTGTTCTGCGTGCAAGTGCCCTGTCCATTGCCACTTAAATTTGGTGATTCTTCAAGCTATGTCGGTAACCTTGGTTCTCCTGCGGGTATATAGGGTGACTGGTATCTAATTAGTGACTTGTACTCATGATCACAAACAACTTTCCCAAAGAAACTTCTTTTTATACTCATTATTTAACTTATATTATTTAACCGGAACATGTAGGTACCTACACTGATTACGTACACTAATGGGTTTACAAGCGGCGCGGGTGCAATATCACTATTGTAGGCAAGGTTCATGAGATAACGGTGTTACGTCGCGACGCGTACGACGCGGCTAACAGCTGAGATGTCGCAAACGCGCGCGCGAGTAGCTGTTTTGTTATTGTGATAAAACTAATGAGTATAAAAAGACCGTTCTTTGGGAAAGTTGTTTTTAATCATGACTACAATAAGGTGTTTAAGTATCGGTCACTAGTCACCATTCATATCTGATGTGATCACGGAAGGAAACTCCGAACATGTTCTTTCCATCGCCCTTTGGGTGACCTGGAGTCTTCTGATGAGGCCCATTGTAAGCGACCACGTTAGCCATAAGTCATCACTGGCAACACGCACTGGTCAAAGACTTTCGTCTTGAGACACTGTTGTATATATAGAAGCCAATATACCTAACTAAATTCAAGGCCATGAACTTCATCAACTTGTACCTAATTATTGTCCTAAATTAATGCCGGCCTAGATCTCACGAATAACAAAATAAAAATGGTCGTGTCATCTAGATTTCCTTCACAGAAGATTAAAATAAGAGTTTATCTAATCAAGAAGATCTGCGATACCCAGTGTACCGAATTGTGTATTAGAGCGAAATATTTACTGTTTTGTCCGCAAATTTGTTCTCCTGGGCAAAAGTGGTAGGTTCAGAAAGTTAGATAATTTTTCGTCGAAATATTTCTTTAACTTTGGTTCTTGAATTATGTTAATGACCGAATAGAACCTACTCACCTACTATTTAACACTCAGGTCCCATAAAAAAGATCGGTCAAAAGTCATCTGTCAGCAGCAGCCGTCAGGCGCAGCAGGGTTTTAATGCAGCCGGTATGCCGACGACGGTGACAAGATGATGACGTCGCATGATGCCGCTGATATTCGCGTGCCGCGTTATGTGACCCGCGCTTGACCGAGGCTGTTGAGAACTTTGCCACAGTGCAGCGACGAGGAGAACAACAGGAAGCGCTTAGGAGAAGGGATTTTATCTATGTATATTATAGACTTTCTTTCTTACTGCTGTAAGAAAGAAAGTAGTATCGTTGAACCAGGAGCCTATGTTCAAAGACGGTAGTGCGTGAAGCCAGAGACCTGACTCCCTCTCCCCCACAGATAGCAGAGGCGCACGCTTTGCAATACTTAGTTGCAGAATTGCTATCAGGTTTTCCTTTACTACTGTGCACAGCAGTTCCATTCCACCGTCTCTAGGATGATAGGTATTCGACATTTAGTGAAATATACTCTATGAATGTTTAGTAGTCGACCTTATAATGTTCCCACGGTTGAGAAACAGGCCTCCTTTCTAGGAGAGGTTATAGGCCATAATCCACCACGCGGGCTCAGTGCGGGTTGGTGGATATCACATGCTTTAAATTTTTTGGTTCTAGGACATGCCGGTTTCTTCACGATGTTTTCCATCACCGTTTTGAGAGCAGTGGTGATGATGAAGAATGACTTGCTTGTCTTAGATAATCTCCATTTGGGTAGCACAATTTCGTGTTTACTACGCGTATATTTTTGTGCAAATCGCTTCTAATTTTAAATAGTTCTAAGTTTTTACGAACATATTAAATGCTTTCTAAGATGTAAAGAGAAGGCAGAGTCAGCTGCGGGATGTAAAATACGGACTAAATGACATGTAATTATTTTCACCCTGGAAACTACCCTATTCTCGAATCTTGAGGAAGCCATCTAATGCATCTAGTTCCAGTATCTTGATCTCGGTTTACCGTGTCACTAACTGCGTCAGGGCTCCAGATCTTTCTTCCAAAAGAAAACTTGTTGGTAAATCTTAATATTTTTTATAACATAACAAAACAGAAACTTACCTACACATTCCTTTACCTACATAAATAAATCCTCCATTTTCCCAACAAAATTGCTTCTAAACACAGTCATATTACGCTATAAAACGTAAAATTGTCAGTTAGAACAAAATGTCGCTACAAGCCGGCGGCCGACACGGTCATTACGGCGTGAATATTACATGAGTGTACCCTGAAACACTTTGACCAACATTACATAGTATATATCATAATATTTCCCTCCGCTTTCTATTAAATATGCTTTCAGGTACATATGTAGTATTGCTGTTAAGGGGCAGTCGGTAATCCCAACACTACATAATTATGATTAAATAAAATCCCCCACCACATCTGTTTGTCTATCTGTTTCATCACCAGCCTTTTATTGTTCCCACTGTTGGGACTCAAACCTCCTCTCGAGGAGAGGGAATGGGCCGTAATCCACCACGCGGGCTTTTTTTTTTCGAAGGGAAGTCATCTTATCACAACCCCCGCTCTTGGGTGGAGCGAAAGATAGTGTCAGACTCTTACTGACTAAAAAACCCATCCCGTTCCTTCAAGCCTTCACACCGGGGCTAGAGCGCCCTTTCGGATAACCCTGGCCCCAGTAGGCTTCGACCCGGCTGGGCCCCGGCTGTTTCTGACAACTCCTTGAGGCGCGCGGGAACAGCGCGCGCCGTCGACGACTTGGGCTTGGTCCGGATTGTTAGCGGACGGCCAGACAGCGAGCTACCCATTGCTCACTGTCCGCAAGCTCGCGCCTACGGTGGCTGGAAAACGGGATCGGAATCCCGGCGGCGTCGAGAGCGCCGTTGCCTGATGCGGTCGGCCTCCTCCTTAGCGAGCATTACTGCTTCGCAGAAGTCGGCGACCGCCTGCCATTCCTTCCACCACGCGGGCCCAGTTCGTGTTGGTGGATGTCACATGTCTGCGAATGTCTGTCTGTTTCTGTCTGTTTAGCTACGGTAAAAAACTAAAACGGTCAAACCTACTGAACGTTTTATTTTTTTCATGCGATTTTCAACAAAATATAGAGTGATTCATTAGGAAGGCTTAGCAAGTATATATCTAAATATGTACATATTATTATTTTCACGCAGGTAAAGTCGCTGGCAGCCGCTACTGTTTAGTAAATACCAATAAGAATTTTGAGAGTTATATGCATTTTCTATTAAATGATAATTGATGTTTATTTTGCAAAAAGGTAAATTACATTTTTACATATAATTTTTTTGTTACTTTAAACTAGATGAGGCCAATGTTTCCTAACTACCCTGAAAAAACACCGACCATTCTACTTTTACTACTTACTTAAATAAATGACGTTTTCATAGTCCTCTAAATTAGTCCTTTTTTACTGTTTTAGATAAAGTTTTTTTGTTAAAGAATGACGAAATATGTATCAGAAAGAGTCCAAAAAGATATCGTTGTAGGGTGAACACTCACCCCATCTTTTTAAATGTTTAAAAATTCATGTTTTTTTTTTCTAAAATTACGTGAAGCTTTCATTTTACTGGTAGCTTTCACTGTGCCATTTTATCTCCTCAGAGTTGCATTCGTAAGAAGGTTAACTAAAAAAAATACTTTCCAAAATTGGAAAACAAAGAATCCTTCGAAAAAGTCTAGACCATCTTAACCTTAATCCTCCATTTATATTTAACCTCCCAGCACGTAACAGAGGGGTGTAGGTAGTAGTCTATATTAAATGGCCTATAATTTAAAATGGAATACACCGGGGTGCAGCGATCACGCGGAACCGTGCGCTTACGTCGCGGCGTCGCGCGGCGTCGCGGCACGCCGGCCGGCCTGCCACAGCTGGCCATACACACGATCTAATTGCAATCCAAGAAATGATTTTGCTATTTTTCAATAATTCTGTTTTACATTTTTATTTATAATTGTTTCTTGTAGGTTAAGTTGATTATACCGTTTCTTTGTAGAATTAATTTTTTCTGAGAAAAACTTGCTTCTCTATCAAATTATCCCTTCATATAAAAGGATAGTTTGATTATCAATCAAACTATCAATTTGCCTGCTGCAGTCTTCCCGTCCGATTATAATTTAGGTGTCTTCAAGGCAAGAGTGAATAGGCTTTTAATAAACTAGTGCGCCTCACCATCAACGATTGCATCACTGCTTACCGTCAGGTGGGATCGCAGTCAAGCACTAGTTTATATCAATTAAAAAAGAAAAAATATTGAGTATCTGTAATAAAATTTGTAAATTACAAGACAAATTATGATACTAACTACTTCTATCGCCCTCTCGGTCTCAGGCAAAACTATCTAGTCAAAATGACTGGAAGAAGAAGTAGGTATTGCTCGTGCGGCGGTGAGATAAGCAGGCACTATTGGGCCATCTCGGGTAGAATTTGAGTCCAGCAGATGAGCGTGGTCGGAATCCAACTTTAGATGATAATATATCAAAATGACACAGCAGAATAAAAAAGAAACAAGTTAATAAAATACCTACACTTAAAAAATATTTGAAACCTAAAATACACTTAAATACAAAAATTATTCCTCAAACTGCTAGTTAAAAGCTAATGATATTTAAGTGGGCCCCACGGACGCACATAACTGAGTAAGGTAATGAAGTAAACCATGATCGCGGCAAAACACAGCGTTTTTCCGTCGCGCCGTCAGCAGATGTCCAGGGTCGCACGGACTCCTTCGTGTGCTGGGTGCGAGGATATCGAGGGGTTTTGTGTACATTGATGCCTCATGGTGAAGTTTCTAGAGTCTGAATATTTTTCCTAGTTCTAGTAAATCATTATTACCAGTCCTGTTTCATTCAATTTTGAATTAACAACATCTGTCTCTTAGGCTATAATATTATATACTGTATGCTGTATTTGTCAACGGAGTTGGTACCCGCATGTACTCTGGTGTAATCCGCGAACGAACTAGGCTTTAGAGCGCTTCCACGAGTGAACTACACGAACTACATAGATTACAGATCCGTCACTCTTTAGTTCGGTCATCAATATTATATTTTCATTTCAGCCGAAAGACGTCTACTATTGGAGATAGATCTCTCCCAAGAATCGCCATAACGACCAGTCCTGTCAGCCTGTGCACAAGCGTCGAATCACCGCGACCCTCACCAAGTCATCGGTCTACTTTGTGGGGTGCCTCTGTGATCACTACTCCAGAACCTTTCCTTCTGCGTTCTGCGAGCGATGTGCCCTGCCCACTGCCATTTAAGATTGATGATTCTTCAGCTATGCCGGTAACATTAGTTCTCCTGCGAATATCTTCATTTCTGATGCGATCGCGCAAGGAAACTCCAGCATAGCCCTTTAATTTGGTTCATCAGTACAATCTATATAATCGACTGTATTGTAGAAGAGAGAGTAACTGAGAGTACAGCGTCGCCCGACCACCTCTACTACCTCATACTTACTCGCTGCACATACACTTTGTTCGTTATTTCTGTTGTCTGGTCTGTAGGACTAGAAAAGCAAGCGAACGATTTATCTTTTTTTGGTTCAAGTCATGAACTGATGGACTTAAAGAACGACCTAGCTCCCTACAGAACCGTGCCGTAAAGTAAACTGAGCGCTCAGGTGGTGAACTTCTGCATGCAGAAGACTACCAGTAACCAGCTTGAAAGAATATAGTAGATAGTGACTTGCCTTATCTTATACAGCATCCTGAATGCATGTTTCTCCATTTATGTTAACGCTGTGATGTTTTTATCATTTGATGGCAACCAGAATCAATCATTAATACTTATACAGGTACTATTACTACCTCCCAGAAAGACAATTGGATGACGAAAATTTACATTAGTGTATAAGAATATCAATACTGTAAACAAAAAAAAAAACTTTCCTTGAAAAATTATCATCCAAATTTAATTAAAAACGTATGGAATATCCAATTTTTTTTCTTAACATTCATGAATATTTTCCATTTCTTTTTTTCTCTTTCTTTCCATGGCCTGAAGCAGTATTTAAAATAGGACCACACGTTTCCATATTACCCTCTATACTAAACCAGCAACGAACTTCAAACACTACCTAACCGCCCACCCTCCGCCCCCCACAGTTCGCTTGTTTCCATAATAAAATGATCCAATACAATATGCAAGTGATTAAACGTCGTCCCGTTCAGGTTCGGTAATTTTGTGGCTGACTGTACAAAACTGTTATTTAGTCTTGTTGGGGACAGAGCTCATTCATTATTTAGAGACGCTCTAATTTGTGGTTGTGTTTTTTTAAATGTAGGTAGTTGACGTGTTTTCTATTTTTTTTTTCTAGTTTTCTCTCCGTCGTACCTTCGGTTATGATTACAATCACAATCTGATAAGGAACTACGCGCATTTCGATGTATTTATGTAAGTACCAATATGGTTTTGGCAGACTCATCTTAAGATTTGCCTGTGATGATTACGTTTATCTTAAGCTGTGTTTGTTTTGTTTTCTTTATTTGTCTGGAGATAAAAACCAAGTTGTAATAAAACCGGTTTCGATTTTTGTATCACACGATATTTTTTATTGGAAAAAATCACTCATATTTCTCTCACGTCATTTTTCCCAAAATCCCATCATATTAAAAAATCACCTAGGTACTTAATTCCATATTACACTATACTAAATCCCCGGGGGCCACTTGCTAGTGTATCCACGCATGTCAAGTAGTTATCGGAGATTTCCTGCGAGTTCTCAGCGCCCCCCGCGACGCGTGGTCACCCTATTGAGCGTCTAAGTAAGTGTAAGCAAGTTTTTTATAGATATTTTATGAGAAAATTGCAACAGTACTATGGTTATTTCAGTAGCTTGAGTATTATTTATTAGCTTGGAAGATGGAAGCCCATCTGCTAAAATGGCCAAGTAACTCACGAACCGAATTCAACTCGATTTCATTTTTTCAATGTCTCTCATAAAATGGAAAACTTAGGCATACATGATTTGTGACTTAGGTGATCAGTCCAATATTCTTCAGCTCCAAATTCGGAATGAGAAGAAAAAGGAAATTCCTGAAGATTCCCCTCTCCTTAAAATTGGGAAGCTAAGATGTATAGCTTATAAATATTGGGCTGAAGAAAAGTCTTAAATCCTTCCGAGACCCTGTAAGTACACCTCGAAAATCATAAAAGACACAGCGTTAGACAATTTAATAAACATGAACAACTATTCCAAGTTTCCACATCAAAATATCCCTAAACACAGAATCAAAGCGTGACTTCCCCTCCGTCAATTAGGTATTTATAATTAATTGTAAGTGGCCACTTATTATCGAATGTTTAATGAACGTGGCCAGCAGCCCCAGGGTGGCTTGGGAAGCAGCACCTGGGCGTGGGGGCTAAGTAAGCTGCCTTGAGCGGGGCGGGGTGGCCAAGAGGTGATGGGTTGAGGGTAGGTAGAGTAGAAGTTGGTGAAACTGGTGAGCCAGTAATCTGTGTTTCCTGATAGCTAAAAGCTTTGCATCTTAGTCAAGGTACAGGTTACTTCTAGGCTAGCATCCTTCATCTTAATCATTCATTTTATATTTCTAAAAAAAAATAGGTTTTGATTTATTGACAGAGTCCAAAATGGACACATGTATGTAATCGTCTACAAGTACAATACGTTCCGAATGAGAATAGGATCGCCCGCCATGTTGTGACGTCACGATTTACTGTCAAATCGAGGAAAGAAATTTTTCAATATTAATTAATTTACGAAAAATTTAATTTATTTATGAACTGTGAACAAAAAAAGTAATCAGAATCCAGTTCTTAAATTTTACTCATCTCCGAGTTCTTCAATTCAAAATTTTTTCGATTTGACAGTACGACGAGACTTCAAAACAGGAATCGGTCCTATTCTCATTTGGAACGCGTAGTACGAGTGTAGGGTTTCTGAAGTTGATAGGAGTGGATGCAACATGGGTGTTTTCTTGATTATATGTTTCTAATATGGTTTTTGCTGCATATATCTAGCATAGAATGGACTTAAAAAGAGACTTTGACCTAAGAAAGAGAAAGAAAGAGTGACCTCTGAGTTTGTTTCAGTGTTTTTTCTAACCCTAATCTTTATTTTCTAGGAAACACTGGCATCATCTAGTTTAAACTAACGTGTAAAAACGTGGCCACAACAGTCTGAGGGTCATAAGTGGTAAGCCGAGTTGCGTCATTTTGGCACCCTGAGTGCATGACTATGCCTGTACCCAGTGTGCGCAAAAGATATTTAAATTAAGATCTCTTTTCTGTTGTATCTTTTACTAACATAGTTTGACTGACATGGGGTGTGATTCTTCATCATCATCACCAGCCTTTTTATTGTTCCCACTGTTGGGACTCAAGTCTCCTCTCTAGGAGAGGGAATGGGCCGTAATCCACCACGCTGGCCCAGTGCGGGTTGGTGAATGTCACATGTCTCAAAATTTTTGGTTGTAGGACATGCCATGTTTTCATGTTTTCTCACTATGTTTTCCTTTACCGTTTTGAGAGCAGTGGTGATGAAATAAATTACACATAGTAATGCGCCTGGCTGGGTTCGAACCCGTGATCTACATCTCGTAAGTCGGGGCCGTTACCACTCGGCCAACATTGCTCTCTCTGGGTGTGATTAATATTGACATAATATGAACTACTTACGGTTTGAAATAAAGTATTTTTTAAGTGTTTTTAAGACCTATTTGCAAAATAAACATCATTTAACATCTGCGTACTTGGCTAATATTCGTTGAGGTTTGTCACCACAGGATTATTTAAACTTGCAATGTCGAGAAATTTTATAAATTATGTTACGAATCTTGGAAAACTTCGTAGAAAGTCTCTGGCTAAGCTATCAGAGAAACTACAGTTGAAGATCATTTTCGGAAATTTAACTATGTATTAATTTCTCCTGCTACTCCGTTCCATTATAATATAATATCGGCAAACATCAAAATTCCCCAGTAGTCAAACTTATGACGATTCCGGACAAAACGATGGACGTATCTTATTACATTGTTTAATCTGAAGTGACCATCACGTGACTTACGCGTCCATCTGTCCGTTTTGTGACGCCTATCTCGAAAACACGCTCAAAATCATTTCAATAGCATAAAAACTGTAGACGGAAGAACCTTATTTTTAAAGACGTAAGGTATATTACAGCTTGGTAAGTGTTGAAATAAGATTTTCTTGACTGTATGAATAAGATAGTATGGTAATTTCTAATACAGATGTGTCCAATGATACATATTTTTTTAGTGATATTTTTAATAGTTTAACAAAACATGCCTGATGTTTGATTACAGCAAGTCGTGACTGTGGGATTAAGTATACTGAAGATACATTCACAGTGACCACCCGAATGGCGGAGTATTGTATCGTCTCCTTAGCATTGTAGAGTTAGATTATATCTGTGCCTTAGATTCTAGACGGGGGTCAATGTGGCCTCATAAAGTTACGAATCTTTTATCCACACTAACAGGTATTATAAAGAGGGAAAATTTGTATTTTTGTGTGTATGTTTGTAATGAATAAACTCAAAAACTTCTGTGCCGATTTCAAAAATTCTTTCACCATTGGATAGCTACATTCAGCCTGAATAACATAGGCTATATTTATTAGCCGTGCGAAGTCGGGTCGGACCGCTAGTAATTTAAGAAAATTGTCTCTTTCATTAGTAAGTACTCGGTGTTAGTGCTTAACAGGCTTCTCGAGGTAAAATAAAAAAATATCTAATAGGTAGGCAATGTATAGGTATACATTAATTATTTTCGGGTTTTAGAGTAGGTAAGTGAGTCGAAGACCCGCTTTTATCCCACCGCTTTTAGGCAGGCAATAGACTGTTTTCCGCACTTGTGCAGATAAGTGCGCGTGCTCTCACCCACCCCAATTTTGTTACATTTATCGTACGCTAGGCGCGCGTCGCCCCCACGAGTCGCCGTTCAACCTCCGTTTATTCATTTCTTCGTAATGTGTATTGAAAAAAACTCGTTTGATACACGTGCAAATTTGTCAGTACAGCCAAACTTTCTGCACTTGTATCAAAATATACATTTTGTTGATGATGACATAAGTAACTTAACATTTTACAAAAGTAGTGATGCCCAGATTTCTGGCGTGCTATTCTCTAAAAAACAGCCTTGAGCGCAGGCAATGTAGTGCGCTCTCGAATCGTCGCTGCGGCCAGCGCTGTGCTCAAGGCTGTTTTCTTAGAGAATGGCACTCCTGCACTAGACATAGTGCCTGTGTTACAGGAGCCAGTGTCTTCTACCAATTACTGAATATAAATTACCACAACCATAATCCGGTCTTACAAATGTTCCCACTGCTGGGACTCAGGCCTTCTCTCTAAGAGAGAGAATGGGCCGTAATCCACTACGCGGGCACAGTGCGGGTAGGTGAAAGTCACATGTCTTCGTTCATTCTAGGACATGCCGGTTTCCTAAAGATGTTTTCTTTCACAGTTTTGAGAGCAGTGGTGACGAAATAAATTACGCAAAGTAATGCGTCTGGCTGGGTTTGAACCCGCGACCTACAACTTGTAAGTGGGCGACCACCATTGATCACAATATTACCCTATATTTTTCGGGTGTGAAGCCATCAAATAACTGCCAACTCTCACTTTGGGTGGAGTGGGAGGAAGTGTCAGACTATTACAAACTAAAACCCACCTGTGATCTTTCAGTCCTTTGCGTTTCAGCGTCGTACTCTTTTAAACAATTCCGGCAAGCATTGGCCCCAGCGGCCTCGTTACTACTTACCCTACCCTGTACTACCTATCTTTACTTGTCATACACAAAAATAAGCCTAAAGCTGTCGCAGCTTTTAGTGGTCAAAAGCAGAAGTGCACTTTGTGAAACAAGTTAATAAATTGTTCACATTCATACCATAGACTAAGGGCAGAAACTAAATTCATAACATCATAATCATCATTTCAGCCGATAGACATCCACTGATGGACATATTTTTTATTATTATATTTATTTGGCCCCCAAGTGTGTGCCACAATGAACGATAAATTCATATAGATAGACATGACTATATTATCTATACATTTGTTTACGAGTAGATAGATAGTAATTTTATTTATTTATTATGAATAAACTCAAAAAATTCAAGACATTTTTTTTTAATTCTTTCACCAGTGGAATGCTAATTATTTTATCTCTGAGTCACTTAGGTTACTTACCTATATATTTTCTTGTTTCACGCGGCTGACGGCACCAATTATTCACCGATAGGCCTGGTGGTCTAGTGGTTAGTAGCCTTGACTGGCCGGAGGTCGTGGGTTCGATTCCCGCTCAAAACAAATGTTGGTGTGCCCAATCATTTGTTTTGTGTCTGGGTGTCATTTATCTAGGTATGTTTATTAGTTGTCTAGTACTTATATAAAAAAAATCTTCTTCGTTTGGGACTGGATGGCGTTCTGTGAAAGTTATGGAATATTATTACCAACGTAATCTCTAAAACATTGCAGCAACGAGTCCCCAAGCACCTACTCATATAGCAGCTTAACATAACACACCACAATAACTTCAGCAAAACACATTTATTATTGTTTTTATACTTAATATTATTCTAAATTAATTGCGCAGTGCGCAGCAGCGGCCGCTCGCGTTATCAAGACTCATAACTTGATTCAAACACCTTTTCTACTACAAAATGTGGTCATATCACAAAAAATCAAACCTCAAATGAACCCTAACTATCAAAAAATAAGGTTTAAAGTTGAACAAGGGTAGGTAAACGATTCGAAGCATATAAAGCTGTAAGTTCACGGGTCATAACGAGTCCTTTTGACAATTTTAATTTCTCCTCTCACTGCGTAAAAAATTAAATGTCACACTCTTGTAAAACATTACTAAGGTGCTTAAGGCTGACTGTAAACGAAGCGACGAGTAAGGACATGTTGTTACTGGCTGTGATTGCAGAATTAACACCATAAAGTACTTAGTAATATGATTATTCTGACTTCAAATGTTTTGTCTCTAGATGCTTGAGTTTACCATGACTGATGTCATCTATGAAACAAGCCCTGCTTTTTCGTCAACTAAGTATGTTGGGTTCGGTTTACCGTCTATAGCTATACGGATGCGAATATTACTAATTTTTTAAATTAAATATGACTGTATTTCTAACTGCTATAACCCAGTGGTTTTATGTAGTAGATACCCCTTGCATTGATCCCTATTCTTTCTTTACTAGCTTTTACCCGGGACTTCGCCCGCGAACATAAATTATACTTAGTCTACGTCACTTAGGATTAAAGCAGCTTTCTATCGGTAAAAAAATTTCAGCAATTGGACCAGTAGTCTCAGAGATTACCTCCTACAAACAAAATAACAAACTTTGCCTCTTTTATAATATAGGTAGTTTTAATTGGTAATCACAGATTTTCGTCTATCAACTGTTAGTGGCCTGGTGTAGAAGCGCCCTTACAGTACCGAGTAATACTATTTGCGTTCACAAAATGAGCGTAATGTTTCTGTGCAGAACTTCACACCTCTTTACTATCGTAAAGAGGAGAGAGAAACTATCGTTTCTCGTATAAAGTTAATAAGCAAAAACACTCTGAAAACATTTACAGTAGTCTCAGTTCAACACGAAACAGTTCAATGAGATCTGGTGAGAGTCGCGGGAATGCAGTGGATGCGAGACGCACAGGATCGGTCGTTGTGGCGACGCTTGGGGGAGGCCTATGTCCAACAGTGGACGTCTTTCGTGTTCTGTCTTTATGTGTCTAAGCTGCATTTTGTGTGTACTAAATATCCTTTTACTTTTACACACAGTAGTGTCTACATGTCTATTTTTTCCAACTCTCCTTCCGTAGGTATGCTGGAAGAGATTTCTTTACAAATAAGCATCACCTTTGTACTATTCTTCTGTTTCGTTCTTTTCTTTTATTATTTCTGTACATAAATTATTAAAAAATAATTAACTAATCCGTAATCGGTCATGCTCAACTTTATTGGAATTCAGTCGAAGTGATTACTGAATTCCTTTTATTTCAGCCAAGAGTCAAAGCATATAGTGAACACCGGTATCTTAAGTATATAATATGTCATCGTAACTCTAGATCTTGATATTTTTATAGCTGGTTAAAACCATTTTGTGGACAGTTTAAGTTTTCTGGAAATGCTGGCGTCGTTAGAATGTCCAGTTTAGTAATTTACATATGCAAAACTTGTGAAGCTTTAAAGTTTCGAAACATTTCAGGTGGTCGAATGGGTGGTAGCAAGATAATACATTTAAACACTGCTAATATTATATCATTAAAAAGTTCATAAGGTATAATAGGTACCTACGTTAGTTCTGTAACTAAAGAATATAAGAAGACCTACCTATTTGCTAGTCAAATAGGTAGGTCTTCTTATATTCTTTAGTGTTCACAACATTGATTTTGACAAAAATTATACAGCTGATGTAAACAGGCGAGCTTAACGTACAATTGGGTTTTCTTAGAGCAATTTTCTTTATTTCCATTTTGGATTCCGGCTTTTGAATTTTGCAGAGATTGTAAGTAGTGCCTTGGTCCTACATCCAATGGTTCTTCTGTAGCCCCGTGTGTGGTGTCCACGGGCTATATATCGCGCACGGCTGTCGGACCTGCGCGTGCGCTGCGACACATTCATGCATAAAATTATTTCGTCCAGAAATCATTAGCGCGGCCCACTGGACAACATACATTGAACATTATCTAATAACAGTTCTTAACACTTCGTTACAATATTTAAATTTAATTTTTCCATATAACAGTTGAGCTATTCACTGGTTGAACGTAAATTGTACGTCATGCATGGAAGTTTATCTTGGAAAGAAATGCCACATATTGTAACAAAACCGTTAATGTATATCAAACATAATAAAGTACACTAGTTTATATTGAATTACACGACTACCAGACGTTCTTACTTCTATGATTTACAATTTTTTAATACCATCAGGGAACCCTTAAAACTCGTGTACTAAGGTTGATAATTGATGTTTAGAGGTGTGAAGTAATTTGGTGTTTTTGTCAGTTTGCGATCACCCCAGGGAGTCTTGCGCAGCTCGTTAGAATATGATTACGAGCACGCAGTGAGGGACCGGGCTTCGGTAGCAATTAACATGTTATGGGCGTGTGTTTATTGTAAATTCTAGATATCTTATTGTATGGAGAGACTGTAAAATATTTGGACCTCTTTGGTTATCGTATATTTTACTTTTAATTTGGCGAATCTAATATTTATAACTAACGGGCAGAAAGTGCCACGGTTCGGTATTGGCAGGAGATCTGCAATACGCTAGTTAGAAAGTTTTTTCAATGGATGATCAATTTTGGAACAGTTAAAAGTACCATGGTGAGCTCTGAGGTAGAAGCAGGAAAAGGAATGATGGTTTTACTTAATACTGATTTCCTGATAATATGTTTCTTTTTTGAAGATAATATCCTTAGAAAACCTAAGAGCTATATGATACTAGCGGATAGCGAGCGTCCTCCAACCGGAGCGGATGCTCAACGAATACGTCGTGCATGCGCAGCAAAGTTGCGGACGCGCAACGAGATCCAGCAACGATGGGCGGGTATCCAGCCTCTTTAAAGTAACAAGGCCAACAGCAGTGTCTCCTCGTAGGAATACATTTTGTTTCTGAGTGCATTGTACGTCGTTAAATTGCTACAAACACGCCTTGAAAACGTTGCGAATTTGCCACGCGTCCGCGACGTCTTCGCTATGCAGCCGCGGCGTGTTCGCGACGCATTCGCTGCGCGCCTACCCTGCCCCGCAGCCGCTCGCAAACCGCTAGTGTGTTAAAGCCCTAAGCTAGCATACCTATAGATAGCCATGATCCGGAGCGAGGAGGAGTGGCAGGCGGTCGCCGACTTCTGCGAAGCAGTAATGCTCGCTAAGGAGGAGGCCGACCGCATCAGGCAACGGCGCTCTCGCCGCCGCCGCCGGGATTCCGATCCCGATTTCCAGCCACCGTAGGCGCGGGCTTGCGGACAGTGAGCAATGGGTAGCTCGCTGTCCGGTCGTCCGGTAACAGTCCGGACCAAGCCCAAGTCGTCGACGGCGCGCGCTGTTCCCGCGCGCCTCAAGGAGTTGTCAGCAACAGCAGGGGCCCAGCCGGGTCGAAGCCTACTGGGGCCAGGGTTATCCGAAAGGGCGTTCGAGCCCCAGTATGAAGGCTTAACGGAACGGGATGGGTTTTTTAGTCAGTAAGAGTCTGACACTATCTCCCGCTCCGCCCAAGAGCGGGGGTCATAAGATGATTTTACCATCGAAAAAAAAAAATACCTATAGGTAGATAATTGGTTTAATAGAGGGACACTTTGAAGAGACATTGGAAAGCGGCTTCCAGTAGCTGTGAGAGGCAGGACAGGTGCCTGAGGCTTGCATGTCGTATGAGCTGCATGTTATAAATATTGTCACCAGACGCAGGCGACATGCTGCAAATAAACCGACGTTAGATCATTTATGGAACAGTTTTAGAAAATGCGGATCTCAATGCAAAACAATTTAGATATTATCTACTCATAAATATGCTATTGAAGAACAAATTAATCCAATCAACCAATGGTCTTTCTTTCTCTAGCGAAGATCATCTAAATGGTTAGCTAAGCTTCAGGTTGGTCATAAGTTCACCTATATACATATAAGACATGTTCTAGCAGTGGCTTCGCCTGTGTGAAAGTGGAAAATTATCCCAAGAAAATGAGATACAAAATCTGTGTCCTATTCCAACTCCTGGTCTACCCGTCCGTCAAATTTTATCATAGACTAACGGCCCGTCCCGGCTTCGCACGGGCAATTAATATAGCCTATGTTACTCAGGGTGAATGTAGCTTTCAAACGGTGTAAGAATTTTTGAAATCGGCGCAGTAGTTTTGAGTTTATTCGTTACATACAAAAATACAAATCTTTCCTCTTTGTAATATAAGTGTAGATGAAGTAACATGCTTTTAAACTATGCTCGATGTTGACGATATGCGAGTAGTAGAAGAACAGCCTTTTAATGTAAACATTCGCCTTTTATAGCGTTAGCATGACAAGACCGTTCACAATTTTCAATAAATTCTTTTCCAAAACCAAAACTCTAATTTAATCCCTGGCCTACCTCTGACGCAGAAGTTCTCCGAACGCTGTGTGTTAGCAATTAGCGTCGGAATAAGGAAGTGAACAATACCGCACATCTTGTTGTACGCCTCAGTCGCTGTGCACACACTTGATCCGTGTGATGACATGATCTAATTACTTCAATCATCACTGCACTACCAAGGGAGAGAATGTCGTGAACTTGTCGAACATAACTCGCTTTGTCACTCATTGTGTCCGTGTTGTGTCCTAAAGTTCTTGTCGTTAATGTTTTCTAGTTTGACTTTGTCTGGCCTGTTAGTCTTGTGGTTAGTGGCCCTGACTTCTATGCCGGAGGTTGTCGGTTCGATTCCCACCTAGGACAAAGTTTGTATGATGAGTACGATCATTTGGTCTGTGCCTGGGTGTAATTTATCTATAAGTATGTTTATGAGTTGTCTAGTACTCATAACACAAGCTTTGCTTGAGACGAGACGGCGTTGTGTGATAATTGTGGAATGTTATTTGATAGTCTTCATTAATGACCAGGTATAAGTTCGACAAAACTCCATGTGTCTACTATGTCTATTTGTTCAATTTTGCTGTAAGCTTTAAGTATTGAAGAAACTCTCCAAAAGATATTAGCGTGTGGTTTTGGCAAAGAATGTCAGATCCGGCCATAAAGAAACAGTAGGTACTGCAGGAAAAAGCTAGCCAGATGCAAGAGGCGGGAGGACACGAAGATGACAACATTAGCAAGTTATTTAATGCTACTTGTAGTAAAACCAATCACTTTTTAAAAAGAGTAAACGTGGAGTTTCTGGTCGGTTCTTCTCCATTGGATACGCCCAATTGGAGCCGTGCACTAGCTTCTGACGTTTTATTAGTGCCCATATAGGCATAGATGTTAAATAAAAACATTTTAAATTTGAAATCAATATTTATAATATTATATCGATATAATATCTTTTTTTTTTTTTATTAATGATAGGCTTGCGTTTGACCACTATCTCACCTGATGGTAAGCGATGATGTGGTCGACGATGAAGCACGCTTGCCTAGAAGAAACCTATTCACTCTCGACTTAAAGACTCCTAAGTTGTAGCTATCAGGAAACACAGATTCTGGCAGGGAATTCCACCACACCATTCTGCGACTTCTACCACAGTTCCGGATCCCCGGTTCCTTAGTACGGGCTGTTGTCCACGCGTATGAGCACAACGGCGCCCACGCCTGACCCCTCACATCTCGCGACTAATTTAATTCCAGCGCATACATAAGCATACTTCATCATCATAACTCTTAGGGATGGGTTAACGGCATTCCCGAGATACTATAGACCGATATATTATTTAGGTATATCGTACCAGACACTGGAGAAGACTTAGCGATTTGCTACAAGTTGTCAAAAACTATTGATGGGAATAAACGCCAAATAAAATCTGAACGAAAACCGTGACTCATCTAAAGGCCGCAATCGCAAAATATTTGGAAGTTTGGAGGATACAGTGCAATGTACTTTAAACAAGTCTTTTACCTAGGTATTTCAGACAATGTGATGTCGAATCAACCACCATCTACAGTAGTGGTTGCATGAAGGCTGTACTGACGTTCTTTATTGAGGGTCACCAGTTTAGAGGTAAAAGGAACAGAGTTTAAAGTCCCACATACCTCCGTTGAAAATGCAGGATCCTCTGGCCAGACGGGTGTTGAATCTGGTTGGCAATTGCCCGGCACATGATTTCGGGCTGTCTTATGTGTTCCAAACGCGCGGAGAACCTTAATTTCGCGATGCAGGATTAGTTCTTATGTGACGTGACGCTATAGATGTCGCTATATTCAGTTGATTTACAAACAAGTCTTTAGTAAAGATTCTGATGCAATCAGCGCAAACCACAAAAGACGCATGGAAGCGTGTCATAATTTTTAATCAAGCTTATTAATTACATATCCTCCCAAAATGACTTGTCAAAAAAGTGTAAAACAACTAAATTAAATTGAGTTGTCACACTTTTTGTGACACTTGCTCGACTAAACCGTGAGCGGACGGGTACAGCCCTACGCTTGGCCGGAGCCGGGGCACGGGAGTGTCCCTATCAATTAGTTAACCTTACTTAAGGTGCGGGTCACAAACAACGCCGATCGCCGGCAATTGGAGGTGGTCGGGCCTAATGTCGTGATCTCACTTGTGACTCATTAGTGGATGTAATGTTTGAGGTCTAACTCATTACGGTTCTAGAGCTCTTCATCACTGCCAGAAAGAGGCCCATTCCATTTTAATCTAGTCTCTTTGCTCTAGTCAAATGTTCTTACAACGTTATAGGATTGATCATTTTGATACAAGTCGAGAAGATTCGTCATTGCGTCCGCGGCAGAATTCGCCCGAGCCGTAGGCGAGGGTCTTAAGAAGCCAAGGGTTGCAGTGACAAATTTTAGTACATATATCAAACGACGTTTTTCAAAACACTTACGAAGATATATATTCGTTAGTGTGTTGTAACCACCGTTTATTTATAAATAAACGGGGGTTGACGCGCGATTCGTGCTCGTGCACTAGCGCCCAGCCATATAAAATAAAAGTAATAAATTGTGGTAGGGGCGAGCTCGCGCAATTTTCCGCACTCGTACGAAAAACAGTAAATGGTGTGTCAAAAAGTGGTAAGGAAAACACCTTTCCCAACACAACCTGTATTGATTCAGTCAGTCTTAGCTCATTGTATGGAGAAAATGCCTGGAACGATTTACGAAATACGCGGAAATTACTTGAATAGTTTAATGACTTATTTTCTGAAATTCACTTGACTTGTCAGTAACGATCATAAGATTTGTGCAGGACTTCTTAGAATTTGACCCTTTATAATACTTTGTGTTTATTTTCAAAATCCTAACTAGAAATATTGATTATCAAAAATCTATTGATGAAGTTATTGAATTTGTCAAAATCGAGATCAATCTTTAGAGCATTTTTTGCTATTCCTTGTGGATTTGGCAATCTACGCTCACTTATAAAATCCACCACATATTAACGAACGATACCACTCCTTAAATATGAATTTGTTTTCAATAAAAACTAATTTAAAGTTAATTTACCCATAAGAAATAAGCAAACAAAAGTCCCAATCTGTGGGATCTCTAAATCGGAGCCAGTGACGCGAACCGATACAACTTACACCCGGAGCCACTTAGTCTGCTGTTATCTCGTGATAGCGCGGCACTGGGGCTACAACATCCAAAAAAGAAAGAAGGTCCACTCGCCTAGTTTAGGGACATAAACAAAGGAACAGATCCTGGTTACCTACATCAAGACCTAAGCATCTTTTCTATACGATATGCAATGTTTTCACTTCATTAAAACCAACAGTCTCAAGGCTTCATCACTAGCCATTTTAATGTTCCCACTGTTGGGACTCAAGCCTCTTCTCTAGGAGAGGGAATGGGCCGTAACCCACCACGCGGGCCCAGTGCAGGTTGGTGAAAGTCACATGTCTTCGAATGTCTTCTCAAGGCTTAGATAGACACAAGCGCTTGGCTTTAATCGCACTCAAAAGCACAGCAACTGAAATACAAAAGCAGCGTAACAACCCTGTTAGTAGTTTTTTTATGTGAGAAATCATCCAATGCCTTCTCCCGCTCTAGGGCGGAGCGTGAGAGCGTGTCAGACTTTTAATGATTAAAACCCACTCTATGTTCCTTATTTGATTTGCATTCCAGGACCCCGGGGTTCCCTTTCGCTACATGTATGGTTTGTTTTGTGTAGCTCTTAGGTCTGTAATTTTTTCAGAGGTCTGTGTAACTTTTGGTAGATTAGTTTCTGCCAGCGGCCTAAGCAAAAGTAGACATTTATTTATTTAATCATAGGAGAACCAACAGCTATAACAAATTAATAGCAACAGTACAAGAAACATTGAGCCAATTACAGGTTCTCACGAGTAGAAATACTCTCGGGATAAAATTACCTTTAGGTGACCAGGACATGGTCTACTCGTGTGTCAAATTTCATCCAAATCCGAAAACAAGCAAAAACATACAGCTATTAGATTGACTGAAACATTGGCTGGTAGAAATATGTATGTATATGCCAAAACAAACCCCACCAAATTGGAACAAGAGCAGGTCGGTGATGTGCGTCACCAAAAGCACCTGAGTGTTTGTGAGGACTGGCACTTCTGCCCTTTACCCCGTGTGCAGTGGACCGTATGACGTCACATGACATGGCCGAACATCGCGGCGGGTTTGATCTCCGTGATGCAGGACCCGATAGCGAGGCCGACTGCCTTTGACGACGACACTCGAGCCGAAAGGATTGTATTATAATACTATCAGGGAATGTTTCATATTGCCCGGATATACTTTATCTAGTAACATTCCAATTTGATACAGGAATTGTGTTTTGTGCAATAGCTCAATAAGATTCGGTTTACGACCTCAGGGTGAATTCGTGGTAATATTAATTGGTACCTACTTAAAGATTTCTTTTTTTAGGTGGGTTAATCGTCTAAATGACATTGCCGCCCTTGAGAGGAGGGCGGGTGTCAGACTTTTACCGACTAAAAACCCATTCCTGTTCCTTCTTTGTCATTGTTCCAAGGCCCCAGGGATTTCTTTCCATCACCCATGGCCCCAGAGTCCCTACGGTTTGCTGACATCTCCTTGAGGCGCGCGTGGAACACTCCGCGCCGTCGACGACTTGGGCTAGGTCTGGACGGTTACCAGACGATCAGACGGCAAGCTACCCATTGCTCCTACCTATCTATCTACCTGATGACAATAAAATCAAGACAAATTATAGGATAGCTTTTTCAAAATTGCAGGGTTGACAGTTGTCATAATACAGTAGGCTAGTGACTTTCAAGATTTCCAAATAATTAAAAGTCAGCTTATTATACAGGTTTGCACATGACCGGATTTGATTACCTACCTCGGCCTTGTACTGTCTAGATTCAGGACTTTTGATAATACAACCGTATCAATTACAAATCTGCATTGTCACAATATTATTAAAACAGTAGGTATTACTATATCAATCTTCTGGTCTCAAGGACCTACCAATTTATGTATTAGTTACCAATTAATATAATATATTTATTTATAATTCATATGCAGTAGTGGTATACATAGGCGGACTTAATGCAACAAGGCATTCTCTATCAATCATCCTTTGGGTTCCCGCGCGCCTCAAGGAGTTGTCAGCAACAGCAGGGACCCAGCCGAGTCGAAGCCTACTGGGGCCAGGGTTATCCGAAAGGGCGCTCGAGCCCCGGTATGAAGGCTTAACGGAACGGGATGGGTTTTTTAGTCAGTAAGAGTCTGACATTATCTCCTGCTCCGCCCAAGAGCGGGGGTCATAAGATGATTTTACCATCGAAAAAAAAAAATACCTATAGGTAGATAATTGGTTTAATAGAGGGACACTTTGAAGAGACATTGGAAAGCGGCTTCCAGTAGCTGTGAGAGGCAGGACATGTGTCTTTTAGTCAGTAAGAGTCTGACACTATCTCCCGCTCCGCCCAAGAGCAGGGGATGTCATTGCATGATTTTTACCCACCATAAAAAAATGAAATCTTTTGGGTTAAAAAAGATAACACTGTGGTAGGTGTGTTATATATTTATATTGTCTTTAATATTCTTTGAAGCCTTCGTAAAGTTACTAACCCAGATATTATTAAAATAATATTTCTTGCACTGTGTTAGCCAGTGATTTCATATTGCATATAACCATTTACGGTGAAACAAATAAAATATGTGCGTGAGCGTAGAGGGTAATCTTGAAAGACCTCAATGCACTCACTGGCCCTCTTCTTCTTAGCTTTTTATTTGGAATGCCATTCTCCGTAAACACTCCAAGCTTTATAAAACCACATTTTATGAAGTAGAAACTATTCAAGTGGCTGCAAAAACTGGACTATGATAGTATGATAAAATCGGGATCAGAATCCCGGCAGCGCGGCGGCTGGGGCTTGAGCGTCGTTGCTTCACGCGTGCGGCCTCCTCCTTTGCTAGCATTACTGCTTCGCAGAAGGAGGCGGCCACCTGCCACTCCTCCTCGCTCCGGACCATGGCCTGTACCAAGGCCCGGATCTTAGGCCTAAACTTATCATTCAGAGTATTAAATGATAATTTTAGGCCTAACTAGGGCCTAGCATGTGTAGTAACACATCAGCCATGCAAACTCATGTATTCAACAACTCACATGCATATCGTTTCTTATGGTTTTCTAGTTACGTAGCTTAGTGTTATTTTCCAGCAACGTATCTTGTGTTTATAAAATATATTCTTTAGGGGAACAGAATGGAAGAAAAAAACGTGTTGCGCCGACCCTAAATAAATCGGGACAAGGGCAGGGAGATGATGATGAGGGCGAGGGCCTTTCTTTTCGTTGGAGAAAATCATCCTATGACAACTCCCGCACTTGGGCGGAGCGGGAGATAGTGTAAGACATTTACTGACTAAAAAACTTACCCGTTCCTTAAAGGCTCGAGTTTCCCTTTCGGATAACCCTGGCCCCAGTAGGTAGGGCGAGGGCCTGGTGATCCGTACCACAAGTTCTCTTTAATACCAAGGACTCCAGTCTCACACAAAGGAGATTCTTAATAATTTATGACAGGTTACTTAGTTTTAGGAACATAATTAATAAACAAACCTCTATGAAAAGAGAGCAATAAATTTTTATCATAATTTTTTTATTGCCATTACATTTTATCATGAAAATGACTTATCATTAGAATACCATGACGTCAACAATGATTGATTATTAACAAATGGCCATTACTTGCTAATTAGTAGCTAAATAGTACAAAGCAAACATTTAAAATTATATAGTATATCTAGCTAAATATTTAAAAGGAGAAATTGACTGACTGACATAATATCAAGGCACAACCGAAACTCACTTATGACGTAAATTTAGACGAGCACTAAGAGAGGGCTTAAAGTGATGACAATTTAAGAGGCTCCAAAACAAAACCTTAAAGTAACGTGAAAGTAGGATATTTTATGGAGAATCCTACTATCACGCGGGCGAAGCCGCTGGCAGAAGCTAATAAGACCATATGGTGCTCGTGTCAATCAGATACCAGTAAACCTATAAACGACACTATAATCCTTTAACAATGGTAGCGATGACCGTGATCTGACCGAGCTGATCAGTTGATCAGTTGTTCAGCTGATCAATCGATCAGTGATCAGTAAGTACCACACCGACACAAATCCCGAACTATTGTGTAGGAAATGCCGAAGTAACGAATGTAAAATAGATTTCCTTTATAAAAATGGATGCGGCATTTCTTCAATAATGACAGATAAAAATTGTTGACATATGATATAACTTATTCATCATGTTACCATTCCATAAAATGTAAAGTTGGCATAGAATCTATCTTTAATCTTATCTATTTCCCAAATAAAATTTAGATACTAGATAATTTGTGAAATAAAGGTTAGTAGTGTTAATAGAATGATTCATATAGAGAATGGTTGAGTAATGCCAGATATCAGCCTAACATTTCTATTGAAACAGACCTTTTGGGCACAGTTGTTGGCTAAAACTATACCAAAGGGCTTGGGCCAATTAATAAATCTACAATTGTTAATGCTAGTAGAAAACTTTTAATGTGTGGGAATGACGTTATATCAACGCTCAGTCACGTGGTCAGAATAAGGAATCGGAGGCGTTGCCGACTCGAGGCGATCGGCGAAAGAGAATCGAAATGAAACGGTCGTATCTTGGCTAGGCCTGCATTTAAATTAAACTATTGTCTCTTTTCATCTTTTTGTTATGTGAGGTATTCATCTTCATTACTTTTTTCATGACATTTACCAATATCTCTTTATTTCCTCACGCTACCATATCCAATTATAGACGTCGTTCGTACATCGTTCGTCGGAGCCAGTCCTTTGTCGTATCGACACAGGTGTGCTCTTTGTGCGTCAGCTCGGCTGTCGCTATCGTCACAGTCTGTCGTACTCTGTCGTAGTCTGCCGATCGATGGTCGAGCCTCAGCTATGAATAATTATCTTGTGATGTAATTTGTCGTGCATTGTGTGTTATGCTAGTGTATGGTATACACGTTGAATGATTTTAATTGATAAGACGGAGTCTGCTTTGAAGGAACACGTATAGTGCCTTTGTCATATTCATTTCGTCTGCTGTGGACCTGTAGGGTGCACGTTTGCTTCCTCATCACAATATTTTTTAACTTTGTTAGCTAAGATTTCAACTATGTTAGACTATTTTAGGTAAATGTATGCCTATTGCAAGATATATTGTAGGTCATAGAAAGGCAGTTTTAGTATCTATAGGTACTAAGATGCTGTACTGAACTAGTTTTATAAAATAGTAGATCGTTTTGGGAACACGTTCATTGTGCGTAGGTACAACTGAATGGAATTCCCTGCCGGAGTCTGTTTCCTGATAGCAGCATAACGACCCAGGGATTTTAAGCCAAAAGTGAAAAGGTTACTTCTAGGCAAGCGCGCTCCATCGTCGAGCACATCGTCGTTTTCCATCGGGTAAGTCAGCGGTCAATCGCGAGCCTATCAAAAGTGTACACTTTACGTACGTTTAGTGATTTATTTTTATATACAATGTAATCTATTGTACAAACAAACGAAATTATGTATAATTGCGATGTTTATTTAAATACGCAAATACGGGGGTACTTATACACACGGCTCATTTAGATTGTAGGCCCCGATAAATCTAAAAATATTTACAATTCGATAATATTGTGTCAGTCTTTATCTTAACACTGAACGATGCGAATACAATTATATTATTTTGTTGGTGATAGAGTTTAGGAGAAGGCCCGATGGTGATAACATGTTATCAAATATTGTGACTGCTTTATCAACGTTATCAACAATATCTAATAATACAAATAATCGACTTACAAATATATCTAGTATGATATTAAACTTAGGTATTATGAAATGTATTAACAAATACTTTGTTAGTTTATTCACAAAAGGATTTGCGTCAACAATGATATCTGCTTGATTTAAATCATTCAGAAAAGATTGCCCTAATTGTAAACATGAAAAGATTGCCCTAATTGTAAACATGTCTGTGTTTGTATGTTAGTAAAGGAAGGAACCCCGTCGCGTCGTCTTGTTAGTAACTCCTTTGTACTAACATCTTTAGAAACGGTCGAAAAAGTGCATCTAATTGTTGTTAACATCATCTGCTGTTAGTAAAACCTGTCAGTAGTCAAGTTTGGTGTTCTTTTATATAATACAGATGATTTTTTATTTTTTTAAAGACTCGCCCTTGACCACTATCTCATTCGATGTATAGTGACGATTTAGTACTCGACGATAGAGCATGCTAGTCTAGTAATACCCTTTTCACTCTTGACTTAATGACTCCCAAGTTGTACCTAGCTAAGGAGTTGTCAGCAGCAGGGGCCCAGCCTGGTCGAAGCCTACTGGGGCCAGGGTTATCCGAAAGGGAACTCGAGCCCCGGTATGAAGGCTAGGAGGAACGGGGGGGGGCTATTAGTTAATAAGACTCTGACACTATCTCCCGCTCCGCCCAAGAGCAGGGGTTGTCAATGGATGATTTTTCCCACCTTAAAAAAAAAGGTTGTAGCTGGTTATCAGGAAATACAGATTACAGCAGGAAATTCCACTTTTAAATTGTAAGTAGGTAGGTACGTATAATGAATGTGTTTCCAAAACGTTTTGTGCGTATGGTTGAAATAAAATAAAAACATTTTAACATCTTGAAAGGCGAGTGTAATTCTGTACCAAATTGCGAACAAAATTATCAGTTGCTAGTTTAAAATTTAAATATAGGTTGGCAGAAAGGTTTATCTGAAAACTGTGCCTATGTAGGTATAAATGTTTTGGTGAACGGGTTTTATTACCGTCATTGTAATTAGCTGATTAGGCGTTCATATCTAATGTGTTCGTATATTATTATTGTTACCTACCACTGCACAGCTGGTAGGTAGGTATGGGCTTGTCTATGGACTATCCAGTAATATTGACCAAGTTTTTTAAATGATCTAGTGCTTGACTGCGATCCCATCTGATGGTAAGCATAAATATTATATCAATAAAATATTTTTCTTCTATATTTCTTTCTAATATTATGCCACATTTTTGGTACTATTCTGTTAATAATCTACATCATTCTTTATCTACCAATTATCAATGTCTAATACCTTTCTAGTTCTAAGCCATCCAAAGGTTTGGAAAGTATACCTACCGGCCGCTATTAAAATTAGATTTATAAAAGTACAAAGTTGAGAAAGTGATACCTATAGGTATCTACCTAAGTCTATGTGTAGACATTTTATTATATGACAGTAGGCACTTGTCCTATATGATGAAACCAGTGGAATAAGATACGGACAGCCGTGGCTTTGGTCCGCTTACTCAAGTGCTCACTTAGCACCTACTAACATAATTAAGATATTATTACAATTTGTTAGTAACCTACTTACATTTTGTGAATAATTAAGTAGGTGTGTGTTTTGTATTGAATATTTATATAGCAACCAAGTGTAGTTTTATGTGAATTTAATTTAAAAAAAAATATTTATATGTTATCAAATAAAAGATTATTATTATTATTTTCTCTTTGTGTTCCATAGTTACGGTAAGAGCTTGAACTACTATCTCCGACCACAACATCTATTTACAGAGAAAGGAATTAACTCCCGTTACATATACCTAATCAGCTTAAGTGAACTACTTTTTTTATTATTCTTTGTTAGATTTTAAGCGGTCGATGAATGATCACGCTTTCCTAGAAGTAACCTATTCACTCTTGACTTAATAACCCAGGTCGTCGCCATCAGAAAACTCCGTGTTTCTAGAACTCGACACTTAACTAATTATTCAAAAAAATTGGTATTCCATATAACTGTAAAACTTTAATCCTCCTTTGTTAGCAGACAAAATTAATCTGCTAAATCCTTTTCCGAGTAAACCAGCCAAGTTCAACTAACCGTTAACATAGATTTAATGATTAAACTAAGGTTTTTTAATTGTTATCTTTATGTTATACTTACAACAAAAGCACTTTCTAGTTAATGACATCAATAAATCGTTTACAAATCAGGTATGTAGGTGCTTAGATCGTTTGTGAATTACCTATTTAGCAAATACCTACCAGAAACTATGCTAATTTTGATTTGTAATAATTGCATAGTTTTACACATAGTAACAGACTAAGGAAATCATTAATGTTTCGAGGAAGTATTGTCCGTCTGTCACCCAACTGATTTATACTCGCGACCCTGCCTCGAGAGCCCAACCTCCTACAAGGTAATCAAAATAATAAAATGCACCATGATACATGTTACCACGACTATCAAATATCAATCAACATAAATTGAACAACTTAAAACATAGAGTACACTTCTAAAAAATATTTTACAATACTCATTAATCACATAACAAACCACAATCGATTTATAATCGTAGCTACAGAACCAATAAAAGATATACCAGATAATAAATAAACTCGACGCTGCGCGCGCGCAACTCCAACAAAACGACACCGAGCTTGTGGGAAGAGGGGAGCTTACGGGCGAGGGGCGTGGCTCTATGTATCAAAAAGCTCGCTCGCCGATTGGCTGCGGCGCACTCACAAAGCTGCGAAGGCGGGGCCAACGACGCGCCGTATAAAAGCGCGCGCCGCCTCCGCGCCCGCCAGTTCACTCGCCGCTCGCAGTGTAAGCGCACGCATTACGTGTTTAACAAGTGTATCACAAGTGTTTCCAAAATGGTGAAGTTCGAAGGAGATTTCAGTATTAATTCTATACTGATGAACAAGCCGGCTCCCCCGCCGTCGCCCACGGCCTCGTCGACGGGCGCCTCGCCCTCCGAGGCCGACCTCAGCGACTCCGAGCTGGACGTGACGGGCACCGAGCCCGTCGACTGCACCAAACCTAAAGATGACGACGACAAGAAAGACAAAAAGCACGAGAAACCCGCATACAGCTACAACGCTCTCATCATGATGGCCATCCGCAACAGTCCTGAAAAACGGCTCACGTTAAACGGCATCTACGAGTACATCATGACGAACTTCCCGTACTACAGGGAGAACAGGCAAGGTTGGCAGAACTCCATCCGCCACAACTTGAGTTTGAACAAGTGCTTTGTGAAAGTGCCGCGTCACTACGACGACCCCGGGAAGGGCAACTACTGGATGCTGGACGCGTCGGCCGAGGACGTGTTCATCGGCGGCACCACGGGCAAGCTGCGGCGCCGCTCCGCGCTCAACGGGCGCTCGCGCCTGGCCTGCTTCAAGCGCCCGCTGTTCCCGGGCGCCGCGCTGCCCGGCGCCTACCCGCCCGCCACCTATTCGCAGCTCGTAGGCTTGTACTCGCAGCTCTTGTATCAAAGGTACGCCCCGATGCAAATGAAGACTCCTCCCGTGGCGCCGAGCGCGGTGCACCCCGCCTTCCGCGGCGACGCGATGGGCTACGGCAGCCTGCCGTACTCGCCGGCGCTGTACGAGCGCTTGCCGACGGCGCCCTTCCTGGGGCAGTCGGCGCTGCTGCAGGGCTCGCAGCTGGCGCAGCAGTCGGCGCTGCTGGCGCAGACGTCGCCGCTGCTGGCGCCGTCGCCGCCCACGCTGCACTCGCCGCCGCACTCGGGCGCCTCCAGCCCCGAGCTGCCCTCGCCCTCGCACCACCCTCTCACGCCTCACATCTACAAGCCGGTCACGGTGCTCACGCGGCAGTGATCCTCACAATCTCATAGAGGCTTTACCAAATAGACTGAATTAACTGAAAGTTCGGAAGACATTATTATTTATCTGTGATTTAGTTTTAGTGTAGCCAATGGACCAGTGGAGTTGAGAGGTAATCTCTGTAGTTCGCAATATTAGCTGTGTCACCTCTCCTAGCATTCCGCCGTTGTATCGTCATTATGTGTAAATATTTCCAAAGTTGTATATTTATTGACTTAGATTATATGATTAAGATAAAGAGCTATTATGAATAAAACTAAAGTATTGTTCACATTTAAAACTTTTATTTACCTGACCTTCGTACTGGGAAGTCCGCAAACAAGACTGAAACACAAAGGGATTATTTTAAAGATTTTCTTTTACAAATTATAATCGGGGATTTAGAAGATTGTCTTTCTTTTGAAGAGGTAGCTGCTCAAGTAAACGAGCGTGCAGATATAGTTCTGGCACCGGATCAGTTTGTGTTTCAGCTAAAGATTAACGCTAAAGAAGCCGCATCGGTGGAGATTAATTCGGCTTGTTGCGGTCCGGCGCGTGGCGGGGCCGCTCCGTAAACAATGATTGTTCGAGTGAAGCACGCACTTCTGAGAACGTAAATCAGCTAGTTTCTGGAAAATTAGGGATATTATTTTGGGATCGACAATTTATTGCCATAATAGATGAACAGAAGATCCATTATAATGCTGTACTGGGAATAATGCGATTTATAGCGCAGACGGAAATTACATTGTAGTGCTATTAGCTCACACTTGTATTTAATTTAGGATCTTTTATGTAGATTCGAAATTTTGTAGCAGTTACGTGTTAAAAACATTTTTTTTTCTGATATCTAAATTATTTTTAAGTAGTTGTTATTGCTCTAGACAACTCACAACGTTTAGTTTTATCCAGGCTATTCAGTAATTAGTATTTTCGAAAGTATCAAATGACGTCAGAAATAAAGATAGTGAGTGTAGGTATACATACATGGTAGCAGAAAAACTAATGTTGTTTGAAGAGCTAACAAGAACTAACAATGTTACAAAAAATTTGCAAATCCAGAGTTTATATTTGCATCTTTTTTTTTTTGCTCTTAAAAATTATAATAAAAAGTAAATTACACACACGCTATTTTCCGTGATGATTCATTTACCAGGTACCTATTGCTAATTCTAGTTAACTTAATCACCAAATAACTTTGCGATTTCAACTAACAAATTGGTCATTACAAAGTTTTTTTCTTAAATTAAAATATTTAGAATATTTTATTAATACATGAAGTGTTTCGGTTCCCGTGTGGGCAAAATTTTTATTTTTGGTATCTTCTTTTAAAATCTGTTAAAAACTGTAACTTCAGTTTTTAACATCATTTCTTTGATGAATGATATGTTTTGAATGTTAAGGATCTAAACATAAATTGATAAAACATTAAAAGTACAAAAAATAATAATCTGTACAAATCAATTATAATAATAATAATAATTTTATTCGCTCCAAAAACTTATATATATGATACAAACAGTTATGGTTTAAGAAAAATAGAAACAAAATAATAAGACACAAAGTTACGTTAAAGTTAAGATTAAAGTAAATACGGCTGGTAGAGTAATTACAAGATGTGTCCACGGTTTTTAGTAATTTTTTTATCCTGAAAAAAATACGTGTTAGTTCGTGAGTTACAACATGTTATACGTTAGTTATCAATCCCAATAAGTAAGTACCTAACTAACAATGATGACTGAAAACTATTAGGCCAGGTAAATAAAACGCATGTTGTATACATGTGACAAATTATCTGAAACACGCTTGAAAATAATTCTCCGACACGTGGCCTCAAAGGTATTATCTAAGCAGATTAAAAAAACAGAAATGACGATGATTTGTCAAAAAACGTTTTCCAATACGTCTTGAATCCAAGTCATATCTATTGTGTAAACATTTTGCCTTGTAATGACAACAAATATTATATTTATCGGGCCTAAGTCCTGATAACACTCTTTTGAATCACTTATTATTTATCTTATTTCTTTTTTATTAGGTAGGTACTAATATGACGATATTCCAAGATGACTTCACATATATGACAAGATGATTCTACTACCTAGATTGGTAGCTGCAAAACAAGCTAGTAAAGTTTATTTTCGACCCAGAAATGTTATGTCAATTCATCATTACCATTATCATCATCTAAAGCGTGGAATTCCCTGCCGGAGTCTGTGTTTCCTGATAGCTATAACTTAAGGGTCTTTAAGTCAAGAGTGAATAGGTTGCTATTATGCAAGCTTAAGCGTGTTCCATCGTCAGCCACATCATCGTTTACCATTAGGTGAGATAGTGATCAAACTCAAGCATATACATAATTTTTAAAAATATCATTTCAGCCGAAATACACACCCTTTTTAGATTCCCCTATAGGTTGCCACAGCTACCGTTCCTGTGACTTTAGCATCAATTGGAAATTCCCGCTACCCTCACCAGGCCATCGGTCCACCTTTTGGGAGGCCTACCAACGCTGTGTCTTCCATTTGTGGTCATCACTCCAAAACCTTTCGGTTCCATCCTCCATCTGTTATGCGTGCAATCATGCCTCTCAATTTCTTATTGCCGTTATTAACTTTAGGCATAACAAAATCTAAAATACCTGAAAAAATACCTGTTATGGAATTTATTATTTGTTATTTATTTATAACATCGCTAGGAAAACCCTAGAAATTCAATTATAATGAACTTTAGCGGTTTTCAGATAGATCGAACCGTACAGTTAGGCCTAAACGTGTGCAGGTTCGAAAGTAAAGTCCTGTTTGTGATTATCACTAGTGTTAACGATGTATCCATTGGTAGTGGAGATAATGTTTGTATGTTAAGCAATTACTAGTGACAAGTTAGTGAAGGGAAGCCTGTGCGGTTCAGATTTGATAACTAGCTGTAGGTACCTTCTTAACTTTAATGATTGCAAAGATTTACGTTAGTTTGCAATACTCGAGACTGACTAAGGTAATCATTTGTAGGTGATCATCAAATTATCTTTCACAACTTTTTGTCAATCGGATTATTATTAGGTGTATCTTTAATATACGAGTTTCTAAATAATAGATTTACTTTTATAATTCTATATTATCCCACGGAAACGCAAAAGTCATCCTTCGCTGTAAGTATTCACTTTTGCAATGCAATATACGGCAATGTGTAGAAATTAGTCTTGCTAGTCCATCTCGCCGTCTACTTCTCTTTGTACCTACTACTACTTTTTTTATGGTTGAAAAAATCATCCAATGACAACCCCCGCTCTTGGGCGGAGCGGGAGATAGTGTCAGACTCTTACTGACTAAAGACCCACCCCGTTCCTTCTAGCCTTCATACCGAGGCTCGAGCTCCCTTTCGGATAACCCTGGCCCGAGTAGGCTTCGACCCGGCTGGGCTGCTCCTTGCTGTTGCTGACAACTCCTTGAGGCGCGCGGGACCGAGCGCGCCGTCGACGACTTGGGCTTGGTCCTACTACTACTCCTACTACTGGTGCTGTTGCGTTGCAAAGATTCTTCTTCTTCTTCCTGCCCTTGTCCCATTTTATTTGGGGTCGGCGCAACACGTTTGTTTCTTCCATTTTGTCCTGTCACTCGTCACGCTATCACTAACTCCCTTTTCTTTCATATCACTTCTCACACAATCCATCCATCTTTTCTTTGGTCTCCCTCTACCTCTGCGTTGCAAAGATATTGATATTAATACTGTGCTTCCACAACTTTGTGATCCTGATTGAAATTAATATCAAACTTATTATAAATGCGAAAGTAGATCGGTCTGTTACGCTTTCACGTTTAAGCTACTGCATTGATTTTGTTGAAGTTAGGAACGCGGTAAGCTTGAATCACAAAGGAAAAATATGGGCTGCTTTTTATCTGGCTTCAACTTCGTCTCCACAATAATCGATATTTGAAGCATTCGGACGCATTTCGAGCAAAATTGGTATCCTTCTACATTTAATATAATAAAGACGTAAGGTTTGTTTTTTGTAGGAGGTAATCTCTGGAAGTATTGGTCCGGTTGCTAAAATTTTTTCACCGATAGAAAGCTGCTTTATTCCTGAGTGACATGGGTTATATTTAAAATGTACGCGGGCGAAGCCGCTGGCGAAAGCTAGTACATATTACGATGTACTTGTTACCTTAGATACCTACTTGTGAATATTTAAACTAGCCAAAAAAATATCAGCTTGTCTCAAACATAAAACCAGCTACGTCTCCACTCACCCGTGAATACCTTTCATCAGAGAAGTTTGACAGTTATATTGCTTCTCTCCAGATACACTAACAAGCAGCTTCATCGAACAGGTGAAAATAAACATTCGATTATAAATCCATTTATACGTTCAAGCTAACAAATTACTTTACAAAGAAAACTGTCAAAACGGGGCTTTGACGTCAGAGCCAATCAGCGCCTTTCTGACTATCGACACAGCTGTAACTAGCTGTCAGGATGAACTATACTAACCAAATATCAATATAATAAAGTATATATGTGTATGTATGTCAGTCTGTGTGTTTGACGCAGCCTCTGAAACGACTGAACATGTTTAGCATGCACTGTTTCTAACAATATGGATGTGATGACATCTATTATGTTCCAAATTTGAAAACAAAAATTGAAGTAACCGTTTTTCATAACATTTTTTTTTTTTAACTGTTTTTTTTACTTATTATAAAAGTAAAAATTCATTTCTTTTTTTATTGAAATGGTGTTTCATTCGTGTGGGCTATACTAATACGTATGTATTGTCAGAGGTAACGATCAATGAACGGCTTTTGAATTCCCACTTATTAGGATTTATTCAAGCATTTTAAAATATTATTAAAAAAAAAAATATCCGCGTAGCGGCTTGACAGCCGACTTGATTCTCTGACCTTACAAAAACCATATCCTCTTTCTTCGTATCAAATTTAGAACCTGTTGTACCTATACCTGCACAGCATAAACCTTAGGAAGTACATATCTTACAGTTTACAAGTTAATAATAGTTAAAGCAGCATGCGATTTCTTTCGACAGATACGTATATCATCTACCTATGTAAGTATATCACAGGAATTCACAAGATCCGTGACTGGTGAACCTTTTATTCGGAATGACAATTAGCCGACGACACAGCGATAGACAGCTGTCTATCCGTGAAAGAGTGCAGTCCGACCAGTATAGTTCCTTCTATTAACTTCTTTTTATATTTTTTTTTACCAAGTGACCCCAGCCGTGGACGGGTGTTCGATATCAAAGTAAATCTCGGCTTTTCTCTATTATAGTATGCATGAATTATACACGTAAACCTTCTTCATGAATCATTCGGTCTATTGGTGAAAATTGCATGAAAAGCCGTCCAGGAGTTTTTGAGTTTATCGTGTTCATAGAGGCGGACAGACGCGGTGAGGAGTTTGTTTTCTAAAGAAAGAAAGAAAAATATTTATTTTGGCGCAAAAAAAAAACATTGTAGACAACAATTTAAGACAAACACAAAAGGAAAAAAAAAAAGAAAAAGTAACATTTTCTACACTACCTATAATATTTTATTTATATTTTATTTTTAATATAATAAAGAGGTAAAGTTTTTTTTGTTGAGGTAATCTCTAAAAGTACTGACCCGAGAGCTAACATCTTTTCACCGATAGAAAGCTGCTTTATTCCTGAGTGACATAGGCTATATTTTATGTATACGGGGGAAGCTGCGGGTAAAAGCTAGAATATAATATGTAAGGAAGGATAAGGATAAGGATTTAATGAATAGAGATTGTAATGACACTAGTTTATGGCGTGTCTGTCCCCATAATTTCCCCCTCATTAGAACAAATTAGATCAGTCGCTATGTTATCTTTAAGGCAGCCTTGAGGTTGGAACATGTTTTATATTTTACGCAATATTTATATATATTATTATAGAGATACACAAAGAAATCGCTGATTTCGCGATAAAAGATAACGTAATCCGTATCTAATCAGTGGATCCGGCACGGAGTTGGTGTTGTCATCAAAACATTATTAATTTGATACTGTATTACATTTAAAGACAGTAAGCATGTCTGTTTACTGTGGTGTAAGATATCTTTACAAATATTTTCATAATAACGATGATAATCTAATACTTCGGTATCTTTCGCTCTTATCTTCGTGTTTGTACGTGAGTTTTTCCGCGTTATATTATTAAGATAGTCAAGTTGCCTTCGTAGTTCTACACATCATACTTAACTGTTAGTTTTTAATTCAAATTCAATTCAATTAATTTATTTCAGGCATCTAGGCTCATATATGTTTTACACTCTTTAACATACTTTTATGACAATAATAATACATTAAAATAACAATACAATAAAATTAAAATTAAATTAATTAAGATTACACAAAAATTCATAATATTAAAGTAAAAAAAAAAAAAATATTAAAATACAATTTTTATAATTCATGTCAAAAAATAAATTTTAATTTTTTTTAGAGTTGTCCAGGTTGTAGCAGCCTAAGTAGGGCGAGCAGGACACAAATATCGATGAGCTTCACTTCAGGGAGTCTCTTCACTAGCGTCTTTACCCCGTCGCAAAGGCACCAGTAGCTTTTCCAGGTGGTTTTGATATGCCGATCGATTTCTTTCTCTTTCCTGGTGGTTGTAGGTATAACTGGTCCATCTAACTCTGCCCTACGTTTAGTGCTGTTGGCTAAAGCTTGCCGTGCTTAAGGGCCTAGCGCCCGAAAAGTGCCATAAAACAGTGATTTTCTGAAGCCTACTCCTCCGTAACGGCTAGGTCAATTGGTTTAAAAAAAATATATGTTTATTATAGATTCATGAACAATAATATCAACATTTAATTTTTTCGTGCAAAAAAACTTTTAATTACTTTCGTCAAACAAAAAAAAATTGCAATTTCGCAACTTTTCGCAACTTTTCCCTACTCCTTCGAAACGGCTTGGACCTTTAGAAACATTTTTACACAAAAAAATTGGTGGTTAAATATTCTTGAAAGTGAACATTGCATATGTAAATCAATCAATATCTCGCAGAGAAAATGGATTTAAAGCGCTTTCCGGGCGCTGCTGGCCGCAAATAAATGCACAGATTTGCGTACTGCCGCCTAGGCGAGTGCGAGAGTTGCGTTCACATAATTTCGGCCAGATGGTTCAAGGGACTATACGCCTTAAGAGCTTTGTTACGTAATTTGTAATCACTAATGGTAATTAGTGCTAGATGCTTGGTATAATAAAATATGAATTTATTCGGGAAATATAGTGTTCTCTTATGTTTTCTCTATCGCTATAACTAGCAACCTATAAATTGTAAAATTACCTACCATCGCTGACCAATAATAAGGCTATTCTATATACCTAGATTTAGTTAGGCCTACCTCGGTAGGTATATAATTAACTTGTGACTTTTATGGACAATTAACAAGTAGATACACAGCTACACTAGTAGCACTAGTTTACATCAATTAAGAAAAAAAAGTAAAATTTATTCTCCCTCTGTAGGATGGAGCGGGAGCGAGTGTCAGACTTTTACTGACCCATAGTGTTTCTTTAGTAGATGCTCTTTATGTCCACAGTAACTGTTTTGAACAACCCGCAGGTTTGGCAGGCATAGGCCCTAACGGGTCCCGTCAATCTTTGCAGACATCTTTGAGGCGCGAGTAAGACAGCCCTCCGTCGACGCCGGCTTTATCCTCACCTGACGGCGAGCGGCCTATTGCTCGCCGTCCGCGCCTACATTTTCCGGGAATTGCGCCGTGACTCTCGATGCCCGAGGTAAAGCGACTCTGACGTAGGCAATACTGAATTGCACGTATTATCAACACCTGAGCTTATTGCCCAAGAACATATTTACAGTTATGATCATTATTGTTGACATAAGTCCTACTTTCGTAACTTCGTTATCGTCGGTAGAGTCTGACCAATTGACCATCTCTGACAACCGGCCGCTGGTGGTATAATGGATCATTCATGCTCATCTTTAATTTTTAATTCTTTATTGTACACCATGATAAATAACAAAATATGTGGACATCCGAGAGTTCATGTACATAGGCGAGTTTAACTCAAAGTTGAGTTTTCTTACAGCAAACCATTGAGTGATAGACAGAAATCACAGTAGAGGGTAAGATCCAGCGCAAAATTTAAAAAAAACTGGCCAAGTGCGCAACTGGCAACATAATATAAAAGTTCTTGTAATGTGTTGTAACTTTGATCGATGTTTTAATAAGTGTATTTTTTCGAATTATGACGCATTAAAAAAAAAACTACTACTACTAGATTTCGTTCAAACCAATTTTCTTTGGCAGTTCTTATAGTAATGTACATCATATATATTTTTTTTAGTTTTATCATTCTCTTATTTTAGAAGTTAGAGGGGGGGGACACACATTTTATGACTTTGGAAGTGTCTCTCGCGCAAAATATTCAGTTTAGAAAAAAATGATATTAGAAACCTCAGTATGATTTTTGGAGACCTATCCATAGATAGGACACGTATAAGTTTGATGAAAAAAAAATTTTGATTTTCAGTTCTAAGTATGATGACCCCCAAAATTTATTGCTTTTTTTCTTTTTTTGTGTGAAAATCTTAATGCAGTTTACAGAATACATCTACTTACAAAGTTTCAACAGTACAGCTCTTATAGTTTCGAAAATAAGTGGCTGTGACATACGGACAGACAGACAGACAGACAGGCAGACAGACAGACATGACGAATCTATAAGGGTTCCAATTTGGCTACGGAACCCTAAAAAAGACATCATCGTTTTCCAGGGTCCATTGTAGTGATCATAAAGATTAAGTGACAACAGATAAATTTAAAAAATAACATTTTTTTTTCTATATTGTTTATGCATTTTTTTATCTCGAAAATATTTTTTTTTATTTATAGGTACCTAAAGAGTTGATAGAAAGATAATAAATTTTGGTTTATCTTATATCACTGACCGAATAACTTATATGTAGGTACAGTTTTAGGTACTTACCTAGATCATACGCTACTTTAGCCCGAAAAAAAATATCAGTTTCTGTAGGTTTGACCGCAGGAGCGAACCCGCTGTAAAGAACTAGTTTCATTGTAAATAAAAAAAATAACAAAGTATGCCGTCAATAAACGTAATATCACCAAAATTTAACCAAGTTTTTGTGCCTAACGCCGTCACAAGAAGTTTTCTTGACAAAGCTATGATTATTAAATAAGTGATCTATTACCTATTTGTGTTTTAATTGTGCGTCATTACAAAACATCTATTTTTGTCTCAATGTATTTTTACTGTGGAAACGTATATTTATAATATGTGCTTATGGCATTTACCTACGCAGTTTAAGTTTCTTAACAATAGTTCAAAAACATCCGCACTTCACGTAAACGAGCAGATTAGTAAGCAATACAAATAATGTCTATTTTTCTGAACGTCTAAGGGTCGCCACACACGTACCACATGCGATAGCCACACACGCCACCAGGAAAAGCTAGAAGCGGCCATAAAGGAAGCTGAAGAGCGCGACAGCCACTTGTGGCAGGTGGCTGCTACTTTTTTTTTAACCCGTACACCCAGTACCTATAGTAAAGGAATCTAACGAAGAAGGTTTAAATGCGCGAGTGGCGCGTGACGGCGTTTTGTCGACGTTTAGTGGTCAGTGCGGGCCACAAGAAGCGAGCAGTGTGGTGATTTGTAGCCTGTGACGGCCATCGGCGTCAACCTTGAGCGGCGAATCCATATAAACCTACCTGCCTATGCTGCACGCACCCAGCTGAATGTGAACTTTTACAAAAGTGATTGTACTTCTAAGGGGATGTTTAATTATGTTCTTTTTTTCAATGCGCTTTTAGTGATCGTAAGTTTTCAATTACTTTGACTACAGTTGCCATGCGGTTGCGCAAAAGTCAAATATTCGGTCTCTTTAGTGGTGCGAAATGAGACACGGGGGCGGGGATTGTCAGTGATTGGCTCACCTCGCCATCGCGTCATAGACGTCACTCCTCATTCGTTCTCTGCGTTGCTGCATGTATCTAAAACGAAGACGATTGGCTCGCCAATGTATAGAATGCGCCAAACGATCCCCACTCTGACGCCGAGCGCTCAAGATCCGTTGTGCTTACTGTATTTCTACTCGTGAGAGCCTGTAATTGGCTCAATGTTTCTTGTACTGTTGCTATTCATTTGTTATAGCTGTTGGTTGTTCTATGATTAAATAAATAAATAAATATTATTATTTTTTTAACTATCACACAGCGCCGTCTAGTCCCAAGCTAAGCAGAGCTTGTGTTATGGGTACTAGACAACTGATAAACATACTTATATATTTCTAAATACATATATATTAAAGATAAATTACACCCAGACACAGAACAAATGATCGTGCTCATCACACAAACATTTGTCCTGGGTGGGAATCGAACCCACGACCTCCGGCATAGCAGTCAGGGTCACTAACCACTAGACCAACAGGCCTGTCAAATTAAAAATGTATGAAAGCCATCGGAAATATGCCAGTAGCAGCGTTTTGTGGTTGTGGTCTGTGGCCCGTGACTCGTGAGTGACGACCCTAATACACTCGACTATTTCTGTGTGCTGTTCCAGCAAAATATTGAGTATTTGTAATGAGCATCGTTTGCGTTAATTATGAGCTGTTTTGCTGAAAACTGTTCAGTAGTCGGAGGCAGGCTGAAAACTATAACAATGAGTAAGTATTTACGTGGAAACATTGCCACCTGAAACACAAAACTGTTCAGAAATCAAAACTTTCAAATTGTTTCAGCTGAAAAAAGAATCGCCAAACTAAAGTAGCAGTGAGTAGATCGTACTACTCGTAGAACGTTTGGTCGCTGAAAGATGCTAGAGTGGCGATTTCGCATCGGAAAACACAGCGTTGGAAGTCCTCCCACAAGGTGGACCGACGACTGGTGAGAGTCGCGGGAATGCGGTGGATGCGAGACGCACAAGATCCGGCGTTGTGGCGACGCTTGGGGGAGGCCTATGTCCAACAGAGAACGTCTTTCGACTGAAATGAGCTGTCAAATAATAATAATATTCTTTGTTTCTGTGCTAAAATTGTGGTCTTCATCCAAAGTTGAATCCAGATAGGTATTTGCTTATACCTAGTTATACCTAACACTACTCAAGTATAGGTACTTGGTTAGTGATGATTACACAGACTCTTCTATTCAAATATACATGACAAAAAATGTGACACGCCCTCCCGCTCTGCCTTAGAACGGGAGAAGTCAATGGATAATTTCAAACCTCAAAAAAGCAAAATAAATAACTTTCTCATTTAGGTTGCCCAATTAACTGTCGCTGCTTTGTGCAAAAGTAAGCTGTGTGTTGTTTGGTTCATGATTAATGCTAGCTTCCGACTGACACACTGCTGACAACATGACGGAGACGGCTGTGGCTGTGGCGTGGCTGTGTTGTCACAGAGCGATTATATTCAAATACTGCTGCGGAAGTGTTAGCTGGGCGTGTGGCGCAAACGGTAAGCGAGAGCTGGGAGAATTTTTTAAAGACTACCTATTTTTGGCATGCATAAGATAGAAACTGAATTTGCTGGGATAAAGAAAAGTACATATTTATCAACTTCCTAGCCTGCTCTGCTAAAAGACTGTAGTTGTCATCATGTTTTTGGTAAGATTGTAACATTTACCAAATTAATGCAGTGCGCTTAGTTGTCAAAGTCGTGCATCATGACAATAAGGAACTGGGCGGCAGTGAACTCTCGTGGCCGGCCTTGGTACAGGCCATGTCCGGAGCAGGGGGCTGTGGCAGGCGGTTACCTCCTTCTGCGAATCAACAATGCCAGCAAGGGAGGTCAACGGCCCTCACCGATCCCGACTACCCGGCCACCGTAGGCGCTTGTGGACGGCGAGCAATGGGTAGCTAGCCGTCGTAGAAACGGACTGTTATGTTTTCACGGTTTAACTACTAAACTGATTTTGATTAAATTCGGTATCTAAAGAGTAAGCGTCATCACCTAGGATTAGGCTTATTGGTGTTCGACTTCGCGCCAGCAATAACTCGACATTTACACGGACAAAGCCGCTGCCTGGTAGAAGCCGGACATCTATGTTGCTAATTAAAAATGAAGTATTTCTATTCTATTCTAAGTATAAAAAAAAAATTGTTATTGATAGGCTAGCGTTTCAAAACTATCTCAGCACGCTCGCCTAGAAGTAACCTATTCTGGCTAAATTATTGTCGGGATGATTTTTTAAGTAATCCCGTGCTTTCTTTTGACTTGGACCACAGCCTACAGAGTGATATATGTCCGGACAACATTAGCACACTGCAAAATGTAAGTATTGTATTCGTCGCTCTATGGTAAGTAGCAGACGAGTGTCGGACACCGCTGTACACTCGTGTCACAGTAGCTGCAACAACTTACTACACTTTAGGGAATGCAAACCGGTTAACTCGAAAACCGAAAAACCGGTTTTTCGGTATATTTTTAATGGTTAAAAAAACCGGTTATTCTTTTTAAATTAACCGGTTTTTCGAGTTTTTTTATTACTTTCAATTGACACTTTTTTATCAAATATTGTTTTAAAACGCTGTTAAGGCTTGATATCAATCGTAGGTTTGTTTATATATACGTGCCATAGTGATAGCGAAACCAACTGTACAGTTCTTCAGTTTACGATCATTAAAAATTCAGGCCGGCCACGTGTTGTGAGAACAGGCAGTGACGGGCCAGAATTAAAATCTCGTAAGGACACAGAAATTCTTATTCGCAGATGGAATACCCACCGTTGTTACTCATCATAATATAACCTAAGCAAGTCCCTTAACCTCCAAACAAGTCGCTTTTAAAGAAGAGAGTGAAAAGATCAAAATCTTTGTTTGTTCGTTACACTGATGAAAAACTCAGGGATATTCTTGCTTTGGGCGGAGCATCGCAGTGCACTCGTGGGGGCGATCAGCAGCGGTGACCTCTCGCGCCGGGCCTTGGTTCAGACCATGGTCCGGAGCGAGGATGAGTGGCAGGTGGTCACCGACTTCTGCGAAGCAGTAATGCTCGCAAAGGAGAAGGCCGACCGCATCAGGCAATGGCGCTCTCGCAGCCGCCGCCGGGTTTCCGATCTCGATTTCCGGCCACCGTAGGCGCGGGCTTGCGGACAGTGAGCAATGGGTAGCTCGCTGTCCGGCCATCCGGTAACTGTCCGGACCGAGCACAAGTCGTCAACTGCGCTCACTGTTCTCGCGCGCCTCAAGGAGTTGTCAGCAACAGCAGGGGCCCTGCCGGGTCGAAGCCTACTGGGGCCAGGGTTATCCGAAAGGGAACTTGAGCCCCGGTATGAAAGCTAGAAGAAACGGGGTGGGCTTTTAGTCAGTAAGAGTCTGACACTATCTCCTGCTCCGCCCAAGAGCGGGGGTTGTCATTGATGATTTACCCACCAAAAAATAAAACAGTAGATTTTTCCCACCATAAAAAGGATATTCTTGCTACCGATGAGAAAATTATCACAATCAAGGAATATTACAACAAGCAAAACAATTGGGTGTTTATAACTCCAAAGAACACTCTCAACAGTTATCAGAGTCCTTAATGATCATCATCATTTTCGTGAAAATGGGCTACTCTAAATTCAGCTAAAGAGTATCAAGATACTATCCTAAATGCCATAGCAAAGCCTCTTAAAGCCTCTCTCTTTTTGATAACATACAAGCTTTTTTTCAGGATGACTCAGCTTCCGGTCACAAAGCACGACTTTCCTTGCAGCGAGTGTTTCGGACTTCATTAAGGCTGATGATTAACCTTTGGCTAGCCCACACCTCAACCCCTGAACTACAAATTGAGATCTACTATATTACAGGGCATGGCCTAATGGCACCTAACAATAATTAAAAAATCTTCAAAATTCTTTACGATCAGCAGTGGACCACTTTCCAATGATCACCGTGCGTAAACCGATGACGCATGGCCTGAACGCCTAAAAACTTGTGTTAAGGATATTTTGAGTAGAAGTATAAATTAACTTCTGGCTTAGATTCTCTATATATGACATCATTCTGAGACATTTTTTATCTTTGACAGAATTCATGGCCATATTAAGTATACAGTATATTTTTTTAACAGACGACTTTCAAAATAATTATTAAAAAATTTTTTTAGAATTTCAAAAACAAAAAAAGTTAAATTTTTATAATTAATTTTAAAACCGGTTACCCGGATAACCGGTTTTTTTTTAGAAAACCCGAAAAAAAAACCGGTTTGTAATTTTGGCGGTTTTTGCATTCCCTACTACACTTTATAGCATAGCACAGCATTATCAACTTTATAGCGGTCCCACTGCTGGGACTCAAACCTCCTCTTTAGAAGAGGGAATGGACCGTAATCCACCACATAGGCCCAGTGCGGGTTGGTAAATGTCACATGTCTTCGAATTTTTGGTACTAGGACATGCCGGTTTCAACACGATGTTTTTCTTCACCGTTTTGAGAGCAGTGGTGATGAAATAAATTACACAAAGTAATGTCCCTGGTTGAGTTTGAACCTGTGATCTACAACTCGTAAGTCGGGGCCGTTACCACTCGGCCACCACAGCTCTACTTTGTATTCAAGTACAATAGCCAAGAAGTATTTACAAAAGGATTAGCCACTTGTATTTACAAAAGCGTTTGTGGTTTTACTTGTTCTAAAAAACATAAGCAATTAACCACATGACTGTATCCCATGAAGATTTCGCACCTGATAGCTTTGTTTACGTTGTAGGGGTAAATGTGTCCTCCTGACTTCTGTGTGGTCGTTTCAAAGAGTCTCGTCCCTAAGTTTCTTTAAATATTTTGACAACTTAATTTACAAACGGTAAAACCTCTCATAAAATATATTTGTTTACAGTGTGATTAATGTAGAATCTGTGTATATTTGAAGTAGTCTTTATTTTATTTTATTAAGTTATTTTCGTTTTTTTCTTTATTTTTTTAAGGTTTTTTAAAAGCAGTTTTCCAAAAAAGTTATTAATAATTAAATTAATTTGTTTTATTTCACCACACTCATCTGTAGTCCACAATAAGTCAATTTGATTTATTAATGTTCTTATCATTTTGTTAATGAACGATGATTACTTATTCGTAGCTTTTACATCTACACTAATAATAATATAATAAAGAGGTTTTGTTTTTTTTATTACTTTTTTGTTTGTAGGAGGTAATTTCTGATCTGGTCCGATAGCTAAAATTTTTTACACCGATAGAAAGCTGCTTTATTCCTGAGTAACATAGGCTATATTTTATGTACGTGGTCGAAGATGCGGGCAAAAGCTAGTGTTTTGATAAAATGCAGGTGGTTATGTAAATTTCGCCATTAGTTGTGCATAAATTAATAACACTATATAATTTTTAATTAATGAAAAAAAGTAAAAAGTACTAACCACTGAAATATAATTTCAATATCTGTCATCGAGGAATATTTAAGTAGTGATATTGAAAGGCGATCGCATGAGTTGTTTTTTTTTATATATTTAAAGGACGGACTGGCTTTTAAAATATACTTTAAGGATCTTGCACTTCTAGAATAGGTTTCAAAATTTGTAGAAAGAAAAAAAGTGCGTTGTTTTTTTAGAGTTGAAGTGACTTTTATAATGAAATGTTGTAATGTGAGCAAAGAAAAATATAGAAGTGCGCAGTCCCGTGTCTTTTTCTTATAGATAGATCCCAATATGAAGCCTCCCATAAGCTGCATGAGCTACGCTACAGTACCTACTTACCTATCTCAGAATTCCCTGAAGAGTACCATCCCGGTTGAAGAATGGGTCATCGACAGTCGTCCCCCGAGACTCGCTGAGACATCTCCGAGGTGGGCACTGTGGGCAGCTCTGTCTCGACAGGTTCGACACACTTGTCTTGAACGAGGAAGAATCAATGATTAATGGTACATTGATTGATACTCCGGCTTTTTCTTAGAATTTATAAAATTGCAACAAAATACAGTTTTAATTTTGTGTCTATGAGTAAAATGATCACCGTCTGGCCAATATTGATGGCGTTTAAAAAAATTTTATCACACATTTTTAATTTATGTCAATAGTTAGAAACCACGTGTATACTTATAGCGGAGCGAAGGTCGCACGTGTAGATTTATCATTGAGTAAAAATTTGTTACCGGGCAATCGGTTTTTTTTGTAAAAGTTCGGATATTCCGTGAATTTCTGTGGGTATTTATCCCGGCCTCGATTGGTAGCAATTAATAAGGAAATATATTATTGAGGTTTTTAACACGCTCGCTGTGTGGAGCCATTTTTCATGGTCTTTCAGCTAGTGCGTATGAGATCTTTTAGAGGCAAAGTTTAACTTCTTTGCAATGCATATGCGGCCCTTTCGGCCTCACAAAATTTGGTTTCTAAAAAACACCGCCACAAGACTTCGTGAGAGAATCAATTTTATATATTTGTCTCTGTTATACCGATAGAAAATAACCTAGCTGTTCCCTGCACAGAGAGAAAGGGATTTTGACTGCCACACCTGCGAGAAGTTACGCATGTGGCTTGTTCGACCTCATAACTCAGATTCAGATATTTATTTCACAGTGAGCGTGATAAGAATAGTTTTTTATTACTGTCCAATCTTATCAAGGGTTCTATGACATGTAGAACCGACTTACATTGTGTTGTGGAAGGCAGATTAAGCTCCATGTAATACAGATGAATTGATGGGTGGACTGAGTAAAAGATGCTATGTCTAGAAGCATCTTTCACTACTGAGTAGAGAATAAATATACATTCACATTCAGAATACGAATAACATTCTTCATAACCACACATGAGTAAGTATCAAAGAGGTAATGTGACCTTCACCTATTTAATGAAGGGCGTCTCTACAAGCGTTATTTTAAAACTAGCTGTGCCCCGCGGTTTCACCCGCGTTTTTCTCGTTTCTGTGGAAATACCGAGATAAAATATTGCCTATAATTGCCTCCCTCAATAAATGGACTATTGAATATTTAAACAGTTTTCGTATCAGATCAGTATTTCCCAAAATTACAGCGTTCATAAATGTATTTATTATACTCTTCAAAGATCTTATACTTACAATCATCAACAAATATATTTCGAAAAAGATTATTACAGGATTCTAAGTTGATAAAAAACTCTATGGCCCATAACTCATTAATAGGTACCAACTCTTAACATCTTACACACGTGATAACTTTTAAACGAAATATCCGATTGAGATGAAACAAAAAGTATTTTACTTCTACATAAATACTCTTGATAACATAATGCTTAATTTCGATAAAGATTAATATTACGATACATATTTAACGTAGTTTTTTTTTTCTTCAGACGATTTAATAATTATTTTGAACACAATATCGGTTATTGTTATTAAATCATGATAGCTAGATATATGTTCTCGCGGACTTTTTTGTAGGTCTTAATGGGATCTACAAACCCGTAGTACATCATTTTGTTCTATTGTCAATAGTTTTTGCAGCGCACGCAAAAATAGGTTTTCGATTTTACACCTTGTGTTACAAAATAGCAATTTTATTAGGGATCCCTAATTTTGAAAAAAAAAACTTAGCCCATAGCCTTCCTCGATAAATGGACTACCCAACACTGAAAGAATCATTCAAATCGGACCAGTAGTTCCAGAGATTAGCGCGTTCAAACAAACAAACAAACAAACTCTTCAGCTTTAAAATATTATAATATATATAAATATAATAGTATAGATATAGATAATACACGCGCTAGTACCTCCTGGTAGATTAAAGACTCAGGCCTCCTTTCCTCCTAGGGCAGTGGGTATACATTATAAGGCTGATTATAAAAAATAATAATAATTAAAATAATAAGGTTCCTGTCCCAGGAGCCCTGGCCGCCGGCAGCTTGGACCCTGTTCCCGATACCGGTGAGCTACAATTTTTTTATATTTTTAAATGTTTTTTTTCTATGTTATTTTTTGAAGAAATATTAAAAAATATGATAAATATGTATTTATATAATAAATGAATAAAATAATTTTAATAATTATTATTATTATTAAAAAAATATGGTAATGTATTTAAGCAAATAAAATAGAATAGGTACTTGCGTAAAGATTTCAGATAGAAATAAAATAAAATACATGGTTTTTTCGTTGCTAATAGCTAGTAATTCATTGTCATTTTATTTATTCTTCTGGACATGAAGACAATATTTTTTTCGTTTTCATGAAAAAAATATCTTAAATATTAAAAACATCCCATAAGTGCTATCAATAGAGCATTAATCATTCACCGTTGCTCATTCAGGACAACCGTAACAAAACTGTCCTTTCTGCCCACCCCGTAGACACAGCTAACTTGAACATAGAGACTGATCGCTCTCTAGGGACGACTGTCGATTGAGCATTCTGTTCCCGAACGACGTTCCCGTATTCATACTCCATATTATTATCTTTATTTATTTTATTATTTACATATTTAAATATTTCTAAAACAAATATTTAAAAATAGTCCACCGGCATCAGGAACAGGGTCCAAGTTACGGGTGGTCAGGGCTCGTTGAGACGGGTTCTCTACTTGATTTCTATTTTTACTATAAATACTTATTGTTGTTACTATACCTAACTTAATATTATGATATCTCGGTAATCTTTTGCGCAAGGCTTGATAATTATACAGTCTTTCAATATCTTTGGGGAAAGCCTAACTGAATGAAAAAAGTTTGATCATTCAGTTACGCTCATCAGTTAATTATTATTTATTAAGTAGGTATTCGTATGAATTAGTGAGATTACACAGAAGGATTCTCATGATATATTTTTTATCGCAAGAACTTAATTCAGCAAATAAATACTTTCGTTTCAACTAATAGGTACATTAATAAATTAATATCGAAAATATATCGATAGTAACGTGAAATTATATCATAATGAATAAAACTTTAAATATTTCAGAGAAAATTCGACCAGCGCATTCACAGTCACAGTCTAGGATAAAATGATAAAATATTCTTACTTTAACTTTAACAAAATAACGGTCCATACAGTGCCATCTATTAAAAAATAACATAACTAAAACATAATACAGAATCCTAAAAACTAATCAATCCCAAACATGATGGCAACGACCGTGGTGACCCATTGCTAAAAATTTATTCGTTTTGTCCTTTTGTCCAAAGGACGAATTTGGATACTTCTGTAATTTCATGTAAAATAGGTTCTATTCAGATGCATCTACTCAGACGGGAAACCGAAACCAAGATAACTATAATTCGGGAAAAGGCTAGCCCTTTCAGGCGCAATATTGGCCGAGTTTTTATCCAATCAATTAGCCTAGGTTAGGTAAAACAGTCGATCATTAACGCTAAAGACCACCCAACTAAAGATTGTAATTAATCCCATCATTCCATAACCACTATATTTAATAACACAATCGCAAACGACATGTAATCATCACAGTAACGAGCCCATAAGAACTGTTGTACAATAATATAATTAATATTTGTGTACGTGACTTCTACTAACGACTTGTTGCGGTTACCGACTATTTTTGGAGACCTACATTTTCATAATTTAACGATAACGACAATTATTGTGCAACAAATTAAAAATCGATATTCGTTCAATACTAGATAAAGCACCAACTAGAAGGAACAATGGGGACAAGAGTAAGCTGTGTCGAAAATTACCGATTGTGGCTATTTCTGTCCGCATATCAATGTGAGCGCTACCTACAGAACATAAGATCTTTTGGCTTTTTTTCTTAGGATCGACTAATTTACAATACCTTTATTTAGCCTTCAATTATTGGCACAAATGTCTTGTTGTCTGACTACTAATACCTACTAAGAAAATATTACTTACGCCTATTGTAACAATGTGAGACAGATGCTGCGCTAAAGAAGATCCATCCAACCAGAGAAAAATGAGAAAAAATAAACAGTCTACTAGAACTACTTATAAGGCAAAGTAAAGGGAAAAATGATGATTCCTTCCTTCCTTCTTTCCCACACAAAGGTACTCTGATTATCAAAGTAATCAATAATGGAGTATTTGGAATGAAGTTAGTTCGCATCGAGCTAATAGCAGTTTAATGTCTAATTAATTGCTATTTCTATGAAGAAAATCGTTTGTTTTGATCGTGTGGTGCTCGAAGTCACGTACGCAAGCCTACTTAGTGACGAGGGCAGAAGAACGCAGAAGATTCACAGCATCTTCTATGATACGTACCCCACAATGTCTGGTCTTCCACACTTGATCGATGCTGAACTTATTAACGATAAGATGGGAATAGTCTTACTTAATAATTCTGCGTTTGAAGTTCAGGAGTTTCTTTTCCGGCCTTGTTTATAAGAAAATATTAAACTGGCGGTATATATACTTCCAAATTTTGAAATTCTAAGTTTCGTGTAATAATTAGGGCCCTTTCGATTCCTCTTTACATGCAGTCGGCAGCAGACAAGATTTGGATAGATAATGTTTCAGGAAGGATATTTAAAGCTTTGGTAGAAGCTTGTAGAGATGATGAACTTCTGTAGCATGTCTGTGCAATGTCAACGTTAACGACGGACAGGCCTAATCGTTAATTAACTATAAATTAATTGGCATCGATGTTGACAGATTCGGAGGAGGAAAATGCTCAACGTCCTAATGGCAAGCAGCAATCTAGGAAATCCAGTGACAATTCAGAAATTCCATCAAAAGGACTTCGGCGTACTAAGGTTGCCTTCAATGTTGGTTACAAGGTCTCTTTACTGCGGTAAATATCAATATATGACATAGGACCTCGCTCTGCTGTAGGACAATGTAGGATAAGTAGAAAAACTTATATCATCTATAAAACTTACAAATTGGTTACTCATACGTCAGCACAAAAATCAAAAGGCTGACTTAATTCACTGTTCACAGAAAAATAAGCTGAAGAAGCATGATCAGCCTATTTTTCTGTGGAATGCAACATCTTCCCCAAAGATATCAGGATGGCAACCAACCGATTAACCTTCAAGTTAAAGTTCACTAACGCATTGAAGAAGATGGCAGTAGTATCGTCACAGCGCTAATTTTTGACCTAATATCGTACCCTTATTGCAAAAACCAACTATCTGCATTTTTACCCAAATTAATTATATCTGTCGATTCGTCTTATCATGACGAATCTGCAAGTAAAACTGGTTATTAGCTACGACACTTATTTACCACGATGGCTTCAGCAAAAGGCAAATAATCTAAAGATTTGATCGAATATAGTAATATCATCATCATCTTCCTGCCCTAGTCCCGTTTTATTTGTGGTCGGCGCAACACGTGTTTTTCTTCTATTCTGTCCTGTCACTCGTCACGCTATCACTAACTCTCTTTTCTTACATATCGCTTTTCACACAATCCACCCATGTTTTCTTTGGCCTCCCTCTTCCCCTCCATCCATCCATATGATCGAATATAGTAATATAACATAATAATACAAAATGCAGAAAATTGGTTATTGCAATAAGGGTACGATATTATCTGTTAGTACTAATAGTCTGAGTATACATATTCGTGATCGTATAGGTAGTAAGTTTTATATATAACTATATTCTATTTATAGTTTATATGTATGTCTCTGAATTTAAATAATGTACTTTATTTTCTATATTGCACTCACCACTATTTGTCTCAGTATCATCCATAGTCTGACTGGTAGAAAATGCCTAAAGCATTAAATCCGCCACTGTGCATTTGTGTGTTTAAAGAATTAGATGACGAGTCTCACTGCACCGTGAGTGATGACACCTATTTGCAGGACAGAAATACGTTGAAAAAAGGAGTTAGATTGATTTACCGTAGTGGGATAATATTGCCAAATAAGTAGAACTTTTCTGTTAGGAGCTGGTTTTGTCTTATATTTTGTATCAGTCATCCTCAAAGTATGCGTGACTTTGAGGATGACGTCATCAGAAAATACTTTATTTTATGGCTGTTACAACATGAACAAGAAATGATCACCTGTACCTACTGTCACTATAGGGTGACCAACTGAAATGTATGTATATCGGAAGAATTGCGACATGTGGCAAATTTTCGGCAACCTATTATTTTTCCATATTTAGTTATATATAGGCCTGGCAAAGGATCATCATCCACCATTTAGCTGCCTAAAAAGGGGATACCTTGTTTACCATCGTATTTTTTATTAAATTTGTATATAATTTTTAAGGTAAGAATGACCACGATTATGTTTCTTTAGATAACCCTACAGCAAATCTGACGAATTTGGGGATTAAAAAATTTATTAATTTATTTGGGACCTCTAACAAAAGATGCACACACAAGTTTAACAAAGCGTCACTGGACTCTCTCTAGGCGTATAGTATCTAGTGCAGACATCATAGAGCGGGTTCCAAATAACTGAGACACTTTCTGAAATCGGGCGAATCTGAGTGCTGAAAAGTTAATGTTAAAGAGTTAATTATGCTTGAAATTTGTTATCTAAAACATTCTACTCAAATTCCTCCAACTCGTGTACCGTGATTCATATCTTATGAATCAGACTTATTGGAACCACCTGTTTTGTTTTGACTCAACAAATTTAATCAATGAAGCCACCATTCGTTCTGTTTTTAGTCCGTTTAGGAATTTTAGATTTAATGTACTACTTTTGGTCTAAAAATCAGCCATCAAAGATTTGCCACATTTAAAAAAATATTATCTCAATTTGAAATGTTGGTAAAAGATTATCCACTTCATTGATATCTGTTGGCCACCCTGTATTTTCTCTCTTGTGTTAAGAAATTTCTAGGTCAGTACATAACACGAAGTAAATACGTCTGGTACATAAGTAACTACCTTATTTATCTTGAACAAATAAGTCTATGTGCCGATGACGTCTCCACTTGTCTGCGAGTCCATACGTCGCTTGTGTGAAAACAGCTGAAGTTAAAACAAACGGCGGTAATTAACGTTTAGTATAAACAAAGTTACACGTGGAAGAGCTGAATTAATTTTGGCATATCATCCACATAACGAAGTGTACTACGGTGATAAGCTGTAGCGGAAATGTAGAGCGGAGACCATCCAAGCAGGGTGTCAAACGATAGCGCATAAACGATGAATGCATGAAAGAAGCGTGCACGCACATTCCTAACTATATTAGACGCAGATCAGATGTCCGTTAGATGCGGCGTATCTTGACTTTCCGGGCTACGTGCACATTGGAGCACCATTTTCTGGAGCGTGCCAGGGTCTCTGTGTACGTCCGCAATGACATCTGCTGTCAGCGTCTCCGTTACCTTGAAGACCCCAGTTTCTCTACTTTCTGGTTGATGGTGGACACCGGTGTGGACAAAATTGTCTATACCTGAGTCTATCGATTGCACAGCGGTGATCAGATGATTCGACTGTGTGGCCACCTCAGCGAGGCCGCTAATTTTTAGAAATCATTCCATGGAGTTAGTGGGCATCGGCCTTGCTGGATCCTTGCGGTTTTAATGCCATCTCTTTGAGAATCGCGTATGGAACACTACGCGCGGTTAAGGACACGGACAGTATCCATAATTGCAATCCCACTGCTGGGCAAAGGCCTCCCTCCACTCCTTCCAATGTTCCCGGTTTTGAGCCACATTTTTATTTATAATAAGTAGATATAATTTATTGAAAAAAGCGTCGTATCGTAATAATTGAAATAAAATATTGAAAATAGGTTTACAAATTGCTTCTATAATATCGCTCCTAAGGTTTGAGCTCGTAACAATTTGCCGAGGTACGGATTGTTGATACAATATCGCGCCGCCTATGTCTCAGATCGCAGCCTTAAAGAACCAACAAAGAAGATCCAGACAAAAACCGGTGTTTCGTATTTTTGCACATTTTTTAAAGTAAACATTTAAACTACATAATTCAAGAAATGTCTCGCGAAAAGTTTAGGTTTTTAAATGACTTGCGGAGTCCTCTGGAACGCTAACTTTTTAAAAGTTTATGTTTTATTTTGCCGTTTGCCGTGCAAAATAAAAATCATGTACAGTTGCCATCACGGATCTTGAACGCTCGGCGTCAGAGTGGGGATCGCTTTGCGCATTCCATACATTGGCGAGCCAATCGTCTTCATTGTTAGATACATGCAGCAACGCAGTGAACGAATGAGGAGTGACGACTATGACGCGATGGCGCGGCAAGCCAATCACTGACTCTCCCCGCCCCCCGTTGCACTTCGCACCACTAAAGAGACCGAATATTTGACTTCTGCGCAAGTGTTCAAGACCCGTCATGGCTACTGTAGGTACATGCCCGACTCGGGAAAAATCTACTTGTAAGTCGTATTTTTTAAATAATTCTTTATAATTGAAATTTTAACATAATTAAAATCATTGTTGCCTTGTTGACCCAAGGCCTGGCTTTTACTTCGGACAAAGGATAAACATTGCCATTCAGCGTGGCAATGCCGCCAGTCTTTTGGCCAAATTACCAGTCGACAGCGATTTGGAAGAATTTTTCGACGCCGTACTTTAGATTGCTTTTTTAGATCGTTATTAATTTGTAAGTTACAATTAAAAATAACAAAAGTAGGTACGCGTTGCAACCAGCACCCATACTAAGTTTTACATGCGGTCCTCTTCCTTGCGTCGTGGTCCTCAATGCTGAGGGTCGTGACTTCCTTGCTCTGTCACTATCATGTTTATGATGATTCTTCTATCTGTTCCTGTCTCTGGCGGAATTAACATTCGGTAGTCGGTGTTAAATAACGAATAAACAAATCAAACACCGACTTCGAAATGTACTTATTTTACCTTTTTAGTGTATTTCAAAATTTGAAATCTGTCTATTTTCTATGTATACACATAAAAGGAGAAACAGACTTACACGTATCAACCCACAGCCATAACTACTGGGATTAGGCGCGGGAAATTTTGCACAAAGCTTTCATTTATGACGTAGACGAAAAATAAGAATTTTTCAAAATTCTGCCCCTAACGGAATGAAACGTCGTCGGTCTAAAGTTTGTATGGAGAAATCTACATTCACGCGGGTGAAGCCGGTTACAGAAGCTGTGTATACAAAAGGACAAACTGACTAACATATCAACACAGACAAAACTACTACTAAGTTTTATTTATTTACTAGCTTTTGCCCGCGGCTTCGCCCGCATTGTATTAGTTACTTAAGGAATCGGGATAAAAGTTAGCCTATGTTATTTTCCATATCAAAGGCTATACACATGCCAAATTTCATCCAAATCCGTTCAGCCGTTTTTGCGTGATTAAGTAATAAACATCCACTTTCACATTTATAATATTAGATAGGATTTATTGCTTGCTCACAAAAGTACGGAACGGACTTAATGCCTTAGGCATTTTTTGCCATTCATCCAAGGTTTTTTTTATGACGTAGACGTAAGATAGTATTTTGTGGATTGTGTGAGAAGTGATATGAAAGAAAAGGGAGTTAGTGATAGCGTGACGAGTGACAGGACAGAATGGAAGAAAAAAACGTGTTGCGCCGACCCCAAATAAAATGGGACAAGGGCAGGAAGAAGAAGAAGAAGACGTAAGAGAGGATTTTCCAAAATTCACTCCCTAAGGAAGTTGGCGTTTTTTTTTATAAAATCATCCAAATGAAATCCGCAGCCCTTAGGTAGAGCAGGAGATAGTGTCAGACTCCGAGCTTCCCTTTCGGAGCTAACCCTGACCTCAGTAGGCTTCAACCCGGCTGCGCCCTTGCTGTTGCTGACAACTCCTTAAGGCGCAAAGGCAACAGTGAGCGCTGTCGACCTCTTGGGCTCGGTCCGGACAGTTACCGGACGATCGGACAGCGACCTACCCATTTCTCGCCGTACGCAAGCCCGCGCCTACGGTGTCGGAAATCGGGATCGGAATCCCGGCGGCGGCTGGGGCGCTGTGAGCGCCGTTGCCTGATGCGGTCGGCCTCCTCCTTTGCTAGCATTAATGCTTCGCAGAGGGAGGCGACCGCCTGCCACTCCTTCCCTCCACCCTCTGCACTCCTCGCTCCGGACTGGCCTGTACCAAGGCCCGGAGGAGGTTGGGGGTTCCAAGTTTCTATGGAGAAGCCTACTTTCATGCAGGCGAAATCACTGGTAGAAGCTAGTACAAATATATATGTTCAATTCTGTTGTCAATGCCCAACCGCTGCACCAACCGTCTCGATCATCCACCAAAATGTTAAATCTCTTATTTCTACCCAACTCATTCCACCACACAAACTCATCTCAAAACACAATGAGGTCACAGTCCGGTCGGAGACAAACTACTTACTGACTCATTGAGTCGGGACGGTAAACAATAATATTGTGAAACCTCGCGCTATATGGCCGCAAGCAGTCAAGCAGTTCTCAAGCTGATGAGGATGTGCTCACTTAGCCCACAATTGTTGGCTAGCACTCCTTGTAGGACATCCTTCGAGCTAGTTCGACCACTGGTGCTCAAACTTTACCTATTTAATCTGAAGGCATGATCATAATTATTATTGTTCTAGCTGACCCGACGAACTTCATACAGCCTAATATTCAATGAATTTAGTATAGCTTTTGATATAGTCTAAGTTCTAGTTAAGATTGATACATTGGTTCAGAACTAAATATGTTTCCGATGAGTCTAAATTCTGTTTATTTACACACGATGGGAGATGAAGTGTATCTAAAAGACCAACTAAACCGCTTAGTAATGAAGTCTATCTAGAAGACCAGGAGTCTTCTAGATAGACTTCATTACTAAGCGGTTTTGGAAAAACTGGTGTTATTGGAGTAGGACAACAAGCGCGAAAAGTCGCGGCATGGCGGTCAGAGTTCGACATCGACATCGTCCAACGTCTATCGTTGTAACAACAATGCATATTTGTATAAGAATTTTGAGGTTGTTCATTATTTCTCAAAATAGAGGTTATGTATATAAAATACTTTTGTGTTGCATGAAGTTTTAATAAATAATAAATAAATAATACTACAGCTTCACAACTTCATTTTCCGTATTTAGGAAACTATCCCAGATTTTATTAGCGCCGTGAATTTTTGATTTATTCCATTTTAATACTACGCATCTAATACCATTAGCATTTTTATTGACCATTTAATTTAATGTACGAACCCATACCAGTGACTTGAATATAGTAGAGTCAGCTCGAGCCAAACCTAATCGAATTTTGGTTTCCTAATATTTTTATACAATCGTAATATACAAAAACTTTCACTAACTAATCACTTTATTTAGATATGTCTGAGGAAGCTATAATCAACCTTCAACATCTTGGGGGAAAACAAAAAACTTGAGTTGCATAAAAGAAATGGTGGCTTGTTGTTATTTAGAGCTAGTATCAGAACACAATTTATTATTAAACTAGATTTTTGTTAAATAAATAGTTTTTTTTGGATTTAACTGAATTTTAAAGGAAAGGAATTTTAAAAGGTCCTATACAAAACATTTTGGTTAACTGTACTTTAGATCCATGAATTTATTGTAATACTAGCTGACCCGGCAAACTTCGTACCGCCTAATAGTTACCTTTTATCTAAGCTGTCAACTCTACCCTACTCTACCCTACCCTACTCTACCCTACCCTACTCTATTACCCTACTCTACCCTACCCTACTCTATTACCCTACTCTACCCTACTCTAAGTTGCGTTTTGTTATACCACGTTTTATGTCACGTCCCACGGTAACGACGGGAACGGGATAAAAATCGGGATATCCTATGTCCTTCTCCTGGTTCTTAGCTACCTCCCTACCAATTTTCAACCAAATCGGTTTAGTCGTTCTTGAGTTATAAATAGTGTAACTAACACGACTTTCTTTTATATATATAGATTATTTGGAGCAATGGTATCCATTCGGAATAGGCAATATACACGGGCTCAAAGAAATACCAGTGGTATTAGATGCGTGGTATTAAAATGGAATAAATCGAATTTTTACGACCCAGTGTATTAGACTCTATAGTCGTTACACAACACACACACACACACGCGGTAAAGACACGTGTAACCGACGGTTTACATGAACTTTTAAAACGAAGGTTGTCCTAAACACTTGTGTACTTAAACATAAGCATTTGTTTCCATTACGGACTACGATAGATTGTTAGTTAATTCAAATTAGAGAATAATGTGAATTTCATCAATATTTATAAAGACCGAATTTACTTTATATACTAGTTTTGTTATACATGTTTTATGTAAACATTTACATGACTTAAGGGAATAGAATATATTTATCAATTAGACCCTACACGTGTCGAATTAAATGAGTTTATTTTATGCCTACAGCTAAAGAGTGGAATTTCTTACCGGAGTCGTACTTAGTCCCTTAAACATCTTGCCAGATAGAGCCCCGCTGACTTTTAAACATTTTTTCTTTGCAAAATATTGATTGATTTATGTAAGCATGTACTGAAAAAAAATTAGTAATTATTTGTGAAAACATATTTCTAAAGATCAAAGTTGTTTGAAGGAAGTAATAAAGAGAAGCGAAAAAATATCATTTTGTTAAATATTTTTTTAAATAAAAGTGTTAATTGCACGAAAAAATCTTCACCATCATCATTTCAGCCGATACACGTCCACTGTTGGACATAGGCCTCCCCCAAGCGTCACCACATCGAACGTTCCTGTGCGTCCCGCATCCATCGGTTCCCTGCTACCTGAAAAAATCTTATAATGTTATAATTACATAAATCTATAATAATAAAAATATATATTATGTATATTTCAAACCACGCCGTTACCGAGGAGTAGGCTTCAGAAAGACACTGCTTTATGGCACTGCTCGGGCGCGTAGGTGGTAATACCTTCAGTTTACTTTTAAGCAAGCATGCCTCATCGTCGGCCACGTCATTCATCGCTCACCATCAGGTGAGATAGTAGTTTTGAGTGCGAGCTTAAAACTGAAAGATTCGACTTTCTTCCGTGACTGTACTTATAATAAAATTGAGCAGTGCGTCCTGCCTAGGGAATGCAAAACGGTTAACTCGAAAACCGAAAAACCGGTTTTTCGGTATATTTTTAACAAATAAAAAACTCGGTTTATTAAGAGTGGATATTTTGAGTAGAAGTTTATAATGATTTTTGGCTTAGATTCTCTATGTATGATATCATTCGTACGTGCTTCATACGTTTTTATGAAGTTGAGATTTATTTTTATTTTTAACAGAATTCACGGTCATATTAGGTATACAATTTCTTTTGAATAGATAAGTTCCTAAATAATTAAGAAATATATGATGTAGACGGCCTGAATCTCAACCAGTTTAAAAATGTAATTGACGCAATTCAAAAACTAATTTTGAAAAAACCGGTTACCCGGTTATCGGTTTTTTAGGAAAGCCCGAAAAAAAAACGGTTTTTAATTTTGGCAGTTTTTGTATTCCCTAGTCCAGCCGCTCCTTTCAAAATAGGACTAGGTCGAGTGATCCCGCGGGCCCAAATCGAGCTCACCACAGACCCTAAATAATAAAAAAAAACTATAGAAATTGAAACCAAATCTATTGCATTATCTAATTTATGTTTATCGCTCATTTATTAAAGTTACAATGTAATAAATTGTAAGTGTTTGCAAACTTATCAATGAATGTCAGAGACACAATCTGACAATTGTTAAAATAGGTGTTTTTTTCAAGTAGGTCACGGATCTTTTTGTAGATTATACTAGACCTAAAAATGTTTAAAAAATGTAATAGCCAGAGGTCGGAATTAGGTAGACTTATTCATGTACTTATACTGATTTCATACAGCGGAAGAATAAAGTGGATATGTCTGAATTCCCAAGATTTATTGTAAAGAGCAGATTTTTTTATGACCCTATCAGAAATATAGCAGAAAAATCTTCTTTCTGCATTAATGACGAGGAGGAGCAAGTGTATTTTGTTACCTCCTCAGTTGATATTGAGAAATCTTTTTCAATGAAAAATTGTATGTTAAATTGTTTTATTTGTCTTATCTATCTCTGAGATTTTTATTATTATTTATTTGTAATATTGTTGGCCAGACGGGCTTTTTCATTAGAAATCCCGGAAAGAAGCATATTAATATCAACATTTCGATTCAAGTACTACTTAAATAACTCTGCCTAATTCCGACCTTTGGTAATGGCACTAATAGTTTTGTCATGGTTATAATATTATTACCGTGGTTTTGTGTTTAAAAAACGGATGAACGGAAAACGGACGAACGAAATATGGATAAGGATGGTTTGCATGTACCTGTTTAACCTTTCTGATTTACTTACTGCAATAATACCTAGGAAATGTACATAATTTACACAGCCTATTATCCAGACCCATTATCTACACAATTGATCCAGCAATGAACCAGGAAATTACAACGTTCAGGTAATGCTTCTAGCTAATGCTTGTGTTTGATAAAAAACCTTCTTCTTGGTCGTTTCACTCTTGCTAGAGTGGTCGTGGTTATCACGAAGGTAGCTCTCCGGAAGCCGTCAGGGTACGCAGCATTACTTCCCGCCACTTTTGCCTGCTGGCAGTCATCCGGGAGTACTCGTCCAATGGGCCGCCAACAGCCGTTTTTATTTGGTCAGTGTACATCGCATCGGTGATCTGCCGCGCGGCCTCGTTCCGCCCACCTTTCCTTGTATTACAAGGCGTTCGATGCAGTCACCTCCATGTCGACAAATATGGCCAAAGTATTCTAAAATACGACTGTGCACCAGCGTAGACAAGCGTTCCTTTACACCCAGTTCCCCAAGAATGGAAAAGTTTTTTCGAAACTCGGTCCAAGTGATCCCGAGCATTTTTCTCCAGCACAACATTTCCAGAGAGTCAATCTTTTTGGTCTCTGGTCTGTCCTAGCTCCTAGGGTCCATGTTTCAGAGGCGTATAAAAACATGGGAAACACTACTGTGTTTTAACAAACCTGATCTTTGTGGCTTTTGTGATTTTCCTGTTATTCCAGATTTTCTTGAGCTTATCCATTGCTGCTCTGGACAGAACCATTCTTCGCTTGATGTCTTCACCGCAATTTCCCCGGTTTGAGATTAGAGCCCCAAGTTATTGTACGACGTCGCAGTTCGCTACTTGCGTCATGTGAAGTGAGCTGTAACGACAACTCTGTCGACAAAACACGATGATAAAAAATACACCGTTTTAAATGAGTACCTAAATGGAGATAGGCAAATTAGCTATGAACACCGTAACTCAACTACTCTTGTTGCGTATATATTAGCCTACTACTAACTGCCAACTAATCGCACTAGTCAGCCTTTAAATGTTTCCTGCTGGAACTCAGGCCCGCTCTCCAGTAGAGGGAATGGGCGGTAATCAACCACGTGGGCCCCGTACAGATTGGTGAATGTCACGAATTATCGTTTCTAGGCCTTGCCGATTTCCTCGCAATGTGTTTCTTCACCGTTTTGAGAGCAGTAGTGGTGAAACACACACCGTTTTTTTTTGTTAAGGTGGGATATCATCAAATATCCATCAATCCCGCTCTGGGAGGAGCGAGAGGGAGTATCAGACTTTACCGACTAAAACCCACCTGTGTTCCTTCAGTTGTACGTACCTACTACCTCCAACCTAACATCAAGTTTTCTACAGAATTAAAATAATATTAAGAGGGTACCTCTAACTTTGAGACACACTGTACAATAAATATGAAGGTATGTGACAACAATTTGTGTTGACGACAATGTGCGCCCGCGCACCGACCGGCGGCGGCGACCGGCTAACATGTTAGGAGCGACTCACACTTGTGAGCTTATCACACATACGATGGAGGCAAACCAATGGCACTGGACGCGGAAGATGTGGGGAGATCTTATCCAGGAGATGTGATTCGGAGACATGAGGGAAATATCGACAGGATTGTTTATTGTATGAATGTACATGAATACAACTATTGGAGGAGACCGAAGAATCGAAACTTGGAAAGAGTGAAAGATAAGGAGGGACTACTAAAATAATATACAATTAATAGAGTAGTATGGCAGTCGAGACGGGAGATTAAAGTGCTGGCTGGAAGGTCCACAATTTTTATATAGCACCAAAAATATTGACTATATAAATTAACTAGACGTAATAGGCATAACCAAACTTTATAATGTTCCCACTGCTGGGACTCAGGCCTTCTCTCTAGTAGAGGAATTGGGCCGTAATCCACAACGCGGGTCCAGTGCAGGTTGGTGGATGTCACATGTCTTTGAATTTTTGGTTCATGTCCTAGAACGGCCGGTTTCCTCATGAAGTTTTTTTTCACCATTTTAAGAGCTGTGGTGATATAATAAATTACACAAAGTAATGCGCTTGGGTGGGTTTGAACCCGCAACCTATAACTCGTAATTCGGGGCCGTTACCACTCGATATAATCTAAACAAAATACAAAACTCACAAAAACAGCCCTTGTTCAACTGCATTTCAAGAGGAATGTTGTAGGAGTGTGCGAACACTTAAGATAACACGGAACAATCAATTTACCCATAAGATACAGTTAAGGATTAATAAATCAACCGTTCAAAAAAAAAGAGAAAAAAAGTAGAAAACTAGACATTATTCTTATTTTGTTTGGACTTTACAACCCTGTTTTAGAAGGGATACCTACGTCAGTGCGAAAGCCGTATCATCGAAGTTTGTTTCTTCGAAAACTTTTCAACGATATCTCTATACTGCGACGCCTTGTTAAGTCGACTTTTTGTTACTGTGATGGTTCGTTACATCGAAAAACTTTACTGCGAACGATTTTAAAGCGAAAACATCATACTGCGAAGCCTTGTTCAATCGATGTCTTGTTACTACGACGATAATCATGTCACATAGGAATACTTTTAATTTCGTTACGATTTTCAACACCTAACGTTTGTTTTTAGAATGTATCTCGTTTTAGAATGGCTCAGAAACTGTCATCTTTAGAAAAGGAATGACTGCTATAACTACTAATAGAGTAGTGTGACAGTCAAGTCAGGCGAAACTATCGTTGGCCACATCATCGCTTACCAACAGGTGAGATAACAGGCAAACGTGAGCCTGTCCATAATAAAAAAGGCTAAAAAAAGTTAAAGGCTACAACTATTTACCTCCCAAAACATTGAAGAAGGTAAACGTGAACCAAGAACTTAAAGTAATGTGGTAGAGAATCTTCAAGACTTTTACAAACTGATTGCCAACTAACATTTGCGAAGACGTTCCCTCAAGCTATGGGGTAATGCATTCAGAAAGAAGAAGCCATAGAAGCAATTTCTACCTAACCAAGACGTTAGAGCATGAGACAGGCTCCCGGAAAGTGTTATAAAAGCTACCAATAGTAAAAAATAATAATAAAACACCAAGCCACACTAGGCTCGCGTGGTGGATCACGTCCAAGTGGAGCAACTTAGCTTCATATTTTAGGGTACGTCAAAAGGAAAAAATGGTACCCTTGTAGGATCACTATGTTGTCCGTCCGTCTGTCTGTATGTGAAGACCCTTTATCTCGGGAACGCGCGAAAGTATCGATTTGAAATTAAACCATGTACTCAGGTCTGCGAACTCGGGAAAGAATGGAAGAAAAAAACGTGCCCCCTAATAAATCATAACCCGGGACAAGGGCGGGAAGATGATGATGAAGACTCAAGCCTGCTGACTCTTAAAGCAGTAAAAAAATCAAACTTGTAACTAAACGACAAAAAAAAATACATCGGTACACGTACATTACGACACTCTGGAGAAAATCAAAATTCAAAGGCTACTTCCCGTTTACCCAGAATCCTAATTTGGCATAAAGCAAGGTCCAATACCACAAGTAGGTTTAGGAATAAATCTGAAAACGTTCAGTAAATTTGTTGTTCCGTTACAATTTATTTTTTTGCGATTCGGAAGAATCTTCGCGAGACTCCATTCCAGAATAAACCATTTACGTAGGAAAGTTTGTACGGAAACCTCAGGCGCAGTCCGACTCGCACTTGCACAGTTCACCGATATTTTGACAATTGAAAAGTGCTGTTAATGGTCGATTTAAAATGAAGTCCCTGATTTCTGGTGGTCTATGTCTCAGCAGTACATTACAGACTGAGTACGCTTTATCCAAAACCATGTTGAACTGTGAGTAGGGTGTAACAAGTCCTTATGTGTTACATCAGTGTTTATCGTGCGCTCTGGTCAGTTGTGGAGCACAATTTACTAATAGAGGCAACGAGCGCAAGTACTCGAGGAGCACATTGTAACACGCTTATCTGTACATTGGACGCGCTGCTATCCAGATAGCTATCTGGATCAATCAGCAGCTTGAAAAATGTAATCAAAACTTTTTAGTGAGATACTGCAACTTAGCTTACTACTGTCATGATACTATGGTAAGGATACCTGCCTCTCATGTACGAGGTTGCGGGGCAAGTGCCAATGTGAATTTTGATCCGACCGATCCCAAGTTAGTGGGGAAAAGGCTGAGAGATGATGAGAACGAATTTGGCTATGGTGGTGGTGTACTGCATTTCCCAAAGTAGCAGCGTAGTGTAAATGGCTTCGTAGTAAACAGAGCTTCAACTTCTTCTTTTCGTGTCGACGCTCTCAATATGGACCAATATTTGGCAACTTGTACAGCTCTACTGTTAACCTCGTATAGATTATGAAAGCTGCAGGTGGTTATGCAGAATGAGCAGCATAGCAGGTGGCGCATGTCCGCAGAGGCTTCACACTGACCGTGTTAGAGATGGGTCTAGGAAGCGCCATGCCAGATTGTTTTTACAGCGGCCAACCTGGGTTCGAAGTCGGTTTAAAGATTTCCAAATTGGCCACTGTAGTTCTTGTCCAGGGGGAAGCTTGGAACTAATGCTGTGATGGCTTAATTAAATAGAAACCATTTTAAAAAATCTGTAAAAAAGAATCTGTAGTCTTCTCCGATTCGACGATACCGGCTGAGGGGCCACTAGTCACTTTCAAATGGCGTTAATGGTCACCACATTCGACAATGACGCACTAACTACATACTGGCATACAGGAGATGAGAATCACACTTAACGAAACAATTACCACTTACAGTGCACCGAGAAGTCGCCAGTTACTGATTAACTGGAGAATATAGTGACACAGTCGCAGTCGCAGAAGTAACAGTCTATACAGAAATATAAGAAGTGCTACATCAAACACACTCGTACAAGAACACAATCTTTCCTGTCAAAGTGTGTTCGTGTTGAGGTCCAAAGAAGACAAACTTTTGCCAACAGTTTTAATGTGGACTTCTATGATAGCATTCTATCCGAACCTTTAACAAATGAGGCTAGAATGCTTTGTCGTGTTATATGGGTTTAAGGTTGCTTGTAGATAAATAATTAAAATGTGATCAGGATAACAAATTCTATACAGAAAAAAACCCCGCAAATAAAATTAGATTAAAAAAAGAACAGTCTTGGTCAAACAAAATCATAATTCGATCAGACTGATATACTTGTGTAATTTATCTCTAATATGTATGTATTTAGAAATATTTAAGTATGTTTATCAGTTGTCTAGTACTCATAACACAAGCTCTGCTTAGCTTGAGACTAGACGGCTTTGTGTGATAGTTGTGGAATAGTATTATATATATTATTAATAATTACCGTCATTATTATTCTAGCCCTGGTTGTGGCCACAGTCTGGAGCGAGAGAAATTGGAAAGCGGTTCCTTCATTCTGCGAAGCAGTAACACGAGCGAAGTAGTTGAGCTCAACCGTGGGGGAACTGACATCTCTTTATTCCTCAACTCCAAAGGAAGGCGACACCTGGGCTACTAGAGGTGTGGCGTTATTTATTTATTTATTAATCAATGGATAGCTCGCCGTCTGGCCGTCCGGTAATGAAAAAACAATGGCACGTTATGTTTCACGCGAGACTCAAGGAGATGTCAAAACCGAAGGAGTCCAGCAGGGCCGATGCTTGTTAAGATTGTGGGAACATTTGAAAGTGTAAGCGTGGCACTAAGACGCAAAGGGCAACTGAAGAACACAGGTAGGTTTAGTCAGCAAAAGTCTGACATGTTCTCTAGCTCCACTCTAGAGCCCACCTCAAAAAAGCATCATCATCATCGTTTCAGTCGAAATTCCGGCACATGCTCCCAGCTTTCACCAGGTCATCGGTCTACCTACTGGAAACCTTCCAAGGAACAAGTTGTGACCGACAAGTATTTCTAGCCATAGTATCATTTCAGGCGCATTTTTTATTTACAGCGTGACCTTCTTGTAGACAGGAGTAACGTAAGCCTTCTGCCCCTCAATATCTTGTGCTGTGGCGATGATGGTTGCGGGTCGCGACCGACGCACGCGCCGCCCAATCTAATTACCGCTGCTATGCGCGCGCGCACTTGATTAACGCGGGGTACTGGCTAGAGAGGAGCTAGTATCGATAGTTTTACAAAGATTATCGACTTCACATCATCATCAATTATATACTTGACATAAGCCTCACCCATCCACCATACAGCTAACCTAATTTAGCTGCTGCAAGCCACTTTGGAAATGTAAACCATCCAGACAACTGAAGTCTTGAACTCTTCATTCGTCGTTTTTTGTAAAACGTAACGTTTTACAAAAACAGTTAATTTAATGGAATAGTAGTACATTTATTTGCGTACATAGACGTTAAGGCCCAAGCGCCCGAACAGTGCCCAACACGAGACAGTGTATTTCTGGAGCCTACTTCTCGGTAAAGCCCAGGTTAATAGGTTTGAAAAAAATATATGTTTATTATAGATTCATGAACAATAATATCAACATTTGATTTTTTCGTGAATTAATACTTTTGTCTGAAAATAATATTACATACAACAACATCACATTTGCAACTTTTCCCTACTCCTTCGAAATGGCTTGGATCTTTAGAAACGTTTTTACACATAAAAATTGGTAGTTAAATATTCTTCAAAGTGAACATAGTATGTAAATCAATCAATATTTAAAGAAAATGGATTTAAAAGTCAGCGGGGCTCTGTCCGGGCGCAGCTGGCCGCAAACAAATGCGCAGATAGTCGTACTGTCGCCTAGACGGGTACGAGAGTAGTGACCATTTATTTTCGGCCAGATGGTTCAAGCAAGTAACTCCGAAATTCAAACTTCATCTATAATGAGTAGGTAGGTGAGTTCAATTTCTCCTAAAGTATAAAACTACATATTTATGACCATGTTTTCCATGTTTGGAAATAAACCCCTAGTGTTGTCGTCTGACACTGGCTAACTATCATTATTTCGCCATCACTGTGCATTGTATACAGACACAAAGATACCACTTTGACGCAAATACATTAGGTATTTATTAGTAATCTATTGAGTTTCCTAGTTTTTGGTCAGTAATTATCTAAAACTAGGTAAATAATTAAAAGTCAAATAAATAATTAAAGGCTCTTAGCTGAGAAAGAGCAATATTTTTATCGATACACCGCAGCCACATCCCTACTCTTTGATTGAGCTTCACACATAACGATGCTTGGCTTAACAAAGCGAATAATTTCCTCTTGTGAGCTCTTACTTATGTTACTACTATACACATGTACCTACATAACTATTCTATACATGCATTGAAGTACACATACATTACTCGGCAATCAACAGGTCGGTAAGAATTGAGTGATTACATTTTTATTGTAATGTTAAAAGTACTAGAGAATGTTTCTTATTATACGGCTATTATGAAGAAAATTACAGCAGTATTATAAGATGTTAAGATTTGGGTAGGTAATAATTTTTAACTTTTTATTAATTTGTATAAAATTGTGTCAGTTGGTTACTGCTGAACATGCTTCCATGTTTTCTCAGATGAATTGTAGATGCTGTTTGTCTATCTAGGCAGATTGGGGATGAACCAAAGATTTTACGAATGGATGATCATTGAGATGAATATGCTATAATAAAATGCTATAATAAAAAGGTGTGAAAAAGTGTGAAAGTTTCAGTTGCGAACCTACTTTTGATTTCCTTATTTAGAGGGCAAAAACAAAAATAAAGAAAACTGAAAAACTTGGATACTATGACTTATTTACTATGAGAATATTTTTTAATATAATAATATATTCATTTATTTAAATATTACCAGTATTTAGATATCATTTAAAATATGTACTTAGCTAGAACTACGTAAAACAATCTAAAGTATGGCATCAAAAAACCTCCTCCACATCACTGTTGACTGGTAATGTACATATGTACCTAAAAGGCTGGTGCACGCTGTATGGCAACGGTTATTCTTTGTCCAAGGTAAAAGCCAGCCTTAGGTCATGTGAATTGTCAACGTGTCTTTTGGAAAAGTCTTTAAGGCGTATAGGCCCTTGAACCATCTGACCGAAATTATGTGAACGCAACTCTCGCACTCGCCTAGGCGGCCGTACGCAAATCTGTGCATTTATTTGCGGCCGGCAGCGCCCGGAAAGCGCTTTAGATCAATTTTCTCTGCGAGATATTGATTGATTTACATAGTTATGCAATGTTCACTTTGAAGAATGTTTAACCACCAATTTTTATGTTTAAAAATGTTTCTAAAGGTCCAAGCCGTTTCGAAGGAGTAGGGAAAAGTTGCGAAATTGCTAGATATTTTTTTTTTTGACAAAAGTATTAATTGCACGATAAAATTAAATTTTGATATTATTGTTCATGAATCTATAATAAACATATATTTTTTTCAAACCAATTTATTTAGCCGTTACGGAGGAGTAGGCCTCAGAAAATCACTGTTTTATGGCACTTTTCGGGCGCTTGGCCCTTAAACAGTTTGTGACCTACGATTCGAGGGGTTTTTAATTTAGTCAAAGTCCATATTTGTTAGTAATACAAAATTGTAATCGGTCGTTCAAAATTCTGATGAAGATCGAACGAACTAGTATGATAAGGCCCTTAAATGAGTTTATTAATAATACTTAAAGCAAGTACAAATTCTTATAACTTACTTAAGGTGTACAGTCCCATGAACATCGAATTGCGAAATATTGATTAATTTACTTATATATATGTTACGGGCAACATGATTAACTGGCCATTATTAATAAGGACCGGCCATTATTAATAATGCCCAAGAGCGATGGGCAAAGTGATTAATTTATCACTTTGACCGGCCATTATTAATAATGCCCGACGGCCCGTGGTCCATGTAATAAGTCAGTGTTTGAGATGGCTTGAATTTATCACTTGGACCGGGCAGTATGAATAATGTCCACCCTATTTTGGGCAAAGTAATAAAATAGTAGAACTGGAGTGTTTTTGTTTATTAAATAAAATTAAACTTGCAAATTTTTATGAATAGTTAACAAAAAAATAAACTATTGAACATAGTAGTTAAAAATAAACAGTTAAAAATGTAATAAAATCATTAGTTACCTACTTTTATTTTAATAAAAATATTACTCAAGAACAATAGTTTAAAAATTAGTAAAGTCGGGCATTATAAATACAGACCGGCCATTATTAATAGTGCCCGGACTTATCAAATTGCCCGTAACATATATACATTCTGAAGAACGCTTAACCAGCTATTTTTTTTTTTCATCAAAACCGTTTGAAAGGAGTAGGGAAAACAAGCGAAAATTATTTGTGGACAAAAGTAGTAATCGCACGTACAAATCATATGTGGATACTGAATTTTTCTGCAATTTTGTATGCCAATATTTGGCAAAACAAAGCGCACTATCCATTTATACCACCCTCTGTAATACCGATTATGATTATGATTATGACTGTTTTACATGAATCTATGATAAACATATATTTTTTTCAAATCTAATATATGACTTATCCGTTACCGAGGAGTAGACTTAAGAAAATTATTGTTTTATGGCCCTGATCGAGAGTATATAATATAGATAAATAATTAATAATTTTTTAAATATTTTTTTAATTTTTTTTTTTCAAAATATGGTTAAAAAGTTTTAACCCCGAATATCTCCTAAACTAGTTAAGATGGATTCGTGGGAGTTTTACTCTCGCAATTAGAATAAAAAGCTCTATTTGATTCACTAATAATCAGGGAGGTGGTCATTTTGAGATAAAATAAAATACCGTGCGCTTGAGACACGCGTCTGTGAATTTTTTTGTGAAATAATGGAGCAAAAAGAAAGTTACTTATATTGTTTAGTGGACGGTTTTTAAAATTCAACATTAATTGCTGAATTATCGTTTTTTAAGCTACCAGTTTTAAGACATAATTAGGTAGGTATTTACTTATACTTTGATAGTTTATTTTCACGTAACGCAGAATATTTAGGTAGGTAGATAAGTACAGGTCTTTGTGGCCATGTAATAATTTTACAATTTATATTATTTAATTTATCGCCGCGCCCGAGCGCGCTCGGAGAGAGCGGAGACGACCCTAGCGCGAATGCTGAACGTAGGTTTGAAAAGTGAAGTACATACATGAGATTGACTTCTATACAGTTGCTAAAACGGATCTTGAGCGCTCGGCGTCAGAGTGGGGATCGCTTGGCGCATTCCATACATCGGCGAGCCAAACGTCTTCGTTGTTAGATACATGCAGCAACGCAGGGAACGAATTAGGAGTGACGTCTATGACGGCGAGCCAATCACTGACACTCCCCGCCCCCGCGTCTCACTTCGCACCACTAAAGAGACCGCTCAAGATCCATGATGGCAATTGTACCTAGCTATTTTGTGGTTAGGGCCTTAAGGTGAAAGGATTTTCTAACAAACGTTTACTAGAATAAGGGTCTTTTATTTTACCTCCAGGCAATTGAAAACCCACCCTCTTTATCTTTAATAACTAAGTACGTAAACACGGAAGTACAGTCATCGTCATAATGACAAGGTTTGCCCACGCGTGGGACGCTGTCCACACTGCGACAACATTTACTAACAAGCGCTGCGTTCAGCCCACCCCGGCTAATTGCTGCGGTTTATTGATCAGGAAACAAAACACGGAGCAGAGCCAGTAATTGAACAGTTGGCGCTATTTTATGGGGTGTAAAGAGGGGAAATTAAATGAGTAACAATTTTCATATTCCTGGTTTGAGAACAGTGGTGGCCGAATGGTAACAGTCCCGACTGACGAGTTGTAGGTCGCGGGTTCAAACCCAGCCAGCCTCATTACTTTGTGTAATTTATTTCATCACCACTGCTCTCAAAACGGTGAAGAAAATCATCCTGTTGAAACCGGCATGTCCTAGTAAGTACCAAAAATTCGAAGACATGTGACATTTACCAACCCACACTGGGTCCACGTGGTGGATTACGGCCCATTCCTTCTCCTAGAGAGGAGGCCTGAATCGCAACAGTGGGAACATTAAAAAGGCTGATTCTGTTAAAGAAGCTTCTTGAATAAAATGAGTTCTAACCGACTACTAGCTCAATATGATCTTTCTTGCTGGTATGTATTTCATCATTATCATCAACATTTCAACCAAAAGACGTCCACTGTTGGACATAGGCCTCCCACATGCGTCGCCACAACAACCGGTCCTGTGCGTCTCCATCCATTGGTTCAGACGGTATGAATTCGCTAAAATTAAAATAGATTCTAAACTTTTTATAATACATCGAAATTAAACGAGAATAAACGAATTTATTTATTTAAATCTGAATCAAATCATGAAATTTTGGGTGAGTCGTTGCAGGCTTTATGTATGTTGTTGGTTTCTGATTCACATTTTTAGTAAGACCCTTTTTTAAGTAAAATATATCTACTTACAATGAAGAATAAAGTGAAGATATCCGCAGGAAAACTAAGGTTGCCGACATAGCACAAAGAATTGCCAAACTTAAGTGGCAATGGGCAGGGCACATTGCCCGCAGCGGAGTGGCGACCGCGTACCGGAAGACGCAGCGTTGAAAGGCCTCCTACAAGGTGGACCGATGACCTGGTAAAGATAGCTGGAAACCGATGGATGCGGGACGCACAGGAACGTTCGATGTGGCGACGCTTCAGGGAGGCCTATGTCCAACAGTGGACTTTTTTCGACTGATATGTTGATGATGATGATACTTACACCAGCTTTTACCAGCACTGCCGTCCTAAGTATGTACCAAATTTTATTCAAATCAGTTCAGCCCTTTGAGCGTGAAGTTGTAACAAATAAACACACGCATGCATATGACAAACTTTAATGTTTGTGTAGTAGGAATTAAATGTTCTAGGTATGTTTGTTTATTTTAACTATACAACCTCTCTTTGGATTACAAAGAAAGGTTGTATAGTTAATTTTTTTTTTTTTTGTTGTTTTCCAAATATGTAATATTTCTTTTACTACTGGTAGAGAATGCCTTGCACTAAGTCCGCCTCTGTACCCTTAAAGTTTAAGTTAAGTAAGGTTAAGTAAGGTTAAGTTTAGGTTAAGTTTTAATAAACAAATATATGTATAATCTTGGTAATAGGAATAGAAACCCTCTCAATAAACAAACCAGTACGTTGTTCTAATGCCATTTACAAAATAAAAAATGCACCAAATATAACTACAGCTGGCTACCGCCACTATCAACTCTACTTATCCGGTACAGTCACTCTCGCCAGCGTTACACTGTAATAAATAGCTAATTTACCTTTTACAACATATCTTAACTAAAAAGGGTTTATCTCGAAGCTATCCAGATGTCAGATAAACAAGTTTTTTATTCATACGACAATCACGTCGCGTCTCAATAAAGAAAAAAGTTAAAAGTATCACATAATGCACTCCGTTACGTCACCACATTAGCACTCCGAGATCCGATATCAACATTAATACAACAATGAATGAAAAAAGCCATCAAAAGATGTCCTCTACATCACGCAACTGACAAATTTCAGACAACAATGAATGATATAAGGGTTAAATGGATAAAGACTTGCAACGTTACCTTTGCCATCCAAAATTCTAACAAAAATACTAAACTTATCAAAAATCAACCTTACTCCATCCACTTAAGGGTTAAGACCAAGGTGTGACGTAAATCGTAGGGCGAATCCACCAGTTGTCGATACGTAAAGGGCTATAGAAAGGCGGTGCGTTTGAAGCCGGCTCGGATGTCTCAATCGAAGGCTTTGCTGCGCCCGCGCCGCCTCGCCGCACTCCCACGTACGGGGGTATTCTGTGCCTTTTGTTCCAATGTGATGTCTTACTGGTGGAATTTTTGTGGTAATATTTAAGGAAAATAAAGCACGTATGAAGTATTGATTTCTTTTTCGAATGAATTAAATGAATCTGCGCACTTTTGTTTTTGATTAACTAAAAATAAAAATGTAGTAGAAGGATAATATTATGGAGAGAGATGTTATCTAATTTTCTCAGTTCTCTTCTATTCATTTTTTTGTCGAGGGTTGAGACTAAAATGCGGATCATAATTCGAATGGTTAAAATACAAAACTAATGCAAATAGCCAAACATCATTTTATTTCAGTAATTATAATGATGTTATTATCACTTTAACAAATTAAACCCATTTGGTCTATAAATTCAAGTAAATCTAGGCATCATCACCTTATTTTATACGGAATAACACCTCAACTGCAACTAAACCATGTTTGTATAACAACATTACACGTGTTAGAGACACGGCTCTTTTAAATATCGTCCGAGAATAATTGCTTACAATAAATCAGGGATGAGCGTTGACAGGGTTAATATGGTGACGACAATAATTGTACCCTTTACCCTACTCGATCCACCGCAAGATAATTTAAACCTTAATAAACGGTTCTTTAGATTTATTTTTGTTTGATATTTTTTCTGGTATATAAAACGTTATGTAATAAGCATTGTTCCTAAAAAACGAATGCTTTTTTTTTTAAATCCTAATATGTCGGTCTTTTGTGTGTAAAGAAATTATATGACTTTTATCTGAAATAATGTAAAATAAAGGCTTTTTAAAGCCAGCCGATGTCGTCGGTGAAACATGACAAAGCGCTGACGTCATCATTAGTTGCCACATTCTGATTGACAAGAGTATACAAATAAGGGATCAGAGGGCTTAAAAACCTCCTGTGTTTGATGCTTTGATCTTTGAACAAAAAGATAACTGGATTGTGGAACTGAGCTGTTGACTGTTGGATACTTAAGTGTTGGACGCCAAAGGGTTGGTAACTGACTGAATTTATTACTTACCTACTTACTTTTACTCGTATTTCCAACAAGTTTTTGCCATCGGTTTTACCCGCGTGCGTAAAATATAGTATAAATATTTCACTCAAAAATACAGCAGTTACAAAATTAGTAAAAAATATTTGCAGTCAGACGAGTACTTTCAATATTACATTCATACAAACAAAAAAAACGAACTTTACCTCTTTATAATATTAGTATAGATTATAAAGCTGAAGAGTGTTTTTGTTTGAACGCGCTAATCTCTACTGGTTCGAAATGATACATTCTTTTAGTATTAGATAGCCAATTTTTCGAGAAAGACAAAACATACATGGCTACAGGAGTGGAGTAGAAATCAAAGGCAGACAAAAGCGCGTGGAACAACTAGTTAAACAATTAATCAGTTTTTGAAACGTTGCCCCACACTTGGTATCTTGGTATCTTGGTGCATTCACAAACATGTAAACTCACATAAATACACTAAACATCCTGACCCGGAACAACTATCAGAAGGGCCATACAAATATTGGTTCCGTACGGGTTCGAACCCGCGACATATAGCGCAACAGCGCCAACCATGACATACCTAATTAAAATTTATCTAAACAGAAATTAAGATGGAAAGGAAGCTAGAAAATCGAAGTGAAAAAAGTAACATATCAGAACCTACATACCTATAGCTATATTACTATTAAAACAGGAACTTCCTGTATCCATACCAGAACAATAAAAAAATAGAATAGATCCATTTCTGAACCCATCACTTCAAAACTATAAGCAAATTACTTCCATAGAGACCACAATACCACTTAACGGCTCGGTCTCTAAGACCGCAACACTTAACCCTAACTCGAGCCACGTTGTAGCAGTTAACCCTTCCACCGCTCATAATCCCTCTCGACGCGACCATTAAACCGGAAAACGCAAATTATACAACAAAGACGTAACACATCTGCGCCCGCGCATCCAATGTCGATCCTTGAAGAAATTGAACAGTGTCCACGCGATTATGAACCTTATGTAAAAGCAGTAAGGAGAGAGAGTTAAGTGGATTTATTATTGATATAAGATATGTTTAATAAGTGCAAGGATGCAACGGTGCGGACAAATCCCGGTTCAGTTTCTTAGTGGAGCCACACGTTTTGCAACATTATTTTGCACGCCATTTTTCTTTTAAAATGTCTCACTCTATTTAATTAACTAATATTGATTAACTAGCTTTTGTCCGCAATTTCGCTCGCATAGCTATTAACTGTCCCTCAGGAATAAAGCAGCTTTCTATCGGTGAAATGTGCCTGCCAGCTTCAAAGCTAGAGTGAATAAGGCTCTTAAATAAACTAGTGCGCTTCACCATCAACAATTGCATTACTGTTCACCATCAGGTAGGATTTCAATCAAGCACTAATTTATATCAGATAAAAAAAAATCGCATTCGTACCAGTATTTTCAGAGATTACCAGCTACAAAAAAAAATACCAACTTTACCTCTTTATTAGTGTAGACACACATCTATTATACTATTTTTTTAGAGCAGTGGTGGCCCAACGGTTACGGGTTCAAACCCAACCAGTCACATAATTTATTTTAACACTACGGCTCTCGAAAACGGGAAGGAACACATCGTGACGTCCTAAGACCAAAAATTCGAAGACATGACATCCACTAATCCGCACTGAGCCCACGTGGTGGATTACGGCCCGTACCTTCTCCTAGGGAAGGAGGTCTGAGTCCCAACAATGGGAAAATTTAATAAAGCTTATTACACTTCCTATTTTTCATATAACAGTACAAGATTCTGAACCCCCCAGTGGTAGAAACATTCAATGTCGTTTTTCTCTTTTATTTTTATCAAATAATAGGTATTCAGTTGTTTTTTTTTTAACTGTATATAATCGTTATCATAACCAACCCCAATGACATTTTTAGTTAAAAAGTACATAATTAATTCGCTGTTTTCACTTGAGCTCAGCTGAATAGATAGCTCCGTCTACTTTATTTACATTTCGTTTTTTAATGAAAAGAGTGATTTAATTACATTTTAATTAGAACATCATTGGGGAAAGCAGGCATAACTGCTTGGCTTGATTTAAATTTCTTCTTCTTCTTCAGCTATGGTCATGGTCACTATGAGTGTTAATGCGTCTCCATCACGATCTGTCGCCATCTGATTCTGAGTCATTTATTTCAAGTTGGAAATCATCCAAAGGTGGAATGGGGTGTCAAGCTAGCATTACTGCTTCGCAGAAGAAGGCGACCGCCTCCCATTCCATCTCGCATGGTCCAAAACCATGGCTTGAATCGGGGCCCAGATCTGAAGATAATCTGAAGTTTTCATTTTAGAGGCCCCTTCTCCGATAAGTAGTTATAATCGAAATCCCTTTTCAGATTAATTTTTCTAGCTACCATTATTTAAATTATCATATCAAGGCAGTAACTGCATATCCCAAGAACCTCCTTAGCCACGTCACCCTACATTATTGCAACAAGCGATTGTCTAAGTCGACGGCCGCGCATGTAACGTAAAGAGAATCAGATGAGAAACATACGCCACTCCGCATGCTCTATTAAATATAACCCTTTTGAAGTGCAAAAACTTATTAAAAACTCTTTTATGAAGCCTAAAAAACCACTCCACCTCATATTTCTACTCTATGAATATTAGGATTAAAAAAGTATTGTTACTACAAGAGTATTCTGTTTTTGAAAAGGTTATCTTTTTTTCTATCTTTTGTAATGAATATTATCGCGTTTTTTCGCTACATTAGCTTTGTAGGGTTAACATAAATGTTTTGGGTAATCGGATTTTGTAAAGTGGTATTTCAGGGATAAAAAATTGTTCGGTTTTAGCGGTATCCGGATTCCTTTTTACTAAAAAATACTTTGAAAAGATATTGCAAACACCTTTGTTGGTGTTAGGTTCAATTTTAATTTAAAATTAACTAAAGACAGCAATGAAATTACAGGGTTAAAAACGACAAAATAAGTATTTAAATATTGGTTCTCCTACGATTAAATAAATAATTAACTGGACGGCACGGTTGGCGCAGTCGTAGAGCGATTTGCTGCGGGTCGCGGTCTCGATTCTCGCACTAAACAAATTAAATATATTTCAGTCTTACATGTAGCTGTACCGGGTCTAGGTGTCTTGTGTATGTGAGATAAAATGTTTGGGAAAAGCACTCACAATGCAGGACGAATTCCTAGAGAATGACATGGTTTTAAAAAAAAAAGTTTTGTTCCTGTATTTATTTATTTAATTCTTTATGCACAAAAAAGTACAAAGGCGGACTTAATATCTTAGGGCACTTTCTACCAGTCAACCTTTGGGTGTTTTTTTTTTTTCGATGAGAAAAATCATCTTATGACAACCCCCGCTCTTGGGCGGAGCGGGAGATAGTGTCAGACTCTTACTGACTAAAAAACCCATCCCGTTCCTTGCAGAGATAAATTGTGGTAGGTGTAATAAATATAATTATATGTACTTACATGATGTATTTCAATTTCAGAGAATTAGCCCTAAAATCATTAGGTAAATGTAGATCAAAGCAAATGATTCCAGAGCTCATATTCCAACCAACCTTCCTCCTGAAACTGAAAAGGCCATATGCAACTGAAACTTACTTCTTCTTACTACATATTAATAGTGTAAAAGACTCACAAAGCCAGTTCAATATTCCCACACAGCCTCACTCATATCATCTCTAATATAACAACTATAATCGTCATCCAGCAAAAAGAAAGTTGTCCCCATTGTGAGCACAACAATACAAGTTATAAAGTGTTATTAGTACTTAAAGTACCGTATCGGGCACCAGAGACCCATCTATCTAAAATATTATATCGCAACGATGACGGCTCCATGTTTGTATATCGATTAATTAATAAATCGAATACCGATTCGAGAGATGCATCGATACATGCCGCCTCTAATTGAGTCAGCCGGCACAAGAGATAATAAAATTTATCGACAACTTATTTTACCATCCTTGAACTTCCTACTATTCGATTTTCAACCTTATCTTTTGAGTCTTAGAATGTATTTCATAGTTTTCTGACAGCAAGAGTAGGGTTGTCAACTTAATAAAAAAATAAAAAGCACTCACTAAATGCCGAGCATTTACCTGTCATATTATTAAAAAACTTCTCGATAGTGTATGGGAATCGATACGTTTTTGATTAATGGACGGTAAACTAGATTATGTTGTTGAAAAGCATCCATGAGGCCACGGTGATGGATCGTGGCTTTTTTGCGATACATTTATGATTCGGTGCGGTAAAAAAATATGGAGATGTGCCGGATTAGATATAAATACCTATTATATGAATTAGGGAATGTGGTTGAGTTAATTTTAGTTTTGGGACAAGTAGGCACCGTGTGACATTTGTTGTGGACTGACAACAGACGAAGCTTCAAATAAAATTAGGAACCACTTTCATAAAAAAGTATATTTTGATAGAATTGCAGAAAGTTTGTCATAGCGACCGAGGCGGAATTAGCACGAGCCGTAGACGAGTGTGATGGAGCTGAAGGCTACAGTGACTTTGCACGTGTATCGAACGACTTTCTTCAATATACTTCAAAGAAAATAATATACTAGAGTTGATCGGCGACTCGGGGGGGTCGACGGGAGTTGTCAGCAACAGCAGGAACCCAGCCGGGTGGAAGCCTACTGGGGTCAGGGTTATCCGAAAGGGCGCTCGAGCCCCGGCATGAAGGCTAGAAGGAACGGGGTGGGTCTTTTAGTCAGTAAGAGTCTGACACTATCTCCCGCTCCGCCCAAGAGCGGGGGATGTCAATGCATGATTTTTTCCTACCATAAAAAGGGGGGGTCGACGCACCCAGCCTGATAAGATAGATGTAATAAAATTGTGGCGGGAGAGATCACGAGCACTTTTCTGCACTAGTGCGGAAAACAGTCTACTACGTGCCTAAAAGTGGTGAGATAAAAACGGGCTTTCGAGAAAGCGTATTTAAAAAAATGTTTTTAATTCACTGAGGTTTCATAAATTCTGGCTGTATAAGCAACACAAAATGCACTTAAGTAAAAAATATGAAGACTTTGAAATGTTAAAAAGCCCGCATTGTCATCTGATAACCGCACTTTGATACCTTCATAAAAATTCTTTACAAAAATATCAAGATTCAGTTACAAAGATCGCCGTGCAAAAACTATCAGAATCTATTAGCTGCAACATTCACAAACAGCTAATGTGTAACCCTAACCGGCGCGCGGGGTCACAAAGACCCACACAATGTAACTTCAGCGAATTAACTTCACCCGTTCGCACCTGTCCCCTTTTCTCACCGGAACGCCCACATACTTGTAAACCTTACAATATTCGGCACTTTTGACACTCCATCGTAGAAACAAGATACGTATCTACACAATGCAGTCAATCCGCTAACTTTTGATGTTAGAGAACAAGGCTTGTTCGCGAAAAAATCTGTATTGGCTCTAGTAGATGTATTTTGTTTCATTTTTCCATGTCAGCCTGGGAAATATTGGCTTGTCAGCTGTTTGAGACCCCGCTTGTGTGTGAACCAAATAATACAGGTACTATACAGATATACCTACATATTAGGTTTTTATAACATGTTTTTAATTCCGTGGGGTGCAGTCCATCAAAAGTTGAGTGTTTTCCACTATTGTCACTTTTTCCATCATCATCATCATCATTTCAGCCGATAGACGTCCACTGTTGGACATATGCCTCCCCCAAGTGTCACCACAATGAACGATCCTGTGCGTCCTGCATCCATCGGATTCCTACAACCCTTTCCAGGTCTTCGGTCCAACTCGTAGGAGGCCTTCCAACGCTGCGTCTTCCAGTACACGGTCGCCACTTCAGAATCTTTCGGCCCCAAAGGCTATCTGTTCTGCGAGCAATGTGCCCTGCCCATTGCCACTTAAGTTTGGCAATTCGTCGTGCTGTGGCAACCTTAGTTTTCCTGCGGATATCTTCATTTTTTATTCGATCACGCAAGGAAACCCCGAGCATAGCCCTTTCCATTGCTCTCTGGGTGACTGTAAGCCTTCTGATGAGGTCCATTGTGAGCGACCACGTTTCGGAGCCATATGTCATCACTGGCATCACGCAGTGGTCAAAGACTTTCGTCTTGAGACACTGTGGTATGTTGGACGAGAAGACAACTCGTAGCTTCCTGAAAGCTGCCCAACCGAGTTGGATTCGACGGTTGACCTCTTTCTCGAAGTTAGACCTACCCAACTTTTCAATCTTCATTTCTGATTTGATTACGCAAGGAAACTCGAAGCATATTGGAAAGGGGGAACTAAAAAGGAAACTACAAGCCCTTTCCTTTGAACTTGGGTGACTTTAAGCCTTCTAAGTCTAATTGCTGCTGCTTTGTAAGTCTTTCAATCTCATTGGAGCACTAATGTGTGATGCCAGAATACTTAAATTGTGTATGTTTATGTCTCGCCTGCCTTGTGTGTGAAGTAGTGATAAACTCCAGCACAGACAGAAAGATCTACCGCCAACACTATTCACTTTCTGGGCAACCACGCGAGCACTTGTTTCACACAAACTACCTGCAATCACAAACAAAACGCACACAACACATCACTCCGTTTTATTATTCCACAATTGAACACTAAAGAAGAGGAGCCGAAAGCTAATACACGCCGTCTTTATGGCCTGAGCTGATTTAAAGGAGGCTTTGTACTGCGCAGGCGTCGGGTTTCGCCCGTCTTCGGTTTCGCGATACAACGCGTGGATTAAATATTGCAGCGGAGGTGTTAACTGGGGTAACCCAATACGGGGTTAATTGCGCCGACGGCCAGTGGAGGGTCAAGTCTGGCTAATGTTTGGGGAATCTTGCGCTGAGAAGGAAGTGGGTTTTCTGATGGCTGGTGGTGTCCAAGATTATGCTTAGTCGTATCCTGCCCCCCTAGCCATGTTACAATCGAATTCCGTTCTCTAATCGGTAACGCCTCGGTGACAGCAATTGTAGAAAACGATAAGTTGGTAGCCATGTTGACGCGCCTGAGTCGGCCGCTCGTTCTACAATGTAGCGTTTGTATAACAAAGAATGTAGCGTTAAATATTGTAGAAACGATTTTGAACGATGTGAACTTGGCTACGAATTGTCTATTCGTTTGTTCTAACCACGCGACTTTACATTGAGATGACGTCATTCCCATACGTTTCATCACTTTTCGACAGCGTTAACGATTGCAGAATAACAACTTGGCTAAGCGTGCTGGTTAGATAAGTAAGTCAGGTTTTTTTTTCAGTATTATTTATTTGTAGAACCTATATATATACATATCTGACTCCTGTAACACAGGTACCACCTAGCTCAGAAGTAAGATCATTAATTGCAAATGTACCTATCAGCCTCATTAGTCAATAAAACGACATACGGAATAGAACAACATGAACAGTATGTAATTTGCATGCCCATGCGACGCTAGAATATGGAAGCGATCAACGCAATTATAAGAATCACCCAAACAAACCAATAAATGATTTATGATTTTACGGTGAGTGTCATCCACCCTTAAGTTGTTGAAAGCTCTACGGTCCGGACTAGGCGTTTCACCTCGTCGTTTATATCGCATAAATCGAAGGGCTGGAACAATTTTCCAGCCGCGGTTTTCCCGTCCGATTAAAATTTAGGTATCTTCATGGTGAATGGGTTAATGAAAAACCAACATTATTATTATTTCTGTATTTATTTTTATTTACAGATATTTTTTTTATGTACAATAATTTATTAGTGTCTACTTGTTGTTACTACATTGTGTGTATCTACAAGTGTGTATGCCAAATGAAATAGTTTTCTTTCTTTCAATAAAATATATTTTCAAATATTTAAATAAAAAAACCGGCCAAGTGCGAGTCGGACTCGCCCATGAAGGGTTCCGTAGCAGCAAGTAACATAATATAAAAGTTCTTGTAATGTATTGTAACTTTGATCGATGTTTTAATAATAGTGTATTTTTTTCGGTTTATGACGCATTAAAAAAAAACTACTTACTGGATTTCGTTCAAACCAATTTTCGTTGGTAGTTTTTATAGTAATGTACATCATATATTTTTTTTAGTTTTATCATTCTCTTATCTTAGAAGTTAGAGGGGGGGGGGACACACATTTTACCACTTTGGAAGTGTCTCTCGCGCAAACTAATCAGTTTAGAAAAAAATGATATTAGAAACGTCAGTATCATTTTTGAAGACCTATCCATAGATACCCCACACGCATGGGATTGATGAAAAAAAAATTTTTGAGTTTCAGTTCTATGTATGGGGACCCCCATTATTTATTGCTTTTTTTCTATTTTTGTGTAAAAATCTTAATGCGGTTCACAGAATACATCTACTTACAAAGTTTCAACAGTATAGCTCTTATAGTTTCAGAAAAAAGTGGCTGTGACATACGGACGGACGGACAGACAGACAGACAGACAGACAGACAGACAGACAGACAGACATGACGAATCTATAAGGGTTCCGTTTTTTGCCATTTGGCTACGGAACCCTAAAAAGACATGTGGCACTCGGGGACTGCCGCGGTAAAGCTATTGTATAGCATTTTTATCAACTTATGCAATTATAATTATTTATTTTTTCCTTTGTTTTTTTTCTTTGATATTAATTGAAGTTACACTTTCACACATTGAATTGAATTTTGATTGATTGTTAACTCATTTGTTATCTTATCGGTCACCACGCTCAAAAAACAAATGAGTGGGGGGTGTTAGGTTATTTTCGTTACGGAATTTCTGGATTCGGTCTCCACGCTCAAGGCCCGCGATAGAAGCTATGCAATAGCTTAAAAATCATTGTTTTTAATTTTAGGAAAAGAAACAAGGTATTTAAAACATTGATGAATAAAATTACCTGTTACTAAATAAATGTCACTATCACCTATTGTTTTAAAACATTCGATTAAAATGAAAACCCATTCAAGCAACCTGATCCCCTGAGAACCTTCTCATATCAGGAAACATGGATGACCAATACCATGTCGTATTCAATTTTGAGGATTAAAGGCCTTTGAGTTCCCCGACTCTCGACTCACACTCAGATTAAAATGAAGACGGTCGAGGGAGCCAATTTAATCGAATTTTGATGTGGACCCAGTGAGGTGTGGAGAGATTAGCCTGGCCCTCTGGCGGCCCTTCTGAACACTAATACAGTTTCCATGTCCACTCCCGCGCATGCAGTGTGCTATGATTTATTAATTTGTATTTAAACGATTCTGGTGCAAGGGATACCGATCTTTTATGTTTATAATGTAGTTTGTGTACTTCACAGGATAGAATTAATGTAAAAAACGTGTTGCGCCCGCGCCGGTCCAAGTAACGGCAGGGAAAATGTAGTTTGTTTGCTTCTACTGCTTCTATGTTTTCTCGACTTACAAGTTTTTTTCATAATGAAACAAACTCTCTTTTATGTCCACTATAGATACCGCATAACGCGTAAACACAAACTCCTATTTTAGAATTAAGCGTTTATACTTAATTGAGTATTTCTCGAACTGTATTCTTTATCCTGAAAACCTGTCTTTTAGCAATTCAACAAGGGATTGATACCAATCAATTCAGAAACCCAAACCGTTGAGGTGAATTTTTTAAACATTTTTAGACTGAAAACCTGCAGAAAAGTAGGCTTTGGGTCGGTTTCTGAATTGATTATTTAAGTTAAAAAGGTGTCTCACCCTACTCAACAACATCCTGCTGCAGGCTAAAGTAGAGTTTAAGAAATACTCAACTGGAAGTGCTTAAAGATCAGAATTGGGTGGTAGGGGGTAGCAAATCGTGCTTTATTATGGGGGAACGGGAAATCACCAAATAACATCTAATGGACTGATACCTAGCAACTAGATCTACACAAAACTCTGCACTCTAATCCTCTGCACACAATAATTTTGATGTGATAGATCGATAGAGACTCCTGCGCATTCACGCAGACGCCGCGGTCACTCTGCTGATCAACATGACTTGACGTGAGATGTGCTACGTGTGGCTTTACCTGTTATAATTATTTACACTTTCCGGTGTCGGGGGCTGAATAAATTATTTAAATGAAAGACAAATAATAATCATCGTACTAAAATCAAGAATTAGGGCTTTCTTAACCTCATGGTCAAATGTTTCCGGCGGCAGTGCAATATTTATGGCTACTAAAATTCACACCCAGAAAACCTTTTATGACAAGAGATGCTTATATGGGGCATCATATGACTGACTATGACTATGATCATAGTTATCGACGGGCTTTTTTTAGGTGGGAAAATCATCCAATGACATCTTCCGCTCTTGGGAGGTGCGGGAGATAGTGTCAGACTCTTACTGACTAAAAGACACACCCCGTTCCTTCTAGCCTTCATACCGGGGCTCGAGCGCCCTTTCGGATAACCCTGGCCCCAGTAGGCTTCGACCCGGCTGGGTCCCTGCTGTTGCTGACAACTCCTTGAGGCGCGCGGGAACAGTGCGCGCCGTCGACGACTTGGGCTTGGTCGAAACTAGACTTGTAGAGTTACACTTGCTCCGCGCCACGATACGTCGTTCTACGTACAAGTCAGGCGTGGTCCAAACGTGCGTCGAATGTGGCGGCGGGAAGGTTAGTCAGACTTTAACTGACTAAAAACCCACTCCTGTTCCTTCTTTGCCTTCGTCCCAGAGCCCCGGGTTTCACTTTCACACTACCCGTGGTCCTCAATCTTTGAGACAAAGTTGGACAGGGTCTTGGGCCTGTAACAAAGTATCCAAATTAATTTTTCAATAATATGTAACAGAGAGCTCTTATCTTTATCTTTCACTTCTATTCTATTCATGTCTTAAATAAAATATTGTTTGCTTATCCTTGATTTCTTATTTATAAAAACTCTAGCCTGGAAACCGGTCAAAATTGGGCTTTAACCTTTCGAAAACCGTAATTAGAGACACAATAGAAAGACAATGAGAGAGGCGTTCCCTTGGGGTTTAACGAAGTGGGATTAATCTTCTTCTTCTTCTTTTCGTGTCGATGCTCTCAAACTATATTATTATATTTTTTGACCAATATGGAATATGAAATAAAGGTCCAAAGTTTGTATAGAGGAACCTGTTGTCACGCGGGCGCTAGCAGAAGCTATGTAGTTTGATTTAAACGTTTCCGATTTCTGACTCAACGATTTTCGCTTGAAATTCGCTTGCAAACTATTACTCAAAAAACTTGTAACGTGATGTAGATGCAAATCTGGCAAAAAACAAACGTGAAGCTGATTCCTGCTGCAGGCTGCAGGCCGGGGCCGCCACACCCACGCTCCTCTATTTTTATCTGCGGTCACTTTCAGAATAAACAACAAAAAAAATAGCCAAACATTACTTTTTACTCTGTGTCGCTGTCACATGATTGGTTTTACTCGTGCCGGCCGACAGATGCCGCTGCCTTTGAACTCACCGCCTCCTCTTAACACTAATAAACAATTCTGAACCCTATTGCTTTAAAAATAAAGCTAATTTTCTGTTGTTTATTAAATAAAGAAGGCATTTAATATCTTTATTAATGTGGTCGAGCTCAGATGATCAATGATAACTAATTATTAGAAACATTTCGTGGACCGTACGACGTATTTCCTGAAACTATGGCTTAAAATTCAACCCTATTTTCTAAGTATTAAGGTTTAGTTTCGAGAGAGGGTTATTAGCAAAAGATAATCGTCAGATATTGTATTAGTTATCGATGAAATGCTTACCTGTCACAGAGTTAAGACGAGATTAGAAAGTCCATATTTTAAAAGTTGTTTGTTTTTGCAAATCTCCTTTTCTTGTAAACTAAAGGATTAAAAATAACAATGCTGTATTTTAACAGTTAAAAACTGATGGTTATTTAAGTAAGAGACAAGAGGCTCAGTAATATTGTCGCCAAGACATCGTTATTTCCTGGAAAACATCATGGAAGTGTGCCCCGCTTGAGCGGAGCACCGCCGTGTCTTCGTGGAGACGATCGGTGGTGGCGACCTCTCGCATCCGGCCCTGGTGCAGGCCATAGATGAGAGCGGAGATGATGGAAACCATGAGTGAGAGGTCACCTCACGCTTCAACCTTCGCTGCAAGAAACACTCCAGGCCTCAAAAGGTACAAACAACGACGATACATGACACAAGGAACGATTCCTGTCCACCGTAGGCGCGGACATCGGATGACGAGCAACGGATAGCTCGCCATCTGTCCTTACAGTAAGGATCAGGCCTGAACCAACGGCGGCGGCGTGTTGTTTTATGCTAGGACGTTAGGAGTTACCACAGCCCTTGAGCGTAAAGGGCAACTGAAGGAACTCGGGTTTTAGACAGTAAATCTCTGATTTTCCTTCCTTCTTTCGCTCCAGCCAGAGCGTGAGAAGTTATTTGATGATTCACCTCAAATAAAACTAATAAAAATATGAAAGTCACTCTATCTGTTTGTTACGGTTTCACGGCTAAACTACCTACTTAACTAATTCATACCCCAAACAAACGCAGTCATTCGCTCTCTCATTGTCTTTCAATTGTGTCTCTAATTATGGCATTCGAAAGGTGAATACTGACAAAATCTTGTATACAGAGAAACATGCTTTTTATCCCGGATATCCTTTGTAATATGGGCGAAGCCTCTGACAGCTGCTAAGTTTTGATCACTAACCCTATCTAACGACTCGTAAGTCTATGGCAGGCGATAGCATCGTATTTGTGTAAGTACAGCTATTAGCTGGATCGTCTCCACGCAGCTAATGGAATTAGCTTTGTTGGTTTTGTGTCCCCTGATCAACTGATCGACTGATCGGCTGGAGATATATTGTTATTGTGTGAGGTTCTCACTCTTTTGTCTGTGGTCTTCGTCTGCCACAGCCAACCAACCACCTAGCCGCGTAGCTGTGTTCTGGTTTTGAAAGAGTGCCTATAGATGCTTCAGTGAGTATGAAGGCTGGAATTACAGACACATTAATCTAGAACTACATTCGACCGACTCACATATGGACCACGCCTGACTTGTACGTAGAACGACGTATCGTGGCGCGGAGCAAGTGTAACTCTACAAGTCTAGTTTCGACCAAGCTCAAGACGTCGACGGCGCGCACTGTTCCCGCGCGCCTCAAGGAGTTGTTAGCAACAGTAGACCCAGCCGGGTCGAAGCCTACTGGGGCCAGGGTTATCCGAAAGGGCGCTCGAGCCCCGGTATGAAGGCTAGAAGGAACGGGGTGGGTCTTTAGTCAGTAAGAGTCTGACACTATCTCCCGCTCCGGCCAAGAGCGGGGGATGTCATTGGATAATTTTTACCCACCATAAAAAAGTCTAGTTTCCATATACATAAAATGTATGGAGGCCGACGCGCTAGATCAACATGTGTGCAGTGTAGTTCAAACTTCAGGCATTTCCGGTTTGTGTTTGCGACGCCTCTGCTATTGCAGATGTTCATGAACTTGGCCGTCGAAGCGTGATCTGCTTTTTCATCTAATTGTCTCATATGAAACTAAATTTCATAACACTGGTACAGTGTAACTGCGAAAAATTATCAATCGACTAATGTGTCCTAGTAAGCTTACCGTTTTCCCAGAGAGGTTCCTAAACACTAGCCAATAACTAGCTAGTGTTTAGCGACTTCGGAACCTCTCTTATTTACGTTATCTTTAATCTTTATTTCACTTATTTACTTTTACATTAATTATATTTTTAAATATATAGGTATTCCAAAGCACCAGCTAACGATTATTTAAGAAAAAATACAACTAATACATTGATATGCTTCATCATCATCAGCTTTTTTAATATTTTCACTGCTGGGACTCAGCCTCCTCTCTAGGAAAGGGAATGGGCCGCAATCCACCACGCGGGCCCAGTGCGGGTTGATGAATATCACATGTCTTCGAATTTTTGTACTAGGACATGTCGGTTTCCTCACGATTTTTTCCTTCACAGTTTTGAGAGCAGTGGTGATAAAATAAATTACACAAAGTAATGCGCCTGGCTGGGTTCGAACCTGCGGCCTATAACTCCTAAGTCGACGCCAGTCAGCCACCACTGCTCTATTAATATACTTAACCTAATTAAAACTAACTTCCAAAATAAAAATAAACGCCATAAAGAACTAGTAAAGCAATCTAAAGTAATGAAAAACTCCTCCGCATCGCTGTCGACTGGTAATGTACCCAAAAGTCTGGCGGCGTTGCCACGCTATTTGGCAATGCCTTAACTAATTGTCTTTGTTTTTAAGTCATGTTGAAAAAAAAACCATAAACGTAATATTGACATATATTTTTATTTTTCAGATATCGAAAGCTATGTATTGAATTGATATGAGTATATAGATTGTATTGAAACCATTCCTTACCAAACCAACTATTGGTAACGCAAAGCCTCCTCACAATGGTCTAATTACGCGTACAAAAGCGACTCCAATAGCTTGACCGCGATATAATGTAATAAACAATACAGCTCATTACTCATTAACACACATTCAGCATCTTAATTAGGATCTGTCAACAGCGGACGGGTTGCCAAACATGTCTCGATATGTCGGGCCTGGCCTGCTTGTTGGCGACGCGTCAGCTCGCGGCAGTTTTTTGCAGTGGTCAAGCTCTTTTTTAGGGTTCCGTAACCATAAGGTACCAAAATCAAAATCAAATCAACATTTATTTCAAATGGACCACTTGCAGGCTCTTTTGAATAGTCAAATGTCGGTCAGTCCAAGAAAAGTGAAGCTAAATTGCACATTCCAAAGCGTAGATCTCTATGGAGAAGAACGTGCAAGAAACTCCATGGATACTCTTTTAAATCATATTATGAGTTACATATAATGCTTGGTTACATATCTATCTATTGTGGTCTAATTTCCGCACTTAGTCTTTAGTGGACCATTGTGCGTGAGCCATGGCGGTCTCCAGTCCAAACAGCCCACCTTACTCCAGAAGTAAATGTATATTTTCAGGTACCTCAGGTCATATATGAGTGAATTCGGTGCTCCCAAGGCTCATGTTCTTATGTCGCTGATGGCTGTCACTGGAGGAGCAGGTGCGCGACAGTTTCCTCTGACTCGAAACCCAAAGGATAAAACTGGACCCTATTACTAAGACTCCGTTGTTCACCTGTCTGTCTGTCTGTCCGTCACCAGACTGTATCTCATGAACCATGATAGATAAACAGTTGAATTTTTCACAGATGATGTACTTTTGTTACCACTATAACAACAAGTACTTAAAACATAATAGAATAAATATTTAAGTGGGGTTCACAAGAAACGTGATATTTTTTGCCGTTTTTGTTACGGACGGTACGGAACCATCCGAGCGCGAGTCCGACTCGCACTTACTTAGTTAGATAGAGGACCTAAAAAGTTAACAGTCTTCATAGAGTTTGTTCTCAAAAACTAATTGATGTGCTTTGATTTGCTCGTCGATCTGATAAGGATGATAATAGCCACTTCTTGCTTTCGTATTATTTAATTTTAAAAAATCTCTTCAAGCCACCTCATCATGAGATCTTTAGACATTAGTGCTTGTGTAATTTGAACATCTTTCAATTTTGTCATTATATTTTGTCTAGTATTCAAGTAATCAAGTCGATTTTATCACGTTACACTGTTGAGAGCGCCAAGGTAACCCGACATATTTTACAGGTATTTTTACATTTTACAGGTTCCTTCCTATCCATCTATTTATTTTAACTAACCCTATGGAATGACGTTTACCTACATGAAATAGCCATTTGATAGGGCTAGACGACCTGAAAATGTTACATTGATAATTTTAAATACTAGGTACCTATATATCTGTAAATAAATAAGGGATAAACTTAAAACCTGATACTGGTTTTCAAAATGAAAAAAACTTAAGATTATTGAAAGATTTGATTTCGCAGGATAACCTTATAGAGAGTCCTGCGTAATCAGAATCAACAGCAATAGTCTCAGGAATGGGCCTCAAAAGCTTGATAGATACTGTTGATCTGCGACTACTTTCTCGAATTAAAACAGAAAGAGTTTATTAATATACATTTCTTCTGATCCCTCCTTTCGCAGGTCTGCTGGAAGAAATTTATTTTTTAAATAACCAGTACCTTTATACAAATTTTATTATATTGTGTCTTTTTCAGTAGTAGTGGCGACCACGTATCGGAAGACGCAGCGTTGGAAGGCCTCCAACACAGTGGACCGATGACCTGGTAAGGGTTACGGGAATCCGATGGATGCGTAACGCACAGGACCGGTCGTTGTGGCGACGCTTGGGGGAGGCCTATGTCCAACAGTGGACGTCTTTCGGCTGATATGATGATGATGGATTTCTTAACAACTTCATGTAACTGTGGATCCACTGCACTATCAGATAATTAGCAACAAAACCGCTGTTTGCAGCTGCTTGAAGCACTTGCTTTGTCCAAAAGTATTTAAACAAAACAAATACACTTGCTCCATTAATAAATCTCCTTAACAAGGCGTACTTTTTGCTCCAATTCAGTTGATGGCAATTCGTCGTGGATCTCTTAGTGTTTATTTATGAAAGCAATGTTATTAGTTTGGTATCGGAGCCAGTTTTTGCTGCTAACGACTCTGAGACTCGATGACGCGCGTGATTGATTGGATTCGGCGCTTCTTAGGGGTGCTGCACTCCTGGTAGCTTTTGCTAGCTTTCACTATGGTTAAAGGGTTATTGCTTTAAGTTTTTTTTCCGTCTAATAACTTCTCCTACTCTAGGATGGATCGAGAGAGAGTGTCAGACTTTTACTGACTAAAGCCACACTTCTGTTTCTTCAGTTGCCCTTTGTGTTCTAGGACCACGAGTATCCCTTGTATGCTCGAGCCCCGGTATGAAGGCTTGAAGGAACGGGATGAGTTTTTTAGTCAGTAAGAGTCTGACACTATCTCCCGCTCCGCCCAAGAGCGGGGGTTGTCATAATATGATTTTTCCCATCGAAAAAAAAAAAAAAAAAAGTATCCCTTGTATAGTTTTCCCCATGGTCCTAACAAGCATTATTGTTTTAAGTTACATTTCGAATGTCAACTGGCTTTGAGCTAGTAGACCTTTAAATAAGCTAGGATCTATTAGTATTATTATGTTGTTATGGTAATAAGTAGCATGTAGCATAGTCGGCCTTATCATGTTCCTTCTGTTGGGACTTAAGCCTCTTGGAGAAGAAATGGGCCCTAATTCACCACGCGGGCCCATTGCGAGTTGATGGATGTCACTGGTTTTCGAATTTTTGGGTCTAGGAGATGCCGGTTTCCTCATGATGTTTTCCTTCACTGTTTTGAACATAGTGTTAATGAGTTGTGCTTGGTAACTAGGTTTATCTTAGTTACTTATTTTTTCTTGAGAACTATCAGCCTAACTCAGAGAGTCTAGTGCGAGTGTTTAAGGTACTCTTTTCTTCTTCTTCCCTTGGAGAAATCCCCTTCTAAACTCATACTATGATTAGATACTATTCTGAACAGTCTTCTGCTTAATATGGTTGGTAGTTATATTTTTTCTTATTGTGGCGCAGTTCTTTTCTTTTTATTTCCCGTCGAGATCCAAGAGAGGTAAATCGTTTTCCTCATCACGTCAAGCTTGACTGCTCCACCGGTTTTTAGGTGGTTGCCTCTTTTGCTTCTAGCTTTCTAGAGTCCCAGTGGTTGAGAATAGTGTGACGAGCTTATCCCAAGCCTTTTGTGCTGTACTGTTGTGAAAGCCACAGATTTTATGTTATGATTTGAACTAATACTGCAAATTATTAAATATTAGCTGCTGTTAGCGCCTTCGCCCGCGAATATAATCGTAAGGGTACATACTCCCGGGATATAAAGTACTCAATGTGGTACTCCAAGACATGGTCTAACAGCGTAACAAGTTTCATTGAAATCCGGTCCACCGTTTAAACGTGAAAACGTATACACACACTTACCAACTTTCGCTTTTATAATGTAAGTATGATTCCGTCTGTCGCTCGTTCGTTCTCTCTCTCTCTCTCTCAATAAAAAGTTCTCTTTCCGCCACACAATACCGTAACATAAAGGTATCAACATAATTAACATGTCATATCTATAATAAAGTTTATTTTTATGTAAATGTTGGCGAGTGTTGCGCGCCCCTGCGGCGGCGACTTCAATCGCGCTCCGATCCGTCAGCATTTTGACATCTTTTGATATGTACCGACAAATAATAACAAAATTATTATACACTAGTTGTTTGACCGTGCTTCGCTCGTTAGCCCCGTGTTGTGCTGCGATGTTTGATTGAAATAAAGGCTCTACGAATACGGAATAGGTAAGTACCTACTAGTGAAGAGGGCTTAGGAACTGCACATCTTGCAAACGTTGTATATTTCAGGATTAAACAGGAATTATATTGAAGACGCTATAGATTCGTGAAAACGTGAAAGGAATAGAACATGTCTCTATTCATAACTCATTAATTTACTGTGATGGAAAAAAGTCAAGTCTTTTTATTTCGAAAACACAAGAACTGTAAAATCATGCTCAAATTCCCCAAATCCTTACTAAAATCGATATAATTTTACGACTGACAGACACACAGACACTACAGCACTCTATCATAACAATAATCTTTATGTTAATGTCAATAAAAACTATAATTGGGTTACAAAATAATAATATCAGCTAACGGTCGTGGGTTCGAGTCCCGCGTCGTGCACGGTGTAGGAAATAAACGTCAGTCGGATGTCTCTCCGCGCTGCGCTCCTGCGGTATTTGCTTGCTCATCGTTTTTGACTGACAGATGTAGGTACGTTTGTGCTTGTCTGGTTGAAGCCATCTACGAAACTACTGGCTTACTTTTAAGGAATTTTGTGATGTGCAGGTCACCGTTAGGTTGTCAGATAGTTATTGTATAAAGGCATTAGATATTGTTCTTGAGATTGTTGTTGTTTATTTGTATTAAAAGGTTTTTGTAAGGAGGGAATCTAACTAATAACTTCTCCCGCTGTAGGATGGAGCGCGAAGGAGTATCAGATTTTTATGTTGCGTTCCAGGACCATGAGTATATCCTTTTCTACGGTTTGCTGACATCAGTTTGTGACGCACGTGGAACACTACGCACGCCATCGGAGACTAGCTTGGTACTTATAGGACGAGCGGATGACGAGCTACCCATTGCTTGTCGTCCGCCCACGCCTACGGTGGCTGGCAATCGGGGTCATGATCCCGGCGACTGAGACTTGAGGATATCCGTTCCCTCACGCGTGCGGCCGTCTCCTTCGCTAGTATTACTGCTTTACAGAAGGAGGCGACTACCTGACATTCTTCCTCGCTCCGGACCATGGCCTGTACCAGAGCCCAGCACGAGAGGTCGTTGCTGCCGATCGCCCCCACGAGGACACGGCGGTGCTCCGCCCAGGCGCGGCGCACCTCCACCGTAAGCTCCACCGTGTCTTCCGGGGGGACAATGGTGAATGGTGAATGGTGGCCCGGGCGATTGTTCCGTACAAATCCGGTCGAGGAACCACCCGAACTTACCATGTCCGATGAGGACCTGCGTCATGCCGAAAGTAAGGACACTGTGTTGTCTTTTCAGCCACTCCTCAAAGAGGTAACTTCCGTAAAACTATTAAAAAAAAATGTTAAGTGTCTTTTCACAAAAGCGTGACAATATTCATAAACATCAATTAATTAACAACAGTACTATAACGTAGTTTATGAAAATAAGCAATTAATTCAAATGGTCAGCTTGCGGGGCGTGTCCTAACGCAATTACAGTTATGATTATTTAACTGCGGCCCGCAGCGTTCCTGCCAAGTGTGCAGCTTCATTAATACGTTAAGCGCAGCAGTTAATTATGATTACAATTAAATTTATTAAAAAAAGGAAGTAACGCATCCACACGTACGCTTAATGAACATATTCATTATGCGTACGTACAGCTAAAGGAAATTCCCTGCCGGAGTCTGTGTTTCCTGATAGCTACAACATAGGTGTCTTTAAGTCAAGAGTGAATAGGTTGCTTCTAGGCAAGCGTGTTCCATCATCAGCTACATCATCGCTTACCATCAGGTAAAATAGTGGTCAAAGGCGAGCTTATGTACACTAATCTACATCTATACTATAAGGGTTCCTAGTTGACTACGGAACCCTAAAAAAGGTAAAGTTTATTTTTTTGTTTGTAGGAGGTAATGTTTGGAAGTACTGGTGCGATCGCTAACATTTTTTCTCCGATAGAAAGCTTTATTCCTGAGCGACTTGGCTATATTTTATGTACGCGGGCGAAACTGCGGTCAAAAGCTAGTCAATAATAAAAAAATACCAAAAAATTCAAAGACATTGACATTCACCAAACCGCACCAAACCTGCGTAGTGGATTACGGCCCATCCTCTTTAGAACCCTAAAGTTCGGACAACCTATAGGTTGTATGGTTGTTGCATGGGTTTTTGTGGGAACCTCAGGGTTCTGGAATGCAAGGCAAAGAAGGAAAATAGGAGTTGCTTTTAGTCAGTAAAAGTCTGACATGCCTTACCGCGCCATCCTAGATCGAGAGAAGTCATAGGATATTTTCCCAACTAAATAAATGGGGTGTCTAACCCCCAATGGATAGAAGAAGGTTTATTCATTTCTTTCATTATATTACCTTCGAAAACGTACAGCTAGAATACTGAAAGAAGGTTAAGGGAGATAGATAGTTTAAAAATATTGAAAGAAGGTTAAATACAAGTTTTCACAGATAGTATTAGAACAGGACAAGAGACAGTAGAACAATAAGCAAGTACAGTAGGCACAACTGATCAAGATCCAAGAAGAGAAGAGCGGTTGCGCAGAAGTCAAATATTCGGTCTCGTTAGTGGTGCGAAGTGAGACGCGGGGGTGGGGAGTGTCAGTGATTGGCTCGCCGCGCCATCGCGTCATAGACGTCACTCCTCATTCGTTCCCTGCGTTGCTGCATGTATGTAACAACGAAGACGATTGGCTCGCCAATGTATGGAATGCGCAAAGCGATTCCCACTCTGACGCCGAGCGCTCTAGATCCGTTGCACCAACTGTACATGTAATATAAAGGTGTTTTTAATATCGTGCGGATTTCATCACGCCTGCGGGTTTTCTCCAGCATAACCCCTGCAATAATGTCCTTTTCATACAAGTATTTATTGTAATGCGGGGAATACTCACGCGGGACGAGTGCGGGGCAGGGAAATCCTGCATACGTGATGAATTCCGCTTGATATTAAAATAAGGGTTCCTAGTTGACTACGGAACCCTAAAAACACCCTAAGGACTGTTTCAGTGATCTTCGAAAAACCTAGCAGATAGAATTTTCTTAAGTTTAGTGATGCTGGTGGAGAATACGTCATGAACTCTTACACACAGTGTTATTACAATGGTGTTGAACTGTTGATGACTTATGCAGTGTCTCCCAAAATTATTATTAAATTACTCTTCTAATCCCGCATTCCGGTGCTCGCGGAGGGCTCGAAGCGCATCAGATAAGACAAGGTTCACGCCTCCGCGCCGGCCGCTAATGGCTGGCACAGAGGGCGCTCAGTTGTCACGGGCACACTGTCATTATAATTTGTATAATTGTGTTACATCATTACGCTAACTAGGTGAGTCAGTTCTTATTAATTTTATGGTTTTATATTATCGAGCAACATCAAATATTTCTTGCCTCATGGTCTAGTGGTTAGTAGCCCTGACTGCTATGTCGAAGGTCGTGGATTTGATTCCCATCCAAGAAAATCAATAAATTAATTTGTAGTATAATTTTTTTTTTTTTTAATTAAGTCCGCCTTTGTACAGTTTTTTGTGCATAAAGCTTTAAAAAAAAAATATTTGTGTGATCATTTTTTTGTGTCTGGGTGAAATTTATCTTTGATATTGTATTTAGAAATATATAAGTATGTTTATCAATTGTCTAGTATTCATAGCACAAGCTCAACTTAGTTTGAGACTAGATGACGCTGTCGTAACTTAAAAGTTGTGGAATATCAGTATTATTTTTATCTCTTTGGCTTGAGCAAAAAAAACTAATTTATTTGAGTCCTTTATTGTCCTACTTTCAACATGCATGCTGTTACCATGCGGAAAGCCCGGAGGACACGGTGGAGCACACAGTCGAGGTGTGCCCTGCTTGGGCGGAGCATCGCCGTGCCCTCGTGGGGGCGATCGGCGGCGGAGACCTCTCGCGCCGGGCCTTGGTTGAGGCCATGGTCCGGAGCGAGGAGGAGTGGCAGGCGGTCGCCGACTTCTGCGAAGCAGTAATGCTCGCAAAGGAGGAGGCCGAACGCATTAAGCAACGGCGTTATCGCCGCCGCCGTCGCCGGGATTCTGATCCCGATTTCCGGCCAACGTAGACGCGGGCTTGCGGACAGTGAGCAATGGGTAGCTTGCTGTCCGGCCGTCCGGTAACTGTCCGGACCAAGCCCAGGTCGTCGACGGCGCGCACTGTTCCCGCGCGCCTCAAGGAGTTGTCAGCAACAGCAGGGACCCAGCCGGGTCGAAGCCTACTGGGGCCAGGGTTATCCGAAAGGGCGCTCGAGCCCCGGTATGAAGGCTAGAAGGAACGGGGTGGGTCTTTTAGTCAGTAAGAGTCTGACACTATCTTCCGCTCCGCCCAAGGGCGGGGGATGTCAATGCATGATTTTTCCCACCATAAAAAAAAAAAAATGCTGTTACCATTAAAACCTAACTTATTAGGTTTTCATTCCATTTCCTTTTTCCTTTCCTTCACATGGGTAATTGTTCTTGAATCTTTGAAATTGACGTTTTTTACTACTATAATATACATGCATATGCTGTCTATTAATGAAAAACGCATGAAAATTCGTCCAGTAATTTTAGAGCTTATCGCGCTAAGAGAAACAAACACAGTGAAGGATTTTATTTTATAACACGTATATGTAAGGAAGGATATTATATTTGTAGAAAACAATCCCCAAAACCCACTAATATGAATACTTACAAAAATCTTTCACTAATGAACTACATTTTTGCCAAGTGTCACAGAGTCTTATGATACAGTTGCCAAAACGGATCTTGAGCGCTCGGCGTCAGAGTGGGGATCGCTTTGCGCATTCCAAACATTGGAGAGCCAATCGTCTTCGTTGTTAGATATATGCAGCAAAGCAAGAAACGAATTAGGAGTAACGTCTATGACGCGATGGCGCGGCGAGCCAATTACTGACATTCCCCGCCCCGAGACCGAATATTTGACTTCTGCGCAACCGCTCAAGATCCGTGATGGCAACTGAACGTTTCATAAACCTTCACGCTAGCAATACAGCGATTGACAACCAAAACAATGTCCATAAGAATAAACAAATCGCGTTATATCTCAATATTGCACCTAGCACTATTAGTCTGTGCATCACGAGCTAACCCGCCACTCGTTCGTGCGCTTTCTGTGCTTAATGCTCTTCTGACTCTAACACCAGAGTGTGACTTGCTAGGAGATGGATAGATGTGTGTCGTGAATGTCTGAGGTTTGTGAGAGAATGGATAAAAATAAGTAAAACCTTGTTTTGTTTTGTGGGATATTTTATTTTAGTGCTAGTGTATATGTATTTTCTTTTATTTCTTAGTTTCTATTGTACAACGCATTAGATATAGTTTGTAATGTTGTATATATGCCTGTAAATAAATAAATAAATCACCCAAGGGTTGGCTAGTAGGAAATACCTTACGCTTTAAAAACATTTGTGCGTAAAATGATACCAACTATAGACACGTTTCCCGTCAAGCAATGCAGTAAGATCACATTGAGATATATCTAGCAAACTATAGTTTTTCCTAACTTAATTAGTCAGATAGACTTTGTTTTTAATTGTAGATAGGTTTGCGTTTGACCGCTATCTCACCAGATGGTAAGCGACGATGCGGTCGACGATGGAGCGCGCTTACCAAGAAGGAACCTATTCTCTTGACTAAAGATTCCCGGGTTGTAGCTATCAGGAAACACAGACTCCGGCAAGGAATTCCACTCCTTAGCTGCACGCACAGTGAATGTGTTCCCAAAACGTGTTGTGCGTGAACTGACTGACTTTAGAAGAGGGCATTTTCTTCACTATAGTAGCTACGCATCTTGGGAAACAAATACTCTAGCACCATGCCGATGGGGTGCACTGATAAGGGTAGCTCCCCACACACCCGTCGCAAGTTTCAACAGTTTTACGACTGTTCAACCTGTATTAACTTTCTTCGGATAGTTTATAGCCCGTTAAAATAGTTTAAACAAAACCTTTGGCTCGTAAAATACACATTCATGTGATTAAAGTACGTTGTTACTGATTAGGATATAAAAAGCATAAAGTAGTTAGTTTCATGTGTTATCCCTGTATACTGTTGACGCAACATGGCGCATTTGTTTTTTTGAGGTGGGATGCCGTTAAAGGTCGTCTCACTCTCTAGGGTGTAGTTAAAGAGTGTCAGACTTTCACGGACTAAAGCCATCTGTATGTCTTTCATTAGTCCTTTGCATTCTAGAGCCACAACCACTTTCCAAAATTCGCGCGGGTATATCAGCCTTACTGAGCCCCTACGGTTTTACTGATATATCTAAGGGCTGAACGGCCTCCTACAAGGTGGACCGATGACCTGGTCAGGGTCGCGGGAACCCGATAGATGCGTGACGCACAGGACCGGTCGTTGTGGCGACGCTTGGGGGAGGCCTATGTCCAACAGTGGACGTCTTTCGGCTGATATGATGATGATGATCTTAGGGCTGGACGGCGAGCTACCCATTCCTCGTCGTCCGCAAGCCCGCGCCTACGGTAGCCGGCAATCGCCTAGCGACTGCCGACGGCCGGAGGCGTCGCGTTGTTGTCGTCTCTTTCACTAGCATTACTGCTTTACCGAATGAGCAGACCACTTCCCAATCCCTCTCGCTTCCGAGCATAGCCTGAATCAGGGCCTGATGCCAACAGTCAATCGCAAAATAACAACCATGTCATGAATTTTTGTACAACATTTTGCGTTCCTACCTTGGGTAGATGAGTATGAGGACAGGGGAAGTAAAAAAAAAACAATAAATTTTTGGTTTCTTGAGCATTCATTTTTGCATGACTTTGGCGTGAAGAAAAATACCTGCTGCACCCAATAAATAAGAAGAAGAACACAACAAGGATGATCACAGCTGTTTCTGCGCGTGTAACTATGCGTCACCTCCTCTCCTGCTCAGCATACACAACCATCTGCACCTTCCATGACTTGAACAAAACTAACGTCAGAGCTATCCAGGTGGTCGGAGTTTGAGTCAAATCGACATGAAAGAAGAAGAAGGCTTGTAGCTAGAACTACAGTAGACCGACGCAAACCGCTTTTTTTCTTGACTCTACAAGTCTAGTTTCCATATGATATGCAAGGAGACCGAGACGCGACCAAATCGGCGTACATGGCACACGTGTGCGCAGTGTGCCTTAACTCTCAGTTCAGACAAACATAGCGATGCAAGTCGGTGCCTAACAGATTTGGATGTAGATTTATTTCAATCTACAACACAAGCAATGTTTCAACTGCTAAACAAACTCGCCAAATAAAAAGTAATGAACACAGGCGTCGGCGCGAGGGAGAGGTCCAAACAAACCGAGTGGCCGCAGTAGCTATACCATCATGTGCGGCTGTGTGCAGATTGCGATGCGCGGGCGACGCGTGCCGACCCCATCCAGCCAGGGGTCTGCCACCACGAGCGAATCAACAGCAACATGACGTAGTTACTACGTTAAATTACTAAAAAAAACTATTCTCTATCACCTATGATCCTTCAGAAAAATTGTGAAAAGGCATTTTCTCGAGGCTCACTCGCACCTTCGTAGCTCAAACCTATCTGTTACCAAAAAACCTTTATTCGTAATTTCGCCACGTGTCATCTAGTCTACAGGTACCATGCTTCTAGCTTTTAAGACAAGTTGTAACTTTGGTTTCTTCCTACTTCGGCCTCGGCTTACAGAAAAATCCTATAGGTACGAGTATTGTTCTCAGAAGTTCACGTCAAAATAGTGTCATGTGAAACAAAGACAGGCTATTAACAAAGGCACTTTTAAAGAATATTGATAGAATAGTTTGTCAGTTCTAATGATGGACCAAAGTCCCGAACCCGCCTCTCATGCACGAGATTACGGGTTTCAAAAACAGGCAAGTGCCTAACAATGAGAATTTTTCAATTCATTTATGTACTTTCCTAAGTTTATCTAGGACAATGCAACGTGCAATTTAGCTTCACTTTTCTTGGACTGACCGACATTTGACTGTTCAAAAGTGCCTGTAAATGGTCTATTTGAAATAAATGCTTTGATTTTGATTTTTTTGATTTTGACACCCCGACACCCTGACCGTGACTTGACACCACAGTACAGAAGAATGTAGTCCTAACACCCCGTGCTTCAGGCCTTTGGTCCCAGTTGTCATTCGTGGATTTTTGGGGGCCATTCATTTATTACGAAAGACGATTAAGGGAGGAGGCGGTTGACGATGTCTTCTTCGATGTGGGAGGGAGTCTTGTTAGTCCTTAGGTAAGATCAAAAAATAAGCAAAATTAAGATTAAAAAAAGCGCGCGAATGCGTAAACTATTTCTGTGAACTAGCCGTTTTTTTTATTTTTGCGTAAACGAAGAAAAAAACAAATGGATCTTGTAAACGTTCCTTAAAATTATTAAATTTAAAAATAAACACCACAGCCAACCCATCGTATATTCATTTTTTTCTTTGAATTCTTACACGTAATTAATATATATAATTAAACATGGAGAAGGGTTCGACCTATTCTTATTTTTTCTTATTTAGGAGGTGAGGGAGGGGGTAAAAAACTAGTAAAAATCGTTTTACGTAATAAATGAATGGTGCCCTTTGACAGACGTTACAGGTAGTCAGACGCCAGAAGTCTGCTTATCATTCTATCCAAGGCGTATCGTGTTTCCCAGTAACTGAGTTGTGGGGGTCTCACAGGCAGTCGCTCCATGTGAAGCACAGGTATTTAGCCCGAAACTAATTAAGAAAAGGCTTGGGAGATGATGGTAGACCATACATATATACAATAATTCTACTCCTTCACACAAAAAGCCAGCTCTCGTTTAACATCAATAAAAATGTTGTGCGTCTCGCAGTGGCATGAGCGGCCGCGCACCAATTGCACCAGATTATTGAATCAAGTGCTTTCTCAGCTGCTGACCCCTGCCCCGGCTGCCCGGCTAACTAACAGCTGTATAATGCATGCATACGAGCCTCGCTTTAATACCAAGTCTACATACAGCTTGCAAGATTTCGACTTGTAATACACAGGCCCTAACACCATCACTTCCAGTTGACATGCAAGGCACATGACCCAAATAAAATTAACTAAAGCCGATTTATGATGTAATTGTTAAAATAAACCATGATTAACGATTCAAGCCATTTTGTAAATATAAAACAGATCAGCAACTTTTAACGAAGTTTTTCCTATTTTTTTTCTGATTTTATTTTCTTGTACAATGTGCATTGGTTTTGAGTGCGCAGGCGTCTGCCACTTTCTCTGACGTCAGCACTTTCTTCGGGAGTTTGATATTCCGCTGCTGCTGTTTGGTACGTTTTCTGGAGCAAATCTTACAAGGAGTGATCCTGGGGCTGGAGACCAGCACGCGGTGCTTGGACTCCTCTGGCGACAAAGTGGCGCAGTGCTTGTGGTAGCGGGACTCGCTCCGGTGCGAGTACGGGATATCAATGTTGCTGGTGGAGAGGCCCTCGCTCGGCACCCTCACATTGCTGCGCGGCGACATCGGCGAGGCGGCCGCACGAGGCTTCTTCTTCGGAACTGATGGAAACTTTAAAGCCATATCGCTTATACCTTCATTGTACAAATTCTTCCTGGTGCTATGGACGTTACTGGATCCGTCATCTTCTTCTTTTTTAGGATAAAAATATTGAACAGAAATGGATTTCGGAGGCTCATTTTCGTCGACTTCCTCCTGATTTATTGTCTTGCAGCACTCATTGTTTACTAGGTCTGCAGCATAGCCTTTTTTCAGTATAGGCACTGGAGCGTAGGCTCCCAGCTTACACATCTCGAAGATCTTCAGTTTTCCTAGGTCTTCTCTGCCGCCGACTGGCATGGTTACGTCGTTCGGCACGGACACACCAGGGTAGTTGACGGTGGACGGGATGGGGGTGCCGCAGCAGACATCGTTTAAATTGGGAGTCATTGTACATTGGTCGCAGAAGGTCATGATGTTGTCTTTGATTCTCCGCGGTCTAAATCTGCCATGGCTTCTAGCCGGACAATCCGCTGACCGACATTCTGCACATCTACAGTTATATGGTCGGTCCATCAGTAACTCTGTTTCTGAAATCTGCTCTGGCATCTGCCTGTAGTACGGGCACCATTGGGGAGCCGGTACAAGAGATGGGTAGGCGGGGATCACTTGCAGTGCTTTCGGAGCATACACTCTGTTAGTGTGAGATGTGATCGAGTAAGGAGGCTCGAGGTATCTGGTGGGTCCTCGGTAGTACGACGCGAACTCTCTGGTGGCATAGTGGTCCTCGGACTTGCTTACTAGGTGGTTGATGAGCCTGGCGCGGGAGCTTTGCACGGCCATCCTGTCAACATCGTCTGAGCTCAGCAACAGAGCTCTCTGACTGACGCCACTCTTGTACTCTTCCTCGACAAGATTTGCTTTCTGTAATCTATTGCCTTCTCCGAATTTGACTTGCTTATTGGTCATAATCATAACGCAATAACGGTTGAAATGTTTTGACTTTTAAATTTTTAAGTGTCCATTTTTGTGATGTCAGAGGATGACAGATTTCTTGAAGAGGCTACCACAAAAAGTTTGCTCACTTCAAGTAGGTGTCCAAACAGAATGTTGTCTTGAAACACTTTACAAACAGCTGAGGCGGAAACACCTAGTTGATCGCGAACCACTTCAATTCATATCCTTGTGACAATAAAGGATTGAGTAACATGTTTCCTTACAAATGTATTGCTTAAGAATTGTTCAATTTTCAGCTTTATTAAGAAAGCAATATGGGTGGTGTGAACTGCAAACGTATGTTGGGAAAGTCTGACAAATCCAGGCCAGGATAAATTGGTCTTCCCTCCTCCCGGTCGTCTTGCGTGCCGGTCGAGGGGAGATATCGGTTCAATTTAAAGATCTTATATCATAGAGGGAGCGAAGGCAGATGCGTGCAATTGTCCGAGTCAAAGATCAGAGGAAGTGGCTGCGCACGCGCCGGCCAGCTGCGGCGCGCGGCGCGTGATCCGCGAGGATTGGTGCGTGACTGGTGTTGGTCGCGTTGTCACGTGGGACAGATGAGATCATATAATTAAGCAGGAGAAATGCTCAAGATGTACTAATTGATCATTTTGAGAATGAATTTGCACCTGTTTTTGTTATGATTGCTTTTACAACAAGCTTGGAATAGTAAGTACATGTTAGATAACATTTCATATGCCAATGAAAAAGTTGCTGAAGAGTTTTGGTTCTTACTTACCTGCGATTCATGCCTAGACGTGCGTTAAAGCAGCGTTGGCGAATGCCAATGTTACTTTATTTTATTAACTCGTTGTATAGCCGGAACGTCCACGTTCCATCCACGCGAGACACAATAAGATTTTAATTGTGTCTCTAATTACGTCATACGAAAGGTTAAGCATCAAGGGCTTGTACTTCAAAAAGATGGCGTACCTCGGGACTACGATCAAAAAGCTTTATATTTGACGTTGCCATTAACATTTTTGTAGTTTTAAAAGGCTAAAGTTCAGTCTTTTGACCACGAACATCAATGTAGCTTTGCAATCCGTATGAAGTGGATCCAGTCGTTGGCAATCTCTTGATTTTTAAAGCTGAACGCGTAAACTATTTTTTTCAAAGCTAGTAAGCAGTTAAGAGTGATTCTTTGAAACCGAGAGGTTGTCTCATTCATCTGGCCTAGTTTTTTCTTTACAATTGATATTTTTATTTGCATATTATTTTTCGTCGATCACTAAATGTATCAAAAGCACTCATTTGCGCCCAGTGACTTACTACACAAAATAGGTAGAGACCGGATATCTATGGTAGAGGCGAAAATTAGGCAGATGAATGAGATGTTTTCTCGGTTTCAAACAATCACCCTTAGTACCCCTCTTTCCCCCCAAACGAAGATTATCAATTCTAGTAATGAGCTGCGACACACCGTAGTGTCCAATAAAACACAGGTCCAGAGAAAAAAGAGGAAAAGTAATAAAACACAAATAAAGCACACGGTGGGCCACGGTTAACTCGCCACGATAAACATATAGCCGTGTTAGCTTTTATTGGCCGTAAAATAATGTTATGTGTCCATTCCAGATACTTGGACAGCTTCTAAAACAATTAGGGGTTATGTTATTGGGGTTTTATTTAATTACAAGGTTTGAACACATTTTTCCTGGTTAAATATTATGTAGAACAAATTCAGGCGGGAAAGAGCACCTAAAAATAGTCACATCGAGCATTACCTGTATTTCAGGATTCTGTGTCTCGTGGACCTTGCCTTTTCAGAACTATCATAAGCATAATCAGCCTTACAACGTTCCCAGTGCGGGTCGGTGGATGTCACATATCTTCGATTTTTTTATCCTAGGACATGTCAATTTCCTCACGATGTTTTCCTCCACCGTTTTGAGAGTTTAGGCCATTGATTATACATCAATCGTTTTCAATTCCACATGAATTGGGTACTTGGCTCATTTTTTTTTTTTGTTGTTTCTATCAAAAAGCAACTTTACCTAAAATCGTAAATAGAAAGAAATTTTCAAATTCGTTCAATATTAATCAAGTTAGAAACTGTTTATGGTGGAAGGGGAAACTATCAAATAACTAGATAAAGATGCATAAATATACTGAATCATGACGTCACCACCATTAGGTTACGTGTGCTTACAAGACATAGCGAGATATTCCCACCACATTTGAGGCAGAGTGAGGGACTCTTTCTCAAACCAATATTTGGTATGCCCATTGCTGCTTAATTTAATACTCAACTTTCATGCTCTTTTCTGAAAAAGATTTCTTTTTTGTGTTTTTTGTAGCTTAGTGTAAAATATTGTATCGTGAGTACCTAGATAATGACCATGGACAACACAAACGTCCTTGTATTCACTAACGGAAGCTCACACAGCGCTAACGACATCATTAAAACTTTCCACCACTGTCCCAAAGCTGTATAAAATAATTAACTAATGCACTTTTGATTTACGATCAAACACAAACAGAAAAACAACCACCTGTATCTAAGAACTGAAATAAAACTTAAAATTGCGAAGTAATTTACGACGCGATAGTCACCTCCGATAAACGACACTAAAAACCTTTTATTACTTTCAGAAACATAATAAAAAAATATTGACCAAACAAAGCTTTCTAGGGTAAATAAAGTTTTGGAGAACAGTGGGAACGTAACGTTTTGAAAGTTGTGCATTGCCGTTAAAATTGTTATGGCGCCATCAATTACATTCTGTCGCCGTAGCTTTAGGAGACGGTTTTAATTTTTGACGTTTATTGGTTCTTTAAAACTATGAGAGTAGTCTTATACTTACATATGTAGTGCGCCTCATAAATGTCGATGGCAGAAGTGTGCGTTCGACGGCAGTGATCTCTCATGTTCCTCTGGTCCAGAAGATGGTCAAGGGCGAGAGAGAAAAGGAAACAGTCACTTCCTTCTGCGAAGCAATAATGCCCTCTCCTTGATGGCTCATAGCAGACATCCTCATCCCCCAGCCACCGCTGTAGGAGACACCCTGCACGTCGGGAATCGCAGTGCAGTCGCAACCACCGTAGATACGAGCTTGCCGACGATGAACAATAGGTAGCTCGCAGTTCGGACGTCCGAAGGACTAAAGCCGAGATGACGGCGCGTTGTATTTCGCGAGATATCAGCAAACTGAAGGGGCCTGGGAAGGTCGATGGCTGCTAGGGCTGCGGGAATGTTCGAAACAGTTCATCGTGGCCTTAAAACGCAAAGGACAACTGTAACTTTTAGTCAGACAGAGCAAGAAAAGTCATTTGATGATTTCCCTTCTCAAAAAAGGGGGTGTGCGTTTGTTTTGAGCAACAACTCTGATTCCCCTTCCCTTGGTACATCTACAGTGTCGATGGAATCAACTAAAGAGCTAACTAGCTTTGAAAATGTCTTGTTCCTGTTTTTCACATCCTACTTTCACAAACCTTTGTTAGATTTTCTTTCAGAGGGTTGTCGTTTCACACAGTTTATACTATTCTGTTTAGGTGCCAACTGCTACTGCCTACGGAGCGAGCTAATGGAAAAGTAACCTAAAAACCTATTGCTGTAAGTAAAGAATGTATTCTAACTTTCTATCATCAATTATCACTTTATTATCACGTTCGATGAAGCAAAATTTGATAACGGATCGACCGATTTGACTGTGTTTTGTTTTTGTTGTGTATGTAATTCTGAACAAATCTGGTTGAATATTTAATTATACAGTCTTACGAAGAGGGGACGAGTCACTAGTCTTTCATAAAGTAAATTTAGATAGTGAGAGAAACTTCAGTGACTGGAACCTTAATATACTAAGGAGCCAAAGAAAACTCCGTTGGCCAACAACATCCTAAGTTGTGAGAGAAACCCGCACTCGTAAAGAAGGAGAGCTTCATTGATGTTTGTAAAATGAACGAGCTTACGTCACAATTAATTAAAAAGTTTTAACCCAATGTATCTTAATTTTAAGCAGTGGTGGCCGAGTGGTAACGGCCCCGACTCACATGTCTTCGAATTTTTGGTTCAACTCGTAGGTTGAACCAAAAATTCGAAGACATGTGACATTCACCAACCCGAACTGTGCTTGCGTGGTGGATTACGGCCCATTCCCTCTCCTAGAGAGGAGGCCTGAGTCCCAGCAGTGGGAACATTAAAAAGCTGATTATTAGATATGTATCTTAATCAAATCATAGTCACCGTCCGGACCGAGCCCGAATTGTAGACAACGCGTATATTCCACGTGAGTCTCAAAGAGATGTCAGCCAAACCGTCTGGACAGCTGGACCGATGCCTACTGGGGTTATTGGTTTACTTCCGAAAGGGAAACCCTGGGTCCTGGAACAAAAAGGGCAAAAAAGGAACGTGTGGTTTTAGTCAGTAAAAGTCTGTTACGCCCTCGTCGGCTCCGCCCTAGAGCGGGAGCAGTCATTGGATGATTTCCCATAGATACTAAAAATATCGTATTCATAACTTACCTAAGTTTGTTATTTAACCTATAATACTATAGTAGGTGTAAATAACCCCAAAAGAAACCCGAGTAAGCATTTCCCTCTCCCATTGTTTCCAAAAACGAAGACAAATGAATGCAAACTAGTCCATTTGCATGCACTCTGGCACCAGCTCCAACCCCTCGCCGCGCTCGAGGCACAAACTGACCCCGATAACATCGAACACTAACAAACGCGTTACAATTGTTAACGAATGTATATTTTCGTAATAAAGACTTCATATAAACTACATACATCACACATACATATTGTCTAACCCTTATTTTGTTAGTGTTAAGGTTTAAAATGCGGTTTTTGTTGTTGTTTTTCCTCTGTGGAACGATAACAGGCGCCCCGTAGAGAGGCCCGCGAGTCTTTTGTAGCGGTAATTTCTCTGCCGACCCCTCTAGTACAATGGTATTGTAAGTCATTAGACATTGTAGTCGTTAGTTCAGATGACGATAATTGGTTGTTTTTTTTTGTTATTGTTAGCACGTATTTTTGTTGTTCAATTGTAGATTTTGTATGGTAATCGTGTGGAAGTTCTGTTTGTACTACATATTACGTACTTATTTTGTGGTTCTGTACAAATTTTATTAAAATATATCTGCCTGTTGGTTTTACACGAACCTTTTTAGGGTTTCGTAGCCAAAGGTTAAAAACGGGACCCTATTACTAAGACTCCACTGTCCGTCTGTCTATCACCAGACTATATCTCATGAACTTTGATAGCCGGACAGTTAAAGTTTTCACAGATGATGCATCTCTTATTGCCGCTATAACAAAATAATATACTAAAAACAGAATAAAATAAATATTAAAGTGAAGCTTCTATAAAACAAACGTCATTTTTCAACAAACAATCACCGGAGTAATGTACCTACCTATAGATAAAAACACTTTTATTAAGTCCGACTTGCACTTGGGTGGTTTTTTTTTTTTTTTATCAAAATTAATGTGGAAATATGTGGCGCTCACAAAATACAAAAAATCTAATTTTGCGTTAAACGATTGCTAAACGTGATAAAATTAGCTACAATTTGTCTCTATTTCTATCTAAGAAAATATTGCCTTTAGCCTTTCCTAATTATAGACTTCGCGTTATAAATTATTATTCCCCAACATCAAAGCAAAATCATTCAAAATACGAGTAAAGACGCGTGACACATGTCATGTCTGTCACACTTGCACATCATAGACAGCTGATACATTTTTTCTCCCATGACAGCGTGACGTCACTATTCCTTAAACCCGAAACCGCAGCTTTACGGTCTAGGCGGCCATTATCGTCTATTTCCATAATATATTGGCAAAACGGCTTGATTAAGCAATAATCGTAAAGTGCGGCCATATTCTGCTCCCCGCGGCTCTGGGCACTTGTTTACACCCGCGACGATAAAACTTGGGGCTATGAACTGTCATAACTCTATGATCAGCCGGGAGCTAACGTCAATTGATAACAGATCGTTATAAAAAAATGTATTTTTGTTGTCTTTGAAGAGAGATACAATTAATTTAAGCCTGAATTTTAATAGGGACTATGCTTTTAAGGTTGCACTAGCCGGTGATTATAATACATTGATGGGCGACGTTAAGTGTAGGTAGTATGCTATATAATGTGCGATAGTCAAAAATGCTTTGTTAAGCAATAAGATGGTAGAATCCCCACGAATATACACTCCAATAACATAAACGAAAAAAGCACGTAAAATTTTATGAAAGACCTATAGGCGTCTAGATATTATGAAAAACCTATTGAATTTAATATGTTTACATTATTTTTACTACAAAAAGTAATTAATCAAAACCTTTACACACAATCAGTAGCAGTACCATTCATTTTGGCATAAAACAACAATCATTACGCAATACTTACGTTTTGGCTTGGAGCGCGCTTTCCCTTAAAAGTAGAGATGAAACGGATAGTGGTTTGGGTGGATACAGGATACAGGATATTTGGCAAACTATGAGGCCGGACCGTCGGATCATGCGATTAGTTTGATTTATTTTTTTAGTACCTGGCACTGGCGTTTGCAGCGATAGGCTATTTTCAGAAGCTGGTCTGTACTAAGCCAAGCGGTGTTGCCTCTTACCAAAAGATGCAGGAAATTTGGTAGGTTGTATCATTCACCATAATTTGCTGAATGTTAATTTTGAGTACTAGACTAAATAATGAAACAAATATGTTAGTTGCGATTGAAAATATAAACGGGATCGATAACCTATTGTGGTATTGATTTGTCTGGTGTAAAATAATTACATATTTTTAATTTTACTATAGTGAATTACAATCCCGTCTCTGGCCGAATACTCAAAACAATGCCGGATAGACCGGATACTGGATAGTTACCGGATATCAGTTCCATCTGAGCTAAAAATCCTGAAACAGTTGTGTATTAATTTAAATGTAACTTCTGCATATTTAAATGACAATACATACCTATAGGTAAACACGTCACGATCACCTTTGATGAAAGTACGAGTACTTTTCAGTAGCTTTTTTAGTAGCTCTTGATTTTCGGTTTTCGAAATAACAGAAAAATAAGAACCCATCCGTCTTGTTAATAAAATAATAAATATTATGCTAATGTTAATTAAGGATGATAGCGACGCGGCACAACATAGACATTCATCCTCCTTTATAATTATAATGTTTTTTTGTTTGTAAGGCAGGTGTGCGTGTATTAGAATGTTATAATATTAATGTTTTATTTTGGCAAGCGAAGACGCGCCCCGCGGTATGTGAGAACTGTCGTGTGGTGCAAGTGACGAGAGATAACGTAAAGCCTTATCCGAGACCCTTACAATAAATCATTTCGTGATCGTTTTAAATTGTAATATCTTTTAACCTTTGTAAATGTATATTTTGACCATTTTATGATAATTATCATAACAAAAATTATGTTTAAATTACGATCCTCAAATCGATTATAGAGACCTTTCTGTCTTGATCGCATCGCATGTTTTTATTAATATCAGTCGTCTTCTATAAAAGAATATAAAAAGTAAAAGCGTTTCTTTTTTAGAGTTAATTTTGTACCAATGGAGTGATTATCTGCAAAAACTGCAATACTAGAACAGTATTAAATACTTATAATGTTCTTATTTAAAATACACCAATATCTGTAATGTTGACGATCCTAATCAATAAATAAAATAAACTCTGTCGTCTCTACATAGATATACGTATCATTTGTAACTAAAAAATTTTTGAAGCAAAACGAAGTAACTTCAAATGTTATTCTGATTAAGGTTTCTCGCGTCTCTCCCATTCCTTACGGCAGTTCACAAATATGACCCTCTGATGCCGGCGGGGGTCCACCAGACCCCTGCTCATCAATTATCGCGCGAAGCCCTCACGGTGCCGTAGGATACATCAACAGGTGCCAGCAGAGACATGGGTAACTCAATTTACGAAAATATTCACGGTAGCCATACCCCGGGCTATGTGCACTGCGGGACAAGTATACATATGACCGGTCAGGCAGCCAGACAACTTTATAGCTTCGGCGGGTTTGAAGATGGAAACTTTGTTGCGATTAATTCACATTAGTGTTGACATTTTATTTTATGAAATAACCATTTTGATATGATGAAATTTTTTGGAAAGACGGAAAAAAATTTGAATTAAAAATGCAAAACTCAGAAGTAACGACTACTAAAAGAACCGCCATCAACATTGAGAAATCCTTAACAGAAATACAAGCAATTATCAAGAAATAATACCATAAACATGACAGAAAATATAAATGATAATAGTGTCCCTAATTCTATCTGTGCTCATAAATATTGTGTTACAATTTTTTTTATTTAAGCTGATCATTACATTCGCGTATGCTGTGATTTATCTTTATGTGGCCGAAGCGAGCCGACGCGAGCCGAAAAGTTCCGATCCGTCGCGGCTATAGATCGTGATTAGCCGCGTGCGCAGCATGATAACATGCTTACTGTAGGGTTGACAGGGAAAAGAAAATTCTATCTTTCGATAATATCGATAAAATTCGTAATATTTCTGCTATCAAAGCGGTCATCGAAATGAAACTGTATCTATTATCTACTATCGACCAGAAAAATAGGCAAAGGATATTAGTATAATTGCCACTTTAGAATATTTGTATAACATCAAAGCAAGGTATCCTGTAGAATTGTAAACCTTGATAAATATTCTTGTGCTCTATACAGGAATATATAACAACTATCATTGAAATGAAAATCACCAGATATACCTAGCTAGGGACAGAGAAGAGCAGAAAAAGGAAGGGAGTCCTCTGCCTTGCCGTGGGACAGAACAGGTGCATAATAAATTATAAATGTTATTTATTTTGCAAATAAATATAATTGTCGATTTTTGAAGATGAGGCCGGTATTTCCTATCTGACTGCCCTGAGAAGAAACACTGAAACAAACTCAGGGGTCAAATCCGTGGGTAAAAGTCTCTTTTAAAGTCCACAAATAAGTTATTAATAAATCACATAAGAACCATGCAGATTAGTGTCTGAGATAGCCTTTTGAGGAAAGAACCACACAGATTGGAGTGGACCTGTCCAGCAGTTTAAGCATTCGCAAACCTCAAGATTACTAATGAGCTCAACGGCTTGACGAACGATACCAAGGAAAAGACATTTGGATAGACTGCAGAAAAAAAAATTAAATTCATGAGAAACCACAGCAATGATAGAACACCTAGCACTTGGATGCAGTACGAAAATAAAATACCAACTAAAGTATTTTTTGTTAAAGGTTAATAGCCAAACTTAGGTAAACAATTAAGCATCCAAACACAAAGTTTGTAAATTAAAACCAAATTAAAATTCATGATGACATTTGAATAACAATCAATCGTATTTTGAATGAATGATTCATAAATAATTAGTTTAATTACTTCGTTTTAGTCTGAGCTGCTGAGTTTTATAACTTTGACCTTTGATTAATCTTGTGTTATGACATGGTTAGGCGAGGCATTTGTTTACATAGATATCCAAATAAAAAACTAGAACAGCCGGATGCCATTCCTTTCCGAATAGACCCATAGAAAATGGCAATAAAAAAAAATCAGCACCTCAATTCATTTGGCTGTCTCCTGTTCTACCACGCACTTCCAAGACAAGTAAAAGTCTTCTAAAGCTTCAATAACGTGTTATAGCGGCAGATGATGAAGGACGGATGAAGACCAAAACGAATGTGGAGAAATTAATTTGAGTTTTAACAGAAGCACTAGCTGTCTTGCAACTGCAGAGGACATAAGTGTGTGGCGAGGGATGAGGGTTTTTTCAGCACTCCTTATAACAGTGAAAAACGAGAGAGCGAGCGAGCTGCTTTAAATTTCATCGGATAACCCGATGTACTGCGACTGTCCACACTTGCGTTGTTAACACCTTTACGGCCCAGACTAAGCATTTTACTTCATCTTTTATACCGATCAAAGGATAATGATGATGATGGAACAATTTGCCTGCAACGGTCTTCCTATGCCATTATAATTTCTTTCTGTCTTCAAGGCTAGAATGAATAGACTCTTAATAAACACCATTTTTGCTTCACTGCTTACCATCAGGTGAGATCGCAATTAGACAAAGGTTTATATAATTTTAAAAAATATACCTTGAGGCAGCCCTAAGCCACAAATTGAGACGTCTGTAATTATTTACCCGGACATCATTAGGCGGTAACGGATATAACTCTTGCATCGATTATTGATTTATAAGCGTCGCCCCACGAACTGTACCGCCGATATTACAACTTTATTTATGTACCTCATAATGCTATCTATAGTACTCGTATTAAACAAAATTATGTGAGAGAAAGCTGTGGCTATAGAAAATTGTGATTTTTTGATAGACGTAAATGATAAATTATTTATTTTGCAAATAGTTAGGTTTTAAAAAACACTTTTGGACGTCAATTTTTTTGTCAGTTTAAACTAGATGAGGCCGGTGTTTCCTAGCGGAGAAGAAACTCCGAAACAAACTCAGGGGTCAAAGTCTCTTATAAAGTCCATACAGTAAATATGTAATGGTCAAATCACATGAGAACCATGCAGATTTGTCTGAGATGGTCTTTTGAAGAAAGAACCATACGGATTTGAGTGGACATGTCCATAGTCTGTGTAAGCATTTATCAGTATTAGCAAAGCTCAACTCAGGACTACTAAGGAGCTCAACGACTTGACAAACAATACCAAAGAAAGTAAATCTATGATTGTGTTTCTCGGTAATTTGATTACGTGTACCTACGTATCTGTAAAACAAAATCGTGTTAGTTACACCATTTATAACGCAAGAACGGGTGGACCGATTTTAATGATCTTTACTTTATTAGATTCGTCTGCACCGCGAATTCCAGAATAAGTAATAAAATATCGAAAAATTCACATGAAACCATGTGAATTTTTCGATATTTCATGTGAATCATTCGGTCAATAAGTTCAGCTAAACGGTAATCACCAGGCCCGGGCCTGATGATTATCATTTAGACATGAGCTATTTAGCCGCACTGGGCAAAGATAATTTAGCCGCCCTTTACATACACAAATTCATAGAAGTAAGTCTTAAATATTTCCACTGTACAACCTGAAGTAGGTTCGTAGGTGGCACATAAAATTCTTAACCTGTTAACTTGAGCTAGGTTGAAAGATAGGAAAAAGTCAATTTTTCCGTTGTTTTGCTGCTCTGGGTAAATGCCCGGCTTGCCCCCCCCCCCTCACCCCCCCTTAGATCGGGCCCTGATAATCACTACATTCATTGACTAGTAGGCGATACGAAATTCGACGGGTCAGCTAGTAATCCATAAAGTGTCAATTATTAGCGGTTTTTCTCTGTTGAACAGTTTTAATCTGATTTTGGTGATAAGTTATATCGTCAATTCTTTCGCTGCATCTCATTTAAGCAATGATTTATTTTCAGAAAGTTACCCACCACCACGGAACAACGCAACTTGCGAGTAACAGTTTCCAAATAGCATTCAGGCACGAACGGTATAATTACAAAATATTTACAAACATTGAAATTTCATTCAACTCTTTAAACTTTTATTGCGAGTCATAAATATCTTGTGACGAACACAAATAAATTATATTTTACAATTGTTTATATTACCGTTTGTAAGGAACATTGGGTACCTTTGTTTAAGCCAAGGTTCGTACAAAGGAGGTCTATATAACTTTTACAGCAGTTTTGGGCTCGAACTAGACCACTCAGTGCCACTTTTTGGTCGAAAAAATTGTTAAAGTTCATTTGTTTTCTGTGAGGTTCTTATTGTTTTCAAACTATAGTTTTGTTGTTTGAGATTTACGATCGGAATTAATTTTAGTTTTTATAGTTATTTTTATATGTTGTTTATGTTTTAGTGTTGCCATTAAGAAAAACAATCGTGCTTTCAAGTTGGTTCAGGTTGGTGGGTTTTTATTCTTGATTTATTTATTTTTAGTTTTTTTAATAACTTATAGTAGTAGTGCGTAATTCGTCCGTATCGTTTCTAACGGGTTCCTTATTTTTATAATATTAAATGTCACGGAACAGTAGGCGTTTTAAACCGACATACTATCGAACTAATGAGCAATCGCTATGGGATTTTTCGCAACAGGATTTTTCGCACAAACGTTACATTGCACCAGTAAACCATCGATGGATTAAAACATCGTACAACAGAATTATCGACACACCTTGTTCGATATAATAAAAATCGAATCATCAAGTTTCGCAGTCAAATAGACCCAGAAGAAGCTTTATCTTCAGTAGGTCCTAAAGTTAAGCCTTCTTTGTAGTATCAGAGTCTACGACCTGTTTATCAAGATATTTTTTTATCTAAAACAAATATGTTTAGGTAAGTACTTACTATGATAGATAACTTCACTACAAACAATTAATTTGACCGTTTTAAAGCCTAATATTGGAATTTCACTTGAAATTAAAAACAAATAGATACATTTGACGTGTTATATTTGTGTTGGTCCTGTATGTTTTACGACTGCTGTATATCAGCCCGGAGCCCCGAGCCCCCGAGCCGCGACCCCCGCAGCTCGGAGCAGCCCCTGAATGGTCACGATCGCACAACGCTGACTCCTCACAATGTCTTCCTAATTTGTTTTGGTTGTGAAGTAACTTCTCATTGTTTCGTTGATTTGTTGCTTTGATTCTCACTTTTTGTTAAAAATGGACGAAATCTACGGGGGATTTGTTGGTGAAATTGTTTAGAAACTTTTTGAATATTTATTTATTTTTTGTAAACGTTTGGACTAATACGAAGTTATACTCAGAAGTACCTACCTACCATACTAGCCCATTAACTAGTTTATACAATTTCATGCTAACACACTTGCTTTTAACTTCTACCATAGAGAAAAATAATATGTAGGTAAATGATTGCTACAGTCGGTTATTGGATATAGAAATAAAACCATAATATATGATTCCATGAATTTAAAAATCGATATTTTTCCAAAATCTTCTCACGTCGACACCATTCGACTTTATACTCACAAAACCGTAAAATTCAGAATAAAATCATAAAAGGAACCGTAAAACCGGACATTTACGGTCAACATAAATCAGGGAAGGGACAAAACTTTGTTTCACGCGTACCTAAATAAAGTGTTTTCGTTAGGAATGTCTTAACCATTAGGACATTATATTTTGATTAGGTACTATAAGAACAGACAAATGAGTAGATGTCGTATACATTACCTATAGATTTACAAATGAGAAAATAATTTTGATTTCAGATATTTAAACCTAATTGCCAAAAGTATAGTTAAAAGTAAGTTTATTTAACATAAAAAGTAATCAATCAACTTTTAACCTTTTCAATAATTCTTTCACAGATTGAGCATCATTTGCAAACAACACGGACGGATCACAATCAATCCGTCAAACTTTCATTCGTGGAAAGCAAAGGCAACACCCATTCAGCCTCTCTGGCACACGGTTGGCGTATTGTTCTAGCGCCAAACAATGATAAACAAGCATTAGGATGCCATTGACAGCCACTGTGTGGACAATGCGACCACGGTGCTCAATTCAATGGACATAATGACTACTATACAGGATGTGGAATTACGAATTTTATAGAATGCAAAAATAATAAGGTTCAAGGAATTTTTTTTAATTCTTAAATTCCACTCTTTGCTACCTAAAAAGGAAGGTCAGTTATTTAAAGGTATGTACTAAAATTGCTTCTCATTATAATTTTTGGTGAACCAATAAATAAATAAAAATATAGGTATTTATTTCCAGAATTTACTCCACACCAAGAAAGATATGGCTTAAACCAAAATATTAAACAAAATAATATACCCCAAAGTCACAGCTACAAAATTTCAAACAGCCCCTATACAAAACAAGGAATAACGGAACAGCCCAAGGCCAGGTTACTGTAACCGCGCAGTAGCATCCACGACGAGTGATGGATGACTACACAGCACTACTTAAACAAACGCCTGCCACAATGGCCGCACCAGCGGGCGACTAAAAACAATACACCATGCGACAAAATCATGGAGCACAACAGACAAAATTCCATGACAATGTCGCAAATTCAAGGAACAGCACTAGACATAATACTGGCCATAATTTATGTCACTGCGCAACAACCGTTGTTGTTTTGAAAATGGAGTATCATTAGATGTTGCTATAGTGATGTCAAGATTTATTTTTGTTTATGGCTCATCAAATGTTTGTTTGGTTCTTGAAAATTAATTTCAATGGTGTGGCAATTATGGTTAGTTATTAAAACATAAGTTTATAATTTATTTATAGAAGATCAACTACCATTGGAAACGTTCTAAGTCAATGGCAATTGAGTGTTCTGTGTTATTGAACCATTCGTTATGAGTTATTGACAAATAAGTAGGTACCTATTGCACTTCAGTTCTTTGAAACAAGTTCAACAACCGTTCCTGTCAATAAACGATTTTACCTATCACTTATTTTACAAAATGAAACGATAGGCTCACTTGTAATTCAAACCGATTAGAACTGTCACCGAATAGCTACAGGCTGTGATAAACATTGCACAACCACTGATACGTATTGAAACAACATTACGAGTTACGATACCAAAAGCAACAGCAATTTGTCACTCCCACGCACATAAAAACTTGTTAATATTTTGAAAACGGATACCCATTTCATTAATTATATTTAGGCCGTATGTCATTTGTAACGTCTCAATCAGACACAAAAACTGTTGATTATCTATTAAACTGAGTTAATAGCCAAAACTTGAATTAAACCCATGTGATTTATTGCTCACCATGTATATTGAACGGCTATATTAACATAATCCGTTCATTATTATAAAATTATATTTTTTTAATTTGCAACATTTCATAATTACGCTGGCAACTATAAATATTTGATGAATGGCGCGGAAAATATTATTATAATTTATTTTAAGATGGTCATGTAGATCACAATTCACAGTGTTATTTTAAAATAGGAGATAAGTAGGTAAAAATAAGTTAAAGGTGAATCGAACCTTTTACAATCATCATTATTTTTAAACTTCGACATTTTGTCTTGAGTCTACAAGTTCAAACTGCTAAGAAAATAAAAAGAAATCAGATTTTATAGTGTTGTTCTCGCACAAGTTTTAAATAGTCCCTATACTCAATCGAATCCAAAGTTCTCTTTCTTTTTAACATGTTAAACGAGACAATGGTTTATTAGTGATATGGCAATCACGTGTGCAACAAACAAAGACACACAAATATGTGACAGGAAGAAAGATTACGGCACTCTATCAAGCGATCTGACAACAGAGTTGAATTCTTACGATTTGTCTCGTCATTGTCCCTCGTAAAACTCAGGACAAAGCGGGAAGAAGCGTGTAATGCTGCTCATAAAACAATAAACCACCCACTGCAGGCAGCGAGCAGCGCTTACAGCGCACGCAGCGTGAACCGAACGCGCCCATTGTGCGCTTTTCTGAAAGCATCTTAACGCGCGCGCGATCAACAAAAGCGCCAATTCTGACGTTTCAACGTAATCAGTGAGTTGAAAAACACGTTTTTGTACGAAAATGGAAGTCAAACATGGCTTGTTTTTTTTTGTATAATGGCGAATCGATATGAGGTGAGGATAGAACGATTAAATATATTGGACAAAAGAATATTGACCCCAACTTTTTCGCCTGTCAAACTCAATGTTTTAATTATAACGTCAGAAATAATTATGATTAGTTAATATTTATGAATTAGTCATCAGGGCGTGCAGTGGTTGTGATACAGTCAGAATTACGTCTAATAAACATATCTAATTAGGCACTAATTCGTAGTTAACTGTTCATTCTACGCAACAGGACTCTGGACCTACATATGTAGTGTTTATATGCAGGTGTTTACAATGGTACCTGAAAAAAAAACACCCATAAATGGCCTGTTTGTCTAGTAGTTAGTGGCCCTGAGTGCTATCCCAGAGTTCGTGGGTTCGATTCCAACATTTCCAACCCAGGACGAATGTTTGTGTGATGAACACGATCATTTGTTTTGTGTTTGGGTGTAATTTATCTATAACACTAGCTGACCCGGAAAACGTTGTTTTGCCATTAAAGAAAAATGTTAAGGGTGGACAACCCTTATCACTAAGGGGTATGAAAAATAGATGTTGGCTGATTCTCAGACCTACTCAATATGCTCACAAAATTTCATGAGAATCGGCCAAGCCGTCTCGGAGGAGTACGGGAACGAACATTGTGACACGAGAATTTTATATATAAGATGTATGTATTTTGAAATACATATTTTAAGTATGTTTATTAGTTACACAATGGTAATCCTATGTGTAATCAAGACGCACAGGCCTCACAAAGGGCCAAATGCGAAGGAGCCGTATCGCGACAGTCCCCGGGACTCGGACCACAAGCTCTGCTGAGTTGGCGTTGTGTGATAGTGGTAGAATATTAAAAACAAAAAACCTAAAAACCCATTAGCAATGTAATAAACTGTATCAATTATAATCACTATCAATTATAAAGCAACATTCGATCCGAACCGGATGGATTACACTCCACAGTAGTTGATCTAGATCTCTCTCGCTAATAGAAATCTGAACAAAACAGCGGTCCACTTTCAATGAACATGAAACAAGTCGCGACCCCGACTATTTGTCAGGCGATACCATCTCAACTACTTAATGAACTGATTACTATCTCAAATAAAACTCTTTCATAACTTTAACACATCTAAGTAGAAAGTCCATAATGTAATTCTTTGGTTATCTGGTGATTACGAATGTAACGAGAGGTGGACGGTTGCGTATTTTGCAGTAGGGTGACGAAATGACAAAACTCAATTCTTTGGAAACTTTTGCGTTTACACTCCTTTCACAAAGATCGAGATCAATCACATCACTAGGTTCCCGATGTTCTAATTTTATAAGAAGTAGGTACTTATCCAAATCAAAACATCCAGTGAAACGTAATTACCTTCCAAATACCACTTTTCGTCATAATCCTGCTTGACAGAAGGATTTTCAAGAGTATCGGTGACAAATAAAGGCAGAGATATCAGAAACTTACTCATGACACACTATCTATCTGGCTGCAGATATCCCAATTCATTTACATTTTTGCGACCATTTTTTTAAAATCTTCCCTTTTTTAGTCGCCATAGCTTCCTAAAAGCACTGAAGTTTTATCTTCCTATCTATTTACACCTTTAAAGTCCTAACAATTAAGAACCAATCTTCCTCCATGCCTTAATCATGATAATATCCCATCATATGCCCATTACGACCCACGCCTTCAGAATGAAGTCATCAGTCGAGGACACCTCGCCGAGAGATGAACGGGCTCGCCACTCGACTCTTGGAGATCTGATAAATCTATTACTTGCCGACGACGTCGATATTATTTTAATGTTATAATACAAATTATAATAATCTTTGGACGCCATATTTATAGGCCTGGTAATCTCTTTTGATTCGCCGCTTATGAGCTAAGGTAGGACGTATATGGAGACGGTTATTTTTGGTAGTTCTAAAGGTATATTGAAAAATAATATTGTCTTGTTGATTTGAAAGAAATATTTGATTAATAATAAAATCGAACACAATATATCTTAAATATTTTATATTTATGTGGTTCGGGAATTTTTCGGTGGCCCAGAGGGGCCGAAGCCTCCTGGGGCTTCCGAAAGGGAAACCCAGGCTCCTGGAACACAAGGCTAAGAAGGTACATAAGAGTGGGTTTTAGTCAGTAAAAGTCTGTCACGCCCTGGGGAGCTCCGCCCTAGAGCGGAAGAATTAATGGATGGTTTCCGACCGTTAAAAAAATGGTTTGTCGGTATACTTAACGGGCTAGAGTAACCTAAATTTGTATATTAATGCACTTCGAAATTAATTTTCAGCTCTTTTTAAACCATATAAAAGTATAACTTCAGTCAGTCACATTTCAGGAAAACGCACAACATTCCCCGAATTAAGTTTGATATGGTTCTCCTACTTTTAAACAAGAGCAACATCTCCAGCTCACCTGTCTTCCTGCCCCTCTTCTGCAATAATATCCGAATCAAATATCAAATGAGCGTAATTCGTGTGTCAAGTGTCCGCTCGCCCTAGCGAGGTGTTAATGCGCCGTGATATACGCGCGGGATATATCCACGACAATTTATTTGGAGGAGAGGAGCTTCGCACCCTTGCTTCCTCACTACAACCCTAATAAACGAATAAAAACCCTTTGTGAAAAGACATAGAGTAGAAAATGTCTTGTGAAGATGTCTTAGGTTGACATTAAGATGTATGAGAAGTGATTTTAAAGCTTATGTAGAGGAAATAAGGTAGATGAGAGAATAGAGGTTGGTAAAAAGGCTTTGCGTTCTCGTCGCAGGCACCGTGCTGAGCCGAGATGATTGCAAAACGAATAAATAACTTGCACATGAAGCAGCGCGCGCGCTTATTACATGTCACCCGTGTAAATGTGTTTATTTTTAAACAGCCAACGACTTTTTAAGTTATTAAAATTGTTATGTTGTTGCGAAAAAATTAAAATTACTTTTGGTGCGTCATTAGTTTTGTCGTTTTTTTGAGACAGACTGTGGGATTGCACGCTTGATATTTTAATGATAAAAATGTTCGAAAACTGGTAAGCGCTGACACTACATTGGTTGGATTTATCACAACCCTTCAAATATTCCAGTCTAGAATTTTACTAGCTCGAAACTCAAATGTTCTACTTATGCACGAATAGGCTTTTATAATGCCTGTTGCAGCACTAGTAGAAGAATCAGAAAATGATGAAAATTATAAGAAAATCACCAAGAAAAACTGAAACAAGTTCTAACCTTAATGTCTTCCATTTTTCGTTATCACAGTAGTCAACCCCTTTTGCAACAATTTATTCCCTACCTACTCCTTTTGCGTTCCTACTCGTTTCAGGCGAAACTAAATTACATATAAAATTGTTAAGAAAGTTTTATTGAGGTCTTAAAAAATTGAGGATTGAATCCATCCTGACTGATTGTCGAACCATAAGAATGCCTCACAAACCACTGCCGAGAATCTTTTGACAAAAACAAAAACAAAGCCAACTTAATTTCAATAAAATATTTATGTTCGCATCCCAGCAAAACAGACGCCATTTGATTCACCTTTTATTTACGTACAATAAAGGCATTCCTTCCTTATATAATTAAGTCGGACGGTTCAACATTCAGAGATTCAGAACAATCCGTTGAGGAAGTGGTAACCCGACGCGTTTCCGACGCAGCCTCGGAGGCGGGGGTGAGGCGGCATCAAAGGCGCCGCCGCCCGGCCACGCCCTCCGTGTGCACACACCGCCAACCCTTTCACTGCCGCCGGCGGCCGCTCTATGTTGTTAACTAACAGTATGTTGCTTTTGTTTACTTTGCCAGTCAGGTAGCGTAGTGTTGTGTAACTACAGGAAATTGCTTCTGGTTTGTGTTCAATATTTAAGAGATTGAAGCGACCAGACTTCCCCCTTTTTTAGTTTAATTTCTTATAGTCTATCCTGAGGTTGTCTAGTAAATATCGCTGTCAGCTTATCGCGACCGCCATACTCATAGATTTAAGTTTCTGTAGAAATACTATTTTGGTTGTGGTCACTATTTATTCTAGCCAGGAGAAAAGCGATAACTTTCATAGCAGCTGAAGGGGAGTAGCCGGGGATCGCGATGTGTGGATCTAAATACCATCTGAACAACTATGTGGGTCACTTTAACTAAGGAGTTGTACTGACTTTTTTATCAGCTTCATTGAAAAACTTTTTGAAGTAAGATTTGACCAGCTTTTTTCCACCTTTCAATCGTGTCAATTAGAGACACAATAGAAAGGCAATGACAGCGCGAACGCCGGCGTTCACTAATCATTGGTAAAAAATACTGAAACTACCTACCAACAAAATTACCTACCGACCAGCCTGGCATCAGGCCAGCCCCACCAGCTGGCGCCGATACTGGTGATGCCTGCTGACCCCAAGTGAAGGTAACTTTCAAGTCAGATGATAATGATTTCGCATCCAACATAATATAATAGGGGGAGATAAGTAGTTAGGCAACAAAATTGGTGTTCCTAGGGCTCTAACAATCCACAAAAAACGCGAGTATCATTGCTCAAAAAGTGATCAATTGAACGATACCAATTTACACCCTAAAAAAAATTTCAATAGTGCAAAACTACTTTAATTTTCGAAGACGGTGTTGCTGATTTTGTTTCTTAATTATTTAACTTCGACTTTCGACGTTTTTTGGAAGCCGGTTATTGTTTTTAGGGTTCCGTACCTCAAAAGGATAAAACGGATCCCTTATGCGGTCATTTTGTTGTCCGTCCGTCCGTCTGTCTGTCTGTCAAGACCCTTTATCTGGAGAACGCGTAAAGGTATCGAGTCGAAATTAATACCATATACTCAGGTCTGTGGTCCCTTTAAGCTGTGACAAATAAAAAAGATACGGAAAAATTGTAGGTATATTTTGATACTCTCAAAGATCAAAATTCATATTTGGCACAAAGCAATGTCACACACAGGTAGCACAGGTTTAGGAATAAATCTGAAAACAGTAAAGTTGTTCCTTACTTACGTCACAAAAAAAAAATTGCAATTCTGAAAAATCTTCGAGACTCCATTCGGAAATTGTAATTTGCACAGTGCGCGAGGCTGACTCGCACTTGCCCAGTTTTTTTTGTAATAAGTTTTTACTTTTAAGTTCTAGTGTGTACTCGTCAGCTAAACCTAACTAATGAGTAAATTCTATAGTAAGGTAGGTACAATGAAACCTTTTATATCCAAATTGTAGATATAAATAATACTTAAGACTACTACTAGCAAGGTTCAGTTGAAAACCAGCGTCAGGCAACTGCTACGTAGTGGCCTGGCATCATGCTGAACTGGACCTATTTGGCGCAGCCGTGAGACATACCATGTAGATATATTTAAGTTTAAGTTTCTATACTAAGTATAATAATTATTATCTCATTGTATGTATGTGCCAAATATACGTATTTTCTTTCTTTCTTTCTTTCTTTCTTAAGTATTAAGATTTAAGGAGTTTTTTAGTGTTCTGTCCTATTTTTATTAACTGTAAAATTTGTGTACAATAAAAAATGTAATAAGTGTATAAATTCCCTAAATTCCTCATGGATCCCATAATCAGAAAGAGTTTTTGATAGAAACAGGACTAATTGGAAAGTATCCTTTCAGTTATAAAAACAATTTCCCGAATAGATTCAACAAATAACCGAAGTTTTTTTGAGGTGATTATGTAGTAATGTTACCGTGTTATGAAAGAAAAGGGAGTTAGTGATAGTTTGACGGGTGACAGGATAGAATGGAAGAAGAAAACGTATTGCGCCGACCCCAAGTAATATAAGGGATAAGGGCAGGAAGAAGAAGTTACCGTGAAAACCAAGCGAATTTTGTTTATACACAGAATGGTAGCCAATTCTTAGAGGGCCGTATTTCAGAACGTCGCTCAAAACTCAAGCATTACTTAAAACTTGTTTCAACCAATCAAATGGCTTGAATCTAGTTTTTAGGAATGCTTGAGTTTTGAGTGACGTTCTGTAATACGGGCATCAGTACCTACAACACTACTTTTCCCAGTCCCAGGTCTTATTTGTAACTGCAGCAACATAATTTTGTACGATTTTACAAACATGCCATGTCATGATAAATAGCGCATAGGTTAGTTACCCTTCTTATCGAACTCAAATAAATTTTTACCGTACAGTAAAAAGGGGTGAATAGAGACTTAGGGGTGAATAGAAACAAAACTTTAAAGGCTATTTTCTCGATATTTGAATATTTTTTGCTACTACAACTATGTCAATTTTTTAATGAATTGTTATTCTAAAAAATCGATGCTTTGTTAGAGGCCGATATTATAGTATCAAAGTGAAAAACCAAACCAAAGTTTTGTCTCTATTCACCCCTAAGTCTCTATTCACCCCGTTTTACGGTAAGAAACTATTCCAAAACCAGACGGACAATAAAGTGAGAGTTCCGTTTTTGCCGACTAAGTTTATGGAACCCTAAAAATACTAAAACATTGCCGCAATCTTCTATCATCATAACCATAACATTCACCATTAATCCATGAATAGCTACCACAGACAATGGTAGAACACGGAGTAACTCAACACCTCGCGGCCGGCGGATTTTAAAAACATTACCTTTCCTACGAGTGTTTTTATCAAAGTGGCAGACCGCCCCGAGATGATGGCTCCATCACTTAGTTAACATAGTCGGCCAGGTTCGTTGTGACAAGGAGCCCGGTCGAGAGATTAATTTACTTTTAATTGTATGTTTTGGTACTTTTATCCTTACTTGTCTATCGCTTATTTTAATAATGATATCTCAGTCTGGCTTGGAATCACATTTTATGTGTAATTTAGATAGAATCAGTAAAATAACAGAATTTTTATGTTTTTTATTTGATATAAACTAGTGCTTGATTAGTACTTGATAGTGGTAATGGCTCCGACTTACGAGTTGTAGGTCGCGGGTTAAAACCCAGCTAGGCGCAATACTTTGTGTAATTTATTTCATTACCACTGCTCTCAAAACGGTGAAGGAAAACATCGTGAAGAAACCTAGAACCAAAAATACGAAGACATGTGACATTCACCAACCCGCACTGGGCCCGCGTGGTGGATTACGGCCAATTCCCTTTCCTAGAGATGAGACCTGAGTCCCAGCAGTGGGAACATTAAAAAGGCCGATGATAATGAGTGCTTGACTGCGATCCCACCTGTCGGTAATCACAGTGATGCAGTGGATTTGACTATAAACTTAGATCAAAATATGTACCTACCTTAAATAAGTTGTATACATACAGGTGTGAATACCACGAAATTAACATTTTGCAAAAGAGAACGGAATAAAATAGGTTTCTACTAACTGATGATGATGATGAAGCTAAAAAATATCTAGATTCTAGACTATTCAAGGCCAAAATTATAATTGCGTAGAAAAACGATCGAACAAACACTAAAATCGGCTCCTTGTAACTTATTAGCAGTAGCATAACTGCCATTATCTATTAGTATGTACCTACTTATTGTATAAAAAACCTCCCTGAAAAGTTACAACCGTTGCAGCTCGTTACTAGTATCAACAGTAACCGATACATTCGCTGTTTGAGCTTGTTTGTGCTGTAACACGAGTGCAGTTAAAATAACAAGACAAAACACAGTATTGAAAACAGCAGCCCAATCTGTGGCGATATTGAGTTACAACTTAGTTACGCGGCTGCCTGTGATGGGCCACTGACAGCTCTGATATGTTCCAAGCTACTAGAATGTTGTGGTATGTTACTTTTTGACACATAATAAAATAACTTTGGATTTTTTTAAAGAATAAAGTAACCATGAAAGCGTTATCCAGTTTACGGCTACCAGCGCCATCTAGGAGCGAGTAGTAGAAGTTTAATGTGCTACTTTTAAATTTTTAACCTTAAACTAATCGGTAACGGTTTAATAAATTAGTTAAATTTTTGGGCACTATTTTAATAAAGTCCAGCCGGAGCCACGTTTACTTTCCTAAGGTAAGTATACCATGAGTAATTCACAACATAGTCCAAAAAAAATACTTGTTTTTGAGTAATAGAGCTATGTTTAGACAATGTATATATTTTCAAACCAGTGATATAATTATGTGTTTATAAATTAACTTTAGCAACAGTTCTCATACTACATACTTACTTACTATGTAACTTAAAACTTAATAAAAGTTATCCCATAAGTGAACTTGTGAATTTCTTTTCCTTCTATTCAATTTGCTTCCTAATGTCATACATAACATACTTTAAAATTGTTGGACCGAACATTTCTCCTCGGACACCTTTCAGCAAGGACACTTGATATTTCTATTATTATGAATTATAAGTTTAACTACAATCCTATTCCCACGCTTGAAAAGTGCGTTTTTATTCACAAATTCACTCATGTGGAATAATCCGAGTGACTTGTTGACATTTCGCTTTGTGTTCTTTGTTAGAATTAAAGTTTGCCAACTTATTCTTTGAATATTAAGCCGTTGCTGGGAAGGTAGGTACTTATTTGTACTATCAAAGTGAGGTGCAAGGTGCTAAATGTTTTATGTAATAATCTATCTATACATCTATACATTTAAATAAAATTGGAGTGTCTGTTTGTAATATTGAAATAACCGCTTTTTACTACATGCATATACGGTACATACACCAAAATAACATTTTTTTTAATTTTTGTCTGTCTGTCAGTCGGTCTGTTTGTTTCGGCTAATCTCTGAAATGGCTGGACCGATTTTGACAGGGTTTTTTTGGCAGGTAGCTGATGTAATAAGGAGTAACTTTCATTTTAGGAAAAATAAATTCAAAATCCTGTAGTCCACGCGAACGAAGTCGTGGTCACAGCTAGTACTTAATATAACAAAGAGGTAAAGTTTGTTTTTATGTTTGTAAGAAGTAATCTCTGGAAGTAGGTACTGGTCCGATTGGTAAAATTGTTTCACCGATATCGATAGAAAGCTGCTTTATTCATAAGTGACTTAGGCTATATTTTACGTACGTGGGCGACGCCGCGGGCTAAAGCTAGTTTAAAATATATTTCTTGCAAAAAAAATATGGTAGACAGGCAGAACCATAAAATAGCTGTAAAATATTTTAAAGAAATACGCTTGTGATAAAGAAGAAAGAATATGTGTGTCGCTACACATATTTTTAAGATCGTTATAATTTTTATTTTAATAATAGGTATTTTTTTCATCATTTTATCAAAACAAATACAAATAAATACCTACTCATTTATAAATATTTATAAAATTCTAACCTAACCCTTTGAAATATATAAAAATGACATCTGTCGGTGAGTAGCACATTTAATTACACACTTCATGTTTTGTTAGCTATTACTCATAGATGGCAGTGAAATCATAAAAGGCATGGAACGAAAAGAAAAGAAAAAAATATAATTAAATTTCTCTATAAACAGAAAATATTTTGAAAAGCACAATAGAGGCTGTATTGTTTTTTTGTGGGGTATATTATGTTTTTCAAAACATTTTCCGTACTTATCTAATAAACTCCTTCCTACTTAGGTACAACATTTCAATCGAGCAAAGGCAATGGCTATGATAATTACTGGGGCCAGGGTTATCCGAAAGGGCGCTCGAGGCCCGGTATGAAGGCATGAAGGAATGGGATGGGTTTTTTTGTCAGTAAGAGTCTGACATTATCTCCCACTCCGCCCAAGAGCGGGGGTTGTCGCTGCAAAATCGCTGTTCTGTTGATTTCTCGTCACTCGCAATCAGTCGCTTACTTATTATTTCTACAACCAAAAATAATTAAAATTATTTTTAAAATACAATAAAATAAAAACACTTTATTTCCGACCGTGGTCCATATTGTGTTAGTAATCAAACACTTAAAAACTATGTTATTAAAAGATACAAAAAAAACCGAGCTTAGGTAATTTTACGTACACCTGACATACCGGGTACATGTACGTGTACATGCACCCAGTGCGCCAAAGTGGTGCAACACGGCTTATCACTGGCTGTGTCACTGTTGACCCTCAGAATACTGTTGCCGCTCCCACACACCCTGCGCATTATAGAAGCTGTGCGCTTTCTTATGATGGCTTTAAAACCATCAATATGTGCGTCGGCAAACATTTCTGATGCACTGCAGTAACGTGGGAGCCCCAACAACATCCTGAAGGCGTTGTTATAATGAACTTTGAGGACGTTGTATGCGCGCAGCGCACCGAAACTCAGAAATACAGACTCTAAAAGAGAATGCTCATTGCTGCTGGAAGTTATATCACTATCACTAACCACATATTTTATATCTAGCTCTGGAAAATCAAAAAGAAGCTGAAAAAGTACCTATTCTTCGTCTTTTTAAAAATAATGCTCCAAACTAGGAATTACCTACCTACTCCTGTATCGTGGATGCGTTCGCGAACTTGTAAACTGACTGACATACACGAGACACTCCGACAAGGGGTGCTATTCTCTAAGAAAACAGCCTTGAGCTCAGCGCTGGCACAGCGACGAGTCGTGAGCGTAGTACATTGAATTAACAATCCAATGTAAAGGAGAATTAGGTTAGTAGTTAGCACCCCTGAACAACTGGATATCTGTAGGCCATACACATATTAGTTCCTTGCTGGAAGGAATCAAACCCCTGATATCTAATGCTTGGCCAACGATAGAACACTGGAAGCCATCTTTATATCGTAAACATGTTATCATCATCATTTTAGCCGAAAAACATCCGCTGTTTGACACAGGCCTCAAACTTGTAGGTAACGTGTTACCAAAATTGTTTTGGGTGTATTTTAGCGCTGTTTTCGTTGCGATGTAAATGGAACTTACTCGTAGTTATAAGCGATCTAAATGCAACTTATTCGTGTTTTAGAGAAAATATTGAAAATCGGTGCGACAATCAAAATGTTTCGAAGCCTCGTTTTAGTTTACATTTATAGGATAAGTCTTTAATTATGTCGCGGGTAAACCAGGCTGGATAACAGTTTCTGCTGATCAGATTTTTAAGCATACCTATCTACACTGGTCAAATATTAGACTACTTCATAACAAAGGAGGAGGCCGAACGCATCAGGCAACGGCGTTATCGCCGCCGCCGCCGCAACCGGGATTCTTATCCCGATTTCCGGCCACCGTAGGCGCGGGCTTGCGGATAATGAGCAATGGGTAGCACACTATCCGGCCGTCCGGTAACTGTCCGGACCAAGCCCAAGTCGTCGACGGCGCGCACTGTTCCCGCGCGCCTCAAGGAGTTGTCAGCAACAGCAGGGACCCAGCCGGGTCGAAGCCTACTGGGGCCAGGGTTATCCGAAAGGGCGCTAGAGCCCTGGTATGAAGGTTAGAAGGAACGGGGTGGGTATTTTAGTCAGTAAGAGTCTGACACTATCTCCCGCTCCGCCCAAGAGCGGGGGATGTCAATGCATGATTTTTTCCCACCATAAAAAAAGGACTGCTTCATAAAAACAATTTATATCGGCGGTTATATCAGTCACCAGACCCGCAATTGTAGTTAGCAACTAATAAAATACCAAGAAGCTTATAATCACACTTGTAGAGGTTCTAATCTGTAGACCGTTCATTATAACTGGGAAGCTGCGCCAATATTTATATCTATATCAAATGGAGCACGAGAGAGATCTTGGGATACCATACCTACCCACTGACGCAATAAGACAAAGACAGCGCTCTCGGACTAAAATAACACAAAAAAAAAATGAAAAAGAATAATAGTAATAGTTGTTGACATTTTCAGAACCACTATTTAAATTTAAGTCACCTAATATTAATACCAAACCTGTAACAGCATTAATAATATTCTCAACTTTAGATGCGAGTCATACAAATATCACCAGTAGGCTTGATATAAATGACGCACCCCAGCCCGCCGTATTATGACCTTTAAAAACCATCATGTTTTCGGTGTGAAAAAGAGACGGAGCTATACAGGACGAATAGCACTATCCTTTTCTCACACAGAAAACATGATGGTTTTAAGATGTCATAATACGGCCGCAGAGCGATAAAAGTCTTTACCGTATTCAATTTCAAAATCTCACCATTTGTTGATATGGTGGACACCAATTCCAGTCAAAAGTTGTCTTTAGCTTTTTGGTACACTTTGTAATGCTTTAAAGACCACTAAACCAACCAAAAAGCGTCGATCACACCGATTAACACAGTAAGCAATTTCAATGTTCACCTGAATCGTTTTTAAACGATGCAGGTGAGGATGCAGAAAATTTTCGATAGTGGAACGACAGCATGTTCATTTTGGTAGTGTTGGATTTATTGACAGCTGATTAAAAAAAAAAAATAGATGCTTGCGAGTGTGTGGTGAGTGAGTGGCGTGGAGCACAATAACCAGATCTATACAGTCTTGCACGAGTTGTTGAAGCTCTCAAAATAGATAAGTAATGCCTTTATCACAGCTGCGGCCTAATACCTAACTAAACTATTAAATATTCTACCAAGCAATCTTCTGTGGATATTACCAAATCTTACATTCTTTTACAGATCTTGATAAAGGTGGATTGTCTTTAACACAATTAAGTTCATAATATACTTACTCGGAAACCCGCTCTTATCGCAACCGCCTTTAGGCACGCAATTGACTGTTTTCCGCACTAATGCGGAAAAGCCCGTGAGCGCGCCCCCGCCACAATTGATTGTAATTCTCGTATAAGGCTGAGCGCTAAGCGAAACCCACGAGTCGCGCGTCAATCCCCTTTTATTTATTTCTTCAAAGTGTATTGAAAATCGTCGTTTGATATAAGTTGGAACTTTGTCACTGCAGATTGCTTTGTGCTGCATTTATTTTGCCCAGCCCTCGGCTCTACGAGTATAACAGCCTCGCTTGTGGCTCGAGAGAATTCTTAAAAAAAATATCTTTTTTTTGGATAAATACATTGGCACTCGGCCTTGACCGGTTATTATTATTCCGCAACAACTTCCTTGAAACCTGAATCTGATATAAAATATCTTTATTTGCATATTTATTATCACGACTACTTTTATAGTTGTGCCGAAAACAATTCGAGTCAGTTGATCACGCGAGATCCTTGCAGAATGGACTTCACTGACAAAGTAGTGCTAGTGACTGGCGCGAGTGCTGGCATAGGCGAGTCCACCGCACTCCTGTTCGCTAAGCTGGGCGCGAAGCTGTCGCTGGTGGGCAGGAACGAAGCCAACTTGCGAGCAGTGGCGGACAAGTGCGAGCAGCAGAAGGGCGTCAAGCCGCTGGCGATCGTCGCGGACCTGGGCACCGACGAGGGCGTCGAGAAGACGGCCAAGGACACGCTCGACCATTTCAAAAGGTAACATAGGATAACAAAAAAAACCGCATCAAAATCGGTCCTTACGCTTAGGAGCTACGATGCCCCGGACAGACACACAGACATTCTTCAACAACACATTCTTATCCGGCGAGGATTAAAAAAAATGAGGTTGATCATATGCATAAACACAAGAAGCAAGGAACTTGTAAAAAGACTGGAAAACGTCATTTGAAAGTATAAAGGAACATATTAATATTTAAACAGATGTGTAAATTGCGTTTTATGTTAAGGCTTATAGTCCCTTGAACCGTCTGGCCAAAATTATGTGGACGCACTTCTCGCACCCGCCTAAGCGGCAGTACGCAAATCTGTACATTTATTTCCGGCTAACAGCGCCCGGAAAACGCGCGGCTGACCTTCAAATCATTAAAAAAATCAATCAACCAAGATTTACATATGTAATGTTCACTTTGAAGAATATTTAACCACCAATTCTTATGTGTAAAATGTTTCTAAAGATCCAAGCCGTTTCGAAGGAGTAGGGAAAAGATGCAAAAAGTTGCGAAATTGCTAAATATTTTTTTTAGACAAAAGTTAAATAATCAGATGTTGATAATGTTGTTCATGAATCTATAATAAACATATTTTTTTTTCAAACCTATTAACCTGGAGTTACCGAGGAGTAGGCTTCAGAAAGTCACTGTTTTATGGCACTTTTCGGGCGCTTGGGCCTTAATCGACGTAGTGCCAACCGGTTTTTATCGATTCAAAAATGTTGTTTTACGTACAACGTGAAATAGTAAGTAAGGCACGTACACGTGCACGTACAGGCCCCTCGCCCACGACTTATTGTAGCGATGCAGTCGCGCGTCCGCATCGATACAGTCGCTAGCTGTCTACCCTCACCCACATCAACATTCTCAGTCGCGATGCAAACGCGATTCAGTAACAAAAATGTGTTTTAATAATAAATGGTGCTAGTGCGCCTCACCATCAACGATTGCATCACTGCTTACCATCAGGCGGGATCGCAGTCAAGTACTAGTTTATAACAGATAAAAAATAAAAATAAAATGTCTTTTAATTATCTCACAGATGGTGTAAAAAGTAGAGTATTCAACAAGGGGAAAAGCTGTCTTTGTTTTGGGCAGCTTAAATTCCTCATTTCACTCAGGTTTCTTTTTAACTCTTTTCACACGTTAATTATAAGGATTAAAATAGCAACCTCGTTTCGTTCGTAATTCAACATGCCGCCCGCGACCTAAAGACACTGCTGTATTCACATAATGTACTATTTCACTCGGCACCCTTTTAACTTTAACTACATATAACAGGTCATTTCGATTTTAGATGCAATTCACCCAGTGATGGTTGAATGACATTATAAAAGAACATTATCGAGCAGGTGGTGTAAAAAGATTTTTTACATATGTAGAATGTTTCCAATGTCACTGAAGTCGTCCGTCACAGTATCGCGTTTGTAGCGCGTTGGTATCGCTTCTGTAGCGCGTTGCATATGCGACTAACGCGGAGTCGCCGTGGGCGAGGGGCCTAAAATACATGAAGCAAAGGATAACCTAAATCGTAATATTTCCGCGTATGTTTGAAGTTAAATGAGCGAGAGGGCGTGTCAGACCTTTACTGACTAATTACTACTTGTGTTTCTGCGACCGTGTGCCTTCGGTGGCCGCCGTAGGAACCGTCCTGAGACTCCCGACGTCCGGGGCGTCTATGCGGCGGCGCTGGGGCGTCGAGTAGGTCTTCTTTCTCACGGTTTCGGCCAAATCCTTCGCTCACATTACTGCTTCGCTGCATGAGGTTACCGCTTCCATTCCCTCTCACTTGAGACCATGTCTTTAACTAGTGCCGGACGCGAGAGTTCACCGCCACCGATCACCTTCAAGAGGACACGGTGGTGCTTCACCCAAGCTGGACAGGTTTCCACCGTGTCCTCCGAGCGTTCTGCACAATGATGACTCCTATACATTGGTTCCCACCGAATCTGAAATTGATACTTCCTGAATCACCCGTTTCTGAAACTACGACAAGCGGCAAGAGAGGATGCCATAGCGCACGCACAAGAGGGAACCAACTGCCGCGATGGTGGCGGTTCTACATATTCCACCTTGAGATACTGAACTGTCAGAGCATATGACTGACAGGCTATGGAGTCCTCAGTACCCAAAGCTGTATCCTTCCAGGCTCGACGTGCTGGTGAACAATGCCGCCGTGGGCGCGCGCACTACGATCCAGTTGGCCACCATGGAGAGCTTCGACCGCGTGTTCAACGTGAACATCCGCGGCGTGTACAACCTGACGCGGCTGCTGGTGCCGGCGCTCATTGAGTCCAAGGGCAACATCGTCAACGTGTCCAGCATCATGGCGTCCATGGTCACTACTGGGAACCTGCCCTACAGTCTTTCCAAGGTTGGTTTCAGGGACCTTATTTCCTTTTCATCTTTGATTTCTTTGCCGAGTAATTTAAGATTCTAGTTCATTTATTGCTCTAAGCTGTCATCTCTGTGTTCACTTCCATCTTCTTCTTCATGTGGCTAACTCTTTATATTTACATTCCATGCAATTTTTCTGTACTCAGTGTTTTGTTTAACTAGACGGAGACAAAATAATTTAACAATACCATTTTGTTTTTAGGCTGCTCTCGACCACTTCAGTCGTCTGATCGCATACGAGCTGGCTCCCAAGGGTGTTCGCGTCAATGTGGTCAGCCCTGGCATTACTGTGAGTATTTATTTTTACTTACTATATCTAAGTCCGTTACTACATCTAAGTCGGTTATTTTATCTAATCACTGCATTCAACCAATCCAGGTAAGCACCTTCGTCCAACGCCTGACGGGCTACTCGGACGAGGAGTACCGCGCGTGGCTGAAGACGGCCGAGGCCACCATTCCCTGGGGCAGCGCCACCAACGGCGAGGACTGCGCTAACCTGATCGCACACCTGGCCAGCGACGAGCTCAGCAGGGTCGTCACTGGCGCCATCATACCCGTCGATGGAGCGCTGCAGTTTGCTGGCTCGGGGAACAGTGAGATTTTGAAGGACCAAATTAAGTGAAGTTTTGTTCATTTTTTGTTATTTTAATAAAGTGCCATTGTTGTTATTAAGTGTTAAAAAGTTATCTGTCTAGAAATAATAGCCATACAAGGAACTTTGTCTCATCTGTGAAGAGCACACGTTATTATTGTCATTTTATTGCGCACCACATGTTCTAGGTCACATGTGTGGCCGTTTATATAAATATATACCTAGTAGAATGTGACACATCATGAATATTCAGCATCCAGCTCGCCAGACACATACGCCGGTTCTGTCGGTACAATTACTAGTTTGATGACATTTATCAAAAAACGTGTGTTTAAAGTTTCCCTGAGACAACTAATTATAATAAGATTTGGTTACGCCGTGTTCCGTATTGTTTTCGCAAATCTGAAATTTAAGACGAACCAGTCTACAAAAACAAGTAGGATCTACTAAACTTTATCATCATCATTTCGACCGAAAGACGTCCACTGTTGACATAGGCCTGCCCCTAGTTGTCACCACAATGAGCGGTCCTGTGCGTCTCGCATTACACAACCTCTCACCAGGTCATCGGTCCACCTTCTGGAAGGTCTTCCATCGCTGCGTCATCCGGGCGTGTTGCTATAAAACTTAAATGGCTTGAATTGATGAAAGTTGATGATCTTTATTTTCAAAAGTCAAAAGTCAAAAATATTTTTATTTCACATAGGCCTACATGGGCACTTATAAAACGTCAGAAGTTAGTGCACGGTTCCAAATTGGATATTGATCCATTATACATTTATAATGAATTCCAAGAGCTCCAAACTGTTAATTTATTTATACATAGATATATAACGTAATGTAATACAACAAGGCATTCTTTAGTTATCCAGGAACATTGCATATTTATATAGTTTAAATTAGGTCAGTCAAAATTTTAACAGCCCTCACTTCATCTGCTTGGCGATTAGATTTCCCGTGCTGCCGAACCTCATCCCCCCATCCACCTCGACGACCGTCCCCGTGACCAGGCGGCTGTTGTCGCTGGCGAGGTGGACGATCATGTTGGCGATGTCGTCCCCCTCACAGACCTGACCCATGGGAATAGCAGTGGCAGCAGTAGCGAGCCACGCCTGGTACTCTTCCTCCGTGTAGCCTGTCATGCGCTTGACTATCGTCGATACCTAGAAAGTTAAAAATAGGCTAATTGATATAAAGACGAAGCATATCGAAGCGTCAATTAAAACATCAAAATCTTAGTTTGCTTCACTTCGCTTCCACTAGTTTTAGGTTTACTGTGCCATGATCATATCAGGTACATTGATACCAGGTACATTGGTACATCGTTCTATCAAGCATGAAAAGAAACTAATGTATATATAAAAAGCAATGCCACTTTTCGTTATAATTTTTTAACTCAAGAACGGGCTCACCTATCCAAACCAAATGTTTAGATTTTGTTCGGACTATTTAGTAGATGGTTTATGTGAAGTTTGGTAGTGTAGAGTAGAGTAGAGTGTAGTAGTGTAGTGTAGAGTAGTGTAGAGTAGTGTAGAGTAGTGTAGAGTAGTGTAGAGTAGTGTAGAGTAGTGTAGAGTAGTGTAGAGTAGTGTAGAGTAGTGTACAGTAGTGTAGAGTAGTGTAGAGTAGTGTAGAGTAGGGTAGAGTAGTGTAGAGTAGGGTGGAGTAGGATAGGGTAGGGTAGAGTAGGGTAGAGTAGCGAATATTAGGGTGGAGTAGGGAAGAGCGGGAGCGAAGCCGCGCGGGCAAAAGCTAGTTAATACGAGTAATATATCATGATGGTATGGTACGGCGCAGTGGGCATACTCTTTACAACCACTCTGATCATTTTCCAAAAAGGTATCCACGGCTAAATAAAACTTACGGTAACACCAGGACTGACAGCATTAACCCTGACTCCCTTCGGAGCCAGCTCGAGAGCAACCAGGCGCGTGAAGTGGTCCAGCGCCGCCTGTAACAAGGGCATTAATTTTTGTGTTATTGTGTACGTCATAAGTAGGTGAATATTTGCTTTGCGATTGCCATTTTTAAACAAAACAAATTTAATTAATGTGTTTACCTACATACCTATGTATGTACGTTTGTACTTATAGTATGTACTTATGCTATACCTGAAGATAATGAAAAATTTTGCACCTATGCAAGCAAAAAGTAGGTTGTGGCAAACTTTACTAGCATAATTATATGAAGTCAATTTGTTAACTATTCCTGTAGGTATGGTCGCGGGTTTGAACCCAGCCTGGTGCATTGCTTCGTGTAATTTATTTCATCACCACTGCTCTCAAAACGGTGAATGAAAACATCGTGAGAAGACATGTGACATTCACCAACCCGCACTGGGCCCGCGTGGTGGATTACGGCCCATTCCCTCTCCTAGAGAGGAGGCCTGAGTCCCAGCAGTGGGAACATTAAAAGGCTGATGATGATGATGATGAGGTATATATGTTAAAAGTTCTCTGGTATTAATTTAGTACTAAAACAGCTTACAAGCTATTGAATATTTATTCACCTTAGCCATGCCATAAGGCAAGCTGCCCACAGCGACGACTGTGGCTGATATACTGGACACATTAACGATGTTCCCCTTGGACTCGACCAGGGCCGGCACCAGCAGCCTGGTGAGGTTGTACACGCCCCTCACGTTGATCCTGAACACCTCGTCGAAGGTCTCCATGTCAGTCCGCTGGATGCATGTTCTGGCGCCTACACCAACGTTGTTTACCAGCACATCCAGTCTAAAATATGGAAAAAAATATAGTTTAATAACGACTGTAAAAAAATAATGCATGAAGCTGTTCAAGGTTATAAAATTAACAACTGATAACATGTAGCCAAATAATAGAAGACGGTATCAGTTGTGATCCAATGCGTAAACATAGAATAATCTCAGCTTGTTCATATTTTTTTTTAGGAAACATTGTGATAAAAAATATACATAACATTACAGACATCGAACATAGTTTATCTTCAACAGTATTTAGATAGAAAGAAAGAAAAAACACACATACAAGATAGCTTATTATTCATCATAATTTAATATAAGCGTCATTAAGTTCAGCGAAACCTTTTGAAATGGTCAAGCGTCTGCTTGGCCGTCTTCTCGACGCCCTCGTCGGTGCCCAGGTCCGCGACGATCGCCAGCGGCTTGACGCCCTTCTGCTGCTCGCACTTGTCCGCCACTGCTCGCAAGTTGGCTTCGTTCCTGCCCACCAGCGACAGCTTCGCGCCCAGCTTAGCGAACAGGAGTGCGGTGGACTCGCCTATGCCAGCACTCGCGCCAGTCACTAGCACCACTTTGTCAGTAAAATCTACGTTCATATTTATATTTTTAGCGTGCGTTTAATAGGAGCGCTCGTTGGCTACTGAACACTTGTGAACAATGCGTCGTATCGCGTGTTGTGTTGTAACTGTACTTACTCTAGTTGCTATGTATTTTAAGCTATTGCATAGCTTCTATCGCGGGCCTTGAGTGTGGAGACCGAATCCAGAAATTCCGTAACGAAAATAACCTAACACCCCCCACTCATTTGTTTTTTGAGCATGGTGACCGATAAGAAAACAAATGAGTGAACAATCAATCAAAATTCAATTCAATGTGTGAAAGTGTAACTTCAATTAATATCAAAGAAAAAAAAGACAAAGAAAAAAATACTACATAAATAAGATAAATAAATAATTATAATTGCATAAGTTGATAAAAATGCTATGCAATAGCTTCACCGCGGCAGTCCCCGAGTGCCACACGTCTTTTTTATTAAAACAACATCAAGATCATCGACTCGCGAACCCGGTAAACGCAGGAAGCAAGGTCAAGGCGCCGCCGGCCGGCTCCGGTTCTAACATAAATTACAAATATTTGTTTAGTTTACTGTAATAAATACATTATAACTGTGACAACGGAACGTTACTATCTTGAAATGATCTAACAAAAAAAAAATGGGACGATAAGTTGGTAATAAGTACCTACGGTACAATTGTTGAGTCATCCTCTAAAAATAAGAAGTTAGATAGGTAACTTAAGTAGGTTAGGTGCCGTACATATTTTAGCTACCCTATGCGGATGCCGTGCCTTAGCGATACATTTTAGCAAAATTGCATGTAGGTATGTTACCTACATGCAATTTTTCTCTGTGCATGACACGCAACGACACAGTTGTCGGCAACAAAACGGTATAGTCACAGTAACAATAGCCTAATAAATTTTTCAACACCTAATAGCTCGAACTGCGGTAAATCTTAAGATTTTCCAGTAAAACCTAAGATTTTACATGAATTGGTAAATGAAAGTATAATTTATTATAATGGGAAGATTTTTTTGGGCTTCTACCATTCCAATTCAGTACATGCTAGGTTTTACCAAAGTGATCTGGTAAAGGTGTAAGTGTTGGTTTTAGGAAGAAAACAATGATTACCTACATAATTCTTCATCATTTACTTCTAAAGCTTAGGTATAATCTAGATTATTTTCTTACAAAGTTGTACCATTAAAATTAGGAACAAGTATTTTTTTTATATTTGTAATATTTCCTAAGCAGTAAAAAATAACACAAGTAAAATTATCTTCTCACAAACAACGCTTGCGTTAGCTAATCTACCTGAATCTGTATTTTTCTTATTATTTGGTATTAAACAAACAAATACAAACATAACGCTTATATTGGCTAGTCTAATTGAATCATTATTCTTCTTATTATTTGGTTTTTAATAAACAAAGTAAAAAAGACGTAAAAGACGTAATTGTAGGTAGTAAAAACAAACAGTAGTTACCTACAAACAATTAATAATTAGTAAATATTAGATTTTACTGGAAATTTTCTTCTAGCTTTTACAGTAACATAATATATATTAATATTTTTTTTCAATACACTTACTTGCTCAGAAAGTGACTCTTATTACACTGCACTTAGGTCATTGTTACCAAACTGTGATATTTTGATTACCATTACCAGACATTTTTTTTTTTATAATATATTTCCACACTATCACACAACGCCGTCTAGTCCCAAGCTAATCAGAGTTCGTGTTATGGGTACTAGACAACTGATAAACATACTTATATATTTCTAAATACACGCATTTATAGATAAATTACACCCAGACACAGAACAAATGATCGTGCTCATCACACAAACATTTGTCCTGGGTGGGAATCGAACCTACGACCTCCGGCATAGCAGTCAGGGTCACTTACCACTAAACCAACAGGCCTGTCTATTACTATTATTACAGTCATTAAATATATACCACCAATAGACAGGACACAGCGAACAAAAGCCCAAATCCGATACTTGTTACTTGTGTAGTAACAAGTCGCTCAGTCTAGGATGACACCCCTACAAGTTTTTTTTTTTTTTATATGGGAAAAATCATTTTATGACAACCCCCGCTCTTGGGTGGAGCGGGAGATAGTGTCAGACTCTTACTGACTAAAAAACCCATCCCGTTCCTTCAAGCCTTCATACCGGGGCTCGAGCGCCCTTTCGGATAACCCTTTACTCAGTTACCGGACGGCCGGACAGCGAGCTACCCATTGCTCACTGTCCGCAAGCCCGCGCCTACGGTGGCTGGAAATCGGGATCGGAATCCCGGCGGCGGCGGCGAGAGCGCCGTTGCCTGATGCGGTCGGCCTCCTCCTTAGCGAGCATTACTGCTTCGCAGAAGTCGGCGACCGCCTGCTCCTCGCTCCGAAACATGGCCTCGTCAACTACACGTCAAGTCGTATTTGTAGCCGCTTTAGGCACTAAAAGAAAATCATTTTCTGAGAAAATATGCTGAGTTACGCATTATGCTATTGCAAATCTGGTTATGGTAAAATTATTGGACCTAATTTCGGTTTATTTTCGTAAATATTCTTAGTATTTACGCAGTAATTAATTAAAATTCAATTATTCCCATGAATAGCTCTACAACATTTGCTGAATTTATGATAGCGCCATCTATTGCTGAAAAGTTTAACCTTACCTAGCACACACCAGTTGCGTAGCGTGGGTTTTCGCCGCTTGGGGTCGACCAGAAATACGCCGCCTTTGTTGTTTATAATGTTTAAGAACACCAGTACTAAGGACGACTACAGGTAGGGTTGCCAACTATACTGTTAAAAACAGTATTATACTGTTTTTCACTAAATTATACTTTTACTGTTGAACAAAAATAAAGTATAGATACGAAATACCTACTGTTTTCAGCATCAAAATGCTTAACACTATACTCGTAAGTGTTAGACTTAGACCCTCGAACATTTTTTTTTTTATCAAATCACAATAACAGAGTTTTAGAATGAATTGAATGAGCTCCTCATTTATTTTAATGTTAGTTATAATTGTGGTGAGGCGTATGAAGTTTTTAAAAAGACTGTAAATGCAAGTAGCTTTAAAAATATGTATTTAAAACACTAAACAAATAAAATACTGTTCATTTTTCTAAAATACTGTTTTCTTCTTAGATAAAAAAGTACTTTATTTTTTGTAAAAAAAAGTTGGCAACCCTAACTACAGGTATCCCGTCGGGGCCACTAGCTTTATTCTAACATTTCTAACGTACGTCTTTCTGATGAATACGAATATCCGACATACTTATCACATACCCATTAGAAGAAACAGGGGGCGGTGCGTCACCGGAATTCAGACGCGAAGATTCCGCAATAAGGTATTCAATTAAGTTTGCATACTCCTCAGCGGTGTGAGCCAGGGACCTGTCGGGTTTCAGCAGTGGTTCGATGCACTCGAGTTTGCCAGGGACCAAAACGCTTTACTACCAACGGGGTTGGTTCCCTATTCGGCCAATGTGGTCGCCTTAAGAGTCACGTCACTTACCTTGCGCATACGAGCGTTGGCCCATGGTCGCGTGAACACACTCAGTGCCAAGTCATGGTTGATCTTGGTCCGACATTGTTACGTCAGAAAATAAACTTTGCTTAATAAAAAGCAATAGCTGCAGCATGCTGGGTAGACTTAACATCGACATCAAAATTTGCTTGACACGTACGTAACATTGCGCTCACAATTTCGAATATCTAAGTTTTATGTTTTCAAAATAAATAAATTGGCGCTTTCTTTGGCCGCCGCCTTTCATATGCCACCATGGCCCCAGCCACGGCCCCTACCGCCTTCCCGTCCCCAAGCTACGCCATACGCACACACTGAAGCTTCTACCTCGAGCTCTTAACGTGATCTATTTTACGACCTAAACCGAACTAGTAGATCCTTTTTCGTTCGTACTACTGACATTTTAACATATCATGGTAAAGCCCCTGGCCACCGCCGAGCAATAGTTTTTATACAAATTTTGACAAATTTAATTCGCGTGATTGCTATTCAAAGCTAGATGGCGTCACTGAGCGATAGGATGGCAGTTTTTCTGAGACATTTCTCCTGATAGCCGCTCTATTGTATATCTTTAAATCTTTTTGACCATTACGCACTAGTGCTATAATGTTGTTCAAACCTAATTGTTCAACCTCTCCCCCGCCACAATTATATTACATGTATCGTATCAGGATGGGCGCAGTTTGTCCCCCACGAGTCACCGGTCAACCCCCGTTTATTCATTTCCGTGAGTGTATTGAAAGGTAAATAAAAAAAACTGGCCTGTTGGTCTAGTGGTTAGTGACCCTGACTGCTATGCCAGAGGTCGTGGGTTCGATTCCCACCCAGGACAAATGTTTGTGTGATGAGCATAATCATTTGTTCTGTGTCTGGGTGTAATTTATATACAATATGTATGTATTTAGAAATATATAAGTATGTTTATCAGTTGTCTAGTACCTACCCATAACACATAAATGACATTCTTGATGAGCATGTAATGCCATATTTAGGGTTTGGACGGTTACGTCTAAGTACGTCGGACAGACAATCCAGTTGGATAGATCTAATTTTAAGAAACAGGTCAACAGTCGAATCCGACTCGAATAGGTAGCGACAGGGAAGCTGCGCAGTATCTTCTCGTCCAATATACCACAGTGTCTCACGACGAAAGTCTATGACCATTGACCAGTGCGTGTTGCCAGTGATGACATATTATGGTGTCGAAACGTGGTTGCTCACAATGGGCCTCAACAGAAGGCTTAAAGTCACCCAAAGGGCAATGGAAAGGGCTACACCCGGCCTTCATTTCTGATGCGTGATCGAATCAGAAATGAAGGTCCGCACGAGAACCGGGGTTGTCGACATAGTATGAAAAATCGCCAAACTTAAGTGGCAATGGGCAGGGCACATTGATCGCAGAACAGATGGACGTTGGGCCGACAGGTTCTGGAGTGGCGATCGCGTACCGGAAGAAGCTGCGACCTTGTAGGCCAAAAACACTAATAAAAGCTAGTTTTTAGATAATTTGTGCTAACACAAGAAAAGAAGTTTTTAGTACCTATTTCAGGAAGACTAACCAGTCTTCCTGAAATAGGTACTAAAAACTTCCCTGAAAGTTTAAAGTGAGCCTTTGTTTGGAATCTCACTATGAATTTCCTCTTCTGGGCTGCACTGGACCACTTCAGCCGGATTATCATTCTCTCGGTCTACGGTTAGGATACTTAATCCTATAAGCCATGTCTTCGTATGAAGTAGAATGAATGGAATAGAATGTAATTTCATGGAAAAATCATAAAGAGTGGCCTAATTTTTTTGTCCACCAGATTAGGGATATTACGCTTTTTTTAGCAGTGGCTAATTAGCTGGCTTCTGCCAGCGGCTTCACCCGCGTGAAAGTAGATTTCTCCATATAAACCTTGGGCTCCCGTCATCCCCTTAGCGGGTGAAGTTTGGAAAATTCTCTCTTAGTGTCCACCTGCGTCATAAAAAGAAATCTTGTGCCAAACAGTCCTAGTGCCAGTAGTTGCGACAGTGCGTTGATCTATCAGTCTGTCAGTTTCTCCTTTTATATATAGATGAACTGTTTTACCGGTGTAGGCTAGGTACTAAGGAAGGTAATAAAACCAAATATTACATGAACACAATCATTTATTTTAGGGATGATCACATCAGGTACATCACAGCCCAGCCAATCGTTCTGAATTTATACATATATTTTTTCAAATAACTAAACTCTTCAAGGATTCACTTGATCTGTTGAGTGATGAGGTTGCTGGTGCTGGTGAACCGGATGCCTCCGTCCACGACGACGGTGGTGCCGGTGACCAGGCGGCTGTGCTCGCTGGCGATGTGCACGATCATCTTGGCGATGTCGTCTCCCGTGCACACCTCGCCCATGGGGATGTTGCTGCTGGCAGTCGCGAGCCACGCCTGGTACTCAGCCTCGGAGTATCCTGTCATGCGTTTCACGAAGTCTGACACCTTGAGATTACAGATAGTCTTAGTTGAAAGCAGCAATGGCTCGTACAAAAAAAAACACATACCGGCCTCGTGACCAAGAGCCGGTTCGAGGGTGGTCTTTTAAGAAAAAGACCACCCCCGAACCCCCTGTATACAAAGCCTGTTGGGGCAACTCCCTGAGTAGACTGTGAAGGGTCTGCCCTGAGCTCAACGAGGCTCAGGGCAGACCCTCGCACGGCAGCACGTGCATCACCGTGCCGCCGTCTGTGGCGAACAGAGCCCGTGACCTCGGAGGAAAGGAATACCGTATAACCTACCCTTTAGATGACAAAATAATTTTCCAGATAGAGTTAGTGGTTCAGGAGACTACGCTCAACGTAATATAATATATCTTAATACATTCTCACGATGACTGCAATACTTACGGTGATTCCAGGGCTAACAGTGTTGACCCTGACGCCCTTTGGAGCCAGCTCGAGCGCAACCAGCCGGCTGAAGTGGTCCAGTGCAGCCTAGAAGAGGAAATTCATAGTGAGATTCCAAAAAAAGGCTGACTTTAAACTTTCAGGGAAGTTTTAGTATTTCAGGAAGACTAACCAACTTCTTTTCTTGTGTTAGCACAAATTATCTAAAAACTAGCTTTTAACAGTGTTTTGGCCACCTGTCTTTTCTGTCCACCTTGTAGGAGGCCTTACAACGCTGCGTCTTCCGGTACGCGATCGTCACTCCAGCACCTTTCGGCCCCAACGTCCATCTGTTCTGCGAACAATGTGCCCTGCCCATTGCCACTTAAGTTTGGCGATTCTTCGTACTATATCGGCAACCCCGGTTCTCGTGCGGATACCTTCATTTCTGATTCGATCACGCAAGGAAACTCCGGGCGTAGCCCTTTCCATTGCCCTTTGGATGACTTTAAGCCATTGCGAGCAACCATGTTTCAACACCATAATATGTCATCACTGGCAACACACACTGGTCATAAACTTTCGTCTTGAGACACTGGTATATTGGACGAGAAGATACCGCGCAGCTTCCCGATCGCTGCCCAGCTGAGTCGGATTCGACAGTTGAACTCTTTCTCAAAATTTAAAGATCTACCCAACTGGATTGTCTGTCCGACGTAGACGTAATCGTCCACAATTTCGACTAATTCATACCAAATAATATCTGCTCAATTTTAAAGGCCTAATAAATTAACAAACATCCACATATACAGAATTTCACAAATGAAAGGAAAAAACCAGTCTGTGGTAGTTGTTTACCTTGGCCATACCATAGGGCAGGCTGCCCACAGCGACCATCGTCGCTGCCACGCTGGACACGTTGACGATGTTCCCCTTGGTCTGGATCAGGGCCGGCACCAGCAGCCTGGTGAGGTTGTACACGCCCCTCATGTCGATCCTGAACACCTCGTCGAAGGTCGCCATGTCCGTCTGCTGGATGCATGTCCGGGCACCGATGGCGGCGTTGTTCACTAGCACGTCAAGCCTGAGGCGGAGAGAAATTTAAACCATTATTTTTTTAATAATAATTAATCCTTAAAACATTGATGAAGGAATAATGAATCATACAATAAATAACCCAATTAAACATCTTATAAGAATCTGTCTGTTATTTAACTTATAATATCAACTATTTTCAACGACTTATCCATTGCGGATAAGTAAGTCATGAGGACTTTTTTTTTCGGTATGTAAAAATCATCCAAATGACATCCCCCGGCCCTTGGGCGGAGCGGGAGATAGTGTCAGACTCTTACTGACTAAAAAACCCACCCTGTTCCTTCGTTGCCTTCCTTTCAAAAGCAGACCCTTGGCCCCAGTAGTGGCTTCGGCCCTGCTGGGCCCTTAGCCCCCTACGAAGCTTTGCGGACTTGACACTGTTCTCGTGTTTCTTATAGGTCTCTAGGATCTTTTAGATAAGTCGACGTTGATAATGGTTTATTATATCTTTCAAGTTGTCTTGCAGGTTGTACATGAGATGTGCCTATTAATAAGTGACGCTGGTTGATATACCTAGTTAAACCATCTATAACTCTATGTTATCTGGATGTAGAAAAGACTCAAGCACTCTCCAGAGAGGAAAGTGATCAGAGAGGAGAGTGGACTCGTGGGCAGCTCACCTGTTCGTACCTACTCAATAAACGTTGCCTTGCATATTATGTCGTGGCCAGATCTTACAATTGATTACTTCATGATATGGCCAACTAAAACTGGCCAGATCGTTTAAACGTAAACGTTTGATGAAACGTCAATCCTTGTTTGACCATATCACTGATGTAGGATTTTCATGTTAATAAAAGGTAAACGAGGATTGACATAATCATCAAACTTTATCGTTTAAAATTATCTGGGCAGTCATGAAGTGATATATTTCTAATATTTGGCCACGACACAAACACACTCAAAAATAATTTGTACATACACTTGATTGATAATGACTTTCCTGGTAAGATAGGTACTCGACGCTATCATAGATATATAGAAATATATCTATGATGCTATCAGTACCTACCCCTGAGTTTGTTTCGGTGTTTCTTCTCAGGGTAGTCAGCTAGGAAACACCGACCTCATCTAGCATTATTTGACGAAAAAAAATAAAATTGACGTGTAAAAGTGTTTTTATAAAACCTACTTGCAAAATTAAGATCATTTATCATTTACATGTTATACATCTGAAGAGTTTGTTTGTTTGAGAACACGCTAATCTGGGGAACTATAGATAGCTCGTTCATTGCTAGGTATAAATTATATTTATTTTGCAAACAGGTTTAAAAACACTTTTACATGTCAATTTTTTCGTCAGTTTAAACTAGATGAGGCCGGTGTTTCCTAGCTGACTACCCTGAGAAGACACCGAAAAAACTCAGGGGTCAAAGTTTCTTTTAAAGTCCATACAATAAACATGTAATGGTCAAATCATATGAGAACCATGCAGATTAGTGTCTGAGATGGTATTTTGAGGAAAGAATCACACAGATTTGAGTCAGTATATAGACAATGTACTCGTATCTAATACTCGTCGCTCATAAATAATATTAGTGATAGATGCTTATCAACTACGAGCCACGAAAGCGGGAGAGTAACGAAAGACGCAGGTGAAACTTTGGGGAACTACAAAATAAGAAATTATAGATTACTTCCATCACTTATTAATGGTCTGCTATTGTTGGTCGTCTAGGCAAACGCAAAGTGCAAATAGCCATCCTGGTAAAATTCTGTCAGATTTCAAATAAATAATTTGAGCCGAACGGTCTTCTAGGTACATTTTTGGGTTATTCAAAAATAAACACGGTATTACTACTATCTTTTTTGTTACCTGATATAAAATAGTGCTTGGCTGCGATCCCACCTGATGGTAAGTAGTGATGCAACCTCAAAGTTCCACGACGCTTTAACCACTATAGAGTAAAATCCTAGGACCGCCAGACGTCACATGTTTTCTGACGAAGGAAATGTGGACGATTGAGTACTAAGAACGCATGCCTACCTGCTAGCTTGCTTAGATAGCCGATTTTCAAGTATCAGGTAATCGAGGTACATAAAATCATTACTTACTTCACGTAAATTCTCCAAGCTGATTTTTACGTATATTTTAGGCAATGTCTTTAAAATCAAGTCGCCAATTCTCCCAGACACATTCCATGGGCAGTATTGCTTTACAGACGCTTTAAAGCTCCCAAAATAATGACATAACTTCACGTAAATTCTCATGCTTGATTTTTATATATATTCACCAGACAACTATTTTATGACATTTTACAAAAAGACAGACCGATCCAAGGGGCCAATCATCCCCTAAACTCAATTTTAATTTCTCTAAGAGTAGGAGCGCGAGGGAATTATCCACGCGATATTATTTTGAATATTAAATTGAGTTTAGGGGATCTTCTTGTAAAAGGTTTTAAAATAGAAGTTTGGTGATAGATATATAAAAGGTGTAATATAATGAAAAGGTGAAATATAATGTAAGGTGTAAAGGGTGCAAGTGGTTAGGATACAAGATACCTTTTGAAATGATCCAGCGTCTGCTTGGCCGTCTTCTCGACGCCCTCGTCGGTGCCCAGGTCCGCGACGATCGCCAGCGGCTTGACGCCCTTCTGCTTCTCGCACTTGTCCGCCACTGCTCGCAAGTTGGCTTCGTTCCTGCCCACCAGCGACAGCTTCGCGCCCAGCTTAGCGAACAGGAGAGCGGTGGACTCGCCTATGCCAGCACTCGCGCCAGTCACTAGCACCACTTTGTTAGTGAAATCTACATTCATGTTTAATTCTATTTATTTATTTTATTTTATACGCAGAGGATCTAACGGTGTGTTGTACCTGTCCAATCACTTGAATGCTACTGACTGAAGTTTTAAAACAGTGTAGGTACTTGACTCGGTTTTCTATTTACACCTAATCTAGACACTTACACCTCAGTACATAATTGCAAGTCATGTCTGTATAGTAGGGAGATAAGGCTAGACTACAGTCGAAAACAAATAAGATAGTAAAGTATTTATCAGTCTACTGAAGTATTGTTGTGAGCGGTGGTATAGTTGATAGTCGATAAGTGATGATACCTACCCTACCCAAGTTACAACCGTTTCGTTTCTCTTGTGTCGAACGCCTCGACTTCGCCATGCCTCCGATTCCTTTGTGCAGACCACGTGACTGAGCGTTGAGGTGACGTCAGAACAAAGGAATCGCAGGCGTGGCCAACTGGCGTGCGAAATTCTGAGTCACCAAGCTTCAGTTCTCCACCACAGGCGAAGGCTTGCGGACATTGAGCAATGGGTAGCTCGCTGTCCGACCGTCCGGTATCTGTCCGGACCGAGCCCAAGTCGTCGACGGCGCGCACTGTTCCCGCGCTCCTCAAGGAGTTGTTAGGAGCAGTAGCCCAGCTGGGTCGAAGCCTACCGGGGCCAGGGTTAGTTTCGAAAAGCAGCTCGAGCTCGGTATGAAGGCTTGAAGGAACGGGGTAGGTTTTTAGTCATTTAGAGTCTGACACTTTCTCCCGCTCCACCCAAGAGTGGGGGTTGTATTGATGATTTTCCCACCATAAAAAAAAAAGCTTCTGTTCCCACCTTGGTCATACCATAGGGCAGAGCGCCTACAGTGACTACAGTTCCAGCTATAGTGGAGATATTGAAGACATTGTCCTTGGTCTCGGTCTGGGCAGGCACCAGCAGCCTGGTGAGCTTGTCCACGCCTCGCAGTCGATCCTGAATACGTCGAAGATCTTAATGTTCTCCGAGGTCAGGATGGTCGTCCGACAGCCAATAGCGGTTGTTGACCAGGACATCAGTCTAAAAAAGAGAGAAAGAAGAGAAGCTAAATAATAGAACATTTCTTGACAAAAACAGATACGTTACATGTAAGTATACTTACATTCTAAGTTTCATCTAAGTTACATGTTATGTAATGCTACAATCATGTACCATCTATCTGACCATATTAAGTAAACCAATTATTTGAATAAATTGATTCGATTTGATTTTTTAGAACTTTTTTTGAGGTCAATCATCTAATAACTTCTACTCTAGGGCCGTCGCCATATCGCCATGAGATCCCGCCGGACTTCTGTCCACTATGTTGAGTTTCACCCCGGCGTTTTATGTCCATGCGCAAATTGTGCATGTGTGCAAGGACTGTTGCCTCCGGATCCCATAGCAGCAGGCCGGCAAGGACGCTCGCCGCTTCACGGGAGACCGCGGTATCCCAGCACCATCTGGATAGCCATGATCATGAAAAAACACAAAGTGGAGACAAAAGGTGGCATAAGCAGGTATTTTAACCTTTCAATCGTGGAAATTACAGACACAATAGAAAGACAATAGGTGCGGGAACGCCGGCGTTCGCTTGGGGTTTAATGAAGGATCCAGATACGATTTCTGTTATACCTATTTTGTTAAGAACCTAGCAGTTCCAATGTTTATTGGTAGGTAGAAAGGCACTTAAGCACTAATAATCTGATAACGAGTACCTAGCCTACTCCATAGAGTACTATATAGCATGTAAAAATTTCCTGAAGGTCTCGTTACACTCCTATCATATCAATTGATTGTATCTGAAAAACTCATCGAGGAAATCAATATCTAGTAGGTAATATCGCAATGTTTGACTACGCCAGTGCACTCGACGAACTCTTCTAGATGTGACAACCTTCAGCGGTGGGGCGCGAACATACGAGTACCTACTAACTGTCCAGTTCAGTCCAGTTCCACAGTGTTATATATATTACTAACTGTCCGCCCGCGACTTCGTCCGCGTATACTTCGGTTATTGCACTCTAATCGTGTTTTCCCGTAAGAATAACATGTTTTTCCGGGATAAAAAGTAGCCTATGTTCTTTTCCATGTCAAAGGCTATATGCGTGCCAAATTTTATCCAAATCCGTTCAGGTGTTTTTGCGTGATTAAGTAACAAACATCCAAACTTTCACATTTATAATATTAGTTAGGATAACAAGTTTTAGTACATACGCAAATGTTGGTAAAATTCATTTTTTTTTATTTCACATAGGCATACATGGGCGCACTTATAAAACGTCAGAAGCTAGTGCACGGCTCCATATTGTTCGTTTCCTATGGAGAAGAACCGGCAAGAAACTCCATGGTTACTCTTTAAAAAAAATGATGAGATTAAGCGAGGACAGACAGTCAGACGGACAGACAGACATGGCGAAACTACAAGGGTTCCTAATTGACTACGGAACCCTAACATGGTCGAGGCCATGGTCCGGAGCGAGGAAGAGTGGCAGGCGGTCGCCGACTTCTGCGAAGCAGTAATGCTCGCCAAGGAGGTGGCCGACCGCATCAGACAACGGCGCTCTCGCCGCCGCCGCCGGGATTCCGATCCCGATTTCCAGCCACCGTAGGCGCGGGCTTGCGGACAGTGAGCAATGGGTAGCTCGCTGTCCGGCCGTCCGGTAACCGTCCGGACCAAGCCCAAGTCGTCGACGGCGCGCACTGTTCCCGCGCGCCTCAAGGAGTTGTCAGCAACAGCAGGGGCCCAGCCGGGTTGAAGCCTACTGGGGCCAGGGTTATCCGAAAGGGCGCTCGAGCCCCGGTACGAAGGCTAGAAGGAACGGGATGGGTTTTTTAGTCAGTAAGAGTCTGACACTATCTCCCGCTCCGCCCAAGGGCGGGGGACGTCAATGCATGATTTTTCCCACCGAAAAAAAAAAAAAAAAATGAATTACTGGTTTTGGTTAATCTCCATTTGGGTAATATAATTTTGTGTTTACTACGAGTATTTATGTTATGGAAATCGCTTCTAATTTTGAAAAGTCTTAGGTTTTTACGGACATACAAAATACTCTCTAAGATATATGTAAAGCAAAATAATATGTCGATTTCTTTGAATTTATTTCTGAGGGACTCGCGAGGACCCATTTCCTAAATAGTCCTGATTGCTCTCTTTTGCAATATGAACATTGAGTCTACATCAGCTGCAGATCCTAACAGTAATATGCCATAAGACATAATGCTGTGGAAATAGGCATAGTAAACTAACCTAGCTGTGGCGACATCTGTCAACTGCCTTATTTTTGACTTCAATTGCACCCTGTATAGATATGTATGTACCTAATTAGAAATATTTATGTATGTTTATCATTTGTCTAGTCCTCATAGCTCAGTCTAACGGGACAAATAGCGTTGTGTGAAAGTTGGGTTTTATTATTATTATAGCTATGCTATCAAACAGACACAATAAATAAATTTATATCAATTTAAATGATATTATTTAAAAGAATCACTGTTCATCACATTTTGTTGCTACCTGAACCATAGAAATTGGTAAACTTAAAGACAATAAAATAGAACATACAGTTAAGAATAACTTTACTATGCAATTTTAAATACATAAAAGCTACAAAATATAATATAATACACAAAAATTTGATAAAAACTAAATAAAAAGCTTAGTATTACCCTAAAATCAAAAATTCGATACTATATAATATTATGCCAAAGACAGATAGTTCAGTTCTTACAACCATGAGAACAGTCACACACGCAGAGCTTCTAATTCCAACTCATTTATCAAAATTATCGTTGTTCCGATAAATAAAAATAAGAAACATCCAACATGGATAAAAATAATGGCTGCTTGAAATATTTTCAAATAGCATAAAATAGAAATTAATTCAATGTCCAATCAACGCCTTCTTTAAAAAATTTAATTCATATTATTTATACTATAGCTACTTGTAACAAACGTTGGTATGTACTTGAAAAATTAAACTAAAAACGTGTAGGTGTGCAAGTTCCCACATTTATTACATAATGAACTATCTCCGGTGCACCAGTCATGGATCAACTTAGAGATACTTAACATATAATTCATTACAATATACAATGGCACTTTATAAAATAGAGATTTTGCACACAAATCTCATTTGTGTTCCAATATTATGTATTCTAATCAGAAAGCCAATTTAAACGCACGCTAGTCTTACAGGAACCTTTAACAAAATAGCTAAACTTCACGCCATTTAGTCGCGAGGATCGTGCCGGTCGTCTGTACAAGGAATACAAACTCCCTGCAACACTAAATTAAATTTTCCACTGAAACTGGATATTCTTCAAGTTTCCACACATGCTATTGAAACCAGTTTGCAGTCCAATTGCAGTATATCTGCATACACCAATATTTTTAAGTTTTTATTATCATAAATAATAAAAGCCTAAAAATATTCATTGATAATGAAGATTATTTTAAAATGACAGCCCAGCTCCATCAGTGTGTTCAATAATTACAATATTATGTATAACAAGTATGCTGAATGCATTATACTACTGTATGTATCATAAGTTAAATACAATTATCTAGATGCTAAAATGGACATACATGCCGATAATATACGAAGTGCAATAACATTACAGGCACTGAGCAAATTTATACAATCCTAATCTCATCAAGCAATGGGAGTCCAACAAGGGCCGAGGAAAGATTATTACGAGCTTAGTGATTAAATTAGAACATAATTACCAACTACGCTTGATCAAAATCTGTCAGCCTAAATTTTAGAATATGTGATAGTGATTATGTCATTTGGAATGTGTAAATTTTTATGCCTAATTAAATTGTAATTTGTTTTCCTTTATCTAATTTAATAGATTAAAAATGTCAATTAATCTTATTAGGAGTTCCAACTTTGTTCAAGCCTAAACTTACAATCCAGTTTTTGTATAAAACTAAAAACTTTAATAAAATACATAATTTTGGTTAGAATTTCTGACTGGTTCTTGTCTATGTAAAAAATCAATTGGAACCATGCACTAGCTTCTTACTTTTACAAGTACCCATGTAAGACTGTGTGAAATAAAAACATGGCTGTGCGTTTAAGCTTGTGTTAGCAACATATTTGGTAACGAGACTGAATGTGTCTAGGGTTAGTTTTTAGAAGATCCTAATCTAATTTAATCAGTAAGTGATAAATGTTTCGTGTATACTTGTTTCCTTTACAACATGCTTTACTCTCTACCCCTGCACATGAACTGTGTACTAGTGCACATTCATAACATATCTAACAATATAATGTTAAAAGTAAATCTGCAAGGAAGCCTGCAACAAGTCTTTAAAGTATTTAAGCACAGAAGAACTTTCTTTGCTTTAGTGGTTCACTATCGTCATCACTGTCCGAGAAGCAAGCAGCAAAACCACTCTTGTCTCTTAAAGAGTCTCTTTGTAAACTTGTTTGTTTCTCCATGGCTTTCTTTGAACGTAGATGCCTTGTGATCCGTTTCTTCTTCTTCAGTTTATCTCTCTGATCAGTGCCCGTGCTGGCAACATTCATGCTGACCATGGAACTGACCTGCTCTGTAGAATTGCTTAGAACCAAAACTGAGTTCTCAGGGTGCCTCAGTGTCAGTCCAATGTTCCTGCCACTTCTGGTCCTAGACACTGCTGTAGCTTCAGGATTCTCTTTCCTATCTGAATTGTTGAAATCACTTGAATTTTTACTAATTTTTCTTCTTTTATCTGCTTGATTGTCATCGTCTGGGTTTTCTTCTGCAACATGTGGTATTGTATGGTTCCTGTATCGCTTCGGATACCTTGATGTGGTGCTTTGTGTTTGAAATGACACATTAAGGTTGCCCTTGGCCCTGGTTCTGCTGCCATCTAGTTTAGTGTTTTCGACAGCCTCCTTTGAACTCTTATTAGTTTTAGCATCCATGAACTTGAGTAAAGATGTGCTCTTGCTAACTTTGGCAGACTTGTCAATACTCTTAGATACCAAGTTGATCACATTCTCCGACTCTGTGCTGCAGTTCAGCGCAGCTGCCGGTTCTGTGCCAGTGTTCATAGACTTGTTCACACAGACCACCATTGTATTGTCCTTTTGCATACTTTGCCGTGATTCTTTCACCAGATTCCTACTATTTTTACATCTTAATTTTCTAGGAGTTTTAGTTGAATGTAGTTTTGTAGACCTAATGTAGTTGGCAGTAAACCCAGACACATCACTGAGGTCCTCAAACTGTCCATTGATGACCTCAGTTTTGGACTTGTTAAGATAACTATTCTTCTTGTCCCCGCTCTGGTCGCCGCCCGCCAGCAACTCTGGAGCCTTCTTTTGTTTGCTGGGTGATTTCAGTTCTATCTGACTATATTTATTACCATTCATAAGACTATTATTAAATATTTCAAAGGAACTATTAAGTTGGCTGTTGTTATGGAGGCTCAGCTGAGCTTGCCTCAAGCTCCTGCGCAGGTGCTGCTGCACCTTGGGTGTTGATGTGATCACTTTATTTTTCTTGTGTAAAGTAGTTCTGTTATTTCTCTGATTTTTTGATCTCTTTGACTTACATTGAACAGAAGTGTTTTTAATATTGAAGTCTAGGTCAGATCCTAGTGTGTCAGACTTACAACTACTCATCACAGTCTGTTTCTGCTTCTGAGATGTGTCAAAATATATGTTTTGCTGCTTATTTGCAGACCCTGAGTCATCTTCTAACAGAGAAAGCTTCCTTTTCTTCTTCTTCTTAGGTGAAGGCACCTCAGCAGCACTGGGAACACTTTTAGGTTTACTTTTAGAACACTGTGCTTGCTCATTCTGTTTTCTCACACTGTCATAGTTCATTAGGCATGGTGCCCGCTTGGTACAAATCCAATATGATATTTCATCCATGTTGCTCATAAAGGGAGTGTCAGCTGGTGGAGTTGGGGCGCCGACGAGGCCCTGGTGAGCTGGCACCATAGCGCAGCGCAGTGAGAGCGCAGCGGGCACTCCAGCAGCAGCGGGCTCGGCCAGGCGCACGCGCGCGCCGCCGCCTCCGCACTCGGGCTGCCCGCGCGACCGTCCAGCACGAACTTCCCGTGCTGCGGGCAACAGCCAACTTTTTCCATCTTACACGTAACACTCACATTCCAAACCCCTGAAATATCAATATTTTCCTCATCATTTGTGTCCACGTAACGAAGTTCAACAAAACGTCAACATTTAGATAATTTTATACTTACTTTTTACGCTCTCGTTTCGAAAATGCGGTTCACTTCGATTCTCTCGTTGCTTCGAGACTTATACTTCTGAGTTATATGTGTCGAAAAGAAAACCAAGCGGTACGGGGCTCAGTTATGTTATACAAGTTTATATGATCATTTCTTGTTAGAATGCTATCAGAAATAAACGTCAAACACAACAATGCATTATGATGATGACCGTTTAGTCCAAACTCTGTCCGTTATGCAAGATATTGATACATATGAACTTTAATTTTTATTTCTTTTCTCACATCACCACAACAAAATAGTAAAGCAAAGCAAGCAATCGCGCTTGGAATTTTACCACAGACATCTTTCAGAAAATAACATGTCAAAAATTCAAAGAATCAGAATTAGCGATGGGCGAGTCGACTTAAATTAATCGAGTTATTCGAATCAAACTATAATCAAACCAGTTCGAGTTGCTTTATCGTTTAATTTGAATTGACTACCTATCAACTTCGAACTTCGCAAGTCGACGAGTCGCGAATCGCGACGTCCCGCTAGAATAAAGTCATCAGACGATTTAGCATCACTAAATCGTTCGACAGCAATCGAGTTGAATCAAGTCGATTTCTAATGACTTAAAATGAAGTTAAGTATAGACTTAATTATCTTATTCCTTGTATTTATATACTTGATACAAATTCAGCATAACAATTGAAAACCTACCTACGTTGAAACCAGTTTCACTTGGTAGGCTTACGAATCAAAAAGATTCGTTTCCGAGTTGATGTGACGGACGGATCAAGTTGACTCGGCGTTACGAGTCGAGTTGTTGAACTGAGTTGCTTCGGCGGACCGAGTAGACTCAAATACAAATAAATACAATTAGAATAAGTTTATTTGTGCAAAATATTTCTATGTGTCTCTGTGTTCTGCCACAGCAAGTGGCATACAAATACCCACAGGACAGAAGAATATGGTTCCTGTATTCTGTGCAAACATCAGTGAAATTGTTACAATTAGGTTTACTATTAGATAAAGCCTACTGAACAATATTCAGTAAGTAAGCACCTAATATCTAATAAATGTATAAATTAAACATTTTAAATAATCCAGGTATGTTACCTATTTCTTCATATTTATGAATATCCATAACAAAAGTATTTATAAGATAAAATTGCACGTTTTGTAAACCTTAGATTCAGTCAACGAATTCGGTTTAATCGAGTTGTAAAATCAAAATCTCAAAATCGCTAATCTGATTAGGTACCGCATCTGGGAAACAGAGTCGTAAGCAAAACACCACTGTACCTCCGTGAGTTTAAAAGCAATAGTATTTGTCGGATACTCAATACGCTCAATTCTGCTCAATACCAACTAGAGTGCGAGCAAGATAACTTGGCGCGTATTGTCTGTGCGATAAAAGAACCGTCGTGGCGTAAAGTGAAAACAACATTAAAGATTTTAAGTAGCAACACATCCCAGCCATCCGTCAAATGCCAAACGTCATATAATGTTGACAGAGGGTTTGTTTATTATGTTATTTTATTTGATTTTTAATTGAAATCTTCATAAATGTGATAAAAAATTTCACTGAGCTGCAAGCGAAATAATATTTAATATATTACAGTTTTGCCAAAGATAACAAATGGCAAATCACACCATTATTGATCAAAACAAAGTCACGAATTTGGGAAACATTGGTATGCTGTTTTTTTGGTACGTAACACTTTTATTTTAAAGTTTTTAGACTACCTTGGTAAACTTCTGTCCCTGTTATCTCCAAATATATATAAATTAAACGGAAATTCATTTATACATGACGATATTTGTTTATTTTGTTTTGGTCAATATTTTCGATGGCTAGTATAAAGAGTATTGATACTTTAAATTTATAATGCATTTCGACTAACTTAGAATTTTTCTTTTCAGGCATAAGTAAGGATACAGTAACTAAAATAAAAAAGGGCAAGTGCGAGTCGGACTCACGCACTGAGGATTCTGTACAAATTTACCTATGAAATCAATTCCCGAATTGAGTTACGAAGATTTTTCCGAATCGCATTTTTTTTTTGTGGTGGATCCACAAATTTACTATTTTCAGATTTTTCCCTGTACTTATTCTTTGAGACCTTGATTTATGCCAAATTTCAGGAGGTCTTCTTTTCTAGGTCAACGTCACCCCTTCCAACTTTGATTCCCTTGAGTATCAAAATATATGTTTTTTTGCGACATAAACGGCCGTATCATTTTTTTTCGTTATTCAGAAGTCTGATTTTTTCACAACTTCAAAAGACCGCAGATTTGAGTGTATGGTTTTAATTTTAACTCGATACCTCCAAGCGTTCTCGAGTTAAAGGGTCTTAACAGATAAACAGACGGACAACCAAGTGATCCCAAGGATCTTATATACGAGATGGTCCCTTACAGGTTAAATAGATTTTTTACGAAGCAATATTACAAATTCTGAAGTGTACTTTATTTTCATAGTCATTATGTTCATATTTTTCATTGATTAGCAAAAGGGAAAAATTTACCGAGGAAGACAACGAGAAAGTGGTAGTGTGTTCCATTTTTATCTTTAAATTTAACTAGGGTAAACATAAACTTGCTGCTAGCTACAATATTCCAGTCAGTGATAATAGACCGATCCCAGTCAAAGTGATAAAACCATTTTCGTTGGAACTGGCTAAGTGGTTGTTGGTGGAACCTACCTAGATAAGCAGTACAGCAGTTTCTTCACGCTATTTTCCTTTACCGGTTCGTGTTTGCATTTAAATGTCATCATCATTACAATCAAAAGAAATCCACTGTTCGACATTGGCCTCCCCCAGGTGTAGCTACAATTAACGTCATTACGCAAAAACTTATAAACGGATGAATTTAATTATAAACGTTGCAATAATATAGCTTATAACCTATATTTTTGCTAAGTTTCATCACGTGAGCAAGTTCAATAAATAGGCTACTAATATTATAAATGCGAAAGTTTGTGAAGATAGATGGAGGTACTGGTATGTATGGATGTGTCGCGCAAAAATTACTAGACAGATGAACTTAATCATTAACATTGCAATAATATAGCACATAAGCTATAACTTTGCAGTTTCATTATGTGAGCAAATGCAGCCTATAGGATAATTTTTATTATAGGGTGAAACCGCTGGAAGAAGCTAGTCTATCATAGTTTCAAAATATCAAGAATAAACATTCGCAGTAAAATGACGTCACAATGTTGCTAATATAACAAAACCTATATTTATCTACAGCAGCGCCCTCAAATCCCACGATGGTTTACTTTCCGCACAGACTCTAACACTTATGATTCTGTAACCTTTATGAAAGTGTTTTTAAGTTCCTGGAACTATTCGTAGAAAGACTTAAAGAACTTTGTAGCCAAGCCAAGAACATTAACAAAAAAATATTTTCACACCCCACTACCCCACTTTTTCGCGCCATAACGTGGTGTTGTGTTTATCTGTCACTTCATGTCACTTTGTTTTTATGAAACAGTAAGGAAGGTTATGGATGTTGTCTTCCTTTTTCTCGAAATATCGAATTAATGTCATAATAGAAACTAATGTGACCGCAACGATGTTATTGTGATTTTACAGTGCAATTGGCAATGCGTGAAAATGAATGATGTTCAGTGTTTGATCGATCGTCAGCTTGGCATTTGTAAGTACAAAAAAAGATGTTTAATTTGAATTCATAACAGAAGCATGCGTAATAATAGTAAGCGGTTTGTTATTGTAGATTGTCGGCTGAACTACGATAACATCTTGAAGCGGTTGGTGGTGGACAGCGAGGAATCTTTCTACGGGCTGCAGAATGCGAACATTGCAGCTAACTTCGACCAGGATCCTCCGATATTTGCGTGCCGATTCGCGGAGGCTCCCGGTTACGAGCACGTTCTTGCTCTTGCGAACGAGGACGGTAGAGTTGCTATTCAGGTAAGAGAGCCAGTGTGCTACACCTTCTCTTAGGCCGTATACAGAAAGAAAGCCGACAGACTGGTCCACTCAAGTAACAGCTACATACCTAAAGCAAGCAGGTTGAAGCAGTTATCTGTTTTGTTCCACACAGGTGGTGTACTAAATAATAACAAAATCAACATGTCACTTCATTTTTGCATTAATTTGCTTTTAAGTGTAATGACAAAACAATATGCGTGTAGTAAAATAAATGAATAAATGGCAGCACCAGTGCTGACACTGCGCTACTACATTGATGAGATTTCTAGTTTATGTCATAAGAATTTTTTTCTGATTGCAGGATACAACCAACATTACAACTGCTAGCACATTAGAAGGATTCCAGTGCCACAACAATGCTGTCTTCGACCTGGCCTGGCAGCCTCAGAACATGAACTTTGTTACTGTGTCAGGTATGTGGGAAACCAACATAGTTTTGTTATCACTTTTATTTAAAATCTGTAGGTAAAATGTAGCTTTATTACTGTTTATTAAGGTTTAGTTAGATTCTTCAATTCTTCTTATATTAGAGTATTCATGAAAGAGGCAGTTCTGGAAGCACATTATTTAGCACTTTATTTACTGTATTGTAAAGGATATGACTACAGAAAGCAAAATGCCGGTGGACCAGGGGGCATCCGCATTGACACAGCAACATCTGAGTAAGGCGGCGAATGCGGTTCAGCTGTGGTACTCTTCTGCCCAATTGGTGTTACCAAAAATATAGGGTGGACTAATTTAGACGTGGGCAAAGGCACATAAGTGAGGCTTTTCTTTGGAAAATGCTTCGTCGTGCGCTGATGCCGCGACGAATGTGTTGCGACAGGGAATGGAGTACTTCATTCCATTCTCTGACATAAGAATGTCTGACCAAGCTCGTTCATGGCCTGACGCCGAATGTGATCGTGCATCAAAAGCGTTTAAGAGGATGCATTTCAACATACTTTTTCATACAACCGCTCTTACGCGATTATGACGTTATTAAACATTTTTCATCAGATATCTTGGAAACACAGTATCTTGTTGGAAATCAATTTATAAATTTGTGTAAAACTAATCCAGTTAAGACCTCTGAAAATCTGCTATTTTGCATGAACTTTGACACTTCGTAATTTACTCAAAAATTAAAAAGTCAAAACTATACAAGCCTAGCAAATTTTATCAAGATTCTAAATTTTTCGCGTGGACTTTTCTTCAAACATCACGTTGGATTGCATTAGATGAAGTAACAAGTTTTAAACCGTGCTCGATGTTTACGATAGGCGAGTGGAAAAGCAGCCTCTTAAGCACGCGGCATACCGAGCTTGGGTTGACGCTCGTATGCGCAAAGCAATCGACGTGGCTCAAAAGAAGAAGACCTTTACCAGGATTGCCAAGTTCTGCAAGAAGGTCTCGTTTTGATCACATAAGCCGAATTGGGGACAAACTTACTTCATACCCCGCTGGTTGTAAAGCGTTTTGGTCCCTGGCGGAACCGAACTTCTCCCATCTCTCACTTCCGCCACTACTGAAAATTAACGATTCGCTGGCCCACACACCCCTGAGGAGAAAGAAAACTTAATACCCTCTCTGTTTGCGGAATCTTCTCGTCTGAATTCTGATGGCGCGCGGCCCCCTGTTTCTCCTAAAGGATGCGTGACGTGACGAGTATGTTAGACATTCGTATCCATCAGACGGCGTTCGTAGGGTCCTGCGTAACCTCGACGTGAAAAAATTTCAGTGGGCCTTTTCGGGATACCAGCAATCGTACTTAAAACTTGTCGCCTGAATTGTCTCCGATCTTGACACGCCTATTTCGCCTCTCAAATAAAAGTGGAAAAGTGTCGATTGGAAGCAAGCTAACGTGCAGCCTGTGCCCAAGAAGAGCAATTGAGCTGACCCGGCAAACTACCGAACCATCATTCTTACTTCCGTTCCCTGTAAGAGCATGAAATGGGTGCATAACAAGAAGCCACTGGCATACATACAAGTTAACGACATCCTCAGTACCAGCAATACGGTTTTCGCCAAAATCGGTCTACTGGGGACCTTCTAGCGCAGGTCGTTCATATCTGGAGAGAGGCCATCGAGAAGTATAGGCAAGCACTTTTTCACACCATTCTTCCTCGAGATCTCGAAGGCTTTGGACAGGGTATCGTCCTTGAACATGGTTTCCGATTGGGGCGATGACGTCTATCTCGTCAACTAAAACCCAGGTGTGTCTATGTTGATAATGAGTCTCCAACCAAAACATCCTACCATTATTCTACCCGGCTCTATCTTCCCGAGGTGTGACCGTGCCGGTTGGTTATCGGCACGGTCACCTTGAGCTTCTTGGGGTAACGTCGTCGTCTACAAATTTCGGCTCATACATAGAGACAAAGGCTCAACAGGCTGCAAAAAAATTGGGGGTGGAATGGTACCTACTTCACGGCGGAACAGAGTACTGTTCCCTTCTTTGGGTCTTTTGGTTGGTCAGCCAAATACCAGCTTGATGCACTAGAGTCGATTGAGAGACGAGCCAAGAGAATCATCGGCAATGATGCACTTGTCGAACCATCCCTAAGATGAGAACAGTACTCCATACACGATCGAACTTGTGCTGACAGAGAGGGTATTAACCCCAAGAAGCTCAAGTTGGTCGGTTATCGGCACAGTCATACTTCGGAAAGATGAAGCCGTGTGGGATTGACTCCGTTTAGCGGAAAAAAGACACCTGGGTTTTAGTTGCATTGACCAGATTGGCATCGCCCCAATCGGAGACCGTCTTCAAGAACGAGTTCAAGCGTTCAACCATAGCCTCTCGCTATGACTGGGTCTGTGACCCACTAGCTTGTGTGTCAGACACAGGAACATCTCTCAGGAAAAGTGTTGTCGAGAGTACTGATCTCTGAAGGACCCCGGCATTAATATCCTTATGACCAGATGAGCAGCCATCAATAACTACTTGGATGGATCGATCCCTCAAGAAGTCTACGATCCAATCACACAAACAGTGGGCAGATGGAAGGAAGAAAGCTTAGCAATAAGGCTTTCGTGCCAGACCCGAGCGAGAGGTGGGGTCATCAAATAACCTCTCCCGCGCTAGGGTGGTGCGAGAGAACTTGTCACACTTTTTCTGACTAAAAATTTCATATGTTTTTTCATTTGAATAGATAACTAGGAAATTAGACAACTAAACTTAAATAGACAATTAAGAATCTTATCTTAAGTAATACGTTCAAATGTTCCCTCAGCGGTGCCAGATCGACTATCGGTACAACAATATGAAGTGTTTGTACGAAAACGCCATCAGTTCAACTTCAGGACAGTAGGTCATACTTCGAGAAATAGATCAATCTTCAAATCCAACTGAAATCTTTTATCCTACAGTTCTTGAGGCAGGGAGATGACTTTTCTCTCGTTCAGGGGCAAAATGTCCAATTCTCAAAATGTCCAACGATGTCAAAATGTCCAAATACCCAAAATGTCCAATCTTTGAGAATGTAGCATAAATAACTTTACTTATCTAAGCGCTTTTCAAACAAAAAATAAATACAAAATACTGAATGAATCAAAGTAGGTTTTTATCTAGAAATAACTAATTAATACCAGAAAAGTTGTATGCAGCATGTAGTGATGATGCAAATGGGGGAATTTGGGGAACGGTTGGTTTTTGTAAGTTTCGTGAAGCTCAATGATGTCAAAGGCATTTGTAAAGCTAGTTTTGTATTACAAGGCAGGGGGCGATTTCATTGGTGCATTTTTTTGCAACTGCATTTTTTTGGTGTACTTACTGTAGCAGTGTTTTTTCTGTAGGTATGAGATTAAAGTTTTGCTGTCACATACGGGCCGGATGAGGGGCCATACATATTCGTTACAACTGTGTTATATCTCTGAAAATGTGAATAGGTACTTAATCTCTACCTATCTGTGTGAACTGTTGTATCAGCCCCGAGATATTTACAATCAACAACAGTAAAAAACTTAACACAAAACAGTCAATAACAACAGTTGTAATCATTTTATGGCACTAATAAAAAAAATATGCCTTCAATTTTCAGGTGACCACACAGCATGCCTATGGGATGTGGCAGAGGGTGCTCCTAAAAGGGTTCTCGTGTTCTCAAGTCACACCCGATCTGTGAAGACTGCCGTGTTCCGGCCCCAGGAGCCCTCCGTGTTTGCCACCGGCGCCCGCGACGGACATATCCTGGTGTGGGACATACGAGCCAACAACCAGCCCTCCGTGGTGCTCAAGCCAGACAACTGCCTCATGAACTGTCACTCCAGCTTCAACCCCAAGACGCCCGGCTCGCACGGCAAGCGGCCGCGCATCGACACGCAGCGCGCCACCAGCATCACGGGGCTGGTGTTCCAGGACGACGCCACGCTCATCTCGTGCGGCGAGTGCGACGGCAACATCAAGGTGTGGGACCTGCGCAAGAACTACAACATCTACAAGAGGGAGCCGCTGCCCAAACACTCCATCCCGTACTGCGGCAGCTCCACCAAGAACGGATACACCAACTTGATCATAGACGACGCTAGGGTAAGACTGTACGCGAGTTGCATGGACAACGTTATTTACTGTTTCAACATATCGACGTACAACGCGATGCCGGAGCAGCGCTACATCGGGCACGAGAACAGCACGTTCTACATCAAGACGTGCCTCAGCCCCGACAGCATGTACCTCGTGAGCGGCAGCAGCGACAAGAACGCGTACGTGTGGAACGTGAAGTGCTCCACGCCCGTCGTGCGCCTCGCCGGCCACTGGGCCGAGGTGACGTGCGCCGCCTGGTGCTGCAGCCCCGGCACCAAGCTCGTCACCTGCAGCGACGACGCGCGCCACAAGATCTGGCGCGTGGGCCGCGAGCTGGACGGCGAGCGGCCGGACGGCGAGCTGCGCGGCCGCGCCGAGCTGGTGCCGCGCGCCGACGTGGCCAGCCTGCCGCAGTGGGGCGCGCTGGACAAGACGCCCAACTCGCTCAAGCGCAAGCTGGTGACCACGCCGGGCTCCTACAGTGCCAAGCGGATGCGCCCGCAAGCCAGTGCGTCCATCAGGAAAACAAAGCGATGCCTCACAGATCTGATGAACGCTTCTAAAGATGCTGACGAAGCAGAAACGTCAATAAAAAGACTGAAATTAGACACTCTACCTGAAGAAAATGAACCAAAGTTGCTGTCAGCAGGAATAAAGCGTAACGGAGACTGTCTAGAACAGAGCCCGCCCAGGAACTGTCAAGAGAAAGCATCCGCGGACTGGTGCTACATGCCCAGAGCGGGCTCCTCGTTCATGACGCCCACCAAGAATTACGAAAGTAAAAACTGCAAATTGTTATCGCCGAAAGGCATGAAACCTCTTTCTCCAACTACATCACACAATAGGTCCCCAGTGCGAGTGTCGCCCGGCAAGGTGCGGATCATCTCGTTCAGCACGCCGACCAAGAACCTGCCGAACTTCGTGCTGGACGGCGAGGCGCCGCACCTGCGGCTCATGTCGCCCGTCAAGAAGAAGGACTGCGCCACCGACTGGCTCACGCGCATCAGCCGCGAGCGGAGAGGCAAGCGAGACGACCTGGCCGACAAGCTGCTCGTCACGGCTCCTCTCAGCCCCAAAGAAAATATCCCGACGCGGAGAACTTCCGTGTCGGACAGAACTCCCGTGTCGGAAAAAACTCCCAAGTCCAGCAAGAAAAGTAGAACATTACTGAAATATTTTAATGTCGCTGTCAAAGAGAAATAGTCGTAGTGTAAGTAATTGAAATGGATTGATTTGTTGAATGCTTGAGTGTGTTTTAAGTATAAGTGAGGTTATAGCTCATATTTATAAGATGTGATGAATTGTATACATTAAACGTTTTGCTTACAAAATTTATTTAATTATAAAGTAAATGATTTAATTCTGTGTAGTTCCAAATTGTGTATTAGACATTAGTGATATTGTTCCTATGATAATGTTGTAGACGATATAATCTCATTTAGAGAATTTTAGGATAGTGAGGAAGATACAAATCTTTTATTTTTGGATAATGTTTTTGACAACAATGGTACAAATCAATGTTTTTAATCTTTGACTGCAATAGAACTTATTCCGTGAGATGTTTGTTTGTAATTATCATAAAGTTTTGGCTCAGTTGTCTCCAAGCATCGTCAGCGTGTCGGTGACGTATGCTACAGAACTCCGTTGTATTACTTACTCATAATTTATTGCATTTACAATATTATTGATTTCGTTAAATAAATCAATAATACTATTCTATTTTGTTTCATTTCCTTTCAAAATCAATCCTAAAAAATATTTTCTAAAGAGTATCTACTGTCTTCGTTTTAGGTTAGAGTATTCGCCTCGCTGCACTAGCCATTTTTAGGGTTCCGTAGTCAACTAGGAACCCTTATAGTTTCGCCATGTCTGTCTGTCCGTCCTCGCTTAATCTCTGTGACCGTTAGCACTAGAAAGCTGAAATTTGGTACCAATATGTATATCAATCACGCCGACGAAGTGGTAAAATAAAAATTGGAAAAAAAAATGTTTTATTAGGGTAACCCCCCTATATGTAAAGTGGGAGGTGATTTTTTTTTTAATTTCAACCCTAACGTGTGATACATTGTTGCATAGGTATTTAAAAATGAATAGGGGTTTACTAAAATCATTTTTTGATAATGTTAATAATTTCGGAAATAATCGCAAAACAAAACAAAAACCAATGTGTCCCTCTAACTTTTGAACCAAGAGTTTAGAAAATATGAAAAAATTCTAAAAAGTAGTACTTTATAAGGACTTTCTAGGAAAATTATTTTGAACTTTATGGAAAGAACAGTTTTTGTACAAAAAAGACAAAAGGGTTCTACAAAATAATTTCTGGACTAAGTTTGTAGTATAATCGTATAAGCAGGCATTTTTCTAACCTCATAAGTAGGTACACTTATTGTGAATTTGTGACGGACGGGAAACTACGGAACCCTACATTGAGCGTGGCCCGACATGCTCTTGGCCGGTTTTTTTAAGGTGGAAACCATCCAATGACTTGTTCCGTCTGGGTGGAGTGGGAGGGCCTGCCGAGACTTAGTAAGGGCCGAAACTGCATAAAGCGGACGCCCGCAACGGCCATCGTTGCGTAACAAAGCGAGTGTATTCACGCTGACGGTTCCCACTGCGGAAACTTACCAGCGCAGTGTCGCTAGGTCAACTCTGTACCTCAGAGGTAAACAACAGTAAGTGCCAAAAAGTAAATTTTACAGGAGAGGCAAATACGCGCGGATAGAAACTTTATCGTAGTTTATGTGTCTAGGGGATGAAGCAGAGTTTTTAAGTCGCGGGCGGCATGTTGAATTCCGAACGAAACGAAGGTTGCTGATTTTAATCCCGAACGATAGTGAGGGATTTATAAAATTAACTCTCGAGCATTGCGAGGGAGTAAATAAAGAAACCTAAGTGAAGTGAGGAATTTAAGCCGCCCAAGACAAAGACAGCTTTATCCCCGTGTTGCATACTCTACTTTTTACACCATCTGTGAGATAATTAAAAGACAATTTGGTCGAGAGAAATATTTACAATATTATATTTACAAGTTCATCAAACAAACAAAATTCACTACTCCATGATTCTATAATTTCAATTTTCTATAATGCTCCCGTGTCGTCAGTACGTATAGAATAATACGTTTTATTCTATTTTCTTTTTTTTGTTAGTGGCCAGTTTGAATCATATTGATTACATACTCTTTGGTTTGAATTTCGCGTCAACTTGTTCGATGCGCCAACATTTTAATTTACAATGTTGACGATTCTTGATGTTCCAAATTCAAATTTCATTATTCCCTAGGGATCGGCCATACTGCATTATCTCCCTAGGCATACCTATAATGACTTGCTTTAAGTGAGGTTTGTATGACGTGTAAAACGAAATTATCGACCAGGTGGTTTAAAAACAACTATTATTAATAATAAAATACCACTTTACTTTGAATTATATAAACTAACAAAACAAAAACACACGTGCCCCGAGGTTTTATTACAAGCGTACCTACCGTATTATGATTCATGAACCGCCTATAACTACCTATTTCATTCGTGTCAATCACTTTCCTTAATTCACTTTATTTATTAATCCAGAAATCTTTTTTTAGGGACATAAAAGGAAATACTTATCCATTAACAAGACATACAAACCTACTAGTAAGTACCTTTCAGAGTTTCCAGGTAACCTAAAAACAGACAGAGCTCCGGCAGGATCTCATGGTGAAATGGCGTCAACGACTATCGCAACCCAGTGCTGGGCACGCCACAATCATGGCTGTAAGTCCCCTCTTTGAGGCGTGGCTGGAAAGACCTCACGGCGTCCTTACTTTCCGTATAACGCAGGTCCTCACAGGACATGGTTCGTTCGGGAGTTTCCTGCACCGCCTGTGTCGCCACTCAAGGGCGTCGCCAAGGGGGGGCAGGTAGGGGCAGCTGCCCCCCCCTAGAGATTCTAAAAAAGTTGCCAAATATAATGCAACCAAAGTCCTAAGTCTTTGAGTTAATTTGCTTGAAGTTCAAGCCTTGAACAATCATTCCCGTACGTCGAAACTCGAATGAATTCACCAATTCCACTCCTAATATTCCGTACGCTCAACTACACTCTGCTCTATCCATCGTTGAAGCGGGAGAGGGGGAGTGGGGAAGCAACATGTAACCGCGCGGCGCTCGCGCCCTCCGCACAGCCGCCTTTGTTTTAGCGTCTGTCTGTCATTTATTCGTGCGTTAGCGTTGCCACTGCCCGCTTTTACGTTTGTTTTGTGCGCTATTATCACATCTAAATAGTTGCTGTGACCACATAATCAATATGGACATCAGAAAGTTTTTTGGTGAGTATCACTTGCGTTTAGCTTTCGTATTTTCCGTTCGTAAAATAACGTCAATTGATTTGATTATAAATGCTGATTTTGCATCGGTTTTTAAAATCGCAAAAAATCCCTTTCTAGGCACGATATCCGATTCTTAAGGGTCGTCAGTTTAAACCAAAAGGAAAATTGCTCAATTTAATGGCTCAATCGAAAATAGGACCGTATTACCATAGCTTAAAGTAGAAAATTGTATGAATGAATATCGGCAGTGTCGATTCGGCACAGTCGGCTCGCGTATGCTTGAGACTCCGGCGTGTGCGTGTCGTCGCGCCCGCTCTAGAGTGGTCGAGCGAGGATGCCCGAGACCGCGCAAGCATAGCCGCGGCGGTTAAACCGCCCGAAATAGCTAGGACTGTTGATATCAAAAATATCGTTGACGCTCGTTCTTGCGCGGGCTCGAGCCTGCCGCCGTCTTGAAGCGCATTTATGCTTTCAATGTGAATTGCGGACCAGAAGAAGTTGTAGCTATTTCAAATATTTTGTTTTGCAGTTTTAAAAAGAAAGAAACCTGAAGGAGCAAGCAGTGACAGCGATGATTCCGTGGGTGACCTGAAGAGACCTAGCACATCCAAAGAACCGGACTTAGTTCCCGACTCTTCGATAAATGACTGCAACGAAAATGACATCGGTAAATTTATTGGACAAGCATCAATGTTATCGACTGAAATGAAGAAAGAATTGCTTGACAACACTTGGTCTCCGTCTGCGACGTATGACTTTGCGGAAGACGCTAAACATTTAAAGAGGAAATTCAAGTATTCATGGTTGGAAACGTACTCTCCATGGTTGGCCTATTCCAGGCACCAAAAAGGAGCCTTTTGTAAATATTGTACGTTGTTCCCGCCAAATCCAAATTCTTTTAGAGGCGTATTAGGGTCATTTATCATAAGGCCGTTTTGTAAGTTCAAAGACATTCACGAGCATTGCAAAAAGCACATGGAAACCCACTTCCATAAGATGGCACTGGAAGCCGCTAAATCATTTCTTGGAAGTGTGCCTGTAGATTTACAACTCAACAAATACTCCCAGGGCATTATTGAAGAAAACCGAAAAATTATAACATCTATTATTTCTTGCATTACGTTTTGCGGGTCGCACGACTTAGCTCTGAGAGGAAAACATTATGGCGAAGGTATTCTCGAGGACTTATACAAGCTACGAATTGACGCGGGAGATTTAGTTTTGAAGAAACACATTGAGCATGGGAAAAAGAATGCAAGCTATCGATCCATCGATATTCAAAATGAAATTATCGCAATTTGTGGAGATGTTATTAAGGCAGACATTGTGAAAAAAGTAAAAGAAGCAGAAGCTTATAGTGTGTTAGCAGACGAAACAGCTGATATTTCCGGTACTGAACAATTATCAATTGGGCTGCGATATTTTGACGAGAAAGCCAATGAGGTCCAAGAAATGTTCGTCGGATTTGTTGAGCTGAAAGGTCTGGATGCGAAATCTATTGCATATTGCATCGATGAGTTTCTGACAAAAGAAGACCTTAATCCTGCTGATAAATGCGTTGGTTTTGGATTTGACGGTTGTTCGACGATGTCCGGAAAAGACGGTGGAGTACAAGCGATACTGCGCAAAAAATATACCAAAGCATTGTTCTTTCATTGCTCGTCCCATAAACTGAATCTGGTAATAAATGATCTCAATATTCTTCCTGAAATTCGAAACACCATGGGAACCACTAAAGATATTATTAATTTTTTTCGGGAATCTGTTTTGAGAAGAAAATTGGTTCCTAATATTGCCAGGCTCTGCGAAACAAGATGGAGTGAGAAACATAAAACTATCAGAGTATTTAAGGACAATTTTCCTGTTATATTGGAAGCCTTAGAAAACTTATCGCGCGAAGGAAACAGTGCGACTCGAAAAAACGCCTTTCAACTCCATGCGGCTGCTTTCAAAATTTCGTTTATACTTTGTATTACTTTGATAGCTAAATACTCTGCTTTGTTGGAACCTGTTGTCAACGCACTCCAATCCATAGCTTTGGATGTGGTGAAGGCCTCGCAACACGTCAAACGCATTTTGCAATTGCTTAAGAGCCACCGTGATAATCCCGAAAGAGTCACAGATGAAATCATAAAGGATGCTACTGTTGTTGCGGAGAAAGTCGGCCTGGAGGAGGATATCACTTCAATGCCACGCATTGTTGGGAAACAACGTCATCGAAGCAATCACCCAGCAGAAAGCCCTTCAGAATTCTGGAAAAGATCATTGATAATACCATACTTGGACTCCGTTATTACATCGCTTGAAACACGCTTTGCTGAAGAAAATACTCCATCATTTGCTTTATCTAAATTACACCCCGCACAAATGCAAACGATGTCAGTCGAAAATCTCACAGAAACTTGTGAAACTATCGCTCAGTTTTATAATTTACCAAACATAAAAATTGAAGTCGAGCTTTGGCAGCAATTCTGGCATAATAAACCAAACTCAACAGATCAAACCGTTGTTGATATCCTAAAAGAAGCAAAAACCTTCTTTCCCGACACGGAAAAAGCGTTGAAAATTTTGATCGCTCTTCCATGCACGACGTGTACGGTAGAGCGATCGTTTAGCAGCCTCAGGAGACTAAAAACCTGGCTAAGGAGCACTATGAGTGAAAATCGCCTCAATGGTTTGGCCATGATGAGTGTGCACCGAAAACTTATACATGGAAACTTACAAGATTTTAATAATAAAGTAGTCGAGAAGTTTACAATGAATCCCCGAAAATTATGTTTTAATTAACCTAATATAAACAAACAACGACCACTATAATATTAAAATCTGGTAATTTAAAAAAAAATACGCTGTACGCTGTACACTTATTCAAATTCAAACTCCTTTTTATTTTATTTTTCTAATAAATGTTATTATAACTCAAGTTTTTTATTGCATAGTCAAGAGCTCGTGCTCGTGTAGCTTCACACATTGGACTCTGTACTGTCACAGAATATATATGTATATAGTACTAAGATACTGTTGTTATTACAATCGCTGTAGATGTAAGGCTCGTAGTACAAGTGAAAAGCTTCATGTGCTCTCGACTTTACCTACAACTCATACCTACTTTTCTCATTCATAGAGAATGAGAAAAGTATGAATTGTAGTAGGTAAAGTCAACTGCCCCCCCCTGCGCCATAGGCTGGCGACGCCCTTGTCGCCACTGTGCGGAATGCCCGGAGGACACGGTGGAGCACACAGGTCTCCGCCGCCGATCGCCTCCTCGAAGACAAGGCGGTGCTCCGCCCAAGCGGGGCAAACCTCCATCGTGGTCCACCCACACAATGGTGATGGTAGCACCCTGGCGTTTCTTTTGCCTGAAGTCCAGTGCATGAACCTTCTTCCGAACTTACAATCCGGTGAGAACCTGCATCATGCAAATGTAGAAGACACCGTGACGCCTCTCCAGTCACTCCTCAAGAAAAGGACTTACCGCCATGATTATAGTGTGCCCAATTTTAGTCTTAAGAAAACAATAAATATCTCTGAACATTGTCTGCATACGTCCAAATTATTTGATGTTTGTTAGAAGTACCTACGCACGTGCGAAGTGTTCATGTTCGTGTTCACCATGTTTTTCCTCGTTCGTGCGTATCTACACGGCCTAACCCAAAGGTTGACTGATAGAGGATACCTTGTTGCCTTAAGTCCGCCTTTATTAGCAATAAACATGAAGTTTAAATAAATAAATAAAAATGACAAAATGTACTCGCCTTGCTTAGGTGTTTGATTTCGTAAACCTTTTTCGTGAAAATGAAATTAAAACGCTGATTCCGATTTTTTTATAGGTAGGTATTTTATATATACTTTCACTTCAAAATGTTACCTGATATGAAATTAATACCAAAGGAAGTGTAATACTAGTAGAATCCAGAATTTTTGGATCTAGTATCGTAATCCAAGTCGAGCACAAGTTCGGGTCGGGCCACACTGGAGGGCGGCAGGCGGCGCCCGCCCTGCCAGCCCAGGCCCCGCAGCTCGCCGGCCGCGTCGCACACAAGTGTCTGCGTGTGCACGTGCACGCAAGACGCACGCCTTGCGTTCTGCACGCACGCCTCCTTGTACAGCTTCACGAATGATATGGTAGGCTCGTTCACATTGGGACCGGAAGGGATTGGGCCCAGTTTGGGCAGCACTTTCTTTGACTTCTTTGGGTTTATAAACTTTGGCTCCAATTGAGTTTTTCTCAGAATTCTTCGCATAACTATTAGAGAGTCCATTTCATATGAAGGGTTTTATTGATTTGTCGTCATTTCTAAACTACGTGACACAATTCGACAGTAAATTTGACAATTGACTTTTTTTTAAGGAAATACTCTGATGGAAAGCGTCTGTTTATAATACTTACCTACTACGTGCTAACCAAGTAGGTTTATCAAACATTTGAATGGCTCGTATGCGAGCGGAGTTGCCAACTATGATCCACCTAATATCCTATTTATGCGCTGTGTGTGTAGTTCCAAACCTGCCGCCAAGTAACCTCTGCGCTTCCACCGCCGGTGCGTTGCGAATGGTGACATTTGGAGCCAGCAGGATCTGAATTACTGTCGAACCAGTCCCACGAAGTAGGACGCCACTTCACTGGATTGTATATATTTATTTGCCGCAGATAGGTACATGGCATGACATACCAAACGAAAGGAGGCACGCCGATACTAGATACCTACCTATGATCGTGCCTATGGTTTATAAACCCAACACTAAAACCTACTCTGTACACACCCAGCTGAATGCGGACGTCTTCAAAAGTGCATAGTGTTGACTGTACTTGAGTGATGTTTTATTATGTTCTTTTTTATTACTTAAGTTCTTTTTTTTACGTGATTGTTAGTGATCGTAAGTTTTCTACTATTTTAACACGTTTATATTAGCTTCACCTGTATGTTTGTAACCAATGCCTTTGACCTACTTTGGGCGATCAGATTTTCTTCAAACTTTGCACACCCATCAAAGACTGATGACAATACAATAATCCGTTTTTTTTTAGTGAAAAATAAAAATATATATTTTAAAAACTAAAAAAAAAACACGCTTTCATAGCATATCAAACTAAAAAGTGTAAAATAATTTTCAATATAGGTAGAATATAATAATAATGAACGAAAAATATTAATATCATTGTGAAAAAAGCGTGGGTTGCTCGATTTACGAAAAAAATGGCACAAAGCGCCCCACGCTTTTTTTTGGTGCAGCGATGGATCAGCCCGACTGAGTGCCGAGGGCTTTTTAATTCCATCTCCCATCCTGTCGCCACGCAGCGGCTCGAGTCTCGCCGGCAGTGGCTGTACGTGACGTCACAAACACAGGCAATAATGAAACATCGATGTAAGATGTGCTTTTGCTCACTCTTTATTACGCTTGTTAATATATAAAAACATAATATAAATTATTTTGTAAAATATCACCACAGATAGTCGCCGCACGAGTGGGCCGCGGCTCCGCCGGGTGCCTCACTCCCGCCGCTCGCGCACCCAGGCTACATTGCGATATTCGTACTTAGACTTTTAGATTTTGTACAATGTTTAATATGTCTAATATAATAATAAAAAAACGATGAAATCGCAAGTTTTTACCTTTTGCATTATTAAAATCGAATGGCAAGTAAATAAAAATCTGTAATTTCATGTTTCATAGTTGTGCGTAGGTTAGAGCTCTTGTCACCTCTACCGGACTAGTGATAAGCTATATATCCCCTAGAAAACCCATACAAAAATGTCCTTTATTCACATATATTACTGTTTCGCTTACGGCCACTAGCCGGCAGCGGACACAAGGCCCAGCGAGCCGCGCGGGCGTGCGACACCCAACTGAAATGAATTCAAAAATATTCATTTCTACAAATTAAACTTGATAATAATCATGTAAAAATATGTAATTTGTATGTCGAGTGGCGTTATCGAATGTATTAATATTATTGATATCTAGTGAGGCTTCATAATCATGAAAATTCGCAAACATCCGAGATCGACATTCGATGCGCCGAGCGGAGCCGCGGGGCGTAGCTGATAACAATGAAACGTCAGTAACGAAACTATAGCGGAAATAAAAAATAACACAATTAAAAGAAAAGTCGTTAACAATAGATCGGGCGCCGCCGACGACGCCGCATACAATTTGTTATACCTACTACATCTAAGTCTGCACTTATACTACGTCACTTAACACTATGTACATACAATATCTTTATCCAAGCGATTTTTAAAAAAGTCTTAGTACTTTTTATCATATTAATTTGAAAATTTGTTAAATGTCTTTATCGTTAAATTCACTGACTCCACTCGCACCACATTAACATTATTATGTTTCATTTTTTTTCGTTTTCTTTTTATAACACAATACAAGTAACAGAATGTTTTAGCCCCGCTAAAAAACTACTAACATAAGTATACAACTAGAGTACAACCGACATAACTTGTACGACGACGAGATGCGCCCGCACGCGCGACACTGTGCGACACTGTGAGACACGGTGCGACACTGTGAGACACGGTGCGACACTGTGAGACACGGTGCGACACTGTGAGACACGGTGCGACACTGTGAGACACGGTGCGACACTGTGCGTCACGGTCGGGCGTCGGTCGGCACGTGCGATTCGCTCGTCTTCATATCAATTGACATCATTTTAAACTGGTAAAATATAAACGTTAATCTATGAAGGAATCACGTTTTGTGTCGCTAGCGCGCGCCGGAGCCGCGCCCTTAGGGCCCCGCGGGGCCCCACCGGGACCCCGCCGGGGGCTCCTGCAGGTACCTGTGCACGGGTCCGATGGGCCCCTGCAGGTACCTGTACACGGGTCCGATGGGCCCCTGCAGGTGCCTGTGCACGAGTCCGACGGGCCCCTGCAGGTACCTGTGCACGGGTCCGGCGCACGCGGCGTTTCAGTCGCAATTCGAGATCAAAAACTCGAGGCGATTATCGAATTTCACACCTCTAATACCCAAACGTACGCGCCGCCGCCCACTACGCGCTACAAGCAACACTCGTTACAGTCAGCGCGAGATACAGTCAGCGCGAGGTACAGTCAGCACTCGGTACAGTCAGCGCGAGGTACAGTCAGCACTCGGTACAGTCAGCGCGAGGTACAGTCAGCACTCGGTACAGTCAGCGCGAGGTACAGTCAGCACTCGGTACAGTCAGCTCGAGGTACAGTCAGCGCTCGAAACATTCAGCACTCGGTACAGTCAGCGTGAGGTACAGTCAGCGCAAGGTACAGTCAGCGCGAGATACAGTCAGCACTCGGTACAGTCAGCGCGAGGTACAGTCAGCGCGAGGTACAGTCAGCGCGAGGTACAGTCAGCACTCGGTACAGTCAGCGCGAGGTACAGTCAGCACTCGGTACAGTCAGCTCGAGGTACAGTCAGCGCTCGAAACATTCAGCACTCGGTACAGTCAGCGTGAGGTACAGTCAGCGCAAGGTACAGTCAGCGCGAGATACAGTCAGCACTCGGTACAGTCAGCGCGAGGTACAGTCAGCGCGAGGTACAGTCAGCGCGAGGTACAGTCAGCGCGAGATACAGTCAGCGCGAGGTACAGTCAGCACTCGGTACAGTCAGCGCGAGGTACAGTCAGCACACGGTACACATTCAGCGTAGCGCGATTGTGAGGACGGCGCCGCGTCGCTCGATTTCAGTCCATTGAATATCATTACAATACCATTTTATCACAATAGACAAATTAAAGTAATTTTGGGCACAGCGTTACCCTAGCGATGGCCTCGTATAAACTTGTAGTTTCGTTGACATCATTAAATAAATATTCATTAAAAATCCCGCGTTCTGACAATCTAGTCGAGTATCAAACTGATGGATAAAAACACAGTATTCAAAACGAGTAAATTCTTCGAAAAACAGTGTCGGCTTGCATCGCCGGGAGGCCGAGTGCGGAGCCTCGTCCTCTAGTATCGTAAGTTTGTACTTTGATCATTATTAGAGTGCAATTTACAAAGGAACTGGATGATCGCCTCGCCCGGCCGCCTGCCTGCGTCGAGCACGAAGCATACACGAGCCACGCGCCGCACGTGTGCCACGCGCCACGCACGTGGCACACGTGCGGCACGGGGCGGGCGGGCGGGCGAGGCGCCTCGTGAGACGCGTCACTGTGGACATTAGACGGGACATCTACTGCACGTGACGTCACGACTTCACGAGCGCCGCGCGCCGCTGGACACTAGTATGCGGTATCGATACAATATATAGGGAATTGAAACGTTCTTATTGCGCTAACGGGATTGATTACAGACAAATATACTAACACATAGAATAGTTGGGGGCGCGGGACGCTCGCGGGAGCGTGGAGCGCGAGAGCGGACGTAAGTACGGCTGCGCCCGGTTCTGAGCGGCTCCAAGCGGCTCCGAGCGTTTCCGAGCGTCTCCTCGCGGCTCCTCGCGACTCCTCGCGGCTGCGGGCGGCGCCGCGCGGCGCACACTTGGTCATGTGCGCGGCCGCACGCTCCGCTGTGTGCGGCGCCCCGCCGACACTCTGCAAATTACAGACGTACATGTTAATATGATTCATTCGTATCAATCGAGAAAACGACATCGACCGTCGTTAGATTTTTAAGAAGACTAAAAATTGAAAAAGTAATCGAGCCCTTGCTATCAACTAAGACATTAAAAAATAAATTTAATATTATTAAAAAATATTGCTGCAATGTTCCCCACATTGCAGCAATATTTTTTAATCATATAAAACAAACATTTAAAACATATTTTGTCCAGAGACAAAATCAAATCAAGTAGACAAAAACAGGTCCCACGTGGGTGGTGGCGACACATCACCAACAGAATACGGAGAGCTCACCTGGTGAGGTGCGTGGAGGGCGCAGGTCCCACGTGGGTGGTGGCGACACATCACCAACAGAACACGGAGAGCTCACCTGGTGAGGTGCGTGGAGGGCGCAGGTCCCACGTGGGTGGTGGCGACACATCACCAACAGAACACGGAGAGCTCACCTGGTGAGGTGCGTGGAGGGCGCAGGTCCCACGTGGGTGGTGGCGACACATCACCAACAGAACACGGAGAGCTCACCTGGTGAGGTGCGTGGAGGGCGCAGGTCCCACGTGGGTGGTGGCGACACATCACCAACAGAACACGGAGAGCTCACCTGGTGAGGTGCGTGGAGGGCGCAGGTCCCACGTGGGTGGTGGCGACACATCACCAACAGAACACGGAGAGCTCACCTGGTGAGGTGCGTGGAGGGCGCAGGTCCCACGTGGGTGGTGGCGACACATCACCAACAGAACACGGAGAGCTCACCTGGTGAGGTGCGTGGAGGGCGCAGGTCCCACATGGGTGGTGGCGACACATCACCAACAGAACACGGAGAGCTCACCTGGTGAGGTGCGTGGAGGGCGCAGGTCCCACGTGGGTGGTGGCGACACATCACCAACAGAACACGGAGAGCTCACCTGGTGAGGTGCGTGGAGGGCGCAGGTCCCACGTGGGTGGTGGCGACACATCACCAACAGAACACGGAGAGCTCACCTGGTGAGGTGCGTGGAGGGCGCAGGTCCCACGTGGGTGGTGGCGACACATCACCAACAGAACACGGAGAGCTCACCTGGTGAGGTGCGTGGAGGGCGCAGGTCCCACGTGGGTGGTGGCGACACATCACCAACAGAACACGGAGAGCTCACCTGGTGAGGTGCGTGGAGGGCGCAGGTCCCACGTGGGTGGTGGCGACACATCACCAACAGAACACGGAGAGCTCACCTGGTGAGGTGCGTGGAGGGCGCAGGTCCCACGTGGGTGGTGGCGACACATCACCAACAGAACACGGAGAGCTCACCTGGTGAGGTGCGTGGAGGGCGCAGGTCCCACGTGGGTGGTGGCGACACATCACCAACAGAACACGGAGAGCTCACCTGGTGAGGTGCGTGGAGGGCGCAGGTCCCACGTGGGTGGTGGCGACACATCACCAACAGAACACGGAGAGCTCACCTGGTGAGGTGCGTGGAGGGCGCAGGTCCCACGTGGGTGGTGGCGACACATCACCAACAGAACACGGAGAGCTCACCTGGTGAGGTGCGTGGAGGGCGCAGGTCCCACGTGGGTGGTGGCGACACATCACCAACAGAACACGGAGAGCTCACCTGGTGAGGTGCGTGGAGGGCGCAGGTCCCACGTGGGTGGTGGCGACACATCACCAACAGAACACGGAGAGCTCACCTGGTGAGGTGCGTGGAGGGCGCAGGTCCCACGTGGGTGGTGGCGACACATCACCAACAGAACACGGAGAGCTCACCTGGTGAGGTGCGTGGAGGGCGCAGGTCCCACGTGGGTGGTGGCGACACATCACCAACAGAACACGGAGAGCTCACCTGGTGAGGTGCGTGGAGGGCGCAGGTCCCACGTGGGTGGTGGCGACACATCATCAACAGAACACGGAGAGCTCACCTGGTGAGGTGCGTGGAGGGCGCAGGTCCCACGTGGGTGGTGGCGACACATCACCAACAGAACACGGAGAGCTCACCTGGTGAGGTGCGTGGAGGGCGCAGGTCCCACGTGGGTGGTGGCGACACATCACCAACAGAACACGGAGAGCTCACCTGGTGAGGTGCGTGGAGGGCGCAGGTCCCACGTGGGTGGTGGCGACACATCACCAACAGAACACGGAGAGCTCACCTGGTGAGGTGCGTGGAGGGCGCAGGTCCCACGTGGGTGGTGGCGACACATCACCAACAGAACACGGAGAGCTCACCTGGTGAGGTGCGTGGAGGGCGCAGGTCCCACGTGGGTGGTGGCGACACATCACCAACAGAACACGGAGAGCTCACCTGGTGAGGTGCGTGGAGGGCGCAGGTCCCACGTGGGTGGTGGCGACACATCACCAACAGAACACGGAGAGCTCACCTGGTGAGGTGCGTGGAGGGCGCAGGTCCCACGTGGGTGGTGGCGACACATCACCAACAGAACACGGAGAGCTCACCTGGTGAGGTGCGTGGAGGGCGCAGGTCCCACGTGGGTGGTGGCGACACATCACCAACAGAACACGGAGAGCTCACCTGGTGAGGTGCGTGGAGGGCGCAGGTCCCACGTGGGTGGTGGCGACACATCACCAACAGAACACGGAGAGCTCACCTGGTGAGGTGCGTGGAGGGCGCAGGTCCCACGTGGGTGGTGGCGACACATCACCAACAGAACACGGAGAGCTCACCTGGTGAGGTGCGTGGAGGGCGCAGGTCCCACGTGGGTGGTGGCGACACATCACCAACAGAACACGGAGAGCTCACCTGGTGAGGTGCGTGGAGGGCGCAGGTCCCACGTGGGTGGTGGCGACACATCACCAACAGAACACGGAGAGCTCACCTGGTGAGGTGCGTGGAGGGCGCAGGTCCCACGTGGGTGGTGGCGACACATCACCAACAGAACACGGAGAGCTCACCTGGTGAGGTGCGTGGAGGGCGCAGGTCCCACATGGGTGGTGGCGACACATCACCAACAGAACACGGAGAGCTCACCTGGTGAGGTGCGTGGAGGGCGCAGGTCCCACGTGGGTGGTGGCGACACATCACCAACAGAACACGGAGAGCTCACCTGGTGAGGTGCGTGGAGGGCGCAGGTCCCACGTGGGTGGTGGCGACACATCACCAACAGAACACGGAGAGCTCACCTGGTGAGGTGCGTGGAGGGCGCAGGTCCCACGTGGGTGGTGGCGACACATCACCAACAGAACACGGAGAGCTCACCTGGTGAGGTGCGTGGAGGGCGCAGGTCCCACGTGGGTGGTGGCGACACATCACCAACAGAACACGGAGAGCTCACCTGGTGAGGTGCGTGGAGGGCGCAGGTCCCACGTGGGTGGTGGCGACACATCACCAACAGAACACGGAGAGCTCACCTGGTGAGGTGCGTGGAGGGCGCAGGTCCCACGTGGGTGGTGGCGACACATCACCAACAGAACACGGAGAGCTCACCTGGTGAGGTGCGTGGAGGGCGCAGGTCCCACGTGGGTGGTGGCGACACATCACCAACAGAACACGGAGAGCTCACCTGGTGAGGTGCGTGGAGGGCGCAGGTCCCACGTGGGTGGTGGCGACACATCACCAACAGAACACGGAGAGCTCACCTGGTGAGGTGCGTGGAGGGCGCAGGTCCCACGTGGGTGGTGGCGACACATCACCAACAGAACACGGAGAGCTCACCTGGTGAGGTGCGTGGAGGGCGCAGGTCCCACGTGGGTGGTGGCGACACATCACCAACAGAACACGGAGAGCTCACCTGGTGAGGTGCGTGGAGGGCGCAGGTCCCACGTGGGTGGTGGCGACACATCACCAACAGAACACGGAGAGCTCACCTGGTGAGGTGCGTGGAGGGCGCAGGTCCCACGTGGGTGGTGGCGACACATCACCAACAGAACACGGAGAGCTCACCTGGTGAGGTGCGTGGAGGGCGCAGGTCCCACGTGGGTGGTGGCGACACATCACCAACAGAACACGGAGAGCTCACCTGGTGAGGTGCGTGGAGGGCGCAGGTCCCACGTGGGTGGTGGCGACACATCACCAACAGAACACGGAGAGCTCACCTGGTGAGGTGCGTGGAGGGCGCAGGTCCCACGTGGGTGGTGGCGACACATCACCAACAGAACACGGAGAGCTCACCTGGTGAGGTGCGTGGAGGGCGCAGGTCCCACGTGGGTGGTGGCGACACATCACCAACAGAACACGGAGAGCTCACCTGGTGAGGTGCGTGGAGGGCGCAGGTCCCACGTGGGTGGTGGCGACACATCACCAACAGAACACGGAGAGCTCACCTGGTGAGGTGCGTGGAGGGCGCAGGTCCCACGTGGGTGGTGGCGACACATCACCAACAGAACACGGAGAGCTCACCTGGTGAGGTGCGTGGAGGGCGCAGGTCCCACGTGGGTGGTGGCGACACATCACCAACAGAACACGGAGAGCTCACCTGGTGAGGTGCGTGGAGGGCGCAGGTCCCACGTGGGTGGTGGCGACACATCACCAACAGAACACGGAGAGCTCACCTGGTGAGGTGCGTGGAGGGCGCAGGTCCCACGTGGGTGGTGGCGACACATCACCAACAGAACACGGAGAGCTCACCTGGTGAGGTGCGTGGAGGGCGCAGGTCCCACGTGGGTGGTGGCGACACATCACCAACAGAACACGGAGAGCTCTCCGCCGTGCGCGCCGCCCACCGCACGCCACGACCGCACGCCGCCGCCGCCCACGCGCAACTGCAACACCACAACACATCGTTACTTCACAGTCATCATCATTATTGTGTAATCCTACGATAAAATTAAAGGTTAAAGGTGGCTCAGAACATCGTACGTCGTATCGAAGCACAGAATGTAAATTTGTGGACGCCATGGGTACATGTCACATTCAGTTACCATCAGGTATGCAGCGCGTTTGAAGCGTGTATGGTTGTGGATATGGTTGAGAAGTAGACTTGTCAAGCACATAGCCACACGATGAAGTTTACCAGACACTGCTTCAAGTGCGCTGAAAACTTGACGGTAAACTTGGTCGTGTGGCTATGCATATTGGTAGGACCAACATGTTGTCACTCCCATACACGGTCAAATCTGTTTGATCAAACATGTAGCGTCATACCGATTGGACACCAGGTTTGAGCGTGTATGGCTGGCATTAGGTATCAGAAGGACACAAGCACAATGATGTGGCGGCGTGCAACACCCCTGCGCGCCCTCTCCTGCACCCGCACTCGCCCTGTGTATTCGGGGCCGTCAGCGGTACAGTAACAGGCACGTAAGTAAACGAGCCTAGACCTCCTAAATAAGTTCCACTTCATTATTATAGTTTATTATAATTTATTGTTGATGTTAATAAAAATATCTCCGTAAATGATGCATCATTTTAGAACAAAATTTGATTACAATAAAAAAGGTTGTAGTGCGCCAATAGACAATAGCAAATGCTGTCGTAGATTATTTTTTTTAGAATTTTAAAAGAGGAAAAAACGTATATTTTGTTACTCCCAAAGATCGAAATTCATAGGGCACTTCCCGTTGAGCCAGAATCCTGAAATTTGGCACATTGCAAGGTCTTATAGCACAGGTATAGCAGTAAATCTGAAAACAGTTTTGTTGTTACCTACGTCACAAACAAAATACAATTCGGAAAAATCTTCGAGACTCCATTCGGGAATTGTAATTTGCACGGAACCCTCAGGGCGCGAGTCCGACTCGCACTTGCCCAGTTTTTTGTAAACACTACCTAAGTGTGTTTAAGTAAAATTTCAGTGTTTATATTAATGATTGTATGGCTATTGTTGGGTGTATAAGGGTGCGCATTATTCCAGTTTAGTACATATAATTTATTACTCTTAGCAATTATTACTCATGAACCATTATCCGCTTTTTAATTATTTTTGGTAATAACAATACCTCAGACGGGTATTTACGGCTAAAGTCACCCATTAAAAAGTCTCTAAGGATGATTTTGGAAATAGCGCCAATAAAACAAAGAATATTGATTGTGGTATCCGACAAGGACAGTTTATTTCAATCGCTATGTAACTAGCAGCTGCCCGAATGCCTCGCGTCAAGCAAATTTAAAAAAAAAAACAGTTTTTTTTAACAATATTTTTTAAAATTTAAATAAATTTGTCAATGTAAGTAAGTAAAATATTTTAAAACTCAAACTGTATTTATTTGTATAACTTTAGCATTTCTCTTCAAACATAACGAATACCTACCAAACAACCGGACCTACTTTCGCATCACAGAGTTACTTTTCCGTAGGACAAAGGGCCTCGCAAAGACCTGCCGCCCGGAGCCTCGCAATGCGTAAGGCCGGCGCTGTGCGTCGGAGACTGCTGCCGGTCAAACTCGTCAATCTCGTGCGATCTATGCTTCGAGAATGATCTCTTAGAATAGCCCAAGAACTGTCTAGATTGCTTTCCCCACTACAGTCCTAGCTGTGCTGTTCTTAAACAGTTATAGTCAACATTAAATCAGTACAATCCAATGTATGGATCCTTATTATTAGCCCTAATTGTCCCACTAATGGATATAAATGCTTCTCCCAAATATAATTTCAAACTATTTAAGTTGCTAACCCTCAATTCAACATCAGTAAAATATCTTAACTTAATCGTTGCAAGCATAAACCTTTCTGTATATACGTATAAAAGCTCACATATTATAATGTCTCTATACCTACGTGAGGACTTGTAATTGGCTTTTTAATGATTATGGTTTCCTTTTTAGGGTTCCGTAGCCAAATGGCAAAAAACGGAACCCTTATAGATTCGTCATGTCTGTCTGTCTGTCTGTCTGTCTGTCTGTCTGTCTGTCCGTCCGTATGTCACAGCCACTTTTTTCCGAATCTATAAGAGCTATACTGTTGAAACTTTGTAAGTAGATGTATTCTGTGAACCGCATTAAGATTTTCACACAAAAATAGAAAAAAAGCAATAAATTTTGGGGGTCCCCATACTTAGAACTAAAACTCAAAAAATTTTTTTTCATCAAACCCATACGTGTGGGGTATCTATGGATAGGTCTTCAAAAATGATACTGAGGTTTCTCATATCATTTTTTTCTAAACTGAATAGTTTGAGCGAGAGACTTCCAAAGTGGTAAAATGTGTGTCCCCCCCCCCTCTAACTTCTAAAATAAGAGAATGATAAAACTAAAAAAAATATATGATGTACATTACTATAAAAACTACCAACGAAAATTGGTTTGAACGAAATCTAGTAAGTAGTTTTTTTTTAATGCGTCATAAATCGAAAAAAATACACTATTATTAAAACATTGATCAAATTTATAACACATTACAAGAACTTTTATATTATGTTACTTGCTGCTACGGAACCCTTCATGGGCGAGTCCGACTCGCACTTGGCCGGTTTTTTTGTCTGGTTTTATTAGCTATAAGTCCTCCATGTAATAAATAAATAAAATCGTAATTTCACACGGAAATTAGAAACCCGGGTGAGGTATAGTCAGTAAATCCCATAACATTGCCTCTGGTTCCACCCAGAGCTACCAACAAAAAAAGCATGTCTGGTTATACATTTTCTCAATATTCACTTTACTTATACACAACTAATTTTTAATTAGTACAAAATATAGATATTTAAAGGGTTTATTAGAAAAGATCTCGTTATTATTTAAGTAGTCTCAATAAATAATATTCATAAACAGCAAAGTTATTAGAGTTTGTTTATATCCCAAAATGTCACTCAATTTATGGAAATATTATACAGATTACAGGCTATTGATTATGAATGAAAAACAATGGAAAAATACTGTTGCGCAGTATTTTCTAGTAGCGATTGTTATGAATAATTGATTTAATTATGAATTTACCAATTATGACAAATCGTGGACAATTTTGGGATTGTTTTTTTTTTTTAATTTTGACTACATACACAAATATGATAATGGGTACGGTTAGAGTCCCATTTTTTTGTACCTACTATTTAAAAATTAGGGGTGTCTAAGTAGATAGTAATAAGTAGTAATCCAAGCACACTGTGAGTGTACACCCAAGTCAAGGTAAACTCTAAAGTTTTCGTAAAAACCCATTTCCTGGACGCGAAAGCATCCGAAGCTTCGATCCGTGAACCGTCTGCAGTACGGAGTCAAACGATCTCTCGTCACAAGAACACACGTTTGAATCGCAACACTTCTTGTTACTTGGTACGCTGCCGGTAAAAACTGTAATGCATCGAGTTTTCATTCCACGTCTCGCCATATAGGGGGCGGCCGAGTTTAGCCGGTCTGCGCGCGCAAGGAATGTGGTTCATTGATGCGGCCCACGGGGAGCCGCGCTCAATGGCCGCGCGCCCCATTGAGCGCTGCGGCCACACACCATACGCACCACATCGTGCGAGCCACATTATACTTTCATCATAATTATATACGTATATTCAGAAAGGTTTTCAATTTAAGCATTGTTAAAGAAGCAGCTATGTTTAGAATTGGTCCTTTTAGGCGACCTGTGCCTCAAAGAAAATTTATTTCAAGTGCTTGTAATTTGTGAGTACCGAGTTTATGTTCGTTGCGGTTTAAAAGAAAAATATCATTGAATCTAGATTTTCACATGTATCGAGCAAAGAAAAACATCAGTCAGCTTCAGTCTTTACTTGATAGATTTTGTTGCTCGTATTCACATAGGTATGGCGGTGTAATTAGATCAATGTTCATTTATAATTTGGCACGCCTTGAATCAATATGAAATTATATCCCGGATGTGGTTCGACGCGGAACACTTGACGGTCAAGGGCTATCGAATTCGCTGCTGTAGTATATCATATAATGCACTTATTTATAATGCTATTACAACATGGATGAAATTTAGACATTGTTTATTAGATAGGAAGATGAAGCGTTAAGGGACCTACTATAGATATTGTTGTTGTATATACTGACACTAGTTAATACTGAGACTGACATTAGTTTGGGTATTTTTTTACGCGGGCGAAACCGTTGGCAGCAGCTAGCGTTATAGAAATGGTTTAGGGAAATTCGTACACTTTTTAATTTTATTTCAGTCCCGGCGAAGTGCACAATATCATATAAAAAAAACAACGCTATCATAAAAAAAATCCGATTTAAACTACTATAAATATTATAACACATTTCATAATATACTTAAAGGTTGTTTATAATTTTGACAGTTAACGAATAAATTGATAATTATGATGTTGTTATTGTCTATTGTGAGAATATCGGCCACCGGGCAGCACATGATGTGAACCATCTGCCCGATAGCTGTGTGCTGTAGCGACGGACTACAGATGCACGCGCCCGCATGCACAGGGTCGACGACCCGCTGCCCGATAAGGGCCTGATAACGTATCAGCAAAGGTGCAACCACGACTCTAACTACATGTAGCAAGCTTATGCAAGGCGCCAGGCCTGATACCGACAGCACGCCGCAGTAGGAAGTGTGTTGATGATTATACGTAGGCACAGCACACACCAGCCGAATGACTAACTGATAAAAGGTATACATTTGCTATTGATGTTTCAGTCAATTGCAATTAGTAAAAAATGCCATACAGTAGAAGCAATTCTCAGTCGCACCGATTCCGAGCAGGGCTAATCGTAAGAGCGTGGTCGACGATTTTCCACGAAGTCATGTCGTGCAAATTTCCGGAATCAAACATATTATTCTGCGAAGTTTGTGACGAAACGTGACAACGAAGTGAGGAACAGACTAAACCTAGGGATGTCCCGACGTGAAATCAATTTAACCCCGCGATGCAAATCAATAGCTGTGGCCTTGGATGACGCGCCGGGGGAGCCCGACCAGAGGGGACTTCAATTTCACTCTAGACACACAAATAAATTGATAAGTAGTTGGTGACACCAACTTGCATGAAATATACTTTTCCATTCAGTATGACATCTATCAAATACTAAACCAGAAAAGAGACTAGGCAATTAATAATAATTATTAATAAATTAATTATTAATTGTTATTATTAGAAATCTATAGCGATACGGGAATATAATAATTAAATTGGAAAATAGATGCAGATGGCAGGATAGCTCCTTTAAAATATACGTGTTCTTAGTAGCTTATGGAGAAAAATGGCAGCTGAGTTGAATGGCCGTTACCGTGGATAAGAACAATACCAATACGGACTAAATAAATATTGAAATTAGAAAGAAGAATGTTTTAAGGCGGCACTTTACATCGATGACTAAAAAGCACTAACAGCAGGTCCTCCTACGCTCTTACTAATTATTATCTATGCCAACATAATGATAAACACGTCGGCTCCTCCCAGCGCCCGACACCACGCTAGCGGGCGAGCGAGCGTGGGAACGCGCGCGTGCACATGTGCGTTCATTATGCGTCGCCATGTGCCACACCAATCACGCTATCCTACACAATAAACCCCACAAAGATGGCACCTCCATCTCGAGCCACATTATTGACTAGAAAATAATATTTTATGACCGTTTTCCGTCTCGGATTAAGCTGAGCTTTGGTACAATAATATTTATGTGGGCGTGATTGCGATAAAAGGAAATGCATGGTGCTAGCGCTGTAATTCAATATGGATGAAGGAACTATTCATTGGTTCTATCATTCATCACATACAGAAGAAATGCAAACAGCAAGCAAGCGAAGCAGACAGCCAAAAACAACAGAAAGGACAAGGCTTAAGGAGTCTACAAGACACTCTTTAGGTACTACAAACTGTTATAATAAAATTGACAGCCTTGTACCACTCACTCCTTTGCACGCTTGTCATCAATTTGTACAAAACGAAGTTGATTATGTTTCACAAAAAATTGAAATAAGACATTACGTGTGAAATCTTTGTTCAGCAGTGCTTTTAATTCAGTTGATTTTGACATCCTCTTGGGAATCCTATCCTCTCTTAATATATCTCCCCCGTTATCGGTTGGTTTAATTCTTATCTTCGTGGTGGCTCGCAGTCGGTTCGCTCAGGAGAGACCTCCTCTGTTTGGTGCGACCGAGCTGCGAGTGTTCCTCAAGGTGGCGTCCTTTCTCCTCTTCTTTCCTGTATTTTTATTAATGCTGTCTCAAAGGTATTATCTTCACATTACCATGTCTATGCAGACGACTTGCAGATTTATCGACACTTTAAACCTGAAGAGCTTCCTGAAGTTATTGATGCCATCAATAATAATCTTAAAAATATCCATCAATGGGCTAAAAGTTTTGGACTCTTAGTCAATCCAACTAAGTCACAAGCGATCATTGTTGGTGGTAGATATTTCCTAAAGCTGAATAACCAGTGTCTCCCTCCAGTATTGTATGATGGCGTCGTCATAGAATATTCTAAAAAAGTTAAAAACTTGGGTGTTCTTTTAGATTGTAACCTGACCTGGAATGTCTACATTGCGAAAGTAAGCAGGAGGGTGTTTTGCTCGTTTCAGCCACTAAAACGTCTCCCGAAGTCCCTGCCTTTCTCTACTAAACTTAGTCTTGCTCAGTCTCTCCTTCTACCTATTCTGGATTACTCTGATGTCTGCTTCCTGGATGCGACTGAGGAACTTCTTAATAAGCTGGAGCGTCAGCAGAATCTGTGTATCCGCTTCATTCTTGGCCTTCGAAAGTACGACCATGGAAATAATAGCAGTGCTTTTAATTCAGTTGATTTTGACATCCTCTTGGGAATCCTATCCTCTCTTAATATATCTCCCCCTGTAATCACTTGGTTTACTTCTTATCTTCGTGGTGGCTCGCAGTCGGTTCGCTCAGGAGAGACCTCCTCTGATTGGTGCGACCTAGCTGCGAATTTCGAAAGCGATTGAAGTGGTTACCTGTTCGGCAGCGTCGGGATTGCCACATTCTATCTTTTCTCTTCTCTATTCTTCATAATCCCAACTCCCCCTTGTATCTCCGGGAACGCTTTAAGTATGTTGTTCCGAGAGGAAAGTCTTGTCGCTCATCATCCTCTCTTCTCCTTCGATTTCCTCCCCATTCCTCTCTCCTCGGTACTGTGGATCTTTTACTGTTCGAGCTGTTCGCCTTTGGAATTCTCTTCCACACTCGATAAGGGCTAGCCCTTCGTTGGATGCCTTCAGGAGAAGGATCAGGGAACATTTCCTTTCAACATGACTCATGTATATATATATGTATAGGTTTTATTTGTTGTATTTATGTAGTATGTTTATAAGTATTCTGTTTATAGTTTGTAAGTTTCAATTTATATAAGATAACTTGTTTTTTTTGTGCATTTGTTAAGTTATCCTCTTATTAAGGTTTGCTGTAAGAAAACCCGATTTTAGGTTAAGCTCGCCTGTGTACATCGGCTTTCTTTAATGTATAAAGTTAGCGTATTCCAATTTCTGCCGAGTAGTATCCAAAGTTGTTTAGTCTATAGGTAACGCTAACAGAGGCTGTGCCTGCCACGACCCCAAATGACGTGAGGATGTGGTACTTGTGTGCGCTATTCAGTCAGCATCTAGGTATTGCAGTTTTTTATAGTATTTGTATCCGTGAGCATATATGTGCGGCCGTTAATTACCGCTATAACTGCTATCGTTAGACTATGTAACACAGCGCATACATAAGTACGTACAGACGATGGCGACGCCTTAAGCAGCATGCTAGCGTTTTGAACATCAATAAACCAGATTATTTACAGCTTACGCTTTAAGCTGGATAAGGGCTGTACAAGCGTGTAAAACACAACTTTATACAGCTTAGAGTGTACACCTGAACCTTAATATAGTTCTTATACAGCTTGTTGTGCTACTTAGAACTGATATTAATACACCGGTCACAATTTTTATCACGAGCGCCGCTCCTCAACTATTAATAAGCGTTAAGTTAATCAGCCCTGTTTACCTGTAAAGGGCGACCGAGGGATGATTGTATGCTTAAAGATTAACAACCTCGTGTGCTGTATATAAAAATACCACACGGAGTTGTCAACCTCAATGACCTAGGTATGGTTGTGTGCCCATTGTTTTTTTTTCCGTGGGTTTTAATTTTTTTTTCATTCAGATGACATCCCCCGCCCTTGGGCGAAGCGGGAGATAGTGTCAGACCTATACTGACTAAAAAACCTACCCCGTTCCTTCGTTGTCTTTCATTTTGGGGCCGAGCCATCCTTTCAGAAATAGACTTTATACTTCTTTGAATACTCCAGGCTTGAAGGAACAACTTTTCTAACAAAATGTTGTAATTTCGCCGCGCACCCCGATAGCATCTCGTTTGTAAATTCCACGAACAGTTAATTTTAATATGCGACTAATAGAATTAGCTGTTATCAAGCTTACAAGTTAATAAGACTTGAAGTTACCTCATTACTCTCACTTAGCGAACGCCGTTATTTTATTTCCTCTTCACGCCACTCCCGGCTTTATCAAATAACTGTAGAACAATGCTTGAGATTCTCTTGTATGCAGACGTTTGTCTGTACATTCTTATCTTTATAAATGTTAATATCTCCTAGGCGGCTGTTGTATAGAAGGACCAGTAACTGACGGTGTCAGTGATTTGTGTCTTTCAAGAATGTAATCAACGATTTTAGAACACTGCGTTTTGTTTCATAATACTAACAAGTAAACAGGAAAAAAACCTCGTGCTCATCAAAACCGTATAAATATAATTCAAAACAAAGTGTAACAATATGCAATCCAGTTATAGTTTAAAATTATTCATAGGTTTATTCAAATAGGCAGGCAGAGTCCCGGACTCCCATCGTACGCGGCCATTGCTCACTAATCACGGCAACCGTGACACAAACTAGCCAACTACTGTTAACCGTTCAGCGGCAGGCGTCAACTCGCCGACCAGAACTAACTCGCCGCGTGTGACCAAACGATCACTGTCTGCCGGTGCCTTCAGCTCACATTTGCGTTCAGAATTAGTCAAGCCAGCGTTTTAGCAAATTTGGGGAGTGCTCGTTCAGATTTTTATTTTTGATGTGTGATAGTTGAGTATTGCCGCTCAGTTAGAGGCCTTTGTCCAGCCGTGAACTATTATTGTTTTGTACGAGTTAACTGTTTCTAATTCTGATGTGATGATGTAAACTTGACGGATGAGTCATTCCGTTTCAAGGATAGCTATTATTTCAAGCATCGAATTGCATAATGTGGTCTTTGACTGTTTTGTATTGAAGGACATTACGTAAATTTGTTAGTATTGCTACGACTCCCGGTCGGTAGTAGAGCGCGGCGCGTCGATAATTGGGGTGTCGTCGGGGCGCATTAGTATGGCCGCGACGCCGCCGGTGACCCACAGCCGCAGCGAGGCGCCCATTATGACATACATAGACGCTACTACGATACTCTGTTTTCGTAGTAGGTTTTGGCGTGCGTACGATTGTGTAACATAAATATTATGTATTGCTGTAGCTTTTTAAGAAAAATATTAAAGTTACATAGCGCAGCTTACTGTTAATGTAAGTCGACATCATTTCACGGTTGAATGAAGGTCTTTCACCATGACTTCCAGCTTAATCGATCCAGTGCTACGAGGATGGATTGAAAAGATCGCGTCCTCAGCAAGAAAACAATATAAACAAAAGACATTTTATTTTTCCACCTAATCTCCACTTAACTTAATGCACTTCTTCCATCTGGTTTCCAACGCCTGTATGCCAGTCATAAAAAAAGTTTCTTCAAGGCCTTCAAAAAAGTCATCCACCAAAGCTTTGACCGCCTCATTTGATGAAAATTTTTGACCTTCAAGGTGTTTTTTTTAGTTTTGGGAATAAATGAAAGTCTGAAGGTACCAAATCAGGGGAATAGGCGGGATGGGGCAGTAATTCAAAGCCACAATCACGAATTTGAGCCATAGATTCAACAGACGTGTGAACGCGTGTATTATCCTGATGGAACATAACTTTCTTGCTGAGTAATCCTGGCTTTTTCTTCGTTAAAGGGTGCAGTAATAAGCCAAGTTTATAGTTTCACCTTTTGCAAGGTAGTCCACCATGATGACACCCTTAGCATCCCAAAAAACTGACGCTGTTACCTTGCCAGCTGACAAAATTGCTTTGGCTTTTTTTGGAGTCGGTTCATCAAGTTTTTTCCACTGCTTGGATTGCTGTTTTGACTCTGGGGTGTGGTGGTATACCCAAGTTTCATCCATTGTCACAAATCTGGCCAAAAAAATCTTGTGGATCAGCCTCAAAAATTTCCAAACAGTCGCGAGAAATCGTGAGCCGTATTCGTTTTGTTCAACTGAAAGCAATCCGGGTACCCACCGCGCAAACACCTTAGAAAATCCAAATTCATTGACTATGATGTTGTGTTCGATCATACGAGATGCCAATAGTGTCTGCAATTTCCCTGATGGTCAATCTCCGATCTGCCAATATCAGATCACAAATTTTCCCGATGTTTTCTTCAGTCGCAGATGTCGTAGGCCAGCTGGACCGTGAGTCATCTTCAATACTCTCTCGTCCGTGTTTGAATTCCGCAACTCACTTTTTCACAGTCGTATACGACGGAGCAGATTTCCTCAATGTTGTTGACGTATCTTCATCTCTTTTGGAGTTAGTTTTTTTTAAACAGGTATTTGATGACTGCACGTTGCTCAATTTTCTCCATTCTTTAAAAACGCTGCACTTAGGCTCACAAAATTCAGTCTAATTTAAAAACAGATAATGCTATTGTGATAGAATTTGAACTATTTTAATGTAACTGACCTCATTTGATTTGCTTACTCAGTATTTATGTGTTAGGCCGTGAATATTTTGATCTACCCTCGTAATATGGATTACCGACCACCATCAGATGTTTTTTGCAAATAAAACTTAGAAACGAGTGATGCTTATCCATTGAAAAGGTTGAAATGAATTTGAAAAGGTGTGTAGTGTGTGTGGTGGGTACCTGCTGCATCTTGTCGAAGTCGAGTGCGGGGCGGTGGCGGCGCGGCGGCGGCAGCGGCGCGCGGCGGCGGCGCGGCTCGGGCGGCGCGCGCTCGGCCGCCGCCGCGCGCCGGCAGCCGCAGCCGCCCGCGCGCCGCGGCTTCAGCGCCTCCAGCGGCGGCGACGTGCGGAACCGAACCGGCGTCTCCACCTGCAATAAGTACCAAATCCAGCTACACACCTGACTACTACTGTTCACGACTGCCAACATCTTAACAGTCCTTGCCACATCTTTAAATACCTCCAAACAGTTTATTTCTTCACATAAACAAATCACCTGACACTCCTCAATTTCAAATACCTATAGAAATGTATACAATCAAGCTTATCATAAATTAGCACTCACATCACACTGGGGATGTTTCTAATGCAAATGTAAAGTTAGTATGGCATGGTACAGCACCTTGGTGTCGTCGTCGTCGGAGGAGGCGGGGCGCGGCGCCAGGTCGTCGTGGTCGGCGTCGCGGTAGGGCGGCGCCGGCCACTTGCGCTTCTCGGCGCACGACGGCGGCGGCGACGACGCGCCGCGGCGCCGCGACTCGGCCGCGCCCGCCGGGCCCGCGCCCGCGCCGCCCGCGTCCGCGCCGCAAGGGGCTCCGTTGATCACCTGCACGCCGCAGCCACACGTCACACACCGCTCGACAATGTTTTGCGTAATTCGATGGAAACTAGATGTCGGCCGAGCTCATGAGAACGCTAAACTATACACATTTACGACGTCCATGCACTCACACTAGCACGATACATTCATATACTCGTCAGAGATGACATCGCTGATAGCATGTCCAAAACGACCAAGACCGGAAAGAGCTTGAGAGCTAAACCCTCATCTGAGAAATACGCGACGGCGTGAATATTTCAGCGTGTAATTAGAATCGTGTTGAGAAGTCGCGCGAGCACTGTTAGCTCGGTGAGCAGGAGCCGACCACTCGTCTATTATGGATGGTCCCGGACGACGGCGGACACACCGCGTCGCCTTTGTGTAGCGAGCGCTTCTGCTGGCTACTGGCGAGCGAGTAGCGCGACCAGAACGAGTGGACCGTGAGTACGGACAGTTCCTGTATTCGTGATACCTATTCAACTTTTATCTCTTTTTTTGGAGCTTCCTTTTATTTCGGTATAAGTCACTTCTTATTTATTCTATTACACAATAATCAACTAAGTCACACCCTCAATATGTATAAAAATTAAATACTTGATTTTACAAAATATCTACATACCAAGCATTTTACTAACTTACAGTCCATTGTGTTTTAACGCAGTACAGAACGCTCAAAAAAAAAATATATATACCAAAGCCCTCTAAAAATGCTTTAAAAGCAACCTTGATCAACAAAATTCTGAAGCGCTGGCAAAAAAGGTCCTGCTCTGCCTGGCGCCCTTCTATATAAAACGTCATGTCACCTCTACTTTTCCTTAACGCAGAACGTTTTCGTTCTGCGTTAAGGAAACCAACCTATAGGTGCAAGCCCTTTCAAATGCAATTCGTGTGATCTCACCTAAATGTTCGATGGTCACAGGAGGCCAGTCTATCAACACGAGTCCGACGTGGATGGGTTTTCATCTCGTGCAGATGTGCTAAGTAAAACTTCGCGCACGAGCATAAAGCTGTAGCATTTAAGTAATAATTATTCGTTTTATTGCTGTATTATAAATCAAATTGGTACAGCAGCAGATCAAGCTCATAAACTGCAAAATCCAACGAGTTCCTGGAATGATGTTACAAGCCGCTAACCGCTACTTACGTTGTATAGAAAGCTATCAACCTTTAATTTGTGCACCTTTATTTTAATTTGAATCAATCTCCTAGTCGCGCCTTCAAAGAGCGAGACGTGAAAAGCTTACTGTGATGCTCTATATTATTTCATTTCTGCTTTAATTTTATACAAATCATTTTTAAACTGGTATTTTCTCCTAAGGAACGGCGCGGCGTCAGACCGGACGGCACGAAAACCTACGAATGCTTATTTTGATAAGCTACGTTAACAAGTCGATGGCCGTGGTACAGCAGGTTATCTGACAAGTGCCCGGCGGCTCCTGGCCGAGTTCACACCTCGCCTCACCACAAAGCGGGCGCTCGGTGACGCTAATTTGACCGCCACTACACTACAATATAAGCTCATAGTATGTTCTGTGCCGACACCGTCACTTACGTGCATCGACTATACACATTCTTAAGGGTGGCTAAGGGACTCAATACTTGTCTCAGATATACGAGTAAGTACGACCCAAACAAGAAACATCAATGCAATGTCAGCGTCACTCTATCAGTTCTGGAAGAGATGGAAATGCACCTAATTGTAAGTAAGTGCCTTAAGGTTGTGCATATTGAAATTTGTTTAGGAGCGGGGCAGGGTTTCCGAGTCATGGCAGTGTTCGAACGGCAACAACATCACGTTGCACAATGCTTTAAACAAGAGAATTCCGTCGCAGCGCCGGCCGCTCCGTCCTCCACGTGACGTTAATAAGCCCCTCCTTTGCACGGCCACGCTGAATACTCCGCCAGAGCAAACAATGCAGGAATGGCTTTACGCATTTAATATTATCACACGACGTTTTTCTTTCTTTAGAAAGCCATTTCCGTTTCCTTTTTGCAATTAAAAAAGTGCGGAGACAAAAGAATTTCTAATTTCAAGCCAAGCGCAAGATAAACAAATGTTATGCAGGCGGCAGACGGGAAAAAATGAATAAAAACTCTCGGATTGTTTTGTCTTGTTACTGAAAAAAAGGAGGGAACGTCAACTGAAGACAGAGCGTGTGCAATGTGCTAGTGTGCAGCTCGGCACTCAGCACTCGGCACTCGGCAGCGGGCGGCGAAAAAATGGCAGCCGCCACTCTATCGATCCACAATTTCGCGCGCTCCACATACGCGTTATAATTGAAAATAATTATATTGACTTGATAACCTAATTTGTTTATGAACCACCGGAGCGGTAAATCTGGTTCGCGATCTAATTAGGGGCTGGTTGCACCGTCGCTATTACATTGTCCACGCACGCTGACTACACTTGCAGTTTTGCTGAAACATGGCGCGATCGTGCAGTGTGCAGCCTGCAGTGCACTAAGCAGTCTAAACTGCACACAATGCGTTTCGCCCGAGGTCTACGTCCACTGAACAGATGTAGCTCGTATAGAAATGCGATGCAAAACTTAGCGGCGGGCAAGTTGATGGTTCCATTATTCCGCGGAGCAGATAAACGGGCACAGTGTAGCTATAGACAGAGACTCTTCAGCAACAATAGAAGACGATAGCACAACACGCGCACTGGCGGCTGCTCGGTGCCACTCCTACTGCTACTGTTTAGAATATCATCAAGTTGGACACCAAGCAAAAACTATCTCGTCTTACAAGTGTCCATGATGTTCATCATATAACATCTTTGAAGCATAAAAACAACTAAATTGACCGGTAAAAAAATGGGAATGCAGATCCACAATGCACGGGTCAGATGGTAGCAAATTACATAATTTGCACGTATAGAAAAAGTGAAGTAAAAACATTCAAATTAGTTAGAACGTATGACGCTAGGTAGATGAGGTCGGCAATTTTTTTACTCGCGGCAATTTTCGCTCGCTCGCCTCGCCGGGGGCGTTCACCTGCTCTCCTAACTTTTTAATCTCTTCACATCATATAACTGCATCGCTCCTATGTATCTGTCGCGGAATTATTAACTAAGATCCTCTGCCGCCGCCGCTCGCTGTGCCTGCGCCTCACATGTCTCATTTAGACCGACTGCATCTGACACGATCCGTACGGCGACTTTATGAACATTGATTAATTATATTATTAGACAAAAAGGCGCAAAATTATGTTCTAATTTTATTAACCGATCGTGCAGCCTTTTTCTATTTTAAGAACGAGTCCTTTGGCCTTCCGATGAGGAATATGCCATTATTTTCGCCGATACCGGCGACCCGCCTAATAAAACCGTACCTGCCTCCTGCTCGAAAATATTGAGGTATACGTCAAGTGTCTGCCTAATAGGCCCCGTGACGGCCACTACGGGGTGCGGGGTGAGGGGTGCGCGCGGAGGGGGAGCAGGGGGGAGTTGTCTACGGCTGTAATTTAGTTGCGGCGTGTCGTTGCGAATTAATGTGGCATGCGAAGTGCCGGACATCGGCGCCGTGAGATACGGCCGGACTCCGTCTCCGTTGCGCAACCGCCCGATTTTATTGACGGCCAATTGCCAACATAAAAGTAATCTATTAAATTCCGAAACCTAAATTGATACACAATTATAAACCGGAGTTATTTGGAATCAGTTAGACTTGTAAACCAAACTCTAATACCGTTTCAATTGTGCGCCTCCAGAAGTATCAAGATCACGTTACAGTCAGCGTGAGAGAAGAATAGCGGTGACAAAGTAGATGCGCGCTCAAGGGAGCAGCCAGCGAGCAGCAACAATGGCCGCGAATGAGGGCTATCACTCTATCAGCAAAAAGTCAGGCGTTTAGCTGCCGACCAATTACGCCATCAACTATTCTCGATAGCGGATTGTCTTTGTCATTTGCCACCCCTCGTGCCCTACCCGCTGTTTTTCTATAGATATATAGCTTCAATTACATACTTTTGTGTAGTACGCATGAGATTTGCAGATAGTGGGTAGCAATACTAAATGTAGGGATCCAAGAAGACCATAAGACATGTTGACTGGGGTATTTTGGTATCAATGCTCAAGATTTCCAAATCGACTGCAACGTTTCGCCGCATCTGGTAAAGAAGATTGACCGGGATTGGATCAATTGCTGCCAAGACATGGAAGTCCTTTTAAATGGTTCCTTACATCAACTTATACTTGAAAAATCGGTCACAGAATTATAACAGATAGGATAGAAGTTGTATTTGAAAGGTTTTAAGAGGTGAAATTAAAGGTAAGCTTGTAATCATAAAATGAGATATTACAAGCGAGCTATGTCTGCTACAACATGAAGTAGGAAGTCCGTTGCCTGTTTCATCCACCACGTTTAGTAATTAACTATCGATATACGTTAAAATACTCACAGATTTACTTGACTGTGTGAGATTTATATTAGTCGAGTGTTTTAACATCAAACAGCGAATAATGACGTCGAGTCTAGATCTCGCTCTTTGTGCAAATCACTTTGATCTCACGCTATGAAAGATCTTAGATAGTTTTATTTACATTTTAATAACTCAACTATAAATTCACTATGAACAAAAGTTGATTAAATCCTCGTCTCTTGACGTTGTATCTGGGTTACCCGACAGCTCGGCTCAACTCCGCACTGTTACCTTGTAATTGAGAAACTGTGGATCTTGCTTCATTGAATATTTAATAAGTTTGACGCAAAAAAATAATTAAATTAATATACGAAATAAAAATGCAACATAGGAAAAAGCTATACTTTAAGAAATAAATGTAAAAAAAAAATTGAAACAATATCTTAAAATTTTATTTCACTTTACAGAATTGTTGACAATTAAATACCTAAGAATAATGTAAAATGAATGAGTTCGTTGTGATCAATAATTCTCTTTGAGAGCAACGCAGATTAGTGTTGTTTCGTTATTCCAACATTACGTGGATTGCTTGTCAAAACACATACGTAGATATTGAGTGTGATAGTATTCAGGCCGGCTGGTGGTCGCAAGGTTTTGTACATCTCGTCCGAAGAAGGTCGAAATTGAGAGTAATTCCGAGCTAGATTACATTAATAGGGCGTGCGTGAGACCTACATCTGAGGACAATTATTAAGTCGTTCCGAACAAATTAAAATGTATTGAATGTAACTCGGTTGCTTGTTTACTTCGTTTCTAGTTTTTCACGCGGTAAGTAGGTACGTAGATTTGATTTAGTACGTTCTTTCGATATTATTCGATAGCTTAGGGATTTTATTAATGTTTATGATAAAAGAAATAGTACTCTTTGAAAATATAACGCTCGCCCGACATCTTATTACATGATTATCTATTTACGTAATATTTACTTAATTGAAGGGTACTGTTATTTTGGGATATTAAAAAGTATCAATCCTATTTTGATCCTAGTTTTAATATTCCAGAAAAGTAGTACAGTCGTGGAAATTAATTGTTTAGTGAATTGCCAACTTTGCGTTTAAAATATTTTCATAAGACTGTCAATATGTGACCGATTTTTTGTTCATACAATCAATTTTGGCACTAATAATTTTCCCTGACTGCACGTAATATGCAATAAACATGAGTCTTTCTACTAGTGAGTGAGTGGTGATCATGCGCAGAGGCGGTGGTAGGTGGTGGTACCTCTAGTTCCTCCTCGGAGGAGTGGTGGTCGTACAGGTGGTCGGGCTCCGGCTCCGGCAGCAGCCGCGGCGGCGCCGGCGCGCACGCGCACGCCTCGCCGCCCATACCTGTGGGAAATACCATGTTAATCATATTGGCCTCAGTTGAAACAGTTGAATGCGTCTACTATTCACCTTTGCTCTATCTTCTAAGAATACATTCGAAGTACTTACACCCTAATAGCGAGTGAGGTTGTAGCCATCAACCGGCTACAAATATAGCCTCAGGAATTGTAATGAGAAATGCCTGATAGAAAAAGCCTAGACTTTACCTGGCAATCGAACCCACAACCTCTTGCTCAACAGCCACGGTAAAAATCTCGAGATCAACGAATATTATACACTCAGGATCAAAGGCACATATATATTTTAAGACACAAGTTGCAATTTGGATCCGAGGACCAACATGGAACACACAATTGCAAATTCTTATTGCAATCGTGAGTCGAGCAAACAGTGGTCTAAATACAAGTATTTCAACGTCTAGAATGCATCGTCACACAACTAGTGAATAAACCTTCTGCTGCACCTAAGTCATTTGAGATTTTAGCGTCAATGCACCATCACGCGACATTTCAGAAGGCATGTCTTTTTTAGGGTTCCGTAGCCAAATGGCAAAAAACGGAACCCTTATAGATTCGTCATGTCTGTCTGTCTGTCTGTCTGTCTGTCCGTCCGTATGTCACAGCCACTTTTTTCCGAAACTAAAAGAGCTATACTGTTGAAACTTTGTAAGTAGATGTATTCTGTGAACCGCATTAAGATTTTCACACAAAAATAGAAAAAAAGCAATAAATTTTGGGGGTCCCCATACATAGAACTGAAACTCAATTTTTTTTTTTTTCATCCAACTAATGCGGTGTGGGGTATCTATGAATAGGTCTTCAAAAATGATACTGAGGTTTCTAATAACATTTTTTTCTAAACTGAATAGTTTGCGCGGGAGACACTTCCAAAGTGGTAAAATGTGTGTCCCCCCCCTCTAACTTCTAAGATAAGAGAATGATAAAACTAAAAAAAATATATGATATACATTACTATAAAAACTACCAACGAAAATTGGTTTGAACCAAATCCAGTAAGTAGTTTTTTTTTAATGCATCATAAACCGAAAAAAATACACTATTATTAAAACATCGATCAAAGTTACAACACATAACAAGAACTTTTATATTATGTTACTTGCTGCTACGGAACCCTTCATGGACGAGTCCGACTCGCACTTGGCCGGTTTTTTATTATTATTCATATGTTCGCGTTTGACCACTATCTCACCTTATGGTAAGTGATGATGTGGCCGACGACGGAGCACGCTAACCTAGAAGTAACCTATTTACTCTTAAATTAAAGACCCATAAGTTGTAGCTATCAGTAAACACAGAATCGGGAAGCGGATTCCACTCCTTAGCTGTAGCGCATAATTAATGTGTTGCCAAAACGCTTTGTATGTATGGGTGGGATATCCACCATGTACCGATGGCACGACGCCGTAAGTCTAGTGGTCCGATGATGGAACGGACTTGGTAGAATTAAATTGTACAATTCCAACGTACATAAGAGTTCCTGATACGGATGTTCATGTTACGGTTCATAAGAGTTCCAGCACGGCACTTCATGTCGATGTGGACGTTTACAAAGGAAAAGTATAACATAATGAAGGCTGTCGTCAAACGTCTCCTCAGCACGCTGACGTGACTTCCCGTGAGAGGAACAAGGAGGCAACTCCTCGCAGATTTACCACGTTATTGATGACAGCATCATCCTCGTGAAATAACCCGTTATTATTTTAAATATTTAAGCGTGTCTTCAATTTTGGTTATGACAAATTGCAACGACATCGTCCGTCTGTAATAAATAAAATTAAAGTGTATTTTTTTTTTGATATCAAAATAATTAAAATTATTAATTTTTATTATTAATATCCTTACAGACTAGTCCAAATCGATATTGAGGTTTTTTATTACTAAACTTACACAACTAGGTTCCATAACAAATTTTAAAAAGTGCTATCTTAATGAAATAATTAATTAGAGACAATTAAACATTTCCTCCATTTTATATCTATAATTTCAATTAAACGCTCACATCATTGCGCATTGTTGATTTGTCCTGTACCTGCCATACTATTACTAGTTATACTATGCTTACTAACAAAAACATGAATTGCCATGATTCAAGTTTTCCTCCATGGACCCACCAGTAAACCTGAGCTACTGTACGAAGCATATACAATCGGTTTATATTTAATTACTATAAATACAAGCTATGCTAACTTTGTAAAAGGAAATAGGTTTTATTGAACGATATTATATGAAAATAAATAGTTATTGAAGGTTGAATCGCATATTTTATTTAGTAGGGTAAATCAACTATGCCAATTTAGATAACTTGTGACCTAATTAATGTCTATATTTTTTCATACATATTCACGATCATGAAGTTCCGAGATATATTTCGTATAAATAACATTACTTTGTAAAAAAAAAAAAAAATAACTTCGCTATCGCCTTTACACAGTTGTCACGATATAAATGTGGACCGACCGTAAAAAAATTGTCAATTATACAACTAAATCACCCAGATTATATCTTAGTGTTATCAATTATTATCACCATCTTTAAATGTGTGTTTAATAAGTATTAAATTCATCAATATGTCTTGATCCAGTCACATTTTACGTAAAATTATTGATATTTGATTATTATTGTTCTGCCATTAGAAATTAACAACTTTCTTCTTGATCGAAGTCACTGCGTATTTAAAAAAAAAAATACCGAGTTTTCGTAAACAAATTGTGTCAGTTGATCAAAATTAGTACGGGAGGAACAATTTTGATACTTATAATTTCTTGAACTAAGTTAACTCATAACTTGATGAATAATGCATGGCTCTTTATCGACTTCATCTGAAACCATTCTTAGAACGTGTGATATAGTACATGTGGCGGCGTTGTGAGGAGCTTACGTGCTCGTCCCGTTAGCCCAGCCAACAGGATGTGGCGGGCTGCGACAAGTCGCTGCTTGTCTCCTGCAGGCTCTCGCCTGCCGCACCTCTCCGCTAACTATGACTCACGGCTTGCGCAACATTACGTGTTTTCTTGCCATCATCTATGAGCTTACATGGTCAAAAAAGGAGTTGATCGTTTTTCATTCTAAACTAAAATCCGCTTGTGATGGACTATAATACATTTACCTCCAAATGAGACAGGTATTTAACAAATTAATAGCCATTAATATTTTGTAGTTATGATATTTGTTAAGTAGTAGGAACTTAATAGCGTTTCAATACCTATGCCATAATATCTAAACAGACCTTTCATTAAAACTTTGAAAAACACATGTCTGATGTTATAAACAAGGAAATAATTTATTACTGCTCGTTATTCTCGATTCATTACGTTTAACATAACGAGGGCGGTATCTGGTGGATGCACAGATACAGGATGGAGCCCACAGCCTGCGGGAGGGGGGGGGGGGGACGAGGGGTTGTTCTTGAACTTGCGGCGACAGGCCGCGCGGCGCCCGGCGCGCCAAGGATGCAACCTGGCGACGCACCAAACACTTGTAACTTTGTGTACTCTCTTTACATTTGGCATCGAAAGGACAAATATGTGTGCTATTGTTATCTTGAAATAGCATGTGCAAAGATACACATTCTAGAATGCAGTGCTTAAACGATAAGATTTAACAGTTGCAGCTCATTGCTGTTCCTAGCAGCCTATTTGTGACAAGAGTCAAAATAAGGTAAAGGAAAATGGGAAATCTACCAAAGGTAAAGAAATAAATAGATAACTTTTTGTCATACTCGGAAACCTTAAAAGTTGCCTGTAGTTCATGTCACACAATACTATTAAACCAAAGCAAAGATCCGGCGACAGAACACGGTGAGGGTTAAGTCCTCTCAGACAAGAAACGATAAAGAAAAGTAACACTACGCATGAGATTATTTCTATTCGTGTCTCGCATCCGAAGATCGCTGATATACGCTACACTCTCATGTTGAAATATTGAACTGGCCAGATATCGGACAGTTCACAGCACACGCATACTCGCTGACAAATGTATCCGAGAGAATTGTAAACATTTTCATATGTTTCTGACATAAACTAGCTACTATCGTAATTTTTGATAGCTTTCCGATATGCATTATAGTCGTGAACACGAGCAGTATTATTTTTATGGTATAATGTCATTGTAAGAAACAAACACAATTACTAATAATCCAAATTAAACGCCGAGCCTGCACAAGATTGAAAAATTGTGTGGGCCTAGTGACCAAAACCAAAATAACAATAGAAATATAATTATTTTTAACATTTGTAGAAATGACTATGATGCTACATACATTAGAAGCGAGCGGCTCCGTGGCCGCGTCCTTGGTGCCGTCCACACCCTATCGTTAGGCTATTGTCGCTCCAAGGCTCACTTTTTGCTTGCATTGTAGTCCGACCCTCCAGACTAAGTCGCGTTGTATTGTTTTGCCAGAGGATTCTTACTCTAAAGTTCGTGGAGCCGGAAGAAACAAGGGAAGCGGATGGGGACCGCGATAAGGATGGCTGTTTGAACCTCTCAGTTAACCTCCAACTAAGATAAATGTGTTTGTTAAGGCCACATTCATCACTATACTTGATTAGGGTTCGATGGAGGCACGACCTACCGGATTCCGCTGGAGGGCTCGCGTCTCAACCTCACCGTATTATATTTACAGGAACTAATCAATGCAGAAACTTGTTTGAACGTATTACACGACGAATTTTGAATCCACATTGTAAGATATTACAGCAAACATAAACAACAATGGAATTTTACCCGACAATAGAAATAAAAAATAAAAAACACTGCATATACTTATTCTAAACTTCATGCTTCATGTCTATCGTATCTTATATGCGCTTACGATGCGTAGAAAATGTATAGATAAAATCAAAACTTGAACAAAACAATAAGCCATAATATTATGCCGATTTTTTTGTTGACGCCGTTCCAACAAAGAGTAAGAGGCAACAATAGTAACGTGGGCAGTTAGCCTTATTAACAACAGGTTTGACTTGTTAAAAAACGTGTCGGCTTGGATCAAGTGGCGTGGCGCGCATGTGACTCGCTGGTTCACCTTCAATACACTATTTAGGGTCTTTCTATTCAGGATCACGTATTGAAATTCCGAAATAGGGTACACAACGAGATACTACCGTTTATTGGAAACAGCTGACAAATCAACTAGGTACTGACATAAGCATTATCTACTAAATATTTAAGTTTATCCCAAGCTCAAGTCTTTAATGAACCGCGGAAGACTGAATTGATAGACTATACTGTAAATAAAAGTATTCAGAATCTTGAAAAGTGGAAATAAAACTTCATTTTCAAAACAGCTCATGAAATCACAAGGTTAAAACAAAAACAATCTTGAACCAGATAAGAAAACATTCACTCAAATTTCCCGAATTTTGAACCAAAGCACGTCCACGTAAAAAAATATGGATATCCAAAATTAAACGGCAAATAGAATAGAAACCGGTTGAGCGACTATCTAAAAGTCAGTAAACAAACACACCTAGAACCGGTGACAGTAATTGAGACATTCAAATAACACAGTGTATAATATCCAATTAGTTTCCGCCATGTTCTGGGAGTGCTGCAAAAACGTCGAGTGTTTCAGCTGCCTCGCAAGCCGCGCAGGCTTTAAGAGGTCATTATAACGATAGGTTATCTGCCTGTCGCTTTAGCTGTAGGCTTAAAACCCATATTGTATCTATGTAGAATTGGCTAGGATACACGCTTCTTCTAACGTTTAATAAATAAGGATAATTCAACGCAATATCATTATTATTTTGATTCTTCTGTACGATATCTATCAGATCCAATACAGCTGCTATTAATTTGAAATTAGTAATCAGGAGTGATTTTAAGTCGAAAAAAGTTGAATGTAAGGTTTACTTTAATGAAACAACGTGCATAAAGATACGAATCATTAAAACTCAAAAAGTAGCGAATGGGAACGTGATGAAGCCACTGACCAAGTTTATAAATAACGATAAAAATCGTTACAAAGGGATTATTTTCATCGGCGGGGTAGAACAAATTAAAATAGACGGCGGAATAAGTTTCTAATTTCGCTGGCGACCGCCCGGGGATATACATAAACACGTACAGGGTTGTTTCGCGTCTCAGTTAGCTTCTAAGCGTTGATTTAGGCCAATATTGGTTGTTTACGGCGCAATCGAAAAGATTTGAGGACATTCTTAAAGTAAAAACAAATAATATTCTAATGAAAAAAAAATGTGAATCACAAATAGCGAGTTGGAGCGGTGCGAGGTTCGCTGAAAGCCACGTAGCGATGTCAACGTCCCGCTCGTAGGAGCATACAAAGTGGAGATAAGGTCCGCTTCGACAGAGGGCAACAACATACGTGTGCCACAATACTGTTCCGCCTGTGAATAATTGAAAGGGCTCAGCCGTGGCCCGACGCAGCGATCTCGCTCTCCACTTATCTTACATCTTCAAATGTCAATTCTATCCATCAAACAAGAACATGGTCCAAAGTCGGCGCCGTACGGTTCAAAGTTGGAGGTGAAGTAATGAGAGACAGGCAAAGTTAACGCGGTTGGCCAGATCAAGATTCAATGTGCCGTTGACGCGGGCGAGTCACGAAACGTCAAACTGTAGCTCTGTGTCCATACGTCGAAGGGGCCCGAGACTTTGTTTATGAAGCCCTGCGCGGCTGCGCGGTCTGTTTGCGCGCTAATCCCGCATTCTACTCATACGCATCGCCAGCATCTTATTAGACGCGCTGCTCAAACTGATTGGTTTATAACCAAACCGTACTGTTGGATAACTTCTCCACTTTTATACGATATTGTTAAAGGAAAATGTATGCAAAATTCTGATCCGTTAACAAAATAGGACGTTGATAACGCAAATTTAGATAATATAACATTGTGCAACAATCGATTAGGTATTTATTTAGCATTGAATATTCTTCATCATAACAACATAAAATATGAGACGATTGTGTAATAATTTAAAACGCAGTAAATCAGAAGATGGATTACGGAGAAGAGACATTTCACCTGACTATCTTCAATGGATCATTCACTGAAAATGCTGAGGGTTCGATCGAGAACGGATTAGTATTGAAACAAATAGCAAATAGATCAATCGGAGGACTGCTATAACAGACTTGTTATGAGAGTAACAATGAAAATAAAGCAGTGAGCTTGAACCTAACTGAATAATGGTCAATGTCAAAGTTAAACAGTTATTTCGGCCTTGTCAGCGATCACGTGCCGGTGGCTTGTATTTTCGTTAAGTATCTACAGCTTTCAACACTTTACATGAAAGTGATGTTTTAACAATACTATTTAGAAGAGTGTGTGAGTGTAGTGCGCCGTCATATGTGACTTCGTTAACCATAACTGGTGCACACAATGGCACAGATTCGTTACTAGATTTTATTTTTTTAGCCTTTCTTTAGGACGGGCTACGTACATATTGTTGATGAAGAAAAATCTAATAGCTCGAGCAGAGTTTATGTAGGGAAACCATAAAAAAACCGTTTTACAAGGATTCGGATAGAAGGATTGACCAGATGCACATTACAGAGAAAAGTGGAAAAAAGGAAGGAAGGGAGGACTTCAGTTTGCACTTCTGCAGTGAGATGCAACAAACAGGTTTATAATATATAATCAATAAATAGTCATTTTCTGCATATTATCTTAAGCAGAGCCCTATAAAAATATCATACATCAGAGTCATTGAATGGTCACCGTTAAGATTCAAATGCGTGTCCATCTTTGTCTCGGCGTGAGACGGCGGCATGCGCGTGGGCAGCTCCCCACATAATGCTAGCAGGCACACTACAGCAAGGTGCACAGCGCTCGGGAGTTCATGCCGACCGTCGACTGACGCTAATAAACATCACACCGTATTGTTTAGCTGCCCAGTTTGGAACCAATCGATGTGTCTTGAATATAGTCGGCAAGTGTATTTGTACGTTCTGTGTGCAACGCTTCTCTCACACGCTGGAGAAGTTGGTACTTAATGCTAAATGTTGGCAGACCGACCGGCGATAGCTGTGAAGTGTTGTTAATACCTAACCAGATGGACTTCTGCCCTTCTACCTAAACGAATCTGTTATTCGTCTCACGACTCCCACGAAACGCAAGAGTTGGCCTATTCTTGGCTGGAGATCACACGCGCCACGCCAACTGTGTATCTAAACGATATAGCAACGTGGAAGCGCACATGAGACAACAATATCTTCAACATTTTGATCCATAATGATATGCTAATCTTCATAGACGAAGATTTGGGTTTCCAAATCTCCCAAGATAAGATAATTATACGACTATTTATATTTCATAGGTTAGAAAACAGCACGACTGTTCGCATCGCCAGCCGGTCAAGTTCAAGGCGCACTACTATAAAAACAATATACGTTGGCCATTAGCAAACAAAATGGCGACGATTAATCATCAACGATTACTGGTGTATTAGAAATGTAAATTTTAAGGTCAGAGAGATTAAATATGTGGTTATATAAATGTTTATAATAGGAATTTTAATGTGACCTATGTTTGTAAATACAGTTGGGAATGTGACTGAACACATCGGAAAATTTCGATCGAGCGATCGATCAAAGAACGCTAGCACTGGCCTTGAGGATAACTTAGACGAATTGCTCGTAGGTATCGGAGTACTGGTGTGTATGTGCGACTGCGCATAGTGCAGCTCATAGGATCTATGAGCTATTTGAAGATTGAGACCACACGGAGATTGCTATTCTAGTATCAATGCATTTCAAATCGCATTTCATTTCAAGTGTTCCGTACGTGGCTGCTGCCGAAGTGTCCGCGTATAACGTAACACTCAATTGATTGCACCTCTGTGTTCACTTGTTGTCGACCACATACACACATTGCATGATTTGCATAAAAATCTCAATTGATTCGCGTTTGCAATGTTGATTTGGGCATTGAGAATGCGGATTCCGTACCTAGTCATCATTAGTTTAGTTTTTTTTTTACAAAATGTGTCTATCGGGATATGTATGTGTTGTGTTTACAATTCAAGAAAGTCAAGTGTTCTTATTCCGGTCGAGTCTTATTTAAACTATTTTTATTCATCGAGTAAATTTCCTTGTTTTGGCTTCCATTCTTTTGTAATATTCTAACAATATTATTGTTATCTAAATCCATATTCCTTTTCAAAAGATTTCCTTCAAGATGTAAATCATTTCATGCTTTTTCTTTAGCCATTTAGGTACTTACCTGCCTGTCACTATTTTAAAACGTTTCTATTCCACCTGTCGTCAGTTCTATGAATGTTGAAATTGCGCCAATATGAGCCATTTTGTAGTTGGCATAATGAGCGCGACGTGGCATTATTGTGGCTATAACGTCCACCGGTATGGTAATGCGCTGGGACCACAATGCGTACGTGAGCCGCATGCGCCGCCAGCGCCCCGCGCCCTGCCTGCTAGCTAACACCGCACGAGAATGTCATCTATTTAATAGTGTTACCGCAAAGACTTCAAATCTATATTGACGACATGAAAACAATTAAGTAAGTACCTATTGAGTAGGTAGGTGTTAACGTTTCTCAACGGCCACTAAGTGTAGTGTTCGGTGGTAATCCAAATTGCAGTCATGATTTACCTGTATTTCGCAACGTGTTGAGCTCAAATCGAGCAAAATGTTCATAGTTCAAAGTAACTATATTATTAGTAAAGGTTATTGTTGTTCTAGTAAATAGTGTGCCATTAGCTGAGAACCTGACACTACAACTTTATTCACGCTCAAACGTTGCATTCAGAATCTTAAGTGAAAAAGTAATTGTGAATAGGTACTGCATTTCTAATGTAACCGCAAACAATCAAGTTTTGGGATTCTGAATTAGGATTGGCAAAATTATTAAGTAAAGACATTTCAGCTTGGTGTGGAAACACAGGAATATAAATCGTGAAGGATGGCCGTGGATGACGTGTGCTGGTGATGTATGACACGCTCTGCACGGGATGGGTGCAGCGGCGCTATACGTGCCTACGTTATGGGGCTCCGGGAGACACCGCACAGCACATGTGAACAGTATGTCCACTCCACTGAGGATAGTGACGGGAAGCTTGCTCGTACTATAATGAACTCTACGAGAAATTATTAATGCATTTTCATTTTTATTTTATTATATGCTCATCGTTTCTACATCAGTCGTCTTATGACCAGTGTTTCTTATCGTCTCTTTCATCATCGTCTTTTCATCAGCTATCGGCTGTACTTCCCCAACACGACTCACTCATCATCTCTTTACGCGCTTTGGCTCTATAGTGATCATTTCTGTGATTTCCGTTTCGAAATAAGCAAGTGTACCTCCTGTATCTACTTGTGGTGTGTCGTCTGGCGCTCGCTGCGCGCCCCGCGCTGGACTGCCGCCAACGCCACGCGGAGCGACGCGATAACATCTCATTTGTCCTTTTTATTATGCCGTATTAGTGAATGTCATTATTTTATTGATGCATAATGGCCATTCCTTTTTCGTTGGCCACCTCGACCACGTGTTTGTATTATTAAGTCATTATTTTCTCTGAGTCGACTGTTTTCGTTACAGTAGCTGTCGCCGCGGCCGCCACCGCGCCGCCAGCCGGACTCCGCACGTCAACCGCTTCCATCTTTTGATCGCCCTCGTTGAACTGATCCATATCTGATTGATAGATTCGGTTCACCAAGTATCAAATAAACAATATTTCATGCAAAACAAACAATTCAAAACGCATTAAGATAATGTTGTTTTTGTTGTCTTATCGGGCTTATTCGTATTCTTCAGGATCAGATAGCAAATAGAAGATTAGATATCCGTATTATGTTTTCTCATGGAAAAAAAGTTTACCTTAAGAATCAAATGTGTGAATATTCATGTCCAAACATCCGACACTAATGGTAAAGTTCAAACAAGTAACATCTGTAAAAGGCAACTTGTTCAAGTTTCGGCCGCTACAGCTTCATTATAAACCTGTTGATGTGTACGCAACTAATGTACGTGGAGCACGGCGCTGTTTGCTCACCCACTAGTCGGGAGAGCGTGAACGTAGCCGAGCCGCGCCGGCCTAGCCAACTACCAAACGAGTTCCAAGTTTAGCTATACACGGCGGTTCCCGCAAGCCGTTTCGATAACATCCGCCGATTATTCGAGAGAAACCAAGTAATGGAGTGTGCGTTTCTGCTTTCGTTGCACCGCGCTGCGCTGGCAGGTGGTATTGCGGCAACTAGTTATAACGTACGAGTGGCATCTCTCGGTTATGGTTACGATCGCCTTTGTGGCTACATAATAAGTGTGTGCGTCGGTAGACTGGTGGGCGCATGTATAATTACGGTATAAAGTTGAACGCTCACCTTGGCCGCGGCCCGAGCAAGGCCAAGGTCGTTAAAGCGTGCCCCCCCACTCCTACCCTCCCCCGCACCGCCGCCCGCCCCGCGCACTGCCCCTCCGGCGGTTGCACGCGCACGCGATTTTTTTTGCGGAGTGATGTAATCTGCAATTCGGCGCGAGCGCAACATGGCCGACCGTCACGCTCAGATAAACATTTCTTACTGCGAACTTTTTAAAACACCCAATTCTGTTATTTATACACAAACCGTATTTCAGTCGGAGCGAGATGTTCTCTTGGGCAATGTTACACATAACCCAGTTTCGACAAAGCCGCTAATCTGAAAAAATGTTGGCACGCAGCGGCTCGCAAGAAAGTTGCACCTGAATTCGTGGCGAACGCCGAGCGGATGCCGAGTGTGTCTGCTTAACGAAACGCGTGACGCGCGAGCTGCCCCCGACCAGCTTGCAACAACACAGACACCAAATAAATCTGCGCTACGCTGGCCTTGCGCTTACTGTTTGTTTTCACATCTTTTCTAACTTCAATAATCTCTTACTCGTGCAGAGTATACAGAGTTATTCAAATAAATTTGGGAATTCATTGATTGGTCTGTTAACAAAATTGAATGAAAAAGATCAGTGTATTTTTAAAGTACAATGATGAGATGTCCACGATGTACCGGTGGCGCATCACAGTATGCCTGGTGGTCCGATGAGGGAACGAGCTTGGCGGAATTAGGCTATGCAATTCCAAATGCAACCGGTAGAAAACCGACAGGCTAGCAACTCGGCGTCGATGCTCAAGACTTTGAAGCCTCGTCTCGACGAGTGCATCATTGTGAATCAATGATCCTCCTGTCTCGCCTTTCAATTGTCTCAAGTGCATCAAGCTGGTATCTGCCAGATCGGTCCTAAATATGAGAGCAGTACTCCATACTCGATCAATCTTGCGCTTGATTAAGTTTGAGCAGTTGTTCCGGCGTGAAGTACTGTCTGACCTTTGCGAGGACTCCCAGCTTTATTGCAGTCAGTTGAGCCTTAGCTTCGATATATGACCCGAAGTTGAAAGTTGATGATGTCAATGCCAAAAAGATCAAGATGGTCGGTTCTCGGCACGTTTACACACCAGAAAGTTGAAGCAGGGCAGAATTGGCTCGTCTTAGCGGAAAATAGACACGCTGGGTTTTAGCAGCTTAAAACCTGCCCAAATCAGTGTCGTCCCATTTATGAGACTGCCTCCAAGGCAACCATAGCCTCTTGGAGACTAGATTCCACGCTGGAAATGTAACTCTTAGCAACAGTGCAGTCGTCTGTCATACTCAAAGGTTTATGTGCAGCAAGAACAATGTTGCCGAGAGCACTGACCGCTGAAGGACCCCGGCATTATTGGCCATATGACTGGACGAGCAGCCATCGATGACCAGTCTGCAATCCAAGCACACAATCCAGCAGGTACACCAAAAGAAGGAAGCACACTAATAAGGCTTTTGTGCTAAACCTTATCGAAAGCCTTCGAGATGTTAAGGGAGATGGTAAACGCTTCTCCGTGCCTCTCAATGGCCTCACTCTAGATATGGATGGCGTACGCTAGAATATTTCCAGTTGTCCGATTTCGGCGAAGCGGATTTGAAGGACACTTACGATGTCATTATCTTTTAAGTATGTCGTGAGCTTTGTGTTAAGTACACGTTCCATACTCTTACAGCGAACTTACAACGTATGGATTGCATACTTTGTATTCCAATATTAAAGTAACAAATCGGGGCTAAAGAGAAGCGTGGTTTTCAGAACACTTCTCTTTAGCCCCGCAGAAGTAGAAGGAATCATCAAAAAGGAAAAATCTGGATGTGTCAAATTTGGTAAGTTAAACTACCTAATTATGTTGGGTAACGAATTAAAAAATCAAATTGTTTGCCTTTTTACAACTCAATATTACAGAAGATATAATCACTATGCCTTTTAAACTATCTAAAACCAAATTGCAACTCTAACCAAAAATGGGCCCAAACAACAACAAACAAACATCAAAAATTGACTTCAATATGTACATTTCATGATGATTTTGATTTGATGTTGGATTTGATGATGATGATTTCATTTCATTTCATTTTTTTTTCTATAACATAAAAAAAAAACTATAATCACTATACAATAATGCTTCATTTCATTGATGAAATTGAAGAATCACTATACAATAACATTATAATTACGGAATTTAGTCTTACGCTATTCAATCTTAGAAAAAGGTTTTTTTTTTTCAAACAATTCCATAAGAAAAACTTTCCTACATCGAGTTTTGACTACCTTAATGTATGCTTTTCGCCGTATATGTGCAACAAACATATTAATAACATGTTCAAGCCATTAGGCGGTTGGTCGTGTGCAGTGGAGTCTGCGCGAAACGTTGCGTCTCGACCGCAAGACGCGGCGCGACCGCAGCCTGCGTTACACACGCGATTACTCCCGACGCCTTCACACGCGAGCGCAGCTCCACTGTACGTGGGAATATTATATAGTAACAAGAAAATATAACTGAATCCTAATGTCTGAAAACTGGTATCACATTTTCCGGCTCTTGACACCTTTAACGAATGTCGACCTAAGGTATTCAGGAGATGTAAAAGATGGTAAAAATTTGAATGACTAAGGAAGCAAGAACAGTTTTTCATTCAATACATCCACACAGTCAGATTGACATAAACTTGTTGCGAAACAGATAGTGTGACGGGTTTCCTTGGCTAGCCAGACGTGGCAGCTGAAGACATTCTGATGTCATTCTATATTCGGTCGCAATGCATCAAGTGCAAGACCAGACATGATGATATTTACACCGCATTCACGAGAATGAGATTCACTAAGACTTACTGTTTAAGTGGAAAATTAGATTGAATTGCTTTTTAGGGTTCCGTAGTCAACTAGGAACCCATATAGTTTCGCCATGTCTGTCTGTCCGTCCTTGCTTAATCTCTGTGACCGTTAGCACTAGAAAGCTGAAATTTGGTACCAATATGTATATCAATCACGCCGACAAAGTGTTAAAATAAAAATTGGAAAAAAATGTTTCATTAGGGTAGCCCTCCTATATGTAAAGTGGGAAGTGATTTTGAAGTGAACATTTTTTTTTTTTAAATTTCATCTTTAACGTGTGATATATTGTTGGATAGGTATTAAAAAAGAATAGGGGTTTACTAAAATCATTTTTTGATAATGTCAATAATTTCAGAAATAATTGCTCCAAAAGTACAAAACAAAGTGTCCCCTCTCCCTAACTTTTGAACCATAAGTTTAGAAAATATAAAAAAATCAGAAAAGTAGAACTTTATAAGGACTTTCTAGAAAAATCATTTTAAACTTGATGGAAATAACAGTTTTTGTACAAAAAAGACAAAAAGGTGGTACAAAATAATTTCTGAACTGTTTGTATGATCTGTATAATCGTATGTGCAAGCATTTTTTAAACTCATAAGTGGGAACACTTATTGTGACGGACGGGAAACTACGGCACCCTATAATGAGCGTGGCCCGACACGCTCTTGGCCGGTTTTTAGTCATTCAAGTAGCTAATTCTTGATTTTGTCGTGATAATGTTGGCTGCAGCTAAATTTGTTTCTATGTCAGTTGATTCATATGGAATTTATAATGTTTAAAAATGAAGAGTGTCATATAATCAAGATTCTTCAAACGCTATTAGGACGCGACCACAGATATCGACGCGACATTAATTTCTGTTTGTAGCATTTGGTATTAGCAGCACCCATCCTTCTTCTATCACCATAAAAATGTTCCTATAAAATACATCAGTACTTTCATGAGTGTTCTTATTTTCGAGAAGGCAAGTAGCAGCCCTAACTATTTCCGTATGAATGGCAGCCGAGCTCTCTTCCTGCGCACCCTGCTAAAGTATAGGATCGCGTTAGTAGAGTTAGGTCTCCCAACTCGATCCTCAAATTCAGTATCAACTCGTATCAAACTCTCCAAAATTGCACTGACTGATCACATTTCTGGAGATGCGTTTTCGTTGTAGCCTATCTTCCTACAAAAACAAAATGCTATGCGAAAGCATTCAGGCTGTGTGAGATTGTAAGTCGAATCGAATCAAAACTAATTCGACCGGATGAACTCACTGAGAGACTGAACGGATTACGAGAATCCGAGGAACTGTTAGATATTATCACGTGACGTCATCGCATTCGCAGATGACATAGGACAGTTAGTCCGGCTACTCGCTAAGCCGGCTGAGCGTTTGAAATATTAAATGTGACAACAGGTAGCCCCTCCTGTTACAGCATTATCTGGCGTCAACTCCGCTCGATTGAAATTAGATTACTGCAGCCCCAGCAGAGCCTGCCCGAATGCACTGCGACGCTCTTCACAATTACATTCCCAATCGGCTTAGTGATGCCCGCTGCCATTATTATGAATGCAAACGGTCGGCAGACTCTGACTATTCCACCAAATAAGATAAAAGTATAAGTGGCGTTGCGTCAGCATCTCAGCATCGACCAGCGTTCTCCTTAAAAGATTTAATTGAAAGTGGGTTTGTGTGTCACTAATTGTTCTTCGGCCATTAGAATGTCTTAGAAGATACTAGCAATCTTCCGTAATGGTCGCTCGATCAGTCATTAGTTGGATTGTTACGGCAAGGTGTAGGTACAGCTTCGGCCAAATGATAATACCGTTTGGGAATGATTGTAAATAAGTGACGGCGCGGTATATAAATAAGATAGGAGTGTTGTGTGTCGGGCCGGCACCGCGGAGCCGTACTATGTGTAGTACGCGCGGAGTGGGCGCGCGCATGCGTACGACGCGCTGCGTGGGCGCACCGCCGTGTGTACCTAGTTTGTTTCCTACCAGGAAAGGTCACATTTTCTGTTTAAAAGACCAATTATGTTTAACTAAACTGGTAAGTTTATGATAATAATATTTATATTTGCTTATCGTTTGCCTAGTTCGAATTATTGGCAAAACACTTCCCTGCTGTAAGTTTTGGTAAACAAACATTATAAGTTATGGTTGAACAAACTCACCAGCAATGTGCATATATTGACTGCGGCATTAGCGGTTATTTAGACAATCTGTGAATATTGACAATGTAGTACCTAATGGTGGAAATTTGGCAATAGAACAAAACATTATGTTAAAGATGGTTTCGGCTTTTTAACCAGTAGTTTGAGCCGTCCGTAAAGGGTATAAGAAAACTTTTTGCCAAGTTTTTTTACACTTTATTGTTTCTTCATTATCTATTGAGTACCTATAACAGAACGAATTTATCTATCACATAGGTACGTAATTTATCACAAACTCATTAGGAGGTAGGTATAATAGGGACGGATACTAACTTATAAACTTAAGACCGTTAATCGACGGCAGCAAGTTTGTCACTGTTTGCTCGTATCCGCGGTAGTTTCGGTGTTTGTAAAGATAGTGGATCAACTTACTGATATCCGTGACGTCGTTCCACTTCATGATGACGTCAGCGCAGAAATCACCTGGAACAACAAGCAAGACAACGTTACAACCTACCACAAAACATCGCTTTATTTACACACGCTCGTACTTCCTTCAGTAGGTATAAGTATTTCTTTTTAATTTTCAGTTCATCTGTAGCACTTTGCGGGATATCATCAAAAAAGCGAGTTTCAGTGACTAATACCAGTGTAACTTCAGTTGCCCTTTTCGTTCCAAGACCGCGGTGAGTCTCTGGAACAAGCCCATACCTACGTAGGTATGGCACCAGTCGCAGATATCATGTGCACCATACATAACACTTAGTACCTATCTAGGTTGGGGAGGGTGGCCAGAAAACCTAGCAATAGCAATGAGTAGTGATGAGTTGATGTTCATCTGGTTTACAATATGAGCCACACACTTGGCACTGATTCTTTATGTTCACATTGTGATTCCGTGAATAGTCCAACACAGAATAGGTACATCAGGCTGCCAAGCCCCCGTGCCAGTCGATCTAGCGTCTCCCATTCAGCCAAATACTTTCCAACTTTAATTAATTACCAACTGCTATAAATATCCACACTACCGTTACTATTTCACTGTGCAGTTGAATCTAGAATAACAAATATTTACATAGAATGTTATTTTTTATCTGTGAGAGTGGGAATTTTCACAATAGCTGCTCCTTTAATTATAATGGCAAAGAATTGGAAGTGAAAAAATGTGTTGTATTGCATACAATGAGTGTTGGTCGGCACCGAGCTAACTGTTGGCACACACGCGACGCGCGCAGCCACGCGGCCGCTGCGCCCGCGCACCTAACTGTTCACGCTCCAGACGCACGCATTCCCTGTCATTGTGTAAAGACATCGCCACATCGACAAGGCAACTGGTAACGTGTACAGCGACCAAGCCGGTGCCGTAGTTAGCAGCTCCACAATATAAGCTTTCTTCTTCAACCTGTATTGATATGCAAATCTACGTTTTCTGTTTATTTCAATATTGCGAATTTCCTATCAGGGCCTATCAGGAAAATTCCGTAGTCAGCCGTTAGTCGTTTGAAACTAATCTGACATTATCTCATTTCTTCAGATTTGATATATTATCTGTGACTGATAAAATTATATCTCATAAGTGAAGATAATGACACACAATACTGCGTTCTAATTATATCCTATCGATAGTATATCACATAACTTTGTTTCTGTCGATCATTGATATACCAAAACTATCGATACATACTCTTTGTTGGCACTACTATTTTCACTAATATTATAAAAAAGTACAGTTTGTTTCTTTTTTGTTTGTAAGAGAAAGTACTTTATTAGGCTATATTTTATGTACGCGAGCAAAACCGCGGGCAAAAGTTGGTCTTTAATATTTTAAAAACATTTTCTATCCTGAATTCCTGAAATATGTTATTAATAAATAACGTTTTAGTGAGAGGGGCGTGCCCGCTACCAACACTATTCCTTATGTTTCCACACTATTGTAGCATGCAATAATAATGATGGCATCGATTAAACGCTAAAGCAAAGAGCAGAAAGTGACGGTCGGCTGCGACTCCGCGACACGGCACGACTTCTGTTCTCATGTTGCCATCATATTCATTGTTTGTCTGTTACTTTACACCTATTAGTTGTTCTGGCATTTGATTTAGGAGTTCTGTGTGAAAAAGATACTAGATTCACGACTAGAAATGCTTTGTTCGAAGAGTAATATTCAAAGTCGTAATTGCAGTTTGTGCGATTAGTCGCATAAAATTAGTTAGAGAGGATGCGTGGCTGTCCTTAGCGAGGAGTTCACGACACGCACCGCGCGACCTCCACCCATTCTATTTCAACTAGGTATTTGCAATCCGCACCATTCATTACTGTAAACATTCTAAAGATAAGACATCTGATGCTTTAAAAGCGTTCAAAATAATCTAATCTGTCGCAATCTTCTTCATTTCTATCTTTTGAGGAAACAGTTAAGTTTGCGATACGTTCGCGATTCATGCGACATTATCAATGGCCATTAAGTTCTTTTTCTATAATTGTGGAGAGATTGAAGAAGATTGCAGTCTTTATCTGGAGTTACATCATCGTTTATTTATCAGAGAACGATCTGACTGATATAATGTTATTACCTATTACATCACGCTGTTCTTCAATCGGTTAAGTGACGCTATGACAAGGGACACATTACTTGGAAATACATGTCATGGCGAATGTGAGCAGTGGGTGGACGATTATTGTGCTTTACATAGCATTCAACAGTCTATGCTAAGAGAGAAAGCGTACCGGCAGCTGTCGTGTCATAGCTGCACAACGAGGAGACGAAGTATGGCCTACAACACAATGTTTGTAATATAACCTCAACGACTAGCGCACAGCCTAATTTAAATATTGTGAAGCACTGTCCCAGATATCAATCGGTTATTTTGTTTAATAAACTGCCTTTAGATTTGAAGAGCGCTATATACTCTAGCTCCTTTAAAATAAAGCTCAAAAGATTCTTATTGAACAAGTGTCTATATACTATTGATGATCTTTGAGGTAAATACAATGTTATATTAATTGTGTGTTGATGTAATATTTAACTGTTTGTAATTTCAGATACAATTTATTGTTAATGAATAAATGACTATGACTATGACTATGACTATGACTACATGACAAAGAAAGGGAGGTTTCCGCAACAGAATAAATAAGTAATCGATGTCTTCGGCCTGCAATGAGTCAATACAAGCTGAAAATAATGAGTAAGCATGTCATGTGTCGTCCCGCGACTTCACCCGTCCCCGTCCGCGACCCACTTGCAGGCCGGCCGGCCGACGACCTCGCGATTTCGTACTCCTTTCGCTAATTCATTACGAATTAATGAGCTTAGATGCATTTGTGTTGCACGATTAGCCCGTAACGATGAGTGACTGGGAAGCGGGCAGAGTCGCCGCTGTGGGAGCATTATCATGAGTGCACTATTGATAACGTTCGAGATGCTGATGCGATCAATAAGCTCGTTCAGTTGGCAGATGCTTCAAGTAAAGATGGCAAGTTTACATTTGGAATGTATGCTGAAGTGTTTTAACGAGTACTCTTCGCTACAACATACCTATTAATATGTAAAGCCGATGAAGCTTCAGAATAAACATCTCCGCTCTATTGTCAGCCAATATTACTCAACTTGAATTAATTACCTTACTTTTTTTAGAATATTATCCTGAAGCAAAAATTCCTGCGTAACGGTTACGTGATTGCACTTAGCCCTAATTATAATCTAGTTACACTGTCGAGATGCTACCTAACCCCTCAAACGTTTGGCCTCTATTGCGCAACTCCGCGGAGCTGTCAGAGTGCGCCCGGCCGAAATCGTGCAATTTCTCCGCGTTCACTAAAACTACGATAGCTCTGAAATTAAAGAGCGCAGCTCGACACACCCTATGTCACTGAAATCGTTATAAAATAAGCTATTTGATTTTCTATAGTTTTGTACAGTTTTATCGTGAAATCTATTGTTGATTCGAAATTGAAAGTAGGGTTAGCTACTTTTTCCCAGTTTTTGGTACAAAAGTCGTCATATTAATAAAATACATGCATTTTTTTCCAAAGTTATTGTTTTATTTACATAATAACACATTATTGTACAATAATCAAGTAAAAGAACAGACATTTCTATACATATTTTGCATCTGCAAGCTGAATAAAAACACGGCTCAGGTAATCAACCCGTTCGATTACGTTTTTTAATTTCAATATTTACACAATTTTTTTACGAATTTTACTAATAAAATGCCTAATACATACGTAGTAACGTACCTAAATCATGTTTCTAACAACATTTTGTCGTCTCTAGTATATTTTCTACTCACAACAAGTAGAAATGTACCGGCATGGCGCTCGAATTTCAAATCAAAACAATGTTTGGTGAAATAACAAATTCTGTCCAAAATCTTTAACAAATACACAATGCAGCAATTAAAAACTGTTTAGTACTTACTTGTTCACGGTTAATCTTATCACACCACACTATAGTTCGATAATAACACTTATAACACCAACCAATTAAAACACGCGCCGCGTCGTTGACATAAACGAAATGATGCGCTCACAACAGAAAAACGTTCCGATAACAAATGTTGTTGAATGTTTAGCATGTGATGTTTTATGCCTTTCTTATTCTTTCACCTACACTCTGTGTAAGTTAGAGTAGGAAAGGTATACTCTAGACAGGCAATATTTGGCATTTAATCCGACCCGATCCACGAAATCTCCAGGAGATTCCCACCAGACACGCGTTTTTTGACAGAAATCTCCTGGAGATTTATTAGCAGACGGGAGGCTAAACGAAGATGAACGGTAATTTCCTATAATTGCAGTCTAAGAAGAATAGGACAATAAAGCATTTAAACAATAAAATTGCTGTCGATGCTGTGCATCTGCATAATAGTGGGGAGTCGTTTTATATTCTTGGACGTCACTGGCTCCGTCACTAGTGGGCCATTTGAATGGACGTTCACCTTTGGCTCGGGAAACGTCTAGCTGAGCCACAAACGTGTTCTCCTAATCACGAACACCCCGGAGCGGCGCGCGGCGGCGGCGCTGAGCATTCGACACAGAACAACCTAATGCTGCTCGCTATCTACGTACTTACATTTATTTTAAAATAATTACTTCTTGAATGTTAAATTTAGCAGGTACGAACTTCTAGGCGATCGTTGGGAAAGGATTCGAGATGTCAGCCCTAAGAAGGTCAAGCCGTTGAGGTTTAGTGTGTTGCGAATGCAGACTCTTACTAATACAATTTTTCTCTATGCAGTAACAGGTTGTCAACCTTTCGCCAAACTGTTCGTCTAACAAAGTGCCTTTTCTCTCAGTTTATACAACTATCCAAGAGATATTAGTTACAGTTTGTTACTTTCTCAATGTTCTAACGTTACTAGATCTAATATTAAACGAGATGTATTTTTTAAGAGCGTGTTTTTCTTGTCCGATAATTAGTGCGAGGTAGTGCCACATATCGGGAGCGAGGCGCCACTGGCAACCGAACACAGTGAATCAACATCACGCATACTAACACTCACGACAACTTTTACAGTAATGTAAACAAGAATGTGCAAAAACTTCAAAAGCCGGTTCGTGCGGTCTCGTTTAAATATCACAATTTAGGAAAATAAGTCTTCAAACGAAGGTGCTAACTGAGCCACGCAAAATATTATAAAACATGACAATCTTTTGGAGCAGGAAAGAAAACTGCAAGCTGAATTTAGCATGCCACCGATAGACCCTGTTGGATTATTCCATAAAATAATCCCAAAACTAGATGAGGTTCTTGAATGAACATAGGGCTTTTGACCTGACAAATGGAGCATCTCTCGCACATTTCTGGTGGGCCATTCGCAGTTGCGTTTCTGTGCGGGCGCGAGCGGCGTGCGTCGCGGTAACCTCCTCGACCCCGTTTCGGTTCAGAGTTGAACGGCCGCGCAGTACCTACACTACAGCTACACTATGCACCTCCCGCCGCTCTACTCGCTCTGCACCCAGATCCCTCCCACCACACACACCATGCTAAAACGCGAACTATTATGTGAAGCTGTTAAGAAACTCACTTAGTGCCTAAAAATCAGTTTGACGGCTCCAAATAGCTCTTGGCAGGATTTTAGGATTCTATTTTTAAAATTAATGATCTGACATCCGTTTAGTTTGTATTTAATTCAGTTTTATGATATTTGTTTCAAGAAATTTCTAGGTTTAAGTGTTATTGTGGCATTCTCTTTATGGACTTGAAGCCGACTGGTTTACGGTCTAACGAACCATCGTCGTTCCCTTGTAATACTTTCAAAAAGAGCCATTCCTTCAACGAAACTGTGATAGTAGTCAGAGCAAACCGTTCCCCTACAATAGCTGTGTTAATTGCACTCAGCTATTGATAAAAAGGGATGACGGTGTCCAAAACTATTTATCTCAATTGCACGGGAAAGAGGAATTGTAAGGAGATTTGGCATGCGTACAAAAATGTTTTGCATTTGAATAGGGATCCGTGTTCCAAGATGTCCATTACGGCGAAACGGGGCGCTGTCCAAAACGCTTTAGAATACGTTCTTCAAGCTTTTTTCTACGTGTTTTGAAGTAATTTGTTACGATACGTTTTGTGGTTTTGACGTTAATTACATTATAAGCAAATGCCTCATTTTGTGGTGCTATTCAAAACACACAATCAGTCACAAAATTGGCGCATCAAGACAGTTTGTTGTGTGTTGTGTTGTGTGTGTATATTTAACCGAATTTAAAAACGCACCACAACTCCGTAATAAGACAATACATAAATCCTAATTGGGCTTGTTTGAATTGTCATGGGACGTATTCTTGATAAGATCGAACTGATGATGATGTAGCCGGAAGGAAGGTGGGCACGTGAAGCCAGTGATAAATAATGTATCCTAGCCGAGTTTCGGTGATCAGAATTGTCATGAGTTGCACTTTGATTATACATTGTTGTAATGATGTAATTCTGTAGGGACATTAAAATGGAACTTGTGCACTATTTAAGTTTAGATAAATTTCGGAAAACGATGTTAAATAACAATAAAATAACACCAGAAACAGCGACTTCCGATATTAAAGCTAAGATCCGAGACGCTAAAAATATACGTCTTCAAAAAGCTAGTCAAAGAACCTCTCTACCATCTCGTAAAGATATTTATTAAGTACTAGCTTTTGCCCGCGACTTCGTTCGCGTGGAATAGTGACTTCCGGCAGATAGTACTGAATTGATGCCGACTCTTGACCAATAGATGGCGCTGTATGTCCGGAATAAATTTTATTTTTTATTTTATTGTTTGTAATAAAAACTATCCTATGTCCTTTCTCAAGTTCCAAACTATGTCTGTACCAAATTTCACACAAATCGGTCCAGTAGTTTAGGCGTGAAGCAAAGACAGACAGACAGACAGACAGAGTTACTTTCACATTTATAATATTAGTTTGGATTTTTTATAAATTATGTGTTGTATTTATTTATGTGTAGGTACATTTATTTACTGTTATTGATATATATGTATGTATTATGTGATTTAATTTAGATAATATAGTCTATTTAATTATATATTTTTTTTAAATTATACACACTGCCTCTACATAAATCTCATCCAACTCTCCTGTCGCTGGAAGAAATTTCCGGCAGACCTGTGACAGGAATATTACGTTCTATATAAGCAGGTCATTTGTGCTCTTCTACCCTTATTGTTCTTTTCGATTTTAAGTGTTTTGTGCACATACCTAAATAAATAATTAAAAATAAAGTAAAAAACTAAAACCCGACTACGACTTTTTACTTTATTTTTATTTAAACAATTTTGATGTTAAATCACTGTTTCTATGGTAGGTATAGAAACAGTGATTTAACACCAAAATTGTTTAAATATTTACGTGAAGCCCGTTCAAATGATACGCGATGTATTTATCTTTTTTTTAACACAAAACTTTTTGTTCACTAGAGGGCGCCACATTGAATTTTACTGATATTTTTTGTTAAGTACCAGTGAATTCTTTTCAAATGATATCTATAAAACACGGTGTATTTATTTTAACGTTTTTAACACCTTACTTTTTGTCCGCTAGAAGGCGTCACTTAAACTTGAGCAATATTTTGGAAATGTACAAATTATGCCCTTTCAAATGATACCAAACAGGGCGTATTTATTTCAATTTTTATTTTTAACATATTACTTTTTGGCCGCTAGAGGGCGCCGTATCGCGTTTTGTGACACGTCACGTAACCTTTGTTTAGCGGACGATTAAGACGTTTCTAACGATACCTCCTATGTCAAGTTCCAACAAGTAGATTAGGAGCTATGAGGGAACAGATGAACATAATCACATACATACATAGCCTGTCAAAATCATAACTCTCCTTTGGCTTTGCTGTAGTCGGGTCTTTGCACTTGTTAGTATTTTTCTTATATGGAGGTCAGTTGTAGTTCTTTTATAAAAAAGTTTTTTCATCATCACAACAGACTGAGGAAGAGATAACAGAAAAGACTAGTGAGGTAGTTAATCATTGGTGTTATCAGGGGGCGCAGGAAGCACGACACTAGCCTTTATCTATGACCTAGTAACGGCAGAGGACAAATTCTGCTATCAGGTATGCAGGTGCCTACTGTGGTGCCATAGAGCCTTAATAGTTATTGTTCCCTTCGTAACAGCACCGGGAAAAGGTCACAGCTGGACGTCGCCACGCAGGGCTCTGAAATCAACTATGCATAAGAGCAGCGGCTATTTGAGGACGTTGCCTCACGATCGAATGCCAGTCCAACGGCCTGCGCGATCGATGCCTCGTAATATGCACGATAGACTAGATTACTAGATAACTATCAGGCCTAGTTTTTGTGATATTTGTAACGTATTGGAGTATTGTTGTGACAGCTCAGGTAACATGACAGTTCACTGTCAGCACTGTGACACAAGTCAAATTACATTTTAATATATGGGCTGGATATGTCTGTCCCATGCTGATCAAGCAGTGGATTCGGAAATTTGATGGCCTGAAATCATACGAGGTAGTGACGGAGAGAAATGATGGCACGACTTAGACGTCTTTAGGCATTGGCAAGAAGTGGCTCACGGCCGAGAACAACGGAAGGAATGGATGAAAGAACCTTTGCCCAGCAGTGGGACGGGACAGGTTCGATGTAATAATGTTATCATGAAGAACAGTGGTCATATGGAATCGCGTTTATCCTAAAGTATTTAAACTGGTGCGCTGAGAATAGCGCACAATGTGCAGTATGCACAGAGTGTAGGTACACTCGCCAGCAAGTGATGATAGTGAGCATGGAGGCGAACGCGTCCGACTTCATCGCTTCGTAGATCATGTCCCGCCGCGACCTGCCGCAACGCGTGTTCTGCCTTATGTCACGACTATAAGTTACGTAATGATGAGCAGCGCCGAGCGACACCAGCGCTTCTCCCAAGTGACTCAATCACCACTCAATACGATTATAATTAAACAGTGAATTTATTGCGTTGTCATCACGAACGCCGCAGAAACAAGTTTCTAATCAATTCCTATGAAAACAAATAATTGTTAGATGGTACACTGTACTTTATCACAGCTTCAGTGAGCAGGATTGAAGCTGCGCACCTTCTTAGTGCCCGTACTCTTCGGCTGCAGTAGCTACAGAACGGAGCAAATAACATTCACACTGATTAAATTCAAACAGGTTTCAAAATGTAAGGTTACGTCACCTAAAAAAAAAAACATTTAGATCCCCATCGAGTGGTCGCGGCGGAGGCGTAGGGTTGCTCATTACTAGGAGCGGCTCGGCGCGCTCGCTCCCGACTCCCGGCCGACGTCTCGTAAAAACGATATTCGAGTAAAAACAGGCCCCCGAGACCGCGCCGACCGGTGCCGTGACATAACTTATACTAATAACAACCTCGCTAAGATATGTTGACGGAAATCACGTAGTACAGGCATGGCGAGTGTATGGTGGTTTTTGTTTGAGCAAACTCGCATTCGCACAAGGAAATTGAGGTAATTGACTACTATCATTACTGCCTCTACTTCTCCTCGTAACGAAAATATCAAAAGATTATAATCTTGTATTAGCCAGCGCAGCCGTAACGTCGGGAGTTGCGGAGCTCTTATTACGGTAACATATCAAATGAGTAGAGCTCATCAAGTTGATGGCAATGTAAAGTTGCGCAATATCGTGCACTATCTATCTGGCGGCGGCGTGTCGGCGAGTAACTGCACTACATAAGTCACGCGAAAGGGCCACACTTAACTATGAGATACTTCCGCGGTTCATTAAAGAGGAGGAGCCTCGGAAAGTAAAATGATAAGCTTTTGTGAACCTACTTGTGGAACAGTTACGTCAAAACATAGTATTACGGTAGGTTATACAACTTCAAGAAGTCGGAACACCCTGAGTATTATCTGCAAATATAATAAAGAGGTAAAAATTGTTTTTTTGTTTGTAGAAGGTAATCTCTGAAAGTACTGATCCGATTGCTAAAAATTTTTCATCGATAGAAAGCTGCTTTATTCCTGAGCGACATAGGCTATATTTTATGTACGCGGGCGAAGCTGCGGGCAAAAGCTAGTACATAATAAAGAATCACAAGAGTCTCCTACATAAACCCACCGTTCTGGCTAGCTAAGGACCATGAAACTTCTCCTCCAGGTACTAAAAACATTCATAACGATGAAGTGCTCACAACTATAGTGTGACTATAGCCTACACAAAAACAAATATTATTATAAATCAACAAAAAATCTGACATATAGCTGACTGAAGAAAAAAACCTGATTTATGTAGCTATCACCGATAAAAAAGCCTGCTATAGGTACCTACCTATCACCAACAAAAAACCTGTTCCACTATGAGCAACCTTCACCAATAGTCGGCGAGCACATCTGTAAAAAGCCAACAATAGCACACTTTTATAATGATATAACCAACCACAAAAAGAGTTACGTAAACCTCTCATCATCGTAACTAAATAGGAAGTTAACCAACTGTAAAAACTGTTCTGAAGCTCGCAGGAACATGTACAGTGGGTGGTGTGGAGCGGCCGCTGGCGGCTGGCGCGGATGGCCTACAAGTGCAGCGTGGACGTGACTGCTCAGCGTTCGCTAATGTCAACAGCTGATTAGCTGCTAACCCCGGCCGGTATATAAGGCCGTGTGTATTGTTCCGTGCTGTATGCACCCCAGCTGTAAGAATCCTTCAGATAAGGAACTACAACGTCAACGTCACGGATAACACATTAATTTTATATCGAAATTTCTCAAATGAAGGCATAGTATTTTTAGCGCTTTGACCAATTCGCATTTCGAAGAGAATCGAAGATAACAGACGTGTTCGTTCAACGTGTCACGCTCACCCACTCGCTCCTCTCCCGAAGGGTCGTAGCTATGCTCATCATTGGCACAATGAGCAGGCACAACAAATACAAGTCCTGGGCGTGGCGGGGACGATATGCCCGCGTCAGTTTGCAATATAAAGAAGAAGAAATTTCTCTCACCGTGTCCGGCGGTCGGTCACCACGCAATATGGTTATCACTCGTATAAGTTTTGATTATGCGTCGATTACGGCCAGCTGACCGGCGGCGGGGGCGCGGGGCGGAGGGGGTCCTGCGACGCCTGCGATTGGTCGTCAGCGATATAATCTTGCGCGAATGGGCTGCCCACGGCGCACGCGACTTATTATTCCTCGTATTTGCTTCTTGGGACTTGAAATGTCCATTTTATGCGTCGGCAAGTGTAATGTGCCTAGCTCCTAGCTTAATGTGACCGGATACCTTATAAACTGCACGGGTTTTCACCTGGGTGCAGCTTTGCATTAGATATTTAAAATCTGGTCGCAATTCATTTAAAATGAACCGATATCAAGTACGTACTGATATAGGCGCTGAACACATTTGCCTTAATAACTTCCATTCAGATAACAGATTACGATATGTTTATCCTTGACTGCTTCTAATAAATTAACCAAGGAATCGAACTAGCTCAACTTACGACTATGATAATTATCTGCTCGATTATGCACTATTTCTTTCCGATTTTATTAGGTACTAAGTACACTACAAAGCTGCCATGTTTGGTGTGCACTTTAGGCATTGACTCAAAGAAAATATACATAACCGTATAAACAGTCATTATTTGTTACAATAAAAAACATCTTTCAGAATATAAATAGGTAAGTACGCCACCAGAACTGCGGGATTGTTCGAAAGAGTTACCGCAAACCTGGAGTGCAAACGGCAACTGGAGGGACACAGGTGGGTTTTGGTCAGTAAAAGTCTAACACTCGCTCTACCCAGAGCAGGAGAAGTTATTTGATAATTTCCAGGAAAAAATATTGGCATGAACATCTTATTTGCTTAGTAAAGAGCGACGCCCGTAACAGTCATGTATGTACACAGGAACTAAACAGCACTTGAAGTAAACCCGATAGAAGTAATGTGCGGGCGAAGGCGAGCACCGGACGCAGCCGGAGGATACACTACACATTAAGATAAGCTCCGTGTCCAGCGAGCCTCATGCCTGCCCCAATGCCGATAAGTAGCCGCGCACGGGAGCCGCACCGACGACGCACCGCCCATCCTAATCACAATCGCAGCTATGAGGTAAACACCTCCCGAGTATTCTAAACACCTCACAGCACAACCTTCAATTTTGTCATTGCAACATTTTGGACTAACAATTTTACAAAGTTCCTTAAAGTACCTCTAGTACGCGTTTTATGAAGATTCAATAAGACTAGATAGTTAGATAGTTAGAAGACTAGAAGATAAGATAGTTTGTATACATGAGAGAGCTGCATTAGAACGTTGAAAAACATTCTAACTCTAATATACCAAGGATAGTACTGATATTAAATGTAAGAATCAGACCATCGGAGCAAGGACCTCTAAATAGCATTCACGTGACCAAAACCTCGAACAAATTCCTTGGTTTTTAATAATATCGTGAACGACAAACGAGACGGTCCGTTCATCCGGTCACTGTGCTCCGCACGATTTCCTAAACAACTAAACAAGTCAGTATAAATATTTTGTAATACATTTACGAGTTACAATGGAGCAAAACATCAGCTCCGCGGTTGGGTCAGCGCATTGTTTGTTAGAATTAGTTATCGCGCTATTGTCACGAGGTCGGGCGGCGCGCCCGGCTCGGACCCGGCATCATCGCGCGCTAATGATACCAGCGCTCGATTACAAATGCATGTAATCTTCCACGATATGTCCAGATTAGCAGCGGGTTGCGAAACTATCGCCTCTCCAGCGACCAGCATCTCGAGGAATGCAGTCAATTATAAAGTAAACATTCAACGCTGCTTCTAATGCCGGAGCAATGCAATCCATGAACGGACATTCGGCAAATTACCCGCGGTAATGGCGCGTTTGATGAATTTACCAAGCAATTTAGCTAATCATATATATCTGAGACTAATTTACATAAATAGATGGGAATAGAATTGGTTTAATGGAGGAAGAGTGAGGTTGGTTCGTAGACCCACAAAGTTACTCAACTGTGGTGGGAACGCAAAATAATGATTGATAATACTTAATCATCATTTTGTGTGGTCAAGTTAGGGCTCTGATAAGTTGTGTGCGGCGTGCCCACAGCACACCCATAGGCCACAGGATACAGTTAGCCGGCCGTCCGGCGGCGACGGCTGCAGGCGGCCGAGGGGACGCCGCTGCTTTTTGCACAAGTACTTAGTACAGCGCACACAACATGCGACGCGCGCCTTGTTGGGATGCGCGCGCGCAGGGGGCCCATTCACCGCGCAATTGTCAATTGATGGGGAGAAACACGATTCACGAGCAGCAGGGCTAGCATTGACGACTGCGATTACTTTAATAACCATGAGAAAGCTTTAATATTGATATTGAGGAAAAACCATCTGAGTAGGATAACTATCAACGCGAAACAGCAGCCGTGGTTTTTGGTGGTTAGGTCTTGTTTTGACTATGAACACGCCCAAATAGACACACAAGACTGGTGACAAAATCCTGCAATTCTCCTTGCCCTGCGCAGTCGGCAATGTGGTCAGTATTTGATTAGACAAGAAACAAGTGAGACAAATCACGAATTGAATATTAATCTCTAGGTATAGTAATACTAAATTAGTCAAGTGGCAGTGGTAGCCCTGTCGGCGACGCATCCGGTAGCCATCTCGTGAGCCGGCTTCGGAGAAATGCCCACCAATTAATTTATCCACTTTTGGAGATATGTTTTATTCATAATTTAACGACGCACGACGCACACTCCGAGATTGAGTGCAATAAGATTTAGGATAGGATGAGCCCAACTTGTGTTGGTTAAGAGAATAGTCTTTTTTCAAAGTTAAAAGTGATCTTGGCAAAACAATTTATGACGGCGAAATTTTTTAAAATCCCATACCAGATGACAAATTAACCAATCGACGTACGCGCGTGCGTAATAGTATATTTTTCATGGCAGATTTTTAAACGTCACTACAAGGTTATAAAGATACACATTCAAGATGATTTTCCCAGAAGAAAGTACGCACTTATGTTCATTAGAATCGTTAACTTTAACATGGTTCAATTCTTTTCTACCTTAGAAAAGAATTCAACTACCTATGTTATTTCACGAAATGTTCTAAACATAATAGTCAAGCCAGCTAGATTGTACAAGTAGTACTATGAGGTACCAGTGAGCATCCAAATAAATAGAGGTACCTCGGCACAACATACGCTCCATGCACGTCTAATAATGAGGCTATTCACAAGCATGATGTCACATAGTTTAAGACTACGCGGAGGCTAGCCAACCGCGGCGTACGCGGCCGGCGCGCGCGCACTCACCTGAACAAACAAGGCGCAGCACTCCCTGATAACTGTCAAGGACAAGCGCAATAATACTACCCAGTACTTGTGCTTTTACACATTTTTCGTAGATACATAGGCATAGGCTGATCAAACATGCGACTCACACACGATCCTTCCACAAACTTGTTTTTAAAATGTGCTTTAGATAAAGATCGATATTGTGTAAGCTTGTAAAATTTAAACCAAGCAGATGTTTGTGGCCCGAGCCTATCAATAATAAATATATATATTTAATCTTCAAGCCATTACAAGGAAACTAAAATAAAGGTAAGAGTGAAGAAAAATGTGTTATCAGTAGGCTGTGCCTGTAAGAGGCGAAGTTTTGGGGCAAGCAAATCTGAAATAGCAGCAGTCGTCTCAGCGCCACGAATACAAAGTGATGCCACCAGCCTACACGCTTGTGATGGGTGTATCAGTGATATGAGGATCAGCGCGGAACAGGCAAGGCCGGTGCTATCTATTATTCCACATAAGGTGCATGCCACAACAGAAAATGTTACAAACAATACGAAATAAAATAATCTGTTAATGCGCAAATAGCATGACGCAGAGCTAGTATTTACTTATTGTTATAAGGTGATACGAGTGTAAGCGGGTATGATCCCACGATTGTTCAGCGCCTGCGCTTTTTGCTACAATGATCGACGAGCATTTCGCCGAATGTGATTTGTAGATGGTAGTAAATCATACGTTTCTTATGTGGGACTGTTCTTACTTTGTTTTGTCGGGTATGAGCCTGAACCGATGGATTATCGACGAGGTTAGTGTGGGTTATAGTTTTATTGTTGAGAGATTTATGAAACAACGTTTAAACGTTGAAACCTTGACCGTGTCGTGGATGGCGTGCCTTGCTGAGGTTATAGTCAAGACGATTACAGCCTCCAGTAGTAAAAATATACAGTAAAAATTGACCATTCCAAATCACAGTTCTTCTTACACAAAGAAAACAATCTTTTTCCGCACATTGCAGAGCTTTAGCCCTAAACAGCCAACTCGTAGAAAATAGAACACAAGTCTTACCCATATCCAGCATGAGATCGTGAAGAAGAGTGTTGTCCTAGCAGCACATATTACAGTATCACGACGAGAAGCAGTCGGCGGCGCGACAAGCCGGCTACTGCTCGGCCGCGCTCGATACACCCAACGTGCGGGTTATCGCCGCTCGATAGCGAATCAATATCAAAACATAATACATTCACTCGATAACACTTGTTTACCATGCATAACGATTTAGTTTTGACTACCTGGACTAAATATTATAAGACTTGAAGAAGGACAACGAAATCATGGATTGTGAGAAATATGAAATGCAGAGACCTGATGAGGATTATGTCGACGATTGCACCAATTGTATATATTTTTATATTTTGTTTTTAAACATTGTCCCACACTAGGAATTACTCCTGCATCGTGGGTGCGTTCACAAACATGTAAACTCGCATACACTGCATACCTATTCCAGGACTCAGGCCAATTTAACGAATTTTATGTAAGTAAACCGATTTTATTATAAGTATTCAATAATAATACAGTAATGGATTGTGCCATTATGCGATGTTAAATTATTTAATACATAAACAATATCGATAAATGTCTACATAACAATTTGCTAGAAACTTGTAACTATCACAACTTGTTATGTTCAAGATAGACTGTATTCATAACTTTTACTTGTTAACCTTGGAAATGGCGACAGAAAATTGCACTAACTCTTGACTTTGGTTCAAATTAACTCCTTAAATGGATTTTGACACTTTGATAGCATGAAATGTTAATACCAGAGCTAGCTATTTTGAAAGATCGTCGAAACCGTGGCACCGTCGTGTTCCCAGTCTCTATGTAGGTACTAGATTTAGGTGTAAAAGAGCACAAACAACTGGTTTTTAAGAGCCATAACTGGCTTTACCTAGGCTCAACCGGTTAGAAAAAGTAAGATCTAGATCTAATCGCCTGAGACCTGTGATACCTCCGTGTACCTGCTGGCTTATAGGATCATGTAGTTTTGCAAACACTCATGCTTTCAAAAAACATTATGGGCTGTAAAACGACGAGGACTTATTTCTCAAAGATGAAAATTAATAGACTGAGACAATCGCATGTCAGATTTTTGAGATTTTGTATTTTATCCATGGGCTTCTGATGCCTGAACATAAAATGATTATTATTTATAAATCAATTTATGCACTTTCTAAGATTACTGAGTTGCCAGCTAATAAAAAATTACGGAAGCCAAAACGAATGGTAATGTATTACAGTAATCAAAATCGAATCTCACCGTAATCCAATTTACACAGAGATATTAGTACCTACCTAGTTTAGGTCGAGTAGACAAGAGCACATTTCCGTATGGTTATGACTCAATTTGGTAAGTTTTATAAAATGTGTCTGAAACATACAATCCAGCATTCAAGACCTAGTGTCGATAAAAGTCAAAGGCAAGGCGTATGTGGAGATAACAGCTATCACAATACTGATGTGGGCCCAATTACGAATTAGCATTATCAATCAGGTTCTGAATACGACACGTTACTTGACCTTATGTCTTGAGGTCAGTTGACTCTACGTACTAAGAAGAAATTACGAATCAATAAGGTAATACGCCAATAAAGGAAGAAGCAGACAACACAACTTGGAAAATGTAAGTCCAATAAAACACAAGCCTGTAAAGATGTACACAGGCGTACTTGGCTATGAAGACGTGAACGCAAGTAGACATCACACAGTATTTATATCGGAGTGCAAGTAATAGTGTAGTTTTACGGCTAATCCTGGGCGCCAACAGCTTTATCATGACACAACTGGCTGGCTACAGCTGGACTTGCACGCGGCCCCGGGATAGACCGGCGTGACACTAGCTCGAGCTAATGTGCTTGCTTGAATTACTACGATACTCACCGAGTACTAAGGACCTTCAGGCGTCAGAGCTGTATGTATAGCTATGACATCTAAAATAAGATACACTTATAACTTCTGATATTTAGCGAAAAATCACTAATATCCTATGGATTACTTGATTTATCACCACTACAAGCCAATTTTAGGCCTAATACCTACAAAGAAAGGCCTATGTCCAGCAGTGGACGTCTTTTGGCCGGAATGATGGTGATGATACAGATGACAAAGAAAGCAGTTAAACAAGATCAGATATTAACCATAAAATTGATTATATTGCATCATTTAAAATATCAAAAATTTAATTCATTTTAGCATTACTGTTGTGTTAATAAATAATTTTGCGTGACAGTGAATTAGAAGTGATCTGTGCAAGAGGCTTATGAACTCATTGTGAAACCCGAGGGTCAAGTGGCCCAGGGTCTGACCCTCTGAAGAGGCAAGGTTGGGGAACAATGCGAGTCATCTGTTTTGAAAACCGGTCAAACATTGGGTTTCTACGAGCATTGTGTACCGGATCACAAGTCAAGAACGGGACTTGAGCATCATTCACGCCTTCAGATTGTTTAAATGTGTGCAATGCTGCCTGAATTTTGTGAAGGCAGAAGACAAGTACTAACTTTTATTGCTACTGTTTTGTTGTTTGTACAATAATCCTGGTTCGGTTACAAACAGACACCAATAATGAAAAGAAAATGTGTGAGTAGTACAAGTCTATTTTGTTTTATTTAAAGCATAGGGACACACAGGATCGTTCATTGTGACGACACTTGGGGGAGGCCATGTCCAACATTGGACGTCTATTGGCTGAAATGATGGTGAATGATGATAGTCATATTATTATTGATAAATTGGCTGCAGCTTTTTGCTATTCATTTGTAAAATATAATAATAACGGAAATATCTTGGACGTTGGTAGGCCGATATGTACGTCGGTACATATCGGCCTACCAACGTCCAAGATATCAACCGTCGGGTTGAGACTCGTTAGTTGATTAAATATCAACTAACGATTCTCAGCCCCCGGTCGGTACACATATTAGAGCACTTGTCCAGGACACAGTAGATACCTACAATGTTGACACGGCACTTCGAGTCCCTATCAGCCCCGTGGAAAAATTTAATAACCCGAGCAGATACGAGCATCGCACGTGTGTTCAAATCTAATTATGTTATTAGTTGTGTGTTGCGTGCGTTCTCTTACTGTAACATAGTACGATAGCCGCAGAATGTCTACTTTGTACAGAGCACTAGGTAAATTGAGTCAGATACATATCTAATTAGCTAGGGTTGTAAAGATATCTAAGGAACAGAATCCCAGCTGATCACAAGTAAAAATTTGAGTGAAGAATGATAAAAGGTGTTCGCCCAGAACTATATTGTGTGTTGTGTGTTAAAAATCAGGTAGTTAGCTGTGTTTAGTTTTATATGGTTTTTTAGTTTTTAGGGTTCCGTAGCCAAATGGCAAAAAACGGAACCCTTACTTTACTTGCTGCTACGGGGTTCCGTAGCAGCAAGTAACATAATAATTCATGGGCGAGTCCGACTCGCACTTGGCCGGTTTTTATTAAATTAAGGACCATTGTCCATTGGCCTGTTGGTGCAGTGGTTAGTGACCCTGACTGCTATGCCGGAGGTCGTGGGTTCGATTCCCGCCCAGGACAAATGCTTGTGTGATGAGCACGATCATATGTTCTGTGTCTGGGTGTAATTTATCTATAATATATGTATTTAGAAACAGACAAATAGATATGTTTATCAGTTGTCTAGTACCCATAACACAAGCTCTGCTTAGCTTGGGACTAGACGGCGCTGTGTGATAGTTGTGGAATATTATTTTATATTATATTGTAGTCCGAAATACTATGCATAAGAAGATCCATTGATGATTCTTACGCAGGATAACAAATTCTACTAGGAAAAAAAAAAGAAAAGTTTGCTTCTAATGGGATTATGAGGATTATTTTCCTCTTCATTATTTTAAGTCATAGTAATTGTTTAAACAATAGATTAACAGAAGTGGAACTTCTGTATTTGTGTCTGCAATGACGATGAACAGTCGCAGACTGCGTGCCGGCCTCGCAGTAAATAAATATCGCCTTCAATACTGACGAGGTAATTGGGGACACGTTGCGAAACTAACTCCTGCTACAACAATCGTCCTTTACACGCCTACCTGTCGGATACTTAGCAGCGCCGATGGGAGACGACGGTGCAGGTGGTGCGGACAACGTTGAAATTAATAATACCAAGCACGACCTAAGACGGTGATCTTTCAAATGCTCTTAGGATTCAATAATGTGAGGCAGTAATTTTTTTTGGTGGGTAATAATCATCCAAATGATCTACCCCGCCCTTGGGTGGAGCGGGAGATAGTGTCAGATTCTTATTGACTAAAACACCCACCCCGTTCCTTCTTTCCTTTCATACCGGAGCCGAGCCTCCCTTTCGGAACTAGACCCTGGCCAAAATAGGCTTCCACCCTGCTGGGCCTCTGCTGATGTCAGGCAGTAATAACAATAAGAAGGTTCGCAGCGCCTGTCTACTTGCATAGTGGCAGGTTCAGCCAGGTGATTCTGTGATGTCACAGAACTCAAGCTGTGAAAATTGTGGCCACTCTTCGTTCTTTGCTCTCTACTCAGGTAGGAACGGAATTCTAGAAGTACCCTCGTGGCTGAACACGAGCAGCGCCACCTCAGTGCTCGAGCACCGAGCCAGCTTGAGAAGATAACAGACAACACGATATCAGCGACGACATCGGTGTCCCACCACAGATTTGTTTCACACGCAGCGCTATCTCACCAATAACAGGTCTTATCTGCCAGATTAGATAGCTGATGGTTAATGGCTAGGTGGTCCGATGACGATCGTGATGTAACACTAAATTAATTAGTATCCTTTGTAGAAGCCGGCTGTTAGTTTTTAGAAAGTATAGGACAGTTTTCCGAATCACTAGAAGCAACAAATAGACCTTTGTTTTTGCTATACATAATATATTATGTTAGGATTATGTGTACAGTAGTGGTACATAGGCGGACTTAATGCAACAAGGCATTTATCTTCATTTAATGTATGTCTATGGTACACAAAAGATAAATCGTGTTGACTGTCAATATGTTTTGGCAACTAAATAAATAAACAAATAATTGTAATAGACATTTTAATTCGGTGAGACATCATCAAATAACCCCTTCCGCTGTGAGTGGAGCGAGAGAGAGTGTTAGACCTACAACCACAAATGTTTCTTCAGTTGCCCTTTGCGTGCCAGGGCCATGGTTAGTCGAAATTAATCTCGCAACCCTAAATAGTTATAGACATAATTTTGAACGAACGAGCAATCGTATTCCACGCCTATGCCATGTTGTGTTATGTTATGATCTAAAAGCCTCCCAGAAAACAAGATGTGAGCAATTAACTAGCTACCATAATCTATTCTTGAATGAAACCTAAGCTCTCTACAGATAAACATAAGTGATGAAAGTAAATAATACGACCGCTTACAATAACACAGCTAAGATATCGTAGATGTAATTAGATGTAATCATGTGTCAGCTGTATGTTTACATTGAACGTGGAAACGGATGCAGCCATAAAGATAGCTTGTAAACTAAAACCATTAGCTGAACACTAACAATAATAAGAGCCAGTGACGGATATTCATTTTATTTGAAACATTCAGCGTATAATTGCCGAGTTGCATGACCAAGGAGACCGTTCAGAAATTGCATTTAAAGTAAAATACGTTAAAGCAATTTGTAGATAATATACTTGACTTTACATAATGATCATATTTAATCTGTAATGTAGTAAACAAGAATTCAACGGGATTGTCGTCGGGGTAGAGGTCTAACACAATGGTCAGTAAAAACTCGGAGATGAGACCTGCACCAAATAGCAGTGAGCAGGCATATCCAAATAGGAGCTACTAGCGAGACAGTTAGGGAACGCTAGACAGCGATGATAAATTAGGTTTAAAATGGTGAATACAAGTTATCGAACACACCCTAAATTATCAGGTCTTTTTTTGTATATTTACTGAAACGTCACAAACACACGAATCTGTGGCCAGCTTGCTAACCGTGTGATAATCACTCGTGTATTTAATAGCGTTAGACTTTGGCACATCAATTATGATGGGCTTCCTAACATCTGCACATACAGCCCGATGAGACCAAATACGTTACGTAACGTGTCAATCCATCAATCACAATTTTGACATGTGTAATATCTGCCAGTGGAATGTGGGCGATGCCAATTATCTGAAGATCCTTTGAGTTTTAAGAGCTTCACATGGAAGCTTTTAAAGGGCGATAACTGAAAAAGACTTAATGCCAGTTCCCAATAGCAAAGTCTGACTGGAAATCAAAAATATTCGTACAGGTCGACGTCTTTCGTATAACCTGTCAAGCCTTTAGTCTGCCATTGGTCCTAAATCGAACCGCTGATCGCAAAGTTGCTCGTCTGTCAGTTTCGTACCCGTTGCATTTTGGGGAGTATGCGTTGGATTTGCAGAACTTAATTCCGCAAAAGCCGTTCTATCATCGGACCTCCAGACGCACGGCCATGCAGCACCGGTACATGGTGCACATCCCACCCATACTCAAAAACACAGTACAGTACGTAGGTATAGACCTATGGAGCTACAACTGAGAAGTCTAGAGTGAGTGAATAGGTTACATCAAGGTAAGCTTGCTTCATCATCGCTTGCCATCAGGGCTAGGCTCCTCTTGACCTCTATCTCATAGAGGTCAAGAGCGAGCCTATATAAAAAAAAAATGGGCAATGTTCCGTAGGTACAAACATACCATTGAAAACTGATCAATTCCCGATTGGTTCCCGAATCAGAAAAGCTTTTTTGTTTTGTGACGTAAAACAAATTTACAGTTTTCGGACTGTTTCCTATACTTGTGCTGTGAGAAAGGTATCATAGAACAAGTATAGGAATCAATATCAACAAATATATTTGGTTCACACTAAATTTTAAGATTCTGGGTAAACGGGAAGTATTCCATTAGCACAGATCTGAGTATATGGTTTTCAACTCGATACCTTCACGATTTCCCGTGATAAAGGGTATTGACAAACAGACACACAAACGGACAACAAAAGAATCCTATAAAGGTTCGGTTTCTTCCTTTTAGAGGTATGGAACCCTAAAAACTACACTAGAAGGAAGCACATATTGTGCCTGCATCACACTCTCCATATCTTATAGGTACTCTCTGGATCGAGAGAGATCGTTCGATCAGCGGGAGAAACACTGTGATGGACATTAGTTTCGCATTCACAATCTCTTTTAAGAAAGCTTATGTACTGATAAACCGTCAACGACACATTAAATATGACATGTATAGCTAGGCATTCCGGGGCACTGCCTCAGAAAGAGGTGTTCGTCTACTTTATAGCAAACTATATTATAAACTAGCTTTTCCCGCGGCTTTGCCCGCGTACCTACATAATAATTATATAGCCTATATCACTCAGGAATAAAGCAGCTTTCTACCTTTCTTTAGCAATCATACCAATACTACCAAAGGTTCCTACAAACAAAAAACAATCTTTACCTCTTTATCATATTAGTGTAGAAAACTCGACGAAATATTGCAGCCTGGGTATACCTCCCTGCTTTCTACCGTACGGGGAGTTCAATATCCAGAGCAGTACGTAACGCAATTCACCAGCACAAGTGCTGTTAACTAATGATGCCATGCCGCCAATCAATACTTAAGTTTCTCGCTGAAATTCCTTCAAATTGATTGCTTTATTGTTAATAATTACCGTTTATTAAATTATATAGCAATCAGTTATTGCAGTGCGCTCAGCTTTTGTAATTTCTTAGCTTTCGAAATATCAGGATATACAAGTAGACCGATAAGTAACATAATGTATAATTATTATTATGTAAACATACAAAGGACTTAAACTATTTCTGTGTTAGTGTTTCGTTTCCACGACTATTTTTGTGTAGCAAAACGCGTGGATTGTGATCAATACAGTATGAAATGTTGATAATACGTCAAATCATGAAAAATGGCAGCAGGCAATAAAAGAAGACTCCCAAATGTAGCAATAAGTTCAAATCATTTGCTATAAAACCGGCTCCGTAGCTCGTTTTATGGGAGCAATCTAGACAAAGAACTTCTGGCCAGTAGGCCTAAACATTCAAAGAAAAATATAGGAAGGCTATGTCACACTATTACCGCTCTAGTATCGTGGACCTGACGCTACATTCATCTCATTTCAGCTTCTCTGGTCTTCACAAATGGGAAACTAATCCTTAAGGAACTGAGGAATATGAGGTAACTTCCACCATGACTTTTTGTATTTCGAGTTTTGAGACTATTTATCACAAACCACACCTTGTGAGTAATAATTTACCAGGTAAGTAAAGCACTGACTAAATGGGGTGTAAATAATTTAGTCCTAATTAATAGTAACAAGTACCCAGGTAATTTGTGTCCAGGTGTTGTACTTATTTTTAAATTAATTACATCTCATCAATCTGGCGTATACCATGCTAATAGGCAGGTGACATGATAAAATACGCCGACAATAACTACAAACCATGTACTATTGGAAGCAATGTTAGAAATCACGGTGTCATTAGAAAAAAAGATTGCCTAAGTATGTATAATTTCTTTGTGCCGGTTGTTACTCGGTAGGTACGGGTGTTAAATAAAGAGTATCGTGTTGTAAGATAAAATATGGAATTAAAGAGTTTATCCGGCGCTTTGTGGAACCAAATGCGGTTTCGATATAAGCAACAAAACCACCTCATAATAGATATCGCGATATTTCAATTTACTTCGGATAACGTCGATAAAAGTTCAAGGTCGCCAGTCAAGGTCATTTCAGACATTAACAAAGAAATGGGCCTTTATCACACCGAGCACCCGGCCATCGACTATACACTGTTCTCTAGGCACAGCAGAAATCTATAGAGGTGAACTGATAACTGCTTGTCAATCATCGCACGATCCAGGCGTTTCTGGTTAATTCAACAGAAAATAAACAATACGAGCCGCACCTGGGTGGGTCAGTATGCTAATAAGATTCTAATAATACTAGCGATTAACATATACACAAGGTAGCTACCTAACCACCTACATTGTATATTGTTTTTATTTCATGACATTATCACCTGAGCGTTATCAAATAGATTCCTATTCGTGTGACGGATTGCAAAATCGATTTTCAATTATTCTGGAGTAACGTGTCAGCCGGCAGTCGCTCGGCGTTAAACTGGGTGTCGCTGAGGAGAAAATGTGAGAGCTGCGCCGGCCGGCTCTGTGCTGTGTCACTGTGTACTACTGTGTGTACTGTGCGTACTGTGCGTACTGTGCGTACTGGGCACTCACCCGCCTCGCCGCGCTCCGCCTCGTCGTCCGACTCGGTGCCGGAGTCGCGCTCCTCCACCTGCAACAAACAGCGGGCCTGTAGCGAGCGTGCGGGGCCCGGGGCCCGGCCGGGGGCCCGCGGCCGGGCGCGGGGCCCAGCGCTGGGCGTGGGGCCCGGCCGCGCTCCTTTGTTCTGCGGCGGCCATTTTCTGGTGGCGGAGTGACCTTCGCAGCGCTCGGTCGCGCCGACACCCACCTTCTCGGAAACGCTCTCCTCATTCAACGAATGCGTTCGCAGCTTGTGCGTCAGGAACTTGAGCATTATTGAGCGTCGTCGCTCGCCTGGTCCGCACCCCGAGCTCACTGCGCACTCCGTCCGAGTCCACACGCACCGCACGAGATCCTACAGCCCGAGCGCCGCCGGGAAACGTTCCAAAAACATTTTAAACCTCAATAACATATCCGCATATCGCTCGCACACGACCGCACCCGCCCGTCTCCCTCGAACGCCGGACTACTACTAGTTTAGTTAGAGTAGCCTTGCGTACGACGCAGTCAGCTGAAGTGGCCACGACTCATTAATACCGAAAGGGCCTAAGAGCGATCGCGCTAAATACTGCGCCCCGGAATGAAAATCACGATCGAAACGATACATAGAACCATCGAATGTATTACTAATCGTTTCATGGCTCAAAATCTCGTTTAAATATAGCGTAAAACATTTTCGAGTGGCACTCCAAATGGACTCGCCCGGCAACCCATTGATGACAAAGAACCGGAACACGCAGAGATCGGACGCGATTGGACAAAACATTACAGAATAGGATCGAAATTTAATGCAACATGCTGCGTCTCGCTCGCACACTCGCCGGCCGGCACGCACGCGCGAGTGCGAGCGAGACGGAGCGCACACACACCGACAGTTATATAATACTGGCCTGATAATAAATCGCTGATAAAAAAGTTGCGCATGTTAGCACACTGTGGACATTCCGGCCACATACTGCCACCGGCTAAATATTGACTCCGTGCAAATATTTATAATTCACCAGCAGATTTGTTTCATACATATTCCGGGATTCTAAGTAATTCAGCTCTTACTTGTGTAAATACTGCTTAGTGCTCGACGTCACTGTACAAATTCCAATATTTTAGTATCTAGTAATTCAGGTTGGATTGCAATATTTGTCTCTTGAATTTGCTAAACTTGCCATAATGCAAATAAGCACGTAATATTTTCATTTTATGCGTGCTTTATACATATGGAGAATAAAAGAAATACGAAATGTATTGATTTGTATGGGCCACAGGATCGCTAATATCTCAGTAGATGTTTCGCCTCATCCGCACTAAGGTGTCGCACCGCGAGCAGCGCGACGCCATGTCTGTTACCTGCCGCTATCGCCGTCTCGCTCGCACACCGCGCCTCTCGCTCGCACGCCGGCTCCGCGCGCTCATTTAAATTAACTACTAAACCTTACTCAACACTGCTCGTCACTTCACTATGGCTTGTTTTTCTTTTAGGAGACTGTTTAAGATCCTACAACTTTAGATGTATCTAGTAGACCGTATTGGCCAGCACGTTAATAACTTAACCAAATTAGAAGGTTTCAATACTAATCAGGAAGTGGTCTTGAACAAATGATTTATTTATTTTTATACCAGCGAAAATAATTCAATACCAGAGATGTAATTAATGTATTGGCATGATACGTGCGGTACCATTTTAAACTAATTAGGTATCCGCTGACCTTCCGATTCAAATAGCGTTTGTCATAAACAATTTTGGTCGGGTGATTTCTCAGAAATATGTCGAAGCCCTGCCAAAATTGTAGTATATTGAAATTTATTTAAATACTTTCGCCAAAAAGAAAAAAATTAAATAGGAGCTTTAAAAGATAAATTCGGTTTCGGAAAGAAAATGACCGCAAGTCAGGATAGACTGTTTATAATTCAATCATTTTCGCGTTACATTTTATTCTGAAACCGTGAGCGTGTTAGTTTTAGTAAATAATTTAATAACCGATGGCATAAACTTTGTGTCAATAAATAATCATTTGTATAGAATAAGGCGTAGAAATAAGAAAATGATGCAAAAAAGGTAACATATTTATTGTATATCAAAGTTAAGATTACGTCGACAATATTATTTGATTGCTTGGTGACAAGAGCCCCCGTACCACTCTTTACAACTACGTAATAATTGTACCAAATTGTTATCTTTAGGGCTGCTGCAACGCAAAATTGGCATTCAAGTCATAGAAACGCATTGCTCAGCAAACTGATAAACATTCAAAGTATGTGTTACAAATATTCGCACACATTTCGTTGGTACAACACTTTCATAAGCAATCCGCTTCTCTGACTGCACTTTCCAAATGCTCTATCGTCCCGCAACCATGTCACTAGTGGCATGCGCTAAACGGGTCTCCAGCTAATGTACTAAGGAGATCGTATCACCGCTACAATCAATGAGATGGTCTAGAACACTACGTTATACTCTAACAACAAATTATTATACGTACACATAAGAACTACAAATTAATAAACTACAACTAAGTAAATAACTCAGTTATGTATAATATGTACAAATAAAAACTAATACAACAATCACTTATTATGCAGATTTTGAACACTGGATTTACGTACTTAAAGAAACAAAATGCAATTGAAAATGTGTTTTTTTATAGTACGAAAAAAACATAGTATAGAAATGTAAGTTAATAATTAACAGTAAAAAGGTACGCGAATATATAACAACATAACGACACAGACAACAATGGATCAACAACATCTATACTATTACAGTTCAGGGCAACTTCATTCATTGGACAAATTTCAATGAATATGAACAACTTTTGCACATCGTCAATCTAGGGTTCAGGACATGTTCCCATAACTTCACAAAATATAAGTTATTCTGAGAGTTCGGGGCTAGGTCCATACTAAAAGTTGTTCATAAACGAGTACGTGAGTTCTTTCATCCCTTAAAAGATGGCTAACGAAATAAGAGTCACCCTGTATATTACATACACATACATTAAATTAATAAACTAAAACTACATATGTTCTAATTAAGCAGTAATCTGTCATATTCATGTTATTTGTTTTTTTATTACTTAATCGGCAAGATCCGTTTTTATTATCGAATAATTAATAAACTAGCACTTATGAATGTAATTCAGATTGTCCTGAAGGACGCAATATCATAGGAAATTATCTGTGCAGTAAAATGCTGATAAAGTTACTTGCTTGTCATTGATCGCAGTTTTAGAAATACTCGGGAGCACTAAAAGTTTACGATACCGCCGATGGAGTGAAGGATTTTAGGAAATTAGTTTATATAAACTAGTGCTTGACTGCGACCCCACCTGATAGTGAGCAGTGATGCAATCGTTGATGACGAGGCGCACTAGCATACTGTGGGTGCTCTTCATTTTTGTTAAGTTATTAGTGATATATCTGTTCAATCTGCTTCATGATCGATCATATCGCCACAAATTACCAGTTCATAATTCATTACATCGAGGTATAAATAAGACGTGCTCCATTAGCACAGCAATTCAGTTTACAACCAGTTGTACTTACAGAGAACTTACTTAGTAGCCGCCATGTTTGATGTACTGTGCACCACTAGATTATAGACTTACAAGTAGCTCCTAACTGAATGTATTTACATATTTGTATATCTGTGTACTACATAACGTGTGCACTCTATTACATACTAACATAAAACGGTATAATTTTTAGGACACATACAATCAATTTAATTACAATGCTACACTATTCCATTTGTTTGAGATGTCATGTAAGATGAGGTTTATTGTTCTACAAGTATATTATTCAGTGGTGTGAATATATAACAAAGTCGCTCATAGGTTTGTATGAAAAATGGTAAGTGGTAGGTATAAGTATATATTTAAATATTCCACAAATATACATAATTATGAACTAAGTGTCGGTGTAGTTTATTATGTTTACGTGTACTTAAAAACCGGATCGGTAGGATTAGAGTCACGACCGAGACAACTCATTAGTCATAATCAACAGAATCGTCCTTGGATACAAGTTATTTGAATGTTTAGTATAATTTATAACGTATTGTTTGGTAATCGTAGAATATGTAAAGAACATGCCTATTAATTTGTATGGGTTGGGCGAAAAAGAGCTAAGGGCGAGTGTACGGGTGGGGTCTTTATACACCGTCACACAAGGCTTACGTTCACAACCCGACTTTGACGTTACTAGAGGAAGAGCGAGGTCAGAAACATTAATTAGGCCCTTATTAGGCAGGTGCTAATGACGTAAAAGAAAAACGTAGCGCCAAAATTTCACAAGAAGATCTCAGGAATTGCGTGCGGGAGCAGCTCCGGTCTCAAAAAAGAAACAAAATATTTCGAATAACTTTACTGTTCTGTTGTTTTAACTAAGTCGTGTTTTTACATTTTTGGTGACGAAACACTTGGCCAACATTTCAAAATTGAAATGTTCTGTAACCTCCGCAAGGATGTTAGAACAAGTCCTACACAAGTGTACCGACCGTTCTAAATAAACGCTTTGCTTATAATCTAAGAACTTATTAATAAGGAGATTCGACGCATAGCGTCTAAAATTTCGACATCGCGTGTCATGGATACACTAACAAATCGGCTTAATATAGGTTTCTAACGTTGTTACCGCTATTTTTTATAGTAAAACGACTAGAACTAAATGTTCTACAAATGCCATTAAAGGTTTGAAACCGCGAAATATCATCAACTTTTTATTTTTTGTCCAGTCCAAGCTGAACACCGCATATTCTTTGTGAAATAAACTTGTATTTTTCAAAAATGCTGTATGTATATGTACTAATAATTACAACTTCATGTACCTCATAACATATTGCTGTGAACAACAAAATGTTATCTATACCGGGTAAAATGGGGTGAATAGAGATAAAACTTTTTAGGTTTTTCACTTTGATATCATAATATCGGCCTCTAACAAAGCATCGGTTTTTTATAATAACAATTTATTTGCAGTATTTAACTATATCAATTTAGATATAGTTAAATGCTGTAAAAACTATTCAAATATTGAGAAAATACACTTTAAAGTTTTGTGTCTATTCACCTCATTTTACGGTAGTTAGTGTAAACTGTTATTTTTTTTTTTTATAATGGATAGGCTCGCGTTTGACCACAATTTCACCTGATGGTAAGCGATGATGTGGCCGACGATGGAGCACGCTTGCCTAGAAGCAATCTATTCACTCTTGACTTTAAATATAGAAAGACCAATGTCACCATTAAAATAGCGAACGGTGGCGGCGTCCAGCGACATGAGCGCTTCAGTTGATGAAGATCTCGTCCATGAGGTAGTCGGGGTTGTGCTGCACGTGCTGCAGGTGCTGGTGCACGGCGCGCTGCAGCGCGGCCAGCGGCGGGGCGGCGGGCGGCGCGCGCGCCAGGTTGTGGGCCAGCGCGCGCGCCGCGTCGGGCAGCACGTAGCGCCGGTACGACACCACGCCCGGCAGGATGTCCGTCTCCAGACCACAGTACCTGGAACCACGTGCACACGTCATCATTCCCGTCGCTGCGTTTACATCAAAGTCACATCGAACATACCTCTTCTTTCATAGGGAGAAAAAAACCACGTTATAAGTAAAGGTAAAATATTATCATTCATGAAGACGGCTGAAGACGGACACCGAAAGTTGTGAACACTGAATTAAGATCTTTGTATACCTAGACTAAATATTTTACCAAGTTGCTTTTTTCTACATACACGGGTATTCAAGTAATATGCAGGTAGCATACGAAGCCTAAATAAACATGTCCATAAACTTCAAAAACCTAGTTAGTTAAATAATATAAAAAAAACAAGCATTCGTAAATGTTACGTACCAACAGACCTATATGATGCGGTGATGAAGCATTTCAAGCAAGACACTTTTACTAAGGACGATAGAATTTAGCAAAGCTTAATAAGACATACCATAACGGAAAAAGAGTTTATTAGTGCCGAATAAGTCGTTCAACCTAAAAGGTTGAAAGGAAATCGTTTTCCATGGTACTGTTATATGACAAGGGGGGATAAAGCGCATGTTACTTAAGAGTACTTATAGTGTAGTGGTGCACAATATAAGAATCGCATGCGGCCAGTCTCCACACCCCCGAGCTCCACACAGTCCCCGCATGCATTTTATCTAGTATATATATACCTGTAATAAGAATCGACGTAAGGTAAATAAATTTTAAAAATGTACCTTACGACGATTGACGTACAGGTCGCGCGGTAAATTATGATTGCTCGGCAAAAGTGGAAGGGGCATGCGCAGTATTCAATTCTAAGGTCTATTTGGCGACGTGCGGGCGGGTGTGCGCCGACGGCGACACGTCATTGGTAGATCAATCGCTCTTTAATTCCCGTGTTGCGTTCACGCGTCTCATATGATACTGTTGTACTTGGGTACTGTGCGTACAGCTTGTGTTATCGTAAATCAAAAATACCAATTTTACCTCTTTACTATATTAGTGTTTTTTTTTTGAGTTTCATATTATTATTAAACTAAGTTAAAGCTCATTATATTCGGCTTTATTTTCAACTTTTAATATGTAAATATTTAAATTTACTCAAAGATAGCAAACGATTTCCCGTTTCATTCATTAAAACATTTTATTCTCCGTTTTTACTTTTTGTTAGATAAGTCTTTTTAACTATCAGGGGCAGAATAAATGTACATTGTACATTATTTCAATATATCACAGTGTCTCAAAACGAAAAGCTATGACCAATGCGGTACAGTGTTCGGAGCCATCGCTGGCTATACAGCGATAATATATGGCTCCGAAACTTGGTCGCTTACAATAGAACTCATAAAAGGACAATGAAAAGGACTATCTATGCTCGGAATTTCCTTGCATGATCACATGAAAAATTAAGATATTCGCTAAAAAACCAAGATTAACAACATAACTCGAAGAATCTTCAAACTTAAGAGGCACAATGACTACAGCATATACAGATCAAATGGTCGATGGAAACGAAAAGTTGTAGAATGGCCACCGCGTACCGGAACACGCCGCTTTGAAAGGCCTCCCACAAAATGGACCGATGACCTGGTCAAGGTCACGGGAATCCGATGGATACGAGAAGCACGAGACCAGTTGTTGTGATGAAGCTTGGGGGAGGCCTATGTCCAATAGTGGACGTCTTTTAGCTAAAATTATGCATTCTACTGTAAAGTTCATAAAAAAACATCAGATAATCCCTGTTTAGCAGTCATATCAAATAAACAAACGAATGTCAAATTAAATGTTACATTAACAATAATATTTTTACCCTAATTAAGCAAACTTACGTAATACTAGAATACTTTTGCCTGCAGCCTCGCCTGCATACATAATATATTGTTACGTACGTCGGTAATCAAATGCCGATTTACTAACAGAGAACTTTATTCACCACAAACAATAACAAATTAGTCCAGTCAACAATAATCCGAATCGCAATTAACACTAAAGTACCGCTACACTATCGCTTAGGTCGTTAGATAAAATCACTTCACACACTTAGGTAGTTCGCTCTTGATCGCAGTCGAAATCACAACTGACTCGCTTCCGGTCGGGGGCTCGTGTTTATATGCGGAGCGAATTAAATTCTAGATACCGACATCTCAAGATCGATCCAGAACAATAGCGTCGCTTCGCGGAGCTATAAATCATTTTTATTGCACGATGTACTAAGAGTTGCTTTTATGCGAATTTCGACTGTATTATTAATGACGGAGAGTACCATTTCCCTTATTGGTAGATGCATACCTAACTACTAGTGGAACATACTTTGTGGATGTTTCGAGATTTTTCTAAGCCTGGCTACGTACAACCATACTTCTAGATCTTTCAAACAGCAATTCGTTTTAATTATTGCGTGCTACTCATTATTTGCTTGGTGATATGGCGTGTTCACGTTTAATGGCGTAACAATATATATACTACATAAATACAGTATATAGGGTGACTGGTAATTAGTGTAGACGATACTTAAACACGTGATTGTGCTCATGATAACTAACAACTTTTACTATGGGAACAAACCTGAAATCGCGAAACAAAAACCAGCTATTCAGTACATTTATGTTTGCCAGCCAGATTTGTACTATCATGGTTTAATCACAATAACCGATTTTGTGTTTAAAATAATTATTAAATCGTCTGAAGAAAAAAAACTACGTTAAATATGTATCGTAATATTAATCTTTATCGAAATTTAGCATTATTTTATCAAGAGTATTTATGTAGAAGTAAAATACTTTTTGTTTCATCTCAATCGGATATTTCGTTTAAAAGTTATCACGTGTGTAAGATGTAAAGAGTTGGTACCTATTAATGAGTTATGGGCCATAGAGTTTTTTATCAACATAAAATCGTGTAATAATCTTTTTCGAAATATATTTGGTGATGATTGTAAGTATAAGATCTTTGAAGAGTATAATAAATACATTTATGAACGCGGTAATCTTGGGAAATACTGATCTGATATGAAAACTGTTTAAATATTCAATAGTCCATTTATTGAGGGAGGCAATTATAGGCAATATTTTATCTCGGTATTTCCACGGAAACGAGAAAAACGCGGGTGAAACCGCGGGCCACAGCTAGTACATTATAAAAAAAAAACATGTTTATTTATATCGACACACTTCTTAATCAATCTTAAAAAGTCTTTCGTCAATAAAATGTCTCTACGGTCCGGACTAAGCGTTTCGACTTTCGACTGGAACAGTTTGCCTGCTGCGGTCTTTCCGTCCGATTATAATTGGGGTGTCTTCAAGGCTAGAGTGAATAGGCTTATAATAAACTAGTGCGCCTCACCATCAGAGATTGCATCACTGCTTACTATCAGGTGGTATCGCAGTCAAGTATTAGTTTATATCAATAAAAAAAAAATGTTACATTTACACAAGCGGAACTAAAAAATAACTAAAATAGACCAGTCTCGCGGTATGTACATCAGTAAATTGACAGATTTTTCTGACAGCATATGCTGCTGAACTAAGCCGTCCTGCCAGAGATGTTAAATGAGGACCCCATTGTAGCCTCGAGTCAAGCGTGATCCCTAGGAAAACCATATTTTCGACGAATTCAAGTTTTTTCGTATTCAATACTATTTCCAAGTCATTACTTTAAAAATTCGGTAAAGCAAATCTTATGCACTTCGTTTTTTTCCCATTTAATACTAAATTATTAACCGTAAACCAGTTTTGGACCTGCTGTAGAGTCTTGAACCAATAGTAGAAACTATTAATTAATTCAGCGGTCCATAACAGTCAATTTTGTATATAGACCAGTGTCGATAATTTTTAAAACCAAAAAAACGAATAGTAGGATGAAACCCATCACAAAAGGAGGAGAATATTATAAAAATGAAAGGAAAAATAATTTACGGGCGATCTGAGGTCGGGAAGGGGGTGGGGGTGACTTTTTAAGGGGAAAAAACGGTTTTTCTCGATTTCCGGCAAAACTAAAAGTCCTATGGAAAAAAGTCAAATGACAAAGTTGTAGGTAATTAAAAGATCTAAAACTTTTGTATTAACACTTTTTTCACATAACCTCAAAATTTATGTGAAAAATTCAAAAAACCATGTTTTTGGTTTTTTATTTTTATCTCTTTCAAAAAACAATATTTTATCACGAAATTTTGGTGAAAACTTACCTTTTTATGTCCCAAATACGCTGTAATTTATTTGATTAGAAATATTTATTTTTTCACCTTATTTTGAATAAATATCGAAAAATCACCCTAATTTTCAATCGAAAAGTCACCCGTCAAAATATCTTTTTTTTTCAAAAAGTTTATATGGTGTCTGTTCGTTGAAATCTCTACTTTCCAATGGTGAAAAAAAATATTTATATTACCATAGTAAATCTTCTCAGCAAATGCAAAATACCGAAAAAAACTCGAATTCGAAATTTTTTTTCAATTATTATATTGAATGTAGAGCCATTTATTAAAATTTACACTTTAATTACTCGAAAAACGTAAAATTAAATGTTACATAGATAACAAAAAAAATTGCAAATCAAAATATAGTACTATAATTAACAAACAAATAAGTTGATAAAATTAATACTTAATAAGACGTCTACAATATTTGGAGAAAGGAGTCGAATCTTCTTTAAGTTATATGCGTAGATGCCTATTTATAACTATTTTTTGATAACTTATATTTATCTAAGTGACCTACGAAAAATTTTAGCCCATCAAAAGGTATTTCATAGAGGAGTGGGGAAGGGGCTAGGCGGGTCCGGGTCTTACTACATACATACCTAATATTTCGTAGCAGCTGTAACAACCGTTAGCCTAGCCAGTATTCGAATTAAAGTATAGTATACAACATCGTTTAAAAAAATACACGTGCACGTTGAGTTTCTTGAAGATAATTGTGACAAGTTTACAAAAAAACTAAGAAGATTAAAAAAATAATAATCTCCTTTATTTTGCACAAACAAACTTAGTTACTCCCATAAGATATATAACATACAAATCGTAAATATATTTTTACTAACTAACTTTTGGCCGATTTTCATATATATTTTATACATTTCAAATATATTTCAGATATATTCAATTTTTTTATTTTATTTTTAGCTATGTTTTTTATGTCTTTTAGGATATATTTTGAATGTATCTAAAATATATGAAATATATATGAAAATAGGCCATAAGTTAGTTATTAAAAATATATTTACGATGTGTATTTTATATATCTTATGGGAGTAACTAAGTTTGTTTGTGCAAAATAAAGGAGATTATTATTTTTTTAATCTTCTTAGTTTTTTTGTAAACTTGTCACAATTATCTTGAAGAAACTCAACGTGCACGTGTATTTTTTTAAACGATGTTGTATACTATACTGTATTTCGAATACTGGCTAGGCTAACGTTTGTTACAGCTGCTACGAAATATTAGGTATGTATGTAGTAAGACCCGGACCCGCCTAGCCCCTTCCCCACTCCTCTATGAAATACCTTTTGATGGGCTAAAATTTTTCGTAGGTCACTTAGATAAATATAAGTTATCAAAAAATAGTTATAAATAGGCATCTACGCATATAACTTAAAGAAGATTCGACTCCTTTCTCCAAATATTGTAGACGTCTTATTAAGTATTAATTTTATCAACTTATTTGTTTGTTAATTATAGTACTATATTTTGATTTGCAATTTTTTTTGTTATCTATGTAACATGTAATTTTACGTTTTTCGAGTAATTAAAGTGTAAATTTTAATAAATAGCTCTACATTCAATATAATAATTGAAAAAAAATTTCGAATTCGAGTTTTTTTCGGTATTTTGCATTTGCTGAGAAGATTTACTATGGTAATATAAATATTTTTTTTCACCATTGGAAAGTAGAGATTTCAACGAACAGACACCATATAAACTTTTTGAAAAAAAAAGATATTTTGACGGGTGACTTTTCGATTGAAAATTAGGGTGATTTTTCGATATTTATTCAAAATAAGGTGAAAAAATAAATATTTCTAATCAAATAAATTACAGCGTATTTGGAACATAAAAAGGTAAGTTTTCACCAAATTTCGTGATAAAATATTGTTTTTTGAAAGAGATAAAAATAAAAAACCAAAAACATGGTTTTTTGAATTTTTCACATAAATTTTGAGGTTATGTGAAAAAAGTGTTAATACAAAAGTTTTAGATCTTTTAATTACCTACAACTTTGTCATTTGACTTTTTTCCATAGGACTTTTAGTTTTGCCGGAAATCGAGAAAAACCGTTTTTTCCCCTTAAAAAGTCACCCCCACCCCCTTCCCGACCTCAGATCGCCCGTAAATTATTTTTCCTTTCATTTTTATAATATTCTCCTGCTTTTGTGATGGGTTTCATCCTACTATTATTATTTTTCACTTTTTATTATTTTTGAAGGCATCTACCCTGGTCTAATAGGCTCAATATGCTTAATACTGAAAACCTCTTCTGTGACTTTTATATCTTATTTATCCCATTCTCACTTTAACACATTCCTCAATTCAAATCAGCTCAAATTGACCAGAAATGTGTCCAATTGGCCATGTGAAAAAATGCAATTTGTTTAAAAGATGTTAAAACTCTGAAGCATTTTAGCAACAAGCTCTGAATGTTGATTCCTCAATCAATATTGGCTACTAGTGCAAAGCTTAGACATGCAATTCGGATCGATTTGTGACGTAGCTTATTAAGTGTTTTTTGGAATATGGGTATTTATGGTCCATCACCAAAGCCCGTTTTAATTGTTCCATAGTTGTTGGTTGACGGTAGCGAGTAGTGGTGCAGTACTCACGTGGCCAGGTAGTACTTGTTGTAGTCCTGGTGCGCCGCGGCGGTCTCGGCGATGTGGCGCAGCGCCATCTTCAGCAGCTGGTCGCCGTAGTGCGGCGCGCGGTACATGGCGCGCCGTCCCAGCAGCGGCTCGCGCACTGCGGACCGAACACGATACCGTTACAGCTATTATGATGCTCACTGATACTTTATTCTATTCTATTCTTGAATTTCATTGAAATATATACGTTTAGCCATACATTCACACATTGTAAAATCTAAAATACTCAGCGAACTCAAACAATTAGATCGTACTACCAAGGGGCTAGAATCTTATGGCCACGTGTTGGGCGCCGGGCCGCACAGCGCCCTCACTACATATGTGCTACTCACATCGCAGGCCGCCCTCGTCCTCGCACAGCTGGTCCTGGTACAGCGCGGCCGTGGCGGGCGACTGCACGAGCAGCACTCTGACGTCATCGTGCTGCAGCAGGCCGCGCAGCCACGTGTTGGGCGCCGGGCCGCACAGCGCCCTCACTACATATGTGCTACTCACATCGCAGGCCGCCCTCGTCCTCGCACAGCTGGTCCTGGTACAGCGCGGCCGTGGCGGGCGACTGCACGAGCAGCACTCTGACGTCATCGTGCTGCAGCAGGCCGCGCAGCCACGTGTTGGGCGCCGGGCCGCACAGCGCCCTCACTACATATGTGCTACTCACATCGCAGGCCGCCCTCGTCCTCGCACAGCTGGTCCTGGTACAGCGCGGCCGTGGCGGGCGACTGCACGAGCAGCACTCTGACGTCATCGTGCTGCAGCAGGCCGCGCAGCCACGTGTTGGGCGCCGGGCCGCACAGCGCCCTCACTACATATGTGCTACTCACATCGCAGGCCGCCCTCGTCCTCGCACAGCTGGTCCTGGTACAGCGCGGCCGTGGCGGGCGACTGCACGAGCAGCACTCTGACGTCATCGTGCTGCAGCAGGCCGCGCAGCCACGTGTTGGGCGCCGGGCCGCACAGCGCCCTCACTACATATGTGCTACTCACATCGCAGGCCGCCCTCGTCCTCGCACAGCTGGTCCTGGTACAGCGCGGCCGTGGCGGGCGACTGCACGAGCAGCACTCTGACGTCATCGTGCTGCAGCAGGCCGCGCAGCCACGTGTTGGGCGCCGGGCCGCACAGCGCCCTCACTACATATGTGCTACTCACATCGCAGGCCGCCCTCGTCCTCGCACAGCTGGTCCTGGTACAGCGCGGCCGTGGCGGGCGACTGCACGAGCAGCACTCTGACGTCATCGTGCTGCAGCAGGCCGCGCAGCCACGTGTTGGGCGCCGGGCCGCACAGCGCCCTCACTACATATGTGCTACTCACATCGCAGGCCGCCCTCGTCCTCGCACAGCTGGTCCTGGTACAGCGCGGCCGTGGCGGGCGACTGCACGAGCAGCACTCTGACGTCATCGTGCTGCAGCAGGCCGCGCAGCCACGTGTTGGGCGCCGGGCCGCACAGCGCCCTCACTACATATGTGCTACTCACATCGCAGGCCGCCCTCGTCCTCGCACAGCTGGTCCTGGTACAGCGCGGCCGTGGCGGGCGACTGCACGAGCAGCACTCTGACGTCATCGTGCTGCAGCAGGCCGCGCAGCCACGTGTTGGGCGCCGGGCCGCACAGCGCCCTCACTACATATGTGCTACTCACATCGCAGGCCGCCCTCGTCCTCGCACAGCTGGTCCTGGTACAGCGCGGCCGTGGCGGGCGACTGCACGAGCAGCACTCTGACGTCATCGTGCTGCAGCAGGCCGCGCAGCCACGTGTTGGGCGCCGGGCCGCACAGCGCCCTCACTACATATGTGCTACTCACATCGCAGGCCGCCCTCGTCCTCGCACAGCTGGTCCTGGTACAGCGCGGCCGTGGCGGGCGACTGCACGAGCAGCACTCTGACGTCATCGTGCTGCAGCAGGCCGCGCAGCCACGTGTTGGGCGCCGGGCCGCACAGCGCCATCACCTCGGGGGAGAACACGTCGTACACCTGCGAACACGCGATGACCATGAGCCGCAGTTCATACGATATTAAAGTTGACATCATTCCTCAGAAATAATATGTCGTTGGTATTAGCAGTAAGCAGTGATACAATCATTGATGGTGAGGCGTACTACTCTGTCAAGAAAGTACCGGGAAAATTTTATCTAACGACCTAAGCGATACTGTAACGGAATTCTAGTGTTTGCGATTCGGATTATTGTTGACTGGACTAATTTGATATTGTTTGTGGTGAATAAAGTTCTCTGTTAGTAATACCCACGTACGTAACAGTAGGGTGGAGTAGGAAAGAGCGGGAGCGAAGCCGCGCGGGCAAAAGCTAGTGTTTGATAAATTTTGAAAAGTCATAGAACAAAAGTTATTCTTTATGATGTTAGTAACATAGTCCTGAGAGGTTGCCAGTGTTTTACAAATAACCCTGTGTAAGACCCTAATCTGCAATTAATATTATTCATACGTAAAGTTTTTTTTTTTGTTTGTATATCCGAAAGTACTGGTCCGATTGTTAATTTTTTTTCACCCCTAGACAGCTGCTTTATTCCCGAGTGACGTATTTTATGTATGCGACCGCGGTGTTAGATATGCTTTTCGTTACATTATAAGGAATTGAATCCCAAAGGATCTGTTTACAAATATTTTACTTTAATAGTGTTAATTTTGTCAAAGTTTAGTTGATTTTTATAGTAATTATCGTAGTAAAAATTATATTGATTGTAACGTAATTAATTGTCTTCTTAGGAATTATTTTTTTTATAATAATTTATTCCTTAGAATTCATTTTATATCTTTAATTTTTTACTAAATTTATATATCTAAGTTTTCGGCCAAAAATGATCATGATGAATCATTTTCAGTCATTCAGTCAGTTTCAGTCATTTTCGGCTAAAAATCCATTTTATTCGGACATTACTTTTCTGCAGTATATTTTGAAAAAATAACTAAAATGTATAATCGAGGTGTATATTATATGGTATCTTACAGGCGATTAATTGACGGCTCGTATGTGTGCAGGGCAAAGGGGCCATTCAGGTATTACGTAAGCACTATAGGGGGATGGGGGGGTTTTAACATTGCTTATTTTTGATGACGTGGGGGATGGGGGGTCTAGATGGTGATTACGTCAGTAGTATATATTTTTCTTAGTTTTTTAAGAGAACGATCTCGATGTTCGAAAATCACAGAAAGTGAGCAGATACTCATCCTCCTCCTTGCGTCGTAATCCTCAATGCTAAGAGTCGTGACCTCCCTGCTTTATCACTTTAACCTTTATGATATTCCTCCATCTGTTTCTGTCTCTGGCGGTGTGAAGGGCATTGTACATCGAAGAGTCAAGAGCGGTGCAGATCTGGTCGGACCAACGTATTGGGCTGCGCCCGCGAGGCCTTTTCCCGTCCACTTTACCGGGTAAAATGAGCTACTCATCACTGAGCAGCAAACATCCAATAGCGTTGAAGATTTAGTCATGGTCATGGATTCGTGTATCATGAACTCAATACTGTTAATTTAAATTACGATGTCAAAATTTTAAATGAATTTTGTTTTTTTTTTTCTTTATTTCAAGCCTATCCCTTATTTGTAGACTTACAACAACTAATGCTCATAAATGAATAGCGAAACCAACACATTGACAAATACTTGTACCAATGTTTACGTAAGCATGGGGGGAGGGGGTAAGAGCTTTGCTTACTTTTGCTGAGGGGAGGGTGGAGTTAATATTTGCAAAAAATATGCTTACGTAGTACTTGAACGGCTCCAAACCACGAGCTAAGCTTTCTTAGTTTAGCTCTATCTTATAGAAATTTAGAATATTGAACCGACATGATGGTGTCACATTGGGTTCAGCTAGCCTAACGCGTAACTTGGCATACCTTGCCGGCGAGAGTAGATTCTGATTTTAAAAGAAATAATCTCTACGCATCTATAATTTTTGTGGATAAATAAACCTACAAGTGTTAGATTAGTTGTCGGTGTGGCGTGTGGTTAGTGGCACCCGCATACCTGGTCATACCCGTATTCAGTAAATGTACGCATTAACTACACTTTCGCTTCGTGGTACTCACTAGCATTTCACATTTATCTGCGACAATATTTTTATCAACTTGAAAAGAATGTTTCGTATTTGTTAATTGTCACAATATTGCTTTTTATTATATATCGTTTCGCGTATAAAGTAATAACATAAATCTGAAATCGTAAGAGAAATCTGATTCTAAATATTCTATTCCGCTTATTAATTCATCATCACCAGCCATATTACGGTCAACATCTGTTGTAGAACTATCATCATCTCAAGAAACAAATGAATGACGACTAAAATTGTTGTCAACAACAGATTTTTTATTTCGTTCAAAAATTCCCAGGTTTTACTTTTTAGATAGACTCTATGTTGCTATATTTTTGTAAACCTGCTGATATGAATATGCTACAGTTACATATTAATCATTTATAAAGCCAAACATATTATACATCATAATAAAAGTTTCCAAAATAAATCCAAAAATAACGATTCTTTATTTTTGGACCTATAGAAGAGGAGGATAATCTGCAATTATGTACATATCAATACATATATCTACAACGACTGGCATTTTAGCAACATGCACGTACTTTGTGAACCGCGATAGATATCACATATCTGGTTTTATTACAACCTGATATGCGCCTGCGCACACACGCTGGTCATTCATTACGATGATTGACGATATCTTTTCAAAGTATCTGGCTTCAACATTAGTAAAACCAGGTTTATAATTAAGGGAAAAAAACAGAGTAAAACTCAATAACCAGTATCTCATAAAGTATTCGGTTCAGGTTTTATAATATAAACCATAATAAATGCATGTTGTAATAGAGAAAAGCCAATAATATAAAAGATTCTATAAAAGGTGTAGGCAACTATGCAGTACAAATTGATGACTTTTTCCTTGTTTTAACTATAAGGGTGTCGAGTTCCACATTGACAGGATAATGCAAAGAACAAGCAAACATTTTGATGGCTAATTAGTATCAAGTTTTATGATAAGGAAAACCAATATACAGCTTCATGGGAAAATCGTTTTGCATAATTCAAATCTTCTGTGGTGTAGGCCACTGTAGGCAATATGTGTTATTTCCTTTTTAAAAAATTGGTTTATATTCATTTTGGAGAAATCATCAAACATATTAATGTCCTTCTTAACGGCCTTTTGGTGATTTATTATGATAACCGATATCAGTCGTCCCCACATGGAATATTCCGAATCAATCGATTTGATAAATTAGTGTAACAACTGTTTAAGCAGAGTAATTGATACCGAGCTTTGATAGTGAAGTGGAAAGTAATAAATCTTATTTATATTTATAATAATTGATATTGAGGTGAATCGAATGCCATTCTTTTGTGTACATAATGAAGTCGATCTTCCCGGTCAATTATTTATTTTCATTTGAGATATCTTCCAGACGACAGTCAATAGACTTTTAATAGACTAGTGTGCTTCACCATCGAAGGTTGTTTCACTGATAATCATCAGTGCTAATCCCACATTAGCACTAGAATACATCTAGGGAGAAACTGACTAACATATCAACGTACAGCCGCAACTATTACGACTAGGAAGTTAATTTTGCACAAGGTTTCCTTATACTCGCATGACGTAAGCGAGCACTAAAAGAGATTTTACAAAATTCAGCTCCTAAGACGATGAAACGGTGCACTAAAGTTTGTGTGGACAAACCTACTTTCACGCGAGAGAAGTCACTGAGAGAAACTGGTAATTTAAAAGGGGAAACACATAGTTTATATTATTATTATAGGTAGGCCCAGAAGGAGATGGCGTGACGATTTGGACTCCTACCTTAAGGATTGGCCAGAAGTGGCTAAGGATAGAAAAGAATGGAATAACGGAAGGGAGGCCTTTGCCCTGCAGTGGGACACAACGGGCTCATAATAATAATAATTATTATTATGAAAAATGTTGATAGACATTTACAGGCCATTTCATACCACCCAGATGTATTACAGCGAGTATCCACCCTTATGTTGTTAAAACTTCTACAGTCCGGACCAAGGACATTAAATACATACCCGGACCAAGAGTTTTGCCTCGTCATTTATACCACGTACATCGAGGGACTGGAACAATTTGCTTGCTGCGGTCATCCCGTCCGATTATAATTTAGATGGCCAGAGTGAATAGGCTCTTAATAAACTAGTGCGCCTCACAATCTACAATTGCATCACTGCTTACCATCAGGTGAGATCGCAGTCAAGCACTAGTTTATAACATAAAAAAAAACCGGATGGAATAGGCAAAAAAAGAAAAATAAATTAGAATTCTTAGAACTGCTCAGCGACAAGTTATCTGGCAGTAGTGATAGTAGCCATTACTGTTTATTATGTACGGTACAGGATAGCGGCTGAGGCGTGGTTTAAAGGAAACACGTGCGAATTTTGTATATAATTTATGATAAGGATAACTTGCCCCGGATGCTATTAACTTAAACATTGATAAAGAATTTTATTTAAATTGACTTTCTTATGTTGATCACTTTTTCTTCCCTTTTGATGCATACCTAAATCATGGCCACTGTAGGCATCACGTACAGTACGCCCGAAATATCTTGACCACGCCGAACTTAGAACAATTGGCTGCGCAGTCATTCTTTAAAAATATTGTACTGCGTACTGCGTATTTTTTCGAGTATACACAATTGTTCGGAACGCTAACTTCAGAGTGGCCAACATATTTTGACTGTACTGTAATTCAGATGATGAAGTCGAAAAACATTATTAACATCACGCAATTGCACTACTAGCTGACTTGTGTATTTGTTCACTCAACTAAATTATTTACACTCCAAACGTAAACTATAAATAGTAGACGGTGTACAGTATGTGCCCGGCTGATAACTACAGGATCGCCTCTATAACGTAAGGCGTAATAAAACTGGTAAATTGAGTAATAAGACATCTTTAACCAGCCCCTTACTAAATGCACTGGCTGCTTCAAATTTTTTAAACAAGTGTAGGGAGAAACCAAAGAGTACTTGCTGCCGTCTTTTTGATTTTGTGGCGTAAAACCATCTAATAACTTCTCTGGTCATCAGGGCCTAAGTAGCGCATGTTGTCGTCACTGAAAACGAATGTCGGCGATATAAGCGAAAAACTCATTCATTTTTTCAGCAAACTTAGACAAGTCGACGTCGCGTCGACAAAGGGCGACTTCCAACTCTATCAAAAATAAAATGTGCGCAATGCAGCCAGCGGTGCGCACCGGTGAGCCATTGCTATAGGTGGGCCGCTTGGTGGGCGTATAATACAATAGTGTGGTGTAGTTACCGTGCCGCCGGTGGTGTGCTGCACGAGGTCCCGCAGCGCCGCCATGGCCTGCTGGCCCAGCTCGCCCTCGCGCGCGTACAGCAGCAGCACGGCGCGCGAGTCCCGCGTCACCGCCGCCTCAGCGTCTGTCTCGCTGGAACTACAACCAAATGTTTTAATGTCTGGCTACAATGCCACAACAGTCATAACTCTGGGTTGGGTAGGTATTCTCCAACATTTAGGATCTTTGGCACTATAAAACATTAGATACATTTAGTGCTAAACATAGATAATATACCTTTATGTAAAACATAATTGAATGTATCCAAAGAAGCTTCACCAGGTATCTTTGTTTTGGATGTTCTAACTTTCCACATGATTCTTCCTATGATCAAAGGCTCAGTCATTTTAAAATACATATGTTCCCTTGATCAGCGGAGAAACGTAACTAACCAAGTCCTACTGTATAAAATCATTAATGGTGTCCTTAAAGTTCCTGAACTCTTGGCAGAATTAAGTACAACTGTACCTCGATCTGAAACAGTTAGACCTAATCGCGAGACCTCAACCTATGCCATAACTGCAAGTCGTACTAACCTTGGTAGCATTAATGAATCGTCTAATGAGAAATTATAATAAAATCGCTACACGATCCAATAGCTTCGACATCTCTTCTCTAGCTCTTCGCATATTCCGTACAATGCTGTTAGCCAGCTCGTAACCTCAAGATCATCATTACATAGCACGAACCATCGTATAACTAATAAATATATATTGTTGGTATTTGTACGGCTCCTAATTTTCAGAATGTATCATTGGATTGTACCAACCGTCTTCAGCTCTAGGGTGTTGAAATTTCCTCCGACCTCAATTTTGGGCGGTTAAGTCCAAAGCCAAAGTAGCTGCTAGGAAACTAGGCGTTCTTGCAAAAGTCCGGCGGTACTTAATACCGGGACAGCTTTTAATGTTATACAAAGCACAGGTCCGATCGTGTGTGGAGTACTACAGCCACATATGGTGCTGCAAAGTGCCACCTGACAGCTTTGGACTCGGTGTAAAGGCGTGCGAAGAGGCTGATTGGTGATCCAGATTTGGTTAAGTCCAATCTTCAAAGCCTTGAGCACAGGCGTAGGGTGGCTTGCCTTTCGGTGTTTTACAGGTTGCATTTTGGAGAGTGCGCAGGAATTGCATGACTTGATTCCGCCATCTCATTTCTACCATTCCCATTGTTGGGACTCAGGCTACGACTTGTATATGTATATAGCTAACGTATTTTTCTATATTGATTAATTGTTAAGTTTTAAGTCATTGCTGTGCACTTCTGTAAATGACGAATTCACTAAATACCTTTGCTTGAAACTGTATTTGTTTTCTGTTTATATATGTTTTAGTAAGTAGTTGAGTTGCCTCAATAAATAAATAAATAATTCATTCTATCAATTTCAAACGATTGACAGAAAGGAAAATATTTTAAAAACGTTAAACGTATTAAGTGACCTGTGGTGCAAGCGGGCCCCTAACTACCGATCTACAAATACTTTGTGTATTTCGAAATTGGTATTTAAAAGGCCGCTTACTGTTAGTCGCGTGATTATGACAACGGAATTATGAATAACTAATAAAAACAATAAAATCAAATGTGTTTTCCTTGATACGTAATTTCGAAGAATTGAGGGTTATCTCGGGTCAGAGCAGATCTCTCGGCCTGAGAAGTTTCGTGAACTAATCCAAAGATGGTTTTTGTAAGCCTGTTTAATAAACTTTTCCTTTTTTTATATAGAAATTACAGAAAAATTAATCAATGAATTTGAAACAGATTGACCGATTACTTTAATGGCTTCACTGATAAGCGAATCAGCGAATTAAGATAGGAAGATAAATTAAATTTCCTTTGAATAATGAGTGTGCGGCTGAATGTCGTCGAGCGTCACAAAGGCGCCTTAGATTATAACAGGTTAATAGCTCAAAAAACAAGCAATTTAACGCGTAAACAGAATACGTTGCACACTCGAAATTAGCATCCACAGACATCGATAAAAAGCCGATTTGTTTAGTGTAAAAAAATCATTTAAAATGACGTCGTGTGTTGTGTAAAATTAAAATTAAGGAATTTAACTGAATAATATTCTTTGTTTACATTGACGATTTTGTATGTTTGTTATTGCTAGAAGAGTACATACGATACTTTTTCCTGGGAATTTGGTTCCTTGGGGTAGTTTTCTATCACGTGAGCAGAGTCACTGCAGCCGCATTATCACGTCTGACAACATCCCTATCACACATTCAGGAGCCTGCTTTGCATCAATGCTCAACGATGGTGTGTCAAGTTTTAACCCATGGCGCCTACCTAGAATACATTACGAGTAGTCTACAAGTACTTAAAAATTCATATTTATTCAAAGTGTTTGCGACATTGTCTAGGTGACGGCCGGAGGTGCACTGCTTGATAACAGCCTGATTTTTTTAAATAATGGCCCCACACAACGAACAACTCCTGTAAAAGCACATACAGAAAACACCCAGCTTCAAAACACCTTTCTGTAGGCCATGCAAATATTTGTTCCGTAAGGGAATCAAACCCGTGTCGCAGTGTACCAGTCAATCGCTCAACCACTGCGCTAACAGTGCCGTAAATGGGGCAATGGAACGATAATATCGTTCGTGAGTACATGCGTAGGTATGCTTCACATTAACGCCTTACGGGACCACGGGAATACCTAAACCATCTTGAGAACATCACAGTAGTTTTCTAGAATAAACTGAACACAGCCACGGGCGATAAGCTCACGTGGAATGAGGGTTCCGCACAATTTTCACTGAAGAACCATACACAGCGCTCTGATTCTTATTATTTGTACCACTGGGTTCCGTTTTCACCTTATCGTACTGATCCCTAAAATACCATTGTCGGTGTCTTTGTTTTATCGAATGTTGACACTACCTGTTTGCTGAGCCTTGATGACCAATTAACATCCTAACGTTAAATAAGAGTATTGACTAAAATATATGGAGCCATACTTCTACTTGTGGATATAGTTTTGTCTGTTTGGACAGTCCGCGGTAGTGTGGTGTCAACGCAGATATACTTGCCTCATGTGCCTTCATAGGTAAGTACTGTACTGATTAGCGCAACCTAACACACTGAGAACTGCCCCATACATGTCGAGTTATGTTTGTATATCAACCACAAAATGTACTGTTTTACATTTATAGTCGTATCGTAGTCTCCTCATTAAATGAGAAAACATTTCTTGCAACTACCCTTAAGCGCGGTCGATGACCTGCTGTAGTTGCGTATCCAAACCATGCATCGGTAATCAAATAACATCTGTTTCAATGTGGACTATGCAAAAAACGATTACTTGTTAAGTATTATTTAAATGCAGTCTAGATGTCCATCGCACGCGTGTTGCAGGTCAGATGAAACCAGTTCTACAGCACCTGCACAGGTATGTAATCAAGATGCTGATTTGCCGTTTAAATTATATAATGTTACAAGTTATATTTAGATATCGCAACAACCTTGCATAAATCCGGGAACAGACTTGCCACGCCTCGATACGCGACACGGACACAGAACACATAGACGTGCTCACTAACTTTCATTGTTAGAGTCTCGTACCTCAGTCGGCTAAGATGGAATTTTATAGGATCACTGTGTGTCAAATGACATTTGACAATCCGAAACCCGTAAATTAGTAGTTACATCACAAATAATTTAAAAACACAAATATTGTAATTAGTATCTAACCACAGCCCATCTATAACACCAGAGGGATCGTAGATGTTTCGTCATAATGAGACAATGTTTTTTACAATTGGCTGGCTTCAAGTTGCTCAGAAGTCAAATATTCGGTCTCTTTAGTGGTGCGAACTGAGACGCGGGGGCGGGGAGTGTCAGTGATTGGCTCGCCGCGCCATCATGTCATAGACGTCACTCCTGATTCGTTCCCTGCGTTGCTGCATTAACAACGAAGACGATTGGCTCGCCAATGTGTGGAATGCCTAAAGCGACCCCCACTCTGATGCCGAGCGGCAGAGAGAGAGAGAGCGGAAGTTTGTTTTCTGATATCCTTTGCTACAACCTATATCCTAGAGAAGCGTGCTCCATCGTCGACCCTTATCATAGATGATCATCAGGTGAGATAGTGGTCATACGCGAACCCAACAATAATAGAAAAAAAATTAAGCTAGCATTATAGCACAAACGTCCTTTGCTATTTTTGCCCCACACTAGGAATTACTCTTGTCTCGTGGGTGCGTTCAAAATATGTAAACTCACAATCGCTAATCCACTGCATCAACCAATCTCGTATGATTATTATCCGTGTGATATATTAATAAATTTTAAAAAAATCTGGGCAAGTGCGAGTCGGACTCGCGCACTGAAGGTTCCGTGCAAACTACAATTCCCGAACGGAGTCTCGGAGGTTTTTCCGAATTGCAAAAAAAAAGTATTTTTTTGGTGACGCAGGTAACAACAAATTTACTGTTTTCAGATTTATTCTTATACCTGTACTATAAGACCTTGATTTGTGTCAGATTTCAAGATTCTGGGTCAACGGGAAGTACCCTATTAATTTCGATTTTTGAGAGTATCAAAATATACGTTTTTTTTGCGACATATATTTTTTATTCGTTAACTTAGAAGTTTGATTTTTCACAGCTTAAAGGGACCGCAGACCTGAGTATATGGTTTTAATTTCAACTCGATACCTCCACGCGTACTAGAGATAAAGGGTCTTGACAGACAGGCAGACGGACGGACGGACAATAAAGTGATCCTATAAGGGTTCAGTTTTTCAGGTACGGAACCCTAAAAAGCAAATTAAATTTCCTTGGTGATATAAATACCCGTCTGGCTGGTTGACCCGACAAGTTATAAGGTCGCAACGTCACCTTGATACTCAGCTTCAGATTTCTGGGGAAAATTATGTATCTTAAAGAATATATTATAAAAATATGTTGCACACAACAACACACACCAGTCATAACAATATTATATACTTCGATAGGACACAAGCAGTTAAGAGAGTTGCGAATACATTGTCCTCACTTTGTGTTGCTCGACACGTGTTTTCTTTCATCAACAAAATCAAATTCAAAATATCGCATCACAAGGATGTTATCCAAAGATTTAAATAGTAAAGACAAGCCATCTTAACGCCAGGTTATTCACTATACCAGAAACACTAGCACAACTTTTTAGAAATGAAGTGTGCGTGTGTGGAATGAAGTGTCGTTGTGGCGGAAGCTAAACCTTGGAGAAGCGTCTGTTATTAAGCAGGTTTTAAAGATAAAACCTTTAAAATCGTATCAATACGAACAACAGATGTCGTGGCTACGCCTGGCTTCGTGTTTGCCAAGATTCCTAAAGATGACCACCACCAGACCGAATTAGTAAAACACGCGGTCTGCTTTTCCTATTATTTCTGACAACTAATGCGACTTTTGTTTATCATGGACTTATCCACGGTGCCTCTCATGAAGCCTCTTAAGGTTTAATTTATGAAAATCCCACTATACGCTTATAGGGAATCCCAACTCAAGAAATGAAGCGTATCGTCTCCTCGTCGATTGTATAGTCCCAGGCAGACCCAGACGTCATTATTATTTTTATGATGTTAACAAATCAATACGCTTTACAAAGGTGAATGCTAATCAATTTATGTCATAAAACAGATACACATCTCCTAATGCGGGCGCAAACTACTCATTGTGTACTCTAATTAGACATTCAACCTTATTATAATGTCGTGTCTCATACGCTCCGTTATTTCGTGTATGAATCTAAATATTGTGATGTGAATGTAAATGACTGCGCAGGTAAGGCAGCTCACGATATAGCCATAGCGCTATAGAACTGGGAGCCTTGTCTATCACAGCCATCAGTTACTTCACAGTAAAACATAGTAAAGTATTCTTTAAAGAATATTGGCTTATTTAAAAACAAAAAGATATGTCTGGAACTGGCTCACTCTAGTTTTGTTAAAAACATGTCGCAGGTTTTCTAGATATGATAAATAAATTAAACACATTGGGCACCAGGAAGCACTATCAATGTGATACTGTTTCCTGGTACCGAATATTTTCCTCGACCGGCAGGGTTCTATGGAAGGCTAGCATTAATATGTAAGAGATGTACTAATAACAAAAAAATAATCATCACATGCTATTCATAAAATGCTCTAATAAATCAAAGTTTTTATTCCAAGCTACGTACACCCTTGATCACCCAGTTGACAATCAAGGATCTCTACTATTTTTGTCCAGGACAAAATCAGAGAATTCGACGGCAGTGCCAAAGTATGACATTCACCATTCACGTCGCAGAACGTTACCACCATTACCAAGAGATTTTGAAGGAAAAGCATCCATCATCCTGATGGGTCGTTTTATTACCGGTCAAAGTAAGCTGGTGGTGAAGGTGAGGCTTAGCCTTATCATAACATTCTACTTACACACACTCTCAGTTATTCATATATTCAGATAGGTAGGTGATTTGAATTCGCTGAAGGACTTTCTGTTTATGTATCTGGCACCGTTTCAACACACTGTTGTTGAACACTAATATGGACTAAGAATCACTTACACTAGGTCCTGCTCTTAAGCATTCCATATTACTAGATGTGTATCTTTTCGCTTACGGTCGAACCTATCAAGTTAATGGAATGTATTATTATTGACTTGTGTAAATTGATTACACCTTACACGTAACTATCTTATCTCTGTGGTCTCCTGTCCGCTCGCAGTCCTTAATGGACCATTGTACATGACATAAAACTAATTAATACGCAGGAAGTCATATGAAACTGTGATAAGATGATAACTCTCATGAGCTTGTACTACTCTGAGGCTATTTATACAAATTCTATTACCTTTTCTGCGGATCCTTATCCTGGCCAGCTAGTGATAAAAAACACATTAATTAATTGTAGTACCAAATATGTAAAGTTTTAACCGTAAAATAAGAGGAAATTATTCACATTTTCCTTAATGAAACTGCTTTGGGTTGTGACCTTTTGTCAGATAAGAAAATTAATAAACTTGTTTATAACTAAAAGTAAACAACAATAAGTGCACATTTAACTGTTGATTAATAACAGACCAGATGTAATGTGCAGCGTGTCGTGTCAAGTAGCAGCTGAGAGACACATCAGTCTCTACAACGTCTTCACTCGCCTTCTCACAGTGAATGAACTGTACATTGGTAATTACATCGTCTCTGCCAGAGTTCGGACTATTTGCCAGTTAGCTGAGAAATGGATATGTGACACACTGCAGACACACCAAGGTTGTGAACATGACTGACTGGACGTAACATTAAAGCCGTGCTCGATGATCTAATGTATCAGAGTGTTACAAGACTCCTGCTAAAACCGGCGTTAAATTCTGGAGTTTGGACTAAGTCTAGCCAAAGCTGATGCAATACGCACTAATATATTTATTGTTAATTACCTATTAGCGCTTGGCGTCAAGATTTGAGACAACACGATACCCTCTAAGACGCACGCACACCCGCGCGTGCGCGTCACTATACCAAGATAATAGTGTCAAGCAAGTCAATCAACGACGCACGTCAATAAATTAATTATTTTTATAGATAAACTGACATTATGGTCGAGATTACGGATTATTATTTGGGGAAAATAAATACTCGCGTTATTGAAACGAACTTATAAAAGTAAGCCTGAATTAACCTTTCAATCGTGATAATAACAGACACAATTGAAAGACAATAGATGCGCGAACGCCGGTGTTCGCTTGGGGTTTAATGAATTAATTTAGCCCTGCCTGGGCATTCAGACTAATCTTGCTGGCTCATTTAGGCAAATGTAGCCCACAATATTCAACTCTTTGTGAATTTACATTCCACTGTGTGAAATCTCTACCCTTTGAGAGGGAGTCAGTCATAATAAAACAACGACCTTAAGACTGTGTCAAGTAAGACTGTTCCGCGCCCACGTTCGCACAAGTGTTTATAGGATTTTCCATCACCGGCGCTGGGTCGATTGTTGAAAGTATGTGCGCGTCACACGAAGAATGTTGGTTAAAACTAGAGTAATAGCCTGTAAACATGGTGTATAGCAGCAGAGCAGCGTCGCAACTCACCGGTTGTTGAACCAGAAGTCGAGCACGCGCTTGTGGTAGTCGCGCAGCAGAAGGCGCCGGCGCAGCAGCACGACGGCCAGCAGTCCCGCGGCCGCCAGCAGCGCTGCGCCGCACACCCACCACTGCGCCAGGCTGCCCTTGCGCGGCTCCACCACCACCTCCTTCGGCGGCTGGTGGCCTGACACACACAATCCTAACTCATCATCTGCTTAAATATCCGCCGCTACAAACAGCACAAATAATTTAACAATAGATGCTTCGTCGATGATAAGAAGATCCTCTGCCTTTTCATATATCGGGCTCCACTTCCAGTCTAACCGGACTCAACTGAACAGTATTCTGCATGAAGCCTGTTTGATGTCCACAATCCAATAGCAAAGCGAGGATTACGGCAACGCGATACTCTTACAATAGACTTGCGAAAGTCCTAACGTCTTTTTCATTATTTCCTGCCAAAATAATTATATGGTAGATGATTGATGACTCGATCAATCATCATGACCAAGTCAATAAAAATGTGGGAATATCCAAATCGCAGAAACCATACGCGAGTGCGGAATATATGTAAACAATTATTGTTATTTTAGTTAGCGACGCGAGATAATAAATATAATTACTACTACGGCACTACGGATTGAGATCTAGCGGTGACGCTGATGGAGCGAGCGCGCCCAGGGAGATGGAACCATCAGATATATGAATAGCAACTATTGTATGAGTTTTCCTCTTGGTTATCCGGTACATTATCTACGTTAAGATGCATATTTTTCTATAGATCGCCTTTAAAAATATATCTACAAATTTTTTTTCTGATTTTGTCTTTGTACGTAGGTATTTTATAATAAGTGCGAGTTTGTATGGTTGATTGCTGAAATGAAGAACGACTGGCTATTTCATGAAATTTAGCCCAGTTGTTTGTTATTTGTTTTGTTTTCGCGCGAGAAAAGGACTTAATTCCCGGGGACATTTCCATAAACAGATTTTGACTGCTTAGATGTGTTATGCTATAAATACTAATAGTTAATTTAAACTACTTTTAGTAAATGGAATTGGCTTTTTGGCATTTAATTTTTTTACTTGAAAGTAAAATAAATGAATTAGATCTTTAAAGAATCAACGGTAAGAACGGAATTATTTACCTACATTTGTGCAGTTTTACGAACTTGTCGCGGATGAAGTCGCGGGAAATAAATAGGAGACATATACAAGTTCCTTGTAGGTATATTATTCTAGTAACAACAAAACGTAAATAAAATCCACCAAGAAAGCATGCGAACCGTGCTGAGCATGGGACCGTTGGTTCACTTTCAACGTCAGGGAAACTGTGATTATCAAATAACCCATATGTAAGCATAAGCATAATCAGCCTTATAATCTTCCCACAGCAGGGACTCAGGCCTCCTCTCTAGGACAGGGTAAAGAAGAGGAAGACATGTAAAATAATTAATTTATACTCACACAAGTGATCATAGCTAACGTATTTTTTGTGTTGGTAGACGCCGGAGGTCCAGAGGCCGCCGTGCTCGAAGGACGCCTGGTAGCAGGCGTAGGGCGGCGCTAGCCTGCACCGCAGCTCCGTCACGCTCAACGGCGTGCAGTTCTTCGTCACCTCAACGCCTTCGTCTAAGTATACCTGCCATAAACAACATGCATTCTATGAATGTCAGCCATGGTAGCCAACAACAACGGCGCGGCGATTAGCTAAGCTTCATTTCCGAGGCACGGGAATGCCACTATAAAGATTTTAAGGAATCTTGTCAACCTAACCCATTTTATTTGGCACACGTAGATACACTGGCAAATAGTGTAGAAACAACCTATCAAAACTTAAGATTAAAAATAACACTGACACACAATGATCTCACGGCTGCGCCAAATAGGTCCAGTCCAGATCAGCAAAAATGTCAGACAACTACGTACGTTTTTTTTTAACTGGGTTTAGTACAGGAATCGCTACAATCGCGGCGGTAAGTCTCCTCTTTGAGAAAAGGCTAGAGACGCGCCACGACGTCCTCACTTTCCACTTGTGAACGGGGGGGGTATGTGTGTATTGCTCGAAGGGTATAATGTAAGTCTGCTCCGCTCGGGCGGAGCACCACCACGTGGAGGCGATTGGTGGGCGGCGACGTTAAAGTATAATAGGTACTTCTTGACACCACTCTGCCAGCACTTGTATCAAATCATTGCCAAGGCATGTAACTAGTTCTTCTCGAAAGAAAACCAGCTTTTGAAGTTTCTTAGGTAACCATGTAAGATTACAACACGAAAAAAACTGTCCAAGTGCGAGTCGGACTCGCACCCTGAGGGTTCCATACAAACATACCTACCTATGTAAAGAGTTCAATTCCCGATTGGAGTTTCGAAGTTTTTACAACATCGCAAAAAAAGATTTTTTAGTTATGTGATAACAAATTTTTAGTTTTCAGATTTATTCCTATACTTGTGTTATTAAATAAGACCTTGCTTCATGCCAAATTTCAGGATTCTGGGTGAGCGGAAGTACCTTAGAATTTTGTTTCCCTTGAGTGTCGAAATATACGTTTTTTTGCGACATAAACGGCCATTTTTTTTTTTCGTTAACGGAACCCTAAGAACGGAATTTCTTATTTTTTACACAATCAACAATAAATTGAGGTCTGAAATATCTAAAGGATTGGTAGCCTTATATAATTTTGTGTTCAGTTGGGATGATCACTGGATTTACTCTAACTTAAGAAAAGTCAACTAACCATAGATCTTACTGGTGGACCCTTAGATTGTATCTAACTATTACATCAATAGTAATATAAAACTACTTTACCATTGTATCATTATTGATCTTGTGCAGCATCACTCTGTAGTCTACTGCTGGTAATCCCAGGATCCAGTCCAGTGTAAAGCCATCACTGCAATACAAATAACCAGTTCATATCATCTCATAAAGTCCACTTTGCAAAATATTAACCGGTTGCAAAATGTCTACTTCTCACTGTGTCAACTTCTTAGAATGTCAACTAAATATCTTTACGACCTAACGGTTGGGTTGCCGACTGTGATTGCCCGCCAAAATACGCCGACTTGAGGAAGGCGAGAAATGGGTAGCTCGCCTTCCGGCCATCCTATAAACCACCACATCAAGCCAGAGTCGTTGAAGGCGCGTAATGGTCCATGCGCGCCGAAGCCCACTGAGACTTCCAAAAGAAAAACCAGTATTTGTGTTAAATCCCTCTATAGAAAATATGTAACAGTTTTAAAATTTTTGGAATGTATTGGCACTGAAAGAGTTATAATTATTTATGAAAACTAAACCAACTAAAGTAACCCAATTTTTATTTACTTTGCTTTAAAGTAGAAACTATGTACGTGGAGTTGTCACTAAGCAAATTTGTCATTTTAAGAAGTTAACATTGTTAGAATTTTACATTCTAAAACATTGACACTGAGAGAAGTGAACATTTCATGACGGGTTAACATTTTGAGAAGTAGACAGTATGGGATGATACCACTTTTGGTCAGAAATCGCAAGTAGATTGAAAATAAAACCTGAAAGCAATGCAAACATCTATTGTAGATGTGTTTGATAATCGAGTCTCAAGTTATTTGTTGTTATAGCAGAAACAAAATACATCATTACAAAATTTCTTGAGTAGTGAATTATAAAGAAAAAGAAGTTTCTATCGTTCCTGCAGTCAGGTCATCAGTAAATGTGACTCACTCATGGTTCACAAAGTTGACGTATGGTGATGTATTGTTGTACTGCTGCATGGTCCTATTGTTGTCAATAATGTAGTAATCGTCATGTGGGGAGTAGCTCCTGTGTTCGCCATTCAATGTGCTCTTCAGTAGATAGCAGCTGCTGAATATCAAGTCAAAGTCCATTGAGTAGCACACCTGTACAAAATTCATAATATTATGAACATTTTAAATTCTATGGTTTATTTAGGTGATACACAGCATTTACAATATGCCTAAGATTTATTCTAAGAAATAAATTTTAAATAATATTACCATAACAATGAAAAATTATTTATTGCAATACAAGTTGCAGTTATAACATATAGTATGACACTGTATTTCAAGTTGGTGCACCGGATTGTAAAACATTGCTGTAACGTAAAGAGTAGTGTTGCCAGGTCTGTTTGTTTAAAAATCGGGACAGATGGTGAAATAAATCGGGATATAGGGTTTTAGATCGGGTCAAATAGGTAGGTAATTATCCAATGACTTCTTCCGCTTAGGGGTGGAACGAGAAGGCGTGTTAAACTTACTGAGTAGTAGAGTTTTTAATCGCTCTTTGCGTTCCCCTGGAACGTCTGAGTTTTACTTAGTAAGCTGCTTTTTGCTTAATCGGGACATTTAGCGTCCCGATCAGGGGCAAATCGGGACACACGTCCCGATTTGGGGACACCCCCAGACCCTTAAAAATCGGGACATCCCGCGCAAATCGGGACGCCTGGCAACACTAGTAAAGAGGTTACTTCATTGTCACAAGATTGTCTAAATACAATCTTCAATATCTTAAAGATTTATATGTTTACAGACAATTACTACTAATATTGCTTATCCAAAAAAGTGACTTAGCTAAATCAAATCAGTTACAACAGTTAACACAACCACCTAAACCAGTCATCTTCTAAAGAGGACACAGTGTGAATAGTGGCCAATGTTTAATAACAATGCAGATTTACTTAGTGACTACATGTACACTTACGTGGCTGCAGTTAGCTAGGCCTGAAACGTTAACTGTATTAGAAGAGTGCTGCCGGCCAGGTTTAATTACCCAACGACGATATTTACTACGAAATTCTGGATCACAAATGTCAGTGTTTACGTTGTACGTCAGGTCCATAGTCAAAAGTGACCGATTGGGCTGGTTGAACGTGCACAGCTCAGCAGTGTAGCGACCCTGCACCCTATCCAGCGATGGAGTAAATGTGGAGTACGATACATTTGGCTCTATCGAAGAATCATTGCACCTGTACTTCACTCCAGTCGATTCGACACTACACACGCACAACAAACACACAAAAGACACAGTGAGACGCAACATCGCGATCACTTGCAAAATTATTTAAATAACTTCATGACGAGGGTATTACAAACACCACTGAATTTTTTATAATTAGTTGCACTAAATTATGTTAACTTTGAGTTTGTAACGCGTCAGGAGTTTATTGGCTAACTGAACTGAGTAATTAATAGACTAGTTAAAATAACAACAACTGTAAACACACACATCAAGAAAGAACTACTTCGCCATTTTATTTTAACTTCATCTTGACATTTTTAAAATTGAAAGTTTGACGTTGACGTTAATGACGTTATTCGTGCACAGATTAGATATGTTCGATTTTAATGGTGCGCACAAAGGGTGCGCAAGAATTAAAGAGTACGCGCGCGTAAGTTGGTATGTGGCCAAAATCCGAACCAAAACTAATCGTTTGTCGCCAACAAAGATTTTTGTAGGATATATAAAATCTCGTCGCCAATTTGATGTTTATGTCATGTGTCACAGGAATATGTGTTTTAGTGTGTTCCGTGTTTTAATCGTTTTCCAAAGCATATAGTCATCATTTTACCGAAAGTGATTAAAGTGCTGGCTAAGATATTTTCTTGAAAATTAAAAGTGCATAAAAATCGGCCTCGCCATACAAATTGTCCAATTAAGTTTATCATTTTGAATGGCGAGACTGGTTTTTTTTTCGTTTCCTGAAAAAAAACTTTGTGGAAGGTTGTTCAGTTTCGTCTACTGAGCAAACCCTTAAAGTTTGTGGAGGGCTGTCCCTGTACCTTACACCTTTTATAGGTATAAGACAATTTACTTATCAGATCCTTCTGTTAAAGACTAGCATGGATTATGATGCTAAAAGTGCTACTAGATATTCAACAAAAGATTTACAAGTTTCTCATGACTTTTTTTTAATAATAATAATTATCCTAATGAAAATAACCTGTAATTCAATCTATTTGTTAACTTTCCTTTATGTACTTAAATAAATGTATTATAACTAATCGACGGATCCCAAGAACAAAATCGTATATAAAAATGATGATGATGAATGATATAATGAAAGATTTGCTTCACTCTGTCTGATAGTGCATCAAAGTCTTCAACTGAAGTTATTATCGCGAAAGTGACGGAAATAGTGACTGATGGCCTAGTTCAAGTTTGAGAAAGATAGCTGCTGATTTTTCTGTGTCTCACGAGTTGATCCGTATTATTTGAAACAATCACTGGAGTACGAAACATGTTCCCACTTGACTAATCCCAAAAGATCTGAAAATCGATTCCAACCCAACAATCTTGAAACACATTATTAGTGTTGGTAAGAAGTGATGAAGTTGAAATCATGTTGACTATTTTATTTGAATATAGCGGTGTTGTGCACTTGGTACCTATTCTTGCCAGAAGGCCAAATGGTAAAGTCCATTTCACGAAAGAAGTCCCGCGGACAATTGTGGAACTAAACTTGACAGATGGGGAGATCGGCCATGTTGTCGTTTGTCGATGTATCCGCGTGGATGTATCGATCGAATTTTGGGGCTGCCATATATAGATTTTTTCCCGATTGATTTACAGATTGGAATTAAGATTTTTATTTTTTTTAATGCACGATTTTAATTAAGGAAAATTTGAAAAGGAATTAACACAACACAACAAAAATTTGTAAAGTTATATTCAACAATAATGTAATTAAATACAAAAATAATCTTTGTTTGAATTTTTTTTTTTTATTATTATTCATTTTAGTGCAGGTGTTTCAAAGAAAACTCTAACGAGAGTTACAAAAGAAGGCGCAACAGCGGCGAGTACTTCTAAAGTTACCCCAGGGAAGAGTCGCCCGCATCCTAAAAAGTTCGACTTGGATGGATTTGATTTGTGCGCTATACGGCAAAAAATTCAGTTTTTATGTTGTGAAGAAGGAATTACCTACATTGATTAAATTACGTGCAGCTTTGAGAGAAGACATAAATTATCAAGGAAGCATCACAATATTGCACCGTATATTGCATAGCATCGGTTTCAAGTATAAGCGATGCCAATCGAAACGTAAATTACTAATGGAACGTTATGATATTTCGGGAGTATATTTTGAAGATACTTGGACGAAAGCTGTATTATTTGAATTAATTAAACAAAATAAAGGTCCACCTACATATGCCGTGGAAGCATTATTAAAATCTCACAATCGTGAATTGCTAAGATTGCCGCCTTACCACTGTGATCTCAATCCGATCGAAAAAATGTCTAGCCTTGTAAAGAGACGGGTAGCGGATAAAAACGTGGGCCTAGATCCAAAAGAAATTGTACGCCTAACAGAAGAGGCTTTTGAGACTGTTACAGCGGAAGATTGGGCAGTTCAATGTAAACATGTACAGCATTTGGAGGAAGAATATTTAAAAAAATGATGTCTTATGGATGAAGCAATGGATCGATTTATTATATCCACGGCTAGTGATAGTGAAACAGAATCTGATTCTGTTTCTATTCACTCTTCTGACAGTGATCATAGTATGACCGATCATAATTATTCAATAAAAATTTGAATAAAAGTTTTAAATGTTATTTTATTTTTCTAATTTAAAGTTGGTCGAACATCTCCATTTTATATTTTAGAAATTACAGGAAGATTTATTTTTCACTAATCTGACCTTAGCAGTATGGACATCAAATGTTACCTATTATATTAAAAATACATTCTATTAAAAACATTTTTTTTCTTATCTAACTATTCGAGTAGGTATCTAGTTAATAAAATGAAAGTAAATGAACTATAAATTATTTCCGCTGATTTCCTCATATTTAACCGTGGCAACATTATGTCGCGCGAATACAGCGCTGCGTCTGCAGGAGTTCTTTCGTGAAATGATGTACTTTGTGAAATGGACTCAACCACTTCGTTACGGCCGACAGCGCCATAATGGCGAACAACAAGCATTTGAATGTAACTTTTATTACAGCGCCATCTATAAATGTATGGAGACACTAATAGATATAACAATCGTAAACTCACAGAGCAGAAAAAAAAAACAGTTCGAAGCGAAGTGCTAGACGAATTCTGTACAGAAATCAATTTTGCCACAATCCAAAGACATTAAACATATACTATTTATGTACCAATAGACAGGACATAGCGAACAAAAGTCCAAAGCGATACTTATTACTTGGTAGTAACAAATCGCTCAGTCTAGTATGACACCCCTAAACGTCAAGTCGTGTTTGTATCCGCTTTAGGCACTAAAAGAAAATCATTTTCTGAGAAAAAGTGCTGAGTTGCGCATTACGCTATTGTAAATCTTGTTATGGTAAAATTATTGGACCTAACTTCGGCTTATTTTCGTAAATATTCTTGATATTTACGCAGTAATTAATTAAAATTCAACAATTTCCATGAATAGTTCTAGAACATTTGCGGATTTCATGATAACGCCATCTATTGCTGAAAAGTTTAACCTTACCTAGCACACACCAGTGGCGTAGCGTCGATTTTTGCCGCTTGGGGCCGACCAGAAATACGCCGCCCTATTGTTTATTATGTTTAAGAACATCCGTATTAAGAATGACTGCAGGTATGCCGTCGGGGCCACTAGATTTATTCTTAGGTACGTCTTTCTGATGGATTTTTTTTTTTTATTATTGATAGGCTCGCGTTTGACCACTATCTCACCTGATGGTAAGTGATACGAATATCCGACTTACTCGTCACGGACGTACCTATCAGGAGAAACAGGGACCGCCCCCTGTCACCGGAATTCAGACGCGAAGATTCCGCAATATGAGAGGCAATAAGGTTTGCTTTCTCCTCAGCGGTGTGAGCCAGGGACCCGTCGAGTTTCAGCCGTGGTGGAGGTGAGGGACGGCAGAAGTTTGATTCACTCGAGTTTGCCAGGGACCAAAACGCTTTACTACCAACGGAGTTTGTTCCCTATTCGGCCAATGTGGTTAAACTGAGACCTCCACAATACCTTAAGAGTCACGTCACTTGCCTTGCGCATACGAGTGTTGGCTCTGGTCAGCGTGAACACACTCGGTGCCAAGTCATGGTTGAGCTTGGTCCAACATTGTTACATCAGAGAATGAACTTGGATTAATAAAAAGCAATAGACCTGCTGCAGCATGCAGGGTAGACTTAACATCGGAATTCCATTTTTCTCCAACTACTGTTTACTAAAGTATTCGAAAATGTTATGAGTAATGTAATATAAGTTGTTGGTATTTAACCTCTCAAATGCCGTAATTAGAGACACAATTAAAAAGCCATTGTGTCTCGTGTAGATCTGCGTTCTGGCAGACAACGGGTTAAAGCACATGATTTACTTTTAATCAAAATTTTATTTTATATACTATTAATGAAGTTAAAACTTCATCGAAAAATCTGTAATTTTTGCAGATTTGTAGATGAAATGAAACATAAAGAAATAAATGTTTTACATTGTACTCCAATCACGCACACATTCTATTTAATAACACTTAAAATAGGAATAATTTAAAACCGCACTGAATCACAATTTTAAAATAAGAACTCCAATCAAATTCCAATCTGTTGAGCTAGAACAGCGTACATGCCCAGAGCTGTCAAGCCGACTGCAGTGGCGTGCAGGGCTCGCAGCGCCAGCAGCGCCCAGGCGCTGAGCGCCAGCACGCTGGCCACGGCCTCCTCCAGCAGCGCGCGGTAGGGCGACAGCGCCAGCAGCGCCAGCACGAGCGGCGCGTGGCGGCGCGGCAGGTCGGAGCGCGACGCCAGCCACACGAGCGCGGCGGTGGCGGCCGTGTGCAGCAGCGCCACGTTGGACTCTGCGCACGAGCGCACGTAGCGCCAGTCGAACTCCGAGCCGCGCGCGCCCACCCACAGCAGCACCGACCTGGTCACCACCACCTGCAACACCAAACAATTCATCAAATGCCACGTTTTAAAGACAAATACACAACAAGAAGAAAATGTGCTGCACTAGCACCAAGTCAAAAGAGTAATCAATAATTAGGTATTTAACTCAATTTCTTTCTAAAATTCCATATCACATTCTTAGATATTCCATGAAGGGGCAGCCTTAACCCTTGGTAGGCCCTGGGCAGCAAATCCTTGTTCTTTTTGCAAAGTACGTAATCTAAACTGAACATTTCAGAAATGTAAAATTTATTAAAAGTTTACATTTAGTTAGCATTAAAAGATATTCACACAGAAAACAGGAATTATACAGTAGACTTCTGTCCTGTGGATATTACTTACTTACTAATATTATAAAAACCGGCCAAGTGCGAGTCGGACTCGCCCATGAAGGGTTCCGTAGCAGCAAGTAACATAATATGAAAGTTCTTGTAATGTGTTGTAACTTTGATCGATGTTTTAATAATAGTGTATTTTTTTCGATTTATGACGCATTAAAAAAAAAACTACTTACTAGATTTCGTTCAAACCAATTTTCGTTGGTAGTTTTTATAGTGATGTACATCATATATTTTTTTTAGTTTTATCATTCTCTTATTTTAGAAGTTAGAGGGGGGGGGGACACACATTTTACCACTTTGGAAGTGTCTCTTGGGCAAACTATTCAGCTTAGAAAAAAATGATATTAGAAACCTCAGTATCATTTTTGAAGACCTATCCATAGATACCCCACACGTATGGGATTGATGAAAAAAAAATTTTGAGTTTTTGTTCTAAGTATGGGGACCCCTAAAATTTATTGCTTTTTTTTCTATTTTTGTTTGAAAATCTTAATGCGGTTCACAGAATACATCTACTTACAAAGTTTCAACAGTATAGCTCTCCTAGTTTCGGAAAAAAGTGGCTGTGACATACAGACGGACGGACGGACGGACAGACATGACGAATCTATAAGGGTTCCGTTTTTTGCCATTTGGCTACGGAACCCTAAAAAGGAAAAATTTGTATTTTTTTGTGCATATTTATAATGAATAAACTTAGAAACTACTGTGCTGATTTCAAAAATTCTTTCACCATGGAATGTTACATTCACCAAGTAACATATAGGCTATATTTATTGTCCATGGCAGCCGGGATGGGTCGCTAGTGTATTAATATAAATTTTATTATGTAAGATAAAATAAATAGGTGTAGTACAAGAGTGAGATTCATCGGTTCGCCACTTCCTAAGGCTCCCACTGACTTGCATGTTACCACAATAAGAAAACACACATAATTAATATTCTCTTGTAACATGAAAAGAAACTCATATATAACAATTTACACATAACAGCAGCTACATTTGGTAAAACTGTACAATACTGTGTGCGTTCAGCAAAAGTATAGCTACAGTACAGGCACACTTCACCAATGTTCAAGTTGTTTAGTAATTACTTTACCTCAGCACTTGCCCATCCAATAGCTGAAGTAAGGATTTTGGCATGACCTTTCCCTGGTACTGAATTCAGCGCAAAGTATATACCCAGCAGGTCTGCAAAGTCAACTGTTGCTTTCAAAATTTCCTGAAATACATAAGAGGCCGTTTTAGTCATAAAACATTCACATTCATAATAAAATACAACAATCAGGTAAACAGGCAAAGTAAAGTGTTCTATTAGCATGATTGTTCTACATCAGTGACCGGATTTCGAGGATATTGAAGGTACCTTATTACATGAAATAATTCACAACTTTTTAAAGCAGACAGTGAGAAATTAGATTAGGTACTTTAACATACTAGTTAGAATCTGCAAACACTAAGATTAGTGCTTTAGTGATTACAAAATAAATATCAGTGACCTACATTTAGCTCACTGAAAAACTTGTTTCTAACCTTCATTAAGAGTATGTAAATAGAAGAGACGAATTACTCTTAATGTCAACAAGGGAAAACATAATGGTATGGAGTCTTGAATGATCTCTCTAGAATATTAAGTGGCATAGAATTTATAAAAAATATAATTACCAAGAAAACATTATATTCGCCTGTAATGTGGCTACTATCGGAATCAGGAAAGAATGTAGCTAACAACAGCATCTTGCACAGCTGGGTGAAGATGTACAGTCCTCCAGCATACACACATTTTGAGAACGTAGCGTATTCTGATCTAAAATGACAAACAAATTTTTACGAAACGTTTAGACTTGGTGGTAACCTAAGAAAGATTTAACTTACATTCCCGAAAACTTGTATGCCATATGATATGGTGCATATATAAGTGCAAGGCAATTCCCAAAATGATAAAGAGTCATTTTGGAATACCTAATAGATGTTTTTAATTAAAACTGATTGTAAACTTTATTAGATTTAACTGAGCTGAGTTGAGTTGGATACTCAACTCTGCTCAATCAAACTTCTTTTTCAAGTTCTTTCGATTCGAATGATTGTGTCATTCCATTCGTTCCATTTCTCCTTAGTTCAAGTATCTTTGTCAGTCATTATTTCAACCATAAGTAACATGTTCTTTTTCGGTCTAACGTTGGTAAATTTCTCGTTAGTCTACTTTTGTCTTTCTTTTCTCAATGCCCAGTTACACGACGATTACTGGAACGCTTTATTGTCAAAATATAAGCTGTCAATTGGCTGGCTGTCAACGATAGTCGACGACTCGACGATGATAAATTCTCAGGCAACGTTGAAATTTCCGTAATGAGTGGAATGGAATGGAGACTTCACCTTCTAAAATTACTTGAACGTGTAATACTTTTAAGTTTTTTTTCCCGAATATTAATGTTTTTTCTATTTTGATACCTTTATTTATTGCATTATTATATTAAATCGTATTGTTTTCAAACCAGACTTAAGTATTTTGTTTTTTCTAATACTGCATGGGAAGAACCGTACAAAACGTTTCATTTCTGTCAAAGCTGCAAACGTTGTTTCTGTTTGTAATAAAAATATAGTCACGTTTAAATATTTTGTTTGAAGACTGTAAAGTAGTAAAGTAGTTTTAATCTATTTAAATTGAAACGAAGGCTTATGACTTTAGTTAACAATTGAATTTGGGTCGACGAACATCGAATTTTTTGAACGAATTGAAAACTCTTACGTAAAATCAGACGTCCCGATCAGCGCGCCAATTTTTGACAAGACTGAATTGTGTAATAGGTAATGTTTGAGTTGTGCATACTTAGTTAATTATTAAATAATCTTCAATTTCGCTTGATCTAGTTGTAGTTAAATTGGTATTTTTTAATTATTAGCGTCTTTACTTTCAATAGTTATGCTTTTGACTCCTAACAATTATTTTTTTTTGCTTAAGCACATGAGCAAAATGTATTGAAATAATGTTTTAGTTTATATCAATGATATTATTTATGTTGAGTTATATATATATTATAATATTCACATAATTAAACATTTTTCAGGCACAAGTTATGATTACTTTAAAGAAATGACAGAAGCTATGAGAGTGTAGAAAGAGATGCAGAATCAGGGGTGCTTTAAAAAAGGGGTTACTTTTTAACCCTTTCGTTTTTTAGCACACGCGCAAAAGGGTAAGGGGTTGGTTGTCCAATAGCAGGCCAGAGTTTGGAAGATTTTCAATTTTATTTGTCCGGAAGCTCGGTCTGTATATGGTGGGTGCTCCGGGCTCTATGTCAGTTCTCTTTAGGAGTAGCTTGAAACAACCTGTTTATTCAAATGAGGGAGGTGTCACGTGCATGTTACAAGTCCCTAAATTACTTGAAGTGGTTTGCATATTTGAAGTCATATTGTGAAATTAATTGGTGAATATTTCATTAATTTATAAATAATAATTTATAGGTGATGGTAGGGTAAAAAGTGGTATGCCAGTTTTCATGGATGATTTTCACGTGTTAAATTGCATATGGGTAAGTATCTACTTATGACAAAAAATTTAATTATTTTGTTTTAACTAATAATAATAATAAAATACTAATCAAATTACAATTAAAATAAAGTAAATGTTAATCAAATTAATTTTCAATGACTTGGTAAATATTATTATCTCTTATATTATAACACATAAGCATGTCAGTTTTATTTTCAGTTTTAGTTACCTACTTAAAATATTTATATATTTTTCTCATATTAGACTAAATTAAAACATTAAAAAGTCTCAAGAGAGATATGTCAAGAAAACAAGTTTTCAGTGTCATAATAACATATAAAACTAAATGAAAGTTTTATTTCTCAAGATAAATAAAAACTACAAATTCTAATGTAAGAAAATACAAGTTCATAGTAGATTAGTCAATAAGTAAGAAAAAAGATAAGTGAGTAAATAATCTCAATTTTAATGTAGTAGTCATACATATGAAAACGTTTCTGAATTTATTGTAATGTAAGTACCTAATAATCATAATAATATATTAAGGTAATAGGTACACACATATATTTACTTTTGCAACTGCTTCTAAACCTACATGAAACCTAGCTTGTGTATTTTGTACTCGCATGTTTCTCAACTTTGGTTACTTATATTTTAAATTTTTTTTTTTTTCTTTAGGTATAGCTATCCTAATCCTAGGCCTTAACCTAATGAGACAGTGCAGCTAACAATATTAGGTATTTTATCAATACTTAACCACAAAATACATTTATGATAAAATATTATATTATATAATTATTAATATTATATTATTATTGTATTTTAGATTTTATCATTCTATTAAAAATATAACTTAAACATTATTTCTCTCTCTCTTGCTCAATCTCTTTTTTAAATAACAAAATTCAAAAATTCAAAAATTTTTTAAATCACAATAGGCACATATTGTAGAGGATACGGTTAAGAACGTGTGCATTTTTGGTGCATTTAAAAAAATAAAATTGTTTGGCGAATTTCTTAGGCAACCCACTCGCGTTATATTATTTAATACAGGGATGTTACGGAGCTTCGACTCCGACTCCGTTAAGTCGGAACTTCCGATATTATTACACCTTCGGTTCCGACTTCGGCTCCGATACTTTTAAATCGGAGGTCGAAGCATAACATAACGGTGGCGGGCGGTCTGCGTCGACTGTTGTTTAGTTGGCAAAATTGCCACTTTTTTTTCTTTGTGTTTTATTTTATACTTAATTAAAAAAATAATATGTAATAAAATTTGACCGAATAATGTTTTGTTTGTCCTTAAATAAAAAATCTCTCTCCTGCCACCACTTCTGACCCTCTTTCGCCTCCGGTTTCGACTCCGGTTCCGATTCCGATTCCGATAAATCAAATTTAAAAACTCCGACTCCGCCTTCAGTTCCGACATAATTACCTCCGTTACATCCCTGATTTAATACACTAAATTTATAATAAAATACCTTTCATCCATTAAATAGACCGGTGAAGGTCGTTCTTAATCGGATCTTAGACTAATATAAATACATGGTAGGTACTTATAACACGTCAGAAGCTAGTGCACGGTTCCAAATCGGTTGTTTTCTATGGAGAAGAACTGTAAAGAAACTCCATGGTTACTCTTTTAAAAAACCGGCCAAGAGCGTGTCGGGCCACGCTCACTGTAGGGTTCCGTAGTTTCCCGTCCGTCACAATAAGTGTACCCACATAAGAGTTTAAAAAAATGCTTACATATACGTTATACTACAAACTTAGTCCAGAAATTATTTTGTAAGACGCTTTTGTCTTTTTTGTACAAAAACTGTTCTTTCCATCAAGTTCAAAATAATTTTCCTAGAAAGTCCTTATAAAGTTCTACTTTACAGTTTTTTTTCATATTTTCTAAACTTATGGTTCAAAAGTTACAGAGAGACACACATTGTTTTTTACTTTTGGAGCGATTATTTCCGAAATTATTGACATTATCAAAAAATGATTTTAGTAAACCCCTATTCATTTTTAAATACCTATCCAACAATATATCACACGTCAAGGTTGCATTTAAGAAAAAATCACTTCCCACTTTACATATAGGGGAGCTACCCTAATAAAACATTTTTTTCCAATTTTTATTTGACCACTTTGTCGGCGTGATTGATATACATATTGGTACCAAATTTCAGCTTTCTAGTGCTAACGGTCACAGAGATTAAGCGAGGACGGACAGACAGACATGGCGAAACTATAAGGGTTCCTAGTTGACTACGGAACCCTAAAAAGTGGTTGATGTTACAATATTTCCATATTATAGTGTTAGTACCTATATATTATGTAAGAACAGTGTAGTCCAGTCAATATTGTACCCAAAAGTACAATAAAAATTATCATAATAAAAAAAGTGAGTTGTTCTATGAAGTAATCTAAGAATTCATGGAGTCTATTGAGTGTCCCGAAGCTGGGCAAAGGCCTCCCCTTTCTCATTCCAAACTTCTCTGGCTAGGGCGATCTCTGGACAAGTTTGCCCCGCGAACATGATCAGATCGTCACACCACCTTCACCGCGGTCGACCTCCTTCAGGCGTCCAGTGTCCGCATAACGAACTAATAAATTTATTAAAACTCATGTAGTTTACGAAGAACTCCAACAAGTGCGGTGTACAGCCAACTTGTGCAAGCTTTCTTAGCAAGATAGCATTGTCGACAGTGTCGAATGCCTTTTTAAAGTCAAAGTAGGTATGCTACGTCTATCTGCACACCAGCATCAACTGCTGGTATTACATTCGCCCTATAGTTGAATATTGAGGACTGAAACCGTACTGTGCATCTGACAGCTGTACTCGCTCCTAAATTGTGTTGCAATATCTTTGAATTGGATATGTTCACGAGGCTCTCTTCCAACAATGTTACATTGGGCGTATCCAGGCGTATCTTTCTCTGGGTCGTCTCCACAGCTTGGTACTTCTGTCGCCTGGTTTAAGACAAAACTGAGACTCAATGGGTGAATGTGTGATGCATTACCCGCTCGATCAAACATTCGATATTTTGAACAGTCGACGTATTGAGTGTTCGATTTATTAACCATTCGATATTATGAACGTTCGAGTATTTAGGTGTTAAAGTGTTCGATTAATTGATGTTCGACAATTTGGCATTCGATACAGCATAGTACACCCGTTTGAACTAGATGAGGCCGGTGTTTTCTAAGCTGATTACTCTGAGAAGAAACATCGAAACAAACTCAGAGGTCAAAGTCTATTAAAATCCATACAATAAATATGCAATGGTCAAATCACATGAGAACCATGCAGATTTGTCTGAAGTCAATTGAAGAAAGAACTACATATATAGATTTGAGTGGACCTGTTCAATCAGTGTAAGCATTTGTCAGTATTCGCAAAGCTTAACTCAGGACTAGGTACTAACGAGCTCAACGACTTGAAGAACAATATAGATAGATAGATAGATAGATAAAACATTTATTTGATGCAACAAAGTTAACACACAATACACAAAAGCACAATAAAATTACAAACATAAACCTAAACACATAAATTAACAAAAAATAAATAAATAGAAAATGTAAACAATCACAGATATAGATACATTGAATTACATACATAAAAAAATAAACTTAAAAAAAATAAACATAAAAAGTAATAATATCCAAAAAAAAAGTAAAGCTAAAAAGTTTTATGTGGCAAACAAACAAACAAAAAATGTATATTGCGGTGTGTGCTTCACGGATGGGTCGGTCCCTGTAGTGGCATACTGACGTCGAGCTGAGTCTGTCGAAAAAGACTATGTGTGTGTTAATATCGGAGAAAGGACATTTGGGTATGCCGCAGATAATACTCAAATTGCCAGACATACGTTAAACTTACTGAAAAAAAAAACAAAAGGAAAAAAAGCAATGAACATAGTCCTCACGTTTACAATAATAAAAGGAAATATTTAGTTCACACAATACTTAGCCAAGTAAATAATTTGTCAAAAAATAATGAAAAAAAAAAAAATATATATATGTTAAGTTGTAAAATAAAAATAATTTCCAATGTCAAATGTCCTGCGACACAGGGTATCCTAGTGCGGGATCCGATGTCACGTTAAATTTTGTAACAATTTATGTAAACAAATAAGCAATATTATTTAATTGTAAAAAAAAACCGGCCAAGTGCGAGTCGGACTCGCCCATGGAGGGTTCCGTAGCAGCAAGTAACATAATATAAAAGTTCTTGTAGTTTGTTGTAATTTTGATCGATGTTTTAATAGTTGTGTATTTTTTTAGATTTATGTCGTATTAAAAAAAACTACTTACTAGATCTCGTTCAAACCAATTATCGTTGGTAGTTTACATGGTAATGTACATCAAATATTTTTTTTAGTTTTATCATTCCCTTATTTTAGAAGTTACAGGGGGGGGGGGACACGTTTTACCAATTTGGAAGTGTCTTTTGCGTAAACTATTCTATTTAGAAAAAAAATATATAAGAAACCTCAATATCATTTTTGAATACCTATCCATGGATACCCCACACGTATGAGATCGATGAAAAAAAAAATTTTGAGTTTCAGTTCTAAGTATGGGGACCCCAAAATTTATTGCTCTTTTTCCTTTTTTGTGTGAAAATCTTAAAGCGGTTTACAGAATACATCTACTTACTAAGTTTCAACATAATAGCTCTTATAGTTTCGGAAAAAAGTGGCTGTGACATACGGACGGACGGACAGACAGACAGCCAGACAGATATGACGAATCTATAAGGGTTCCGTTTTTTGCCATTTGGCTACGGAACCCTAAAAAATAAATATCAATGTCTATTCTAATTGTAAAAATTAAACATCAATGTCAAATTCCAAAAAAAATTAATAATTAAAAAGCTCATTAGAAAATAAAAAAAAAAAACAACAGAAGAAAAATAAAAACGACAACAAGGGCCTAAGTCTGCTATTTTTATAAATTCGTCATTCCAACACGATCCCATTGTCATTTTGCTAAAAGTTCCTAATCTGCAAATTCATAGTGATCGATCATTAATCGGTCAATGGTCTCGTAATATGAGTTGTGGTAAAATGACAATATCGAGCTTATATAATAAGCTCAATGACTGCACAATAACGTTCTAATGGTAGGTCACTGATCAAAGGAACTGTCAAAATTTTTGAAGATAACCGCATACGTAAGACATTCATTTGTAAATATGTACGAGATTACCATTCTACGAGTATACCACTTCTTTCAATGAAGTGTCAGTGGTTGATCATTGGAAAGTCATAATGACGCCATTATATTAGTAGATTAGAGTCTGTCTAATAAGTTAAACGACTTGGGTAATTATTAGGATTTAATGAAATCTGATGTATCAATATATGTATCAATAATCAAGGTTGATTAAGAGATAGAGATCATTTTTTACTAACAAAAGAACCTTATGAAAAGTATCGAATATAAGTAATTTTTAAATGATTTAATATTATACAAAATTTCCAAGTCGGTTGACTTATTAAACAGACTATACCAAACTTTCTCAAAATCAACAATTATGAAATCAATGATAAACCATTCTGACACTATTGTACCTAATAGCAGATTTGGGGCCCAGTTGTAGTGCGTTTAAGAGCAGGTCAATCCCAAGCCTATTCGTCCTCAAAATAGTCCTTTACATTGTAAAAAGCCTTTTATCAAAGTATTTGTTTTACAAATTAGTTGATTTTTACAAATTAGGTACTTAGTTGTTGAATATGACTAGAAGTTTAAAAGTTTAATATAGAAGTGAATAAGTGCTAAGTGTTACTTCGGCGAAAGTTTTTAGACCAAATGAAACGTCGGAGTAACGAAAAAAATCGAATTGATAATAGGTCAACTGATACAGTGGCAGACATGAATTCGATGAAATGAAAAAAATGGAAAAAAAAAAAACGAAACAATAATGGTTGAAAAGTTTTAGGTGAAATTAAATTCGGTCAATTACATATTTTTCACGGTCAATTACATTACTACCGTTGCTGGACTAGTGGGTAAGGAATGCCTAAGCCATTAGGTCCGCCTTTGTACGTTTAGGTACCATGAAGTTTTAACTAATATTATAATAAAAAAAAAATCATTACACCCAGACACAGAACAAATGTCTCATGCTCATCACACAAACATTTGTTCTGGGTGGGAATCGAACGCACGACCTCCGGCATAGCAGTCAGGGTCACTAACTAGTCAAAAAATATTGATAATCTTCTGTTTTTACACACTATCTACACTAATAATTATAATAAAGAGGTAAAGTTTGTTTTATGTTTGTAAGAGGTAATCTCTGAAAATACTGAACCGATTGCTAAAATTTTTGCACCGACAGAAAGCTGCTTTATTCCTGAGTGACATGGGCTATATTTTATGTGTACGCGGGCGAAGTCGTTGGCAGAAGATAGTCGTCTATATTATTTTTAAATGTATATGTAGGTACTTATAATAAGCTAGCTTTTGCCCGCGGCTTTGCCCGCGTACATAAAATACCTTCCCTCTTTCACCCCCTTTTCTCACTTTTTTATAAAAGAAAATAGTCTATGTCCGTTTCCAGGGTCCCAACTATCTCTGTACCAAAATTCATCAAAATCGGTTTTGCCATTTAGGCGTGAAGGCGTAAAAAACAAAAAAACAAACTCACTTTCGCTTTATATATAAGCATCGCTTAAATAGGCATAATCAGCCTTTTTAATCTTTCGTATGCCGTAATTAGAGACACAATTAAAAAGTTATTGTGTCTCGCGTTGATCAACGTTCCGGACACACAAAGGGTTAATGTTCCTACTGCTGGGACATAGGCCTTCTCTCTAGGAGAGACAATGGGCGGTAATCTACCACGGGGGCCCAGAGCGGGTTGGTGAATGTCACACGTCTTCGAATTTTTGGTTCTATGACATGCCGGTTTCCTCACGATGTTTTACTTCACTGTTTTGATAGCAGTGGTGATGAAATAAATTACACAAAGTAATGCGCCTGACTGGATTTGAACCCGCAACCTACAATTCGTAAGTCAGGGCGGTTACCACTCGGCCACCACTGCTCCTGTTCCTTTGTATTCATATTTATAATGTAATAATAATATTTAGGTACTGTGTATATCCCTGAGTGTACATAAATTAATAAACAAAATATTGTTGCGCAGGCGATAATCGCGCCCAATCGATCAGTCTTGTTTGTATAGAAAGGTAATGAATTTCGTCATACCAACCTCATATTCACAAGTATCGCACGAACATTTCAAATAAAATGAAAAGAGAATAAAACCCTAGCGTGTCGTGAGGAGTCCACTCACGTCATCCCTCCATTACAGCATTGTCCGCGCGACAATGGCGATAGAGAATAAAGAATCGCGGCCATTAGGTAAATTTCCTCATACATTTTTTTGCGTGACACCCTCGACGCGTAAAAAGTGGGGAAACGTACATTTGTCATGTGGGAGAGGCTACTGGCCGCGACCGCCGCGAGATCTCAATCTTGCGATGGTGGCGTGAAGAAGTTTTTTCGTTCACCTTAATCGAGTGAGGTGGTGTGTAGCGTTTTGGGCACTGGGAAAAAGATAAGTACTTAGATACTTATTTAGTCTTGTCTGTAGTCAGGAGAGTGGCAATTACATTATAAATATACTGGGCTCGTCTTATAGCTACCACTGTGTTATGTTGTAATGATAGGCGAGGACGCTGGCACCCTAAACACCAGCAACTGGCCAGAGTTTAACGAAAACATTTCCTTTGTATTAAAGCATTATTGTAAATGGTGTTGTTAGTACAAATTGAAGGTAATAACATCTTTTATTTTTTGGCACATGCAAAATTATGCCTCTAGGGTAGTCTGGGCACAGTATATTAATATACGGTGGTCAGGGTGAAGCCAGGCTGTGGATGATGAATATAGTTTTTACGGATACTTGATTAGATTTAGTACCAATAGGCATGGTTGGCAATGAAACTAAAATTAGAATAATGTGCACAAAATTTTGACTGTTAGGTACCTTAGTTTACTGTTGGCCTTAGCTTAAAAATTACCTACCACCTAACAAAAAATAGGAATACTGAAAAGTAAACAAATACATAGTATGTTAGTATCTCAAACATTCACTCTTACTCGTAGAAATCGCTCTACAACCAACTTTGAACGTATGTGTCGCAATCAATAATGTATTATAGGAAAATAATTTCAATTTTGGTGTGTGAGCGGTGGACAGACGAATGCATTATTCAGCTCACGTATATTGCAGGCGAGTGTGCCACGCAGATAAGCGAGTATTGAGCCGAAAATGCCGAAAGTCCGAAACACTCCGGCCGTGTCGCCGGGGGGCCTTATCGGAAACGGCTTACGGTGACCCCATGCAAACTCCCTAATGCGACATCGCTCACCGGTCCCTCCGCGCGGTGCCCTCCGGCGATCGATCTCGATGCAAAATTGTCGATAGGGGATGCTAGTTTTGTTTCTTGTACGTATTTTTCATTGCGTTATCTCGATACCTTCGTTGTAACTAGTTGGGTACTTCGAGACAGCAGGTGGGCCTGTCATAAAGATTTTCAACAAACAGTTATCTTTTTTATTTTATTTTTTAAGTATGAGAGCATCTCACTCAGTTACATGTATAAAATATAATCTGATGTTTGAGTATAGATGGGTAGTGTTGGTATTTTGGGCAGTATAAAGGTTGCCAATAAAGTCCGATAAGTTTTTATACGCCCCTGAATATTGAACAGTGGTCGGTGGTATACATATTTTGCAATGAAATACACGCAAGGGTTTTCGGAAGGGTGAGATGGGCAGACTGTGGGTGGAAAAAAAAATGAATATTTCGCTTGATTGCTAGCGTTCAGACGAACTTTACGTACTTATAAATGTTACGTAGGTTCATTTTATATTGACTTGTTTGATGCATATCGTTGTTATGATAGAAGAACAATGCAAATTAAGTCTCTACTACTTAATTAGTTTTTGGGAGGTATTTAAGTTTTAATTTTGAATTATTTTAGTAATTACCAACAAATCCGGTAGTGAATATATTTAGTGTCACAGTGCATCTGCCGATCAGGCCATTAGTAATTCATTATCATCTTCCTGCTCTTATCCAGTGTTATCTGGCCATTAATTGCTATATTATAAAATATAATTATCTATATTGAAGACATATGAAGGTTGATTAAGTAATATGTGGGTAGCTCGGTACCTATAATGTGCAAATCGGTTTTACTTCCTGAGTTATTTACTCTCCCCCAGTACTGGCCACTAGCAACGCTTCTCGCATATTTATTCATAGGCCTGCGCGTATTTTTTACTTGGTCATAAATATTTAAGGCGGTTCGTGCCACTAGGATTTTCAATTCGACAGCGACGTCGAATCCCCTTAGATTTTAGGCTTTCTCTCTTTCCGCGGATTAGAGCGGTTTGATGTATGGCCGCGGGTGGCGGTAAATCAAATTTTGATTGCTATTTTCTTTGTGGAAAGTCGGAATCCTCCGCCTGGGACGGGCGTCGTGTAACGTGGGTTAACCGATCCCCAGGCGCGCCCCGCCTGTCTTATGTGGATTGTATGTACAAGACGTATATTTCGTATTTCTTATTCGGGGATTGACATAAGAGCAATTCCTTTTTTTCAGCGTTATCTAGCTACTAAGCATTTCGCGTTTTGTTGTAGCTTTTGTAGGTTAACCTGTCAATCGTGATAATGACAGACACAATTGAAAGACAATAGGTGCGCGAACGCCGGCGTTCGCTTGGGGTTTAATGAATTAATTTGTCTTTTTTAGATATTTTAGAGTTGCAAACTTACAAGATGACAAATCAAGAGCTGGCCACACATTATTAAAACGTTATTAACACAAAGTCATTATTGATTCAAAACGCACGATTACACGTTCCTTTAGACCTTCGGGTCGTATTGAAACTTTAGGTTTACTTAGGGCCATTGAAATCAAATTTATTTGGATAAGTTGATTTTAGCGAAATAACTCCGAGTTTGGGGAGACGGGCCGTAGTAACCGCGTGTGTGATCCAATTGCGGACCGCTCTAGAGGCGATCCAAACGGATGGAATCAAATTCAGCCGCCCTTTAAATATTTGAACTGATGCTAGAGGCTAGCGAGGGACGCTCGTTGCTGGGGACGGGGCATGTAAGGAGATACACAAATCACACATTTCTCATGTTCAATTTATTGCTGCAGGCAGTAATAGCCAAGCAGTTTAACTTAAATAAAGAAAATATATTTTGTTTTTACTGTTAAAGATATAGGTACTTACACATAATATGTATAAGTAGATTCTCCATAGTTCGGTTGAACGAGCGGGCCGCGCGGGCCGGCCGCGAAGGGTGGGCGCCCACCTTCGGATAAAAAAGGATCTCGAAAAATTCTCGACCCTTTTTATACTAAATAGATAGCTAACACGGCCTGAGTGGAGTTTCAATAGATGCTTTCTCGACGGAAGAAGCGACCTGTAAGGAATCGAGGGGCCCACTGAAAAACCGTGTTATATATCTACCGTCTTGTGTAGTGCGTGTCACACAGTTTTTCCTTTTATTTTTTACGCGTGCCCTCCTCAGAGGGATAAGAGGAATTCTTTTTAAATTGGAAATGTTTTCTAAGAGGATTACGATTTGCGGAGGTGTGCGCCGATGTTGGGCGTTGGGAATAAGGGATCGCATTACTCTGTTTTGTGTTTAACATTCTTAAAATTTTCTTTATTATGTGTTCGTATCAAGTGGGATTTGTGTTGTGATTGAAAGAGATTTCATTTTTATTTTGCGTCTTCTTTGTCGTTGCTTGTTATTATTATTCCGTTAGAAGGTGCTTACCCAAGTGCTTCAAATGCTCCTATTTATTTGAGTTGATGTCGTCACGCCCTATCCTGTAGGTACTTTAAGCCTGCTCAGCAAAACTCTCACGTTAGTGTAAAAATATCGTGTAACGAACAATGGAACCGATATTCCAAGTGACCATTACTCGTGTGAAGTTGATGTAAGCACAAAGCTCGGGACGATTGCCGAATAAGGAATATTTTTTCAATGGCTATTTTAAAAGTGATGTTGAGGAAATCTTTATTGTGTGTGCAGTAAAGGCTATGTTTCTCCAACGTCGTGTGCCAAGTGTGGTGCTGGGAACGGAGGCGATTATCCCCTGCAGTTGCAACGTTAGCGATGGGGATTTCGTTTAAATTTTCGAATCGCCCCCGCCCTTGTTACTACGTTCACACAATATGGAAGTTTTGGTTGAGTGCAAAAACTTTTAACTAATAATAATATTTATTGGTCAATTTACATTAGCTGTACCTTTGTTAAATATTTTTGTTTAATTAGGATAGAAAAGAGTGGAATAACGGAAGGGAGGCCTTTGCCCTGTAGTGGGACACAATGGGCTCATAATAATAATAATAACAAGAGCCTCGACCAACATCTGTGAAGGCTCTCGTTAGGCAGTTGGATCAAGGGCTTGATCCAGAAGGCAGTACTCCTAGACACGGCGCGTATTGTCCGGAGGTTCCTCTCTCAGGAGCCCTGACCGCCGGCAGCTTGGACCCTGTTCCCGATGCCGGTGGGCTACTATTTTTAGGGTTCCGTAGTCAACTACAAACCCTTATAGTTTCGCCATGTCTGTCTGTCCGTCTGTCTGTCCGTCTATCCGTCCTCGCTTAATCTCTGTGACCGTTAGCACTAGAAAGCTGAAATTTGGTACCAATATGTATATCAATCACGCCGACAAAGTGGTAAAATAAAAATTGGAAAAATAAATTTTATTAGGGTTGCCCCCCTATATGTAAAGTAGGAAGTGATTTTTTTTTAAATTTCAACCCTAACGTGTGATATATCGTTGGATAGGTATTTAAAAATGAATAGGGGTTTACTAAAATCATTTTTTGATAATGTCAATAATTTCGGAAATAATCGCTCCAAAAGTAAAAAACAATGTCCCCCCCCCCCTCTAACTTTTGAACCAAGAGTTTAGAAAATATGAAAAAAATCTGAAAAGTAGAACTTTATAAGGACTTTCTAGGAAAATCATTTTGAACTTGATGGAAGAACAGTTTTTGTACAAAAAAGACAAAAAGGTTGTACAAAATAATTTCTGGACTAAGTTTGTAGTATTTAATCGTATATGCAAGCATTTTTTTAAACTTATCAAAGTCAAAGTCAAAAGTTTTTTATTTCACATAGGCCTACATGGGCACTTATAAAACTTAGAAGTGGGTACACTTATTGTGACGGACGGGAAACTACGGAACCCTACAATGAGCGTGGCCCGACACGCTCTTGGCCGGTTTTTATATTTTTAAAGGTTTTTTTAATGTTATTTTTTGAAGAAATATTTAAAAATATGATAAATATGTATAATATAATAAATGAATGGAATAATAATAATAATTCAACTGATGGAGCTACTGAAAGTAACTGAAACCTTCAGTAGTGCCATCAGGATGGAGTTTGGCGTGGACAAATGTGAGGTGATGCATGTGAAGCGAGGAGAGATTGTGGAGTCCGTGACTACTCAACTCTCAGACTCCATAAGCCTGAGATCCCTCTCTGCAACTGAAACCTATAAGTATTTGGGTATGTCGGAAGCTTTAGGTATCAATGCCACTGACATGAAGCAATCGTTGAAGGAGCGCTTCTTTGGACGCCTGAAGAAGGTATTCAATAGCCTTCGGCGGCTATCTCTCTCAAACTTGAATGAGGATTTACAGTCAGTATTTCCTTCACTTTTGCGATGTTACTTTCAGTTGCAGAGGTTGATGCAATCTTGGCCTACCAGAGCGAGGCAAATCTTCCAACACATCTCGACCGCTTTTGAATGCTTTGTACCACTCATAAGCACGTGTTTTTGATAAAGTCGATTCACTGTAATCCTTCTGTAACATTTTCAATGACTCCGAACACGAAATTCCATTGGCGATACAAAATTTAAGACAAAATTCTTTGTGTTTTGGTCCATTATGAAATTCGCAATACACACTAGATATGATATAACTAAAAACAGCACTGTATTTAATATAAATAACAAATGCATCAACAAAAAAATTTAAAATTTGTCTTTGGAACCACTGTTCCGTGGGAACCATAAAAAAATCATCCATTTCCGATACATTTTTGACTGAATGTAAAATGTCATATATACGTTTAACGAACCAAAATATATTCATATATGTATAAAGGTAATATGAAAATACAGATAATTACGTTTGTTGGCATTATGAAAAACACAAACAAAAACCTTAAAGTTAAACAAGATAGAACAAAATTGTGAATACTAAAAGGGCCTCAGCTCAGCATTAGATGCCAGATGGCAACACAAGGCCACCATCTGACGCTGATTTTCACCTGCAGCCGACGCGTGCCATAAACTAGAATACATTAACAAACAGATATTAAAGTCTAAATCATTCTGTACAAAATTCCAACTAAACCTAAATGTTAAGACTCATAATCAATAAAACATCAACCCAAAAAATAATGAAGTACCAATTAATAACAAATATTAATATTTAAATGTAACAGATTTAGTATCACGTCACTAAAGCGGAGGCAGGTTGTTGGACGAAAATAAATAAATAAAGTTTTTTTTAAGTCATGAAATATGTTGTATTTCAAATGGCTGACATGTCGATTGATGACTTCATAAAAATAACTTAAAATCTAATTTGAATGCCGATCAACTTTTAGTTTATAAGATCAAAGTGTAACTATCTTCAGGTATGCCTACTTATCGATATAACACTGAACACACTTTAGACAGAAAAATCATTCTTGTACTAGAAGTTACTGCATAACTCTGATGATTTTATGTGAGTTGTTGGAAGCAAGATTGACAAAAAAAATAGTTACAGTTTGCAAAATAATAAAATCAGCAGCACACAATTATTTCATTTTGTAAAGAGGGCAAAGTAAGAGTGTATTTTTTTGTAACATCAAATTAGTTCTCTCGCTATAGGGTAGATCAAAGATACGTGTCAGACTTTTACTGACTAAAACTCACCTGTGTCCTTCAGTTACGCTTTGCGTTCTAGGGCTACGGGAACTCTTTCACACGTCCCCGAACTGTGGGGTTTGGGTGTATAGTGCATAGTATAAGTCGGTGCTTTCCAACCTTTTGACCGGGTCTCTTTGTTGTTACTAATGACCAGATGTCCAGCAGAATCCTTAACCACGTATGTTAATAAAACACTTCTATTATATCGTAAATTCAAAATTTGGACAGAGCATACTTATTGTTTAAAATCAAAAGTGACTGGCCTGACATCAATGAAATTTTTCTGTTCGAAAGTTTGGCTTGCTGGGGACTATTTAAACATTCTTGCTTTAGTCTGCCTCTTCAATCATGGTTTACCTATGGCAAATAAATAAATATTAAAAAGACGTGTGGCACTCGGGGACTTCCGCGGTAAAGCTATTGCATAGCATTTTTTTATCAACTTATGCAATTATAATTATTTATTTATTTTATTTAAGCAGTATTTTTTTTTCTTTGTTTTTGTTTCTTTAATATTAATTGAAGTTACACTTAAACATATTGAATTTAATTTTGATTGATTGTTCACTCATTTGTTTTCTTTTCGGCCACCACGCTCAAAAAACAAATGAGTGGGAGGTGTTAGGTTATTTTCGTTACGGAATTTCTGGATTTGGTCTCCACGCTCAAGGCCCGCGATAGAAGCTACGCAATAGCTTAAAAAAAAAAACAGAAAAAAAAATAAACGTTATTGTTTCAGTCCACATCACGTTGTTGTGATAATTTAGACTTTTAGGTAAGTGGAGACAAAATGTTTCATACTCTTCTAAGTGTACCTATCTGGTACACTTAGAAAAGTATGAAATTTTTTTCGATCTTTATATTGGTCATTTATTTATTACTAGCTGTCCGCCCGCGACTTCGTCCGCGTGTACTTCGGTTATCGCACTCTAAACGTGTTTTCCCGTAGGAATAGGACATTTTTCCGGGATAAAAAGTAGCCTTCTTTTCCATGTCAAAGGCTATATGCATGCCAAATTTCATCCGATTCCGTTCAGCCGTTTTTGCGTGATTAAGTAACAAACATCCAACCTTTCACATTTATAATATTAGTTAGGATTTATGTCTTCTGAGATCCCTTTTTTACTCGTTTGTACATACAATTAAAGCTCCTAATTCGCGCTTCCTTCATTCGCGTTTTCACTATTCGGGGATTAAAAAATGCGACCCAATTCCTATATTCGCGGCTAAAGATTTCTTAATTCGCGGATCTCATCAGTACATACATAATAATAAACCGGCCAAGTGCGAGTCGGACTCGACCATGGAGGGTTCCGTAGCAGCAAGTAACATAATATAAAAGATCTTGTAATTCGTTGTAGCTTTGATTGATGTTTTAATAGTAGTGTATTTTTTTAGATTTATGACGTATTAAAAAAAAAACTACTTACTAGATCTGGTTCAAACTAATTTTCGTTGGTAGTTTACATGGTAATGTACATCATATTTTTTTTTTAGTTTTATAATTCTCTCATTTTAGAAGTTACAGGGGGGGGACACATTTTACCACTTTGGAAGTGTCTCTCGCGTAAACTATTCAATTTAGAAAAAAATGATATTAGAAACCTCAATATCATTTTTGAAGACTATTACCCCACACATATGGGTTTGATGAAAAAATAATTTTTGAGTTTCATTTCTAAGTATGGGGACCCCCAAAATTTATTGCTTTTTTTTTATTTTTGTGTGAAAATCTTAAAGCGGTTCACAGAATTCATCTACTTACTAAGTTTCAACAGTATAGCTCTTATAGTTTCGGAAAAAGTGGCTGTGATATACGGACGGACAGACAGACAGACTTGACGAATCTATAAGGGTTCCGTTTTTTGCCATTTGCCTACGGAACCCTAAAAATTACTCAAGTAGGTACCCAATTATTGAAAATTACAGTAGGTAAATAAACAACATCGAAACAAAAATAACATATTTTTAGTATATTAATAACTAGCTGTGCCCGCGACTTCGTGCGGACTACAGGATTTTGAATTTATTTTTTCTAAAATAAAAGTAGCCTATGTTACTCCTTATTACATCAGCTACCTGCCAAAAAAGTCCCGTCAAAATAGGTCCAGCCATTTCAGAGATGTCACAGCCACTTTTTTCCGAAACTATAGGAGCTATACTGTTGAAACTTAGTAAGTAGATGCATTCTGTGAACCGCATTAAGATTTTTACACAAAATTAGGTCTTCAAAAATGATATTAAGTTTTTTATATCATTTTTTTCTAAATTGAATAGTTTACGCGAGAAACACTTCCAAAGTGGTAAAATGTGTCCCCCCCCCCTGTAACTTCTAAAATAAGAGAATGATAAATCTAAAAAAAAAATATGATGTACATTACCATGTAAACTACCAACGAAAATTGGTTTGAACGAGATCTAGTAAGTAGTTTTTTTTTTAATACGTCACAAATCTAAAGAATACACTACTATTAAAACATCGATCAAAGTTACAACGAACTCCAAGAATTTTTATATTATGTTACTTGCTTCTACGGAACTCTCCAGGGGCGAGTCCGATTCGCACTTGGCCGGTTTTTAATTATTTGTAGGTATCATAAAGTATTTTTGTCCAAAATAAATACATATTAAATTCCGAGACAGCGAGAAGTTCTACGCGCTCGCTCATCCTCACACAAAAACCTAGTTATTTGGAATGCTAATAACTTCTTCATTTTATAACCTGTTTTGATGTACCTAGTTTGCAGAAAAAGATTTGTTTAATAGAATAGAAATTGATACTATGATAGTTTTTACGCTATTATTAGTTCGTTTATTATTACATTTTTTTTTTTGTAAAACATTCAGACGCAATGTAAAAATGGTTATTTAATTAATTAAATGAAATTTATTGTAACAAAGACCTTAAATAAACTGTCTGAATTGCTAGATAGGGTACATTGCATAGAGCGTAGTATGTAGTCGGCTTATTTCGAAAAAAAAAAAATCCTTTATCCCACCATCTCGGAAAGAGCATTTTTGCTCTTCGATATCTGATTAAAAGCCGTTTTTATATTCTAGAGAGATAAAGTAACTTAACTAAGTTTATGAATTCAAAAAATCATTAAACCTATTTACTTACTTCTACCTCCATGGTACCAAATTTGTCATACAACTTTTTTTTTAAACTCAGACTCGAACCTCCTTGGTGTACTTTTTGCATTTAGTCATTTACTCACTGAGGTGGGATGAAAAGTTACATGTTGCACTCGACTGCAAAGATTTTTCATCTCGTGCTCTTTTGATTTTCTCGCTAACGCTCAGGATTCTAATTTATGAATCAATTTTAGAATCCTTCGTTTGCTCGGTCATCAAAATTGAGCACAAGGTTCAAGGTTAAAAAGCAATTTTGCACTCTACAAGAGTGCAAAATTGCTTTATAACCTTGAACCTTGTGCCTTTAAATTCCTTTATAACCTAACAAATAACTATTTTGCAACAACAAGGGATACCCCGCTTTAAACTGCGACCGCCCTTGACAATAAAATTGAGTTTTATTCATCCACGCATTTATATTTCGGTTGTACAATATGTATTGAGGGTTCGTGACAGGTGGTCAGAGGACTCCCACGTCCGCTTCAGCGCTCACCACTGATATTCGGCAGATAGATGGCTTTATTTATGATAAAGAATAAGACGGAAATGTCAATCGAGTGCTAATATTGAGATGCATGCAATGCCGTTACTTATTGTATATTTTTTTCTAGAGATAGGATATGATTTCCTTCTCTTTGCCGTAAGTATTTAGAATTGGAAAAGAATTTGTTACCCGTTACTCTGTCTAATTCCTTTTTTTATAACTGTCACACAACGCCTTCTAGTCCCAAACTAAGCAAAGCTTGTGTTATGAGTACTACATAACTGATAAATACTTATATATTTTTAAATACATACATATTATAGATAAATTACACCCAGACACAGGACAAATGATCGGGCTCATCACACAAACATTTGTCCTGGGTGGGAATCGAACCCACGACCTCCGGCATAGCAGTCAGGGCCACTAGACCAACAGGCCAGTCAACTTGCTAGATATAGGCGTTAAGGCGGCTCTACGACTTTAATTAATTACTTTTATAGGTAAATAATATAAGTTCTAGCAAGTCCTACCAATAAAATCTATACCTAGACGCAGTTAATGGCTGTAACACAGCTCAAAATAGGTCCAAGTCATCATTTTAGTTTGGGTAAAGACCAGACCTAAATGGCGACAGTTAAAATGTTTTAGTAAGTGCAATATCATGTCGCATTATCGCCACCGGGCGTCGCTAACAAAAGTAATGAGCGGTTTATGCTGTATTAAGATCATTTTACTATTACTGCTACATCTTGGAAGCACATAAACCGACTATAATACTACACCGGTCATTACGCGAAATGTCACCAAACAAAGAAATATGTTCTGTATGCCTACTGTTGTTGCCCTACTGGAACTTGGGCTAATCAAATTTTAATCATTAGCTTGATGAGCTTACTTTACATTCATTTAGTCATTCGTTAATTTAGTCAAAATTACCTATTCTTGTTCCTTCTTAACATTCATATTATAATCCCTGGTATTTTCCCAACGATAGCCCAACAAAGCCATGTACGAATGTACCAGTAGATTTCCTATTGGATATTTATTTTGGAAGAATACTGAGGTGCCCAAATCAAACAAAACAATAGATAGCTTGCAAGTAATAAAACATCGTTCGGTTGGTTACATCAGTCCGCCTCCTTATGGTAATAAAAAAAGATACATAATAAATGGTATGGGATATTGTCCACCGTCGTTCTAGTCAGAGCGGCCGCCACGCGTGTCGTAGTTAAGTCGTTTTATTGTTTTTTCACGGCGATGTATCGCAGCATTAGTACTGCGTTATAATATTTTGCTTAGTACACAATAACACGCGGACATAAACGATGTTATGTTGGGCCGTGTCCACGAAAATTAGGCTTCGTAAAACGTTTATAATATCTTTTTCCACGTAGATGATGGCACACACGGGGAAGAGGCCATAAAATTGTTTGTATGTCGGGCTCCAATGATCTGTTGTCAGCTAGACTCTCAATGATGTTTCATTCAAAACCTGGAGTATCTTCCTAATCAAATGCTTCAATGAAGTTTTATTAGAAATCTATCGGCAAAATCAAAGTCTCATTATGGGATGTTCCCACGCTTATAGCAACAAAATTACAAAGCAGGTATGTAGGTACATATTACATCCTCGGCAACTTTAATTAACAGTAGATAGGCCCTAGGAAGGATTTTAGTAATGAATTTATTCAAATGTGGGTTCATAACGCTATTGACGTCATACCAAACTTTGAGCTCTGCGATGTTTGTTTTCGCAAATGGTTTATCCGCACTACATTCAGATAATGATGAATGAGTGATGGAGATGACTGATCTATGTATTGACTTGCGCCCGAAGTGATCTCCAGTAAAAGGGTTGTGGAGTCTTCGGCGCATTAGCCGTAAATGATGGATGAGACTTTTTGTCTCCTCGTGACTCGATATCGCCATTAGGCACATCTTATATTTACTAATCTTTGCTTTGTTTACTGCCTAGTCTATATTTAATAGATATATTGTTCTTCTAACTCACCACAAATTGGCCCTGGGCCATGCCAAATGCTTTTGATAATCAGTTTTTGTTACGGCTGAGCTCAGAAATTAAGCAGCTTGCTATCGGTGAAAAATATTCAGCAATCGGACCAGTGATTTCAGAGATTACCCCCTACAAACAAAAAACAAACTTATTTTTTTTTTTAAATTAGTGTAGATTATTATCGAGTGTTCGAAATATCAAATGGTTCGCAATGTTTGAAAGAGTAGTTAGAAAGAGTAACAGTAACTGAAATCAATTCACGCGGAAGTGTGTGTTAAACTAATAATAATTAATTACAAAAACAAGGGCTCGTGTACGATGATGCAAGTTTGAACTCGTCTCAAAATTTATACGAGTACATATCTCTGCGAGTTCTGCAATCTTTCTTTCTCTTTCTCTCTGCAACTTTGAATTGTCGAGTTTTTGACGCCGATAAGTTGGAACTAACGCTTCGTTTTGTTACGTAGCCTTGATTTTTTGTTCGGATTATCAAAATGTAATGTATGTTAGTTTGAAATTTAAAGAGTATTAAAAATAATTAAATAAAAGTATAGGGAGGTTCGATTTACTGCAGATTTGAATTAACGAGAGTCGACTGTATTACTGTAGAGTTAGATTTATGAGGCTTATTTCACCCAGAACTTACCACATTTGTAATGCGCTGACACAAATGGTTACATTTTTATCCACTTATCACAGTTTGACGTGAAGCCAGCGACTATCTGACTCACCATGACTGTGCATCCGGCCAATCAATTTATTCCATTAACATAAAGTTTCTTTGTGAAATTTCCCGAGGCCTGAAACGGTTCCATGATTAATATTTCAACCGTGACTGGGCGGGCTTAACCGAGCGGAATATATCGCTTATCTCATACATACATAAAGCTGTGTATCTATGTTACAGTGGGACAGTGTCCTACATACATGACAATTTTCAAGCATTGATTTATGATGGAAAATATTGCTATCAGTTGTCCGGCCGTTTCGATATGTTTTGGCAGCTGGATATTTTATTCATGAGTAATATGCGCATATCTAATAATCGTATGATGTGTTTTTACCTTGGCTTTGCCGAATACCCTTTTTCACTTGCTTGATTTTATCAAATTGTACATAAGTCCTGTAATGGCAGTTTTCTGGTCATGACAGTATTTAAATCTTCGAAGTACAGTATAAAACACTTGAATCCATCAAACGTTATTGTTTCACGAAAAGTAAATATATCTATAAGGTTTTTTGGGCTATCATTTTTTATGCGGTCCTGCTAGGGGTGGAGACGGCACGCAATCCATTAAAGCTGAAAAAACACTTGAAATTCAGCGACTCATACAATAAACATCGTTTGGTAAGTCGCGAGCGACGTTTTTGTCGCTGCGACACAGCCGCGCTTTTTTGCTAAAGCCTCTTCTGTACAGTTTTTGTGCAACCAGGAGCCGATTGCGATACCATTTTAATATTTACATGATTGTATGATTTTTGCGATGTTGTCATTCTTCGTAGAAGTAATTAGGTGGGTACTCAATAAACGTATCTGTATACTGGTGATATGTGTAAATGAGACTCGTCACATTCACAGTTAGGTCTCTACTACTAGTACTGGCAGCCTGGGAGTGTACTCGCCGCGAAGCACATTTTATTCTAATATTAATCTGGTGCATTAGTGTTTCAATTTAGTGTTATCTATGAGTAGGTACTCAATCACATTCCTTTTTGTTTTTGGTCTTAAATATTTTTGAAAGCATTCAAGCTTGAACTCGTCGGTATTATATTATGTTATTCCAGTGTCCAGCTCCTGCGGTAAGGGTCTTATTATTCCGCGCATAAACCGGGGAATATTTTAGCGGCCAGTCGACGACGCCGAGGGATTTTGAACGGCGGCCGAAAAAATTGATGCGACTTATCTCACACGCGTGTTCCCGCCATGATAAACGTATGACATGTTTTATGTATGTTTGGATTTAAGTTTTCTACTATTGACTATGCGTAGATAGAGGGTAGCATCAGAACCTGGGGGTATTTTTGGAAAAGTTATTGTGGATAAAGATATGAACCTCTCATCTTTCTTTATTATTATTTTACTTTTATCCCTCTCATTATTACAGATCATGGTTATTGCGTAGGTACTGGTAGTTGACGATGAGCGGGCGATCTCTTTGCTATCTGATTTACCAAGTAGCGACTTGGCTCAACTAACGCTATCGTGTCGTGATAAGAAATTTCACTAAAAATATCTAAGTAACAGTTAAGCTATTATAACTATAACTTAGATATTTAGTTAAATTGGTAATCTTATTTTTATATCTTCGTTCTTAATTCGTTGTTCTTTTGGATTAATTAAGTGAAAATTTTTTTTTTTCTTTTATGAGCCTTGAATCTGTTGTGTGTAATGATTTTAAGTATTATTTCTTCGTTATTTGGTATTTAGGTAACTTTTCGATCTCACACAAAATATAAGATGCTTCCTAGTCTCTCTCCAAAATATGAAAGTCAATGTTAAGTACGGGCTGCGTTAATATATTCAAACTAGAGATTTTGTTTGAGTCGAGGGTCAGTCGTAGCTTATGTATTGTCTGGTCGTCGTCACCCTCCGCGCCGGTCGGAGTCCTCTTGACCTCGCGTCTCGGAGCACTCGGGGGTAACTTAGCATTCACGGCATTGTGCTGTTGTTGCACGTCCGATCAGCTTCTGTCGCGAGGGGAGAGTTCGCCTATTGATGACGTCCCTACCTACGGCATACTAACTATTTATGCGGATCTTATAAAAATATTTTCTTCGTTAAAGAAAGCTAATTCGACTATTCCCGAGTAGGTACCTATCTATATATATTTTTAAGTTCTTTGGAAATACGTACGTAGATATTGGAGTTTTATATTATAGATTGTGTTGGAGTTTTAAAATGCTCATTGCAATAAAGAACAGATTTAGTTAGTTTCAATGTTTATCTATTAATTTAAGTAGATATTTCATTTGATTTGATGCCTGCTTTAGTTATTTCGTGAATCAGGTTTCTAATAAACAATATTTCTGTGTTTCATATAAGCGGTACCTATTATAAAATTAACTTGTCGCTCTATAGTTTTTCACCTTGCTCTCTACGTGCTTCAAACTCGATCTGCCTTATGAATGTGTGGGCTTGCCGAGCTCAGAATTCTATTACTGGGCGATGAGAACGTATAATCACGATTGGTTATTACTGCTTACCTTGACCATATTTGTATGAAACGTTTCAAGTGAAATATCAGCAGTTTTTATGAGGCAATTATTAGCATATTGTATGTCGGCAGGGGTCCGCGGCCGAGCTCCGCGGTGGTCCGCCGGCCCCGCTGCGCTCATAGATAAACATGTCTGGGCTTCCGAATACTTGCCTGTACACCGATATTGATTTTGTTTTTGTTCCAACAATATACTCGTATGTAGTGCGAGGTACAGCTAATTTGTTTCTTGTCTCCTTTGCTTTTTTTTTTCTTTGATCGACCGTGTTTTGTTTTTGTGCCAGGTACCTAACTGTATCATTTGTGTCTTTAAACTTTTTATTTTGATAGTATTTGTGAGGATAAATTATTGGTTCAGGTCGTCGTGTCCCTGATTCATTTTAGATCATGTCATGTTGTACATAGTTTCAGTTTGTCGTAGCATAAAAAACTGGAAGGATTTTTTTGTCATACAACTTTGTGGTACCTACCTTCCTACTTAGCAGTGGGGGTAATATTAAAAGTAGCTAACCGGTAACATCAACATGAACAAGTTGTCTGCTATGAGGTGCAATATGTGTACGTAGCTGTGTAACGTGCGTGCTGTGTCGCGCCGATGCCGCGCCGGTGCCGCGCCGATACCGCGCCGGTGCCGCGTAGGCCGCGGTGCAGATAAACTATAGCTTTAATTACTATTAAACACAATTAAAGGCTGTGCATGCTTCACAAACGGACTTACACTGTAACTGATGCGTTTCGATTGATTTAACAAGATATGTGCACATTATGTTCAGGTTCAATCCATTTTATTGTTCAAGTTTGGTGAACAGAGACTATAATTTTATTCTGTAACGACCTTTTGTATTCCAAGTTGTAATTAAGTCAGATATCTAACTTTTTAATCTGAAAAGTGTTTACAGACGATCCATGTTAGTATGTCTAGGTAAGTACTTATGTTATCATATCATATTGTATTGAAAGACTTGCGTCCGACTCATGGAATACTGGCTATATTCTAAACTGATCATTTGTCTATCAGTAACAGACCGTTGTGTGGTTTCCATTTTTAGGGTTCCGTACCTCAAAAGGAAAAAACGGAACCCTTATAGGATCACTTTGTTGTCTGTCAGTCTGTCTGTCTGTCAAAACCCTTTATCTCGAAAACGCGTGGAGGTATCGAGTTCAAATTAAAACCTTATATTCAAGTCTGTGGTCCCTTCAAGCTTTGAATAAATTAAACTTCTAAGTTAACGAATGAAAAAGATACGGCCGTTTATGTCGCAAAAAAACATGTATCGATACTCTCAAAGATCGAAATTCATAGGGTTACCTACTTCTCGTTGACCCAGAATCCTGAAATTTGGCACAAACCAAGGTCTTATAGTACAGGTCTAAGAATAAATCTGTATTTGCCCTTTTTTATAGTTCAAACAATTCTAAATCGCACGAAAACTGTCTTTACATATTTCACCGCCAGGCAAGTTACGTTCTGGTGCTATCTATATCCAAATTCCTCTCAGCGATTTATGATCGTTGAGATGCGCACGCGCAATTTCTCAGAATCCTCCAACCCCTCCGTCCCCCTGCTGCACCGATCCGCGGGCGGCACGGCTACGTTAGTTTATTTCATGACCTTATGAGTACCATTCCTTGCTTTTTAATTATAGGCGCATTACATGGTGCCGACGCCGATAAAGTCTGGTTTTAGTAACTCAATCATGAATCATCATCATCATTAGGTATAAATAAACTTATGTATAGATTAGTCTGTAGGTCCCACAGAAGTAAAGAATTTTTTAAATTGATGTAAACTAGTGCTTGACTGCGATCCTACCTGATGTTAGGTAAGCAGTGATGCAATCTCTGATAGTGAGGCGCACTAGTTTATGAGCCTATTCACTCTTGCCTTGAAGACACTCAAATTATACTCGTAATTGGACAGGAAGACCGCAGCAGGCAGATTGTTCCAGTTCTTTGACATACGTGGTATAAACGACAAGGCGAAACGCTTAGTCCGGACCGTAGAGGTTTCAATAAAGTATGGGTGGATACTCTTCATATGTGGGGTGGTCCGATGGTAGAATTGAAATGGCGGAATTAAGTCATGTAGGTAATTCCTGCGCATACTCTCCAAAATGAATCTTGTAAAACACCGAAAGGCTGGCTATCCTACGCCTGTGCTCAAGGCTTTGAAGGTTGGACTTAACCAAATCTGGATCACCAATTAGCCTCTTCGCACGTCTTTCCACCGAGTCCAAAGCTGCCAGGTGGCATTTTGCAGCGCTAGCCCATATGTGGCTGCAGTACTCCACACACGAACGGACCTGTGCTATGTATAACATTAACCCGTTGTGTGTCTAAACGTGGATCCACGCGAGACACAATGGCTTTTTAATTGTGTCTCTAATTACGGCATACGAGAGGTTATAAGCCATTACAACTCCCAAAAGTTGAAGACGGTCGGTGCACCCCAGGGATACATTCCGAAAACCAGCAGCTAAGGTGAACGGGCTCCTTTTGGCGGTAAACAGACACGCTTGTGTTTTGGTGGTGTTAAATCGCACCAGATTGGCTTCACCCAATTTGGAGGCCAGAACTGAGATATTCATACGCTCTACCATAGCCTCTCTTTCGAACTGGATTAGCTCCTTACTAGCTCGAGCACTTGGCAGGTATCTCTATAAGCTCATAGATACCGCGCACCAGCAGATCGTTGATATGGAGTAGGAAGAGAGTTGCAGAGAGAACAGACCCCGAGGAACTCATGAGGAATACTTTTATACTTTGAATGATTTATGTCCTCCATATTGTTTCTTCTCCATTCCTTTGGGCCGTACGCTATCCTCATTGCTGAACTTTAGATTTACATACCTAATTTCTTCTAATGCGGTTTTAATTTACTTAACAAGAGCTATTTAGGAATATTTCTGCAACTTGTAATGTAAGGTTTTCATTTAATTCGGTGCTCTGGTTGGTTTTTAGAGATCAGTACCTATATATATATATAACTTCGTTTTGTGAACTGTGCTACGTGCCTAGACATTTAAAAGGGCTGTTGTAATGCTACAGTTTATTATATCATGTAATGCTTACCATACTAATGAGTTATCATTTGGTATCGGCGTATTACGCTACACACGGTATTACGCTAAATGTGGCGGTGTGTAAGATGCGGTGGCTGCGGGCGGCGTCTTTGTGAGCACCGCAACATCTGACGACGCCCGGCCGGCCAGCCCGCGAATGTCTAATGAGTTCCGATCGGATAGGGCTGCCGCACGGTTACTACTTAGTACGCACGAAATAGTTTTCGGTAATCGTTTCCTCAGACATGTCGAAAAAGTTGATTCTTGTATATGAGTCGTGAGCGAAATTACTTTAATACAATATTATATTTCTTAAAATATACAATTTGAGATCATCCATTAACTGTCGCAATGATTCTTTTAAGTAGACTAATTAAAGTCATAATATAACATTCTTGGTCTGTTTCTAGACTATATTTATTTGAGCCGACCCTGTTCCTTTGCGGCGCCGACGTCACCTGTCATCCATCAGTCGGCGACAACGCGCATGCGCATACCGGCCGGCGCAGATTGGCCTGCGCGCGCACAGTCGCCTCGCGAATTCAAATTTAACGGTACAAAGATGGAACGCAACAAAACAGTAGCAGCATTCCGATTTGGAGCGGTTCGACTAGTTCAGATGATGGCTGTGACAAAAAAGGGATGCACCGCTTAGGAATTCTATTGATCATGGTCAAGCGGGATGAATGTTTAGGATCATTTTAGCATCCGAATGTCTTGCCTTGTTAGTAGAGTGGATTTAACAATATTTTGACTACCTACTCTTTTTATGCTGGCCACATGTACCTTAAACATATTTGCACGTTCATTTTACAACTCTACTTTGGAAATCCACTCGTTTTTTACGGGATGAAACGATATGCCTAGTCAATTCAAATCTCTTGTTTGATTTACGTAATAAAAACAAATTGATTCATTGAGAGTCCTTATGAGTCCTAGTCGGGATTCTCACCAACTTGATGCGATATAATAGTATTTACTGCGTAATTTCAACATGTCTTTCCCATTGCATCCTACTTTACTAGTATCTCAAAGCAACTGCCGAGGAGTTAAAGTCTAAACAAGGAAATCAGTAACGAGGCTGTGTACCTACATCAACTGGTAATCCTCGCCATCTATCTTAATGTCACAATTAACACAGTTTATGGACTTGAAAAACAGGTACAAAAGAGAAAATTACTGTCATAAAAATTGTACTCTGTCGTTATGAATACCTATAACTACACCATTCAAGTAATGTAATTGGTGGATACAAGCAAGCTTATAAACTTAACTGATGACTAGCCCCTTCACACGGGAGCAAATGCTATGTACAAACCTTAGCTTGTCGTTAATCGTATCAAAATCCATTGTGTGGTATAGAAAAAGGAACCGGAGAAACAGGCTGACTATGATTTTTTTTTAGGTATGTGTATTTTTTTGTAATAAATGTTTGTAAAAGATTTATTACAAAAAAAAATACATATTCTGAGCAGTGAGATTATTAATGATGACTTTGGAACAAATATAAACGAGCAGGTAACGCAGTTAATTTAGCCTCATTTTATTTTATGAATCAAAATTATGTGCTAATACGTCAAAATCACAATCTGACAAATGTCACCAATGGTTGTCAGTTATAATCAAAGATTTTATATCTTATTGTAGGATATATAAAATCTTTGGTTATAATATACCTATGTTTTTTTAACAATTGTCCAGTTTTATGAAACGCATTTTTAATTGACTAATAACTCAAGATTTAACTACCTATCGCTTTTTTACATATTCGTTACTTTTATTATTAAACAGTCTAAAAGTGCGAAAATACTACAATTATGTCAAGGTTTCACATATATGTATGTCGAGTTGGCGGCTTTATTAAACAGGGCCCTGGTGTCCCTGCACGGAAAGTCCCGAGTTCCATGGGTGTCACACGTCCCGTCCACTAACCTCCTTAGTCTTTTAGATCGCTAATTTTGACTGGTAAAACGTTAACGTCGTCTTATACTCGTGAGTACGCAGCAGTATTTTTGCTTTCATATTTCACCGCTTTTGTCTATAGAACTTTACGCCTACGAGTATAAGTTTCGTACTTCTTTCTGTACAGGCTATGAATGTTGCAAACACATCTTGGTGGTTTCTGAGGTGAAGGGCCAACATTTTTAAATTTTGAAAAAGCTGCTTCATTTCGTCTTGCTACCCCCCTCCCCCCTCTCCCCGATAGGCTTAATATGTTTATTGTATTTTTTTTTGCTATTGTAGCAGCTGCCCCTATTTAAATAGTACCAAAATCTCGATCATGTTCATCTTTCATCTCGCTTTATCATTTAATGCACTTGACAACACTAGTTCGAAAGTACTGTTTTATAAAAAAAATACACCATTTCAGTTCTGACTTAGTTGTTTCATTTTTTGATATCGACTTCCGAAATTAAAGTTATTTTGCATATTTCGTTTAAGTTTTTGATGTCGATTGATTTTTTTTGTAAAACGAGTTTTTTATTCTTACTGCATTGATTCGATCGAGACTGATTTGGGAGAGTTAAAATGTGAGGTGGTTCAAGTCCTTGTAATTTTCAGTTTTTCTGTAGTACTTAAAATGTACATGTACCTACTTGTATTATGCATTTAAACCCAGACCAGTAGTTCCTGAGATTAGCGCTCAAGCAAACAAACAAAAAAACTCTTCCGCTTTATAATACTCGCATTAGTATAGATGTAAGAACTTGTTGGAGATTTTTGTACCTTTCAGTATTTTGGAAATTGCAGGAGGCTCAGAGATTAGCCGCGAATTGTTAACACTGCCTCTGTCACCTGTTTTATAGATCGAACGAACGATGGTAGTTTTAAGGGTATTTTGGACTACCAGTAGATAGCACGAGATTGCTAATGTTTTGGGTGATACTAGTTTGTAACTGCAGGGTTTATTATTTTGGGATAGATAGTTAGAGGTACCTACTGTATAAGTACTATTGGAGGTATTTTAAGATAACGTCAACCTGTTCCTCGCCTAGTATTTTTATACCTACCGAGAACATTACATATACATTATTACATGTTTTTTTGGTTTATTTTTAGTGTTGAATTAAGCTCAAGTCACATATGCGGTTGTAAGTTTTCTTTAGAAAAATATTACCAAAGTTCCGATACTTCAAGTTACCGCTTAGTTACTTACATATTCATGGAAATGAATGCGCAAATCGTATGTACCTAGTGCATGATATAAATTCTTATAAGCAGTTTGTCGTCATAGCTAATCAACAAATGGATAGGCACATAAACGGATACAATTGAATCATGACATTGAGCGCCTAAACCGTCGCGTGTGACCCTCCCGACGTGCCGGGCTGCGGCAGGTCGAGGCTGTCTTATCCTCCACATCATCAGTATGCCGCCGACCGAACGAGCTCCCAATTGCCTGAATTAGCATAGTTATGCTGAGGCGCCGCCGAATTCGCCTTGTATCACTACTATCAAAGAGAACGCCGACACTAAAATATTTTCTGCCTTAACTACTCTTACATAAAATTCATTATTCTTTAGCTTGTACTGGAGTTTTATTGATGTGAGTACTGACCAGCCATCTGCACTTTCAATCTTATTATTTCTTGCACAAAGCTGATTTTGTTCTGTTTGGTGAATTTTAAAAGTGTACATATTAGGATCGTCAGGCGTCGAACTCTGACCTGCTGGTAATGGGCGCAAATTGATCGCAGAGGCAAATTTTTCAAAAAATTATGCGGCGATCATAAGACGACTGTGGCCGCTAGATGGCAGCAGCTCACTGCCCCGACAATGTTTCATGTTCTGTTTGATTTAAATTGCTTCTATTGAACGTTTATCTTCGCATAATTTAATATAAGCAGCCATTAAGATATACTTAGCTATTAATAAAAAAAATTGCCAGGATTTAGCTAGAATTTACATGTAGGTAATCCGGAATGCAAATTAGTAGGTATTGGTGGAGTAAAAACTATTGCTAATTAGTGTTTCGCGAACATTTCTAGAGAAAAGGAATGTTAACCGCAGGGACCGTATAGAATTTGTTGAAAAAGGAATTATTCGTGAATAAGAACTTTTAATTATAACGTCAGTTGGAATTGAAACTACCTCTTTGCGGGGAAAAACACCAGCGCTTTGTTTAATTAGACGTCCGATTGTGATGTTTCCATTAATTACTTACCAGTTAACGTTCTTTAATTATGAACACAAATGCAGCCATGACACAGATTTGTATAATCAATAGTTTTCTACGCCGTTTTTGTAACGATATTAAATACCTAATTTACAAGTTGCAGTGTAGGTAGAGACGAACGTTGCAACTATAATTAGTTACTAATAAAGTCTTGCTTAAAATAAAATTAAAGACAGCCATAATTGTTTTACGTGGGTATATGCGGCTGTAGATGTAGCCTAGTCTCCTAGCTATGTATTTTTGTTAATCAGCACAGTGCATCGACTGCAGTTTTATTTTTGAATTCTGATTAAAGCGTGTCTAAATTCAAAGTGTTTGATAGTTATTGGTGTAAAATGGCTATAGGCGTCAGAGCAGGCGTGGTCTCGGCGGGAAAGCTGTCAGAGAGGAGACGCGCGGCGCCCGCACCCACACGCGAGCTAACATCTACCGCGAGGAATGCACACACTATTTAATTATCAAGTAGGTAAGCATTGAAGACGTTCCATAAAACACACGCTAATGTGCAGCGTATAACATAATAATGGTCATTGTGCTGAAATTACTTCTTAGCAGTTAATTAATTAAACGATCAGAGGAAAGTCGCAGAGTGACAAGCTTGTCAGTCTCGCAAGCTTAGTGCCCTTTACGTGCTAACAATGAACACATTTTACCTTTACACTATTTTTTGCGTGGGCTGAACACTCCATTGCCTACCAACTACTTTCTCCTAATTAATGATAATTTGCCCAGCTAACTGTACTCTAGTTTTATGAGCGATAATGGACCTTAAAGTTGAGAGCGTCCGAGTAGCAGCTGGTGAACTGTAACCTTTACAGTTCAAGGACAAAGAAAGGATGCACTTCGTTTCTATTCAGAGCTTTTAATAAATAATGGTCTGCAGTCGCTCGTGTGGTGATTTTTAAAGAAGAAATAAATTGCGAACCTCCGTTAACTTCATTCATGTATTAAGAGCAAATTAAATTCGAATTACTTACCTAGAGATGCCTATTTTATCTTATTAACATTGACAGAGAGGGAGCAATTGTGTCGCTTAAGTTTCACCTGTCGTCAGTCAACATTTTATGTATAATAAATACTTGATCGTTTGGGAGTACGCGTAGGTACAAAATGTTGCAATTTGCAAATTCCAATAGTCTATTTAGGCCGTCTGTTAAATTAATATAAAATAAGTATTGCAACAAGTGCGATACATATCGCGCTGACCTTTACGTCTCACGTATAACATTCAAATGTTGAGCTTGGTTAGCATACCGTCCACTTTAGTTGAAACAGTTTCACACGCACCTGTTATCGTTTAACGAAATTATTGCCATTGAGAGCTCAGCGCATTGTACTCCTATCAACAAAAGTTTTTTGTCCGAGGGATGTGTACAATGTGGGCTATGCAATACTGGCATCTTTTGTGAGGGATTTTAACTAAGATTTACTAGTTGGGCTTATTATGCATGAAAAGCAGGTATTGCACTGACAGCTAATATTGAAATTATAGCTGATGCTTCATAAGCTATCACATAAGCACCACGTGCGACATAACAAGTGCCGATATGTCTATTGTGGGTGTAATATATCTATAATACGTATGTATTTAGAAATATATAAGTATGTTTATCAGTTGTCTAGTACCCATAACAAGCGCTGCTTAGCTTGGGACTAGACGGCGCTGTGTGATAGTTGTGGAATATTATTATTATTTCCTTTATTTTTCTAATAGTACATATTTTGATATTTTTAAATATTTTTTTATAATAAATATGTATTAAAAAAAAAACATTTAAAAATATAAAAACAGTAGTCCACCGATGTCAGGAGCAGGGTCCAAGCTACCGGTGGTTAGGGCTCCAGAGACAGGAACTTCCTCACAATGCGAGCCGTATCGAGGAGTACTGCCTTCTGTATCTGACCCTTGATCCAACCGCGCAACGACAGCTTCGACAGATGGTCGTCGAAGCTTTTGGCAATAAGACCATTGGCAGTTACGACAATCGGCACAATGATAGCCGAGTCCACATTCCACATGTCGACAACCTCGCGTATTATTATTTTATTATATTATATTATACCTATTGGTACTGAAGTAGTAAATTAACTGAATTATTTTATATCTTGAATTGCAAAGCGGTGGTTTTAGCTCCACGTGTGCTATGACAACAGAGAGGCCTGCTGGTCCGTCCCCTGCCCTCGAGCACTCCCCTGTCTGGACGCTCATAACAACGCCAACTCTGTTTATACTCAAATTCTACTTGCGATTTTTGTGGAAGCGACGTCTTTGCAAAAAAAAAAAAAAATATAAAAGTTCTTCACAAATGGCGAATGGTCGACTTTAAAAAAGTTATAATTTGAATTGGGCGTAGATTAATTGGAAATCAATAATATAATTGACAAACATTGCAAGTTAATGTTATCACAGTTTCAGTCTCTGAGCCAGCGTCTAAGGAGATTCCGGGCACATGGAACCACGTACTTACATGACCAGTACCTAGTTCCATTTCGATTTTCCAATTAAAAAACAGTAATATCTCATAAAACACACTATAATTTCACGACCACCTCATTGTAACATCAGCCAGCTAGATCAACAATTTGGGACACAACTGACGAGCAATTTGGTAGAGTAGCAACATTGTATGGGAGCGGGCGCTGTTTGCTCTTAAAGTTTGCGGTACCTTGCCTCGGGGCACAATTTAATTACCAAATGGTCCGTTTTTTGTGATCTTTGGACCGTGTAAACAGGCCGTAACGATGTGTGGAGGGTTTCTTTATGTCGGAGCTGTTCAGTTCTTCCTGTACCTCGGTACACGTTCACCTGTCCACTGGATCGTTACAACTCTGATTCGGAATTTAATTGGTATTGAAGTACCTAGGAGCTATTGTGTTGTAGAGAGGTTTTGTTTCCGGCACAATACATCTTCTTATTATAAGTAAGGTTAGACCGGATCACAACAGGCTTTTAATTTTAATGGGATATTTTATTTATAGGTAGGTACTTACTTATCTTAATTTGGCGATTAGGTACTTCAAAATAACTTGATATAGTTTTACATATCTTGATATCTCTCTTTAGGCGTTCGTTTCGAGTTTTAATGGACGAAGTCTTCGCCAGTAATATTCTCATCGGTTTTTACAAACAATAATTTAATATTATTACGAGAGAAACATAAAAATCTATCGTAATATATGTACGCGCACGACTAACTGGCAACACAAACGACTGGCCCCTCGTTATTTTAAACAATTCGATAATGGCGCCCCCTGGCGGGTCCTGATTGTGCTACAAAGGGCGCTGTCCCCTCTAATGAGTCTCGTAGTCCTGAGACATGAAGTTGTGATGTTTGCCCAGGGCCAGTGTTTGTTACCAACTACGGAGTCGCAGGTCGCTCACGTAGCTCCAATGAACATTGTTCATTTTATAAGAGTAGCTGGTAGGTGTACTTACCTATTAAAAGTTCCATTGTTAGTTCTTAATCATGTCTGGAGGAAGAACGAATTTTGTTATTAATATTTTCCGAAAAAAGTAAAATGGTAGGTACTTAGGTAAAGGTTAATGTTTTGGTGAGTTTACAATAAATAGGTAGATAGGTGGGTAGGCTAGATACCAAATTTTTTTTATGAAGCGACTTGGTTGGCAATTTTATCCAACAAGAGACTTAGTTTTAATTTTGATTTCAATTACCTACGACTATTCACTTTACAATCGTATTCGTCATACCTACGTATCTACCTACTAAAACAAAGACGACTTGTTTAAAATTCAATAACTTATTCAAATAATTGATCGACTTTAAACATAAGCATCGTTGTACAAAACATTAGGTAGAGTCCCCTTCTCATCCCATCACATCAGCGTGTATAGTAAATAACCCTTGCACAGAGCGCACACAATGGCACAGAGCGAGACAATATGCAAACTAACCTACATACCTATCATAAGCACGACATGGCATCATATCGCGACGGCGAATCAAATGCCACGCTCCTAAAAATGACACTTTAAAAAACCTGCGTAGGTCCGCACTGCGCAAGACCGTACGCAAATCACGAGCCAATGGGAGCTCTCCGCACTGGCTATGTAAATGTTCTATATTCAAATCAGTTTAAAATCAGAACGCGCATGCACGCGCCGGGCCTTTTTATTGGCGCTTTGCATACAAAGGGTTCAAAGATGTCTCGATTTGACAAGCACGTGTCGCTAAAAAGTAAGGGTGGTTTTCATCGTGAGGGTTGCAACCCTTCCGCAACCCTTTTCGGTTGCAGCTGTTTTTTAGCATCATGCGTTAGTAGGTGCTACGCGACGTTAGCATTTGACACGTTTTTTGCTCCGACATTATTTTGGAGTGTTGTAAAATCGAGTTAAAAATCATGTGTGGGGTGTGCACACCTGGTGCTGGGTTTTGTTATCTTCGGTGATTTATCTTGAACACGCGCCCTTTGCTGGAAGTGAAGTTTAGATGTTGGCTAGAGTTACGAGTTCTGACACGAATCCAAAGGTGTTTGTGAAGCGGTAATGTATTATTTCAAATTGGAAGGTGTGTTTGTTGTGTGGGTAGTAAAAGTGAATAAATTAGAAGCTGTTCGGTTTACTTAGTGATGTGTGGTGGAAATATGTCCTTAGTAGATCTTTTGGTCATAACTTAAAACTCTATGGTATACCTACGTAGTACCTACATATTATTCAATTAAAACGTCAAAATTAATAATAACAATCGAAATGATCGTAGCACAGTTATTAAATTACCGTTTTATGATTATTACTGCCACTAGCTATTTCCCGCGGCGGCCGCGGCTTTACTCGCTTGTTTAGTTCCACTCCGTTCTTAATTCCGTTCTGTCTCTGGATCCACTCTCGTGGCTCGTCGCGTGATGTTTTATAAATATATAGCCTTTCTTAATAAATAGGTTATCTAACACATTTTTTTTTTAATTTGATTGAGTAGTTCCTGATATTAGCGTATTTAAGCAAACTCTTCAGCATTATAATAAGCTATATCTTGAATATAGACCATCGTGTTGTTAATAATATTATCACAAGGAAAGGAGCACGCTATTACTTTGTTGTGATAAAATTAATCGCCATAAATGTGGGTAGTTTAGGTAAAAGCTCGGAAGAAGGCGTGTGCGCAAATATGTGAGGTGTTGGCAGACAATCAGCTAATGTGTAGGCGAGTGGCGCGGTGTCGTGTTGCGGAGTGGCCGGGCGCGTGACGCGCCGCGCGCCGTGCTGGAGTGCGTGCAGCGAGCCTGGCTAGAGCTACTGCGGTTTATGTGTGCAGTCACAACATTCTAAAGCCCTCACACCCATTTAGGTACTATTATCTACATTGTCGATGGAACAGCTCGTAAAAAATTGACTAAATCTCATCTAATCTGTGATTACCTACTACTTCACTGACTAAAATATAACTACATCAGGCTGCTTAAAAAGTCAATTATTTGCATTAATTTTGTATTGTTTAGCGTGCGGGTTTTTACCATTATTTCGGGCACCTATATAATTTTGACTTGTCTGTCAAACAAGTGAATTTTATTCGTCTCCTCAAGCTAAGGCTTCAGGAGACGATTAGTCATGAAGCCGAGTCACAAAAACAGTTGACTTCATTTACCTAATGGCAGGCACCATCTTATTTTTTCACAGTTCACAAAACCTACATCGCTTCGGCGCTTATGACAAAGTTAATGATATCTCATTTGCTAAAATCTATTCTGTCGTTAAGGCTACCGGGCGAGCCAAAGAAATAGACATACATTACATGTACTCTCGATAGATATTAGCCTCCTACGGTCCAGTACCTAGGACCTACTGGGGCAGTGGGATAAACGTAAGAGGCGCGCGGAGTGCCGATGCTTTGTAGGTTCATCGCCATTGGGGGAGTACATTTTGAAGATGGAAACAATAAGTGCTGCCGGAACACCAACAGATCACCAAGCACCACAATCTGTTTCGGATAATACAATGTACCTAGCCTAAAGTTGCAAAAGTATGAGGCATTAAATAGCGATTATTTTGTGTTAAAATCAAAATTTGAAAGAAACTGCAGCACAATAGGTGTTAAGCAAATAGACCGCGTTACAAAATAACACATAACTCCAGTGACAGATGTCGGGGAAAAAACAGTCAGGTTGAAGTGGCAGTCGGCTGGTCACGTCACACGGTTACATCTGGACACGTGGACGAGGATCGTCACACACTGGATGCCTGAGGGAGGACGATGCCGGCGAGCTGGTGCACGTGGTGTGACGAGCTTATCATGATCGCGATGAGAACTTGGCTGGATCGTTCTAGACAGAGAGATTTGGGATGAGAAAGGGGAGGTCTTTGCCTGATAGTGTGACACAATATAGGCTAATAAAAAAAATTAGGGAAACAAGAAAAGAATACAAGAGAGCTTGTGTACACGTCGATTTCCGGGTTAAACAGCAGTCACAAAACGATTACCGAGTCAGCAACCAGCCAAGCTAAATATTTGCGAAAGAATATCGTGTAAATATTTGATAATTGTGGCCATTAACGGTAATATCGGCGATATGGGCGCATTAAGCTCGGTTAATGTAGGAAATGAAATATCCGGCGCGGTCGCTCAGCGCGAGCCTCGGCCCACGAGCACACGCACTGCGAACAAACAACTCGACGGATGGTTTGGAGAAACTGTGTGAAACTTAGAGGAAATCGATGTGCCTAACGTCCGGTTTCTGAACTAACTATCTGGGGTTATGACCGTGTGAAACTTTAATAGGTACCAAATTTTGACATGTGTTCGACTAACAGAGTTGGACAATTTTTTTTTTTAATTTGTTCACTGAATAAAAAAAAATAATCCAGGATCTCAAAAAACAGTGGACATCCCACTTATACGTACAAAGCGTTTTGGGAGAACATTGAGTATGCGTACAGCTAAGGAATGGAATTCCCGGCCGGAGTCTGTGATTCCTGATAGCTATAACCTAGGGGTCTTTAAGTTTAGAGTGAATAGATTGCTTCTAGGCAAGCGTGCTCCATCGTCGGCCACATCATCGCTTACCATCAGGTGAGATTGTGGTCAAACGCGGGCCTATCCATTATAAAAAAAAGTAAGTTTAATTTTGCTATTTTAACTATATACTTACAAAGTGAAGTCCATTTAAATCTAGTAGTGCTATGTTTTCACAATTGCTACAATTTACAGTTACATTTTTAAATAAAATGACAACTGTGACAACAGGCAAGCAAAGTGTGCAATAACTACTTATACGACAGACAACAGATGTTACCTACTGTAAAAAAACTTAGTTTATTGTTGAGAGTTACACTGTACTGGTTAATTATACGGCCGACAAGCAGGCAGTAGCTTTGGTATAAACGCAGCGTTTCCCGCGCCGAGTGCGGCGGCCAAGCGTCTTACTTCTGACTAACAACGGAAGCGTCACCCGACGTTTTTTCCCCACAACACGATACAAGGCAAATATTCCCGTTTTCTCGTATTTGCCTTCACTTTGCTATATTTGCCTGAAATTATTTTCAGAGACGTGTCACGTTACCGTGTTGATTTCGAGAAAGACTCGACATTTGAACGTTAGTAAGCGGATACATTTTGTTACGCAATTGGGTTTAACTTTGATACGTTTTCCTTATTGGCTGGCGGAATGTGTTGTCTGATATGGCGTTGTTTACGAGCCGTGAGCTGGTCGATCAACACTTACACATCAATCATATCAATGTGGTCTATGGCTTTGTGCTAGAAAGAAGATTTTATTGCTTTCAGAAGTTTTATTAAATGCTGGCGATAGTTGGCGCTTAACAGCTTTGTCTCAACAAAATACTGTTGCTAATGGGTCATATCAGTACAGTTGACGGCTTTATTCTTCAAAGTTTTCAGTAGTTTCAGAAGCGTTGTGTTAAAAGTTGGCGATAAGTTGTGGCGATTAAACGGATAAGGTATGCTATACATAGCATAACTCATAACGTTAGTATATTATATCGGAGATCCCCATACTTTTGGCCGAGGCGCGACAACAAGCGCAAAACCAACTTAATTTGCCTCTACAATAGAACAATAAAACTTCACTCATGTACATACCAACTTGCTACTGTGCTCGTTTATAACGACACCCGGGGAGGGCGAGAGGTTGGAGGGGAGAGGGTAGCAACCCTTTCCCTCCGAGAGGCCATCCATCACCAACGACGAGCGAAATGTATTTTAATCCACTGCCCCACGCCCGCCGCTTCATGAAACGTGAAAAATGATTCTACACACACACACGCGTGCGCTCTCTTACTCTACAGTAAACTGATGGTGTGTGAGTGTGAGAAATGGGAGGTTATTGCATGTTTGAGCCATAATTCAATGTGCTGTTTAATTTTACAATATTTGTTCTTACAGTTTAGCAATTTTTGTTAGCTGATTTAGTATTTTGTATGGGTAACCTGATCAGAAGTCTAAACTTATCTTAATTTGTAAAATGTACCACAGAGTCCATGTAGGTATTATGTATTACTTACATAATAGTAATATTAGTAGGTAGATGCAAAAGCAAACAATTCGATGTAATTACGACAGAACCGATTTTCAACTTTTGTTAAAAAATACTCTACACTACCCAGGCCAATAAATATTTCTAGTCCAGGGAAATTATTATTACCTATATTTGATTTAAGTACTTTCTTTTTTAAAGAAATTCAATTTAACTCGATGGAAAACTGGTATTAAGAATTTTTATTTTAACTGTATAAAAATAATGCCAAACGCATTTTATTGTATAAACTGTATAAAAATAATACTAATACTAAATGTATTTTAACTTATTTAAATTAAATTAATAATAATCCTTCGTACTTTTAGTAGGTAAAGTATCAAATAAAATTAAACCGACCTGTGGTGGTGATCACCTGAACTAACCTGATAAAATGGTCCAGAACTATAATTTTCTAACATTAAAAAAATCAGATCAAATAAAAAAAAAAGAATATTTTTTTGCGATTCGGAAAAATCTTCGAGACTCGATTCGGGAATTGAACTATTTACGCAGGCAACGGAACTCTTGGTGCGCAAGTCCGACTCGCACTTAATCTGTTTTTTTTTTATCAACATTAGGTACCGGGGCGGGTGATAATGTTTAATACTGAAACAAAAAAATAGTTGTACCTATTTTTGACATATTATAACAAACATTTTGGAATACATAAATATTTTTTTTTCTATTTGATCCGTCATTCAAAATGTTATGATATTCGCGTGTGGTGGAGCCGATCGAGCTCGGCAACGCTCCCGGAGCGGCGCGCGATCACTTTTATAGTTGGAAGCGGTCCCGCGGGCCGCCAGATTCCTGCCCGGACTCTGACGCAGTCATTAATCATACACAAATTGTTGCGTCCCTTCGCCCTGTCCCTTGATATTTAAGCTTCAATTGAGCCAGTCATCTTGTGCCCTATTGAGAGCTGCTCTGAAGAACTCAGTATCTCGGTGGAGCCACTGACTGGAAGCGAGTGAATGATGGCAGCCGACTATTGTAGCCGCTAAACGGTGCCAAACTTTCATGTCACTGTGAAATAGCGTTATTTTTGAAAGAGCGCAAAAACTGCTACTGTTGGAATACGATTCAGTATAGGTTTTCTTCTATTGAGATAGAACGTTCAAAAATTGTTGCTTCTTATTTTCCTTGTTTTATCATGATTAGAATGTTATGCTAGCTAATACTAGCTATTAATATTGATGTCCAAACGCAGCGTCTATTACATTAGTCAATAAAATAAAACTTTATAATATTGCTTTATACAATTCATGCTCCATTTTATAAGGTTTTTAGATTTTATGACTTAATAAACGTGAGCGCGGCGCGCTTGGGCGCGAGAGGGCGCGACGGGGCGGACCCCATCGAGTGACGTCATTGTCATAATAGTGAATGTTTTATTGTAACGTTATGCGCGCTATCTCTCCCTGGGTTACTAAAACATCTGTCCCGGAAAATTCACTCTCGACTCGTTTATCGGCTCCTCAAGGGTAGATAGAGAAAAAACTGCAATAACGTGGTGTCATAACAAAGACGCCGCCACCGCCCGATAATACTATGATTAATACCCAGCGTTATCTTGAGAGTGCAGGCCTTGCCCGCCCTAAGGAAACCGCACCATCTACCGGCGCTTGAAAGTCCTATGTGTCGCGCTGCCAAACTGAATTTAAGCTCTAAGTCAAGGGTGTAAAGTTGACTGTCGATTGTTAGAGTGCCTGTTTAAGGTATTCTCCAGACCCGACATAAGAGTTACGGATTTCGCATAATGCATATTATATTCGTGCGGGGGAGGCTGTGAGGGTGCGCGCCGGAGGAGGCCGGAGGGAGCGGCGGGCGCGGGTGGGAGAGGGGGTCGGTGCAGGGAGGACCGCGTGACCGCACGTCTTTTGCACGCGACAAGCTCTCGACATTTTTTTATTATTATTGCGCTTCGATGGAATTTATTCCAGCGAGGGTCGGGAACAGAATAGCGGCCACGCTCGTTTTGGCCCTAATAGCGATTTTGAATATCATTTTTAAATCACATAATGGAGTGTACTCGCCTTTTTAGAGTTATTTTTAAGGGGCGAGGGTCGGGAGTCGCGAACTTGAATGTTTGTGTCGGCGTTAGTTCAGGACGATGTTCTCTATTGTAGTAATAAAAGTGTCGATAAATAACTTTAGGCAATTAACGTAATGACTGCTCACTTTCAACTGGAGCCATAGTTGGAGAGCGAGTCGCCGACCTCTGGGTTGGTGCGCGGGACTCGGGAGGCGCCACAAATATAATTACTATAATTAATTTCTTGGTCCGCCGAGCGCAGATTAAACAAACGATTAATTGTGCGCCAATAAACGATGTTAATCTCAGCCTTCACCGGCAGGTGGCGGCCATTGTCAATAATCGCCGGAGAATATGAGAAATGTGCTGAGCGGAGTGCAGCGGGCTGCTGTAATTATACAGAGGGTTGGGGGGGGGGGGAGAAGCTACCCTCCGAGACGGACCTCTCGCTGTCATATGCACTCATTTTTATGTTAATTGTAGGTATTCGGTTATTTTGTTTTGGTCCGAGGGCATTAACATGAGCTTTGGTGTTATCCTGAATTGGTTTATATTGATGAAAATGTTACTCGTAGATAGAATGTTAATAATTCACTGTGTAATGCACTTACTCGTAACACGATAATTGTTTTACAACAGTCGTCATTCTCAGATACGATAATATAGGTTTACTTCAAGTATTTGTACCAAAAATGTCAAAACACTCGGAGGAACGACTGCAAATGTTGAAATATCAGAACTAGAAGATGAATCTTTACTACCCAGATGTGGTTACAGCTTCACTGTAGCACATTTAATTTAATGATGTAAACCAGTCCTTGACTGCGATTCCACCGGTGAGCAGAGATGCTATCGATGATGATAAATTGACCAAAACTAGGATATAATTAATTTAATTAGTTTACAAATCGTATTTTTAAATAATTCACATGTTAAGTGAGTAACTGTGGGTGATTTCTTTGTCCAAAGGTACAACTCCATGAACTGCGGATTGGAACATCTCACGATTCTCGAGACGATGTCGGGCGCCACCACTTGTAAATATAATTAAATTGATTGAACCGTACATTAAACATACCGTTTTTTTTCATATAAGTACATGAACTAACGAAATAAGAATAATGAATTTCATAATTTCAGGTGTCGAAAGACTGCGTCCCTGCCTCTCGTACTTGTTGAGCGGAACATGTAAAGAGTGTTCGAGTGACTTCAGTAGATCTCCTCAAAGTAAACGTTATTTGTTTACAAAATGTGTCTGACGGACTCTTGGCAAGCGCCGGGCGACACAACAGGTTGCTTCTAAGCTACTTGAAGGTTTGGACGACATTCTAATACTAAGGTATGTATTTAAACTGTATGCGACTTTAATAACAATGATATTGTTTCGAGAATAATATCTTGTAAATGTTTTTTTTTTTGTATATTTATTACTGTTACTTATAACATAAGCAGTTGTCGACCAGTTTTTCATTTTGCACTTCAATAATATTTACAACTACAATTGGTCGTAACAACGGTAAGTTCTCTGACAGTTTTTATTTCAACTTTAACATATAATTGCCATCCGAAATGTAAACTTTGCACAATGAAGTCAGATAACATCGCAGATAACGACATTGAACTTTACGATCCAATATTTTATTACGCTATTCAATTATTTTATTCGTTAGTTTTTGACACAGCAATAATTCAGTAGAACAAATAGTGAGCTTATGAAAGTAATAAAGGTACACTAACAAAGAAAACGAAACAGTTATTATTGTAATGTAACGTCAGCAGATATTTATGAGGCTCATTAATTTTCCAGGGCGGAGCGCGCTACGCGCTACGAGCTCTGCGGGCTACGGCGTAGCACGGCGGTGGCCGCTACGCGCTACGAACACTCCATCTTGAAATAAGGTGCGTAGCATGGAAGTTCAAATTATTATTTTGAAATAGAAAACTCATATACTGTCATGGCGTTCTATTTCATGTTAGTTACTTTTGTTTGACACAGAAAACTGTTTAAAGTCCGCTACAGAAACTGCAATTTAATTTAACCGTTGTATATTAGTATCAAAGCTCGAAGCCGTCTAGTTAGACGTAATAGTGTCGATACTAGTGCTCTATACATCTTTTCTTCGCTTCTCAAGTGTGTGTAATGTCGCCGAGCTATCCTGTGTAAAACGGCCGGCGTAAGATGAGCTCTCACAGCGCATTCTGTCACTCTCCCGTCGCGAGAGTTACAATGTGCTGCGGGGGGCGGGGCAGAGCAGGTTGTGCTGGTAATGGCTCGTACATATTTCTGCAATTGATTAGACGGGGGCGGTCACCATGGTAACGGGCTGCACCGGCGGCCCCCCGTGCCCCGCGCGCCGCACCCCCGCGCGCGCCCCCGCTCTCTCATTGTACTCACTAGCCATAAGTTAGGTTCGTAGTGACAGATCGCTTGTAAATGTGCAATGTTATGATGATTGATTATTTTCCGAAGAGCCGTTAATCCAGCGACACAAAGGTACCATCGCGTATACAGCCTGCGTCTAGCTGAGGACTGCGGTGAACCAATTTTCAAATCAACAATTTCAATTACAGAGCGCTCGAAAACTCTACTTTTGGTGGGTAATAAAACGCGTAGAATTTGACATAGCATAGAACGATGGCTGCAAGCCACGCCAGCGCACTCGCGGTTGTTAGTATTTAATTAACTTCAGACAGTAATTAAATATGCCATTTTTATTTATTAATGACCGCATCCGTTCCGCTTTCTTGCTGCGCTATCTTAGTTTACCTCATTTCATAAGCTATCTAGTTATTTACTGGCATTTTTACCAATCGTAGGTACGAAACTACGTTGTAAGTAAATAATGAGGGCTATAACTTTACGATACTATATGCTTTGACAGCAATGCTACAGTTTTGAAAATAATAAAGCTGTGTAAAAATGAACCTCTTTAATCATGGTCTAGTTATTGTACAACATCCAACCCGTTAGGTAGTTTGACTATTCGTTAAGTCCGATGTTTTTTTTTTTATGGTGGTTAAAAATCATCCAAATGATATACCCTGCCCTTGGGCGGAGCTGGAGATAGAGTCAGAGTCTTGCAGACTAAAAAACCCACCCCGTTCCTTGTTGCATTTCATACCGGGGTCGAGCTACCTTTCGGAACTAGCCCTGGCCCCGGTAGGCTTCGACCCAGCTGGGCCCTTGCTGTTGCTGACAACTCCTTCAGGCGCGCGGGAACAGTGCGCGCCGTCGACGACTTGGGCTCGGTCCGGACAGTTACCAGACGGTCGGACAGTGAGCTACCTATTGCTCGCCGTCCGCAAGCCCGCACCTACGGTGGCCGGAAATCAGGATCGGAATCCCGGTGGCGGCTGGGGAAAGTCCAATGATGAATATATTTGATTTATAGAGTTCATCAGTTAGCTTGGTAACAAACCTACCATATTTTTGCAAAAGAAGTAATTATCAGACAGTGTGTGTCAAGTAAATATAATGAGAAGAATCAACTTAAACTTCAAGACAATTTTACATTTCTTTAATTTATATTATTTCTGTTTGTTCACATTTCAACTTATGTATATAAAAAAATATATCCACTCTTAAATTTTAATCGTTTTAATCCCGTGGAGGGTCGATCCGGTACATGAAACACTGTTGATTTGTAAAGATAAAATTAAAAAATAAAGTACCTCTTTTTCAAAACTCGTATTAATTTACGCATGTACGATAGAGTTTCATGTACCGGATCGACACTCCACGGGATTAAAACGATTAAAATTAAGCGGTGTATTTGATTGTATGAAGTCTGATCAGACTAGCAAACAGTTTTGTGTGTGATATGCTCTACTCTAATTAAAACGAAATTATGAAGTAGCAAAACGAATCGCAGTTAAATTTCTCGGCATGAGAGCATAATTAATGTAATTAGCGATGAACGCGATCGTGTGTCCGGCGGCCACGGACGGACGCTTGCGATGATTTACTTACTACGCTTCATTGAACTATCAAATATACATGCGCAGCGGAAATGGAACCCAATCAGGTATTCATAGAGTCGGGTTTTCTTCCATTGATTTTATATAGGTATGGTCTATTAATAGAATATTGAATGGATTTCACGATAGAAGTTACGAATAATAAAACATAACTACCTTTTTGACATGTTTTATTAACAATGGCTCTATTATATTTTTCATGAACAGTTCTCAAATAGAACGTGATAAACGAGATGACCGTCGTCTACCGAGGTGGAAGTAGGGAGCCATCGACAAGGCAACAGTACGACAATCCGAAGTTACAATTAAACAAGTCAGTACATATGTACATATTTACTGCCGACACTCGCTGGTGCAAATCCTAAATCTCAGAATGCAATAAAGCGTGCTCCCCGCCACACCAAATATTTTCAATCAGCTGAACGGAGCCAATCGAATACCTGTCTTAATTGGCGCAGTAATGGCGCTGCCGATTGTCTCGAGCCTGTAACATAGGGTCCGGGCGGAAGCCATCCAGTTTCAAGTTAATTTGCTCGCCGGAGGCTAATCCGCCGCCTAATTATGAGCCCCCTGCCCCCCTGGCGAGGCGCGCGGGGGTGGAGGCTGGCACCGTCCCCCACCTGCCGCCTAAATTGATTCAATGATCCTTAGTTTGGTAACTACGTGATTGAAGTTTGTGATAAAGATGAAACCGTACTGTCACATAGGAACAATACGTTTTGGAACTCATTTTACGATCTAACCGTAGAATTTGGTTTGTTATTAGTCTTAGTTCTTAACAGTCGTTTTGTACCGCGTGCATAATTATATGTTTTCTTTGCCGTATTCATCGCCCTGTGTTTACTATACCAAAATATTTATCATTTCGTATTATATTGTAATAAATTGTATCATTAAAATGACTGAATATTCAATAAACGAATTTTTACGCTATCAAGCATTGTCATGTGGCTTTTCAACGAAGACTGAAAGTTGTAGTAGAAAATTATACATAGATATTTTGTTATATTTTTGTGTAAGAATCAGCTCAAGGAAATCTTCAAATAGAAGTGTTTTGGTACTGATGTTATCGCTATGTCGGAGAGTGTTGCCCAAATATTATTCAATTCACAGATAGTTCCGTACGATACGCTAACTATGGTAATAAGTGGACGGCCTACTAGTATTTTCCTCAATCTATTTCCTTGAAAATGAATGAGTAAGAATTGTTGTTTTTTCCATTGACGGAGAACCTACGAAGGTACCAAATTAAATGTTCGTGATTTGTGTTTGTTTGTGTGTATTTTTATATGTTTGTATACAGTGAGATAACATATTTGTGAACTCACAATACAGGAATAATTCCTAGTGTGACACGTTTCATTTAAGAATAAAAGGAAAAGAAGAATATTTTCTAACTTGAAAATTAGTCTTCATTGTTTGAATTCTTCTTCACGTGGGATGGTACAATCACATGTGGTAGTCATGCACTACCTCATTACTTGCACGGAATCAACTGAAAGCATATTAATTCGAAGGTTTTTTTTTTATCAAAATGAACAATTAAGAGACATAAATATTCATAAAACGATTGCTGACCCAGTAACGATCTCAAAGAAGATCCTCTCTTTTATATCACCTGAATGAACTTCAAAACGGATCACAACGATCAACGAGCTTGTGTCGAGGGCCTGGTTGTGCGTCCATATGGAGTGGCCGTGCATGCACACAAGTGCAGGCACAAGCACAGACGCACGCGCACGGGCCGGACCTACCGTAACGGGCTGCTAAGTGTCGCGAGAGGCTTAATTACTTGCCGGGGTCAGCGGGGCGTGCGAGGAGCGGGGCGCGGGGCGGAGGGGGGGGGACGCCGAGGGATGCTCGATGAGTCTGTGAGGTACTCTTTATCGCCATGCGAGATAGTATATCTAACATATAGTTTTTGAAAAGTGAAGTATCTGTACAACAATACGTCCCAGAAAATTGGTGTCGAAAGTTAAACTGATTATAATGGATTATACAGCTTTAGTACTTAAATAAAAGGTAAAATTTTAAGCTAATGTTTTTTACATCTTACGGAAATAGACAGATATATACAGTTTTTATTGTACACTATGATAAACACAGAAAGGGTCTTATATTTTTTATATCAACCAAGTGGGCTGAATTCTAATATATTTACATGAAATTGTCGGAAGGAACTGTGTAAGCATGTGAGTTAAAAAACATCGAAAATTATCCTTAGAAGCTCCGTGTTAACATTATGTGCCTTTCGAGTGTCAATATTATGTCATCATTGATTTTAAGGCGGTATTGTTCATATCCAATGCAGTGTTACACACGGTTTCACTAATAAGTGTCTGTTCGCGTTTGATTGACGCTGTATGCTCAAGTAGCCATGTAGTGATGTAGCGACTCGTTATGCCCACATTGCCCACACGATGCGCGTGGATATTCAAACTCATGCATAAGTGATGTCACGCAACTGCGTATCTTGAGAAATTTACCAATCAACGAGTTTATTAACATTGAAGTAGATTTATTTTGCAGTTTTAATGCAATTTTTGTTTGGTTTTCAATGTTTTTGGGATATTATGTAGTTTGCACTTTTGACGTGCTTATTTTATGTGTTAAAATTACAGTTTGAAACTGAAGTAGTGAAATTCTAGTTTGTTAACAAAACGAGACTGATTGTTGCGTGTGGACTTGTATTATTACCCAAACACAAAATAATCATCAATTCCCTTCGGAATCACATTTGTTAATGAAATCCCAAAAACGTGCGATTCTCCCCAAAGTGTGGTTATATCGACCGGCGCGGGGGAGACTTGGCACATAATGAACGCATCTCATCAGCTTATGCAAATAGTTGGTGCGCTCTGGGGTGCGAGCGTGCGATGTGTGCGAGCGTGCGACACCAAGCCGGTATCGATCGACGTGTCGAATAGATGCACTGCCCCTCACTAGCGGGGTGCGTCGCACTGAGTAAGATGAATGGTGCACAATGCGTATTTAGATGCGAAAATGTTTTATCTATCCGACATTTTGAAATCTAAAACGCAGTTTAGGCGATTGCTAGTCATTGGTTAGAGTACAGTAAGAACCAATGCGATAGGTACCTATCTAATCTTTATAACCTTATTTGTAAAATTGCAACTATTGTTGTATTTGTAATAGTACGAGTATGATGAACCTCTTTCTCTCAGAAAAGATCTAATGCTTAATGACTTTACAATAATGTCTTAATTTCTGGAAAACAAACTTGAAGACCCATTCTCATGATCTCGAGGTCAATTAAATGACGAAGCTATGGTCATCGGCGATCGTTAATATCAGCAGCGTGGCTGAGTGGCCGTGTTTACGACCATCCTGGTCGCGCCGCCCGCGCCGGCCGCTGGTCGCCGGCAGCGCTACACGACTTAAATCTTTCATAAACCGCAATAATAATAAATTTAAGTGCATTTTACAGCGCCGGTGTCGTGGTCCGGCGAAGGCGCGCGCCGGACGAGCCCGGCCGCGCTGACGCTTTATTAAATGACCTTCTTTATTAGCTGTTTAACGCCGTTCCGATATTGGACGTCGTTTATGTACGCTTTACTGCGCTTTAAGGATTTAATTCTTAATATTGTGTAATTAACGCGAACGTTACGCTCTGAGATTCGCAGAACTTAACATTAGGTTTTCATTAAGTATTTTTTTGATATTACTTATATTTCTTTGTGAAAAATATTATGAGTGTTGTGATACATTACAAAACCCGGATGTCCTACCTTGCCACCTTAGTAAACTGTTAAAACATAAAGTTTAGAATGCCGAGCTACCTTTCCGTGCAGCTATCCGACTGATCTTGAACTATTCGTGTTATTAGTTCTTTGCCGTTAAGCTCACACGGCTGCACTGCGGAGCGAGGCGGCGAGGCAGGCGGGGTCGCGGCGCTTCGCAATAATTCGGCTTCAAACGCTCCTTTGTGGCATTGAACAAAAGGCCCTAGTTGCCGGAATCCAATTTAAAAGTAGCGTTTACTTCGGCGTGTAATCGTTAGTGGACGTTAGGCCGGCGGCAGCGCGCTGTCGGGCTCGCTGGCGCGGAAACGTGCCCATGCTCCAATATCTTAGGTGTTCACAAGCTGCGTTATTTGATTCGGCTGCGTTTTTCTTATACGACTTTAAGATGTTTTTTTTTTTCAATTAAATAAGACCCAACCTGGCATGCAACGTTGTTATTTAAATTTGAACCTTGTTAGATAAAATTTTATATGCTTTCAAAGAGAAGCTAAATATAGTCTACTCACAAGACGTCTCCTGAAAAGTTTCTTGCTCTGATCAATGGGTGTAATTAACATGAATAAAATTGACCGCATACACCTTTAAACCCCTTGATTACCTTATCGTATGCTTATTAATCATTGCATAAAATATACCTTGCATGCTGACAGTGATTATTTAATTTTTTGCAATAAACTTGCTAGGTAAAAATGCCCGTCTCATTATGTACAGGTTCAGATGCAGTATTCCAAGCTGCAAGTTGCATGTGCGTCCAGCCTAAGTCGGTGCACGCGCCGCGACGCGGGCGGGGTGATGCAGGGCGGGCTGCAGGGCGGGCGGAGGGAGGGAGGGGCTGGTGTTCAGTGAGGGGGGGCAGCAGCCGCCCAACAGCCAATATTATACGGCCGTAGTTAGCGCGCACTGATATTAAGAATTCCACAGAGCACAGAGTAGCCTGAGCTACTTTAGAAACGTTTACATTGCCTCGAGTCGATTGCATTTTATTTTATTTTTTTGGTTATTTGATACATCCATATATAATACATATTATATAAAAATACAGAAGGCTCAAAGTCACCCAAAGAGCAATGGAAAGGGCTATGCTCGGGGTTTCCTTGCGTGATCGAATAAAAAATGAAGATATCCGCAGGAAAACTAAGGGTGCCGACATAGCACAAAGAATTGCCAAACTTAAGTGGCAATGGGCAGTTCACATTGCTCGCAGAACAGATGGCCGTTGGGGCCGAAAGGTTTTGGACTGGCGACCGCGTACCGGAAGACACAGTGTTGGAAGGCCTCTTACAAGGTGGACCGACGACCTGGTGAAGGTAGCGGGAAACCGATGGATGCGGGACGCACAGGAACGTTCGATGTGGCGACGCTTGGGGGAAGCCTATGTCCAACAGTGGATGTGTATCGGCTGAAATGATGAATGATGAAAAATATTGAAGCTATGCTTTGTAATTGGATATTAGTTTGAGATTATATGAATAATGCAACGGAGTGCTATTAACCGCTAGAAACTGTTAAACTTAGGTTTTAGGTCCATATCTGTTTATTGTTTTGGATCATTTGAAATAATCTTCGAATGAGTAGATAATATTTGTAGCTAGTGGTTATAAAACAAAATCAACCGATCAAAATAGTATCACTGTTAAAAGATTACAACCTCATGTATTTAATACTGAATACTCATAAAAATAAACCATACTATTCCTCATTTCAGTAGGTAATCAAACGCAGAGTGCTCTCTGTCCCGCGCAACTACTCTACAATCTGAGATTGGAGCGAACGGCACAAAGTTGGTAATTGAAAAATCTTTCCGGTCCCCCCCCCCGCGACCCCGCACCTCGGCACTACATCCGCGACCCCCGCGCCCCCCGCGACCCCGCACCCGTCCAACGAATTAAACTGAACTGTAATTACATGTGTTATGTTTAATTGGAAAGTGCACGCCTCGTACAAGTACCTGCGAGACGTGAGCGCAGCGAGGGAGAGCCTCCCTGCGCCGGTAGTTAACTGCTATTGAAGTTACGGGAGAAAGTTTAAAAAGTTTTCCATACAGATCTTATATTTTTAATATTAAAGGAAACCATTAATTTAAAGCCATTCGTGTTTTTTTTAAAGCGCGTTCATATGTTTTAAATAAGCTACGTATACCGGAGGATTACGCTACATTCGAACGAGTTCATTTATTAATCTGCATATGCGATGAGCTTGCGACTAACAAGTAGGAAAATTGGTTTATTGGCACGAGTGGCCAAAGATTCAACTGTTCAAATTCACAAAAAACAAAAAACAAACGTGGTTAAAAACTTCGATCTCGGTATAGCTATGACGAAAACCCAGGAGCAGCCTTTACTGAGCTGTGACCCCAGAGCCGGCGGAGCACTGACGGAACAGCTATAGTCTAGATACAGTTTCGGTTCCTTATTGTTTCCGCAACCGCTTCTAAAGTATCGAATTTGTGCCATTGTCAACTTGTGCTAACGTATATGATATTTGCGGGAAATAATAACTATTCTTAACAGTTTGCTTCATCGTAATCGTGTTGTCTGAAGCCTTCAAAGTGTTGGTGTTTAGGACATGTTTCACTACTCTTAAACCCTCTATCAAGGGAAAAAGTGGGTTCAAAAACATAAATGCTAATTACTACTGCTTAAGTTGTATCGAATTGGAGTCGTAGACTCGATCCAAAACCTTTTAAAAGCATATCTTAAAATTATTTAATTACCAAATAAACAACTTAATAGATAATATAATAAGTATATACAAACTGAAACGAAAAGTATGTGCAAACGTGTATAAAAAGAATTCACTGGGCATTAAAAAAAGTTATCCACATCGACGTCAATCGGAACAGTACCCAGAACACTGGCAGCACGTTGAATAGCAATGCTGATTCGTTGGTCAAAAAAACTCTGCCCTCTGATCACGTAAAGAGTTGACTAGCTGCTTGCTCGAACAGCACTCAGAGCTCACGGCCCTTGTATTTCAACACTACTTTTAAAATTGAAGTTTTTGAATTAATGTATTCAAAATATTCATACACATGCATATCCTAACAATCTTATATACATTTTTTTTATTTTACGTTTATTTTCAAAACATTGAAATTCAAGCCTTAAAAAAAATAGCCTCGCGTAGCATAGAAACACTCAAACTCCAAACTCGTAGCATAGAAAACGCCGTAGCACATTAGAATATCTATGCTACGGAATTCGTAGCACATTACCTATGCTACGGATTCCGTGGCATAGGTAATTTGAAAACCACAAAGCTGTCATATTACTATAAGGTAGGTAGTCGTGTCGCCCGGTCCTACCCTTAGTGGACAGGGAGGGCTTAGAGAGAGGGGAGGGGTGCAAGGGGGGACGGCCATTCGTCAGCTCTCCGCAGAAATGTTTTCATTTTTATTTCATAAATAAAGAGTGGAATTCCGCCGCGACGTAATGAGGCTGTGCTGCTGTCGGCTGCTCGGGGCTCGTGAGGAGCGACTGCGGGCAGCCGGGAAACTTTGCAACTGTCGGCGGTAGTCGACGGGCTTTGTTTACTGTGGGGTGGAATGCAATTTTGATGCAACTAAACTTTTATCATTGTTTGTAAATGAGGGCTCGACGTGTTATTTGTTTGAAGTCAAAGTATAAGTTCATCATATTTAGTTTACTAAACTAATAATTTTATAGATCAATTCATTAATTCTTCATCGTGATCACGACTCTGTTGCCACTCCACTTGGTCCCGTACATTGCATTGATCTCCTTACTGGGATGTAGTCCCGCGTCGCTCGGTATGAATACATCAATATTTCCAATCTGTAGGAGTTAGCGCGGTCCCGGGGGCCGCCCGGTTTATTGCTGCTCTAACGGAGAGAGCCATGAATACATCTGCCGATCCTCGCTGTGTTTATGGATCATAGATGTATAATGTACTAACGTCAAATATTCGAACCCAAGTTATTTAGGAATTGATTTTCAAGTAATTTTTATATTTATTTCAGCACTTACAGAACCATTATGACAGGCATGTAGTTAACTTGATTTCGTTCTTGTTCCGTTTTAGCCTGTATACTTTATTAAAATGTACTTAAACATAACAGGCGTGGTATTAAAGCAAACGTCCCTAAGAACCAGAAATTGTGAGTGGCAAGCAAAATATTATAAAAATTATTCAAAAACATTTATAGAGGTGTCAGCATCATGTTCCCTGCATACCTTCACACGAGCCACCCCCACCCGCCACTCGCTCTGCCCGCGACTCTGCCCGCTCTCTGTAACGATTCCCTCACTTTTATGACTCTATCATGTTTTGTTTTTATTTCTTTATTTCTGGCGAGGTCGCGCCGCGGCGAGGCGCGGTTTCAACAACTTGGTTATAATTTAACGTTATCTTATATTACTACCAAATTTACGGAGTTACATTTATTTAAACAATAATCCGCCGTAGTCGCTAGATAACCCGGTCAAATAACTTTATTATTATTATGATTATCTTTATATATATAATTCTTCTGTGAGTGTGTATGTCACTGAACTTCTCTCAAACGACTGGACCAGTTTTGATGAATTTTTTTGTGTGTGTTCAAGGGGATCTGGGAATGGTTTAGATTCACAATTTTCACGTGAGCGAAGCCGCTGGCAGAAGCTAGTATCTATATATAAAAGGAGAAACTGTCCGAGTGACATCAACGCCCAGCTGAAACTACTGCGACTAGTAGCATGAGATGTTGCACCAGGCTACTTGTTGTAATGTGGGCGAGCACTGAGAAAAGATCTTTCAAAAGTCAGTCCCCGAGGGGATGAAACCGGGTTTTAAAGTTTGTATGGAGAAACCTATATGGAGGCGAGCGAAGCCGCTGGCACGGGCTAGTCCGCTTATATAACGTTAGAAAAATAGTAGACAAACAAATACATTTCTAATGTTTGTGTTCATTCACTAACATCATAAACGACTTTATCTCAGCTGCAATAATTCAAAACAACCTATAAATAAAGATAAAACCTTTTCACAATAAATCGTTCGCCGAGAAAATTGGATATTCACATGATTTGAGCGCCATTCAACGAATTGAAGGAAAATTCAAAGCCGAGGGTTCGACATGCGATTACGTTGTAAACAACTGCCGACATTACACACGCGGTGTTTAAAGTAGCGCCGCGAGCACCAGCGGCTCCCGGCACGGCCTCCCGGCGCTATGAGAGGGCGAAAGGGCAAAGTAATTGGTCTCGAGAGCGGCGGCTAGGGGCGAAGCCCTACCTTCGACATATTGCAAACATATTCTTCGCTTGAAAAATTTATTGTAAATCGCGGCGGGCGGGGATTTGAATTCGGTTGCGCCCCTCCGCTGTCAATAAACCGAATGGACTTTGGAAATTCGCTACATTCGCCCGATGTTTGTGTTTGCTGCCTTGGCTTTTTCTGTTCTTGCGAAAAAACCTCCCCCGGTCCCCTCACGAGCCGCTCCCGCCCCCCCGCGCCCCGGCCGCTTCCGATTTTATTTATCTAAGGTTTTCCATTCCGTCGTAATTGTGTGAGTTGCGAGCTCGATTGTTGCTAAAGCGAATATTTATTTGGGCTTCAGTTTGCTTTCCATTTGCTCGCGCCTCCACCGCTATGTATGTATGTATGTATGGTGTCGCCGAGCTCACTTTTAGCGGCATTGTGCTACAAATTGAATTTGCGGGGACTCAAATCAAATGTTGTCGTAAGAAATGACTTGTCGCCGCGACTGACACTATCAAAAAATTGATCGTCCGCCAGCTTACGAGGACACAATCGCTCGCCAATAGTACACTCTGCAGGCTATATCGGATATTACAATACAATCACATTACTAACCTCAGATACTAGGAGAACCCTGAAGGTATCTGTATCAGGCTGTGTTCCGGCGTGTTACACAAGTTTCTATGATTGTTAGTTTCCATTTATTAATAGATAGGTACCTATATTCCTATAGAGTAACCTTTTCTTACGTTATATTCAAAAACTTACAAAAATCCGCCGGGTAAGGAATGTCCTAACAACCTGAGCCAAGACGTGTATGATTGGTGAGCCCGAAACAATGTAATCTACATAAACATTTCGGTAATTTGTCAATAAATCGAAGCAATAACATTAGTACAATGAAACGCGCAATCAGCATTAGCCGGAATATATTTGGCGTAAATCTTTCACGGCAGCTTTTATGTATATCGTAAAAAACGGGCAAGTGTCCGAGCGAGCCATAAATATGGTCGTAAAGAGAGCGCGCGACCTGCGAGCCACCAACCCCCGAGCGCGGCGCCGACCAGCGCCCGACTCACAGTTATGTTACGACAGTTATGATTTTACATACTGATATTAGATTAAGATTTGAAGAATCTTTAATCTTACAGAAAGGTTTCTTGAGGATGTCTGGGCCTCTGGGGACATAAACAAGCGATGGTTGTTGCTTACAACACTTCATCTTTTCACTCCGTACTTGGTCAGAGAAGGGGAGACAAGTGTGACGCATGTCTTTTTGCAAATCTTTGATGTTTATTTATTGCCACATTACAATGATTACCAACAATGTAAGGCGACGTAAAACACTAAACAGCGTCGAACGCAGCGGTTGGTAATGTTAATACTGCAGTTGAAATATTTATATAAGTAGCATTATGGTCTTGTGGCGGCTGAATTATGAGAAAAAGTATTACAATAATCAGATGTTTTACTTGGAGTTGTTGTGCAAGTTTTTCTAAATCTCAATGTGGTTTTCATTGAGATTTTGTATGATGCCGGTCCATTGAACAAGCGATAGTATCTAGTATCTAGGAATGACTTCCCATCCGCGTCTACCACGATGTTCGGTATGATGTTATCGCGCCGTTTTTACGTCCACATCCCAAGTAAGAGGTCCTGAATAAAACATTTGCTTTTTACTAAATAATACAGATTATTGCTTTATCAATCGACAGATGGCGAGGTGGCGACCACTGGAGGCTGCGGTAGTCACAGTCGGCGACGGGACAGAACTAAACCAGCCTCGGCGTTAAGGTAAACAAAAAACAAGTTTTTATGTTATTATTTGGACGCAATAGCAGATCAAATGGCAGTTTGTGTTGTATCGGTTCAATCACAGTAAAGCGGGCTCGATGGCGTCCGTCGGATCCGCCAGAGCCGCCGGATCCGCTCGCCGCGATCTCATATCATAACGCGCCCAACTTTACGTGCCCGTGCCCCGAGTGTGAATACGGCGATGCGGTATCTCAGAATTTGTGTAGGTAAATAACTAAAACAAAGTAAGGGTAATTTACATTTTATTATATGAGTCAAAATTTAAAATATACATCTTAGTGATACCTTAATTTATTGAGTGAAAATCGATTGATGCAATTGTATTCTTTGTAGGTAGGTAATGGAAGAGTCACATAAATGAAACAATAGAAAAATCCTAGATGTGTAGGGCATCGAGTCAAGAACAGTGCACGTGGACACCTATCGGGAGCCACATTAGTACGAAGGCTCTGTTATTGGTTGGATACATTTAAAAGGGTTCAGGTCGCACAGGTACCACATCAACATCGCCGCGTCTTCCGACCTGTGAGTCGCGATTGAACGCGATTCTCTCTAAGACAAAGTGTGTTATTTCTCGCGGGATCCCTCCGAGGGGTCTACTCGGGAGTTTGGGGGCGCAGTACTGTAGGGGGTGCAATAGGGGGGTGTAGGTACTATGTAGTAATATTTTTACGAGCGCGTTTTATTGTCGCGCTCGCGATAAATTTGTCATCGCGCCCTGCACCCGCTGCAACCGGAGACTGCTATGAATTGTAATCTATCGATGATGGCTTTGTTTAAATGTGTGAGGTTAAAACTGAAAATGATCGAGGTGTCGTTCTTGATGTAGAATCTGAAACTCTTTTTTACTTAGAACCAGGATATTATTTTGTGTATCCTTACTTTCTTCCACTAGCACACCGTTAAAGTTTAAACATTGCCAGTGAGCAACAAACATGAAGTACGACTGAGGTAGGTGTAACCGACGAGCGTCTCCACAGTAGGAATACGGGTCAGTTAACACGGCCAATTAAAATGTAAATTGAAGGCGTGATGTACGCTAGGCGTGCGCACGGCGTGATGTACGCTAGGCGTGCGCAGGGCGTGATGTACGCTAGGCGTGCGCACGGCGTGATGTACTGCGCTCGGTGCCGCGCCATTGTTTTAATTGTGTTGGGAAACCATCTCGCTCTGCAATGTGATACTACTTACATTTGAGTATAATATAAAAAGCATTCTTCTGTGTGTATTGTTTTAATCAAGGCTGTGCTTATAACTTTACGGATGTTGATACTGCTAGGCTAGTCTATTTAAGTTATTTTCATAGTATCATGTCATACGGTATCTTACTGTGGGGACGGGCTGCAGACATCGAATTAATATTTACAATCTCCGCCGGTGCGGTTCTCTAAGGAAACTGTTTAAGGATATTAACATCATGACAGTGCCTTGTCAATATATAGGTATTTAAAAACATCATGTACGTTTGAAAAAATCTTCATCTTTTTAGCAAAAGGGGCGATAGACATAACTATGTTACAAGACATAGAGACCAATTAGTTCAACTAAGCCTAGTTGAACTAATTGGTCTATGTATGTATATGTATGTCTTGAGACAGATTGGCTAAAATGGCCTCTTCTTTCATGGGGTACTATTTAAAATGCTATAATAAAATACCTCCCCAAATATTAGAACTCAATGAAACAAAATTTAAATCTTGTATTAAACGCACACTATGCAGGCAAGCATATCATAAGTTGGAGGAATATATTCAAGATAAAAATGCTTGGCTCAATGCTGGTCCAGCTTCACTACCATGGTGAAGCTGTATTGATTAGTTTGGAAACTATTTTTTTTTTGTAATTTGAAAACATAGTTGAAGCTTGTGATCATTTATTACTTTTGTTTTTGGAAACCATAGCATTGTTTAATGTAGCAGCACTTTTTTTTTACAATTTGTAATGTGAAGCACCATGGAGCATTTTTATTAGGTTACATATTTTTTTTGACATTACGAGCTTGGCAGTTAAGAGTTTGTCATGGTCACTCAAACGTCTCACTGTTGGTGGCACGGGTTATTGGGTTATTCGGTTCCCTTAAAAATTGTTGAGCTGAGTGGGGCTGATGCACGCGTCATGCTCGTGACCGGGTGCCGTCAGTTGAGACTGGTCATCTCTTAGCTGCCAGTGGCTTAATTCAGTTTGTATCTTTTAATTTTTTATTTTATTATCTAAGTACATTGTGCTTACATAACAGAAGCAACATGAAAATTTGTTACCAGTGATGTAACACATAATATGATTTAAAAGAGTGTCCATGGAGTTTCTTGCACGTTCTTCTCCGTAGAGATCTACGCTTTGGAACGTGCAATTTAACTTCACTTTTCTTGCACTGACCGACATTTGACTATTCAAAAGTGCCTGCAAATGGTCTGGTTTTGAATTTGAATTATGATACACTATGATATAATTCAGGTATCTAACAATCGTAATAATTTTATTTCAGAAATATTACAAACGTAATATAATAATATAAAACAAATACAACAATACAAATACATGTCACAAGAAATGGGCAAAAAATAATAGCATAACATAGCATAGTCGGCCTTTTAATGTTCCCACTGCTGGGAATCAGGCCTCCTCACTAGGAGAGGTTGGTCGGGTTGGTGGATGTCACGTGTCTTCGAAATTTTGGTTTAAGGACATGCCGGTTTCCTCACGATGTTTTTCTTCATCGTAAAAAATCAAGATCGTATTTCTCTTACATTACGTAGTTTTGCTCAGCAGTCCTAATTAGAGCCACAGGAAGCGGTTGAGGCTGCCCCGCATGCGGCGCATCAAAGACGCTGCGTTCTTTATATAGTGCGCAAACCTACGGGGCAGCATATTAGCTCAAATTAGCCATACCTTGTATTAAAATCCTAAATTATGTTCTGCTTGACCATTAACCGTTTTCTGAAGTATATGTTCATAGAATGTAGCTCGCACTGCTCGCAGTATGAAACAAAAACTTTGGACTGATTTATATTGAGCATCAACCTAATGGTGTTGTAATAACGCCTCATAAAAAGGCGGCTTCTCCTAACTGTAGCAGCCTTGTGCTGCGTTCCCACAGTGCTGCCTACTTACACACGTCGTCGATAACTAGCGCCGCCTGTATGACTCAGCAGTTCACACGTCGTCTTGTTGCAGGAGCCCGGAGCGCGGAACCCAGGGCCCAAGGCCCGGGGCCCACACGTCGCCCGGCCACTGTCGACGACGACTGCTGCAAGCTGGACTCGTTCTTCGTGTGTGTGTGTGTGTTGGTAATTGTGCATGTTACAAATAGACGTTTACTTTGACGATGCGTTTTCTTTTTTTCTCCTGTTTGGAATGTGCGTGAGAAAGCTGAGGATTTGTGATCGATTATTATGTTGTTATCTAAATTGGAGGAGGAGTTACCAGAATGTTGTATGGATAAATATTTCGAAGCAAATAGCCGATAGAATTCTTGCGCAGACAGAAAAAAACCTAAATAAAACAATTACTAGGGAAAACCAACCTATAGCTACTTAATCAGTGAACGCAACAGGTATTTTCCCTAAGCTTATTATACTTATTAGATTAAAACATGAACTCGCGAGTTAAACAATAGGCATTAGCACTTATTAATATTGTAGCAATATCGTGTAATGGAGGCGAGTCAATATTTGCGACCACTATCGGTTGATGCCGCGCGGCCCGCCTGTGCCTAGCACTCGCTGGACAATAATACTTCATGAATATGTACCGCACTCGTACTGAAGGATTTGCAAGACATTATTATTGGTTAAACGATCACGACTGGCACAAACAGGCAGAAACAGAGATGGCATAGATTGATAACAATTGCTCTTTTATGCTCCTAAAAGATTTATTATAGGCGTAGGTCAGGTCTTGCATAACATCTTGGTGATGGTATTCATTGACGATGATGATTCCATTTGAATAAAGAAGGATTGAGACATGTCAGTACATATGTTTGGCGAAAACCACTTTTCGAGTAAGAATTTGCTTCTCTTAATGCCCTCTCATGCATTGGATTTCTTCATATTGTAATCAAATGGTCACATCTTACTAAGGGTATATAGCCCGACTTCGCTCCTACCCATACCACCTTACTAAGCATGACCTACACCATATTGGTACTACCCTCATCCTTATAATAATAATAATATTTATTTACTTACATAGGTCCAATGGTTAGTAACAACTTATCAACTAAAGGGTTAGTAATACATAAATATCACAAAAAGCTATAATTCACTGCTGCACCAGCAATCGCAACCAGTGATTAATCACTGGCGCATCATGCTTGTCGGCTAAGGTTCTAAGAATATTATTGGAGCTGGCCCTAAATCTGCTTAGCAACGAGGCAGCCTTCTTTCGCATTATAGCGTGAAAATCATTCACATGCGCTAACGAAAACATGCCCGATGCACTGCAGTATCTAGGCAGCCCCAACAGCACCCTGAAACCATTATTAAATTGGACCCGCAGGGCGTCTGGAGCCTTCCGCGTATAATTAACCCACAGACCACCCGTATAGAACGATTGGCAAAAAGCTTTGAACAAATTAATTTTTGACCTCATTACTATAACGAGCAAATCTGTGATCTTATGTACCAGAGGTCGGCGCAGCCTGTCTCAACTATAACAGTTCTCATCTTAGCTCTCCCCCCTTTCTACACTGTCACACAGTCTATCAAGCGTTTCTATGACTTCCGCCTGTTCTAACAGACAACCACTTTGAAAATCAATTTCTGCTGCAAAGTGTCTGGCGGGATTGATAGGCTCGCCATTGACCACCACCTGACCTGATGGTAAGCGATGATGTGGTCGACGATGAAGCACTCTTGCCTAGAAGGAACCTATTCACTCTAGACTTAAAGACTCCTAAGTTGTAGCTATCAGGACACAAAGAATCCAGCAGGGAGACCACTCCTCAGCTGTACGCACGATAAATGTGTTCCTAAAACGCTTTGTACGTATAGGTGGGATGTCTACAATGCACGACCATAGTGTCATAGTGGTTCAATGATGGAACAGACAATTTGGAATTTGATTGTGCAATTCCAGTGCACACTCCCCGAAATGTAAACGATAGAAACCGACAGACTAGCAACTCAGCGCCGATGCCCAAGGCTTTGGAGCTTCGACTCGACAAGTGCATAATTGCCGATGATCTGCTTGGCTCGCCTCGGATTTATGTACATGTGACGGAATGTCGGGCCAGGTGATGGTTGGCACTTATATGATAATGAGCGGTCTGCGCATGCGTGTGCACCGCTTTCAAGCTGTTTGCTCGCGATATCTTCGATAACTTTCTCGATACGCGCTTATCGAGCGAGCAAACATTCGCTATCTTTACCTCCATAGCACGTAAACTTTACGTTCCTTGGAAAAATCATAATTTTATAATTATTGTAATTTATGTAGCTGCTACGTAACAATGGTAGCAAAAAATCTAGTTGTAACATTTTTATAGTAGCATTGTACTTATGATTAAAATTATCAGAAGCTAATTTTGTTTAGAGATTATACGATAATTGAGATATGATTTTAGTAAGCAAAATAATATACAAAATTACCTTATCTTATTATCCTATGACACTCCTTAAAATTATTGTTGCATCAGCATACAAATCAGTAGGAGTCATGTTGAGATACAGGAACACTAATGTCGGAGCAGTATTGCATAAACAGTGGAGACCCAGCAACCAGCCGGGAATACGTAAGGATATAGGAAGTAAGCACGATTAGACAATTGCTTAAACCGTCGTAATTACCACCTAAAAGCAACGCTATACATATTCATGAGCTGTCATGAACACCTCATTCATTTTAATTAAGTAAGCAAAACACAAATTCGCGGCAACCGTTTTAGACCGGAAGGGACCGCTTGTCAACATTACCGCACAGGTGGAAACGTTCATAGATAGGAAAGTGACAAGCTTCCCGCGTCGTGCGGGCAGCGTCGCGGCGGCACTGCGACAGTTTACGCGCTAGGTGCGATGCGCAGGAGTGCGGGTCGTCACCACGCGCAGCACCGCCGCCGGGACCACACCTGTGCGCTGTAACTGCTGGCCCACGAGTGCGCGGGAGTGACAATTGTGTGCCTGTAGTGTGACCAGTGACTCTAGTGGACTCGTTTACATACAAACCCGTTCTTACTGCTGAGTCTGCCGATCCATGCCCATGGACCTGAGTCAGGTAAGAGATCGGCTTACCTGGTGGTGGTGGCTTTACCTACATGGGGTTGAAGCGTTCAGTCGAAATATGATAACGAAAATCGTTTTTGGTAGAATGTTTTTGCACTTTTAGAGGTTTATTTATTCTACTCTGACAGAATTAATTCTAAATAAGTATTTATCTTAAGAGATAACATCGTTTATATGCGACAGACGTCATTATTTGCAAATATGATTACTGTTACTCGAAGGCACCTATAAATCCACGACACGACAGTGACACAATATTCAGGGTATTTTCAGGAGCGTCACATCTGTTGGATGGCTTGTGGAATGGAATCCCCGACCACAGAGCCGAGCCAACAATAATTACCTACACCATAACGTTTGATGCCCTCTCTGTTCGACGAGCCATCTCGCTGACTGATGTGCAACACTTAGTAATACTTAGTTGTTAAGTCGGGGTTTTCCGTATCGCCTTTTTCGGATGTTAATCCATTTCAGCAACCATTCAGAAATTATGAATTGATCACGAATATTGAATGAAATGAATTTGCAAACACCGTTTAGTAACTAGCTTTTTTCTTCTTGTACTAAATAATAACTGAAGAGTGCAAAATGTACTCTTCAGTGAGATATTAAGTAAAAACGTAATTGTTAATTATTTTGACAGTTGACTTCTATGTCTACCTGTAGGTTTGTACTGATAATTTTATATTCCCAGCAAGTAGTTCTTTAAGGTAACTTATTCAGAAAATGACAGCTGTTAAGATCGTTAACATTAAATTAATAATAATTAAATGCTAAATTATGTAAAAACCTTTCTCATTACCTCGCGGTAAAATTCAGTTTTGAAGTTAATCAATAATAATTTTGTAATTAATTATCCTTGTGTAAAATATGAGTGTTGAGCGTGCTAATGTCAAAAGAGTATGCAAAGCACTTGGCGTCTCATTACAAGTCCTTGTTAATGTTGCAAGGGGGTTAAAATGTAATGATATCACGTCATTATGTAGGCGGGACAGGTGCCAGGACAGCTCTGTCGACTTACATGAAGGTGTTCAACTTAAATGATTACATCAACATGTAAATAATAGGTTTTGTTAAGGCATCCGGATCACGCGTGCGAACGTGTTGCAGCAGAATTGCATCATCGTTAAGTCGTAGGTACGAGTTCCTCAGTCAGTAGACCTCCAGGAAGTTATCGTTTTAGCTCCATGTATGGCCTCCACTACAACAAGCCGCATAAGCATATTCTGGCGTGGCTGGTAGATACTTAAGTACCTACTTGCACAGTGTGGTGATACCCAGAGATTCTGTAACAACGTGAAATTGAACAGAACATTCATATGCTCGCACTTATCTATAACTACTGTAGATAGAAATTAATATAGATTAATACGATGAAAAATAGATAAGACACATTAAGTTTTTTTTTAAACTAAGGACCGTAAGTAGAAGACGGATTAAAAATTCATACCTATTTATGTATTGGGAATACTAATTAAGGGAAATTCCTCCCTGAATTTCCCTTAATTCGTATTTCTGTTCCTAGCCTACTAGCTTTTATTAATGAATTCATCTCGAAGTCGACAATGATCCTCCGGGATCAGACTCCCGAGATCTAAACTGTCCTATTCCAGGACATGGTATACCCGAGTCTCGAGGTATATCGAAACACGATCAGCTGTTAAGACATAGATAGAAAGATAGACAGGGTCACTATTGCAATAATATTAGTTTAGATCATCAACACAATCAACAACTCGCACTTTTTTCGCTAAATGGCACTTCTTTGCGTTCGGCACTGAGCTTTATATGAGAGTTATGAACATAGATGTTGTTGGAGAGAAAGGCCAAAAAAAGATATCTATCTTTTGATTTTTGAGAGGAATGATATGGAGGACCTACTTACCTTGGTAGCATCTTGGTTGACAGAATAGAATAAAGGAAGAAGACTTGTGAGGACGACCCCGTGTGACCTGTACCAGAGCGGGGATAGGATAGGATGATAACTTAACATTTTAGAGAACAGAAAGGCAGTTTCTATTCCTATTCGTCTCCAGTCTCACTTGATACAACTGAATGCTGCTCGGTTTCGGAGCCGAGCCGAAATGGTTGGGGATAGGTTTATAAATTAAAGATTGCGGAGATTTTTTTTTAATACCTAACTATATAGTTATGTACATGTTATGGTTTCCTATAAAAATTACGGTACTTAAATCTTTGTATCCTTTGTTGGTTGATCCAAATGTTATATTAATAAAAATTAATCCGGAACCTATGACCAAACATACCTCGCATAGAATAGTGACGTGGCCATTGATTTCAGTCGCTAATACATAAAGAATTCATTTAATTTGAATATCACGTTGGTTTACACTTGAAAGTTTCAGGAATTGTATGAGTGGGCGTATGACTTGAAGTAAATATGAATAAATTTGAATGTTGATGGAACCGATAACGATAGAAGTGCGATGACTCGTGTTAAACCGAACCGTGAAATAACGTGTTTCCTTCCTGCGGCGACGAATGTTTTAACAGTGTCATCAACTCCTACAGAGTGTTTAGATTTTCAGTTTTCATGTTCTTTGTTATTAGCTCATTGTGCTGTCGTCACCACTCTTTTGCAGCTTACCTTGTGGGGAAGCTTCCCACTTTCCGTCGCTTACTGTTCACATCTAGGTTCAAGTCTTATCTAGAACTAACTTCCTGATCGTCGCTTTGTTGAAATGGTCTTGTGCTAACAATCAAATAACAAATTACAAGATATAATTTTATTTATTTTCCGAGGTGTTTTCCTGGCCATTTTATCGCTAACTACAACTGTGAGTCTTCAACCTGTCTTGACACGCTCACTCTCGGTGACTTAAGGCAACTGAGAATGTCTTGTGAGGTTTTTCCTTTTCTTATTTCACTTGTTGGTTGACCTTTATTTGACCCTTGCTACGAATATCAACGTAACCGAAGGAAATTAGTCCTTATCTATTCAACTATTTACGAGTATTATAAAATGAATGAATCACAAGCGTGTAATCTGCTACGTGTGGTTGGTATGTACCGCACCTATTTGTTGACGAGTCGCCGGCGCCGGCCACGTGACCCACTTCCGATAAACCCAGCGAATGAATAAATTAAGTAGCTCTCACTCGATACGATACATAATCTAATAGAGCAGCGGAAATACTATCAAGTTTTCCTCAAACTGATCAGTGAGTTATAATCTGTTGTAATGCCGTAAAATAATCATTACAAGTCATAAATCACTTGATTATTGTTTTGTCATATAAATCCGTCGTGTCGTGAATCAGCGACGTGTACCGGTTCGATCTGGTTGTGCTAGAGATCTGGTGTGTTCCATTATTCATGCTCATCATTTCTGATCTCTCTGAAAGATATGCTTTTACTAAATGATAGAATCTTAGTTCTACAACATTAAGTACATACCTACACTGTTACTTTGATATAAAAAGAAAGTGAAAGTACTAAAGTATGGTGTAGGTGCACTTCACTACACTTCAGCCTAGAATTTAAAGTTAAATATCGATACAATCGTACTAAATAGATGTTTGGATTTCGAATTATCGTCAAAATATCTTTCAGACTATTTCGATCATCTTCCTCTTTCACAATACTAAATTTATTTATTTATTTATTTATTTATTTATTTATTTATTTCTTCATCTTACATCTATCTTTACAGGTTTTTTTTTTTTTTATCCCCAATGCGATAAATGCGCTTATCCTAACTTAATTATACTAACATCTATAGCTAATTATAAATAATGCATTCCTTGTGAATTCACCCAGAGTACAACAAAATAAGTCCGTCTCATTAGCTATCAGGTTGAGCGTGTGAAGCGCGCGCGATAGCGGCGCCTCCCCTAAAAGGTTGGTCCGGCCTCGCGGCTCCACTAGCAGGCGCGGTCGCCGTCGTCGACCTATTTCTAACCTATTTCTTGGGACCCTGGTCGCCCGTGCTCCGGCGCGTCGGGTCGTCCTCCCTGCCCAGCTCTAGGGGCACGTTGTCGCTCATCGGTTCTGACACAGGTGCGTCTCTGACCCACATATTTTTTATTTTCGAAAGCACAAACAAGTACCTGACGTTATCGCCATGTTTATTCAACGATAAGTCTATAATATCCAGTGAATATTGATTCCGATAGAGTTTCGCGAGTGTAACGCGAATTCTTAGCGAGCCGTGTTTGTTCAGCGATACGGCTCTCGGCGACTTGCGCAATATAGGTCGACACTGTCGTCCACAATTATTATTTAGATATGTGTATATTGTATGTCAATAGCTTATTGATAGGGAAAGTACCCACGTTTTTAGTTCAACTCGTGTATTTTTTAACCGACTATCGATCCCTTTTTATCAAAATCTAATCCTGACGACGAGATCCATGAAGAATCGAGGAAACTTCTCTAATATTATAGGTAAACATAGTGATTTGGGTATTTTCCTAAACAAGTTGTATTCAGATTATTCTGAGATTGCACTTGGTGAAGTGAAAAATCACAGGCTGAACTCCTTACTGATCGGTATCTCAAGGGAGGAAACCAGATATCCTTGTAAGCGATTATGACTTTTCTAACATCCTTTTTTATTATTATTTCGTTTATGACACTGTGACGCTCGTGAAAATGGCGATTGTGTTGGCGATCCTTAATAAATAAATAAATAAATAAAATAACTCTGACACGAGTATTAAGTTTACAAGTTTTAGATTTTTATTCAGTTACTAGCTGATTGGACAAACGTATTCTGCTGTAGAAATTATCAAAGAAAACAAATGGAGGAGGGGGTAGAAAGGTAAAAATACACGAAACATAAACATTTTTCATAAACGCTTGACTCGAAGTATTTATATATTAGAAGATAATACTATTGTGAGAACTATGTAGACATTAATTTTTTCAGTCATTTTAATGTTTTTCTGATAGTTTGGGTATCTATTTCATTGCTACCTAAATTACTTTCCTTTCCTTGGTATTAGTCGTCGAATTGTCAAGCTTCTTATTAGTTCTTGTTAAGTTCAACGAGTACTGACAAATGCTTCTCTTTTTCGAATCGATGGTTATCTTTCCCTCGGCGTCACTGGCATCTTTAGATCTCTTAAGTGCTGATGTAGGGACGTTTTAGGCATCGGCTGGTCATCAGCCTGATCTAGTCAATGAAATATGCAATGACTGGACAGGTCCTCAACAGACTATTTCGGTAACAAACTGTATGGTTCTCATACACCTAATGTGGACGTATATTGTGGATAATTATGTAGGTCGTTACAGGTACAGATATTTACAGATAGATTTATTGATTGTTTAGCAGTTTGGATATGTACTTTTTGTGGCCTACCAAAAAAACCTAAATGTGTTATATTTAGTATGTACAAGCCTATGTCACTCAGGAATAAAGCAGCTTTCTATCGGTGAAAAACTTTAGCAATCTGACCAGAACTTTCAGAGATTACCTATTTAAACAAAAAAAAAAAAATGAAAAACAAAAACACACAAACTGTTTGTTATAGATATTAGTATAGATTGTTCATAAAATCGTTGAGCTCCTGAAAGCTCTAAGTTGAGCCACACATATTTCACTCACGCTACCACTGGACAGGACCGTTCAAATCTTTGTAAATGCACAATACAGGTTTTAGTAGACCTGATCTTCAAGCACCACCTCAGACAATAACCTACATAGTTCACAAATGATTTTAGCTTTATTCTTTAATAAAAAGACTTAGAAAATAAATCTGAGGAAAAATCGACCTGACCTAGTGCAAATTGATGAGTAATCATCATCTTCCTGCCCTTGTGCTACATTACTTGGGGTTACAACTTGATGTTTTCTTCCATTTTGTTCTGTCAACTATTTTATTCTGTTCTGTCAAATGCTATCATTGCCTCGCTTTTCTATCGATCCTCACCCACACCATCCGTCTTTTCTTTGGCCTCCCTCTCCTTCATCCAACCAAATGTATTTATAAAAAAAACCCTGTAAAAGTGTTCTATTAGGTATAACTAATTAGAAAATAGTACATTATGATATAAGTGTGTAATGTTTGTGATTATCGCCGTGGCGAGGGTCTTAAGAGAGCCGAGAACGGTAATCATTATTTACTCACGTGTATCATACGACGTTTTTCAATATACTTGTGAAGAAAATAACTATGAAATAAAACTAGTAAACTTTTTTGGCGGTAAAAATCTGTTTTGCGCGCCCATATTTTTATTTATTTACCTTTCAATGAAATGAATAAACGGGGGTTGACCTGCGATTCGTGTGGGACAACCTGCGCCCAGCCTGATACGATAATGTATTGAAATTATGGCGGGGGAGAGGTTGAACAATAAGGTTTTAACTACATCATGGTACTAGTGCGTAATGGTAATCAAAATGTCACAGTTTGGAAACAAGGGCCTTTATGTGCTTAAGTGCAGTGCATAAAGAGTCACTTTCTGAGCAAGTGTATTGAAAATAAATGTTACTTATTATGTGACGAAGCAAATGAAATGGCTCTGACGGAAATGGTAGGTATTATAGAACCGATCTGATGATGGATTCGTCATCAGATCAGGTCGGTGGTATAAGTCGACGTAATAAAATAATATAAATATTTATTCGGGCTTCGAATTAAGTTGTCATAAGATTGATTTTAATGGCAATGTCTTATAAGTACATGTTACTATCTAAGAAAACTCATGTAATATCTTACAACTTGCACGTTATTAAGATTTTACTAATATTATTATTGGAACCAAAAAAGAAACTAGAAAATAACTTTAATTTCGTAAGTCAGTGTTAAATTAAAAAAAAAAAACCAATCCTGCACGTTGCCATCCTCCCATGTTAGTTACCGTGGATGTAGACTCACCGATCGTGAGATATATTACACGAACCCTAGTTTGCTCCAATCCATTTCAATGACGTAGTCTAGTAAAATTTTAAGACGACGATTTCAATTCACAAACATTGGGCGGGTACCGAATGCTGATTTGAAGGAATGGAGTACTAAAGGACTGAAGGACTGGAACAGTCTGCCTGCTGCGGACTTCCCGTCCGATTATAATTTGAGTGTCTTAAAGGCAAGAGTGAATAGGCTCATAAAATATTTCGCCTCACCATCAGCCATTGCATCATTGTTTACCATCAGGTGGGATCGCAGTCAAGCACTAGTTTATATCAATTAGAAAACAACGAAAAACAGTCAATCAAGCCATCGCAATCAGTCAATAATAAACTCTTTTAATTTTATTAAATAAGTAGTTCGCAATGTTGATGAGCAGCGTGGCAGCACGCTCCAGGATGTGTTCCTGCGATAATTGACTATATCGAGAATAAATAATTGTTAGCACACATAAATAATTCCCACGATTGAAACATACTTGTTCATAGTTAGGAGATTGGTAACAATGATATAATGAGTTCATTTAGTAATTGTTGATGATTATAACGCTCGAGTTTGAACCTAGATAACCTAGCGGTAGTCTATAAGCGACAAGTTTTTAAGCGTTTGAATAAAAATGAGTAAGCTAGTACTGTGAATCTAAAACTCTTAAAAATTTAGTAATCTGATACAAACTGGTTTTATTTTTAAACTTCACATGAATTGAACAAACAAATAAGTGTTATAATTCTTGTTCTAATACTAGTAAGCATGTACGTACGTTTGTCTGCTCACATCGGCGATGCTGATGCCACGCCAAACCAAATAGATGTATCTAGTTAATTTTACAGGGACTGCATTCTTCGAATCCTTACGGTAGTTGAGAGCTTAGATTTGTGCTTTTTTTTTGCTTTCTCAGGTGATCAGCATATCCAACTTTAGCCGAAAAACTGCAGAACGGATCTGTTTAATCCTCTCCCTCATTTTATCTTCAAAGGCTTGTAATTGTACCGCCTTCCTTTCCTGTCCTAACCTTTTCCTTTTGTTTTTGTTCCGCCTTTGTATTTTTGTGTTGCATGAAGTTGTAATAAATAAATAAATAAATTGTATGCCGCTGCGTACAACGTCGCCACGTGGCCCGAGTGTGCCTGATCCTTCCAAAACGATGGATCAATGTCGTTTCTCTTTATGTCCGAATATTCTTTAGACGTTGAATCTGACTACTTCGTTTTCGTCTTCCTTCCTGAAGTACTAATACAGCCGTTACCTGCACATTATGTTTATAAACGTAGGAAAACAATAGATAAAGGCGTGTCTGTCGACCGGCGAGACTCATTTAATTTTCTTAGAATTGATAGTGCCAAGGCGACAGTATATTGTGCCCGATAGCTTGTTAGACAAGCAGAGTGAAGGCTCTCACAAGTGCCGATGTTATCACTCATTACGCCAATTCATGTACAAGGCACGACGCTATCATCTATTACATTTCATGGTTCGTTTTACTTTTGAATATGTTACGATAAACTACAGGAAACGACAGGAAACTTACTTCCTTGTTGATAATTTGTTTACGTTTTAATAGGTTTTGATTAGTCATAATTGTTATAATTGGACAGTGTTAGTTTCTGTATTTACCGGTGTGAGTAAACTGACTTGAACGATCCTGACAGCCTAGATAGGATGTATATCCTATCGCGTATTGAAATACTTCAATAATAGGCAGTGAGTGAGCAGGCGTGCCTTTGTCCAGTTCTAATTAGGATGTCTTGCTGCTCGACACTCTCACCCCGTAGAATAAAATTTAATAGGTGAGAATCTCTATGTTATAAAAATTAAAAGCTGGCGACGAGTGGTTTTAAATACTTTTATTGCTCGTATTCAGACATTAATCTCTATAAACAATCGTGTATCCCATAAACCTGCAAATGCTCCATAAAGCTGCGATTAAATCAAAGTAAAGTTCTGTCACAGATAATTTTCGCACGTGACCGTAAAGTTTATATTTTTATTAATTTCATGCCTCGAGAACAAACAGATCTGTGTGAAAGCCTGAGTAGGTTCATTTACTCGAGTACCTAGCACAGGCCGTGTCAGACATTACCTGTTTTTTTTTTTATGAGGGTTTAATTTGGCTGGGCGCTGAATACTTCCAGAATGTTTCCACTAACTATATTTGTATTGGGTTAGTAACACTGACCTACCCTAAGTCTACCGATCTCTCGACAAAGCCATAACTTACAAGTTACAACAATGCATGTGGTAGTTTCACCGCTCTTAAAGACCAGGTCATTAGGACTGGTGCCAGCACAGGCCATGCTTCATAAGTCCACCTATCGCTCGGTTACGGCGCCGGAGACACTAATGCGTCCGCTGACACATCGCGACCGCGCTGCTATCACTGTGACACATGGCTGTTCTAACGGCCCGACTATAGAGGAGAAAAGCACTTCTTGCTTCCTCTTTAAATTCTGTAAATTATAGCCTGTACCGAACCCAACGGTTGCATCGCCGTTTTCACTATTGCAGTTTGGTTCGGTTTTCACCTGGAAATGGTCAGCAGTATCTAAAGAAAAGTTTTCTAAATTTTATGTTACGTCACTGCACTTTTAACTTTTGCTGGGACCAGACTTTGAGACCCTCCAGTTATGACTAGAGTAGTCATGTAAATAGTTATTGCTAAATATTGGAGATCAATTATGTTTATCTAGGTTCAGTAGGCACCGCGTTCAATGTCTGTCTCTTTGACTGTCCACTTCGGGTCTCAAGACACTTGAGCGCGGTGCCGGCGCTGCAGTCGTTACAACGTATGAATGATTTCCGCGGTTAGAGTAGGTAGTACACAATGCTCTAGCACAGATTACTGAATAGTTACTACGTAAGCTCTAGCTGCACCATGTACCTATATGTTGCAGCTTGCATTTGGGATCCTTCAGAAGGCAGGAGTGCCGCGCATCTCAGGGCCAAGTAGCTAGTTGATACTGCGTGTTCCGAATGTTTGTTAGGTACCTATTGTTACTGGAATGCTCGTTTCTGCTATAGTTTCGAATTATTAATAAAGCTTAGTGTTATTGTGAGAAAGGATGAAACTTTACCACATTTCTGGAACACTTGGGAATGCCGGGATATACGGAGCTAGGGAATAAAACAGCTAAGTTCGAGTACACGTATATTGCGACTGAGCGGTTGAACAAAAGACTTAACACTATGTTGGTTTACCCACAGAATTTGTAACATAACTTATAAATAGTATTATGCAGGTACTTTAGTCCTCATACATCACAATTTCAAAAACAATGTCAACTTTATAATCGAGCATGAAGTATTTGAGTTCATTTTTTTTTAAATCTACAAAAACTTCCAACTTATACATAAGTAAGAACGATCTGAATAATGATTAAGATGTCAAGAACTAACAGCTAGCTCATCAATCATTGTCTATTACAATTATAACTGCTACAATCACCTAGCTGTATCTTGATAGTGTCGCCGAGGCGGAACGCCAGCCTCCTCCCTGCGAGCATCACTCATGTCCGACTCAAGATCGCTGTCGAGGAACGCGCATTTAAACTTACTACATAATATCACGATAGCAAAGTGTTCGTGTATGTTATCAGTTATCACTAATTATCACGGCACGTGTCGGGCTGACCGCGAGGGGGGCCACATTAGCATACCGGCCCACAGGTGATGGTTTACAAATTGGCCCCTCACACAGATATCATCAATTTATTTATTATACGATGATTGATACCGGGGTATCGCTGCATCGCGAATATTTGTACAAGTAATCACTGAGGGTATCGCGTGTATTGTTGGCAGGCCAGGTTCATGATAATTAGCTGGCGACTGAACAACAATGTGGTGAGTTGCTTTTGTTTGTCTTCATTATGTTATTCAACCGTATAGAACTGTTTGTTAGTCTTACTATTTGTTTTAATACTGTTTTTAGATTGGAACTACCTACTAAGTCTTTACCGATGACATGAAAAAGTCTGGATTCTCATCCAGACTTGATAGTGTCTTCCTATAGTTGTAGCACAAATATCGTTACTAAGTGCCTTTTGTGTAAGCTATAATACTATTATGCAATTACCAACATTTTATTACTTTTATGCTGTTAGATTTGCAAGTGTGTACTTAAAAAAACTTTATGCACATGGTTAATTAAAAAACACATTATGTTACGCGTGTCCACACTAATATAAAAGAGGTAAAGTTTGTTTTTTTGTTTGTAGGAGGTAATCTTTGGAAGTACTGGTCCGATTGCTAAAATTCTTTAACCGATTGGCTACTTAAGCATGTACTTAAGCATATTTATCTGCAAATAAATCTTTAACTTAGACTTTGCTACCTGTTGGAGTGCTGCCTTGGTACTCCAACAGGAGTGCCAAGGCAGCACGCCACGAGCCCAAAGTGAATGGCGCTAATAGGCGGCCGGGAGAGTCATGCTCACTCAAACGTCTTGCTGATGGTAGCGCATGTGCTGGACCATCCGGTTCTCTTTAAAGTCGTTGAGTTGAATGGTACTAGCACATGAGAACTGTTTGTGAATGACCGCCGTCAGTTAGGACTGGTCATCACTTTTTGGTTTTTCTCTAGATGCTTTCAACATGCACGTTGAATCGGCGTGCGACTCCCGACGCCCAGGGTGTCTCCTGTGGCGCCAGCTGGGAGTGAAGATGACTGTTCCCTCTCTATTCGGCCGTCTCTTTCACTAGCATTACTGTTTCGTAGGAGATGACTGCTTCCCTTTCACCCCAGACTATGACATGAACCAAGGCTAAATGTAAGAGGTTGCCACCACCGATCACCTCCATGAGGATACGGTAGTGTTCCGCCCAAGAGGAGCAGACTCCTACCGTGGAGCATACGGTAGGAGCCGCGTCCTTCAGGCGATCTGCACAATATTTTGGGCATTTCTTCTAACTGAATTCGAAGTAAGAACCTACCGAAACGGCCGTGTATCCTCACCATTCCTAACGCAGGTGTTCACCTGCGTTAGGGATGGTGAGAATACCAAAGAGAGAGCAGAGCAGAGGTGTTACCGCCGCGAGATACAAGCTCAGTGGCTTGTTGTTTTAACTTTAGAATGAAGGGCGTTGAATTGACGACGTCGAATTGCTTTAAGGTATCTTCTGAAATACCTACAAGTGTAATGCAGTATTAGTTACGTAAGTAGCCACGTTACACAGATACATATAAAGAGCTACCTAGCCAGGTAGCAAGTGTAGTTAGTGGTAGCGATAATGTAGTCACACTCGTCCTGATTACTAACTAGTATGTCGTAACATTACGGCTCCACGTTGCAGCCGCAGCTTCTCAGTAAATACGCATCGTTTTACTCAAATACATGTATATTGTATAGTTAAGACTAAAACTAGTCGGCTAGACACCGCCTAGGTAGGGGGAGGGGGGCGTGCCTGCGTCGAGGCGGCGCGCGCGCACGAAGCTCGCTCGCTATTGGTCCGTACAGACTTCCTAGTTCAAAACCCCTACACCTGATTGGTTGTAGTAAGGCTAGATGTTTCAGCTTCTCGATGTATTCAATGTAAATTGCAGCGGATTAATGCAGACTCCATTGTTTGGGGTAATTAGTTTAATAAGGTAATATAAATTAGCGGATGGTTCTGATTGCTGTCTGCGTTGCGACACTGATCGTTAAGATGGTAATGGCGGTTAAACGTAAGATGTTTAATGTATAGCGAGGTGGAGGTAGTTACGAGAGGCTCGTGGGATCTCATCTCATCGGCTGCTCAAAGCATTTCATCTCCTTACTGAGAATCGCAATAAATCGTTCGCATCTCGGTCGGAATGTTGCTTATAATTTTTGAACTACTGTATATACCTCACTGAGGTACCCACCTTACATTGTGTGGCTGGATACCGGAGTGCATTACGTGTTCATTTAAATATATATTTGGCTTATCTTTTCAATCTATCTTAATTATCCCTGCCATGAACAAACTTCACAGAATAGCTAACATTATACATCTTACATTCTTAATTTATACATAAACGATAACTTCAACAAATGGTTCTTTAATTACTAAGTAGCTGAAATCGTCGGTCGGTAATATATAATGACGGGTAATTACTCGTATCTATCTAATTACCTACTCGTTACTAAACTTTTGAGTTTAAACTGTGTCAATAGCCTAACTGATGACTCTTGGCACAGCATATATACCTACCTATATAGGATAGGTAGGTACTTAATAACATAACATAGTATTATATTATATTATATTTTAAAACAGATGTTACAAAGTAATGGAGTTACATAATATTATGCAGAGTAAAGCAACCAGATATGGAATACCATTTTATTTTCTAAAATATGTATCTTAAAAGTAATATACCTACAAGAAATTATGTATTTATAATTATAGTGTTCTATAGGTTTACGCTTAATTTAGTGACAGTCTAGTTCTAATAAGATAAACTTACCTATTAATTTAAAGTACAAAATTCACTAAAAAAAATCAACAAAAAGGATTCTTAAATAGGTTTATTTTTTTATGGTAAATCATCTCCTGTGTTCATCCATCCATGGCCAGTAGGCTCCAGTAGGCTTCAACCCTGCTGGGTTTCTACGCTTTTGCTGCCCTCTCCTTACAGCACGCAAAGAACACTACGCGTTGGCTATCCATTGCTCGCCGTCCGCAAGCCAACGTCAATGGTGGCCGGAAATCGGGGTTGGTATCCCAGCGGCTGGGGCATGAGGGAGTCCGTGCGGCCGCCTCCATCGCTAGCATTAGGCTGCTTTGCTGAAGGAGGCGACCGCCTCCTATATTCCTCCTCGCTCCAGATCATGAACTACCAAACTTTTCTCCCAGAGAAAAAACAATTCTACCATGAGCCTACCTCACTGTAAACACACCACCGGGTCACCTAAAAAGTTATAACAACACGTGAATATTATGATTTCAAGAGATTATAGAGCACTATTTTTTTACTAATTTACGAGAAATGAGATACTATTCCATATTTGGTTACTTTCCTTTAATTACGATAAGCTAATAGCGCGCAAACGAAGGTACTAATACGAAATTGCTTTAAAAACATTACGATGAATGAATGTTGATGTTTATATAATGATCAATAGCTTTTTATATCAAATGAAATACCTACATAAAGTTTAAACAGGCGCCACAATAGAATTGAAAAGCATTGCTGCAAATGAATGAATCCAATCAAAGATGCACGTTCCACCCAAGACGCTCGAGCTCCTAATACCAGCTGTCACATAAACCTGCGATGTTCATCTGTTTCCATTGCGGGGACGTTGTGAGAGATGCTGGTCATCAGCTGCGCGCTTATCTGATGCGGCTGATATGTGGTTGATGGCGCTGCGCCCGCGCCGATGCATTGTTCACGGTTAATTAGTAAACGATACTCAATTGATATGTATGAGAGCGATCAGGGTGTAAAAGTGAGACAGATTTTGTGAGAAGATCAAATAAAAACCGGCCAAGAGCGTGTCGGGCCACGCTCAGTGTAGGGTTCCGTAGTTTCCCGTCTGTCACAAGAAGTGTACCAACTAATGAGTTTAAAAAAATGCTTGCATATACGATTATTCTACAAACTTAGTCCAGAAATTATGTTGGATAACCTTTTTGTCTTTTTTGTACAAAAACTGTTTATTCCATCAAATTCAAAATAATTTTCCTAGAAAGTCCTTATAAAGTTCTACTTTTCAGTTTTTTTTTTCATATTTTCTAAACTTATGGTTTACAAAATATGAAATTTACACAGTTTTTTACTTTTGGAGCGATTATTTCCGAAATTATTGACATTATTAAAAAATGATTTTAGTAAACCCCTATTCATTTTTAAATACCTACCTATCCAACAATATATCACACGTTAGGGTTGAAATCACTTCCCACTTTACATATAGGGGGGCTACCCTAATAAAACAATTTTTTCCAATTTTTATTTTACCACTTTGTCGGCGTGATTGATATACATATTGGTACCAAATTTTGTTTTTCTAGTGCTAACGGTCACAGAGATTAAGCGACGACAGACAGACAGACGGACAGACAGACATGGCGAAACTATAAGGGTTCCTAGTTAACTACGGAACCCTAAAAAAGGAAACATTTTTATAAATGAATAATATGAATATTAGGAATTCATCAATTAATTAGATAACTAAATAGATATACTCTTTATTGACCACCACTACAAATTACAGTTTTCCCACCACAAAAAAAAGGTGCTTGGGTAGATAATTCCGTAAACAATTGACAAAAGATGAACCTACTTAAATAAATGCCACCCGGTCCACTCAAAACCGTCACCGATCATTAATCGTCGTCTGGGCGGCTGATCCTATCAGCTCGTAATTGCCGTCACAAAATAACTAATTGAATACTAAACTGCACATTATGCTGGTTAAGGACTTTCAACTAATTTGACGATGCCTATCGCCCCCCTTCGCAGGGCTCATTGATTTAACTAACTACCTGGTGACATCCACGCGTACATTATGGCTTTTTAATTCCGTCAAGTGGCGACCCCTATGGGCGAGCTACTGTCCTGCCGGTACACAAATGTCCCATGTTTATGTTTTCAATTAATTCATTAATGTCCCGCTGGTTGTCGAGGGTTAGCTATCGGCTTCATCAAAATGCCGACGTTTTTTGGGCAAAGGGTGGTTCGATGTGAACGGTCATTGTTTTGGAAGACAAAAAAATATAATTGATTGTACTGCTTGCTTGTTACATCAGTAGGTGTGAAAAGTGTATGATAAAGTAATTCTTTATTTCCTTATCTTGCAACTATTATCATAATTAAACAACCGAGAATGGTGAACATAGGCTTATCACAATCGTACTCACGGAGACGCAGTGAATCACTCAAGTGTTTGGGAAACTATTATGTTATGGTCTTTTGGTTTGGGGGAATTTGACAAATATAAATAAAGCGTTTATGTTCAGAAAAATTGTGTAAGGGTGTGCTGTGGGCTCTTTAGAATCGTGTCGACCACTTTTTAAAAGGCTTGGTTTGCTGACCATCATTAGTCTTTATATAATGCAAATTGGTGTATTTGTTAAAGAACATCCAGAATTGTTCGAAACTTTTGTAAAAAGTAAATTCTACCAACAGGGATCCGACGATACTTAGAAGCACTTGCTGTAGAAGTTCTTTGTATCACAAAAACTGTAGCATGATGGCAATACGGGTCTTTAATAAATTACCAAAATCTATAAGAGAATGGCAGTTAATAAGATTATTTAATATACACGAATGGCTGTTGGACAAATGCTATTTTAACTTAGGGGTTTTTTATGACAAGAATGACCTAGAAAGAAAATATAAGATAAAATAATATATCTAATTGAGTTATGTTAAACATGAAAAATAATACTTTATTCAGTTGTGGTCTTTGTTACAATGTATGTCTATGTTTTAATGTTGTAGGATGTTTAATAATTTTAAATGACACATTTTTATTATATTACCCAATATTTGTATACCAATCATTGGTGAAACATGTAGAACTTATGTACTGTATTCAACATCCTCATTAGCATGTTTCTGGCAAATAAAGTACTTTGACTTTTTACTTACTATGTGGAACTGCTATACTTAGGTAATTTTTTTTAATTTTTAAAGTGTGTTTTTTTAGGGCAGCTAGGAAACACCGGCCTCATCTACCTAGTTTACTTAAACTAAGAAAATTGACGTGTAAAAGTGTTTTTTTAAAACCATATAATATATTATACTCGCAAATGTTAAACAAACATAATTTATTTATGTAAAAGTAAATAACAGTATATTAGGCAAAAGAAAGTTAATTTTTGTTGGTTGTTCCGCTCGGAGCCACTTCTTGCCAATTCCCAAGGAAGACATCAACGTTGTCCCGCCATCTCCATCCTGATCTGCCGCGACCCCGTCGTCATATTTACTAATTTATTATTGCTACAGCTAACTGTGATTACCTAATAACAATATGGTGTAATGTAGAGATAAGTACCTATGTATACACTCTTTAGCTCTAATTATAATCGATGATCCTCTATAATAAACGATCAGTACTATTACGGCACTCAAGTGTTTAATTTCGTACATCCCTACATGGCGACCCTGCCTGTAGCGGATAAGACACGCGTCGGTATCGGACAGTGACCGGCGTCGAGAAGCATTATTACACAAAATAATCAGCATTTTTTAAAATAATTTTTGAACAAGTACTACAAATATTGCCAATCATACCAGACAAAAGAAGAGGTTTTCCTAGCCCAGAATGCTGGTGCTGGAAACAATGCTAATCTGCATCGGAACGCATATGAACATCCAAACTATTATATCGGCGGTCATTGTTTTGCTCAGGGGAGTTGTGATTTTTTATTTCGCATACAAGGTGTACAAGACGTATCATACTCGGTGGATGTGCCAGGAGATTCACCAGCAAGCCTTCAGTGGTTTGAGATGGTCAGCACGTCGTCGTAGCGCCAGCGTGGTTCAGCCCAGATCTTCAAATTGTGCGTGTCAAAGTGTGCCGACCAATAAGTAATACTATGTGCGTGTCGGTTAATAAGTCAGTGCGGAAAACAAACACAATAGAGTGAAAAATAAAAAGAAGGCACTCACACACACACACACACACAAATGGCGTAATGCTCCGTAATAAAATTATGTCGCGGTGTGTGTCACAGAAGACTATATGGCTAAAGAACTGGACAAACACGCAGAATTTAATCAAAGGTATGTAATAAAAAGTTAAGCGAAGCTGAAGGTATATATATACATTTGAAAAGTTGATACGTGACATAGAATATAAGAGTAGGGAATTCAAAAGTGTAGAGTTAAACTTAATACATGATTATAGTAGTAGAATAAATGAAGTATATTTACATATAAGTAAATTATGTATCGCAGACAGTAGTAGTAATAGCATTTAAAACGTCAAAGCGAAGACGAAGGAAAAATAACAAAAATGGAAAAATTTGAATTAAATGTTGCATTAAACTTAGTGCCAATAATGACAAAAGATGATGAGGCGACTATTAAACAGGTAATTGACAGTATAGATTATTATAGCACCATATTAGACGAGCAATCACAAAAGCAATTAATAACTTTTGTTTTGAAAAGTCGTTTGTCACAGGCGGCGAAACTTAAACTGTTCAGATTATAACTCAATTGATGACTTATTAAAAGAAATGAGGTCTCAAATTTTACCGAAAAAGTCTTCCACAGCAATACAAAGCAAATTACATTCCTTTACTCAAATTGATATTGGTAAAGCTATTACTGAGATGTTTGTCGATCTGACCATTTCACAATCAGAAGGTAAACAGAAACATTATAAAATTCTGAAACCGTTAAATGAAAAGCAAGCTATCAAAAGGTTGGCCGATGGACTGCGCAATCGTCGATTAGGTACTATTATAACAGCCCGTAATTATACCTCGCTAAAGGATGTCATCCAGGCAGCCATAGATGAGGATCGTTCAATGCCCTCGACCTCACATAGTGAAATTAGGACGTTTAATTAAAGTAACAGAAATGATTGGCGAGATACTAATCAATTTAGAGGTCTGCGCGGATTTTATAGGTGACAGCAAAGCAGGGGACAGGTAAGAAGACAAAACTACCAGGACATCGGCCGGGGTCGCGCTCAACCAGGCTTGGAGCAAAGACCATCGAACAGAGGAAGCAGAGGTCGGTCTTTTTATTATTATAGTCGCAACAGAGGAACTTACAATAATTCTCAGTCGATGCGGGTTACATATGTCGGAAAATACGAGCGAAAATGCGAGTGGAATGTGAGTGAAAGCGTGAACGGTCATTCTAAGGAGTCAAATAAGTTTTTTTCGTGACTAAAAAATATATTTTTTTATGTGATAATTAATCAACAGTGTCTATCCGTACATGGTGACCCATACCGATGGTTACTTTATTTATATTTCAACTGTCTTAAATTTGTTAGTAATTTATTTTGTTAACATTTTATTGATAGTTGTAATTATTATATTATTTCTGATTTCTTTTTTTTATATAGCCTCTTTATGTAATGTGAGATCACTGTAAACTCCACGAACTCTTAGACTACTTTCTATTACGACTTACTTTGTTTTTTACTAAGATAATTTTTATTGTGCTTTTGTGTACAATATTTGACTGGTCTACACTGTTCTTATATAATATTTATTAATTTAAACTTCATGTACAATAGTGGTACATAGGCGGACTTAATGCCACAAGGCATTCTTTACCAGTCAACCTTTGAGTTAAAAAAGGCTACACTGTGGTAGGTTTGCACAATAAACAAATACATAAAAAATAGTTTAAATGGATAAATATAAAATAAGTTGTTTATAATAATAAAATACATATATTTGCTTAAACAATAAACTAATAAATACTATGAAAAATATCAAATCACTATGAGAACTTAATAACAATTCTGAACGAAGACCGAACTAAGGTTGAGTGAACTTCAAGTAGTAGTTCCGAATTTTACGTTTGTAGGATAATTTACTTTCAGCTTTTCAATATTTATCAATATTGACCACTTTTTTTAAAAAGAGTAACCATGGAGTTTCTTCCCGGTTCTTCTCCATAGGAAACGACCAATTTGGAACCGTGCACTAGCTTCTGACGTTTTATAAGTGCCCATGTAGGCCTATGTGAAATAAAACATTTTTGACTTTGTCTTGATTCCGGTGCATCAATTTCAGCCGTCAAGTATAAGCATGTAGTTGAACAAAAGATTCCTATTCATTTTAAGAACACAGAGATCAATGGACTAGGGGGCAAAGTACAGTCAATAGGTTATATGTATCTATTTGGACTTGGCAACTAATGATGATACATTCAATCACAAGTTATATGTTTTTAAAACATTGCCATGTACGGGGTCTGGAATCATCGGAGAAGATTTCTTAAGAAAACATAAATCATTATTAAATAACTATAATAACAGACTAACTTTGCATAATTTAAATGTTAACATAATAACATTTCCGATTAGTTCGAAAGAATATAGTTAACAATTGTTTCATAATCGTCAGGCCGTGGCTTCCAAACAACGCAGCGCGGCCTTAGCGCCACCCACTTCGACATATTTTAAACTAAGAGCGCTGTTCATTTCGAAGGGAATCCATATCGGGAAGATACTCCAGCTTGATACTAATTGATCGCTCTGCAAATTAAAGCGATGTGTGAGAACGAGCGAGTCCTCAGTGAAGCTATAATATTAGCATTTAAACAGCGCACTTAAGGCTCGAATTAATCAATTTTAAGCAATCACACTTTTTACTGAATCGTTGTAGGGACATTTGCAATGTGCGAATATTAATGAGCCCCAGCAGGCTGAGGTGACCTACCTACCGCGAGGACTCTCGAGGTATACTGCTGAATGGTAAATACCTGTAATTTCCCGGTATTTGCCATCAATGGATGCTGAACGTTTCTTGTCGTGGTCCATTGACGCATTGTTCAGTTTTTGCCACCTCCTCGTTCCCGGAGTCCAAGCTGCCACCCACCTCAATGCCACGGTTTGATGGGATTTCAATGAATATTAGGGAAACGACATAGAGCTCGAGATCTACAAGTGTCGAGCAAAGCTATCGATTACATTATGAATGGATATTTAAGTAAATATTTATACATGCACATTGCCGCATAGGTATTTAAACAATGTAGAACTCTAAGTAAATAGAGGCTAAAGGGAAGAAGACCTTCCGCAGACCTTCCCACTACACTCAAATTACACGAAGTGCTTGACAATACATCTCAATATCTCCCAATTGATTTAAATACAAACAATCATTTAAGTCATACCCGCCAGCGCCCTGGGCCGCCGGTATCGATCAGCGCTCACAGTGGGACGCGCTATTAGCTGCGTGCGCGACGCGTCCCCACGCTGCGAGCCGAGCGGCGCGCGCGCACACAACTGTTAGCTATTAACTTATACTTTTATTAGCTCAAAGCGATTAACCGCCGCCAGGAATGGACACAGCGCGTTATATTTATTCTTAGCCATTGTCTCAATGATGATAATTAGGTTTTTTCGGCTCAGCCATGTGTGCCAATCTACTTATTAATTGTTAGGTCACCATCCTTGTATGGAACCAGTTATAAGTTCATGAAATTCATAACAATATTTTATATTGAATTCATCCATTGATTACGAGTCAATTTACGGATGCCTCATTAATTTGAACAGATGTAGTGCGTTGCTTACGTGTCGGTGCTGCCGGGTCTGGACGGAGTGGTGTCTACAGCGCGTGCAGTGCGAGCCGCGCAGGCGCATGCGATCAGTGCACACTCAGCTCATCTCTGTTCCACGACCACTATGAACACAATTAACACAATTTCTGGCAGAAAGCTTTTCATACTGTTATCGTACTTTGTAAATTCCTTTTCAACTAGAAGTGACTCTTTCCAGGTTTTTATCCAATTACGGACACAATAACCTTAGACAAACCCAATAAACGAACATAAAAAAATATAAAAAAGTAAATATAATAAATAAAATAAAATAATAAATAAAATTTAAAAATATAAAAATAATAATAATATATAATACATATTTATTAAAAAATAAATATTTTCAAACCATGAACTTTAATTTTCACTTTCTACGAGCTATAAGTAACTTTGATTGAAACCTGAGTAGGCATTTGAATAGTACGCTCCGAAGCTCTTTATGGGCAGATTAATAATGATCCTTTTAATTAATTAATTGTGCCAATAAACTAATTTGGCTGTAGTGTGCTGCCCGGTGGGCTGGTACCGGGAAGCGCGCCGGTCCGGCACGCCGCGCCGCGTGTCCGGGATTCTCTCCGTGTTCCCGGGCCCCGGCCTTATCGCGGGACCCGCGTTTTTGCGCAGCCCTACGCTACTATTAATTGATTGGAATTACTAAAGTATGTGTATTTTTTGTATCGGTGCGCCATGACGCCATCGCGCCGGCTCGGCGGAGTATTCCTGCTAGCTCTAAATGAATTGCCTCTGGCAGGATTAGCTTCAAACTTGTCTCTAGGATAGGTTTCGAAATCTCTCTGATTCCTCATCGTACCTATCTAAAGTGAACTTATCAAAATTTTCTGGCCATATTGAAGCTTGGCATCTTTAGGGTTCTGTACTTCAGTAGGCAAAAACACACCCCATATAGGGTCACTTTGTACGCCACCTGTTTGTCTGCGGAGACTCTTTTTCTCTGGAACGCGTGTAGATATTAAGCTATTTGTATATTTATTTGTTGTGTTGTTTGTATGTTATTTGTTTGTGTGTGTGTGTGTGTATAAAGTTTATTCTATTCTATTCTATTCTATTCTATTTACCTCAAACACTCAGGTCCGCTACACACGTGTAAAAAATCACGTTGCCTTTTGTCGCTCTCAAGGAAATCAAATATGTACTTACTTTGACTTTATTTGACGACAAGCAAGGTATTTACGATTTTTTTTAAATATTAATTGCGTAATGTGTATTTATGTAAATTATAATTTTTATTATCTTAATATGGGAATAATTTCCTGATAGATAAAAAATATTTACCTAAATTTATCTTAATTAAGTATCTAATATAATGACAAAGCTTGTTATGCTGTGCCATATCGTGTTTACATATCCATATCTTTGTAGAGAAGGCTCCTTCTGACTCAGGCTCCATTACTGGTCCAGCGAGACGGCGGCTCAGTCAGCGGTGCGGCGCTGCCGGCTCCATATCGGAGGTTGCGTGCCCCGTGATTAAACAATCAAATAATCATATTAATCACAGCGCAGCCCGCCGCGCATGCGCACTCGGGCGCGCACACATACGCGCTGATGTCCGAGCGAAAGATTACACTGACCGCATCTTGCGCACAGATTACAATAATATCTGAATATTTGCAGATGCGTTCCACCAGTTGTACGGTCTACTTCGGCAAGGGACTAATCATTTTTTCATTAGTAGCTTTTACAGCATTATCGGTTATGACAGAATTTATTTACAAAGAATGCACGGTTTCTCTGATGATTGAGTTACGAAACAAGTTACATAACTTGTCTAACTAATTACATAGGTACTTTATGATATCTAAATAGACGTACATAAAGTAAGTAACTACGTATCGTTTCGCATGTGCTTCCTGGCAGCATAACTTTGATGGCTTATTGTCCACAGGAATATGATACAGAGTTGACTGGCTACTAGCACTAGAAAGAAGTCCACACTAAACGAAGAAATTGGTTACTTCTTACTGCCAGCCTGTATCGCTCTACGACTGGGCAAAGGAATCTCCCAAATGCTATCAGCTGTCCCCGAAAAGGAAAGAAAGAAGAACATCAACTAAGTGGGACCTATAATGAACGATTTGAATTAAACTATACAGATCCTTTTGTTGGATATTTTTACTATCGAATTCATTAACGAATAGATATTGTTCAGAAGAACTGCTCGTCTCATCTGTAGTACTCGACTCGTCTCATCTGTATCTTGAAGTAGTCACGCAAATGGCTGAAAGCTTTCGTTAAACAATGGCCTCTCATTACGTCATCAGTGCGAGAGCTTACTTGCACTACCTCAGCAGACGCAGAATACGGCGCAGAGGGACCAGATTGGATGCCAGGAATATGCCCTCTAAGCATCTTTAAAGACTGTTGCACATACAAATATTCTAGTTATAAACTAGGGTGGTGTGTAACGGTACCTCCCTAACATCAACGTAAATGGTGAACGCTGCTGAAATCCATTCCACGACAAAGAACAGTCGCCGGTAACAATGTTCTAGGCTGAGAGTCCCGTGAAGCAGGCCTTCTGATCTCCACGCCGTATCTCTCGGCCTATTACATCTCCTGCACGGGCCTGTGGTTAGGAGCGCGCGCGCACCGCGTGTGCTTTATGCTTATTAAACTGAATCCAATCAGCCGACGCCTGGATCATACTAATTAGAGATATTGTGGCATTACGTCAGCGCTTCCTGCTGAGGCAGCTGATTACCTGATGCGGCGGCCACGGGACATGCTGTAATGATAAGCCATTATCTTGTAACACTTGGTACTCGCCGACAGCGGGATGGGATAATCTTTTGATGTTTTTGTGGAAATAACAATGTGTCTAGTGACAACACGTACTTAACATTATTCTTAATGCAGCTTAGTAGCTGCAACAAAATCTTGTTCTCTTGATTCGTCGCTAAGTTAGAGCAGTAAGCTACTTAAATATTTCTTTTAAGCTTTTTTCATTGTTACTGACATACTAATTAGTCCGGAGAAGGAGTTTGGCGTCCGAGCGTAGCGACTTATTTAGTCCCTCGAACTAGGTATGTATTAGCGATAATACATACCTAGTTCGAGGGACTAAATAAGTATTAACTCGAGGCAAACACTGTGCTTTTTATTACTTTTCATTACGAATACAAAGAAAATAAAACAAAAAACCTGTGCCATCGTATGAGTTTAGGTATCTTCCGTTTGATTTAGAACGTAAAAGGTTTTCCACTACTGATTTAGTCTCATCTCATATGAATCACTCGTTAAATCCATATCTAAATCCGATAAATTACATATTTTTCTAAGGTGTAAACAAAACTCTACAACTCGAAGAAACAAATAAAGATCGGATTGCCGCTTTCCCGCCTACTACTTTTTCCTTTAAACAGCCAAAACCTAGTATACTATGTTCATTTATTATTGAACCATGTCCCAACTTTATATACAACCACTCAATTACAGAGCGATGTTAAATTAAAATAAGTGCGTAACGTACTTATTAAAGTTTTTTTTTTAAATGTCTTTAACATATATTATAGTTTATGTACTTTCAACTTTCAACTATTATTTTGAAATAATATAGATTTGAGTAAAATTTAATTTGTTGTAAAGAATCGTATTAACACGATGAGTTCTCAGATTCAGATATGGATTTAATTCTCTTTCGCTAAAATAGTAGTGAAACCACGAAAGATGCCTGAAATCGTACCGACGATTCATGTTTCAATTTTACTTTCCTTGTATTCTTAACCTTTTGAATGTCTTATGTTACACAGTTCGACTTAAGCAATTGTCTTTCTATTGTGTCTCTAATTACGTAATTCAAAGTGTTAATGTACATCACAGCGATCCAGAACCCCGGGTTTTCATATCAAAAGCGAATCCATAATATATCCCCATTAGGCTTCGACCCTGCTGGGCCCCTACAGTTTTGCTGACATCTCAACACTGTGCGCCGTTGACGACTTGGACTCGGTTCAGCAGACGATTACCGACGGCAGTGCAGGTGGCTGGAAATCGTCGGGATTCACACGTGCGGCCGTCTCCTTCGCTAGCATTAGACGCAGTGATCTGCTTTGCAGAAGGAGATAACCAACTGCCATTCCTCCTCGCTCCAGACCATGGCCTGTACCAGGATCCGGTGCGAGAGGTCGTTGTCACCTATCGTTCCCTAGAGGACACGCCGGTGCTCTGCTCAAGCGGAAAATGTGCCTACCTTCACCGTGTGTTCCTACGTGTCCTCCGGGCGGTCCCCTAGGGTAACAATGTACTACATATTTAAAACTATCCCGCTGACCACAGTAGATGACCTAGTGCCAAAAGTCACTTCTTATGTTACCCTAGAAAGTTCCACCACACGTCACAGGACTTTATGAAATCTTTCTGGACACTCTTGTTTTACACCACCTAGAAGTAGCGCTTTATGGATTAATTATTTGCAATATTCTTGCACCTAAACAAATATATGTCCTTGTAAGTGGTACATTGTCAGACTCATTGCTCAATTTCTAGCAAGCTAAGAATAGCCACAATTAGGATGGATATGATACAATTACAATTGAGACGCGACTCGATCGGAGAGCGATGCGCAGGCGCAGCTAGTTTTAACGGAGCTGTACAATATAAAAGATAGTTTCAGAATGACTACAAAAAACAGCATTCCGCCTCATACAATAAGTCTGTCCAATTTTCTATTTGTATTCGACCTTTGTCATTGCTAAAACTGAATGTTATGGCAAGTAAGGCTTCTACAGCGCCGCAGCCATGGCTTGTGATAAGACCAAAACTGAAGGTAAATAGCGAGAAAAAGTCAGAGGGGTTCCAGCTCTAGCAGCGGTTCACGCTTTGCCAAAGAAAGGTATGTTGATAAAATACTTCCTTTAATTCATTAAACCCCAAGCGAACGCCGGCGTTCGCGCACTTATTGTCTTTCAATTGTGTCTGTAATTATCACAATTGAAAGGTATCGTTTGTATAAAGTTCAGTTTGGTTCTGTAAATTTATATTAAATACGAGTAAATAAACCGTAAACATCACTTGCACAACATCCGTATCTACGGTACCGTCGATCCTTTTCTCCTTTTAAATTAATTCAAGTTGTCTTTTATACGACTACTCGAACTAGTAGCGAGTTTTATAACGCACGAAAATATATTATGGCGCACTGAAGCAAAATGATGAATGATAAATGCTAGATAGATAGCGTGTCAAAACACAATACAGCTAATTTAGTATTATAGAAAAAAAATCATGAAAATGGCTCTAAAATAACTTTTATTGACTAAACACCGGACTTTATACATGCCATAATTCTGATTGTTTGATAAATTATTCTACAAGTAACGTTTTACCGTTATAGTGTTTTAATCAACCCTGTAGATTTTTAGTCAATTAGCACAATATTATAGCATAGCATAGTCGGCCTTGTAATGTTCCCACTGCTGGGAATCAGGCCTCACCTCTAGTAAAATTCCCTCTGGAATGGGCCGTAATCCACCACGCAGGCCCAGTGCGGGTTGGTGGATGTAACTTGTCTTAGAATTTTTGGTTCTAGGACATGCCGGTTTCCTCACGATGTTTTCCTTCACCGTTTTGAGAGCAGTGGTGATGAAATAAATTACACAAACTAATGCGCCTGGCTGGGTTTGAACCTGTGACCTATAACTCGTAAATCGGGCCGTTACAAGAGTTAAAGAGGCAGTTTCTTTTTATAAAATGTTTCTTTGTTTGTAGGAGCTAAACCCGGAAAGTACTAGTCCGATTACGAAAAATTGTAGTTGCTTTATTCCTGAGTGACATAGGCTATTTTTTATGCATACGGGCGAAGCCGCGGACATAAAGCTAACGCTTCATATTTTGTAAGCATTTTGTCTGCGCATCTCCTCAGTTTGTATGCAGTCCCCGAGTGACCGCGGTTCAGGTCGGGACGGCTCTTATTGTGTCACCCGATGATTGGTTCCTAAAACTGTATTTTTGTATTTAAACGAATTAAACAGTAAAGATTATTCTATCCATTTATCTGTTTTTAAGGAAATTGTTCATTTTAATTAATGCCATCACCTTCAGCATCATGATTCAGGACCGAAATATGCCTGATCCGCTGCTAGACAGGCCTCTTCCAAACTTCGCTATAACAACCCGTCGTGAGCTACCCACATCCAGCAGATTCCCGCAGACGTCATCTGTCCCAACCAGTCGTCTAAGAGCGGTGGCCTGGTCTTGTGCACAGCTTCTGCGTGGTTGATGCAAAGCCCCTCACAGCGTGGAGATTCTGCTCTTATCTCGAGTGTGGCTGCTCTCTGCAGGTTGTGTAATGACCAGTATCGTGCTTTTACATATTATGCTATTACATTACATGTGTATAGATAATGTTACCTATTGTTTTGCTACGTAACCTAATTGGGCGCTTCCGGTGCGCGCTGGGAACTGCGCTTTCATTGCTTACGACTCATTGAACCAGTTGGACACTTTCGGAGAGAACGGTACTCTTGTAATAAAAATATATTTAACGAAAATATGTATACAGGCCTTAAGTTACGACGATTTTTTCCTCTGGATACATTTTTGTGGATATAACTTACACTGTGCAGTGTAAAGACACGGTACATAAACAAAAACATGGTGTCATTGTGTGTTATTAATGAAGTTAGTACTATTCCCCCGTGCGACAGGTGGCACCTGGTAGTTATATAGACATTACACCGACGTCAACACACTCGTCCGAGCGATAATTTGCTCAACAATGTTGCCTTACAACAATAGTGTAATTTAGGGGACAGGGGCCCGGGCCGCGCAGGCGCACGCTCGTGAACGTGGTATTAAGGATCGGCTCATAATGCGCGTACGCAAATCACGGCGCTCCCGCCCCGCACCGGCCCCGGACCGGACGCCGGATCAAAATAATTGCACCCGCGACCACCGCGCCGCCATTATCTCGAACTATACACAATTACTGACCGCTGCCGCTACTACACGCTAGCTTACGAAAGCACTTTAACACTGTAGCTCCAATGTGTGCGGCGTCTATCCATACCCTTGTATGAGATCACTAAAATTTTTGCGTACTTGGCCAGCAATGGACAGCGTTGAAGTATAGCCGTCGTTTGGTGGTACAGAGGACGTTATTCGTCGTGCTCATTACAATATTAATCAATGCTTTCACATCCAGGGCTCGGGATAAATATAACCGATGCAGAATATTCTTTAATATTAGTTGCGCAATAGTAATACGCAGGTGAGCGCTACAAATGATAGGCTGTGTGCGCGACGGACGCGACGCGGCGTGCGATACGGGCGACGCGGCCGCTCGGCGACCGACACGCACACATTTCGGGTCGGCCGCTCGCAACCTATCATTTGACTGCATTACGTATGCATAATCAAACATGATTAGTTGTTTTTGTGGAATTATTTGGGACTTGCCGAGCGCTAGTAGGTTTTAATGACGAAACTGACATTTCCGTGTCCGCTGTGTTGTGCAAGCCGGTGGTCAGTGGTCAGGTCGCACGATAGCTCCTTACTCGGTCAGGTCGTTACTGGTCCACTTTATGTTAAAGCTTACCTATTTGTGTTACGACTCTCTCGATGGTTTCTGTTTATGACAGTACGCAGTTTATAAGAATATCAAATGTTTCGAAACATCTTAGTTGTAAGCAGATCTAAATTATACTAAACATACCTTCTGGTTTGTTTAGTTTTCGTCAATATAAAATAATTATAATCTATCTATAGTTCAAATGGGCTATGTTCAATTGAAATATTTTGTATGGGCTTTATAAAGTATCTGCTCGATAAAGAAATCTGGGTGTACCCGGAGATCTTAGTTTGTGAGGACTACTGACCTGACAGGTATGGGTAATGACGGAGGAGGGGCCAGTCGGCCACCGACTTCTGCGAAGCAGTAATGCTCGCAAAGGAGGAGGCCGAACGCATCAGGTAACGGCGTTCTCGCCGCCGCCGCCGGGATTACGATCCCGAATTCCAGCTACCGAAGGCGCGGGCTTGCGGACAGTGAGCAATGTTTAGCTCGCTGTCCGGCCGTCCAGTAACTGTCCGGACCAAGTCCAAGTCGTTGACGGCGCGCAGTGTTCCCGCGCGCCTCAAGGAGTTGTCAGCAACTGCAGGGGCCCAGCCGGGTCGAAGCCTACTGGGACTAGAGTTATCCGAAAGGGAACTCGAGCCCCGGTTTGAAGGCTAGAAGGAACGGGGTGGGCTTTTAGTCGGTAAGAGTCTGACACTATCTCCCGCTCCGCCCAAGAGCGGGGGTTGTCATTGGATGATTTTTCCCACAATAAAAAAAAGGTATGGGTAATGATAAGTTAAAATGATGAATCAAACTGGACGATGGCAGCAGTGACAGGCATGAAATTCGCAACTTGTACGTAAGGTGTTGGTGAGGGTTCCCCGCCTACAAGCGGCGAGACGGGCTCGTGTGCTCTCGCGCATATTACTTTATCTGCAGTTAGGCTCCTTCGGCGGGACACTCCCTGTTCCGCGAAGTATGTTGATAATCCCCGTGTTTGCGCAGATAACCTTATTATCGCTGTTCACCGATATAATGACATACGTAGTATTTACTTTCACAACAAGCAACTTACATTAGCCACATTAAAATTTACCAAATAATGTACGTAATGCGTGCAGCTCTGAGATAAGTCACGATCACGCCATGTTTAACTATTTAAGTGATTTTGATTGCTATCACATAGGTACCTATGTTTAGTAACTTAATGATTAATAACTTTAAATGTAACCGTGTGCCGGACGATGCAGAACCGGGACTCGAAGATTGAACTAATGAGATTCGATGAATCTGCTGAATACCCAGTACTGGTACCGGGACCGGTCAACGAGGCAACTCTTAAAAAGGTTTAAGTCAAGCAGTAAACGTCTTTCGGACAAAACGATGATGACAAATTCATCATCATTTCAGCTGAAAGACGTCCACTGTTTGACATAGGCCTCCCCCAAGCGTCGCCACAACTACCGGTCCTGTGCGTCTCGCTTTTGTCGGATTCCTGCGACCCTGACCAGGTCATGTGCTCTGCCCATTACCAGTTAAGTTTGGATTTTATTCGAACTAAGTCGGTAACCTTGGTTCTCCTGCGCATATCTTCATTTCTGATGTGATCTTGACCCTTTCCATTGCGCTTTAGGTGACCTTAAGTCTTCTTATGAGTCCCATTGTAAGTGAGCACATTTCGTAGCCATATATCATTACTGGCAACAACACGCACTGGTCATAGACTTTCGTCTCGTGATGACGAAATAATTTGATGACATGTTCGGTACCTATACAGATAGATACATAAAGTGAGCCCTGCATGGCGCTTCTGGGCCATGTCAGCAATGACATATCCTCGTATTCTGTTTAGCGACGACAATATTAAGGAATACTACACAGCTGGGCTTATTGTACGCTTAACTATTTACGATTTGTTAACACATCAAATCTTGCAGAACATGAAAATAAATGAGCAACAAAAATAAAACTACCTATGAATAAATCTGACAACAAAATCTAGGCAACAAAATTATTACGGAGGCAACTAGACTCTCGTGTAAGATATAGTGATCGATTCCTGGCTTGATTGCGCGTCGATGTAACACTTGACTCTGTCTCCGCTTGACGCATGAATATGTATGAACACAAACATTACAGCCCTTCTAGCGAAACTGATAGCAATGTCACTGACTTACAACTAATAGCTACCTGGTGATGCTCACACGTTCAGTCTTGACAAGAATCAAGCATTTTAAGTATCCACCTCTGGGACATAAAACTTGAGAAATGATAAGGATAATGAAAGAGAACGCAAAAGGTCAAAAAAAGTTAATTTTTTTTATACCAACAGCCTGTGGGTTAACTTAACCCAGAGGACTGGCAACGTGTCGCATATCCAGCAGTATAACAACGTGCTCAGAGCGCTGTTGTGTCTTCCCAGGTGCGGTAGTAGATACTTCTGGCAAGATTTTTCCGGTCAATGGCAATGATTTCTACGCAAAAATAAGAAGGAAAGTTGCCTCAGTTGTAAAAATAAGAATAATCGTTGGTCGAGTTACAGAGCTGCAAGTCAGAGAAGCAGCGCGCGGACTCGGCCGGGCGTCGGTCGCCGTCGAGACGCCAATGAGTGCCAGCTTTCTATATATAACTAAAAATTTGTTGTGATTTTAAGTCATATGAGTGTGTACTATTCGCTTTACTGAGTATTGATCCCATTAGTATTAATTTACTACATATGTAATGTATAAATTGCAAAATATTAAAAGAAATAAATTGTCTGCCTAGGTAAACTTAGCAGAAATGGAATATGTACTTAAATGTTGTCTAAAATAAAGAATGATTATATTTTATAACAATGAATGAAACGAAGAAAATCGTATTCATTATGCTGTTAGTGTCGCTAGATGGCGGTAGTAGTTAAGAGTAAAGTTAAATCGGATGATAAATGAATAATCTTTTTTGAACTTTCATATCATTGTGGAATTTTTGATGACATTTTGTTTGGAACTATCATTTTTGTTTTCTATAAACCTACAGACAGCTAAAGCAGATATAAATGGGCTAGAAAGCTTGAGACCTAGGTTGTTGATAAAAAGTCAGTCAGTAGTAGCAGGTACCACTTATCAAATGAATGAGTTAGACCTCACTACTACATTAAAATACGTGCAAGCCATAGGCCATAAATGAAGACAACACCGAGCTCCCCAATATTGTTGGCAAGTAATAGCCGCAGTGACAGGCTTTAGATAACCGCGTCGTGCCGGAGCGGTGCTGAGCGGAGCGGAGCTGTGCGGCGCGGCGTGCGCGCGCGCATCGCGATAGCTGACCCACAGCCCGCGGCGAGGACGCACCGATATTCATAAAACGCGCAGCTGCAGGGCTGCTCAGTCTCAGGCACATAAATCTGGGAGCTCGAGAAAAATCCGCGATAGAAATAAGTAATACGAGTACTTACGAAAAACGTCTCACAAAAGTTCATAAAACTTTTAACTACAATGCGCTGTAGATGATTTAGTGGTTCAATGGGAAGTTTTGGAATATAAGAGTCAAGCTTTTTAAATTTAAAATTCTGTAACGTCTTTGAATGTTACAAGATTTATATATAGCTCACAGGGCAAGAGTGCCGACATGTGTCGGTACTTTCCAGTCCCTATCTCTATCACTATAGAACACTTCGTGAAATATTTTAACATATTTAGATGTGTAGTCGCCGCAGATCGTATATCTTGGGATCTGATACACATGATACACATCTTGCGATAAGCTCCCTTATCTTGCGATACGGAGGCGCCGTGCGCCGTGCGTTGTGCGTCGGGCTCCATCACTGGAACCCGATCTAGGACGCTATCTAGACTATCGGACGATCGGACCGATAAACAACTAATTACTTATGTTAATTTCTGTTAATGCAATCAGCGATCAAATGCACGCTTAGTCGAATCTTCTAGCATCACAATTACGTTGGTTTGCGTCATGTGCTTTTTAACATTTCTGTGCTCAGCTTTATGTTTCGAAGCAGTTTCTCATGTTTTGTTGCACTTTTTGAAGTGTTGGTAATGAACGGCGTGGGGCCGCGAGGATGGCCGCGAGCCTCAATAAATAAATTTAACTAGATTATCAGCGGCCGCCCGCCTGCGCCTGCGCCGCCTGCGCGCCCGCTGCACTGTAACTTACTGCCTGCTGCTCGCCGAGCAATTAAATTAAATACAAGAGTTATTAGTTCACGTTTATGTTTACTTCTCCATTTTCTAATTTAAACTACTGAAACTACACGAGCTATCCTTGTACTTTAATTTTATCGTTAGGTTTTCTTATCTACGAAGCTCAGAATCGCGGTAAAAAGATTAATTTAATAAGACTTTATCATATAAAATATATGTATCTCCATTTTTACGAACACAATCTGAGCTTGTAAGTACTACTTACAATTTGCGTCCGCTCAGCAACAGCAATATTCAAGTTCAGAGCACATGCTTTATGGTCGGAGGGACCACAGACAATTACAATACTCTGCGCCTCCACTGCGCCCGCGCAGCGCGTGAGAAGATCCACTCCTTTACTGCGCGAGCGCATGCTCTACCGTACTGCGTCTGAAACAAGCTGAACCATACCCTATGTCGTTGTCAGATAGTGCACATTAGTTGTCCTGTTAACGTGGTGTGTAACAATGCTAAATTGATCAGAGTTTACACAAATATTATTTATAAAAGCCGATTCACGATCTAGCGGTTGCTCTCAATGTGCGCCGGCGCAGTTTTCACCAACTAACAACATTTTTGAGGTTATTAGCCATCTAGTAATAAACTTTGATACCAGATACAACTCAGATGCATAGCAACCTTCAGTTTGTCCTGTCTGGTTCATCACACAATTCCAATTTTAAGCTGCAGTGTTGGAGTTTCTTGCTGCAAAATCCAATGAAATTCAACAGCAACGGAACTTGGAAACATTTGACTAAAAAGTCGCACTCCGGAACAAAAAGCAAAGAACGTGACATATTGTTATAAATGTCGTCTTGCCGACATAGTTATACGTAAAGCTTGACCAGCGCGTCACAATCGATACATACTTCTTACATGAAATACTTGCTCAGATATAATCGGTGGCCCTTTATCTTCGACGAAATCTCACGTTTGAATGAATGTGAATGGTTAATTTATTCAACACAGAAACGTTTCCGACGAAGCCATTGATGTTACGGCCAGCAGCAGTGTATCACGAACGACAAAAAGTCGCCGGCTTAAATCACTCGAAGGCAAATGACAAGCCGGTGATTACGGCAATTAAAACGCCGCCGATTGGACGCTCCATGCGAGCGGGGGGAGCGAGCAGACAAAAACTTGCGTGCGCGCATCGAGCCCTCATCAATACGCTGGCAATTGATCTAAAATTTGCGGGTTATTGAAAAAGCGGGGGTAGTGATGCATAGAGCAGGAACGTCGGGAATGTGGCCGATGATATCAGCGCGGTGCTCAGGAGGAGCTCTCGAGGAAGAGGTGGCGGCGGCTTTCAGCACAGCTTACGTCTTCTGCGAACATAAAAAAATGTAATATCAATCTTGTAGGTATGTCACTGGTAATTTAAGCAAGTAAGAAATGCTCAACTTGGAACTGCAGGAATTTAATCAGTCTTTAATTTTCTAAAAACTAAATATTTGTTCAATTCCAGCAATTTGTCCAACCAAGACGACTCAAAGGCAGAGTACTACCTATAGGTTTTATAAGCTTACAGTAACATTCCACTACTATCACTAGTATTTCTAGACGATTCCTTGTTAATATAAGGTTTTATTGCTTCTTTTCATAAACAGTTTAGTAACTGTTGTTAGGATGTTACGGAAACAGAGATCTTGTTATCACCTTGTTTAGGATATATAATTGTATTATTAAAGGACCTATGTGTGTGTTTGTGAGTGAGGAAGTGCAGCATATTTGGAATATCGTTAGGTATATTTTCAGAAATAATCCAAAGTTAGCCAATTAAAAAACTTTACTTATAGTGATAAATACCGGAAAAATAAATCAATATATGACACGGTTGGCGCAGTTTTTGAGCGATTGGCTGCTGCGCTGCATGTCACGGGTTCGATTCCCGTACGGAACAAATATTTGTATGCCCTACAGACAGTTGTTCCGGGTCTGGGTGTCGGGTTTATATGAGTTTGCATGTTTATGAACGCACCCACGACACAGGAGTAAAAGATGAGGACGAGGAGTAGTTGCCTCGAGTGAGGCAACGCCTTTATTATAAAAAAAAAAAGCAAAAATAGGATTTATAGGATCACTATGTTGTCCATCTGTTTGTCAAAACCTTTTATCGTTAATATAGTAAAAATGTCATAAAACTGACGTGAGCATTGCATTATGCTATACAGCTAGTACCAATATATTTTCAACCTTAATTTAACTCGGAAATAGTGGTTTTAAACTTTCATTTTATCTAAAAAATTAAGTATCATTTCTTTATTATGACTATTTAAAGGTTGCTTAAAATCAAACTGTTTCATGTTATAAGGATTATTCATATTATCTACTTAAACTTCGGTGGCTTTGGAATTCCTAAATGCGAGTGTTTTGGCATCTTCCCGAAAAAACTTCTACGTCGTAGCTACACTTTTACTCAAAATTTGGCTAACAAGTTTAACTTTCATAATATTATTTCTGAACATAATATGTCTACGTGATAGCTTATTTGCAATATGAAATTCTTCATTTTCTTGGAGTTTATTTAACTCACATGATTGGAATCAAATTTACTTCTTCTTCATTTTCTTTTAGGATGGTTCTTCTAAATAATCCCTATCATTTCTTATAAGTTTAAACATGTGAACGAGGTCCAACAGTATAGTCACATGAGATTGGTCTACGGGATGTTTGAAAGTAGTCTTTTAACTAATTTTCATAGACCAATGTACACACTAGAAGCTTCATTATATTGGTAGAATGTAAATCGCGTAAGTAGTCTCCTTAACCTTTAAGGAGACTACTTACACGCCGGCGGTTAATAGTTTAAATAAATTTACTTTTGGTTCTGTGTTTTAACTATGTATGTACCACAAAATAACCAAGCGGTAATTCGAAGCTATCATTAACTACATTCAGTAAAAATAAGTAAGCCTTAGAGGCTATGGTCTTGCAATCTTCAGATGTTTCACTGCCCATGTCTATATATCCGCAATTTTTTTCCCATTCAGTTTACTGTCTGAGGGTCATCTCATCATATTAGGTTTTTATTTTTGAATACAATTGCATTGTTTAATGTAGAAGAAATTTTGCAAATGTGAAGTAGCACGAGTGTGAACTATCACAACAGAAGTGACAAAACATATTTAACCAAGATTTTTGTAACTCGTGACATGATTTAAAAGAGCACCCATGGAGTTTCTTACACGTCCTTCTCCATAGAGATTTACGATTTGGAATGTGCTACTTAGCTTTACTTTTTTTTTGACTGACCGACTTTTTGATAATTCAAAATTACTTGTATTGGACTATTTAAAATAAAGTTTCTGACTTCCAATTCATTTGACTTAAAGCAAAATCGTTTAGCACAGGTATAGGATTATTCCTAAAAACTGAGAACAGAATAACTATAGAAAAAACAAATCGCTATTCGGAAAAATCTTTGGGAATCCTTTCCTAATTCCTTCTTTTTCGAATGATATGTGTTTACGAGTGCATGCTCCGCCCATTGTATTTATGTGTGCTATTAGAAATTGATTTAGTGTAGGTGCTTTCTTCTTAGTGTGCGTGTACAAATTTTAAATGTGTGTCGTAAATACACTGTTCGTGAATTTTGTAATTATTTTGGTGGGAGATAAGCGGCCTCACTAGGACTCCTTACTATTCCGCAATGAAGGCATATCTCCGGATATCTATGGTCTAGAGTCTCTAATCTTGATAGGAGTAGGTGCTACATGGATGTCTACCATGACTTTAATTTTGTCCATGTTTATTTTAAGTCCCACTGTTTCGGAAGCTCTACTGAGGTCAGCGAGCATTGTACTAAGGTCCTCTGTAATCATGATTACTATGTTGTCGGAAAATCGAATTTGAGTGATATACTCGCCATTTATATTAAAATACCCTCTAGCCCTCTGTATTCCAGAACCTTGAGACAGTTCATAGAATTATCCAAGTATTCCAAATTATCTGCCCAAATATCATGCCTTTTCACTATTTATTGTATCTATACATAAAAAAAAAAGAAACTAAAACACATACAATCGGCGGGCTGTTAAAAACAGGCGCATGCTCTAGAAGAGCCGACAACTCACAGAAAATCTAAAAAACTTCCATCTCCAACTTCAACCAGACAAGAACATTCACAACAAAACATAATTTAAACTGGAGACGTTCGCAGCCGCACCTTTCCCATAGACCAGCCCCAATTATAATAATCCGCTGGGACATAACACAGCATTGCATAAGGCCGCTTTCTCACCGGTCCGGTCACAATCAGTGCAGTCCGGCGGTGCGGCGTCCGGTTCAGGTGGCATTTCCTCGATTATCATGCGTTAAGTTTTTGCGCGCGACAATTACGTCGCATCTGTATGCACGGGGCAGACGCGCGAACAGCGCCCGCGCCCCGCACCGTCCGCGGCGCGACCACTCGCGACTCGCGCCGGAGCACAGCAGGACATGATGGCTGCGTCTTTACTTATGACACACTAATGATTTCACACCGTTTTTTGTTAAGAAGGAAGATCTTGGCAGCTCCCCGAAATAGGGACGCAGCTTGGAGATGCTCATCGGTATTCGAAGCTTTAAAGTACATGCAAAGAACGATGGGTCTTCTAACCATGATTATAAGAAACACAAAAATGTTGACCCACACTCTCAGAATTCAGAAATAATCATTATGACTCCTCCAATTGGCTTAATCTTAAATTATATCAGAATCCTTGAGCAAATGGATATCAGATTAAGAATCAAAACGCTGTAAGTCTCCACTTACAGCAATGTTGTGTAATGCCCTGTACGCCTAGCCAAGTTGCTAATCTGCAATCAGTAAGGCTAGTAGAAAGCTTCAAATGTACGGGAATGGGGTCATCTCAACGCTCAGTCAGCAGTTACATGTAATTATTTTGTGTAAAAGATTAAGTAAAGATTATTATTATTATTAGTCACGTGGTCAGAAAAAAATTATGGGCGGCGCGGCCAACTCGAAGCGTTCGCCGCAAGCGAAACGGTTGTAACTTGGCTAGGGGGGCTGGTCAGAAGACCGCTCCGCAGAGATACTACTGCGGCTGTGTGCGCTGGCGCATGTGTCGGCGAGTGTTTTTGCGCATGCGCGACTTGCCCGCGGCGTGGGAGCTGCGGCCGGCGCGCACGCACGCCATGCCTCTCCCCTCCCCCCCACCACATAGTATTAACATTTCATCGCGGACGCTCTTACGAATATGTTATGACGAGCATTCAAATATGCTTCGTTACGGCAGGGACGAGGGACGCGACGCCGACTTCAAAGTATTCTAATTGGATGCCAGTTAGCACAGACTGGCAAGCGGTGGGAATGAATTGCAGCTGTTAGTAGGTATAGTTTCTTTTCCTGTACAGGTATTAGTCTAAAGTTGAGTTTATGTATTTTAATTTGATCTACGATTGCCCAAATTATAGAGACGCAATACCCACAAATACAAAACATTATTTGTTTTGGAATAGAAAAAAAAAAACCTGCTCATAATGATCAACAATTCTAGAACACACTGAACAAGACTGGATCTGTCCTTAACTGGAGACTTTTTGTTTAATTAATTAATTCTCGTCAACCTGGCAATGTATCGTCAGATTTATCTTATGTCACACAGGCCCGACCATGAAATATAAATGAGTTACTTTATGTTAAAAACTTGATACCTTCCACATATTCATGTGAATTTATGCACTCAGATAACTTGCATACAATGAATATTTTGTGTATTCAAACTGACCAAAAACTGGCTCGAACATTCGGCTCGCATGTCGCGCTCGGCGGCAAAAAGTGGCGCATTCAAACGACCTGCCCTTGTAGGAGCGGGTTCGACTCCATTCAGTGCAAGCTTCCAAATGGCTTCATGCGCGCTAACGTTAGCGTCATTACAGTTACAGTGCGCACGCGCTCACCCCGCTAAGGTGTGGACCACTCGCTAGCCGGGAGCTGCTTCCTTTCGCGCCAGCACTTCTTGTGCAGAGGGGCTGGAGGAAATGTCGCCCCAGGAGGAGAGGGCTAGTCGGAAACGATTTATAAGTGATTTCGTCGCTCTGGTTTTTTCTTAAATTTATTATTGGTTCTCGAGCATTTTTTATGAATCCGAAGCTGCCGAGAATAAACTAAATGCAGCGATTGCAAATTAGCATCCACTTAGCCTCTCAATCATCCGCACTGAATCGTTTATGCCTATAAGGTGTAATTGGTTTGGCACCGCAGGAATCTACATACAATTTGTCCATAACAGTAGATAAGGATAAGCATGCGAATGTGAGGCAATTAATTGAACACCGAGAATAGCAGCGGCGGCGGTTACTGGCGGCTGATGAAAGGAAACCTATGGTTCATTTTTTAATTAAAGACTATGATTTGACATGTGCAAATGTCAATTTCTGAAAATATGTTGCCAGATTTTTAGTAAAAGTGATGTCTCCAAATTCGATTTTTCATACCGGTTTTTTAACATTAGAACCTTTATGGAAAATAGGACTAAGATACTGTATGTGTGTGTTTATATAAAGTCTAATATGAATTGAAAACTAAAATAATCAAAAATATTACCATATTTTTTAACACTCCGCCTTTTACTTAGGCTAAGAAGTCATGAAGCGGTTTTCACTTCTGTAGAATGCTAGAGATATATATGTAAAAAATTAAAACACGTTTCACGACGCGAAAATAAAAATAAAAATAATAATAAAAATCGAAATTATTTTTACGAATTTTTTTCGGTTTTTTGGTCAGTATCGGTTGCGGTACCTCACTATTTATGAAGTGGAAAAAACATGCAACATTCGTATTGTCAAATCGTAGTCTTTGATTAAAACACGAAGAATAGTTACGTTTTTTGAACCATTAACATAATGCTAATAGGCTTTCATTTACTGCATAATTATGCATCTAGTGCTGTAAGCACTCGGGGCTCACTGCCATGAGAAGACGACGGCAATATCGAACAGCGGCCTCAAAAGTTTTAATCAAACTTAACACAATATTCAGCTAACGTCAGCAAACCCACATTGGCAATTACACACTTGAATACACAAATAGCAAGAAGTCGCATAAAATAGTTTGCCTCCCGTCCCCAACAATGGATAGGCGACAAATTCAAATGAGATCGAATTCCTCTCGTCAAAACACGCGCATATCTGCGATAGACGTCGGCAACGCAAAACAGCAGGTCGTTGCGGACACACCGGCGCGGCCGCACCGGACCGATGCGGAGTCGGACGGAATGCGTCGGCCGGGCGCGGTGTGTCAAAGCGATGCGCGCTGCCGCCGCCGGTCATTTAAATATCATCGCTACTCATATTTGGGATGCCACCGCTGGCCGCTGGCCGCTTGCCGCTCGCTGCTCCAAGATTAAGCGACAAAAATTGCTCCATTTTTTGTGGGGACACATTAACTTTGACCTTGCTCCCAAAAGCTGCCACGTTGTTTGTTATTTGGAACGTTTTGTTTAAAGACATGCGGCCGCTGCGCTGTGGCGAGCGCGGGCCGCTCTCGGAGGAGGCTTGTAACATCCAGAAGGTGACATGTTTTTGGTTAAGATGGCGATAATGATCGCTTACTAATTGAGAAATGCAGATTGATATTGATGGTTTCGTAGAGATACATTGTAAAATAAGCCGGAGGTCGTAACTTGTGGATAGAGGTTACAACATAACAACCCGCCCCAACCCTCTATTATGTATATATATATATATACATATATAATAGTTGCGTACTTAATAAATCAATCATTTGTTAATTGCTATTTTATTTACTTCAAACTGTAGCTGTAGATTTAGAGGACTCAGTCAAGCGGTTTTTTAAAAAGACTGAGTCTCTGAGTTCTTTTTGGTAGGACTCAATTGTTTTTACAAAAGACTCCAAATTCTAAAGGACTTGAGCTCTTAAGTTTTATCCATAAGACTTGAGTCTCAAAAAAGAGCTCAAGTCTTATTAAATGAGACTCCGAGACTTGAGTTTCTTACAACACTAATCAGTAGGCAGTGCGGGATGTAAATATTACACCATATTTTTAACCGACTTCTAAAAAAGGAGGAGGTTCTCAATTCGGATGTTTGTATTTTTTTATTATTATGTATGTTCGCGCATAACTTCGTCACTTGGCAACTGATTTGAAAAATTCTTCTTTTGTTGGAAAGGGTATATTTCCCAAATGGTCCCATAGTTACCAAGTCGGGATCTGATGATGGAATCTTGGCGAAATCGAGGGAACTCCTCAAATATTATAGGCAACCATATAGTTCTTTTGGTATTTTCATCAAAGACTTAAGCATTTATAGTCAAAACATGAAATTTGATAATGTGGAACTGGTGAAGAAGATCAGAAATGGCGAACGGAAGTTCATACTCACACAGATCTCCCAATGAACATAGTTTGGAGGAATGCGGAACAGAGAGTAAAGTCCCGCATGCCTCCGTTGAAAAGGGAGGATCCTCCGACCAGACAGGTGTTATGGTCTGGTGGGCTACTGCCCGATAGATGATTTCGGGCTGTCGTATATGTTCAAATCGCGTGGAGAACTTTGATTGCGCGATGCAGGATTTCGTACTTTCTTCGTAGTTCTTATGTGGCGCCATAGATGTCGCTACATCACTCCCCTCCGGAGATCGGAGATCGATGGTTCTTGATGCGTGCCAGGTCAGCGTTGGTTGGTTCCAGTGGGTCGGAACCGATGCCGCATAGTTCTCGGTGAGTCGGAACTGTCTGCGGTGATGCCCCAGTGAGTCGGGGTGTTGGTATCCCAGTGAGTCGGGGTGTTGGTATCCCAGTGAGTCGGGATGATGCCCCAGTGAGTCGGGGTGATGATGTCCCAGTGAGTCGGGATGATGCCCCAGTGAGTCGGGGTGGTGCTGTCCCAGTGAGTCGGGACGATGCTGCAGGCTCCAGTGAGTCGGAGTAGTGCTGCTGGCTCCAGTGAGTCGGAGCGGTGCTTGTGCGACGTAGGGCTTGACTGTTGGCGTCGACCAGGAGAGGTTCTTCATGGCTCTTCATGTGACTGGCCGAAGGTGCTGTGTGCCAAGCCAAGGTCGCTGATGAGGCTGAAGGTATGACCAGGTAGGCATGCTGGTGGTCAGGATACCCTCTATAGCCGTGGGTGCTGGCTGTATGGCTCGCTGCTCGAAAGCTTGAGGAAGTGATGATGACGTCACGGAGTAGTAGCTGCACGAAGGCTGCGCTGACGTTCTTTGTCGAGGGTCACCAGTTTGGAGGTATGCGGAACAGAGAGTAAAGTCCCACACACCTCCGTTGAAAAGGGAGGATCCTCCGACCAGACAGGTGTTATGGTCTGGTGGGCTACTGCCCGATAGATGATTTCGGGCTGTCGTATATGTTCAAATCGCGTGGAGAACTTTGATTGCGCGATGTAGGATTTCGTACTTTCTTCGTAGTTCTTATTTGGCGCCATAGATGTCGCTACAATAGTTACAAATAAATGAATAGTTCTGAATAGGTATGTTGAAAATGATATATTCGATGTGATCTGATGATGATGATGGAGCCGGAAGATAGGCACCGGAACTCCGTAATTAATGAATGTATCCTAGTAGGGTTTGAGTTAATTGGAATTGTCATGAGAAAAAAGTACTCTGGCTGTAAGTGTATTGCAACTAAAAAGTATGAAATAAAAAACTTTTTACAAAAAAAAAAATAACCGACTTACTAAAAAAAAAACACTAAAACTATCAAAATAACTTTAATTTCAGATGTCGGTGTTAAATAACGAAGTGGCAAAACTATTACAGAAACACCGACGGTGTTTGACACAGACCTTGACAATGTAAAAAAATTAAGACAATCAGAATTTCGCAGGTTACCCTGACGCTTTCACCGTGGTCTGGTCCAGTTAACCAATAATAATACAAAAAAAATAGCGAAGTGGGCCTGCGGGTCCAGCTGACCGAAGACTCACCTTTTCTCCCTGTAAAAGGGTCACCTTTGCTCCAAGTGGTACGTATTTCTCTAAAAACAACATTAAGTAGTACCCATGGCCTGTGTGATGGGGTGTGGGTAACGTCTCGCTGTTGATCGTAACCCGAGCGCAACACTTTCGCTATCAATCATGGCGGCTGTCAGCGCGTCACCGCGCCGCAGCGCTCTGTGTTCACGATGTTCTACGTTCGCGTCACAATGTTCTGCTGTGGCAACACATATGTTGCATGTCGCCCGATAGACCCCGGCTTGAGAAATGTTTAGACACAGTTTACGTGTGTAGCTGTGTTAGAGCGCGGTCGGATCTTTTGTGCGAAGAGAATGTAACTACGAAGGAATGGAGAACAAGAAGAAGTCTTGGCAGGCCAAAAGAGATCTAAATCTCTTCTTCTTTTTTGGTTATTTTTTATTCTTAAAAAAGAAAAGCAAAATATTTAAGTGTGTAGGTATAAACTCCGGCAAGTCTCTGCTCACAATAACACTGTAGGTGGATGGTGTGATCAGTGTGATGTGGTGGTAACCGCTCGTTTCTTAGTAAAGCGAGAATAAACAAATATAAACCACGGCAGTGCACACCAACACAACAAAAACTCCCAAATGGTGGAGCATCCATCATAATTTATATAAAACATGTCTATATAATTAAAATGTACCGTGAGCCGATAATGCTTCTAATAGTATATTTTGTACTAATAGCGGCTCGTATTCAAAGGCGCAACCCGCACGGCGCGGCGCGGCGCGGGACGGCAGCTCGCGGCGCCGTGCGTAATAGCGCGGCCCGGAGCGGTGCGCGCGCGCATCGATTAAGCTTGATTTGTAACAATTATCACAGCGGCATAAACACAATAGTTAAATTCGGTAACACCTTCATTAATAGAGTAATTCTTTCGACCTCGTTCCTCTTACAAACTGTTTCCAACTCTGTGCCATGAAACTCAGAAGTGGTTTTACATTGAGTGGTCCTTCGGTCCGTGGAGGTGGCGTTATTAAAAACGCATTAGGAAGATTCTCAAGACTTATGCGACGTCTACAAATGACACGTAACTGTTTACAATGTTACACAATCGAAATATTAACCTAAGTAAATCGTAACTACTGTTGCTTAGCTCTTTGCTGATTACTAATCAACACTTAAGATGTACCTACACGTAACTGATCTCGTTTTCAGGTTCATGATCATTAAAGTAGCGTTTATGAAAATCGGTTGACACTAAATGCTCATCATAACGTTGAGGTAAGCCAATGAAGTTAATTATTGTAAATTGATCACGAACCTTTACAAGTTTTTAATCGCAGCACAGCCTGCAGACGGTCGGAGAATTAAATCAACGTGTAGTCCGACTGAGCGAGGCATGCTAATCGATGGCTGAATAGCGAACCGTTTAGATGGACTCGACCCACATCCACCCAAATTATAGTAATTTGAATACGCAACTTGATTAATGAGGAGCTCCCAGTCCCTTCTACGTCCCACGATGACTAACAAGTTGCTTGTAATTTGGTAAATTGCCCCCAAATAACAGTTCAGAATGATATAGATTATGCCGACTATGTAATGTTTAGACAGCAGCTTCACATGCACCATCGACGTGGACCGTTATGACTGTATGTAATAAATAGTGACATTATAACGTAATAAATCGAGTAGGAAATGTTTCAATATTTTCCCAAGAGCTGCGCGTGACAAATGGTAGGTGACCGTCTCATGCATGTGCATGCTGCGCAGGCGCAGGGAAAAACGCGGCGTCGCGGAGCGGCGTGGCCGCGCGGGTAATGGGCGCGGTTCCCAGCGCGCGCGAGTGCGCCGCAGTGCGCGACACGTCGCCGTGGTCCCGCAAAGCGCGGCGCCCGCACCACGTGAATGACATACTTGGCCGTCCATTGAGCGGCGCCACTCCGCGCCGCGCTCGGAGGACACGACGGCGGACACGGGACTGGCTACTGCTCGTTGCTCTGCGCTTGGATCCGTTGACATGACACGGAAAACAATAGACGGTATCCATGTCATCTCTTATGCTGATAAAGAAGAGAATATCCCCAAAAGTAAAATATTCGAGATTCATTTAAGAACAATCAGTTTTGAGGTTAGGTTAATTTAGTAGCTCTATCGGACATTTTGAGCGATAGAGAAGATGGGTTTTTACCTTGCGTAACTTCAAAGAAGAAAGAATCAGAGTTTGAATACAAAGCAGTGAACGCGAAGGAATGTAGATCTGCAATCTGTGGCTGACCGGGCGGCTCTTGGGCAGATGCGCCCAGAGTCACATAATTATTGGAGTGGACGCTAAGAGTGCGCCATCAATATTAATAGAGCGCTTAGATAATTATATTCTATGTGTGTCGCGGCATGCGAGGTTTTTGCCGCGGAACAAACGATCTCATTCCTAGTGCCGGCCTGCCCTGCTCGCGGGTCTGACTGCGGGCCACATTCTCCGTGTTGCGCACACTTGCTAATGAATTATATTTTTTCCCCGTCTGTCAATCATATCTGTTAGCGGGTACTAAGAAACGGCGGCGCCGGCGCAGACTCGCACGCCGGTCACTGGACATTCATCTAACCACTCTCTCACAATCGTGTGTGGAGCAAAGAAGCCAGAAGTCATCGAAAGGTCCACCATTTTAATGATCCCAAAAGAAAACTTACGTTACAACACATTTCCATAACAATTTATCTTAATCTGAAAGCCTGTCGCAGCCGCGCCTCTGTCGTAGGAATACAGTCTGCGATTAACTTACACACGAGAGACACAGTGGACACGGTGCAAGCGCGACACGCCCCTCGTGTGCGCGGGCGCGGTTGTGTATCCGACTCGACGCGACGCCGTGCCGCCTGCTGGAATGCAGCCGACACTCGTTGCAAAGGTTCGGAGACTTCATAACATAAGATTGAAACGATATTTCCCATTAGACTTTTTGCTAAGATAGTGTTATCTGCAAAAGTCAATTAAGGAGTTTTTACTAAACAACTGGTCTGAATAGAATATGTCAAGCAGCCGGGCCAGCGGCCGGAGATCTTGTTCTGAGAGCACGTGATATATGTATAGAGAATACGTTATGATAGTTATTAGCATTACTTGTTATTCAGTACGTACATTTACGTTGTTGCTAAACTGTTTATTACACGTCTGTCAGTATATTTCGCGTCTGCATTGCTCTACGAAGATTGAGGAAGTCGTAGAGTATATGAAGATAAAGAGCAACTGGACTCTGAGGGTCGAAAGGCTGGATTCTAGCCACGACACCAACTTCAAGTCGTTCAACAAATTATATGTTCTCTTAACTGAAATCATTCTTTTATTTGTAATATAACCTCACAAGGATTCATATCTATATATATTATTTCTCCCTCCATACTTTCCTCCCTCACTCAACCTCTCACTACTCACCACACGTGCCTTGCCAGGGCTACTCCCTGGAGGCACTTACTCACTACACTCCCTCTTGCATTCGCGTAACACTCTTCCTCTCCTCTTACTATACACTTACTCTTCTTACTCTCACTCTTCCTCCTTACCCTCTCATGTAACTCTACACTCCTTTGTGTAACACTTTACGTTACACGTTACGTGTATAATTATTAAATAAGTTTTGTTGTTATAATATGTATTAGTTTATTAATTTATAAGATTATTTTATGTATTTTTTCTATAGGCCTTCGATGCCTGAAAATAAATGATTATTATTATTACCTAATGCAAGAGATGAATTTATATAACAATAGCGTTAACTTTAGCTATAAATTCATAACAATATGCATTTCTTTATCACAAGATATATAAACCTGGGGAGGTGCGTGCGGCCGGAGGTACAAGCACGGCTGCGCGGTATTTATACTCACATATATGCAATTAATATTCCTGTGCCATGAGCAAACATAAACCTTGAGTGACGGACTAATTGTTTAGTATTAAGCAGGCTTGCAGAGGTATATATCAGCAGCAAAAAGCGCGCGACATGTAAATGTTAGCCATTCATCTAGGTATCGCAGATGTGAGCGCCATACACACTGTGTGTATGACTGTTTGAGTATCAATATTAATGCGCCACGATACGTATCAAGCCAGGCGCAACGTGAATGTTGAAAATTTGCAATGACATTCTGCTAATTACTGCGCTGTATGAACGCGACGCTTCATTGTTATTCAACGTACATTGCGTGGCAGCTAACGACAGACTTGTCTCCGCCCGGTAGAGAGCCGGCAGTGATATGAAAGCTGGTGATACGTTAGGCGTGGTACTGCGGACAGCGCGCTCGAGGCGGTATGTGGCGGTATGGTCTGGCGACGGTTCCCACGGCACAGATGCCCTTACACGTCGCCGTCGCTCAGCGCTGTGCGCCCGCGCATGCCGCCCGCGCCATCGCCCGCCACTGCCTGCCAATGCGCTGTGCGTACAGATCACACCAAATATTGACAGATGCACTAGTATGCATATTAACAGAAAGACTTCAGAGATCATGTTTCATTCGTGTGTCGAGTCGTAGTGAGGATGAAAGGAGTCTCGCTATCCCTCTATGTGTGCTTGCCCTGTGCTTGAAAGAGTGAACAACATAAAATACCTCGGTGTTAAAATACCACAGCAAAGAAACACGCAAACTTATCTTTATATTCAAAACCCTGAAGCATCTCGTCAACCAGAAATTCCACTTATAGGTAAAGCATTGTGGCCTTGCAGATTGTAGCATGTGGTTTGTGCATCGTTCGTCTTGAGCTATGGTGTCTGTGTGTGGGGTGGTGCCAGCGTTCTGGAGATCTTACCACTCCTTTACTTCAGAACCCTCAATAAGTTTGGTGTATGAGCAAGCACGAGTGCTGAGCTAGTATGCGGAGATATCACCGACTTACGGTCCACTAGTCATTTTCAATTAAGTATAGTTAATTTGAATTGATGAAATAACATTGAAAACTGCTTTTCAAGTCTAAAGTAACTTGAAAAGCAGTTTTCAATGGTATACCGACAGCAAATAAAAAGCCAGTTTGTTAAGTAAAAAATTATGGTCATACTGAGATATTCATCACGGCTGATAAATAACCTGCCTACTACTGACGTCTAAAATAATCTAAATAGTCCTACGATGTATGCTCACGAACAAACAACAAAGAAAAAACAACTGATTCTAATTTTATACAATACAAAGGGCATATTTTTTTAATAAATTAACGATTTAAAGTTATTTCCGTTATACTCGTGTGTACGATCACAAGTTAGCAATAATTCCCATACGAGTATGTTTTTCTTAGTGTGATGTCACCGTGGCCATTACTTTTGCATTCAAACGAAATATTCATGCTAAGCCGCGCCCGCCGTACCGAGCCCTGCCGAGCGCTGCCGTGTGGTGCCGAGCGCTACCCAGCGATGCCGAGCACATGCCTATTCGTCTCCACTCGGCGCCCGCATCGCAATTAGCTAATGTAATCGCCTGGCATTATGTATGTGTGCATTGTTTGTATTTAAACGCCAAGCAGACGTAAAAGGACAGACATTCAGATGAATTAAATAACTTACATCTCCTATGGAAAATAATAACTGTTGACTTAATTTAATTGAAATTGTTTTTCTTATTTATTCATTACAATCAATAAATCCCAACATTTCCCAACATAACAAAAGCAATTATTTGCACAAAATGTTGTTAAAATTAGAGTAAAAAGTAAAAAAAAAACAAACAAAATAAGCTAATGTAATCAGTATCAAGTTAAAATGGATTTGACTTCGAACGGCAGTAGGTAATGAATGTGGGAAATGTTTGGCATTCACAGTGAGAATCCGTTGCATACGGCGCGAACGGCGCATAGTGGGCTCCACAAATTCGTTCGATGCTGATTTTACTTGGTTCTTAGAAGTTACGTGATTTTCTATGCAAATGCAAATATATTTGTTTTTATGACTTTCTGCTGCTGCCACATTCAGTGTAGTGTCCTGCAGAGCGCTCACCGATGGACTGCGGGAATGTTACCATATTGCCGTCAGTGTCAGAGGCATGGGAGTAGGCGCGTGGAGTGCCTCAAGTGAGTATTTCGAGTTCAATCTCGTCAACAATTTCAGACTCTTCTTCTTCCTCCTTACTTTATCCCTTCACTCGGAGTCGGCTCTCCTCGTCTTTAGGCGCTAGGATAGTCTATCCTGGGTTGTATGTGCGTCCAGCTGAGCTTGTTCCAGATTTTTCCACCACGTATCTGGAGGGCGCCCTCTGCCTTTTTTTCGTTTCCGGGATCACTAAGGTCTTGTTTACTCTACGTGCCTTGTCATGACATGTCCGAACCAGCGCATACGTCTCTCTGACAACTTATCTGCTATGGGTGCAACTTTGAAGGAGCCTTTGATGTATTCGTTGCGTACCTTATCAAGTCCCGTAACGCCCGCTGACCATCGCAACATTTTCATTTCACTAATGGCAGTTTCTTCTCGTGAGTCTTTTTCATCGCCCAGCATTCAAATTTCAATTTCAGACTAGAAGAGTTAAGGGAATCTTCTACTTCAAATAGGTACTAATTTTTGAAATTGGGAGTTGGTCTTTACTTTTCCATAAACTCATGATTCTGGCTGACACATCTGGAAATGTTCTCGTTTTTATAATGAATAAATGAAGTACTTGATTTATTTAATTAAATAGTAGCTGCTGGTAATACTTCTACTCCGATATGTGTAATATTAGTTTAGTTACGAAAGCGAACAACACTCACTTGCAGACTATAATGCCTTAGTAAAACAAAACGTATCTACTGAGTACGTACATGATAAAGTCATCAGAGTCGTAACTAAACACCTCAGCGATGTAAACTCGAAGTCAGGTTTTAAATTAAACTTGAATGAAAAACTCAATACTATTGTCTGAGGTAATGAAATACGAGTATACTGAGACATTGTTCAGCAATTCAATATTAAATTACAAGTAGTCGCATTAAAAGCTGTAATATAATGTGTTGAGCAGTACGTCAGTGCAGGGCGGGCGGCCTGGGCGGGGGCCCGGGGCCCTGGGGCGGGGGCCGGTGCAGCGCCACCTGCCGTAATATCCTATTTATGAATAATGTTTTATTCTAAGAGCGTGCGACCCCACACCCCCGACTGAGCTCCAGGGCTGTGCTCGCGGTCTCACATTTACATGAGACGGTAATTTGTATTTAATTGACAGAAGAATTAGAATTATGTATTTATTGATGAGAAAGCGTGACATTATTACAGGTTTGTTTACAATGATTGTTGTTGAGAAACTATTTTTTTTTTCAATATCTACATCGTTAAATTTTAATCGTTTTAATCCCGTGGAGGGTCGATCGAGTACATGAAGCACTATCGATATGTAAAGATGAAATTGAAAAAATAAAGTACCTTTTAACTCGTATTAATTTACGCATGTAAGAAATTAATTTCTTTAAGAAATCGTCAGCTGAGAGAGTTCAATGACCTGTAGTTAATAGTCAGCGTTGCGTACAAACACATTTATGTTAGCCTAATGTACTGAACAGCTGATATTTTTTTCGCGATTTCGGCTTTGCTCACATAATAAAAATTGTTTGTTATCATGAGCACAATCACGTGTTTAAGTATAGTACACTAATTGCCAGTGACCCTATATAATGATGGGCCTATTGTTTAAGTTTAACTGTAACATTCTTTTTTATGATATTGTCTTGATATCTAGTTTCCGTTTGATAGGGATACCTATCGGCTATGATATGAACTGTAACATTACAGGGTTGGTTATGTAAGTGAAAGTCCATTGAGTATGTTTAACTGCCCATGACAAAAGGAATCAAATAAATATTTTCTTTAAATGTTGACATTATCATTTGCTCGCATCGCAAAAGATATCAAAATTCTTCACCCGATAACTTCAGTCGTTACTAAATAGTTGTCAACTTAAAGTATAACCAATAATAACTAATTGTTCGGAAAGAATGTTCTTACTTTTAAACAGTTATCGTAAATCGACATTGTTGTGAAGAAGTGTGCGGTAGCCCTGCGCTCGTTATTGCTTGCTTTGTTTTTGCGCGGCGGGCGGGGGCCCGGGTGGCGGGGCCCGGTGGGTCGCGGGCCCCGCCGGGTTTAATTAATGGAATAACTCCAGCGAGTTCGGCCGTCCCCTCCCCGCCCCGCCCGCTGCACACCGACGGCAAATCTTTAAAGTATCGCCTCAACTAATGTGTTTGTTCGATTTATGGACGAAGTGCTGCGTGATGCCACCGCGGCACCAGCTGCCCACTGCTGGAGCTCGAAGTGCTGCGTGATGCCACCGCGGCACCAGCGGCCGCCGCCGCCGAGCTGCTGCCCACTGCTGGAGCTCGAAGTGCTACGTGACGCCACCGCGGCACCAGCTGCCCACTGCTGGAGCTCGAAGTGCTACGTGACGCCACCGCGGCACCAGCTGCCCACTGCTGGAGCTCGAAGTGCTACGTGACGCCACCGCGGCACCAGCTGCCCACTGCTGGAGCTCGAAGTGCTACGTGACGCGACCGCGGCACCAGCTGCCCACTGCTGGAGCTCGAAGTGCTACGTGACGCCCCCGCGGCACCAGCTGCCCACTGCTGGAGCTCGAAGTGCTACGTGACGCCACCGCGGCACCAGCTGCCCACTGCTGGAGCTCGAAGTGCTACGTGACGCCACCGCGGCACCAGCTGCCCATTGCTGGAGCTCGAAGTGCTACGTGACGCCCCCGCGGCACCAGCTGCCCACTGCTGGAGCTCGAAGTGCTACGTGACGCCACCGCGGCACCAGCTGCCCACTGCTGGAGCTCGAAGTGCTACGTGACGCCACCGCGGCACCAGCTGCCCATTGCTGGAGCTCGAAGTGCTACGTGACGCCCCCGCGGCACCAGCTGCCCACTGCTGGAGCTCGAAGTGCTACGTGACGCCACCGCGGCACCAGCTGCCCATTGCTGGAGCTCGAAGTGCTACGTGACGCCCCCGCGGCACCAGCTGCCCACTGCTGGAGCTCGAAGTGCTACGTGACGCCACCGCGGCACCAGCTGCCCATTGCTGGAGCTCGAAGTGCTACGTGACGCCCCCGCGGCACCAGCTGCCCACTGCTGGAGCTCGAAGTGCTACGTGTCGCCACCGCGGCTCCAGCTGCCCACTGCTGGAGCTCGAAGTGCTACGTGACGCCACCGCGGCACCAGCTGCCCATTGCTGGAGCTCGAAGTGCTACGTGACGCCCCCGCGGCACCAGCTGCCCACTGCTGGAGCTCGAAGTGCTACGTGACGCCACCGCGGCACCAGCTGCCCACTGCTGGAGCTCGAAGTGCTACGTGACGCCCCCGCGGCACCAGCTGCCCACTGCTGGAGCTCGAAGCAGTTGAAATTACGTGTTGTAGTTTATAATGTAGCCTGTATAATGTAATCCAGCAATTAAGCCTTATGTAGTTATTTTTTTGGAATGCTAACAGCAGCATTAAATATTCCAAATATTATGTAACAAAATGTATGTAATGATAATGTCTGATTTTTGTGTGTATGTTTTTGTGAGTTTAGCCTTATTAATAAATAAAACGAAAAACTCGTCCGACGTAGCTGCATAACTTAGTCTTTGTACATCAGCACCGCGGTGAGCTCGCGGCTGTGGAGCCCTGGACGAGCGGGAGGCGCCTCCTCCTTCCTATATATCACGTAAAAATAGTCGCAACTCCTTTCATGACCCGTATTCGCTCCGCACCTTACATTATTATGATTTAGTGGAGCACAGTTGCAGCGCTGCAGATGCCCCCCGCGGGGCCCGGAACCCTGCCACCCCTGGGGGGGCAAGAAGTCAGCGATGCTAGTAATAAAGCCGGCCATATTTCACACTTAGCGCGTAATGAGCGCGCGCCCAAATAATTGGATCACGTACATAACTCATTATTACCTCGCGCCTCACTTCGGCGTGCGAATGTATCATTACTTGACCCCCTCCCCTCACTCCCCCCCCCGCGCACAAGCCAGGCCAACCCCCCAACCTGGCAACTTCGGTACGCGCAAACACAATAGAAGTTTGTTAAAGGTGCAATACGTAGCCCCTCGGCTGCCTCCGACTCCGGCACAGCCTCACCTAGCGCTCCTCTCAGCGCGCAGCGAGCACACGAACTTATTTGCTTGCCCTTGTTTGTGAACTTCTATGACAACAGTTATAAAATTTTATTTTAAAAATTTTACGTTCACATAAAACATTCAAAGATTCCTCGATCGCTACCGCTACACCGCTTCCATCCGGCGAAGCTTTTTATGAGCACATAAATACTTGAGCAGTTCCCAAAGAACATGAGTGTGTGCGACCGCTCGACATGAAATGTAACGATTATTCAAACACGCAGAACTCGCTTAATTGTAGTTTTTCATGGTGGTTGCTGGAGCAGGCGGTATAATTAATATGTAGATTACTTTCTATAAGTAGTGGCGAATGTTTAATCCCGTCAGAGCGCACGATAGCGCGTCCGTCAGCGCCCGCACGATGCGCGTGCGCAGTCGGCGGCACCGCGCCGCGCCTGCCGCGCTGCGCTGACAGTGTTATTCAACTTTAACATTTAGCACGCGGCGCAGCCGTTAGCATATTCATGGCGAGCGAGTATAATTTCACCCTTTCTTTGTAATGAATATGGAAATGGAAGAAAGTTCTCGCGACTTAAAAACTAGTTGCTACTGTAATTGGCGCTAGTATGGTTTTTGTATCGCAGCCCCGCGCCCGCGCCTCGCACGTCTATCGCAGTCCGGCCCTAGTGATGCGACACGCGGCTTTGTCGATGCGGCCTTACCAACCTCGTCACTGTGCCACAATCATACTACACCTTATTGCTGTTAGGACAACTAATATTCATAAAGAGGGACATAAGTAAACCTGAAGGTCATGCCGATAAAATCACTGATATTGATATGAGATTAGTTTTCTATTAGTGAAACACGCGTCGATGATCGCAGATAACTTCAAACACGGATCGTAAAGAACTAACTGTGGTTATCATCGTTTGAATCAGCAATTACTAGAGTGATAGAAATTGTTTTTAATGTAAAATTGAAAGTACACTATATCGTGTGTTATCGACAGTGTTTATCGTGAAATGGCGCATATTTATCGATACGCGAAGTGGCCGGCGTGTCGCAGCGCTCGGGGTCGCGGCCGGGTGGCCGCACGCACGCTAGCTGCGTTTTTTCTTCACCGCTATATTTGTTTGCGATATTAAATGCGATGTGTCCCGGCTAGGCCTGTGGTTCACTGTGGCTTGCTGTGGCCCAGCGTGACTCGTTGGCGCTGCTCAGCCTGCGACAGCGCGGCGGGACACCATTTACCTCATACTGTCGACCATTATCTAATTAAGTGTCGATCCGACGCATAATTGAGGGTGACCGCTCTCAATTAATATCAATGTTTTAATTTGTTTATTTATTGGCTCAATTTGTCTCGTCTGTGAGATATCGCAGCTTTCTGACTGATCTGATCTGTATCGCTCAATCGAAAAGTATCGTTGAGTTGGACTCGCATGAGCGACTCGTGTGTCTAGATATATTTGACGGCACATACCTACTTGTTCACAGGTAGCTCATGCTGTTGTGTTTATAGACTATGCGATAATGTTACTTGTGCCTGTGATAGCGGATTTTAGTTTTATTTCGAGTTAGTTTACCTTAGGACAATAAACTCACTACATAGGTAGGTCCATCATGGTGGTGTACAACACAGTTAAATAAACAGAGAAATAAGTTTCTAAGTATTATTCGCCATCATCTTTCTCATCATTGTCCTCTCGCCCTTGCCTACAACAATTCATTGGATTTTGGATTAGTAAAGCATGACTATTCTCTCAACTTTCTCAGAGTTATTCTCCTCTCTTATCTACGGATAACCAATTGTCCATCGGTCATAACAATGATTAGTTCATTCATAATAAGTTAGTGGAAATACTTAACTGTGAGGAATACTTAACTGTAAGATTGAACCTTTAAGGAAACCTCGCAGTATTGTAAGATAATCGCTTTTTACTGCTTTAGTAAAGATAACACTGGGGAAATTATCTTTAGTTCGCTGAAGTGATAATTTGACGGCGCGTACGCAGCTCTGCGCGACCACTCAGTCGCGGAAAAGCGCACCGTGTATCCGTGCGTCCTCTGGCACCTCGTGCGTCAGTGCGACCGTGCGTCAATGCGTTTTGACGTCCGGCGCAGACACAAACATCGTGTACACACATCACTGGAGATACTGATTGTTCTAAGATTGTCAGTACCATGTTGTTTGTTGATAGTTTTATCAATATTGCCGGGGTTTTTGTTAACTCGAACATAACAATCGCACTATAAATCGGAAGAATAAGTGTAAGCTTCTATTGAAAGTATTAAGATTTATTGTAAACAGAAACCAGGCAGTGAATGGCGTCGCATGAAGGCTGGCGTCACTACACCACGAGCCCGTACGCGCGCGAGTGCTGGGTGAGTTGTGTGTTCATTACTCAAACAACAACACGATTGCATATCGACTGCTTGTTACTTACATGGCGATAAGTTATAGTTTTGAAGAAATTTACAATTAAGTAAAAATGGATAAAGATGCTAATCGTATACATCGCTTATCAATTAGTTGGTCTGTTTATAATTCTTAGCTACTATTTGTAAGTTTTCGATTCTATACAAACATCGAGCTCTATAGAAAGGTTTTTAAAAAAGATCGTAAAGGCTTTTGGCAGTTCCAGACGACCATCAGGTCTGCTTCATTAACACTGCTCGAAGATGTTCCCTACATTCTGACGAGCAAACATGCAGTCTGCTTCTACACAAATGAAGGGTAATGTTTTTATTAACCTATATTTGTAGCTATGTAGGTACGATAACGTGTGTTTGTATCTTTGTAGCACTGTGGAGACCAAACACATGATTCGATTTTGATAATTCTTATGGCAATCGGCTTGTTGTTAACCACCATTGTATCCTGCATCGTCACTTGCTCTTATCCTGTGTGATTTGCGGTCGGTGCAACTCGTTCTTTTCTTCCATTCTGTCCTGTCACCCGTCACGCTATCACTAACTCCCTTTTTATCCCAGTTTATTTGATCAGTGTTCTACCAATAGAACGTTATTGTGCAGTTATTGGTTTTAATAAGCTCGATATTATCATTCTACCACAACTCTATTACGATACCACTGACTGATCAATGATCGATCATTATGAATTAGCAGATTACAAACTTTTAGCAAAATGACAATTTAATCGTGTTGGAATGACGAATTTATAAAAATAGCAGACTTGGGCCCCAGAGAACTAGCATTCCATACAACTTTAATTTAAGTAAGGCTTTTTCTCAGTTTTAACTGAGAAGTTTTCAAATTAAAAATAATTTGCATATTTTTTAGTTCGTTTTTTAAGTTGGTTGTAATGTTTTATAAATATGGTATTTCTTTTTTAACCGACTTTAAAAAAAGGAGATTCTCAATTCTGTTGTATTATTTTTAAATTTTGTTTCCTCAAACGTCCGTCGTTTATGGGGACCGATTTGCAAATTTTTTTTTCCTTGAAAGGATATGCTTTCAGATTGGACCCATTTTTTTCAAAATCCATTTTTGGGATGGGATTCATGAGGAATCAAATATTATATTCAATCATGTAGTGATTTTGATTTTTTCATCGAGAACTCAAGCAACTTTTTAACTGCAAATCAGTTAAAAAGTAACATTTTATGAAGTGAAACTGGTGAAGAAGACCAAAAATGTCCAACGGAACTTTACCCTCACATAGATAACAACGAAGATAGAACTTAAGCAACTATGACAATACATAATATTAATAAATAGTTCTAACTAGATAATTATGTTGAAAATAGTATCAGGATGAAGATGGAGCCGGAAGGTAGGTATCGGAACTCCGTAATTAATCAATATATCCTAGCCGTGTTTATAGAGATAACTATGAGGTACCATCGGTATCGGTACTGTTGATGCCGGCAGGTGGGAGGTAGATACGGAAACTTCTTAATAAAACAACATCACTATTTTTTAATTACCACAAATACTTAAAGAGCTTATTAGAAAAGGTCTTGTTTAAGTCTCAATAAATAATATTCATAAACAACAAAATTATGAGCGTTTGTTTATATCCCAAAATGCCACTCAATTTATGAAAATATCGTACAGGCTATCGTATTGATTATATTATGAATTAATGAATGTATGATAAAAAAAAAGAAAAACACTGCGCACTGTTCTTGTTGCGCAGGTTTTGGCGTTTCAGCAGAATCTTACAGCCCAAGTATAGGAAAAAATCTGAACACTGATGACGGATATACCTATGACACAAAAATAAAAACATTTTTTGGTATCCGGAAAAATCTTTGTAACTCAATTCGGGAGTTGAACTGTTTTCATAGGTAAGTTTGTACAAAACTAACGAAACCCTGAACGTGCGAGTCCGACTCGCACCATTCGCCCAATGTTTTGAAGTGAAGTCGGTTATTTTTTTTAATTGTAAAACGTTTACAAAAAAAAAAAAAATAACCGACTTCACTTTAATACTATTTTGCGAGTGCGAGATTTTTATGTATCGTGGTATCTTTGATTTTATCTAACGCCTTAGATACGGTTTCTTATTGAACAAAGTCGACACATTGACACTACCCCGTACAGTAAAAGCTGCTATTGTTAGTTTCTGTAACAAGCTTCACTTGTAACTGGTACTGATAGGTTAATGTATAGAACGTCATGATATCGAAGACGGTTACATTTCTCAAAAATTCGTTTGATACATAAATTTAAAACTAGTAGTAGGTAACTGGTTCCTGCCATCAAGGTGCAGAATATTACAAAGAAAGTCCCTTCAAATTGGCTTGGTATTTGTTACACATAATAGTAATTGCGCTACTTTCTTCCAATTGTACTAAAAGTCCACGTTCAAGGAGAAATCGGAAAAAATGCGCAAGAGCACCGTTAGCGCCGAGGAGCGCAGTGTAGGGCATCACAGAAGGACTACTGGACAGCGTGTGTAGGTGCAAGTACCAGCTTGTGTATGCTCCCAGCTCTTACTAAATATTATACATGTCATGTCTTGTAGTGCTCAATATGATTACGCTTGGAAGCTGCAAACTTCTCTTTTCTGAATTTGTTGACCCTAGCTTCAAACAAGGAGACGGATTTCGTGAATGATTGATATTGGGTCAAGTCAAATTAAACAATGACGAAAGTATGCTATGCTAGTTCTTTGCTTGTTCGGAGTGGTCCTTCGGTACAGTATAGTGTAGTGTGTCAAGTGTGTTCCGCGCTTCTTACTCGCCCTGACCTTTAGCGTGCACCTGCACCTGCCCCGCGCAGTCGCCGCCGCCACGCTCCCGTGCCGCTCACGCCAGGCACGCCACACGCACGCTACGCACGATACCCGCAAGCCACGCACGCCACCCGCACGCAACACGCACATCACACGCAGCGCGATTTGGCACATCGCGAATGCGATAACCTTATTAATGTACTATTTTAACCACGTCCAGCTGAATATTGTGCACTTTATAAATAAATTCACATTTAGGAGACACTTCGCCCCGTTCATTCGGAGGCGCGATACGATCTTCTTCAACTTGAGTTATAGTTTGATATTATGTAAAATATCTCCGCGCTTATCTACATTCTTTTAAATGTTACGCCGCCCTTTGTTCACATGTGGCGAGCCAACACATTAGGCACGCCAAACCAATAAACTAGCATTCAGTTTGCGTTTAAATTGATTACTGCGGCAGTAAAACTAGTTTTATAAGAATCTTATCGGAGGCAGTGCGCCGGAGATGCTTGCACACTTATAGTTTTTAATAAACTGTTAATTTTCTTTATTGCAATTTATTAGGGAGCCCCGCGATAGATAGGGGCCTCCCGCGCACCGGGGCTCTAATTGAAGGTGGAATCAATAAGTCAGTGTGGTTGTATCGCGCAGTGATCGCGAGCTGTGCGCCGCCGCCCGGCTGCGCCCGGCCCGGCCGCGCCGGACCGATCGCGATACGGGCCGGTCACGAGCCGGCAACTACCGCCACGTGAAAATTATGAAAATGTACACATATTTATCAGATAACTTAAACTGTTTTTTCTTTGAAATACGTCGAGCTCGGGCGGGAGCCGGCCCCGAGCGGCCGCTCCCAGTGCCTGCATGTTGCGCCTGGACAAGTCAGAGTACCTAATGTGAATACATATTGCTACTCAACGTGGCAACGCTGCCAGCGTGCTGGGCACTTCCCATTGACAGTGATGTGGATGAATGTCTAAGAGTTATTTTTATAAACGTGATATTGAACAAATTATTAAATACTTTAAGCACTTTAAAGAACCGAGGGAGACTTAATGCCCGAGGCATTAGGTAATTACCAGCCAACCTTTGAATGATACAGAGGAAAAACATGATATAAAAAAGCAAATAAGGAGAATACGAATAAAAGATAAATATGTAAATTAACCACACAGACAATACAATTAGGTACCTATACAACATTATAGGTATTCAAATGAATAAACTAAATACACAAACAATCTGTACAAATCTAGGTAATATTGGAAAACATTAATGCCGTGATAACAGTAGGATGGCGCCCTTCTTACGAATATATTCGCGGAATCAGAAGATTTATGATTGTCACTGTAAAAAAATGAAGTTAGATAGTGTTTGCATATCTAGGTGCGTCTCTGATACCGGGTCCTACTCAGGACCCAGTACCAGCTCTTGGGTGCATTAGGTAAGCGCTCAAATTAACAACACTGCAATCTTTAATACTAGCTGCTAATTCAGCCGCTCCTTGCAAGTAAGTAACAACTGTTCTGTGACCGCATAGTTTACTATGAACTAAAGAGCAGCGGTGGCTGAGATGGTAACGGCCCCAACTTACGAGTTTAGGTCGCGGGTAAACCCACACAGGCACATTACTTTGTGTAATTTATTTCATCACCACTGCTCTCAAAACCGTGACGGAAAACATTGTGAGGTAACCGGCATTTCCTAGAACCAAAAATACGAAGACATGTGACATTCACCAACCCGCACTGGGCCCGTGTGGTGGATTACGAATTTACGAGCCATTCTCTCTCCTAGAGACCTGAGTCCAAGCAGTAGGAATATTAAAAGGCTGATTGTGTATTTATTTATTATGTATACTACGCAATTCAATGATAAATCATTCTTATTTTTAACAGGACTCAAAAGAAGGATATTCTCACTGCGGTTGCATTTATTATGTTTGTTACCTCAGAAACCGTAATTTGTAAACAGATTTAAAAAATCTTTATTTACTTGGTAGAGCATACTACCATAGATTGATCTCATTTTCATGAAAATTTAGCTGTGATGACAGGATTTATGAGAAATTTAAGAACCTCTCCAAATATTATAGGATTATTGATTTTGATATTTTCGTCGAGAACTTATGCTTTTGTATTCACAAAGTATCACTTGATGATGTGGAACTGATGATGACTACCACAGATTTCTAAACGGAACTCCTTAATGATAAATATCACGAGAACTATGACGAATCAAGTTTTGAAATGGTTCTGATAAAAATGGTAGGGACCTTACCTGATGTTAAGTTGTAAGGTGGAAATGAAACACTGTATCCTAGTCGTGTTTGGACTCATTAGAATTGTATGAGATGCTCTCATCTGGTTAAAAGGTACCATTGAATCGGTCTGATTATGAAGATGGATGGTTGGAAAGTAGGCACGGGGACTCCGCAAAAAAACAATCTACCGCAGTCGTGATTAGGCATATTACTGATCCATCTCTATAACGTCCATCCTTGAAGTTAACGATATTCTCAGTATTCTACAATACGGCTTCCGCCAAAATCGTTATGTTGGGGATCTTCTAGCATATGTCATTTACATCTGGAGCGAGGCCATCGAGAAGCTCAGAGAGGTGCTTACCGTCTCACTTGGTATCACGAAGACTTTCGACAGGGTCTGGCAAGAAAACCTTATAAGATTCAGTCCTTCGGTCTACTAATTTCTAATCTGTGTGATTAAGTCACAGACTTTCTGAGGGATCGGTCCATCCGAGTGTTAATTGATGGCTGCTCGTCTGCTCAATTGGATCTTAATGCCGGGGCAGTGCTATCGACCACAACAATATTCTTGTTGCACATAAATTGCTTACTTAAGCCGACAGTTAATGTCCGATGCACGCAGGTGCTAGATCACAGATTCAGTCTTTGGCTATGGTAGGGCGCTTGAAAAGGTCCGTCAAAGCGGTCTTTGATTGGGGTAAGGCCAATATGGTTAGGTTTAATGCTACTAAAACTCAGGTGTGTCTTTTTTTCGCAAAGCGGAAACGGAGTGAATTCCACTCAACTCCATCTTACTGAGGTGTAACCGGGTTGATAACCAAACTTGAACTTCTTGAGGTAACGTTGTCATGTTGCTCAACTATCTGTCAAAAAATTGGGGATCTTTGCAAAAAATGGTGAAACGGTACTTCAATCCAGAACAGCATTTTTTTATATTCCACAACTATCACACAATGCCGTCTAGTAATTCGATCTTGTACCGAGAACTGATCTCATATTTGGGATGGATCTGTCAAATACCAACTTGTTTCGCTAGAGTCGATTGAGAAACTAGCCAAGAACATCGTCAAGTGAAAACTCCAAAGAATTTAGGTTCGATGTCGAGTTGCTAGCCTATTGGTTTTCTATCGTTTACATTTCGGGGAGTCTGCCTTGGAATTGTACAAATTGATTCCGTCAAGCCCGTTCCGTCATCAGATCACTAGGCGTACGGCATTCTAGGAATACATACAGTTACAGTGAGCACAGCTAAGGTGTGGAATTCCGGAATTTGTGAGTACTTATTAGGTTGTAGCTATTGCTTACAACCTAGGAATTTTTGAGTCAAAAACAAATAGGTTACTTCCAGGCAAGCGTGTTCCATCATCGAACATATCATTGCTTAGCATGAGGTGAGATAGTGCTTAAATGTAATTCTATCAATGATAAAAAAAAAATAAGAGAGTTGTCATGAGATTATATAGTAATGAGAACCTAAGGTTCCATCGAACTGATCTGATATTGGAGCCAGAAGGTAGGCACGGAAACTCCATAATAAACCTATATGAGACTGCTATATTTTGGCTTATTGGGATTGTATTTAATCTGGTGGCAAGGGGTTTCACTACAGAACTTCTAGATTTAGCGGAAGCAACTGAACAGAGCTAAAAAGTGCAAATTAACTTTAATTTCGGGAGTTAGAACAAAACCACCGAAACATCTAATTCCAAAATTAAAGTTATTCTGAACTAAGTCTGTTGTATTTTTTTTTTGTAAAAAGCTTTTATTTATATTATCAATAGTTGTTTGTTACACAGAGTGCAAGTTGCTTTTTAACCACGTGCTCAATTTTGATGACCGAGCAAGCAAATTCTAAAATTGAATCACAGGCGCAGCGATTGACTGAACTCTTTATTATGAGTTTGTCAATTTTAATTCAATCTGATATATTCTTATAATTATTGTGTTACTGCCCTTATCAGATATCGTAAACACAAAAAGCAAGTTAGTTTGTTAGAAGCCAGCCACTCGGAAAAGTAACGAATGCTCTGCGGTGGGCTCGCTAAGAAACGCCTGGGAATCTGCTCATTAGCATGTGTAACGTCGACACATACTTGAGCAGACACGATACGTACAATCAATTGCTCGAAATTAGCACGAAAACAGCCCTTATTTTTAAGAAATAATTGTCCTGTTAAAGTAACAGTGTAACTACGGGTGAGCGGTTGATTGTACACCCACGTCGTTGAAACGGAAACCTTCATTATACGGAAATACCAGAAGTAAACATGTGCGAATAAAACTGGCAATAAATTGTAAAAAGCTGCGCACCGCTGAATAATTAATGTATTTCCATATCACATAACTTCTTTAATGCGCAACTGTTCATTTCAATTACTCTATTTATGGTCACTCTGGAAGTGTAGATCTTTAGATGTGAATTTCTAGAAGTATCTTATAGATGTTTATATGTTAGCTCCTTCAAATGCGAGCTAAAGATGAGCTATCTGAAGTTTAACCGAGAAACGAAGCAAAGGGCGGGGTACGGTCTGATTAGTGAGGACATAGGCGCTAGTGCGACCCACAGCTTAAACTACCTACTTGCGAAAAGTAGATGGCAAGCAAATGAACCACGCAGCCTATGTGCAGGCCTGTTCGTGCAAGATGTTAGTCTCTTCCATCAGTAACCCCACCTGCATCATCACAGCTCCTAGCTGGCGATCTGTATCAGTCACGAGCGGCTGACGTACTACACCGCATCTTTCACCTGAACTCGCGTCGGTGACGTGCCACGCACCGCGAGATTACCATCGCAATTAATATCAAAGATTATAACAATTAAACAGAGTCTCTCATCCAATCGGGGTAGTCGGATCGGATGCTAAACTGTCATATACTTTGCTCACGTGAGTATTAACTACTCATTCATTTGGGATCTAGCAGGCGGTCTCTTTGACGGCGAAGCGAAAACGCGCAGAATGTTCCGAACGAGGCAAAGGGGTGATAGACACAGGGGAGTTACAGTTGACAATCATTACCTGCAATACTAGAAGTGAACTTAAAGATGAGAACTGAAATTATTGATAAATGAACAGATGAGCTTTATAGTATCGCTACAATGTTTTGATCGGGTTGGCTTACGTGGCGGCGCGCGGTGGTGTGTCCCGCGATTGGAAGGGGCTCCCCGGGGATTGTGCAAATATTGTATTGTTTCAGAGCTGAGTGAAATTTTGTGTTATTGTAATAATAAGTACATTATGTTTCGGACTAGGTATAACTACATATCTGAAGCCGGCAGCTTTGCAGTTGAATTTCAACATGTGTGTAATTGTCCAAACGAACTTCCAAGCACGGCGTAAGTTTCAGTGTGGAACTATAACAATGTCATTAAACTCTCTGAAAGTGAAAAATCATTTTCAAGAGCAAATAGGAAGTAAGCGAGCTAACGCTATTTAATTAGGTTTACAATCAAAAACTGACTCTTATCCTGTGCGAGAATTATGGGTATTCTGATGAAAATCAATGACTGGATGCTCAATGCAAATTAGTTTTAATAATTTTCGGTGTGAACAATATATTTTACAGAAAAACAAGTGAAGACAAGTGACAAATAGAAGTGTCATATTTTTTCATATAATTTAGGAAGCTTGCAAGAAGGTTTTATCTCCAACATTTCCCCGGGCGTTGAAACCAATGGTTTCAACCAGATTCTGAAGACACAGGCAAAGGGCAGATTCGGTTGAATGCCCGTCGAACGACTCCAGTAGACGTCCGAATGTCAGCTACACGGGCGATACCATCCGTTCCTGGATGAACAGCCACGATCCGTCCAAGTCTCCACTTCAACGGAGGAAGATCGTCTTCCTTGATCACCACCAAGGAGTTCAGCATCAAGCCATCCTTGCAGGAACGCCATTTGGAGCGTTGTTGCAATTCTGCAACATACTCCTTGCTCCATCTGCTCCAGAAATGCTGGCGAAGCTGCTCGATCCTCTGGTAACGAGACAGATAATTGGCAGAGCTATCCTGGTAATCAGGTTGCGGCAAAGAAGTAAGTGGCCGTCCCACAAGAAAATGTCCTGGCGTGAGCGGAGTATAATCTGCAGGATCTGAAGACAACGGCGTCAATGGACGAGAGTTCAAGATGGCTTCAATCTTGGTTAGTGTGGTGTACAGCTCCTCAAAAGTCAAGTTACAATTTCCCAACACTCTCTGAAGGTGATACTTTGCTGACTTGACACCCGCCTCCCAGAGTCCACCGAAATGTGGGGTGTAGGCGGGAATAAAATGGAACCTTATTCCGTCGTTTGCTGCACTTTCACCCAAGGACAAACTATTTAATTTTAAAAATTTGGAAAGGTCGTTGTATGCACCGACAAATGAGGTACCGTTATCGGAAAAAATATCAGCAGGTTTACCTCTCCGAGAAATAAACCGATACAAAGCCAGTAAATAACTATTGCTAGTTAAATCACCAACGAGCTCCAAATGAATGGCCTTGGTTGTGAAACAAATAAAAATAGCGACATACACCTTTACTAACCTACATCCACGGCCCTGGCGACTAGCACACATAATAGGGCCAGCGTAATCAACGCCTGTGCTTTCAAAGGGATAACCTGGACGAAGGCGTTCTCGTGGTAAGTTACCCATTAAGGGAGCTACAACCTTACCCTTCATACGGTGACACAAAACACACTTATGATAACAGGCTTTCGCCAACTTGCGACCTCCTATTGGCCAATAAGTTTCCCTAATGGAAGCTAATAATAATTGTGGGCCAGCATGCATCAGCCTTTTATGCTCAAAATTAAATAATAGTTTAGTGAAATCATGAGTGGACTGTAATAAAATAGGGTGTTTCTTACTATAAGCAAAATTAGAGTTATCGAGACGTCCTCCTACTCGCATTACATTATTATCGTCTAAATAAACATTAAACTTTAGAAGGGCGCTCTTTTTAGGTAAACTCTTTTTGTTCAAAAATAATTGGTATTCAGAAAATGACTGAATCTGACTCTTAATAATGACAAGAGTTAGTGCATCTTGTACCTCATCATGTGACAAGTATTTGGTTTTAGGGTAATGCTTTCTACATGACTTAATAAATCGTAATACATAGGCAACAGATCGTACGAGCCGTGTGTAATTGGAATAACGCCTAAAATCAATTAAAACTTCAGGTTTCGAATCGTTTACAACATGTAATATGATTTTAGGTCGAGTCTCCGGTAACGATTGTAGTCCTGGGCTCGTAATTTGAGAAGGCCATTCAGACGAATCTAGTTTTAAAAAATCTGGTCCTTTCCACCACAGATCTGACTCCTGCAGATCACTAATATCCATGCCACGAGATATTAGGTCTGCTGGATTTTGATCTGTTGGGACGTGCCTCCAAGTACAGTTACCCGACTTATCCAAAACCTCAGCAACGCGGTTGCGCACAAAGGGCTGAAGTCTGGTAGGCATCATCTGTAACCATCCCAAGACAATGGTTGAATCAGTCCAACAATAAACCCGACTGATCTTCACTCGAAGTGAGCTCATCACCTTCTCGTGAAGACGAGAACCGACTACCGCACCACATAACTCCAGTCGCGGAATTGTCGTAGGCTTGATGGGAGCAACTCGACTCTTTGCCATTAACAAGCGAGCCATGTACTCACCCTTAGCATTAACACTGCGAATGTAGACGCAAGCACCGTACGCGGACTCAGACGCGTCTGTGAAAATATGGAGTTCTAACTCCGTAAATGAATTGCAGACTACAAGTCGCGGAATGCGAACATGATTTAAAAGAGGTAAAGATTTAATAATAATCTCCCATTGTTTACAAATCTCATTAGGTAATGGTTGATCCCATGATAATTTATCTAACCACATTTTCTGTAGCAAGATCTTCATAGTAATAACAATAGGACCTAACAGACCTAAGGGATCAAAGATTCGCGCAATAACGGATAACAAGTCACGCTTTGTGTACCTAGTCGAAGATTTAGTCAGACCTATAGGAAACCCTATCTCATCAGTGCCGATATGCCAACAGAGACCAAGCAACTTTTCTGGCTCATTTTGTCCAATGTTCAAATCGTATGACGCAGGGACAGCATTCGACAATAATTGAGAATCATTTGACTTCCACTTTCTCAATGGCATACATGCCGACGCAAGCGCTTTGGTGACTTCAGTGCGAATGAACTTTACTTCATCTAAGTCATCCCCTCCGGTCAGCAAGTCGTCGACATAGAAGTCATGTTGGATGATTTCCGATATCTTAGGGTTCCTACAGTCGAGTCCTACTTGTTTAAGGCATCGTGTCGCAAGGAATGGCGCACTGGCCGTACCGTACGTGACGGTGTTTAATTGATAAACATTAATAGGATCACTAACATTATCACGCCAAACAATCTGTTGTAAATATCTGTCCGACGGGTGGACGACTATTTGTCTATACATCTTCTCCACATCCGCAGATAAAACATACTTGTGGACTCTAAAGCGAAGAAGTATAGACAATAGACCGTCCTGTACGGTTGGCCCAACCATCTGTAGGTCATTAGAGGACACTCCCGTCGAAGTAGAAGCACTAGCGTTGAAAACAACACGAAGTTTGGTCGTGGTACTCGACTCGCGTAAAACTCCCATATGTGGAATAAAATAACCCAAACATAAATTAGGTTTATTAATTTTTGTCATATGACCAAGTAACTCGTATTCTGACAAAAAGTCATGATACATTCTACTAAAGTTCGTCTTAACCTTTAATTTACGCTCTAAAGAATGTAAACAATGTGTGGCTTTATTAAAAGAATTTCCTAAAATTGAAGGATCTTTCTTAAGGGGGATGCGAACACAAAAACGACCATCAGACAATCGTGTCGTATTTGTAACGAAATTGTCTTCACACAATTTCTCTTCAGGCATATAAGAATTGGAAGACTTCGCATTCACCTCCTCTAATTGCCAAAACTTTGTCAATTCTGACTTGAGGTTTTCCCAGTCACCATCGCTGTCGGCAACCATTTTAGACATATTGCACTTTACGTCATTCGTCAGCAGTGAGATAGTATTCTGAGTAATTGGACCGGAAACTATCCATCCTAGACGGGTTTCACATAATATTGGTTTCCCGGTACCTAACTTTAGTCTTTGAGATCCTAACAAATCCCAAAAAAGATCAGCGCCGATTAAAATATCAACATCGGCAGGGTTATAAAAAGTAGGATCAGCTAAAGTAATATTCGAGGGTAAGTCGAAATCAGAAATATTTATCTGACGACACGGAACACTACTCGTAATGAACGGAAGAACAAAACAATTTAGTTCGAATACAAAGCTATCATCTAATGGCGTACCCTTAACCCGACATATTTTACCTACGTGCGAAGTGACGTTATTGATTCCAAGGATTGATCTATCTACCTGGCTAGTTTTTAAGTTAAGTTTATTGCACAACCTATCTGTTATGAGTGAAGACGTGCTACCACTATCGAGCACCGCGCGAGCGAGATGCACACACCCATTGTGGTCTCTTAATTTGATCAAAGCGGTTGATAACAACACATCTCGTTGCGTATGACCACACGGAGATGCAATGTTTGCGGATAAAGCTACGTTATTCGTTTCAGTCGTAGCAGACAAGTTATTCATCGAATTACCACTAGGTGTATTCGATACAGTGCCATTAGAATGTACGTGAACTAATGTGTTGTGCCTACGTTTGCATAGTTTGCAGCCTGGTTTTTTACATTTGTTAGCATAGTGTCCGGAACGAAAACAGTTAAAACATACCTTATAACTAGGTAATGATTTGAGACGGTCATCGTTACTCAATGCGAGAAACTGTGGACAATTATTTAATGTGTGATCGTTGTTATTACATTTAGGACAAGGTTTAGAAGCTGAGTCAGTGCTAGAATTGATAGGAGATTGTGCTACCATTGACTTGATCTTAGGACCTGATTTACCTGGTGATTGCGAATAATGATTGCGGGGGAGTTCCAGGGTCTCGATGAGGTCGGCTCGATTGCGTAAGAATTGCATAAATGCGTTAAACGTGATTAAGCCATCCTTGTCTATCCTACCTTTGCACTCCTCCCACTCACGATAGGTTTTTTGATCAAGTTTTCGTGTGACAATGTAGATTAAAAGTGTATCCCAGTGTTTCACAGGCTCCCCTAATGACTCTAAAGCTCGCAAGTCTTTATTTAACTGATCGATCAAATTCTTAATGGCAACAGAAGATTCTTTTGTAATTGATTCAATAGTAAATAATGAACTTATATGATTCTGAACCAGTAATCTTTTGTTGTCAAACCGATCACATAACAATGACCATGCCACAGAGTAATTACTTGAAGAAAACTCAATGGATTTGATAACTATAGCAGCTGTTCCCTCAAGTGATGCTCGCAAGTAGTGAAACTTATTGATTGCGTCTATGTCATCATTACAATGAATTAGGCTAGTAAAGGTGTCGCGGAATTCAAGCCAATTACAATATAATCCGCTAAACTTTGGTAACTGAATCGTTGGCAATTTAACCGGCTGCTTTATGCTAACACGAGTACTTTTACAACTTTCCATCGATTTATTATCTTTATTGTAGTCAGTCAGAATATTCTGGGCTCTAGATAAGGTTTTATAATAAATAGACTCAAACTCGGAACGCTGAGAATATTGTAAGTTGATGTCGTCAACAATGCATTCTAGACGTAACTGTACCTCATCATACTGCTCATACAACGCCTCTATCTTGCCCATGCGCAACTGCAACTCGGACACATCACAGCTAGATAGCTCCTTGTCCTTGAATGAGTCCAGAAAATTGAGGAAACTAGTCAAGCGACCTTTGAAGCTGCCTCGCTTCTTAATTAAATCCTTTTCCTCAGACATTCTGGGAGACGAGTGTTGTCAACCTGGCATTGATACAGGAATATAAAAATTAAAACAACAATATAATTTCAATAATTATACGCCTAGCTGTAGTCTATGCCCTTTCTGACTGCTAACTATAATTTATAACAATGACTTGTACTAATATCTAACACTCAAATATTTTTATTATGTCAAGATACTTGTTAAAAATTAATACCACTGTTAAGTAGTTATGTAATTAGTTACAGCTTAATATAATGTAAGTTTAATAATGTAGCAAAATAGCTAACTATACTGTTAAAAGTATGAGTTTAAACTTAACATTGCTGTTGAATAAAATACTAATCACAATGCAACAAAGTACCTAATGATTTTACTCAAACACAATATAATTGGTAATTTAATAAAATAGTACTGACCTTAGTATGACTACTTATATATACTACCTGAGTGTTGGGTGACGATATTAGCGTAATTATAACTGTACACCACTAACTAACTTGCTTGAAATCAATCCAGTTCTCCAGCAGTGAACTCATGAACCTCCATTCAGCGTGGAAGTCAGTCTCTATTCTTTTTCTTGAAAATAATCGCTGATCTTCTTAATTATATTTCATCCGGCTCGAAGGACCATGTGCGAGAATTATGGGTATTCTGATGAAAATCAATGACTGGATGCTCAATGCAAATTAGTTTTAATAATTTTCGGTGTGAACAATATATTTTACAGAAAAACAAGTGAAGACAAGTGACAAATAGAAGTGTCATATTTTTTCATATAATTTAGGAAGCTTGCAAGAAGGTTTTATCTCCAACATATCCATTATAGTAGTCATGTAGTCACAGATCCACATATTAGTTTATGACATCCCACACACGTCTAACAGAAACAACCGTAGAGAAAAGTAATATTGTCTGTTGCATGCCAAGTGTATATTTCCTGCACTCCTTCCCCCGTGTATGAAACAGGTTCATCATAACAAATGTTGAGTTCTTATGCACATTCAGCATTAGCTATGCCAGCACCGCTACAGCGTGCGTGTCCCTGCATGCTGCGTGTCACCAGCGCGGGCGCAACATTATCATACACTGTAGGACATAGAGAGAGAGTTAATACGTTGTATAAGCGAACATTGTTTTCACAGAATCCATTTAACTAATTGAATAGATCGATACTTCGATTACTTGCCGCAAAAACGTCGAATATGTTCGTACGAGAGGCGTACAAAATGACAGTGAAATTAAAAACAATGCTGCGATTATAAATTCATATCAGAAGGCTGCGGCCGAGTGGCAGGTTGAGAGAGATAATCTGTTGCATTTTCCATGCGTCGTCGGCGCGCGGTAAAAACGGGCGGCGGAGGATCCGAGCTTGTTACATAATCAGGCGATCTGCTGTCGCCGACCGCCGCGGGCGCTACGCTGGCGCTGCGGCGCCGGGAGCTGCGGACACACTCCAGCTCAAGAGTTACAGACCATGCACTTGAACAAAAACTACTAGTTTATTTACAATAACACTGACATTCAAGAGCTCCAGTTGACGGTTCTTTTTTAGATCTGTTCATATTTAGAGAAATAATAATTATGCTTTGGTAATTAAAAGTATCATCTGTGGAAACTTTAATTGTGTATCAGTGGTGACATGACACATATTCTAAAGTTAATTGTTCACGGCTAATTAAAATAAACTAAACGATTACCTAGAATACGCTCGTTTACACCATAGCTAGCCAGCAATAAACTAGTGATGTAGACAATGTAGTAGTCTCGTCTGCTCTGGTGAAGACTAGATCAATGGAGAACGCATGACAGCCGACTGTTAGGTGTAAGAGGAACTATGAAGCGAAACTATTCGCGTCGTTTCAGCAACCTTCACCTTCCACTACTGAGCATAGGACTTCCTTAAGAAGCGCAGCAGCGACCTGTGCTGGTTCTTACGAATATACCAGTCGTTTCTACAATTAGTGGTCCAGAGAGTGCAGTGATTGACGTGGCGACATCTTAGCGCTGCGGCGCGGGCGCAAAAAGTCACTCCATTCATATGCACGGGGAGGAGTGCGGTCAGTTTTTGCGCGGCCGGACGTTCCCCGCGTTTTATTTGTAAATTGGGCGCGAGCGCGGGGCGGCGGCGCGGCGGCGCGGCTGCGGGGCGAGTGCGGGGCGCGCGGGTCGAGTGCAGGGCGCGCGGGTCGAGTGCGGGGCTGCTGCGGGGCGAGTGCGGAGCGGGCGCGGCGCGGGGACGCGGCGGTAACGAGGCCGAGCGCGCGTCATTCAAATGCGCGACTAGTTTTTGTGCAGGCGCATAATTGAATACGAATGCATACTCGGAAGGATTCTAATGCGTTCAGATGAGACGCGTAATGAACGTTATTTATACAGGCAAGAGACGCCTGGACCGGCATCGGACGGCACTGCCCGCACTGCCGGCTATGAACACTGAGCCGCACTGGTACAGCTCTTTTAAAAACAATGCCGATAGCAATAGCAATATAGCTTGAAGTTCGCAGCTTCTCACGCTGATTCCCAGTAATTTCGTCATCTTCCGAATTGAAGATATATCATGCTCGGCAATTACCTAGGTATAATAGACTCGTTATAAATGTTCAGAGCGGGTGATTTGGTGTGGCTGCTTTAAATATTCTAATTCTTTTATTTGTTAGGTACTACGTATCTATGGTCTGAAGAATCAAAGCACCCGTGGTATTATTAATAAGCATGTAGTATAATGGGAGCGACGTTGCCTGCATTTCAATAAGGTACATCCATTGTAACTTATAATTATAACTCGGCTCTCGCAAGAACTGCTGCAGTGTTTGATGTTCTCATCCGTTCTAGGGTTGCTCTAAGATGGTGGGGAGTTTTTCTTTAGAAGACCAACATTGTCGTGTCATTTGTCATCTTTTCCGGGTATAGTGGGTGGGGCAATGCCATAATGACAAAAGATTTAATAATTGTGTTTGAGGATAGAGTGTATGGTTGTATGTATAATTGAATTATAATGTTATGTTAAGTTGAAACTTAAAAATATATTTTAATGATATGTAGTGAGATCACATGTCATAACATATTCAGTAATTTCCGTTTATTATGGGTGTCTCATAGACATGAGTCAAGACAATCGTGTGAAGATAGGTATTGATCTAACCTCCCTTACCTACGTATACCTAGCCTACTTATTGCCTTAAAAGTATAAGGTAAAGAAACTTGTATATTTTATTATTCTTGTAACAATAACTCGCTATTTACAATTCAAACCTACGCCGACTCAGTACAATGTGTACCGACCCACAAGCCGCACAGTATTGCTAAAGTTAATCAAGTTTACCCAGGAATATTACAGCCGCAGCGGGGAATTGATACAAAACGATCAGGAATCAAAATGAACGGTTTGTTTACACTGGCCAATGTAAATAAGCACATTATTGTGTTAGGAACGATCAAATTAAGAGAATAAAAGCGTAGTGTTGGCGGTGCCTCAGAGCGCTGGCGGCCGGCCAATGTGCGCTCCGCCGGCGTTCACCACTCTGCCCGCCGGACAATTTGCTTACTGCACTAATTCAGGAATCCTTGCCGCAATGGAATTGCACAATGGAACCAAATAGCTCCATTAGCTGGCTCACGGCGGCCGGACAGTACCGGAGCGCGCGGCGGTGGAGAGACGGTGCGGGTAAAGACAAGGCCGGTTACTGTCTATTCGTTTGTCTATATTTCGGAACACTAGCTGCAGCGTAACAATCGGCTCGGTCACGTACTGGCGCTGTTAATTTATTGCCGTATTTTAATTGAGCGTAGCATCCCGACGGCGGCCGGCATGGCGGCGAGCCGGTGCCGAGTGCCGTCGTAGCGCATTCAATGTAAATGTGATTTAAAAGTAATGGCCCTGTTGCCAATTGACTGTGCTCACATGCTCTAAGAGCTGTGCAATTTAAACGTGCCGGGTTCAGTACCCGGCCGGGGCTTTTTTGCGGTGCTGGGAAAATGTGGCCGAGTGACGACAGGCTAAACGATGTTAGGATAACCAACAGAAGCGGGAGCTGCGCGTGCGCTCGCTCGCTCGTCCGGGGAGGCGAGGGGCAAGGAGTAGAGAGGGAGGATGGGAGAGGACTCGCGGGGACATAAATCGCGAGTAAAAAGCACCGCGTCGCCGTCGTCCGGCCTTTTTTGCAGTTTCTTGTTATGCGCATTCCTTAGTTTTTGCTCACGCGTGTTCCCGACAAACGAGCTCGGGCAAGTTCGCCAGTTTTTGCTTCGAAAACAATGGTGGGTCCGCGATGGCAGCGGCTGTGATTGCGCCCGCGCAGGCGGCGCGGCGCATTTGCATGCGGCGGCCAATCGCGAGCCGAGGCCACGCCCCGCGCCCCGCCCTCGCGCCCGCGCTCTCTAGCAGAGCTATCTAATGCTATTCGCATGCGCTGGTGTGCGCACCGACGCGCCGCCACCGCCATTGTCTCACCTACACAAGTGCCGCAGCATCAGGTCACAAGTGCACTGTGCACATTGTCGCTAACATCGATGCGAGATCACGACCACACATTCCTCAGGTTCATTGCTCACATAATATGTCTCTCCTACTTACCAATGATTTATGTTCTAAGTTCACACTACAGTACCTGACCTATCAGCAAACCCACGCAGAATGTCACTGTACTCAACACCGTTAATCTCGCACATTGGTGTGACATGCGCTCTCTATGCAAATATCTCCCACTGTGGTGCGCCGGCGCAGGTTGCACACGATTGGTGCGACCGAGCGCGCCGCGACACATCGCGACGAATGCTAATCAGCGGCCATTAGAGTTGCACCATGACACATGCCTACATAGCATTTAGTCAGCATGTATGTCACAATAATGTGCAATATGTAGATGAGGCGCAGTGGTTGGCATGCGACGGCGATGCTCGCAATATTTAGCTAATATTAAGTCGACGCTCATCGATTAACTTTTTGCCGAGTCCTGTCGATGCTGATTACAATGCAAAGCAACTATCAATTAGCGCGCTGCGGCTGACAGCTGATCGTAATCACACGTTCTGCTTCACGTAAACGTTAAGTATTTGTGTTAACATTAAAGTTCCAATTATTCGGTCAGTTTCAACAAAATCGAATAAATATTTAATAATTGAGAGTGCGTCCATGAGCACGACGCGACGCCGCTATAAGTTTTTGCCCGCACTTCGGTTCATGGAATAAAAACGTATTGTCTCGAGCCTGAGCGACCTTTTTTATAATGTTGTGATGTTTTGCTGTCATCATTCTCATATCATTGTGTTCTTGCGATGCTGGGAGAATATCAAGAGGTTGCAATCATTAAGCGGCCCTGGCAGTTCGTTTACTACTTACTCTTCACAACCAAACACCAGGCCTGACCAGGCTGGGTTGGGACCGTGCTTAGTGAACCACACGGACTAAGAAAGGTGTCTAATATATTACTAAAAATATTTTTATTTCTTTACCTTCATGAAATTGTCGCTATAAAAGTTACATACTTTGACCAGCTATGATATAAGTTCGGGTTAACTTAGAATTCTGAGTAGGTACAAGATATTCTCAAAGCTAGAAACAAACATGCGACTCAGTCCTAATGCCCACGTCAAAACAATAGCACAAGTGGAGGACATAAAAAAGAGCCTTCTAAGATAGCTTTACGAAGATTAAACTTATGTATTACATATTATTTTATTTCCACTTGGTTTAATTCAATTTAGCTAAGTTCAGTAATTTCTTTATTATTATTTCCTAAATTTTCCATTTTAACATATCTAATACATTTTTAAATATTCTTAAAAAATTTATTAAAAATAAACATTTAAAAATATAAAAAATAGTGTCCCACCGGGATCGGGAATAGGGTCTTATTATTATTGAATTTCATTTAAATCTGAATTAGTTGTCAAATTTGTGTTATTTTATTTTTGTTATATTGTTTTACAATCCGAGGAATCCGACGAACGTTGAAACGTTAAAACAATACGTTTCAAAAGGCACACTGTATCGTATCAACAACGTGTCCCTAACACTAACGAACGAGGTGTGCGTTTTGAAAATTATATCCCATAACTACTTGCTGCATCTCACGAATGAGGATATTTGTGAGATGTTTGCTAAATGACAGTGATTGAAATAATAAACATACACAAAAAAAAAAAAACATACAACCGACTTCCACGGCTAACTTTTATATGTAGCAAGTTCTACCGTAGGTATGCGTTAAAACTGTTTACAACTAGAGAGCGTCTCATGACCATTCTAATAAGCCCAAAATTGACTATGATATATGTATCACCTACTAATTGTTTTGTTACGGAGTTCGTGTGTCAGCCTTACGTTTTTAGGGTTCCGTAGTCAACTAGGAACCCTTTGTCCGTCTGTCCGTCCTCGCTTAATCTCTGTGACCATTAGCACTAGAAAGCTGAAATTTGGTACCTAGATGTATATCAATCACGCCGACAAAGTGGTAAAATAAAAATTGGAAAAAAATGTTTTATTAGGGTAGCCCCCCTATACGTAAAGTGGGAAGTGATTTTTTTTTTTAATTTCAACCCTGACGTGTGTTGGATAGGTATTTAAAAATGAATAGGGGTTTACTTAAATCATTTTTGATAATGTCAATAATTTCGGAAATAATCGCTCCAAAAGTAAAAACCAATGTGTGTCCCCCCCCCTCTAACTTTTGAACTATAAAAGTTTAGAAAATATGAAAAAAATCTGAAAAGTAGAACTTTATAAGGACTTTCTAGGAAAATTATTTTGAACTTGATGGAAAGAACAGTTTTTGTACAAAAAAGACAAAAGGGTTCTACAAAATAATTTCTGGACTAAGTTTGTAGTATAATCGTATATGCAAGCATTTTTCTAAACTCATAGGTGGGTACACTTATTGTGACGGATGGGAAACTACGGAACCCTACACTGAGCGTGGCCCGACACGCTCTTGGCCGGTTTTTTAATATCACGTCAGTACGATGGTAACATTCATCATCAGAACTCGTCGCTTCACTATTTTTATCGAGAGACTGGTGAAGCTACGCTAATCATATGTGGTTTTCATCAGTTTCCCATCCTATTACTCTTTATATTCTTGATGAAAATACCGAAATAACTATACCAATGCTTATTATATTTAGGAAGTTCCCTGAATTTTTCAAGAATCACATTGTCAGAGCTGCACTTTAATATAAATTGAACTAATCTGAAAGTCTTATGGAGTTCTCAGGTAACAAACATAAAGACAAGTTAATAAGATTTTTTCGAATCGCAAAAAAAATTTTTTTGACGTAACTATTTTACACTTTTCAGATTTTTTCTATACTTGTGATACGATACCTTGCTTCATAGCAAATTTCTAGGTCAACGGGAAGTATCCTATGACTTTTTATACCCTCGACAGTGTCGAAACACTTGTTTTGTTTGCGAAATAAACGGGCGGCATAAACGTTTTCTTTAAATTAGAAGTTTGATTTTTTCATAGCTTCGTTGAAGCTGCTTTTGCATTTTGCAAAAATAATATAACAAACGCTACAGGAGTGAGGACACATGCATCTACAGTTTACTAAAGCATATTATGGACAAAAGCATCGTACTCAACTGTTAGATTGTCCCTTGTCGAGATGTCGCCCGTCCATTTTGTTAAATAGGTTCCTGGTCTTTATAATTCCATTATGCAATACAGTTCAAAAGTACTACTTCAGTAAGTACTTAGTAATTCTCCATATTGTGATTAATTCTTGCTTTCAACGCCTATAAATGGTCTAATAGTCCTATTAAAATAAATGATTTGCCTTCGAATGTATTTCCATTCTAATATAAATATAGCAAATAGCGTACAAAACACAATTCCTCGTCGGACCTCTACAATTATTGTTTTATGTACAACTACAATGTCCGCAACCAGGTGCTCACGACTCCTATTCAAATGCGGGCCGGCAGCCCTCTAGCTCGCCTCCATTACCGTCGATTAGTGAAACATAGAGCCTCAGAGAAAAACTGCTCGATGGGAAATTGATGGCGTGCCTTGAAGTATGTTTTACTTATTGACATATTAGCAGCTATGTTACGAGCACATTATTTATAGCAGAGGCAGCTCCCTGTGCCACAGCTTTGTATGCATAGCGAAGTTTTTCTATGTTATTTGAATTGTTAATGATGAAGTGTTGTCTACAGTTTTGTTTACGTCATCTTTGCGATGATTTTTTGTGTCAGACATATTTGCATACGCTGTTCCATTGTGAATTAATAAATATGCCAAGATGTAACATGCGGAAAATAAATATCTAAAATTAATGAGGGATGAATAATTAATGAGGGATGACATCACTAGTGTTCGCTAGTAATGACTTGTCAGTGGGAAGGTGTTCCTCGCCCTGGGTTGTTAATTTACAAAGGGAATGAAATAAAATGTATAGCAGACGGGATCAACGTGTTAAAGTTAATAACATTTCAAAGTTATCTGTCAATTAGTTACCAGTTACAAGTAGTAAAAGTCTTTTAGTGAAAAATAACATTGAAACACTTTTCTCTCTATTAATTTTATACCTTTCTTTATTCATAGTAGGTACTGGCAACGTCCTCCAACAGTCGGTAGTAAATATTTTTTGTATGTAGCTAACTATTAGTAAGTGTTCATTAGTTTGTGTGTGTGTAATGTTCGGATATCACTGTTATCAGCGAGGTAATACAGGCACAGGCCGTATATAGACGTTACGCGATAGCATCGCACGCATGCGCCCGCGCAGCGCAGGTCGCGGGGTCGCGGCCGTACTTGCGCAACGTACAGGATGTATGAGCCGAAAGTCCAACTTATAAGCTTTGTAGTTCACTGAAAAGAATATACCAATAATATTATTTTTTTGGTCATTATGATATTGTTGAATAAAATAATCCATTCATAACAATCATATAAACAAGATTATTTTATAAAGTAGAAAAAAAGGCAAACAAAAAAAATTGTTTTCAAAGACGTGATCCAAATTATGAAAACTACGAAAACTGTGCTGCTTCGGTGACGGAGTGCTGCGCCGTCGCTGAGTGTGTGCCGGGGAGAAGCTGCTCTTTTAAAAAAATAGGAATATAAAAACACTAATATAATTTTCCAAGTAGCGTAGTGAAGAGTTTGGGAACTATGACTATTTGCCCGGCCGCGGTGATCCCTCGCCTCGCGCTACTGGCCCCACTTGTCTCGTAGTGTCGCACTTACCTTCTGTCTCCTCCCTGTGTCGGACAGATCAAACGGTTCGCGTAATTACGCGATTAGGTCTCGCTTGATCATCACCTTGGAATAATATGTTCCGGAATTATCTATACCAATATAACATGAGGATCATGAAGCTTACAATCTCTGTAGCTTTCCTCAGGCATATTATCTTTCAACAGAGCTATTCATTTTAAAGACAAATCTTGCTTATTATTAAAGAACACTTTTTTTCTAAACTAGTTAGGTATCTCTTTGTGTGACCGACGAAAATTTTATTTTACCTTTTACTATGAGGACTTCATAACATCATTTAGTTACTGTGTACATTAGCAATTAAAGCATCTTTTAGCGGCGTGATGATATTCCTACCATTGTGCCCGGCTCCCAGCGACACCTGAAATAGCATCACATCTCTGATTCCCAGGGCGCGGCAAAAAGTCCTAACATTAAAACACCTGCCTTCATTGATAATGACTTCCCAATCACAAACGCGCACACTTTTTATTCCTCGCCTCCAGAGCTCAGCGTCCACTCGTCCAGTCGATTATTTGACACATCAAGCTTCTGTAAGAGACTCCGCATGATGAGTGACAGAGAGCACGCTTTACAATTACGAGATCTTTATAAATCTCGCCATTTCCGGCGGGTAGGCTGGCGCTGTGTCTCAATGTTACATCGCCACCCACTATGACCAATTACATATATCATTTAAAACAAGTCTCGCCAGCTCTAATTGATTTCCACTGGAACAACTTTTAAATAATTAATTGTGGATCCATGGTTGTTTGGACACTATACGAGAACGAAATGTACCTACATATGAGTGACTTCGTGAGTGTGAAGTTTGTAAGAATAAGCATTTCCATTTAAAGCATTTCAATTTGTGTTTAATTAAGTCAAACCTGGCTAAGAGAGAGCTTAAGGGACCGCGATATTTTTCTCTCTTATAGAGGTTTCTCACTAAATCGAGTTTCTAGCTTACAGAGTTTCTAGCGTACAGAAGGGGTCTATCTCACTTATAGAGGTCTATAAAAATATGGCTAATGTGTGCGTAATTGGAAAGAAAATACGTGTCGGTATATTTATTAAAATAATAGCTAAGTATAAATGTTTAATTTACATAATCCTACAACATTTATTTTAAAAAAAATCGATTCTTTTTTTACATTTTTGGTGTATTTTTTTTTCAAGTTCATTTTTATAGAATTTAGTTTGATCCACTGCCAAATATTAAAAAAAACTTGTAAAACATCCCCAAAGCTAAAATGTGTGATTGCCTTTTTTTGGCTCATGTTTCTTGATTCAAAAGCATTCTTAATTTTTAGTTTATCATTTAAAAACTTATCATTTAGATTTCATTTAGACAAGAGAAAGTACCAACTTGGAATTGTTTTCGTATCTGCTGTTTATGAACTGATTGTACCTAACAATAAGTCGGTACGCACATTTGGACGTTCAATTACAATGTAAGTTCCAAAATCTATAAAAAATAATAATAACGAAAGCACATTTGGTATTTCAAATAGAATAAGAGTTCCTGGATATGCAAGAATGAGTCATAAATAGCATGTGTTAAATAGGTTTAAAACTGTCGCTTATAGAGGTATTGGAAAGTAGCAATCTCACTCAAAGAGGTTGACGCGTGAAAAATGAGTCTCACTTAAACAGGTTTATTTTTCTCCCTTATAGAGGTTTTAGGAGGGCAAAATGACGGGGCCTGGAGCTTTCTCGCTTACCTAGTTCTCATTTACTCAGGTTTGACTGTATATATATTATACATGTACCCACGAGTATATCATCATTATTTAAATACATCATTTAAATACATCATTATTTAAATACATTAGGTATGTAACATTTAACCCTGATTCAAAACGTAGTGAAGTGTGGTCAACAGGATGTTGAACAAGACTATTTAGTTCATATGGATCAAAACAAGATTATGACAGAAGACAACAGAGACGCAGCTGTATGATTGGGTATTTCTGTTAGGTACTTTAGTACGGTATCACTCAGCGAATCAGTTTTCAACACTAGAATTGCTAGTTTAGTTTTAATTCAAAATAAACCTTGAGCTACAGTTTGATCACGGTAGAATCCTTCAGAACTAATATATAAGTTACGTTGTTTATTTATACGGAGTTTACGCATACGAAGCAACATATCATATTTATATTCTTGAAAGCGAGCAGAGTCACCCCCTGCGACAATCAATCAGAACCCGATCCGGGGCGGTGGTGTAGACGCGTGGGCCATGCTCGGCCATCGATCACCACGTCCATTACGACGCGCGGCATATTGTGGCCCAGATAACAATCATAAAACACTGGCTCTATGTCATAAACCCTTCTTAAAATAACACGGAGGGAGATAGAGAAGGCTCACTTCACCCAATCGCGGAAATAAACTGCCCGTAGTAATGCTCTGGGTCGACGCTGAGATGTGGCTTGGCGCTTTTGGGACCGTTCCGATTAGGTATATTAATGACAAAAATTATCAAAGCGCCCCAGCGCTTTGATAATTTTTGTGTTTTTACTTACATGTCAATTTGATATGAAGGCAGACAGCATGGCTAGTAAGTAATAACTTTTTGCTAGACTAGAAATCACGAGTGATCATAGAATGTCTTGCCAGTTCTTCTTCATAGGAGACGACAATTTGAACTACGAACCAGCTTCAAACGATTTTTTAAATGCTTTAGCAGGACTATGTGAAAAAAAAAATGGATTGGAATTTAGCATTGTGTCCACTAACTGATATTATTAAAATTGTCTTTGGAATAATATTGACAAAAGACCAAAGTCTTCTGTCATTCTAACTATGAAGACCTAGCATAATAAATAATACAAGCTAATAAAAAAATGTTGTGCACAAGACTTTAATACTTTGTATTTTCTGCATATTACACTGTCTATTCAAATCTTTAGCCTTAAAACAATCTAATTCCTTTTCAATCTTTACAGTAATGACAAAAGGCTCAACCTTCTGTCGTACGTTATTCTACAAGTAGCGTAAGAAAGGGGTGTCGCGTGCACCCTTCCGTCTGAACGAGGTGTTAAATGGTTATAAGTAGGCGAGGTAGGACCGGGCCGGGACCGGCGCGACACGTGCCGGTGTTTAGAAGTGTTTAGTGGCTCGAGGGAGACGTGTTGTGACAGCAGGTGGATTGTTCACGAGACGTTTACTATTAAAGGGGATCGCCAGTGATCTTGTAACGGTTCTTTAAAAACAGTTTTATTAGTAGCTATCTGTTAACCAATAAATGTGTTGTCGGAGGAGTGTTGTCGCTGATATTTATTTATTTGAAAATATAAGTTCACAGTACAGGACAAGACACAAATATAGTAAAAAACTTAAGGACTAATAAACAAACTCATTAAATACACTACAAAAAAAAAAACGAAAAAGACATATATTTACAAATTTGGTAAAGCTTGTCATGGAAGATATCCAGATCTATGTGCTGAGTGAGTAAAGATTTGGGCAGTGTGATTGGTGAAATGTTGGTGATGGCAGAAAATACGGACTAATGTAATTAATGCAACATTCTAGGCTAACATATTTCAGACAGCGCCCTCGCACATACCTAATTAACTTTTAATTTGTTACAACTAAGACTGGTGGGCACAGTACGACATTGTATAGCTAGTGTAGGGTGCAATCCTAACATATATATGATGTCAATGCAATGCAAATGTAATTAATAAAGTAAATGTAAGAAATGCAGAAATGTCACGTTGTCTTATAACAAGCTGTTGTAATGAGTGCACGTGGCGAGGTGGTCGCCGCTGTTCGTGGGCTCACTGCCGACCCCTTCCGGCTCGAGGACTCAGCGTTGTGACCAGGGGACTACGATCGATTAGAAGCTGGGCTATAATATCAATTGTACATTTTTTGTGACGTAGAAAATATGTACGAAGAACTCAGAATTTAATTACTCCATTTACGACCACTTGATGTTAGACTGGTTATTTTTATTTGAAACTAGTTTCTGAAACAAAGCCGAGGGGTTATATTCCCGGGTTAAAAATCACCCATCATCCTATCGTAGGTAATAAAAAATAAAATGAAACTTGTCATACTTACAAGTAGACCATATCCTAATATATAAGTAAGTATGTCAAGTTTCATTCAAATATGTTCAGCCGTGACAGAGTTACTATTGCATTTATAATACGATCATGTAATTCGAGTATCAGAATGGATATATAGTTTTTACCACCATAAACATAATATACCTATGTATTTATGAAACCTAAATGTCAACTAAATATTTATACTAAACTTGACTATGCACGATATAGACAAAAACACAAAATACGTACACTCAGGCGTGGGAGTACTCCTCCACATCGATGTCAACCGGAAATCTGCCGATATGATTGGACGACCAGCAGCATTACAACATGGACAAAAATATCTTTGGGAAAGAACGAGCCAGCTTCCTGCTCACGCAGATTACGGATCCAGTCGGTGTGAAATTTCCTTAAAAGTGTTTTGACTCAAAACTGGTCAAAATTGTAATTATCAACAAGGTTACTACAGTATTTGCGTCGTTAGAACTCTCTAACGATGCAAATACTCTAGTAAACGGCTACAGAGGCCCCTCAGTAGTGGATATTTAGTGCTTAAACATAACAAAGTACGGTGAAGGAAAACGTCGTGAGGAAACCGGCGTGTCCTAGAACCAAAAATTCGAAGACGTGTGACCTTCACCAACCCGCACTGGGCCCGCGTGGTGGATTACGGCCCATTCCCTCTCCTTGAGAGGAGACCTGAGTCCCAGCAGTGGGAAAATTAAAGAGGCTGATGATGATAACATAGTATATAATACTGTTTACATATTTATCAAGTGTTCATCTAGGTATCAATGTCCAACGTAAAGGTTGACAGATTGTCTTCGACACTGGAAGTTATGAAGTAAAGCTGAGAACAATAAACAAGCCATAGGGAAAAACAATCTAATGGTTTTTTTAAGCAATTAAAGAATTTTTTTTTTTGAGACCAATATTATGGTTCTATCACAAAGAGGATTACAATCTGACGATTAGCTTGAGAGTCCTGCTGGCCCGCGCGGCGGCGCGTCGTGACCACTCACCACACGTCTGTAAACTTGCCTGTCATAGCTAACCATGGGAAAACCGAAAACCATTGATGTACATTAATTGTGCTCTGGTAAGTAGGGACAAGTCATTTAAAGTGTTTTGAGGAATTGTTACATAGTTAGCTGTGGAGTTATTTGTTTCTGGGCGTATTGTGAATCGTATTCGTCATTACGGGTCCCACGGTCGCCACTCAGAACACGTTAAAATTAAATAAAAGTCGCGCGCGCCGTAATAAAGTGTAAATGCGGTATAATGCGCGCGCGCAGATCGCGGCATTCGTTCCGCGCGCCGCATTCGTCAGGCGCGGTGTGCGTCCGCGCCGCACTGCGCACCGCACCACCGCTACGTCGCGCCGCGCTGTACCGCGTCGTGCCGTACCGTACCGCCTCGTAATACACGGTACTTGCACATTAACGGCTTTACGAGCGTCTCGGATACATTTATCGATTGAGACTCAATTCTCGATTCCTAGGCGTCATTCATAAGGAATTTATATTTAATGTAATTAGGTTTTTCTCTTATTATGATCCGCCTCAATCAAAGTGGAGTTATTTCAGAGACAGCGCATTTCGCAGAAGTCTTTATTGTTATGCGTTACTGACACAAAGCATTCGACAGAATGGCACTCGTGTGCATCTGCGAATTCAAAATTTCATTCACGTTTGAGGCTTAATAATAAATATGTTGATAGCTCAATAATAAAAACAAATTGAAACAGTGTTCAGCATTCACATTTATATTAATTTCCAATTCGTTTCAATTTGCCCATACACACACACTGTGTACTGCGTGTGGTACGCGTGCGCAGCGCAGCACGGGTGTCGCTCGGGGATGTTCGTGTGAAATCGGAAATGATCGCGCGCCACGCGTCCGCTCTGCGCCGGCGCATTATAAACACATTAGCGACAAGCGACTATTGTTTACGGCTCATCTTCGCATTTGAATAATTTAGATGGATTGCTGCTGAGCCTCATGACACTTCACTTGATATTTATCTAGAGAATACTATTACCTAGTGGCACGCACGCACTACCTACATCTCGTATTACCCTAAGTACTTCATTTTCTAATAATAAATAATTTACTGAATTGTAATAAATAATTCGAACTAGTGAGAAACCAAGTTATAATATATTTATTTAATTACATAGCAACACACGAACACTTTAAAGTGAAAAGAATAAATACAGGTAGAAGAGCACAAGGGTTTTGCTTATTTCAAACGAAATTTCTTCCAGCAGACCTGCGACAGGATAGTTGGATGAAAGATGTAGTCACAGTGTGTATAAATAAGTTAGCAGTATTAGTCTATTTTAAAAATAAAATATAAATTAATATAAAAGGTGGAAGGGACAGCCCTCCACAAACTTTAAGGGCTTGCTCAGTAGACGAAACTGAACAACCTTCCACAAAATATTTTTTCAGGAAACGTTTGCATATACGATTATACTACAAACTTAGTCCAGAAATTACAAAAACTGTTCTTTACATCAAGTTCATAATGATTTTCCTAGAAAGACCTTATAAAGTTCTACTTTTCAGATTTTTTTCATATTTTCTAAACTAATGGTTCAAAAGTTAGAGGGGGGGGACACATTGTTTTTTACTTCTGGAGCGATTATTTCCGAAGTTATTGATATTATCAAAAAATGATTTTTGTAAACCCCTATTCATTTTTAAATACCTATCCAACAATATATCACACGTTAGGGTTAAAATAAAATAAAAAGTCACGTTAGGGTTAAAATAAAATAAAAAAAAAAGTTTTATTAGGGGGGCTACCCTAATAAAACTTTTTTTTTTCCAATTTTTATTTTACCACTTTGTCGGCGTGATTAATATACATATTGGTACCAAATTTCAGCTTTCTAGTGCTAATGGTCACAGAGATTAAGCGAGAATGGACAGACGGACAGACAGACGGACAAGCAGACATGGCGAAACTATAAGTGTTCCTAGTTGACTACGGAACCCTAAAAAAAGAAAAAGATTGCCATAACCACGAAGCAGTTGGTTTTAAAGAAGGGGATTATTATGTATTATTAGGTAATAACAAGCACAATCTGTTATCACATTATTTTAAGCAGTATTTTAATGATCATCCACCTAAACAGCAAACTTATCTCCAAGTCTATAATAACTCAGGTACCTGAGTTATTGAGGGAACTGCACCAATCTCTGCCTGCCCTCTGTTCGTATCGAATGAGCCTCATAGCGGTCAGCGGTACAGCCTCGACCCTCAGCCAAACTTGCAGTCAACCTGTCGCGTCCTGTCGCGTCCCGTCGGTAGTTAAAACTACCTACTTAGTTTGTGCGATCAATATTAATTACGAGTTGTGAGTTATGTGGCAGGATGGAGAGGGGAGTGCAAATGATAAAGTTTGTAGTTTGTAACGCGGTTATGGCGGCCGGAAGTTGCTCCTAATCGCGTAACTGACGTCCCCATAACCAGCTCTGATTTACTTGCCAACTATTGAGATATTAACCATTATGCAAGAAGGCACAGAAGGCTATGCATCTATGAAATTAAAACATTCCATGACACGCTATGTTCAACGCGTCACCGCGTCGTTTCGCGTTATTATACGCTCTGTACTACTAACAATATTACCGTGGTCCTACGCAGAGGTCTGTACTACGCAAAGCTACGTGTTACGCAATGCTACGTAATACTCAAAGCTATGTACTACGCATCGCTACATACTACGCAACGCTACGTGCCACGCGCTACGCGACAGAACGTGCTACACGACGCTACGCTCTACGCACCGCTACGTGCTACGCAACGCTACGTGCTACGTAACGTTACGTCCTATGCTTCGGTATACGCTACGCAGAGCTACGTGCTACGTAACGTTACGTCCTATGCTTCGGTATACGCTACGCAGAGCTACGTACTACGCAAAGCTATATGCTACGCAGAGTTTGTGCTTCACAAAGCAACGTACAACATAACGCAATTCACTAGAATGTAGTGGCTTCGTTATAAGTTATTAAGTTATGCGTTATGCTACAGAGCGAGTGTAAGTGTCAGAGCGCAAGTGCCACATTACATCGTCGTAGAGACTTCCTAATCAGTTAGTATCAGTATTGGTCCTCAGCTGGGCTGCCGCGCGGAGTGGACCTACTGCGTGGTCGCTGCACGCGAGACGACGTGATATTAACGTGTTGCGACGTCTGCGTCCATTAGCGCTCACGAGTGTGTTCTTGTGCGATACGAGTTGCGTGCTACGCTTACTGAACTTGAATATTTATTGTTTATGGGGTAATTAACTGTGAGAGAGGAGAATCACTATCATTATAAGTCTAATAAGAAAATCGATTTTTTTAACCGTGGGGACAGGTGGCCAACTCGCTACGTGCCGTTGTTGCAGATGGCTTCATCGCGGTGCTACTCATATTTCCCACAAATCAATGTGAGATGTCACTATGATGCCTATTTAATACATAAGTATTCTAGTGTGTCTTTCCCTATAAATGAGAAGTACAAAGAAGTTGTAAAGCTATGTTTAATATTCATTCCACAGGTTGCTCAGTGATTCAGAAAACCAACCGTTCACTGTTTGCAGTGAGATCATTATTCACTATGTATGGAATCTTATATAGCTATCAAACACTAGCATAACACGAGGCAAGCCTGTGCGACTTGGTGGCTGAACTGGGTCGTAGTTACAGATCATCCAGGGTCGAACACAGCAGTCGCACTTGCTTATAAGAATAATCAATAATCGTATAAGTTTAGTCACAAACCTTATAAGAATAAGCTTCTTCTTGGTCCAATAAGACATTATCTACTTGATATCAGAGAGTGAACTACGTCCCCGTCTAGAATGTAGATTACAATAAGATTTATCCAAGTAGTTGGAATAATAATGAATTATAAAAAAAACTAATTGCAGTATCGTTGATAACTGCTTAGCGTTATGTTATGAATACGCGCGTAGTGCGTGCACGGGTACCAGCGTGGGTCCCGGGCTGTGTGTGCACGGGTACTAGCGCGGGTCCCGGGCTGTGCGTGCACGGGTACCAGCGCGGGCCCCGGGCTGTGCGTGCACGGGTACCAGCGCGGGTCCCGGGCTGTGCGTGCACGGGTACCAGCGCCGGCTCCCGGGCTGTGCGTGCACGGGTACCAGCGCGGGTCCCGGGCTGTGCGTGCACTGGTACCAGCGCCGGCTCCTGGGCTGTGCGTGCACGGGTACCAGCGCCGGCTCCCGGGCTTTGCGTGCACGGGTACCAGCGCCGGCTCCCGGGCTGTGCGCGCTGTGCGCATGCGCAGGTGGAGGTGGTTGCTTGTTGGCTTAACAAATGTTATTACTTTACTGTGGACACAAAACAAATATAACTGAACTGTTAATAGTTTTCATTTATTTTCAGCAGCACTCTAAGAACGAATCCTTCTATAGCCCTAGTTTTTTGAATTTTATTTTTGTTTCTGCCTATATTATAGTTGTAATTGTTTCTCTACTTGCAATGTAAAAAACAAACTGACGTGTGCTATTGATTGTGAACTAGTTGCAGCCGCGTCGTGCCCTCGCCCGCCGGAGCAGCGCGCGCGGGCGGCTCCAGCCGCTGCGATGCCGGACGGACACAAAGTGCATAGTTACCGTCCCGTGCCTGTACTTATGAGTTTTCCAATTAAGTAAATGGTAACCACCGCTTATTGGAATAACAATTTTCAACGGAATATCTGTTTCGATCGCGATTAGAGCCCATCGCAGGAGATGCGCCTGTAATTCCAACTAAATTTATTAGAAAGCCGATCTCGCCCTTCTCCGCTCGCCAATTTACTAATCGTAACTCATCTGCGATAAGCACGGGATTACCGCGTGGCGTGCCGGACCGGGCCGGCCGGGCATTATCGGCGCATCGTCCGGTAATAAGGAGCGAGATTGGAGCGCTTTAAATAATATCGGCTGCGATCGGTCCGTCCGCGGCGCTGACGGTCGTTCACCGCGCCCGACGCCGCCTGCTGCACGTCGCCTGCCGCCTGCTGCCGCGCTCAAGTGTCTCAATCTATCTGCGACACAATACTTCCCGGCGACATTCTGAAAAATAGACTGTCAAGAATGCCTATTAACACAAACAAAACACTGTTCCGGCAAAAAAGTTGTCAAGTTCCAAAGCTTGATGACGTATAGTCTCCTACTCAAGACATACTCGTACATAACGTATCTAATACTAGTTTTTTTTTTTTATTTATAGTTGTTACCTAAAAGCGGTCGTAACGTAACCTTAGTAAACAGTCGTTCTTCATTGTTGTGTATCATATAATCAAATTGACAACAACTTGCTTGCGTCGCCCGCGCCAAGACGTGCGCCCGCGCATCCTTCACTAATGCCAATAGCTACTGATGAAAAATAGCTAAGCAGATCACAATGCCTTTTAAAAGGTACGTTTTCTAAAAGTTACTGTTATTTCTTCAACTAAGAACTAATTAACTTTTGAAGTTGACATCACGATGGTCTTTAATCGTATTGGAATGATGGCATAGGTACAACAAGAACGCAACCCTTGATATTTCGTGAGTTCTACGAATAATATTTTACTCACATTAAAAAATAAATCGGAAGTTGTTGTGTGTAGTGAATGGGCAAATTAACACAAGATCCTTGATCCGACTACTTGCAATGTGCAGGTCTGATGGAACTAAAAAATCAGGCAAGTGAGAGTCGGACTCGTGCGCTGAGGGTTCCGTACAAACTTACTTATGAAAACAGTGCAATCCCGAATTGAGTTACGAAGATTCTACTGAATCACGAAAAAAAAGTTTTTTTTTTGTAAAGTATAATAAAATTTTCTTTTTTCTGATTTTTTCCTATACTTGTGCAATGAGACCTTGCTTCATGCCAAATTTCAGGATTCTATTAATTTTAAATTGATAAATGATATTTATTTTGTAAATAGGTTTAAAAAAACACTTTTACACGTCCATTTTTTTTCGTCAGTTTATAATAGATGAGGCCGGTGTTTCCTATCTGACTACCCTGAGAAGAAACACCGAAACAAATTCAGGGGTCAAAGTTTATTTTAAAGTCGATACAGTAAATATGAAATGGTCAAATCATATGAGAACCATGCAGATTTGTCTGAGATGGTCTTTTGAAGAAAGAACTATACAGATTTAAGTGGACCTGTCCAATCAGTGTAAGCATTTGTCAGTATTCGAAAAGCTCAACTTAGGACTACTAAGGAGCTCCACGACTTGACGCACAATACCAAAGAAAGGAATGATTTACAATTACTCACATTTACAATAATACAAGGAAATTGATAGGTAGTTTACAAAATATTTAGCAAAGTAAATATTTATGTAAAAGAAAAAAAATACTTTAAGTACTTAAAATGTATAGGTACACGTCAATTTGTAAAATAAAAATATTTGTAAAAAATAAAATAAAATAAAAAGACAAAGCACATTTGAAAATAAAAATAATTAAAAAAATACATACAAAAAGAAGAAATATAAAAATATCAACAGTTGTAGTAAGGTACTGGAGCAGGTCAATCCCAAGCCTTGTCGTCCTGAATATAGTCCTTTACAGTATAAAAAGCCTTTTGACAAAGTTTTCGTTTTACAAATTATTTGAACTTATTATGGCTTAGTTGTTGAATATAACTAGGAAGTTTATTATAGAAGTGTATACATTGGCATCTGGTTGCAGGAACTACAAATTTATATTTGTTTCTTGTATTAAAATTATGAATATCGCTGTATTTTTTAAACAAGTCTATATTTTTATGGGCATACAAAATATTCTCGTAAATATACTGTGAAGGTACAGTCATTACATTAATTTCTTTAAATTTATCTCTGAGGGAGTATCTGGGACTTAATTTACAAATTGAACGAATAGCCCTTTTCTGTAAAACGAAAATTGTCTGTATATCGGCGGAATTTCCCCATAATAGAATACCGTACGACATGACACTATGAAAATAGCTAAACTAAACGGGCTGTCTCTAAATCAGTTAAATTTCGAATTTGTCTTACAGCATATGCTGCTGAACTAAGTTTTTTCGACAATTTGTCTATATGTGGGCCCCACTGAAGCTTAGCGTTTGGAGTACCTAATGCCCAAGAACACTGTAGTATCTTCAGGATAGTTATTCCCTGAGAGTGACGAAATATATGTTTTTTGCGATATAAACGACTGTAACATTTTTTCTGTTAATTTGAGAAGTTTGATTTTTTCACAGCTTCAAGGAACCGCAGACCTGAGTAAGTAAATGGTATTAATTTCAACTCGATACCTCAACGCGTTCCCAAGATAAAGAATCTTGACAGACAGACAGACGGATAACAAAGTGATCTTATAAAGGTTCTGTTTTTCCTTTTGAGTTACAGAGCCCTAAAAATAATGAATTGTTGTCGTGCGACCGAAACTCGACTACTTAAATTATCTATTTAGAATTATTGACGACGTAAATCAATGAGCAAAAAAATAGACATATCTATTAAATATAATTCTGGAATGAATCTGTAATAAAAAAGAAGAGATGAGTGGTTGTGATAACGCAGATGCTGATGGTGAGTGGTGGCTGTTCTCACGACCACCACCAGCAGCGGCCGCTGATCGCCGCGCAATTATACAATCAGAGCAGCGCCGCGCCGCAGCCGCCCCGCACCCGCCCCGCACCCGTCCCGCACCCGCGGGAAACACGCACTAATTGCTGTGGGTTTTTGTCGATCGACTGTTCCCACTTGTCTTCACAAAACCACTTATAAATTGACGCCATTCTCCCACAATACGTATTATCTTAATCGCTGATCAAAACGACAATTTAACAGTTTCTTGCAGCAGTGAGATTATAAGTGAATGTGATCGGCGGTGGCGGTGGCGGAGCTTTCTAAAACAAAACGCTGCAAATTATGCGGCCCCTGTAATCAGTGAGATGATGGCCACCCTTCACTATCATTACGTAAAACTTAGTTTGCAGCTCAAGTCAACTTGCTTTATCTTATGAACTAATTTAGTAAGGACAACCTTTGATCCGACTTTCACTGTATCAACAAGTATGGAATGCTAATCAAATGTGTCGGTCACTGGACGAGGCGCATTCGCCGCAACACGCCATTAAACACCTATTAACTTTAATTTCATTCTTCCTGTGTATTTCCTCGCTGCATATTTTTTGTCCAATTTCTTCTAATCCCACCAATAAATTATGTCAAAGGGAGCCGCCGCCAAAACGCTACGGATTCGAAATTGTGGGGTACACACGTAACGTTATTGTTCTTATAATCGACCACGTGATTAATAAACGGCGGCTTTAAACACACAAATCACAATAAGAGGCGCCTGCGCATGCGCGCGTGTGCGTCTGTCACGTGCGTGTGTGTGTGCGTGGGCGCGCATACGCAAATTATTTAATTGTCGGCGGCGCGCTGCTCTATGGTTATACGCCATAAATCTAGCGGAATCATCCGCGAATTATTCAAAGACGCCGACTGCGCGCGCACCCCGCCTGCGTCTGACCACTTTGACCACTAACTAGAGCCCAGCTGACCTCCACTAACTGCCTTTGATTATGCCTGCACAGTGACAGTGCTAACTGTTGTCATCCTAGACAAAGTCATTCTTTACTCAAATGTATGTACTTTCAGTCCATTCAATATCGTGTCCTGCAGAAACCAAGCTTTCACATCAACACCGTCATAATTGCAGGACACGAGACTTACGCCAGCTGTCTAGCCCACTGGACGACATCGATGTGTCGGGATGGTCACTAATCCTACAGCGCAACTCCAAGATCGATGTCCACTTCAGCCATTAGCCAGCGCCCAGCAGGCTTCAGGCGCGGGATATCGCACCCATTGTTAAGCAATCCAGAACAAAGCTCTAGTTACTTGTGCAGCGGGCGGCGTGGCGGCTGTCGGCGGCGCTGATTCATAGCGTTCGTTTGTCCTTCCTGCTCGCTGCTGTGTCAGTGATAGCGCTATCGCTGCGCCCGCGCACAATCGCGCTCTATCGTGCCATCTGCGTGAAATATTCCGCCGTTGCCACAATGCTCTGCCCTACCGACAAGCTTGACTCCTGCATTAACATCACCCTTATGCACTCGAGAATACAGCTGAGTTTGTCGGTAATCGCACCAAAGTTACTTTGGTTTCACAATAACGACCTGTGGCCGCGTAATTCACGCCACCGCGTTCATCATGCAAAGTGCCCGCACTCAAAGTCGCGAGCGATTTTCCACTTTAGTGTACTAAACATAAAGTACATAATGGGTTTATGTTCAAGAGATTTATGTCGCGGGGGAGTTTAGCGTTTGGTATCGGAATTTGAATTTTGCGCGGTGTGGTCGTTGCGTCGGTGCGGCGCAAGCGCAGGCGACAGATACGCATCGTCTTGTTAGCGCTATCTGATGCCCGATGCTGTAATTGGCACGGCACTGCGCGTGCGCAACCAACCTCACATTCATATAAAATGAATTTTAAAACGCGTTTTATCAATATTTATTCTAGCGTCATAATGGGCGCTGCCAGCTAAAATGATAAGTTACCTGCAGGAGACAATGTGGCGTCTACAAGTGTACTGGCGGGACGTTATCTTAGCTAAGGCAATCGAACACATCCAGTCCTTTAAACTTCGTTGGGCATTTAAATCTATCGAAAAAATCTGAGGAAGGTTGTCGGCAAGAGTCGAGAGTGATGGTAGCAAGCGAGCCGATTTGTCTGGCTGCAACGAGGAAATTTTGCAGAAATAGATGCGCAGGCGAGGTGACGGACATTTGCATACAATGCAGCGATGTCGCGGGATTGTTGCGATATTGTTGCGCGCGCGTAATTGCATCGCTGTGTGTGATGATGCACACACCTATTATAGGCATCACTGCTGCTCACGTTCTTACTACTTACTACGTTCGGCAGACACCCAGAGCTGGGCAAGGAGCTGAAGCTGAAGTGAGACAATGCAATGTTCTATAAATACTTTGGGTTTTATTCGATTTTTGTACGGTTCAGGTATGGATAAAAGTATCGATGACGAACCAAGGGTTTAAGCCTGTATCAATATATTTCCAGAGAGGTCCACATTTAAAATACTTTTGACCTAATCACGTCTGCGGGTCATAAAATAACGCTTCTCAAACTGTTATGCCTGGTAAAGAGGAAGTGTTGGTTTAAACGAATCTCGCAGTTCCTCCTGAGATGAACTAGTTGGCGAGCGCGGCGCGACGTGACGACGGTGACTTGTCAAAATATTGCGGCACTCGTCATTAGAGCGTGAGTGATGTAGTGACGTCAGCCACGTCCTGGTGCATGAGCAACTCCGGCTGCGTACCATACCGTAGCACTCATGAAATACCCACGACTGCTACTCATGAGAGCTTTAATGTTTGCAGATTCGGCTGGACTCGAAACAGGTTAGATACTAATATTCAAGTTTGTATTTCACAAACCGAAATAAAATTTAATGTTCTTTTTGGCAATACCTACATAGTAACATATCTTGGATGTTACGTGGTTTTTATCTAACTTCAAAAAGGAGGAGGTTATGTATATGTTCGGCTGTACGTATTTTTGTGTGTTGCGATACCGATTTTCGAAATTATATGCATACACAACCGACTTGTGTTTTTTTATAAACGTTTTTTTGCATCAGAAGATTCCCACCACTTGTACAGAATCATCTCTAACAACCCTGTTGGTTGTGGCAGTGCCTACTAAACTGAATTAATTCCGTCAAATAAAAAAAAAAACAGTTGATGTGATGCGCCGGCGCACGGCAATTGCGAAAGACGCCGACAATTGCCGAAGGCGCCGCTCCACGAATATGGATGAGTTTTATATTTGAGCAGTAATTAGAACAGGCGACACTAGTAGCATTATACTTTGAAGTCAGCGAGCTCACCAGTAGGAAATGTATTCTAGGTACATTTGAAAAGACATTGTTTAGAACTACGCCATAAATCACCATTGTATCAATTAGAAGTCTTATGTTTATTTAGCGTGAGAGTTTTTAGCAAAGAATTGAAGTAAAGCACCAATTAAGGTAAGAAAACCATTATGTTCCATCATGTATATAGTATACAGTGTAGATAGCTACTTAGTTCCTATTTAGTACGTAATAATAAGTAGTCAATAGTCCCAATACCCAGGTTACTATTCGTACGTAGAGTTTTCACATGAGGCTTACAATTTCTAAAATGGTTATTTACTTTGACTACATCTACCTGTAAGTGTCAAAAATTCCTTTCTAGGAGTAATTAAAACAAGGTGTTCTAGTCAATGGGCCGGCGATCTGTCTTGCGGTTTATTGAACTAATTAGACCACTAAAACTGCGTTTATAGCCTTATTTACGACTTCGGCGTGGCTCGGTACCACTCGGCAACAATCGTTTGATTCGCGTAATGACAGCGGACGTCATAATCTGAGGATCATGCACAGAGTGTCGTGTTGGCGTTAATTGGCGCCGCCATGATGCGGCTGCGCAGTGCAGCGGAGCGCGACTGTGCTGCGACACTGCGACAACTACACCGGATCTCACCACGCAGGGACACGCAGAAGGGTTAGTAGCAGCGATACGTACCATAGGCGCACAGAAACAGTTGGTACGAGAAGACACCCGTAGTTGTTCTGATTTAGCCGACGCGATTGGCACAAACAAGAGACCTGTGCTCAGCAGTGGGTGAAGTAGCCTGCTCTACTTTACCCACTGCGGGGAATAGACAAAAAGCAAGTGAAGTGCATGGGTTCATTCATTATCACGAGTTGAAAATAACATAAAGTCATGTTCGTGTGCTTAGTGCTAATTCAAACGGACTTTGCCCTTCTGCAGCCTTCTACTGTGTGTCTTGTCGATGTAAGATACGGCACCGGAGCTCAACGATTGTGAGATTGTCGCGATAGAGCTCCCTCCGACAACCGCTGACTGACTGACTGATGACTCACTGACTCGCGTATGTAAATGTTCAGTCAATGGCTCCGTCGCATCGTGGCATCTGTCAATTGACTGCCTTGTGGTGGCCTTGCCGATGCACGATACACTTGGGAGCGTTCCTTGAGCAATATACTTTAATACATTGTTACACATTGACGTTCTTCACCATTATATTTGAAACATGATACATTTCAAACATGAATTATGGCAACTAATCGTCCAATGATAGCGTTCGTAGTGATGATGTAAGCGCGGCAGACAGGCAGGTAATATATCGACACGTTTGATCGATGGTCGCCGGTAATGTGCCTACCCGCTGCCTGTAATGAGCCGTGAGACTAGGTGAGTCAATATTGGCAGCATTACATGCTGAGCGCCTACTATAACATCATCAGCAAGGCACACACAGCGGGTAAGTACAGCTGCTAATGTCCGTCTGCTTGTAATGTAATATCTAGTTTCTACATAGGCACACTCGCCGCTGGTCGGACAGTTTATAATACATTAGTAACAGCACTTTTCTAGCTCATATCTTTCACAATTTACTGTAAAATTAGTCATTTAAATTATAAGCGTTCAGCAGCTATAATTTAATGGTCAAGAATTATATGTCTTTCTGATATTTAAACTTATCTGGACAGCTGGTGTATTTCTTAGCTATCCAGCTTTCTAAATTTTCCTCAGTTGCATTAAGGAAGCAGACATCAGCTTAGTTAAGAAAAGCTAGAAGAAAAGGCGCGTTCCATCGTCGACCGCATCGTCGCTTTCCATCAGGTGAGATAGCGGTCAAGTGCGAACCTATCAACAATAAAAAAAAAAAAAAAAAAAAAAAAAAGGCTGAGTAAGAGTAATATTAGGCCAAAATTTCAGGAACTTCTGGAAACGTTTCAATGAGCAAAACATCCTCTCTCCGCTTACTTCTGTAATGTGGACGTCCCAAGACAGATTCCAGTTTATTTATTTATTGGAGGATTTACTGACGATAGCAAGCTAATTACAAATAATAGTCTAAGTAAATACTCAAGTTTTTGAGGTCTTTGGAGTATCTCTCAAGATCTTGTGATTTTGTTGGATTTGCTGTCCAACACTTTTAGCCTACTGAGTGACATCAAATCGTGCAGTTGTATTTGTAACACCCAAGTTTCAAATTAGTGAAACATTTGCGTTTAGTCGCGACAGATGTCCGTGAAATCGCCGGTAACAGCCGCCGGCCGGCTCGCCCCGCGACACATCTGCCCGCGCCTCTGAACGCGACTAATCTATTAATATTGACTGCTTTTTATCATTCAATTAGTTTTATGTCAAGCGATAGCAGTTTTTGTCAGAAACATGTAAATGAACCGCCAGTTTGTGGTAATTTAGTCATCAATTATGGGTAGTACTCGTACGAGCTGCGCCTTTCATATTTAACGTAACCAGGGTTTAACATTCAGTGCAGCACCGGTACCCGAGAGAATTGTATTCACACAACATAATACTTTTAATTATAACTGTTTTTTTAGTGAAACTTTTATTATAGTTAGTTAAAGATACGTTAGCAAACTGTGTGTACATATAGTCACCAGCCTTGGCTCCCTCGTGTAGTGGTCGCACTGCCTTGTCAACGTCACTGACGACAACATTAATTCGATTAGATAGTCTCGGTATACATGCACATGTATAGGATATAGTTCTGTATTAGTATTACCATCATAAACTGACACTGCCTGGCTACCGAAGATGCCCTGCAGCATGTGTGCTCAGGCTACCAGCTGATCGCATCACCGCGCGCGTGAAGACGTCAGGTTGCGCGCGCGCTGCCGCCCCGTGCCGCGGGCTAGACGCTTTTAAGTCTGCACTGATCACTGACTGTTCTTTTTTGAGACAAGCCTGCCACACTTTTTCTAACTGCTGTAACTCGAATCAGCAATGATAACGCCCACAAACAGGTCGAATTATTGAAATTCGGCTCGTCGTCCGGGAGAAAGCAGTCTTGGAATCGGCAACAAAAGCAGTTAGCGAAAGATAGCGGAGAAGTAAAAATAAAATATTAATTTACTTACTTTGTTATCAAGTAAGAGACGGAACAGAGTCAGGCTAGTGGGCGTACAGGGACAATTGTAGTTGGGGCAAGTAACACGGATAAATAGATAAGCGTCATTTACGTTCAGTAGATAATTCTTGATAGATTCTGAAAACTACCACATCGCACAGATCTGCCGACTCCCATATTTACATATCGTTAGGCTACTGGTTATTTAATCAATATTATAAAGTTCTAACTGGGCCGTACTCCACCACGCGGACTAACTGTGTGTTGGTGATGTTTTGCTTCACGGTTTTGAGAACAGTGGTAATAAATTACACAAAGTAAAGCGCCTTTACACTGCCTCAAACCTGGGTTGAACCCAAAATGTAGGGTTCCATCCTATTCCCATCCGCTACCACTGCTCTGTATGAATGTAACTTATTCAACAAGTACAACCTCCCGCGTCGCATCCCAACATTTGCAGTACAACCACCAAAGATAATTTTGTAGAAATTACGTGTGCACTTTTATCTGTATTTGTGTTTTCATTTTTAAGTATTTGTGTGTACATAAATAAATAATAATGGGGAATAAAAAATAAGGAATATGTAAGTTAAAGGGCTTTTTTATCTATTTACTTTCTTCCAGGTATTTTATAATAGGGTAGTTTCCAAGGTCAAAATAATTACATTTTATTTAGTTCGTATTTTAGATTATAAAAAAAATATTGGAAAAGTATTTTTTCTTTTTTCGATTAAACAAAAATTAACAAAGATATAGCCCATTAAAGTTACGTGTGACGTCACCCCGTGCGAAAAAATGCAGCACGGCGTGACGTTACACGTTACTTTAATGAGCTATATCTTTGTCATTTTTGGTTTAATTTACAAATAAAAAAATACGTGTCTCTTATTTTTGAATAATCTAAAAGACGGACTAATTAATTTTTTTACGGCCACTAGCCTATCGTAGCAGATGCTTATCACTGGAACAGATAAGAGTAAATATCAGAATGATATACAGCCTTACAGTCAGTTAATTATTTTTACGGAATTCTCTCTTTATGTTGTGCAGACTTATCGGAAAGTAACAAAAAGGAATAAGCAACAGTTAGCAGTAAAACGTCGCACGTCAGCTTAATCCGACCCGGACAACCGGACATGACCCGGACAGTCCAATAGCCGGCACCGGTCACCGGACAGCAGGGTCTGACCTTTCCCTAAAACACCCATTAACATCAATAATGTGAAAGGGCAACCTGCGCCCGCGCAACTAATTAGACAACTCGTTACGACTCACTGACCCCTGAGTTCTATAACACGAGAATTTAACTCAAAATACGCACACATAAAACAACAAGTAGCTAATAATTAAAAAGAAAAGCGTTTGTTATCGGCAATCTGGCGCGCGTCGATACGGCGGGCAATGCACCCGTATAACTTTATGCGAGTCATAACGAAGATACAGAGAAATACACTCTTCAACAATATCGCACGGTAATTAAGACGTGCGTTACTCATTAGAATTTCTCGTAATTCTCGCGCACTGCTTGCCGCATAGTCAGTGTTGTACGTACCCACTGCCCACGCTCGGCGGTGCTTGCCCACTGCCCACACTCAGCGGTGCGTGTCCACTGCCCACACTCAGCGGTGCGTGCCCACTGCCCACACTCAGCGGTGCGTGCCCACTGCCCACACTCAGCGGTGCGTGCCCACTGCCCACACTCAGCGGTGCGTGCCCACTGCCCACACTCAGCGGTGCGTGCCCACTGCCCACACTCAGCGGTGCGTGTCCACTGCCCACACTCAGCGGTGCGTGCCAACTGCCCACACTCAGCGGTGCGTGCCCACTGCCCGCACTCAGCGGTGCGCGCCCACTGCCCACACTGCGCAGTGCGTGGCTACTGCCCACATTGCGTGTTGCGTAGGTGTACAAGGAGAGTGAGAGGATATAATTGGTAACCTACGCAGGTGTGCCTGCGAATGCACTTCTAAGAATATATATATTTTAATTTAAAAAATGAACATTAAAAACACCTAAAAACATTGAAATTCGTAAAATAGCAATCATTGTTTACATAAGCCGCGTGTGACCATCAACATTTGTTAACGACGTGATAAAAAGCGGATGAACAGCGAAACACTTTTAATGACGCGCCTTCGCTCCGCTCGCTGGCCGGCATCGCTCGCCACCGCTCCACGGCGACAAAAAAGCGAAACGTTCACGGAAATTAACCCTGTTAATGCAAACACTCCCGTTTCGTGTCGGCCCAGTACTGACACCCGCCATCTTTGCTCCACACATTTAATGGCCGGGACGTGTGCTGCTGCGCGTTTTTCTCGCGCCGTATCGGCAGCATCCTAACATGGACCGATTCGGAGGTGATTGTAGTCATTATCACCTCACGACATTAGGCATACTAATGTTAATTACGATTGTGAATTCGTTTAAAGCTTTTTCTTGCGGCTACAGCGCGGAGGTGTTGCACCTTTGAAGATTTTTCTTTGGTAGGCATTCGATTCGATTTTCACACCCGACCATAATTTGTTGGATGGTTAATAACGATCAGATAATATTATGTGGTTTTATTTGTAAGTTACTTACGTTATTAGGTACGTATCGATTATATAGTTATAAACAAGCGACACAATTCACACGGCCCTTGTCTTCAACCTTGTTTGTTGTGTTCACAATTTGGCGTGAAGTGGCGCGTGTTGATGTGTCTCCAACAGGGCTAGTACGCGCCTCGTACTACGTACTCGTATAACGGAACTGAGTATGTACGAGCGACGTGTTGCTATCTGGACCATCTGCCGCAGCTCGGAGCACCGCCTCGCCGGGACACCAGTTGCGCGTTCACGTCACCACGGATCACACTGCTGCTTGGCCACTTAACTTTACAACTACTCTGATAGAGTGCAGAGGTTTAGGATCAGGATTAGGTTCCAAACATTACTACTAAACTGTTAAATCTTTTAAAAACAAATTAAGGATGTTAACGAATTAAAAATAAGAAACGCTTGCGTGAAAGGGGCCATAGTCTATAACTTCAGAAGTTGTAAATTCAAAACGAACAGGAGTTTCAGCTATGAAGCGTTCTGTGTATGTAAAAGTTTTTGCGGTTTTGGTTCAAGCTGTGCTTTGACCTTTGGTACGTTGGCTGCCGCTAGAGGACTGTGAGCTTAGACGAGATGACGTGACGGCATGACGCTCCACTTTCTCCTGTTATCTGCATGAATATTAATTCTCACGCTTGATGCGTGGGAACTGTGCTGGCCTATCAGCAACTATCAGCATCCGTCATCATCGCGGCGTGATGTGGCGCGACTGTGGCACGATAGTCGCTGCTCTTCTGATCTGACACACTGAAGCATCTAGATTGCGCTATATGCATGTGTGGACGTGTTGATTAATTTCTTCGAAATTATAATATCCTTTCTATTTGGTCGACCAGGTTCGTGTTCGCGCTCTATTGCGTGACGTGACGCTATCCTGCATCTTTTGAACTACTTTAGAATAATTTTGTCTGTTTTAGAACATAGTCTAGTTTATTTGAACTAGTCTTTAAAAAACTTAATATCTTCAAGTAAACAAGAATCATAGGTACAGCATGATAACATGTTGTCTCATCTGTGTGCAATCGGAGGCGTGTCTGGGTAATTTATTTATTATTATTATTTAGTACAGCTCGTTAAAAGGTAATCGGTTGTCTTGGTATGGTCATGTGAAGAGGAGGGATGAAGCGCATATTACTAAGAGAGTTCTGAGTATACATGTAGATGGATGGATTGTGTGAAAAGTAATATGAAAGAAAAGGGAGTTAGTGATAGTTTGACGGGTGACGGACAGAATGGAAGAAGAAAACGTGTTGCGCCGACCCCAAGTAATATGGGATAAGAGCAGGAAGAAGAAGAAGAAGATTATTTAGTACAGCAATTGCCATTAATACTAAAGCACGTTAATCCTTTCACTCTGTCTTCTCACAGAATCGCAAATTTAATAGTATCGTCTTCCATTCACGAGCGCGTTGAGCGTCGTTAGCATACGCGGTATAGGGGAGGACATTAAATAATTTATGTTTCCTAGAGCGAGTGTAGTTATTTGAAACAAATAATTGACACAACTCCGTATTTAAGTCGGACGCATCAGTGTAACCATTAATAATTTTACAGGCTTTTGTAATTTGATCAACAGCTCGCCTAACCTTTAATGAATTAAAATTTATGCATCCTAATAAAAACATAGTAGCATACATATATGGATAGTATCCAAATAATCGTTTATATGCGTACTTGAGAAAAGCTTTTTGAACTTTCTCCAGCATGAGTGTATATGTAACTTCATGAGGATTCCATACACAAGCGCTGGTTTAAGTTTGCACCGAACTGAGGCATTATACAGAAACATTATACTAACTGCTTGGTTATTATAACCTTGAGAATTGCGTAAAACAAATCCTAAACGTCTAAATGATTCTTTAGCCAGGCTTATTATGTGCGAATTGAAAGTTAGTTTGGTGTCAAATTGGACACCGAAGTCTTTCACTGTAGAGACTCTAGTTCAAAAACGCCACAGGCATGGAGCAGAAGTGTGGTGGAACTCTTCTTTAAGAAGGGTGATAAAACCCTGCTGAAGAATTACAGGCCCATCTCACTTCTGAGCCATGTCTACAAGCTGTTTTCCAGGGTCATCAAGAACCGTCTAGGGCGCAGGTTTGACGACTTCCAGCCTCCCGAACAAGCCAAATTCCGAAAAGGTTTCAGCACCTTGACCACATACATACGCTACGGCAGGTCATACAGAAGACCGTGGAGTATAACCTGCCTCTCTGCCTAGCGTTTGTGGGCTACGAGAAAGCTTTTGATTCGATCGAGACTTGGGCTGTGCTGCAATCTCTCAAAAGGAGCCAAATTGACTATCGGTACATCGAAATGATGAAGTGTTTGTACGAAAACGCCACCATGTCAATTCGACTCCAGGACCAGACCTCGAAACCTATCCTCCTGCAGCGAGCTGTGAGGCAGGGAGACGTCATCTCTCCGAAACTGTTCACGGCCGCAATGGAGGATGTCTTCAAGGTTCTGGACTGGAGTGGACTAGGCATTAATGTCGAGTAATGGCGAGTACATCACTCACCGTCGGTTTGCCGACGACATAGTAGTCATGGCGGAGACTATGGAGGAGCTCAGCACAATGCTCAATGACCTCAGTGGAGCTTCTCTAAGAGTGGGTCTTAAAATGAACATGGATAAAACCAAAATTATGATTAACAACCATGTAGCGCCGATCGGAGACTCTACACTCGAAGTTGTGGACGATTACGTCTACCTCGGACAGACAGTCCAGTTGGGAAGGTCTAACTTCGAGAAAGAGGTTATCCGTCGAATCCAACTCGGTTGAGCAGCGTTCTAGAAGCTACGCGGTATCTTCTCGTCTAACATACCACAATGTCTCAAGACGAAAGTCTTTAACCAGTGCGTGTTGCCAGTGATGACATAAGGCTCCGAAACGTGGTCGCTCACAATGGGCCTCATCAAAAGGCTTAAAGTCACCCAAAGAGCAATGGAAAGGGCTATGCTCGGGGTTTCCTTGCGTGATCGAATAAAAAATGAAGATATCCGCAGGAAAACTTGCCGACATAGCACAAAGAATTGCCCAACTTAAGTGGCAATGGGCAGGGCACATTACTCGCAGCGGAGTGGCGACCGCGTACCGGAAGACGCAGCGTTGAAAGGCCTCCTACAAGGTGGACCGATGACCTGGTAAAGGTAGCGGGAAACCGATGGATGCGGGACGCACAGGAACGTTCGATGTGGCGACGCTTGGGGGAGGCCTATGTCCAACAGTGGATGTGTATCGGCTGAAATGATGATGATGATGAAATTCCATCTTGTTAGTCAGTAGTCATTAGGGCATCTATATCATGCTGCAGAGCTAATCAGTCCGATACAGAGTAAACATTAGCAAAAGTCTTTAGATCGTCGGCATAAAGTAAACATTTTGCATGTTTTATTATTTGTGGGAGATCATTTATCATAATTAAAAATAGCAAGGGACCTAAAATGGAACCCTGACTCACGCCTGAACGAGTATAATAAGTGTGTGAGTTGTATGAGCCAAGACGAACGCATTGCTGGTGGTCCCGAAGATAATCAGAAATAAAAAGAAGAAGACTGGGTGAAAATCCTATAGCACTTAATTTACGTAGCAAGATGTCGTTGTTAATTCTATCAAAGACCTTGCGGAAATCAAACTATAGCACATCCACTTGCTGTCTATGGTCCATTTGGGTAGAAAAAAAATCAACTAGTATGAGTAAATTGGTGTTGACTGATTTTCCATTGCGAAAGCCATGCTCATTGCACATATGAATATCGACTTGCCTTTGAATTTCTTTATACAAAATATATTTAAAAACTTTTGCAGGGGCCGACAATATGGCAATAAAAAAATAAAAATAAAGATATTTATTATATAAGTTAGAACCAACATTACAATTTACAATCTATTTGATAACACAAAGGAAACGTTCTCGATGAACTCTGGCACCCAATGTAAGATTTAACTTGTGTTTAGGGTGCCAGCGGCAATAGGCCTGTAGTCTTCGAGAAAGAGGTCAACAGATGTTTTTACTGCTGTCTTTGGTATAGGCGACACCCTAGAGAGCTTCCGTTGTATCGGATACTTTTCAGTACTTAATGATAAGTTAAATATATGGCATAGAGGTTTGGCTATGGATTCTTCAGATAGTTTAAGAATTTTAGCTGGAATGCTATCTGCCAGTTTTTCAGTTTCAGTTTACTTATAGCACGTTCTACATCTTTATGGAAAAATTTAACTAAACTGGCAGAATTGCTGTTGCTATGTGTATCAAGAGCACATATTTGGGATACGTTTAAGTCAGGTGTTTCGCGTAAGAAAATACTGGCGAAGAAGTCCGCAAAACCGTTAGCCGCATCAATACCCGACAGTGATTGACCCTGATAGTTGATGGTGGGTTCAAAGCCTCTTTTGCACCATTGAGTGGATATGTGACTCCAAAACTGTCGCGGGTTGAGTTTTATATTTTTCTCAATACGATATAAGTGTGAGTTATAAGCGATAGTTACACTATGTTTTAGGTTTGCTCTTAATTCAGAAAATGCCTTGTAAGCTATAGAACATTTAGACGCTTTCCAAATATGATTTAGTTTGTGTTTATGTGGAAGATCTGTAATAATATCTCGAGTATACCAAACTGGATATCTTTTTTTTATCTGTTACAAACTAGTACTTGACTGCGATCCCGCCTGATGGTAAGCAGTGATGCATCGTTGATGGTGAGGCGCACTATTATATCGTTGCGACTAGCACTATTTCGTAGTTTCTTTGGTACACACTAATAAAAAAGATTATAAATAGTTTCATAAAAATGATTTGCGCCAGAAGTAATATCAGTAGACTATAGAACAGTACTCCATGTTCCCTGATTAATTAAAGCAGTAAGACGTTCATAATCACATTTATTAAAATTCCAATCCTTAGACCTATCACTATTACAAGGTGGCATAGGACGAACATGTGGAGCTGTGTCAAGTTTTAAAGTGATATCAAGTGGCGGGTGGTAATTATCCGGAGGTACCATACGTTCTGTTTCACTAACTGATACTTCGACGCTCTCATGGACCAACACTACATCTAGCATACCTCCATGCAAATTCTTCACAGCGTTCCTCTCAGTCAAACCACAAAAAAAGCAAAAAATAACAAAAATAGTTATTAATATTAACCGAAGCACTATTCAAATTTAAATCACCACTTATAAAAAACACATCCCTTTATAGTATGTATAACACTGTAATGTGTAATGTAACACTGTAATGTATAACAGTGTAATGTTTTATTAATTTAATCTTAAAGATGTTATAGATGTCGTATAAGTAAATTATTAAGATACAAAAATGTAATTAAGTTAAGGGAGAGCGGCCTCTCCTGGCACAGGTGTTTTTACACTTAAAAGGAGAGGTCAACCTTAGTATTGTTGAACCAAATTTGGAACTGAGTAAAGCATTTTTCATTTTTTCATTTTTCATTTTCAATGTGGCTTACTAAACAAAAGGCCGTGTTCCGTATGATAAAGTAGTCCTGGTCGCGTCCTGGTCGCAGCTCGTGTGATAAGGTTATCTAGCGCGGGAGTCAGTTTTGGGAAGTGCATTAAATTATGAAGCCGAGCGCGTGATTTATCTGAGCGGCCGACGATACCGGCCGCGAGGACGTAATGTAACTAATTCAAAAGGAAAACTCGATTCAATTTCTTATGTCAAAAACTAGGTACAGTTTATAGCTCTGAAAACATATAATAGTTCTTGAAAATATTGAAGCTCTAGAAAGTATTGAAACTCCAAAAATTGTTGAAGGCCGATACCCTTTGTATAATAGGCTACTTCCATTAGTTTGGAGGTTTGAACTATCGGATTCCTTTCCACTTTCGCTTAAAGAATCGAATAAAAAAATCGAAATCATTGACAGGTATTGGTACAGGTGTAGCAAGCTGTACCTAAAGGGAATATGGAAACAGTATCAACGATCAGGCCTCTTTGATTTGTGTAGACCTTCTGTGCGGTGCACTGTGTGCGGGCAGCGCAGATCCTGCGCGCTCGATATGATATAATTAAAACGCTCGGCGGCGCACGAGCGCGCGAAATATTACCATACACCGCCACCGCCCGGCCGCAGTATCGCGCATCGGCGCAGGCGCAACCAGGTACTGCCAGGCGGCCTAATATTAACAATAAAGCAGGTCAAACTGCTCAGGTTAACACTTAAATCAACTGGATACGAAGCCTTGCAAAATATCTCGTGCTGTTGGTAAATGTAGATACATTGATAGCACCCTCCGATACGTAGTCCACACAACACTCTCTACATATTACTTACTGGCCAGCACTGCATCTAATTATCCTTCAATTTATGATAAGCACAACACTATCATGTGTAAATGTACAGTTTTTGTTCACAACGGTTGGAAACAAGACAGTTCGCTCACCTGCGTAGTTCATAGATCTCACTGCTGCTCATCCGCGACGAGCTCAGATTGAGCTATTACGCTGTTTAGCGAGCCCCTAATGAAATCGAACGTTTATCGCCGTATAACACACTAACGCGTAATATACGCGGATTCGGTTGAGACGGTGCTATCGCGTCTGATCGCAGGCGATCGCAGTCGCGCTCGATTGCCCTGTACCTGGCTGCTCGCCAGGCGCGGCGTCGCATCGCGTCGCCCACCGATTGTTGCGCCATCACGAGTGTTAATATTCGACACCCTACGATTTACGTGGTGGTTCTTAGTATCGACAATGCAAACAGACTAGTTGTGTAGGGCTGCCCTCTTACAAAAACTAATGTTTGATCAAAAAACAACAAATTAGACACAGCTCTGAATTTAAACACGATATCTTAAGTGGTAATAAAATGTATAGGTACCTACTGACTTATAATAGTACCTGCAACGTTTGAAGGCACAACGTTTGCTAATAGGTAAAAGTTAGGCATTTTGGCTACGCAGCTCTACGAAAGTCTACGCTTTCGTAGGCCTTGTGCTACGACATTCTGTGTTGCATGACATGCTAATTTTGACGTACGGTGTGCTGGCTGTATTTTAAATTTATAATAAGAAATTATATTTTACGAGTTATCAAAACTCGTAAAATATAATTTCTTATTATAGACTTCTGACAAAAGAACATTTAGCTAATAAGATGTAAAGACTAAAACAGTTGTGGGACAACCTTACTTTGTAATGTGCCCATTATAAAATTGTAAATGTATTTCAAATGAAATCGTTTGTAAAAACAATTGGCGAGATCTGCTTCATATTCATGTCTCGTCTGCGTTTAATCTGCGGAGACTTATCGAGAACAAACTAAATACAGCGCAGTACAATGTAGGTACGTAAACTTTGGTAGCAGGACCGAAATACTCGGCAAGACATCCTTTGTCAGGGGACTTGAGTCTTATTGTCCAGTTGCCAGGGTTGTGTTTAGCTTGTGTGTCAGACTTGTGACTGTGGAGGTGTGTTTGTATGCTGCGCACACGCCGCACAGCTGCGCAGCCCGTGAGGACTGCGCGCACTCGCAGCGCGCAGTGATTCACTCGCACCTGAATTAATATGACCATTACGATAATATTCCGATTATCCGCCAGGAAGTAGACCAAAGCGTTTATTGCGTCCGCACTTGATGGGACAATGAGCTTTACTAATTAATTAATTATGTTGATTGGAACACCTGTTCAGGGGACGAATATGGCGCGACCCATCAGAGGTAGTCGAAATGATTGGGGACGAGTGGTACGGCCGCATGCGGCTGAGGGTTCGCAGTTGCAAAGCGCTGTCCTCGTTCTCAACTCTGAAGGTAGAAAATGAGTGTTTGTGCTTAGTGGCAACGTGGTCCCAGTCACTCACTGTAACTGCAAATAAATGTAAACATATATCACAATTTAATGTCATATTACTAGTTAGGAAAAACGTTCTCATACGTAATTTCGTACCTTCTCTTAATCACTAGAATGTAACCATATCCACACATATTGAAGTGTCGTTGACATTATCTCGAAATGGTTTATATCTCAATATTCAAACTTATAAACCGTTGTTTACCTTGTTACAACAAGAGAAACAAAAAGACGCTTTGAAAACATCTTCTCAATTTCATAACGGACTTGATCTACATTTTGACAACATGATTTAGATAAATAAATCTGTTTCGAAAGTGTTATCAAACGACACTTGAGAAAAATCTCTTGTTCGTGCGCTATCAGGATGATGACGCGTGCAGGCTGGCACTGCCGGCAACAGACCGCGCGGACTCCGACAGTCACACCTGTGCGCGCCTGCGCTGCTGCGCACACAAGACGCATTAGACAGGTTCAGATTGATTTATTATTAAATTTGATGAAAGTTGACGTATCTGAATTCTAAGTTGGTAACAAAGGAATGTTTATTTCGCTAGGATTCCAAACAGCATAATATTACATTAGAATAACAGACATGATATACCTACTCAGTTATAAGTACGTTTATTTTAACCGGCCAGCACTTAGGTAACAAAACGGTCACATTAGTATTCATATTGCTGCATGCCTAGGAAGTGCTAACAATGTGAAGTCTGCAAAGGATGCTCCGAAGCACTACCTCCAGTCAGCGCGGTTCTGCCAATAGTCTGCGACGGTGACATTATGTAGATGTGCGTAATTGCACGGCCGGCCAATGGCGCGGGTTCGACTCTTGGCCGAGGCTCGCGTCGCCAGCACCCGCTCGGCTCACGAGCCAGTTCGGAGAACCGGCGCGCATTACGTATGTATGCAGCGCACTACTTAGCGTAATGTGCGCGACGACTCACATTCTAAACTGTTATACAATAGACGATAATCACTCATAGGAAATAGACAAACGCAGGTGGCTTGATTTATTTTTGGTTCCTGATGCATTTACATAAAAACGGCTCATCAAGTACATGTAAAGACAAGAACTCGAAACAGTAGATAAGTTGATTTGCCAGTGTTCTAGCACTGAATAATATGACTTTTCCACTTACTTTATTTAGGGCAGTTCGCACAAGTCATGCGCATCTCTGGATCCGTGTGAATCAGATTTAAAGCCATAATACTAAATACTACTTATACCTCATGGTATTCAAACAAAGTTGTCGTCATTAGCATTATAGAACGATAAATTCACGGTATCGTCGGCAACATTAAACAAATATTTCATGGGAACTTACTTGGTAGTAAGTAATGAGTGTAAGTGGAAGCCAGCTCGTCAATCACGCGGCGGTCGAGGAGCGGTGGGGGAGGTCGGGAGGGGGGGGGGGTTGGGCGGCACGGGCGGTGCATCTTAATGAGAGTTATTAGAAATATTGTGATTTATCGATTAGCATCGTCCCGTCAGCTTGGTATGAGCGGCGCGCGCGCGCAGGTGGCCGGCTGCGGGCGCTCGCTTCCTTCCCCGAAGCGTCGCGACGACCATTGTCACTCACACGCGCCACACATACATATCGGCCGCTGCACGCTGGCTCAGGGCCGCCGCAGCGAGGCGTCATGGAAGCATTGTCCAACACTAGCTCTTAGTAGAGTGCAGGTAGACGTGCTGCAGGCGTTGTACAATGCTGGTTAGGCATGGATCTACACACACTGAATCTGAAACAAGTTAGAAAAGCTTAGTTGTTCTGAAACAAGTTAGAAAAGCTTAATCGAAAAAGCGTCTGATAATAGACAGTGTGCGTAAAAAGATGACAAACATTTTGCAATAATATCATAATCAGGTACAGCACGTAGCAGTGTCTCGGTGGGTGACCCCGTGCTGAACACATTGTGTCGCTCGCTATCACTGCCGATCATCGAAAGTGAAACACGCGTCGTTGGTATGAGAGGCGTGCACTCGTGCTGGCAGCTGCTACTGCACGCTGTGGGAACTGGAGGGAGTCTACAATCAATGAGTTTGAGGTCCGCTTGTTAAAAATAAACAAAACATTGCAAAAGATTACGTCTTACTTTTTTCAAATTAGTCTGGACTGTTTCCCTTTTAATAGATCCAGAACAAACGTTTTAATTAAAGTGACTGTTTTCTGCTCTTGGATCAAGATTCTTATGACCATTACAGTTCATTATAAAGATTCATGACCCAAAAATGCAGAATGATCAAAACCTTACTGCTCCGATGTACATACTATGGGGTGCAAGATTAACAAGCGCGGTTAATAGCACTGCGCGGGCGCATCGTAAAGCGACGACCGCGCCGCAAAGAGCAAGCAATTAAACACGATTAGCGCATGCGCAGTCGACTTGATTGGCCACACCGGGAAACGCTTCGAGTTTACACAGAAAGTCCACTTCTTGATGCTGTATAGCTGGTCTACCTGCTGGACTCACTACCTGCACACGTTGTGACACCTCGACCGCGGCTCAACTATTGCTCGTCGTTGTTATAACACAAACGACGGTTTTTTTATATGAGTAGAAGTGTTGGGTACCCGTAATGTGTTGTTTATCGTCGTCTGCAAATGTGGCTTTAGCGCTGTTTAGAAAATGTCGAGAGTCAGCATCTTTCTCTTTCATTATAAAAGTATATCTGTTATGAATGAATATTGTGCTGAACATTAGAACGTATTCTAAGTATTTATATGTCGATAGTGATGTAAACCAAAAAAAGTAGGCCCATTGTGTGAGAGGAAACCACTTCATAATAACGTTGCAATGGACCTTCTGCCAGGTCTACCCTGTCGGCAGTCGGCACCTCACCGGAGGAACAAAAACTCGGCGCAATATAAACCGAGACGTTGCGTTTACAGTCACAATTTGACATAGTCCGCGCTGCCCCACCGTCCACCAGCTCGGCTTAGTACTTGAGTTCCCACGGCTGTTACTGAGGCTCAAGCGGAAACCAAAGCAGTCGCCTGGGCTTGATCTTGTCTCCATCCATAATCTTACAAAACGTCTCAAATCTTGTAACACTTATATATTTAATTATCTGACTTTACCCAGACATCATTACCCATTGGTTTTCCTCCAGTTGTACTGTCAGAAAATAAAGGACCTGGCCACGTTTAGTTATCAGACGACAATCTATAGCATGTCTTTATATTTCGCCAATTGCTCCACTTAACTGTAACTCACTCTAAACTAACATGTCGTGTGAATGAGCGGGCGACGGCGGCGGGGACGGGTGTGACGGGGGCACGGTGCGCAGGCGCATCGGGTCCCGTTACTCGACGACTGACCTTTGCAGGCAGTTAATCGCTCCACTTGGGCTGTCCTTGACCCCCGCACATGCACATGCCGCATTTGTTATTAATTATCCTCACACTAGTGTAGCCTCGCGGGCACAGCGCAACGGTAAGCGGTATTAAAACTCAATTTATAGACATTTAAGCAAGCTGCGCTCGAGTCTCCTGCGAGCCTTGTAACGCATGTGCATATCACTCGCTATCTTGAATGATAAGTGTATAATGATAGAGAAAGGTGGTTCTACAATATCTCTGCGCAGTGTATCGTTAATATCGTTTCATATGATCTGATCAGCAGCGGACGCAACTGTGCTGTTTTAACATTGCTAAAGAGTTGTAGGTGCAGATTTATCATAGTTGTCTTTGAAGAAGATGTCCTCCAACTACTTAACCTGTGACCCTTATGAATGTAGATACCTAGAAGTAAGAGCTTTGCCAATGATTACCTGTAACTGTTTAACAATTATTTACTAGAATCATGATTCGTTCGCACACGTTTTAAAGTTCAATATTGAATTAAGCTCGTTGGGCAGCGTGTTTACTGAGCTTGACTGAAAGTTTAACTTTACACTGATCTCGTAGAGTGGATGCTTACTTATGGCCCACGTGTAAGCTAGTCCAGGCCACGATGGGCTACGCTGGGCCAGCTGAAGCATGCCTGGCCATGTTTCACACTCCATTAACTATTTCTCAGCTAGAGAGCGGCGGAGAGGGAATCTACTTATTTATGTATTGCTACTTACTCAATTCTGAGACTGATTTCAAAGTGCAATTTAAAATATCTAACTTCTATAGACCTATGTATATTATGTCGGAGAAAGGTTTACTAGTATGTCATCAAAACTTCATTGACAAATTGGTTAATGACCAACTTTTTGTAAAATATTTATTTCACAAACATTTCATGCCATAAATGTTATTTTTACAAACAAAAATTCTAAATATGCGCTATATTCTACTTTCTGGATAGATTTATGACTGAAAGAAATTAGTAAAGTCAATTATTTGGAAAACTTGTTGTCGTATAATGATGAAATGACGAACCATGTTTTTTTCAATTGTTGTAAATATTTTTTTGGTGAACTGACAGGATACCGTCGGCGAAGTCAGTAGGATGGAAGGGTCGGTTTTTTTGAGGTGGAAAATAATCCAAAGGCTTTACTTGCTCTAGGTAGGAGCGAAAGGACGTACGTATATACTTTTACTGACTAAAACCACACCACGGCGTTCTAGGATCATGGGTTTTCCATTATAAAGCTGCGTGTGTTGCGTGGAGCTGGACAAACGGTTCTGATTAGATCATCTAATTGTGTATATATTTGTTTTTGTGATGACCAACTAAAATAGTTATTTAAGTTAATTTGTTTGTATCTACTCTATGGGCCTTGATGCCTGAAAATAAAAGTTTTTTTTTTGTTTTATTAAACAATGTCAAACGATAACAATGCATAACGTAAGCATGCTTTAAAATTTTCAAAACTCTTCTCCCAAGGGGAAGAACGGGATTCAAAGTTTGTATGTAGAGATAAGATTAGATAGACTGTTTTATTCGAAACAACGATCAATATTGACTGGTCTACATTGTTCTTACATAATATCTATTAATACTGTGATATAGAAATATTGTAACATGAATCACTTTTTTTAAAAGAGTAACAATGGAGTTTCTTGCCGGTTCTTCTCCATAGGAAACAACCAATTTACAAAAAATGCAAAAACTAGCTTCTGACGTTTTTTAAGGCCTATGTGAAATAAAAATATTTGAATTGAATAGACAGACTGACAGACGGAGAGCGGAGTCTAAATAATAGGCTCCCGTTTTTCGCTTTGGGTAGGGAACCCTAAAAACGGCAATATTTTGATTATTCTACGCTCAAATTCTTACCTACTTAAAATCGGCAACAGTAACTACTCAACATTTGACGGAGTGATAATGATAACAATCGAATCAATTTACTTTTCAAATTCAAACGGTACAGTCTCCCATCAAAGTCTACTTCGCAATAGCTATAATCATGTCTCAAGGGCAGACATTAAAATTAGCGGAAACAGACTTAAGAGAGACGAGTGTTTGTGAGCTCGCCGCGTAGTTTCTCTCACGGACATCTACGCAACTTGTTCACGGGTGAGCTCACCGTGGGCTTTGCTCATGCTTGAGCTCGCCGTCTAGTTTCTCTAACGGACATCGATCTACAAAGCTTGCTCACTGTGAGCTCAGCGCATAGTTTCTCTTACAGATATCTACGCAACTTGCTCATGCGTGAACTCGCCGCATATTTCACGGAGATCTATAGAGCTTACCACGCGTTTCTCTCATGGATATCTACGCAATTTACTCTAGCGTAAGTTTTTATGGTGGGAAAATCATCAATGACAACCCCCGCTCTTAGGCGGAGCGGGGACAGTGTCAGAATCTTACTGACTAAAAACCTACCCCGGAACGGGGTAGGTTTTTAGTCAGTAAGCCTTCATACCGGGACTTTTGCCACCGCGGACTTTGCACATACGTGAGCTCGTCGTGTAGTTTCTCTCACGGATATTTATGCAGCTTAGGTACTCATGCATGTGCTCGCTGTGTAGTTTGGTGATTTAGGCAACAAATAATAAATTGATAAAGAATATTCTTTCTAAAGAAGTTTTTAGCGTAAACTACGTTATCCTGAATTTGACGCAAAGGCTAGTAGTTTACAAATAACAAGGAATATCACGAGTATTCTCCACTTTGTTATTAAAAAAACAGTTTCCAGGTTAATTGATCAGTACGCTCATAAACATATGTTTAGTTATACATAGTAATTACATATTTTCGTTGTAAGGTCTTACAGTAGTCGGAAGTTGTTAAACAAGTTTGGTCGTAAGTAATAGGTACTTATAAACATTATGTTTTACTATAAATTGTCTTGCAAATTTCCATTTGTTAGATAAGCCCGTAATAAATATAAGTGACATAGCTTGTCGACAGCGTATCTATCTTATCAAACTAACCGATATTATTATGTACATATTATTTAAATTAGGTACTCAGTTTTAGTCTACTGCATATATATACAGTGGATCATCTACCTATCGATAACACGCTGTCGCTAAAACACGTTTCTTCAAGATTCCTATTACAGTAACAGTGTAAGCTCAACGAGACTTATGTACTAACTTTTGTAGATATGGGTAGGTACTATCCAATAATGTTAGAAGCTCCAAACGCAGCAGTTCTGGTAGGAGGTAATATGATTCGTAGGCATGATCTCTAATCATATTTAGGTCCAGTTGTCAGTGCAACACTAGTGCACTAACAACCGGAGCCGAGCCACTGTTCGGGAGCTACATTTTTGGTGATGTAGCAACAGGGCTTTCAATAATTAATTTAAGTGACGAATGACAATAATTGTAGCCTTCCCAGTGGTGAGATTGAATGGCGGGGATCACTTGAGGTACTAGTATCTTGAGGACAAAACCAGTACTCACTATAAGTAATAGAAGTATTTTGTTTTCACTATCATTTTTTTTATTTGACAATTATTATTATTTTACAATTTGACATTGATGTTTATTTTTATTTTATAATTTGCAATATTTACTCTGTAAAAGATAAGATTGTACTTAGATATTTTTGTAATTTTTATTCCATTTTTGTAAATGTAGGGAAATTACAGACATGGTATAAGTAAAGAATATGAATTAGCATACAGTCTGGGAGTTTTGAGTACTAAATGCGGTCTATATTCTACGCGGACTATTCTTTGGTACCTATTGTTCGTCAAGTCGTTGAGTCCATAGCAGGCCTGAGTTGAGCTACACGAATACTGACTAAAGCTTGCACTGACTAGATCTGTCTACTCAAGTCTGTGTGGTTCTTTCCTCAAAAAACCATCTCAGATACCAATCTGCATGGTTGTCATAATGACATTTGACCATTACATATTTGCTGTATGGACTTTAAAAAAGACTTTAACTTCTGAGTTTGTTTTGAAATTCTGTTCTGACTGGCCTGTTGGTCTAGTGGTTAGTGGCCCATACTGCTATGCTGGAGGTCGTGGGGTCGATTTCCACCCAGGACAAATGTTTGTGCGATGAGCACGATCATTTGTCCTGTGTCTGGGTGTAATTTATCCACAATATGTATGTATTTAGAAATATGTACCTAAGTATGTTTATCAGTTGTCTAGTACTCATAACACAAGCTCTGCTTAGCTTGAGACTAGACGGCGTTGTGTGATAGTTGTGGAATATTATGTTATATTATATTATATTATATTATATTATATTATATTATATTATATTATATTATATTATATTATATTATATTATATTATATTATATTATATTATATTATATTATATTATATTATATTATATTATATTATATTATGTTATATTATGACGTCGACTTCATGGCGTGATATTACTCTTTACATACCAGGTATTTAAATAAAGCTATCAAACTTAAAACATCTTTTTTATTATTGTTGATAGGTTCGCGCTTGACTTGAAAGCGACGATGCGGCCGACGATAGAACGCGCTTACCTAAAAGAAACCTATTCACTCTCGACTTAAAGATTCCCGGGTTGTAGCTATCAGGAAACACATACTCCGGCAATGAATTCCATTCCCTAGCTGCACGCACAATGAATGTGTTCCCAAAACGTTATATGCGTGTAGGTGGGATATCCACCATGTACCGGTGGCGCATAGCCGTACGTCTGGTAGTCCGATGATGGAACGGGCTAGGCGGAATTAGGTTATGCAATTCCGACGCAAACTTTCCGAAATGCAACCGGTAGAAAACCGACAGGCTAGCAACTCTGCGTCGATGCTCAAGGCTTTGAAGCCTCGACCGATGAGTGCTGCATCTAACTGCTGTCTAGTCTCATAACTATATTTGCAATGCATGGTAAACAATACTTTTCCATAGATCGGTATTTCGTGATCAACCGATTTAAAAAACAGTTTTATAAGCGATGATACGTCACACCACGGTTATTTTACCTTACTCGTAAGAAACTCAGATTGATGAGCGCGACGCTAAGCAGGATGGCTCCGCGAAGTCGACATTCAGATATATTTGGGAAAGAGGAAAATATCACCTCTGAATGTCAATGTTACAGCTTGGTGCTGTCCGCGAGTCCTCGACCTTGGTGGGAGACGCTTATACGAGAAGGTTTTTCTGAAAAGTGCACTAAAATTGCGATTTTTAACAAAATTAATATGGGTTTTTATTTAAAGCCTACTTTAAACCAGCACATGTGATTACGTAACCAGCCAGGCAACCAGAATTCAAAGGAGATAATCCTTCCTGAAATATATTTATATTGATGGTTACAAGCCCGCGCCCAACAAACAAAATGTCCCGTTAAATAACATTTCAAAAGATAAGGAGGATGGAGGCTTGCGGGGCAGGGGGGAGGGAGGTTGTTGGGGTACATGTGGGGTAGGGGCGGGGGGTGGAAGGTTCAAGTTGGACGGCGCGCTTTGTTTAATATCATACAACTTTCAAATGACGAGCTGTCTCTGTTTTGCGTTCATTACTTTTCTTTTAGATTTGTATTGAAACTGAAAACTTACGAATTTCAGTTCTTTAAGGATTGAAGACATGTACCAACGTTAGCGGAAGTGGCCACAAAGTGCTTCAGAATGGAGCGGGGATGCTTCCTGAATACATTCTTTAACAGTACATAGGTGATTTGCAGTTTCCACACTGAACACTGCAGAGCTTATCTGGTAGACCCTCACCGCAGGCCTTGGAGTGCCTAGGTCTAAGTGGAGCGGCTGCCGGGGTACCCACTGAGACTGTTCGTAAGTTCCAGCATTAGTACTACTATATAGTTTCAGGCACAGCTTCGTGATTCAGTTTTTCAATGTCAACACATAAAAATGTAACAATAGGTAGTTTTTAGTTTATTGCTTCGGCGCTTTGGGACGTGACCAGAATTTCAAGTGGGTGGCTTCTCATTCATGAAATGGTTCCATTTTAAAACAAAGTTTAGTCAATGTGGTTAGTTTAACTGTCGTTGATAAGTACTCGTATTTATGATTTTCGTTAATTCCTTGTGTGTAGTAACTCCAAGTTCAGTCATAGTATTCAGGTAGGTACATAGAACTTCTTTTGAATACAGTGATAGTGCCTGAAGCTTCAGTCACATGAAGTTCTGTTGATTTGTTACCAAGAGAGGCCATGCCTGCAGGTATATGCTGGTGAACCTGGATGTACTGCTTATAATGTAAACTCAGAAAACTCGATAGATATTTTTGTTTGTTACCAGATTTTCATATAAATATCGCTTTTCCTATAAATCATTTCACTATGATATGTGAAGTTTCCGGGGCTTACGTGAGCGGTCAAGCGCGAGAATGTCCATTGTCGATAGCGTATCGTGCTGGGCCAGGCATGGCAGTGCATGGCCCAGCGCGCTCCAGTGGAGGGGCCGCTTTGTGCATCTGTGGCGTGATTCTCGGGGACTTTTTGACAGAGACATACACCAAAAGCAACAATATTATTGTTTCAACAACCACTGCCCACGCTTTAAAGGTTACAAAGTGGATGTCACTTAATCAATAGCGATTAATCTCCAAGGCCTATTTATCCGATACTGATTTAAACAAATCCCTGAATTTACTGTGGAGTAGTACCAATACTACCAATGTTAGTAACTTGTACACGTGGAAGGGCAACACGACCCGCACCTTCTACCGACGATATGCGGCATCAAGTAGAACTGCATGCTGCACTATAGGTACATAGCTTAGCTTAAAATGCACGATGGGTGGACAACTTAAAGACGTCGTGACGAGGCTCATTTCGGCATTTTGAATTTGAAGATCGCTGATTAGCATACCTATGGTTTACGACTGAGTGAGCGTCGCCGCAGCTCGGTGTTGAGGCGGCGGAAGCCGCGGAGGACGCTCCTTATCGAGCCGCACACGCGTCCCCTCCACCCCGCCACCCTCCTGCGCCGCGTCCTCACAGCGTCCCCACCGCCCGCCCCCCGCGTCACAACCGCCCGCATTTCCCCGCGCGAATTTACAATGTAGCGAACCTCCCGCCTCCTCCCCGAGAACCTCCGTCCACCCCCCGCACACAGAGACAGCCGACCAAAGAATTTTACACCATGCACCCTCATCACAAGGTTGCAAGTAGAGCGGTCCGCGGGACCAGCCGCTGTGTGCGTGAGATTTTCTCGCCTGGAAATTCTAATGCGCCGCGCGACTGCGATAAAAAATGAGCGGCTCGGGAAACGTGAATACATTACGGAGCGAGACGGAGCACCGCCTCCGCCGGGCGCCGCGACGCCTCCTGCGCGGGACGCCGCCGCTATGTACTTTACACTGCTTTATATTTTGATTCCTCTGACGGGAAGGCTCGCGCTATGTGCGTTTTAAGCCTCTTCAATTATGTGTCTCTCCGGGAGCCGTTTCCCAAATCCTCTTCACAAAGGGTTGGCGTCCGAGTCATAGTTACAGAATTAGACGATGGCAGCTTACTAATACAATAAAACACCGTGGGAATCTAACAACTAATTAGTTCCGGCTGAGGGTCGGCGTTAGATAGCCACATAATTACCGTATAATAAGAACGCGCAGTAGAAGCCGGGTACAAAGGGTTGTTCGTTTTTTGTGTCGGCACGTGCGTCCTTGTGTTTTTCTGAGGGTTTTTGCGTCTTGTATCTAACGCCACCTGTGCGCCTGCGCATGGCGGAAGGGTTGCGCGCGCGCTCCGCACACACACACACACACACATACGGGACACACTTTTTGTCACGTGACCTTAATCTGTGACACGTTTCGGCTGAGGGCTTGATTTATGAGATTATAACAACGTTGAGTTTTTGTTAAGAGCTTTGTGGAAGAAAGATTGTGGTTTTATTATTGGCTTCCGAAGACGGTAGCTTGAATGAACAATTTTAAAACACTTTATTATAAAGAATGCTTAGTTATGTAAATATTAAAAATCAATGATGACACTGGATCCCGCACAGGATGCCTTAAGTCGCAGGCTCCAACTCGCAACTGATATGGTTAAGGTGTATCTGTATGGGTACTTACCTACAATTTTTCGGTTTAAGGTTTTTTTTTTAACTAAGTATAAATCAAACCAAATGTGTTAAATTGTTGTAATGTTTAGACCCGATGTAGTCTGTGAATTGGTTCATGAATTAAAAGCAGATTACCACAAACTGGACATTAGTATAAAAATGTACTGCAGTTTATGATAGTTATGATTTTAGTAAAGCAAGTTTTAGGAATCTTGTAAAACTTGAAGAACCTATACCATCTATAATATTCGACTTGTACCTATGTATATTAAAGTTCTCATTTAAGTAAGTTGTTGTTGCAGAGACGGCGTGAGCCGACGTCATGGCTGGTGTACCCGGCGTCGCGGCTGCAGCGCCTGCTGCAGGCGGCGTCCTGCCCGCCGCACGCGCTGCGCCGGCCCTCCGTCATCACAGGTACGTCATGGCTGGTGTACCCGGCGTCGTGGCTGCAGTGCCTGCTGCAGGCGGCGTCCTGCCCGCCGCAGGCGCTGCGCCGGCCCGCCGTCATCACAGGTACGTCATGGCTGTTATACCTGGCGTCGCGGTTGCTGCGCCTGCTGCAGGCGGCGTCCTGCCCGCCGCAGGCGCTGCGCCGGCCCGCCGTCATCACAGGTACGTCATGGCTGTTATACCTGGCGTCGCGGTTGCTGCGCCTGCTGCAGGCGGCGTCCTGCCCGCCGCAGGCGCTGCGCCGGCCCGCCGTCATCACAGGTACGTCATGGCTGTTATACCTGGCGTCGCGGTTGCTGCGCCTGCTGCAGGCGGCGTCCTGCCCGCCGCACGCGCTGCGTCGGCCCTCCGTCATCACAGGTACGTCATCACTCTGCGACACATTTTTGTTGGTCTGAGTCCACAGCTTGCTCAGCTATTCATTCTTCTTACAGCCTTCACTCGATCTTATGATGATCTACTACTCCAATCCAGAGCTCAAACAAAAAAGGTGCTTGATATACACCGGTAGACCCACTCCTCATTCAACTATTAAAATAATTTATTTTTTAATTGAACGTAAATTACAAAATATGTTTTCAATATAATTACTCGAAAACTGGCTCATATCGAATACGAATAGGTTCAGCATGACATGTTTATCGCAAGGGCTTTTTTCATTCCTATTTCGTCACGGTCAACCGTGATTTTTTTTTTTGCAAAGCAAAGATGCGAATATTTTTAAGGTAAGGTACTTAATATTTAATGAAAATTAAATTTAAGTTTATGAACAGAATATCATGAATAAATAATATTATTTACACAATAATTTGTAATTATCAACAAATTTACAATTTTCTGTGTTCTAAATTCAGAAATATTTGAATTTCTATTTTTAATTTTAAGCAAGATGTATAACTGTTTGATACCTTTGCTTCTTCTTCAACCTGCAAAAGTAAATATTATTTTTTATTTGTGTTACTTGTGAAAAAAAAATTGATCTAAGATTTGAAGACAATTCTAGTGGTACCGCTCGCGCCGCCCCAAGATATTGTGATTAAGTTAAAAATACTGCCGATAATCTGCTGCCATCTAAATGAAAAGTAAAATGTATGGCAACTTTGGAAAATTTTCTTCAGTACAAAATGAACAAAAATGCGTCTTAATTTACAGAGAAAGTAAGTATTTCTTCGTAAGTGTGTTGAAAAACGTCGTTTGATACACGTGGAGATTTGTTACTGCAGCACTCGGCTCTATAACACCCTCGCCTGTACGGTTCGGGAGAATTTTGCCTGAGTTTCAATGACAAACTTCCCCCACTTTTATCAAAATGTACTATTTCGTAATAGATCAGCTGACGATCGAGAACAACAATTACCAGATCTTCATTTGTTTGCTGGCTATTACGTCAGCTTGTGGTCATGTTTTCATGAAATTTTTGCATAACGACTTCATTATATATTGTAATATATAGCAACAAATCTTCTGCTTTGAATGTGCTCACTTACATCGGGGTCAACCGACGCGTCCCTTTAGATAACGCGTAGAAACATTTAGGACCTCTGTGACTTGGAATCCTTACCCAAAAAATTACTTATTAAAAAAATTAGATTGATTCCGTTCACGTTGGAACTTCAGAATACAGTTACTGAAAATATTACTGTGGTTATGCCATTAAACACTATCCAAAACAAAATTGCAACTTTTTAACTACAATATACGGATCAGAACACAGAAACGGTGGTCAAAAATATACCAGTACGTATAGTATTTGGAGAGTATATTGCAAAACTATTATTGTTAGAAAAAACACTTATAATGATCCCTGTAACTATCTTCAATACATCTATAAATATAAATAACATTGGAGTGTCTGTTTGTAATATTGAAATAATTGCTTTTTAGGGTTCCGTAGCCAAATGGCAAAAAACGGAACCCTTATAGATTCGTCATGTCTGTCTGTCTGTCTGTCTGTCCGTCCGTATGTCACAGCCATTTTTTTCCGAAACTATAAGAGCTATACTGTTGAAACTTTGTAAGTAGATGTATTCTGTGAACCGCATTAAGATTTTCACACAAAAATAGAAAAAAAGCAATAAATTTTGGGGGTCCCCATACATAGAACTGAAACTCAAAATTTTTTTTTTCATCAAACCCATGCGTGTGGGGTATCTATAGATAGGTCTTCAAAAATGATACTGAGGTTTCTAATATCATTTTTATCTAAACTGAATAGTTTGCGCGAGAGACACTTCCAAAGTGGTAAAATGTGTGTCCCCCCCCTCTAACTTCTAAGATAAGAGAATGATAAAACTAAAAAAAATATATGATGTACATGACTATAAAAACTACCAACGAAAATTGGTTTGAACGAAATGTAGAAATTGTTTTTTTTTAATGCGTCATAAATCGAAAAAAATACACTATTATTAAAACATCGATCAAAGTTACAACACATTACAAGAGCTTTTATATTATGTTACTTGCTGCTACGGAACCCTTAATGGGCGAGTCCGACTCGCACTTGGCCGGTTTTTACTACATGCAAATGAATATATTTTGCTTGACTCTGTGATCTTGTCTTCGTTCTTCACTAACTCTCTTGCTTATATATATTTTGTATGTATGTATTTGTGTATCTATTTTAGTATTAAGTATTTATTAAGTTTTGTTACTTTTATACATGCACTGAGTGCAAACCCATTTTGTGTCCAGGCAATCCCTGTCCATTCAAGGTTGCCTGGAAGAAATCGCCTAGTGCGTTAAGACCGCCAATTGTGTGTGTTTTTATTACATGGTTTCTTTTTTGTTAATTTATAATCTTGTTGTGCAATAAAGTATATATAAATAAATAAAAAAAAAAAAATATATATACGGTACATACACCAAAATAACATTTATTACAAACATTCTTTGTCTGTCTGTCGGTTTGTCCCGGCTAATCTCTGAAATGGCAGGTAGCTGATGTAATAAGGAGTAACATAGGCTACTTTTATTATAGAAAAAATAAATTCAAAATCCTGCAGTCCACGCGAACGAAGTCGCGGGCACAGCTAGTACTACCTATAACTACGATGTTAAATACTTGAATACAAAATCTCAATAAAATAACCAATAGCAAAGGCCTTGTATTTTCACTTTGTTGATCTGAAAGTAAGTTTCGCAAATAGTTACTAGTTTATTTCAATGAGTTTTATTGATTAAAACTTTCAACATTAGAGCGGTACGTTCCACACACGCCATGGTCCATAAATCAGTCATATATTATTCTGAATTCGCAATTAATGGCAGCATTTGTATTCAACGGTCTTTGACTGGTTACATTCTATTACAATATTAATTGTGCGAGCACCAGTTCAACTGAACGTTGTGATGGAGCCGCGCTCTCCGGCAGATATTGCAACAGTACTGCAGCAGGAACGTGAAGCAAGCCTGTGCTATAAACACAACTAATGTTAATATATCAATTAAATGAGCTGGCAACACTGGTCTAATATCAGTCACAAAAACTGCGGCGGGTACTGATAACGTTGCTAAACGGAATACATTTCAATATAAACTGTAGCGGGTACTGCACGTTGTCTGTTCATTATGTCTACTTAATAAATTGTTAGCATTTTGTGCAGACATGTCGGCATGCATGAAACTGTCATATTGCGAAGTCCTGGCGTAGGTGTACACTTGCCGACTGATAGCACTTTTGAAACGGAATCCTCTCCAGCTCGCTGGCGTTATGCTATTTGCGTTGTATCTATGACCTACCTCAGCCATCGTGCGGCAGATAATCATGAAGGCATATCGAACGAATCTGTTGTTAGTTTTAACAATGTCGAGTACAGCTGCAGCTCCTTGAAGCCAGAAAAAAGCAACAGATCCTCGCGGTACGAAGCAGTCTGTGCACTACACCGTGTCATATCATGACCGTGCTGGGAACGTGTTAGGCAGAAAATATTCTTTGTATCTTCGAAAAATCTCTTTGGAAGCATACCACAGTGTCACTATAGCTCGCGGCTAGCATCCCCTACAGAGTGGCCCTTGAGGAAAAGTCACAAATTAAACGAATAACAACATTGATTGTGTTGGTGAAGCGCGAGTTAGCGGGCGGGGGCCGCAACATTTGTGAGTGAACACCTCCTGCAGCGGGCGGCGGGCGCGGGCAGGCTGCTCCGACACGTTCATAATGCGCCAGCACGGCCGCAGCCGGGGCACATAGTGTGCCATATAATAATGTAACCTTCTAAACTATCCGAAATACTAAATTTTTAATAAAAAATATAGGTTAGGCAATAATTTTCACCTTTCGCTCTATCAATACCAGAAAAAATCCTTCGCCGGAACGCCCATATACTTTCTTTGCTTTATAATGTGCTATATAATCCTTGTACCCCGTTTTATCTTAAAGAACGTTTTCAGTTCCTTAGTGACACACATAGTAGGTCCTTGAGATCATCGGAAAACCTAAAATTAAGTATTCGCGCGCATTCCACTACCTTCCTTGACAAATCTTTCACAATTCAAGCTGCACGTTTGTGGAATGCGTTACCCTTAGAAGTAAGGCGTGCTCAAACGCTACCAACATTTAAAAAGATGGTGAAGGAGCATTACCTTTCTCTTTGATATATTTTCTTCTCCTGGTTCAACTATATATTTGATATTTATTAGTATATATTTTTTTGTATTGTTTATATGTATTTGTGTTAATGTATCTTGTTAGTATTATATCTGATGTTTGTACACTGACAACCCTTAATCTATCTCCTTTCTCTCAGTCCATCCAAAGGTTGTCTGTAAGAGATCGCCCTGTGCGATAAGACCGCCCATTGTGCACTTATTCTTTTAAACGTTTGTCCTGTATTTTTGTTTATTTGGTGTACAATAAAGATTATAATAAATAAATAAATAATAATAAAATCTTGTTTTGCTAATTTAATAGCAATAAGTTCAACCCAAATCGAAATATGTTGCCCCACATCGGGAATTACTTCAGTACCGTATGTGCGTTCACAAACATGTAAACTTACATACACAAGACACAATGTCGCTTACTACTGCGTCGATCGTGCTGTCCAGTTGCACGACCATTGTGTGTGAATTGCCAAATATATCCATTGCAATCGTGATTGCATAGGTGTGCTACCGTAGAGCTCGGCAGTAGTTAGCAGTAGCCTGTAGTCATTACTCAGTGGCCGGCTGACTAAGTTGGCGCCGCGCCAAACTAGCCCACTTCATCGCTACTGTGGGCCGCAGATAACGGTCAACTCGAGTCCCAGCGCGCCGCGCCTCAATCTCAAGTGGCCAGGACTCGACCGCGCTTACCTGTCACCCACGAACATGTCCACAATAAATTGATTTCATCACCCTGACATGTGAGCCATAACATCAGGGGCTCGGAGGACGCCACTATAGGCACCTACTGGCACACACTCGTACCGCGATATTATTAGTTTTGAGGTTGCTTCGAAATCTCATTTTCACTGAAGTGTCTGAAAAGAAAACCTGTTTGAATTATTTATTTATATTTGAAAGGAAATATTCAAATAATAGAAAGTATCTCTCTGTCAATGTCGGTAAGGGCTAACAATTCGAAATCACAGGTTTTTACTAGAGCCCAATATTGACAAATATGGGATACTTAGCAGACAATTCAAATCGTCGTTGTAGTGTGTAAGTATCGTATAACAAAGCAACAGCCCCTCACATCTGAATGCGACGTTGTAAGATTCAATGCAATAGTGAACGTCAACATCTCAACATAGAAAGGGTAATGTGGAGACAACTGTCCCTTGACATTGTGTGCCGCGACAAGCCGGCAGGTCCGCGAGGGTCTTAATATTGTGCGTCGACAAGTCTATTGGGGTCTTACGGTTAAAGGGTAGCAAGGCTAGAGGGAGCCGCCGCATTATATTATTATGTTTACTTGTTAACAAATTGCCTTTCAAAACAAGAAATATGTTTTCTTTTAGGGAACAGATTAATAAATGTTACCATGCCAGATCTGGTCGCAATGACATCCAGTTAGTTGTTCTTTGATTAAAAAAAAATCGCCTTCTGTAAAGTAATAATTTATTGTATATTATAAAAAAATACAGTTTACTTACTCAGTTCTTATAGTTTAACTAAGAGGCCACACCACACAGAGCTCTTGACCGGCGTTATTTCAATGTTTCTATTAATTTCAGCTACCTATTAATCACACTAGGCATTTGGTAACTACTAACCATATGCTCCAATTGTGTTTAAATTAGATAGGAATACGCATCGTGCTGTCAAGTGGCAGGTGGCTGTCGACTTGGACACGGTAGCTGGTCGTGGAGGCGCCAGCACATAACAGTCGAGTCACGAGCCCGCGGCCCCGCCATTAGACCCACTAATCTGAGTGTCTGCACTTCTTTAAATTAACTTAAAGTTAGGTAAAGTCTTCCTCATAATATGTGCTTGATTTCTAAAACTGATCAAGATAATAAAAAAATTTTCAACATATTTGAAAGAACTCTATAAAGGTGAGAATAGTGTCCTTAGAGAGTACTACCTGCTTAGACTAGGTAGGCACTAGTCTTTATTGTAAATCAATATAGCAAATAAGTACGGTAGAAATAGTGGCATAGCTAGTATATAGTACTAAAGTGGCCCTGTTTCAGAAGTTATAGAGGTTTTTATATTAGTTTTTTACTAAGTAGGCCTACTAGCACAGATACAGTGAGACTAACTGGATAGATGACATACGTACTGTGTAGAAAACGTGTGGGTGGAAAATGGGAGGGACTGAGACAGGACAAGTCGTGAATTTGTGATTGATTGAAAATGAGCATTATGGACTAAAATCGTTTAAGATTTTTTTGTAGCATGCCAGATGAGAGAAGCGAGCTACCAAATTGGAGCACTATCATAATATAGAATTTATTACAATTTTTGCACAAGTCGGGACCCCTGTAGCCCAGGGCCCCATATCATCCATACGGCTGATTCGGCGGTAGCTACGCCCCTGATTAGAAATAACTATTTGATTTATCTTTTAGTGAAAACTTATTGTATTGTAAACTTATCAACGAACTATTTAAGATAAACGAATTGGCTGCTAAGCACACTTATTGTGTAAAACCAGTTCCAAGCAAGCTGGCTGTGCCTACATCACCCAGCCCGTGCGCCTGTACATCCGGCGGGTACGGGGTGTCTGCTGTCAGTCACTACAATGTTATATTACGATGCAGACGAGCTCCTGCCGCATGCCCAAACTTGTCGATAGTAGCACACGCGTAGAATTTATGATTTATTGTTCAGTAGACAGAGTAGTTGTTTGAGCACCGGAAAGGAGCCAGACTCAGCGCTAACACCACATCGGTGACAAGTTTCATTAATATAATTAATTAATAGTAATAAGTTATTTTCAAAAAAACCTTGTACTCTTACATTTTATTTGCTAATATTTTACAAAGTAACAAATGAGTCGAGCACCTGTAACTGAACTAGGTAAAGCCTGTATTTTAGTTTTCAGCGCCCAATATTTATATCTTATTTTATTCAGATCAACTGATCCATATTTTTGTTGCGGCACAACTCACATTTAGCAATTAGCACTTTGCCTGCGACTTCGCTCGTAAGAAAGTTTAGATAAAAACGGTAACACTCCTTGAACCGTATTCTGTAGCTAGTTTAGAAAAAGTAATAATGACAGTCTTTATAATTCATTTAGAATTTGTGCCAAGTTTCAGTTTATTAACCCAAGAAATAAGAATTCTCCTTAAAATCTTTAAAACCCCCTGAATTGTTATATTAATTTTATTTACTTAGTTACAATTTCTGCTAAGTTCAAAGTCGAAGTGTTTATTAGTTTGCAAGTATCCAAGGAATAGTAAAGTAGTAGCCCAAGGAATAAAATTTTGCACAAAAACCAATTAACTGCATACCTCCGCCACCCGCTTAAAAGTTGGGTTTTCGAAAGTCTCTACTTACTGTTCGGCTACATAGTAAGAGGAAGACTTCACGCTCCTAGTCCCAGTAGTTTCACCTGATATGTCAGTCAGTCAATTTCTCTTTTCATTTCTAAAGATAACACCAGTTTCATAAAATTCATACATACATACAATATACTTATAATTACAGCGATACCACACATATCTAGTAGGTAAATAAATAATTACGTTTTTGAACTAATCATTTCATTTCATGTTGGCTCAAAGTGACATGACCCGCTATATTAAACGGTAACTTCGGAGGTAAACCCTAACAGTTAATATCTGCTTGCATTATCTTTCATTAAGAGAGGGACGTCACTGTTTTTGCCACATACTTGTTCATTTCGTCGTATACATTTTTTTAACAAATGTGTGCTTATTTAAATCCCTGTCTAGTAATTGTGATTGTATTTCTTCCAAGTAACATATATACATACAAGTACCTACAGTGAGTAATCCTCTCAAGATACGGCAGTTAATGTCACAGATGTTACTGTTACCACGGTTGTACTCTTGCCTGTACACTAGGTTCCCTATAGGTATACATAGAATTTAGTCATTTCTTTCCAAATTGAGAAAACAAGTATAATTGTAATCATATTAAAGCTCATCATTAATGAAGTTATAATATTTAGATCTATGTATAAATATCGATAAGTAAGCTATGAGCAGCAATAACTAAGGCTCTCCGTTACGAAACAATTTATATTAGCCATTAAGATAAAAATCATAGCTGTCACCCCTCGCCCTCTGTCCCGTGGACTCCTGCTGCTACGGTTTTTATCAGTAGCGATAATTTGGGACACCTTGCCACCCACACTGATGAAGTGGCAGCGGTCCTGCGGGCCGAGCGGCGCGGGCGCCACCTCGCCAGGGTAACATCTGACGTGTTGTGCCAATGTTGGACATGGATGTAGATTACTGGATGCGCTTTTGATTCTGAGTACATATGTTAGTTTGATTGTTCTGGACTCGACAGTCGTCGTATAAGAAGGCGAAACAAAAACCGTTGCTCACATTATGTCCCTAAATAAAGTGATAGACTTAAAAATCAATTAAAATTGATATCAGTTATAATATTGTGGTGAATGATTTCACTTTTGTGTTTAGGTATACCTAAACACAAAAGTGAAATCTTGATTAATTAGTAACGACGACCAAATTATGATCATTATCGCTCCGCTCAGTTCCGGTGTGGCGCTAGATTAGATGTAAATCTAAATTTGCGCTAATAGAAAGCTCTCAAACCAATTATGTATAACAGGACAGATAGTACAGAAACAGTTCAATTTTAGATACAAAAGAAATAAACATTTTGATAAATACAATAAACATTAAAAAGCTTTCTTAATCACAAAAAAACGAACAGTTGCGTCGTATTCTGACAAAAACTGTTTATAACCGACAATTATTTAAGTTTTTTTTTCTAAACTACTTCCAGAGGTTTGTACCGTAACTTGGGCCTTTTGTGTCTGCCTGCGAAAAAACGGAACTTTTTGTTAGCGTTGGACTCGACAATACATTTGCAGTATTTCGATATTTCAACTTATTAACTGATTTTAGCTGTTAGAAGCACTGAGGTACTTTCTCTAATTCTTTTGAGAACGCTTGCGGTGCACTGCACTCATTTCCGTCTCTATAAGTCCATTCAATCTTGTAAAACCAACGTAAGTACAGAACTAGTAACTACTACCATCCGTGAATCGGCAGGTGGACCGCTACCTGAAAAGCTTTGAAATAAATTATATGTCGTCTCGTTTGAATCTGTATCCATGGTTTTCGCATTATAAATCTGCATGCGTTGTGTGAGGAGGGCGCGCAGGGTGCGGTGTGCGGCCGCGGGGGGTAAGGGGATAGGGTCGACATGGACCAGGTGCGGGGGCGGCAGATGTCAGCGAGGCGACGCTCACGTGACACACATCCCACTGTTGACCCACAATGCCGGGCTCAGAAGCACCACTTAACTATAACACACACTATAAACATCACACTTTTCCCAAAACTTGGATAAGTTTAATGCATGGGCTTGTTATTAGGAGTTGGACTACTCCGACCCTTGCTACCGACTGGCTCCAGCTTGGAGTATGGCACGAGCCGAGGGTCAGATACCGACGCCGGCACACTCGAGCACAATAGTGTAGCACAGCAATAGCAAAGAGGGTTCGGGTCAATAGGTGACGCTAATGTGAGGTGAGGCTGAGCCGTGCGCTGCTACCATGGCGTTGTCATTCATTGTTTGCTCACATCATCTGTCACTAACCATCTGACCAAATGTACTAGTTAGCTGGTTTTTTTTTAAAGTAACTAAGTATACCTACTTGTGTATCACGAAAATGAAATTTATTTGAAAGTACGTATTTATTACAGTAAACAGCGACGTTTTCTGTAGCAAACAGCCCGACGACAGGTGCCTTCCCACCGGCACAGACAAGACGAATCTTCATGTTAACGCAGTTAACGCAGTACTCAGTTTTTATCTTTATTGCCTTTGAGAGTGTGAAAGAGGTCATTATTTATATATATTTATTTATTATTTTTGGGAACATTAGAGAAAGACTTTTTAAATTTTTATTTGTATTAAGTACTCCATAATTTTGATAATTTGTTAGTCTTTGTATTTGGAAACCACTGTAATGAAGAAGCACTTATTGTAACATTTTGTGAATTTGAAGTACCGATGGAGCATATTTAAACATTCATCAAATTTTTTGAGATTGCGAGCAGTTGAGAGTCTGTCATGCTTACTCAAATGTCTCGCTGATGCTGGCATGTGTTATTGGGTCATTCAGTTCAGTAGTTGGGTTAAGTGGAGCTGGAGCACGCGTCAAGCTCGTGAACGGGCGCTGTTAGTTGAGACTGGTCATCTCTTAGCAGCCAGTGGTGTTTTAATTTTCTATTTTTTAATTATTATTTTATTAACTATTTATCTACATTGTGCTCACATAATAGAAGCTACAAGAAATATGTAACCAAGATTTAAGTAACTCGTAATAAATGATTTAAGAGAGAGTACTTGTAGTTTCTTGCACGTTCTCCATAGAAATCTAGGTACGCTTTGGAACGTGTAATTTTGCTTTACTTTTTTAGACTGTCGGACATTTTGACACTTCAAAAGTGCCTGTAATTGGTCTATTTGAAATATACGTTTCTGATTTCTGAAAAATGTTTCAAAACATAAAATATTATTTACTAGCTTTTGCCCGTGGCTTCGCCCGCTTACATATAACCTATGTCACTCAGGAATAAAGCAGCTTTCTATTGGTGGATTTTCGCCATCGGACCAGTAGGTACTTACAGAGATTACCTCATATAAACATAAAAACAAACTTTACTTCTTTGTAATATGTATTCTAATATGTATGCTGACATCTCCTTGAGGCATACGTGGGACAAGACAAACTGTCTCAAGAGTAATTAACATTGAAACTATCTAATGATGTAATGCATTCGTCATTGTTGTCAACGAGCTGCTCCTGCGCCGGCCCCAGGAGCAGCAGGCTCCACCTGCGCCGCACCGCGCACGCGCACGCTCGCCGTTCGCCGCTACCTGTCGGGTACACCATACGACCACGTTGTACACATCTTAACTTGTGAAGAAACTTCTTTGAAGGTAAACAAGTTAAATAAAGGTGATCGAATTGGTTAATAAGTTCCACTCTTTAAAAATTCTTTGGACACACTACTGACGACTCGTACCTACATGAATTATTTACGTTTTATTATAATCTTATCATCTTCAACGTCGTTGTAATTGATTACGAACTTATTACTACTTAGATAGTTGACAGGAAATTATAATTGACTTTAAAAATATTATATACAGAGATTGACTAATTGTTATATTACAGTAGAGATAACTTGAGTGTTGGATTCAAGTAAGTCACACAGAACGCAGTCAGTGTCCGTATGGACCAGATACACTACCACAGCCTTTCACATTCAGCGAAACTTTACAAAAACTACGGTGTGGCGCAGATATTCAGTTACCTACTTAGAGGCATTATTCAGTAACGAGCGTCCCCCCGGCGCAGGCGAGTAGTGTAGAGAACTATACTGTACCGCGCGGGTTAGTCGGAGAGGTCGCCGTCTGCAGGTGACATGTAGCGCAGCCTCCGTCGCCTCCTGAGCGAGGAGTGACATGTTAATTAGCGAGCGAGAGGTTCAAGTTCAGGCTTCGTCTGACCCGCGGTCAGTGACCCCGCCGTCTGTGACGTAACAACAAGCACTCATTACCTACCCACACGCCAACGTATTCCTCGCCCGCGCGACCAGCGCCGCCCAGACCCCGCGACGACTGGCTGCTGGGCACAAACCTACCGCGCTGGGTGGCACGGTAGTCGTGCCTTCTAATTTAAATCAGTGAACCTTGAGAAACCCAAACTTAAACATGACAAAAACTGGAGCCACCGACGAAATGAATGGACGGCTGAAGCAAGTTTTTGTTGGACATGAAGATTGTGAGCCGAGCGACATTCCTGAGCGCGACACGGCGCGCGACGCCGAGCGACGCCGCTTTACATACGACGCCGAGGAAAATCCATAACGGCACGCGGAAAACCCTTTTAATATACGGCACGTAAATAAGAGTAGAGGTGCGGGGGCGTCGGCGGGCGGGGGGGCCGCGCCGCCATTGGCCGGCCGCCTCGCCCCGCCCCCGCGAAAAAAACCGTCGGAAAAAAGCGGCGCTCGCACGGCAGTGTCTCACGGACGCGCTCGGTGGGCGGACGCTCGCATCGAAGAGACGGCGCGACCCAGGACCGGCGGCCGCGGCCGCGCCATGCCCGCGCTGGCCCTGCGCGACCAGCCGCTCGACTGCTCCATGCGCCTGCGCGAGCTGCCCGCCTGGCCGCCGCCGCACCCGCGGCCCGCCGGCGACCAGCAGCGACACGGTCAGTAGACCCGCCGCGACCACCAGCCCAGTGCCCCAGTGTGTAGTGTGTCCGCGACCGCCGCACGGTAAACAAACAGTGCTCCCGTGGCTCAGCTCCCGCCAGCCATTGTGTGCGGCTCCCATTCATAAAGTCCGCGTGTACTTGTCGAGCCTCAGGCCCACGTGCGCGGGCTCGGGCTCACGTCGCCACATTGTGACCCGAGACTCGACCCGCTCTCTTGGAACCGATACCAAACCTCAGTCAACTCGTTTCAACCCGTTCACTTTGCGCCTAGCGCGGGATAGGCGCATTTGTAATGCGCGTACGCAACTGTTAAGTGCGATACTTGTCATTTAATGGTTGTTTAAGAAGCCGTTAGTGTTTATTCGACGCTAATGTTCGTTTAAATTCGTTCACTCGCATGTACGGAACGTCTTTCTACCAAATAAATCCTTATCTGAAAAATATAAATTGTGATTAGTGATGTTTATAAAATCGCAAACGATAAACTCGTACGCACAGGAAAATCACATCGATGTCTATGGTAAGCTTTATGTTTAGTACACGGACAGGGCTCTGCACTCGCCACCTCCCCGGCCATTGTTGATGTTCCAACATACATACAGACACTGTAACTCGTTACTAATGTAGTACTGTATCACAGCAGCGCTATGTTGACCGTCTTAGGGAAAACGTCAACATTAATCATAATTACTTTTTATTTATACTAAAGACTTAAAGTACCTACCTATTCAAATAAAACTTAGCCGTTAAAACCATAGAAAGGTTAAAACACTGAACAGTGTTCGATTAGACTATAATTATTATTTTAGGATTGTAAGTAGTTCAGAATATATTTCATTCCTTGTGTTAGCTTCATAATTCTTCTTAGTTTTTCTTCTTATGGTCGCGAAATACCTATAAATAAGTTATTTTACAAGAAATAACATTTTACAGTTCATGTAAAACATAATATATTAGAAGCCGCCACGCGAACAACAAGGCATGTGACTAACAATAACTCTATAATGTTTATGACGTTGATAACTCAAGCTGAAGCTAACCCCTGTTAATGATTACGAGAGAAAACTAATGATATTGCTTATCTAATTAAGTTATTTAAATAATTTATATTGTGATTAGTGGCCAAGTGTTCTTTTAACTTGTCATTTTAACGATTTCTTATAAAACTATTACGGAAAGTGACTTAGTTTGTTATGTTCGTTGACATTCCTCGATGTAGGATATTAAGGCGTATAGTCCCTTGAACCATCTGACCGAAATTATGTGAACGCACTCGCCTAGACGGCAGTACGCAAATCTGTGCATTTATTTGCGGCCAGCAGCGCAAGGAAAGCGCTTTAAATCCATTTTTTTCTGCGAGATATTGATTGATTTACATTTGCAATGTTCACTTTGAAGAATATTTAACCACCAATTTTTATGTGTAAAAATGTTTCTAAAGGTCCAAACCATTCCGAAGGAGTAGGAAAAAGTTGCGAAATTCCTAAATATTTCTTTTGACAAAAGTGTTAATTGCATGAAAAATCAAATGTTGATATTATTGTTCATGAATCTATAATAAAAATATATTTTTTTCAAACCAATTGACCTAGCCGTTACGGAGGAGTAGACCTCAGAAAATCACTGTTTTATGGCACTTTTCGGGCCCTTAATAAACAGAAACTACTCTAGAGAAAAAAAGAAGAGCCCAAGCGAGCTGCGCGGCTCGGGTGACGCGGAGCGGAGGTGCACAGCTCGTATAAATAACTGCTCGCAAGTAATACGACAATAATCCCTTATCGGAACGTATGTAGGGTCAGGTGGCGTATTGTGATTTAGCGGGGTCAGGCAAGGGTTGTCCCGCGGGAGCCAGCTCTCCCTCCGCAAATAATATTAACTCTCTTTATGCGAGCCTTTTGTCACCTCGCCGCTCGCTCCGCTCCTCTCCGCACCGCACGCGCCGCTATGGCGAGCGAGCGGTGTGTGTAGTCAAGTGTTCACCTGCAGTCACTGATTTGTTTAATTATATTAGATAATATGAGTCAACACGTCGCGCCCTTGCACTCGTACGCGCTGGGCTGGCGGGCGCGCCCAGCTCGCTCGCCTGTACTGATAAACGGCTTTATCGTAATAACATTATACTAGCAAATCATTCGCTGATAGGGTTTACGATTACATCGACAAGACATGTTTACGACAACATCTCATTGTCACACCACGGTGCGCAAAGATTTCTCGAAACCGCGACAGAAACAGAGCACAATAGTCCATCATCAGTGCCAGCAATCATTACTAATTTCTTCATCTTTCCTCGAACACTAGACAGTACACTAATGGCGTTTTTATCGCATTCCCCACGAATTATATTAAAATTACGATCGAAACGGCATTTTTTTTTTTTTTTTTTTTTTTTTTTTCGATGGGAAAAATCATCTTATGACAACCCCCGCTCTTGGGCGGAGCGGGAGATAGTGTCAGACTCTTACTGACTAAAAAACCCATCCCGTTCCTTCAAGCCTTCATACCGGGGCTCGAGCGCCCTTTCGGATAACCCTGGCCCCAGTAGGCTTCGACCCGGCTGGGCCCCTGCTGTTGCTGACAACTCCTTGAGGCGCGCGGGAACAGCGCGCGCCGTCGACGACTTGGGCTTGGTCCGGACTGTTACCGGACGGCCGGACAGCGAGCTACCCATTGCTCACTGTCCGCAAGCCCGCGCCTACGGTGGCTGGAAATCGGGATCGGAATCCCGGCGGCGGCGGCGGCGAGAGCGCCGTTGCCTGATGCGGTCGGCCTCCTCCTTAGCGAGCATTACTGCTTCGCAGAAGTCGGCGACCGCCTGCCACTCCTCCTCGCTCCGGACCATGGCCTCGACCAAGGCCCGGCGCGAGAGGTCTCCGCCGCCGATCACCCCCACGAGGGCACGGCGATGCTCCGTCCAAGCAGGGCACACCGCGATTGTGTGCTCCACCGTGTCCTCCGGGCGTTCCGCACAGTGGCGACACCCGGGCGTCACTTCCGCTTTAATTCGGAACAGGAACCTCCCGAACTTGCCATTTCCGGTGAGGACCTGTGTCATGCGGAAGGTAAGGACGCCGTGAGGTCTTTCCAGCCACGCCTCAAAGAGGGGACTTATCGCCATAATTGTGGCGTGCCCAGCACTGGGTTGCGATAGTCGCTGACGCCATTCCACCATGAGATCCCGCCGGAGCTCTGTCCGCCATGCCGCGACCTGTCGCGGCAGAGGACTTTCACCCCGGCGTTGCATCTCCACGCGCATGTCGTGCATGTGTGCAAGGACTGTTGCCTCCAGATCCCACGGTGGTAGGCCAGCCAGAAGGCTCGCCGCTTCGCGGGAAATCGTGCGGTATCCCCGCACCATCCGAATTGCCATGACTCTCTGGCAGGCGTTCAGAATGGCCGCCGGTCGCTTTTGCAGCGATGGCGCCCACACCGGCGCCCCGTAGAGGGCCATGGACCGAACGATCCCCGCGTAGAGCCTCCGGCAGGAGGCGTCTGGACCCCCAAGGTTGGGCAGGAGCCGCTTGAGAGCGGCCCCAGTCCGGTTGAGTTTGGGAGCCAGACGTCGGAAATGCTCCACGAAATTCCACCGGCTGTCGAGGACGAGTCCCAGGTACTTCATCATCGACCCGACACCGATGTGAACTCCTCCTACCGTTAGTTGGGAACTCATTGGCGGCGCGTTCCGAGAGCGGCGACCGTGAAAGCACATCGCCTCGGACTTGTGAAGCGCCACCTCGAGTCCCAACTCCTGGATCCTATCAACGACCATCGCAACCCCGCGTGTCGCTAGAGCGACCGCCGCCTGGTACGACTCTCCCTGCGCTAGAACCAGCGTGTCGTCTGCGTAGCAGACCACGCTGACCCCGTCAGGGAGGTCGCCCCGCAGCACGTAATCGTACCCGATGTTCCACAAGGGTGGCCCTAGTACCGACCCCTGCGGAACACCGCACGACATCTCCCGACGTTTCCAGTCTCCCTGGTGACCGGGGTAGACAATATACCTGTCCGACAGGTAGGCCTCGACTACTCGACAGAGGTATTCGGGCACCCGGTGGTACCGGAGTGCCCTCCGAATCGTACTCCAGGGCAGGGAATTGAAAGCGTTGGCAATGTCCAAGGACACTGCCACGACACACCTACCCTGGGACACCGCATCCCCCGTCGTGAGGGCTCGCACGCGCATGATGGCGTCCACCGTCGAGCGCATCCTGCGAAAGCCGAACTGTCCGTCCGAAAGGTCCGGCCCCACCCGTGAAAGGCGCGCGACGAGGCGGCTCGCGATCACTCTTTCAAAGAGCTTGCCCACCTCGTCGAGCAGCACAATGGGCCGGTACGCGGACGGAGAGTCCGCAGGGCGCCCTGGCTTTGCGATGAGGACCAGTTTCCCTGTCTTCCAGCGAAGTGGGAACTGGCCCCTCTCCAAACATGCGCTGAAGAGCCCTCTTAGTCGAGGCCCGAGAGCCTCCATGGCCAGGACCCAGGCTTTCCCAGGCAAGCCATCGGGTCCTGGGGCGGCGTTCTTGGCACTCAGCCTTTGCACCGCCACTCTCATCTCTACCTCGGTCACCTCTGGAGCATTGTCGTCGTCGTCGCTATTGCGGTCCGCGTCAGACACCGCTGGCGGAGGCGGAGCCATGGGCGGGGGGGAGTGTTCCCCTCGCGCAGGGAACAGAGCGCTTACCACACCCTCAACGAGTTGGGGCCGGAGACTCTGAGTCAACGGGGGAGCCCAGGGGCGCAGTTTCTCTCGTACCAATTTGTACGGGCGCCCCCACGGGTCCGCGTTCAGAGACCCCAGCCACACGTTGCGGGCCTCGAGTTTGGCCCGCTTAATCTCCGCTCGGAGGGTGTGTTTTGCCTCTCTGTAACCCTCGTACAGCTCCGCCTCTCTGGCCTCCGCATCCGGCGAGCGGATGCGGCGCCTGCAGTATCTGGCGTACCGGCGTCGCGCGTGATTGCACGTGTTGCGCAGTGCAGCGATCTCCGGCGACCACCAGTACACCTGGCGCTTAGCACGTCCTGGACGGACTCGGGGCATTGCCGCATCGCAAATTTGCGACATGGCCTCCCGGAACCACTCCGCCTCGACGTCGATGTCGACAGGCCTGTCCGGTGCTTGCACCCAGGCCTGTACCGTCGCGGCTTCCAGGAGGAGCTCCCGGTCCATCTGCTTAAGCGCCCACCGCGGACCGCAAGGGCTCTGTCGGACCGGCGTGGCCGAGGTTTCGGCGGAGACGTCCAACCGGATGTACCGGTGGTCGGAGTACGTCTCCACCTCCTCCATAACGCGCCAGTCGACGACACGTGGCGACAGAGCGGGGCTGGCGAACGAAAGGTCCACCACTGATTCACCCCGCCTCCGCACCAACGTGGGGACAGAACCCCGGTTCAGGACGACCAGGCCCAGCTCCAAGGCCCAGTCCTCCACCATCCGACCCCGTGTGTTCGTGCGCCGGGAACCCCAAGCCGTGTTCCAGGCGTTGAAGTCCCCGCAAACGACCACGGGGAGGGTACCAAACCCAGCGACGACGGCACTTAGCTCCATAAGGGAGACATGGAGTTCGTCGGGAGTTCTGGTCGGGGACAGGTAGACGCCTACCACTGCAATGTCCCCGACCCGTGCTGCCACGAAACCCCGTCCCCTCGCAACAGCCTCGAGGGGCGGGGTACCGGCGGCGGCCGACGAAATTAGCGTCACCGAGCCGTCTAGGTCCTGAACCCAGCGGGGATGGACGTAGTACGGCTCGGAGACGACGGCGACATTGATCGACCACTGCGCCATGCTCTGGAGCAACAGATCCTGAGCGGGGGCGCAGTGGTTGATGTTCGCCTGGAGGAGACGTAATGGTGTCGTTATTGACATTCCATTACAGTCTCCTCCTGAGCCCCCTGTGAGGGCACTGTCACGGCGGGAGCGGCGGCGACAGCGGCGGCAGCCAAGGTGGTGGCTGCGGCGGTGAGGACGTCAGGGTGGATGGGCCTGATCTTGCCCTTGGCCTTGGCGGGGGGATCGCAGGACCTGCCCCCAGCCCGGTGGTCGGCCGGCTTGCCTGCAGCCGCACATGCGTAGCAGTGCGGCTTTGCACGGCATTCAACTGCCTTGTGCCCGGGCTGTCCGCACTGGTGGCAGCGGTCACTGCGGTCCTCTGCGGCGCAATAGGCCCCCACGTGGTGCCCCACGTGGCAGCGGTAGCACCGCAGAGGTTTGGGTTCCAGCATCTTGACTTGGGCTGAAACCCAACCCACCAATAGCCTTCGGCCCTCGGTCGTGATGGCCTTGGCCGCCGACACGGGGCAGCTCACTGTAACGGCTCGCATGCCCGTGCTGTCAGCGCGGATGGTGCCCGCCCGGACCTGATCGGTCGTGCACCCTCCCGCTCTGACGATGGCGGCCACCACTTCCTCCACCCTAACGGAGTCGTCCAGACCCATAATGCGCATGTCGATGCACTTGGTGGGTCTGGACACTCGGGCTTCCTCGACATCTAAGGACGCCCTAATCCTTTCGGCCAGGGCGTCAGCGAGCTCTCCGCTGTCTGCCCCAGGGACCTCCAACATTCGGGCCCCGGTCGCGGTACGCCTCATTCGGAAGCCCCCGGAGGCTCCGAACTCGTCGAGGTGGCCCACCACCGCCTGTTTCGCCTTCGCCATGACTACATCGTAGTTCACGCCCTTCTTTTCCGCAGCTGGCTGTAGTGTGATCACTACAGCTGCGGAAGTCGGGGCGCGAAGACGAGCAGCCATGGCCCGCTTCTTGCGCTCCTGTCGCCGTCTGCGCTTTTTGGCCGCCCTTGCCGCCTTGCTCGCCTTCTTCTTGGCGCCGACGACCGTCCACTCGGCGCCAGCCGAGGGGTCTTCGGGCGGAGAAGGCGGCAGGCGCGACCTAGTCGCCGCCGCGGCGGGAGGACCCGCCGGTTTGGTGGCAGCCGCCACCCTGCTCTTTGAGGGAGGGGCAGGCTTCCCCAGCCGCTGCTGTTGCTTGGCCGCCGGGACCGGCCCCGCAGGCCCCGACGCCGCAGCCACGCGACCTGCTTGCCCCGAGGGGCCAGCCCTGGGTTTTGCAGCCGTCGTGGCCGCGGCGACGGTGGCATACGACGCCGTCCTCTTCTGGCCGGAAGCCGCGAGAGGGGGTCGCAGGACGATGCCCTCCAGGACGGAAAGCTGGCGCTGGATGTGCCCCTGAAACTGCTGCTGCTGCTGCTGTTGCTGCTCCCTAAAGGCAGCCAGCTCCTGCCGCAGCAGAGACACCACCTCCTCACTATCCCCCTGGGGCGAGGGCCGGGATCGGCCCTGCTCCTCCCTGCTCCTCCCTTCGGGACGAGAGGCCTGGAGAGTGGCCACGGCTGCCTCGAGTCGGCCAAACCTCCCGCTAAGGGTGCGCTCGTAGGGCTCGAAGACGAGCCCCAGCGCCTCCTCAATCGCAGTGTTGGCCAGCTCGATGGAGCGTTTTTTGGCCACCCTCTCCCTCTTATTAGCCACACTCGTGATGGCGGCTGCCACGACCGCTCTGAACTTGGCCATCGCCTCCTCCATTCCTTCTGGCAAGTCCTCAGGAATCTTCGGTACCAAGGCGCTGGCCTGGCGTCCCTCACTGGCGGTCTCAGTGGGGAGCCCTCTCCCTCTGCCCGACTTTCGGGCCGCACCCCGCCCCGACGACGAGATTTTCCGGGCAGGTCCCGTCTCGTCGTCGGACGCGGAGCGCATGGCGCGCATGAACGCCCTCCTTCCGTTGGATGTGGATTCTTCCACCTCCATCGAAAGGAGGGGCCCCCGCACCTCCTCCTCCACCTCCTTCCCGTCTGAGTTGAGTGAAGACGCGGCATCTGAGTCCGAAGCCGCGTCTTCACTCACCCCTCTGAGGCCGAACCTACGCCCGGCCTCCACCGGCGTCGCGGACGTGCTGGGAACTGGTCCCAGGGACTCCGCGCTGCCGAATCGTGAGCCACCCTGGCTCTGTGCGTCCACGGAGGACGGAACAGGGTCCGAAGACCCGAGGCGATGATTGCCCCCCCCAGAATACGAGGGGCGGCCCGAGCTCTGCTCGGGGAGGGATTCTCCTGCACGCAGGTACCCTCCTGGGGTAGTTAATTTTTCATCATTCGCGCTCATGGTGGTGCTGGACACAGCTTTGCCTTTTTGTTTTAAATGGGGTGGGGTCCCCATTGCACGTTCGCCATCCAGGTCATGTCTGCTGAGCAGACACGTACCGGAGGCGAACCCTATCTCCCCGACATCGCTATCCAGAAGGCGCCAACAGCTGTTGTGCCAGCGCTTCTGGACAGCGCACCCTCCGGGCGGTCCGACTGGACTCCGCCGTATGTTCCACTTGGTCTGGTCTCTCGCTTGAGGCCTTCCGGCATGAGTAGCTCTACCGGCATAGCCCTCAAGGTCACTGAGACACGCAAGCCCCACCACGACGACAACGTGGGAACACAGTTGGTGGGGATCGAAACGGCATCAAATCACCGTAATGTAATCGATGTAAAATGCGCGCGGAGTGGCTCCGAGGTGTAATTCGGTTGTAATAATGTCATCTACGTAAGTGAATTAGCGGGTGATGGAGTCACGCGTTGTTTACGAGTGTAATAATACGTGTCGGTCGAGAGCGGAGCGAGCGGAGCGGAGCGGGCTGCGCGCGCGCATGGGAGCGCGCTGAACTTTGGCACGGCGCACGCAACACCACACCTGTCACCAAAATTCCCTACCAGCACAAGCGCAGTGTTCGCGGCACCACGACCGCACTTGATTGGACTCTTTCCTTTCGTTTTCGCTTTTGACTCACACCCCTCGATCATTGATTTACCACTCCGTGGTACGTTTCGAAGCGCGTCGGATATTTTATTTATAATACTTTGAGGATGTTAATTTTGTATCAAACAGTAAAGACAATTATTTTAGCATTAGACACTCATTGATCAAAAAGAAAATTGTAGCAGTGCATAGGTACCTACCTACTCGTGCCAGACACTGCACATGCACTCCGTTGGTGTCTGGTCCAACGATACGCACTTACGCCATGTTTATTAAATAATATATCCTAATTAAAATATAACAGCATAAACCCAAACATTGCTTCGAGTCACTATCAACAAAGTCAAATACATATGTAATACATAATGTTTTACATCGGTCATGCATGTGTTGTTATTGCACTCGAAAAAATGCTGCATTAGTTGCAAATATTTAAGTTGTTTGAGTGGATTCCCTTCTATAACTGTGGTCATGGTAGAAATGGCAGAGTCAGACTTTAGTTTGTTATTCTTAGTTTACAAGAGAACGTTCCCAGCGCACGACCTATGAGCCAGGTCAGACTTAGTACCCAACCAATGCAAGCAAAATAGTGGCACAGCCTTAAGCCGTAATATTCTTTTCTCGAAACAGTTCAGGCCATTTTTCGATCCCCTGTAACTTCGTTGTGTATAAAACTAAAAACCTGAATTTTCAGTAACCAATAGGTATTGTATAAACACGGTATATTTAATTTTTTTATCAATTTGAACCAATAGTTTAAGAATTATAACTGGTCAAAGTTTCTTAATTTTGTCATTCACTGACTGACCGATTATCAAAAGTCTCACTTCTAGAGAGAGAAGTTTCAAATTTAGAAAACAATTAGTGTTTAACTTATAAATGCAAAACTAACACAATGTAATCCAAGTCGGTTAATTTATTCAGTCCGTACTTAAGGAACTTTAATGACCTGGATTAATTCGGCAATATGCATATGTAAACTTCTTGAAAATAACTTGTATGTTTACTTAATGCCAAATACGTGTGACTACCAGGAACTAATAGGAAAGAAAATTTATTAAGAACATTTAAACAAAATTCAGACAATATATTTTTCAAGTGCCTCGTATTTTTATTCGAATTAATTCAATACATAGGTACATTATTTATTACTGCGCCGCGACCATCTCCTGTCATCGTTAGCACAATATGTACGAGTTGTTTTCCTATAAAGTTTTCATGTCTTCAATTTTAGATGATTTTGGCTCTTCTGAGGGAGTCTGTGGGTTAAGAAAGAAAGTAAGAAAGAAAGAAAATACATTTATTTGGCACATAGGTACACACAATGAGAAAACAATTATTATAATTAGTATAGAAACTTAAACTTAAATATATCTACATGGTATGGTATGTAAGAGAGATACCGGGATAGTCTTATTAGCTGTTATAGAAATAAATAAATGAACAGTTCAGGCAGGCGCTGTCGACTAAATGTCCTACGGTGTTGCAGGAGAGTTGCGTATTGCCTACTTACTTAGTGTAACTTATCTTAAAACTGATGTTTGTGAGGTTCGATAAACCCTACATAGTACAGAGCTCGCGCCGTCCGAGCTGTGCTGGCGCAGCTCCGCCGGCGAGGAGCTGGCGTGAGAACCGCGCCGCGGACTTTCTCTGCAAATCGTAATTATAATGATCTAGTTCCTTCATTAAAATGTTATGGCTTTAAAACCATCATTGTTTGGAGAAGTTATTTGTAACTTATTAATTTTATAGTAATTTTATAACTCAAAGTCATATACAAACAAAAAAAAAATAATTTAATGATTTTAAGCAACCGAAAAAATGCTATTTGGTAACCATTTTAGGCACAAAAATAATACAAGTTAAAAAAAAAAATCAAATTGTCAATATCGCTATCAATCGTGATAATGACAGACACAATTGAAAGACAATAGGTGCGCGAACGCCGGCGTTCGCTTGGGGTTTAATGAATTAATAAAAAAACCCGAGTCGGACATGAAGGGGAAGTACCGTCCATAGCAAAAAAACGGCCAGAAAATCTTTTATTAAATATTTTATTCCGTTTTTATTTGTTGTTAAAGCGGCAATTGAAATACATCTTCTGTGAAAATTTCAACTGTCGAACTATTACAGTTCGTGAGATAAAGTCTGGTGACAGACGAACAGACAGATAGATGTAGACAGACGGACAGTGGAATTTTAGTAAGAGGGACTCATTTTACACTTTGGGTACGGAACCCTAACAATCTCATAAAGAAAAGAAATGGCATCGGTATCGTCAATGTTTATTGTAACTTTAAGATTAGACATGGCAAAACATGTATCAAAATAAAATGGAGTGCCGCCATTGCTGCTGTACATCACGCCAATCAATATTGTCATTGAATATCATCCTATTAGGATGTATCTAATAGTCACTCCGATCAGTCTCTGATTTATAAAACACATAAAATAAGTTTAATTTGCCACACTATCACACTAATATTATAAAGGATTCGCCTTTATAATATTAGTGTGTGTTTGTATGTCTTTCATATGTGTGTAAGTTTATTACCCAGTCACGCTCCAATTGCTGAACGGTTTCGGATAAAATTTGGCACACAGGTAAACCATATCCTGGAATAGTAAGTAGATAAGATTTTGTATCCCGTGAGAACATACTCTCGGGATAATTTTCTACGTTGCCGCGCTCGAAGCCGGTAGCTTATGGTACAGAGTGCCCCGCGAGGTATCAAGGCGGGATCAGCTGCAGGGGTTAGCAAGATCAGCGAGCCGCTCCATCGCACGTAGAGCCCGTATGCCTCCGATAGTGCCGCGCTCATCACACATCCAGATTACTGTGCCCTTGTTTTGCAGAATTTAGCTTCCGTACAAAAATGTAGTACAGAATCAGATCAAGTATAATATAGATTTGGAACTGAAATCCTTTAGGCTATTTAGACAGATAGTTGGCATTTTCACAACAATTTAAAACCTCGCCTTCTTTTTAGACTTGTTCGGCAATCTAAATGTATTCTTAATTTCCACTTAATCAGTAACTGAAAATTAAGATATCATTTTCATTGATTTAATTTGACTTGACCTAATAAGTTGTCAATTAAAAGACTTTAGAAAAAGTTAAACAAGAAATAAATTAAAACATGCAGGTGGAGGAGAATCACGAATTCTTGGTCAGTCGGTTCGACACAAACCTTACACAAGTATCATGAAAACTAAATAATCTTTCACAAGTATCGCGGCCCGAGAACAACTACAAACCGCGCAGACTACTTCTAGAGAGAAAGCAACTACTCCAAGCAAACTTTAAATTGATGAAATCATCTCAGTGTTAACGAACTAGTTTACTTCCCCGCCCAGCGCTGTTCCAATAATAGTGAGGATTGTCCTCAACCGATCACACAGAATCATTACAGCAGCTCATACACGGAGTCAGCCGGCATGCAAGTGGTGCTGTGCTCACTCACTGTTGCTTGTTCAAGCACGCTAATAAGCTAAAGTACAATGCGTTGCACATCCAAGTAATAATGTACGTATGTTAATGAGCACAATTATAATCTTAAAATAAACAAGTGTAGAAACTCGCGAAGGGGGGTGGGGGAGGGTGAGGGGGGAGGGTGTGCACCAGTTAACAACCGGCTAATAATTAGAATGACGCGACCAACTTATTATAATAATATATTCTTTAAAATAATCATGCAATTATTTTAAAAACACGAAATACATTTATCTTTATTATAAATCTGAGTGTAACATGCGATGATTATGTAAACATACACGGTTCCTCGCCAGTCGCCGGCTTGTTTAGTGGTGGAGTGTTGCGAGCCAATTATTATACTTTTATCGACGCATAATATTTGTATGTTATTATGCGGCCGGCGCGGATGCGCCCGCGTTCTATTTGCATGCACGGCACCCTCAGCCGCGCGCCGCATGCCGCTGCCACCTCTGCTGCACCTTATCGTCGAGGTCCCTGTGCTTCGCGCTAATTTATATTGACACGCCGGCTTCCTGCCGACTTACTATCTTATTGCTAACAATTAAACCACCCACTTTACAAGGTGTCAGTCAATCGCGGTTACTTGATCATGTTCTATTTGCTGTACTGAATTATACCGTTCAGTTTGTTATTTGAGTGATGGCATACCGTCGGAACCGAAACCACTCGACTTCAATTAAATTAAATTGAATAAATAGCATCTCGTTGATGTCTTTCACTTGGGCGTCGCCGCGTCGGCCGCGCCGCGTGTCATATTGATATCTTATTAAAACTTGATACAGTTTCGAAGGAGGACACTCGAGGATTTTGGACAATAAAATGAAATTGATTGGAAAAAATAGATAAAAGTGACTACTGCGCTAGTTTTTGTTGTTTTTGACAGCAGTGTTCAGAGGAACGAGGTTAAAGTGCACTCGCTATACATAGGCTTCAGGCTTGATCACTCCAAGTATGTTCATACAGATGAGCTGAAGACGCAATACGGGTACCTATGAGTTAAGTCTGCAGCGCATGACGCACTCACGTCCGCGCCGCAACGCACTGAACGTATCGCTCGACGGCGCCTAATTGTTGTTTTATGACGATATAAAGTCAGCACACTCGTGCGCTGTCATAACTCAGTTTAAAGTTAAAAACGCACGCCTCATGGACACACTTCCGAACATCGTAACTTGGCGTTCACATCGCAGATAACAGCAGAAAGATTACTCGCTCGACATGATTACACGACGCCACCATCACGAACACCGACTGCACTCGCTTCTGACGCAAAGGGAAATAAAATAGGTATTTCAAATCATATTGAGGGATTTCCAAGGTTCAAGGTTTTTCATTCTTTAGAAAGACCGGCTGAGATACCAAATTAAAAATAAGATTTTAACATTTGAAACATTAGTAACTTAGGAGAAACTCCATACATACCAAGTTTCATTCAAATCCTTTCAGTCGTTTGAGCGTGAAGCAGTAACAAACATGGCACACACGTCCCTCATACAAACTTTCACCTCTAATAATATATTAGTGTGACAAATCAAATTTATTTTTGGTTTTATGATGATTCCCATCAAAACTTCAAAATATTTTTTGAATTAAATTTGATTAAAATGCCAACTTTCATAGTGTATGGCAAATCGCAGATGTGATTGGCCCCTCTTACCTAGATGGCTGTGATTCTGTTGAGTCTACACAAAATACCGAAGACACAGTGATTTTGCTCATCAGTCTGTACGTCTGTGTTTAAGAGTAGCGAACCTTCTGCTGGCAGCCGCCGAGTGGCTTTTCTGGAGATTAAGTTGACTTGTTGAAGTTGCCGATAGAGTTAGTCAGTGCTACGAGTTATGTTCAGTTTCCGTCGAAACAAAGCACACTTTACATATTCATTAGTTCGGCGCCTCAGAACGCTGCCCACTCCCGGATTACACCAAGTTAATCATCTCTTTAAAATGTTCTCTCACTTCTCGTTTGTTGTATTTGATTGACGGTATCATCGCTACAAATTAGTAAGACTATTTGTAGTGCCTCTTACCATTTCTCGTGAAAGGACAGTGCAGTCTATAATGCGCCTATTGTGTGATCGTGGACTATGTGCACTACTATTATGAGCACTAGGATATATAAGTAGACATTGTACCTACACTAAATGAGAGCGCCATAAGGTCGGGTGTTGATCAGTTCGCTCGTACAGCTGTAGTATTGTGCCCTGTCGTGTTATCAGTGACGTGGTGAACTTGTGAGGCGGATCGATGCCGAAGTGGGCCAGCGATGTGGGCCAAATGTTGTTCTTAGCACGAAGGTCTCATCTGTGGGCGCCGGGCGCGGCCGGGGGTGAGACAGGCGCGGCGGGCCGGGCCGGGGGGGAGGGCGCAATTAACCGGCCGCGGTCATCGACCCGCGCGTTATCCTCCGATACATGCGACTTATTGTGACGACATCGATCCGTGACGTCACGCACCATTCATGAGCCGCTGATTGTGAACACTCATCTGTTTTACTGCCACTCACTCATCACTCGCAGGCATGTCGTCTCGGATACTGTTCTCGTCTTTAGCTTTTGCTCTGGATAACATTCTGTCAATCATTGATCTTCTCAGATCAATGATTGACTGATCAGATCAGTAAATTCGCAAGATTGTTATAAACCTCACAATGTAGGTATTGAATTCTTAATATTTGGTGAACCTAACAAAATGTTATATTTTGTAATCTATAAAAATAATTGAAACAAGAAAAAAGAGGTGTGAATCTTGCGAATTTTACAATATTATTCAATAAGACACACATGCTGAGATCACGTAGTTGTGCTAAGCGAGCCAATGTATGAAAACATGATTCTTGTACTTTTCTTCCCTTTTCTTCAAATTTGAACGCTATTTCTGTGGAGTTTACTTACGCCAGGTAATGCTCTGCGTAAAGTGAGAATGAAACTTTAAGCTTCTTAAAGATAGCTTTTTGATAACATACCATGGGCTTCACAGCAAGACTGCGTGGCAACCGTAACTACAATTAATGCAACTGGATTGCTTGCAGCCAATGTTCCGGGCTTTATTCAAACTCCTGACACCAAATTGTGGTCTGTGGTAGAGGACACGTCGTGTTACAAACGTCACGATAATTTGAAATAGTTAAAACCGATTCTGAACTTTTCGAACAGCAATAGAAAGTTGTTCTAATGGACGCGGCGCGTAAAGCGATAGACGCGAGCCCTGAACGCTTCAAGAGCTGCGTGTTGGCTAAGAGTGCACGTTTTGAGTAGAAATGTGTATTAGTTTATTGTTTAGATTCTCTATTACTGTTCTAAAAGTATAAAATTCGTAAGGTTTTTATGAACTAGTATTTTTTAAACTAGTAACCGCGTTTAAGGCCATACTATAGGATTAACCATCGCGCTCGTACCTCCAGAGTAAAGCTGCTGCCTTTTATTGAAGAGATTCCTAACAAACAATAATAGACTTGGGATTAGTGGTGCTTGTCTGTTCTCATATCAACATGGGCTGGTTGTTTGTTTAGTCAAAAGCTTGTCATTTTAAATTTGAAAATATAAAGCAACATTATTATGATAAGGTTTAGTTTTATAGTTTCCTCGGCAGATGCCATTCGACATCAAATATTGGGTCAACAATATTACGACGATTGTTATTTGGTTGCAAAGAACTTCTGCTTATAATCTTGACTTGTTTGTTGTAATAAAGATATTGTTCACATTTGCGATATGTAAATATGTACAATTGAAAAATGTGTTCTCGGCTCGGCTGCCGAATCAGGCGCACCGTCGCGTGATCGTTATAAGTGCGCGCATACTAATGCGCTCCAAATTGCAGCTTCTTAGAAACCGCACGACGAGCGTACGCGGCACGTACATATGCCATGCGCGCCAGGCCTGTATGCGATAAATGTGCATACTATCACTGTACGAGATCATCAGTAGGCCTTCTCACACGCTTCACAAGTGGAGCAGTGCCGAGGTACGTACTGTCGTATGTGTGGTCGTCTCTCGGCTTCGCTTGGGCCACGTTAGCTAGTGAGCCTTCGGCGCTACTTGACCGCTGAGCGCGCACCCGCGGGGGTGCTCTCCGCCGCAGCCCGCCATTGCCGCGGCCGCACACTTTTTCTGTCACTATTGCGCTCCGTGATTGACGCTAAGTGAAACCCGCCGCTTGTCCATTAACTAATTTTTGCATTTTAATAACGCTTGCATTACTGACTGCAACCACCGCTTCTCATTACTGAAATTTGCATCTGTAATCACTCGCTGGCGTTCCTACTGACAACTAATCATCTTGTTCGTTGAGAGCTCGTCGCGTCGTGTGACGCTCGTCCACTGTTTAGTTATCTAGTCAACTGAGTTATTCTTGTTTTATGTTTCCCTGGGGCCGAGGGGCGCGGGGGAGGCTCAGCGGTTGTGAAGTAAGAATAGTAGTTGACGTGCCACATGTACCTATATCAGTTGAGAACTAAAGTCCTGTCGAAAGTCACTCAGATGATCTTTTCTGATATTCGTATGAAATAATTCTGTCGATCCGTATCTGGCATAATATTTCTAGTCAAATAAGCTAGTCACCCATTCTAAAATGTAGTATCTGTGCATAATGTCATCTTTATAATGCCTGATACACTAGCTTTGCCTCGCGCTTTCTCTGTCAATACGAACTACGCTCCTGGACAATCAGCGACCGCGTCATCGCGACCACTACCTATCTCCAAAGATGACTTTTTTGAAACACGCTTAACATGTTTAGAGGTATATTATAAATAAATAAATGCCACATGTGGCATTATGTGAAATTCAAAATGAACAAAGGTAGCCTGAATTAGTCAGGCGGGAGACCGGCGGAAGAGCTGGTTTCAGCCTAAAAAATTGGTCTCGGCTGAAGTTTCTTCCAACAAGTGGCTGAGCATTCAACACAACCGAAACTAGCGTCTTTGGGTAGATGGTCGTGGTAGAGACCTACAACAAAACGACTTTCCGAGATAAAAAGTATCCTGCTATTTCAGGACTATCCATGTACCAAGTTTTATTCAAATCCTTTCGCCCGTTTGAGTGTGAAGAAGTAACATACACACAGACACACACCGTCTCGTCGCTCGACTGCAAAGATTGTTCATGTCGTGCTCTTCTGATTCTCTCGCTAACGCTCAGGATACTAGTTTTTTGATTCACATGCTGCGCTCGTGATTCAATATTAGAAAACGGTTTACTCGGTCATCAAAATTGAGCACGCGGTTAAAAAGCAACTTTGTACTCTTGTATAACAAATAACTATTGTTAAGGCAGGGGCTGGAGGAAATGGGAAGCGGTCGCCTCCTTCTGCCAAACACTAAATAAAGTAGGGAAAGAGAGGGCAGCAACTTTGGAGGAACGGACTTCCTCAGGCCCCAGCCGCCACCACAGGAGACGCCCCGGATGTTCGAGTCGCAAGGCTTGCTGACCAATGGGTAACCCGTCCAAGCAAGGTCTGAGTCCAGTAGTCGACAGCGCATTGTGTCTCACGGTCGCCTCAAAAAGATGTCAGCAAAATCTTAGGGCAGCTGTGAAAGAGTTACCATGGCATTGGAACTCAAAGGGAAACTAAAAGACCTAGCTTTAGTTTCTGCGAAGCAGTAAGCAGCGAAAGAAGCGGCAGCAAGAGTGGGAAACGTACAACCTCATGCCCCAGCCGTCGCGACTGTCAGGAATCCGTAGGCGCGGGCTTGAGGACGCTGGGTAGCTCACCGACTCGTCGACGGCGAGTAGTGTTCCACTCCACGCGCTTTTCAATGAAAAGTCGACAAACCGTAGGGGCCCAGCAGGGCCGATCCCCGCTAGAGCCGCGGAAATGTTCTGTAAAGGAAGCTCGCTGTCATGGAGCGTGAAGAGCAATTGAACGACATAGTGTGGTTTTAGTCAGTAAAAATCTGACACGCCGTCTCTCATTTCACCTTAAAGCGAAGCATGATTTTTCACCTCAAAAAAAATTCACTGACGCATCTTTGTTTCTTTTATTTTTTCGCAGAATTTCATAGAAGGCTACGTATATAATTTGTGTAAATATATTGCTAAATATATTTGCAGTACATAGTTTCAATGTAATATTCAATTTTGATATGTCTAGTAAAGCAGTACCCCGTAGATCACCCATCATAATTTACTTTAAGTTCTTACAGTTCATCCAAGTTGAATCGTAGTGGTTATCGTTTTCAACGATAGGAACGCTATTCTACTCTTTGTAATTTCAATTTTTGAATAACAAACAAATATTACTATTTTGGTGTAAAATAAAATTTATTCCATACTATTTCTGTTACTTACAAAAGTATCCTAAAATTGAATCCGCACATGATACGCGCAGGGCGAACACGCGATGTACTACGCCATAAATATAAAAATCGACATTAGGAAAAATTTCAGTTTGCACAATATAGTCTTCGTCTTTGCAGTCAAAAGGTTTTTTCAGACATCATTAATCTTGAAAATATTATATTGATCACAAAAATTCAGCTAATTTTTGGCCAACGCAATCTTAACAAATATGTAGTGCCGTGGGCGCCGGTGCGCGGAGCACACGCGGCTGACGCGGCCGAGCCCGCAGGAAGTCCTGTGTCGGTGACAAGTGCCACACTCGTTATCAATGCATATCGTTACAACTTTCTGCTCCGAAGCTCCCCCTCCTCGGAGGGAACATATTTAGCTTTTTTATTATTCAGCGTTATGAGTCGAGTTCAACCCTAACACTTGGGTTAAGTTATTTCTTTGATACCGTCGGCGCTGTATTAATAGCTTGTTAGATTACAATAATATTGAAAGTGCGCTGGGGTCGCCGGCCGCCCTCGCTCCTTTCAAATTGGATTTAAACATTGTGAATTACCTTTCTTTGATTCGCGGGTTAGCCAAATGGGGACGATTTATGGAGTAGCGCAGTAGAGGCAGTCCCGGGGGAGAGTCCCGCGGTAGTCCGGGACGCGGGGCAGCTCGGCGCGGCGCAGTAATTCACGCGCGCGATTTACTGCGCGTCCCGTGAGCGATGGCGGACGCACTGACCCCACTTTAAATAGAAACCGACCCGTGCCCGGCGCTCCGGCGGCGGCGCGCTCCGCCCGGTCTGCACCTCGTTTATACTCGCCGGTTAATGTGATCCTATCTTTTAAATCTCCCGGAGAGGAAAATGTCTGTTTAAACAGAAGCGGCCGAGAACTATGAATATAGAACGCTGTGCCACGATCGATCGAGCTCGTTACTTTCCAATCGCGAGACAATTTAAGGTAACCTACAGGCAGTAGTTAGGTGAAGGGTTCGTTTGATGAGCGATACAGTAGGTTGTGTCCTGCACTGCGTCCGCATGCGGGGCTCGGCGCGGCGCGCTCCTGTCATGCGCGGTGTCCGCACGAGTGGCGTCCCCCGGCGCCCCTCGTCACTCGTACCGCGTCGTGTAACATTCTGTTCGGCTAATATTTTAAACAAATAATACAAGCAGTCTGTAGGGAGTCGTATCAAGCGAGTCATGTCATGTCATGTGCCTTGTATTAACAATACTCTTCCCGTTTCATCTTTGGTGAAATTTTCAATTTTATTAGTGTTTTGTCATGAGGGTTGATCTTTATTAAACGGCATTAATTTGCTGCACTTAATAATAAATAATAATAAAATAGCTTTAATATATATATTGTATATATGTATATATGTACTTGCATATTTTTTTTTTCCTTAATTAATGTGTCCTTTGATTTATATTGCTTGAAGTACACCGCAGACTACCCCCTTTTTTAGTTTAAGTTCTTATATTCCATCCCAAGGTTGTCTGGAAGACATCGCTTTCAGCGATAAGACCGCCACTGTGCACATAGGTTTAAGTTTCTGTAAAATTGTTACTATTTTTGTGTACAATAAAGTTTATTCTATTCTATTCTTTATAATAGATAGAAATTTGTTTTTTTTTTTGTGAAATAACCACAAAAAATAAATAAATAACATTATTGCCTATTAGATTGAAAAAAAAAATTGAATTATTTTATAATACAATAATTGAAATAAGTAATAATTATATAACTATGCATGTTTAATTAGTGGACCTCCTCAGGGTAAAAGCCTCCTCCAAAGAATTCCATTTTTTCCTGTTTTTGGCGGTAGTCATCCAGTTCCTCCCTACATAGGCCACAATCTCGTCCTGCCGCCGGGCGCACGGGCGTACTTTCTTTCTAACGCTAAACGGTCCTTTCCGTTTCGTGATGTTGATTGTTCATCGAATGTCATCATATCTCGCCACATGGCCAGCCCACCTCCATTTAAGATTTTGAGAGATATGTATGTAGAGCATTCTTCATTTTGGTCGCGTTCCGAATTTCTGTGTTTCTCGCTCTATCTCTCAGTTTTATATTTAAACAGCTCCTTTCCATTTTTCTCTGCGTGGTCTGTATCCACGTTTGGCAACTTTAGGTAAGACAGGGTAAAATTGTAATGTCTAAAATTATTCTTTTCATTTTAATTGGTAGAACTTGTGATTTGAGAATCTCCCTTTGTGCCCATTACTTTTTCCATGTTATGGCTACTCTTCTGTCTATTTCTTTTATATTTCGGTCTTTCCTAAATGTTTGTTTTCCAAGGTAGATGTAACTCCCTACGTGCTCGAGTGGCACATCGATAACCAGTATTGGTGTTAGTTCACCGTTAGTCATGAGTTTGGCTTTCTCTAAGTTAATTTCCAGGCCTACACGAACACTAGCAGTTTGAAGTTCGTCGATCATTATGTTGAGCTAATTGGGCATTCAGAAAACACAAAAATGTCATCCGCATCACCTAAGCCACCTTGCTGTTACCAAATCCTGGTCAGTCTTATCAATCTAAACTAGTAGCAGCCGCGCTGCCGGTACGTCGGCTGGGTCACACACGACTCACAACGTTCGCTCATGTTGTAACGTCGCTGGGCTCCTACATCACGAGGTCATTTGTCTGCTCCGTGACTGCTTTATATCCGTCGCAGCAGTCTGGCCAAATCTGCTCGTAACTTAGTCCGGGTTGAGCTCCAGTATAACTCAATCCGCAGTCGGTCGCGATGTATTGCGCGCGCGCCGATCGCTATCACCGCCCCTCTCCCCTCCGCTCCTCCGTCCCTCCTCGCTGACGACGCAATTACCGCGTCACTATGCCGAGTGTCCCCATGATACACACACACGTAGCTACTTGCAGCGGCTACTTGCGATACGGTGTAGAACTTGTTAACACTTCGCGACCTCTTACTTTTATAACAATGCTCGACTATTATAGGTATACGTATGTATATTGTCAAAATGGCCTTCTTTTCATTGAAATAACTTAATGAGTGAGGAACTATTTAAATTATGTGTTATCTACATAATATACTTTTTGAACAAAAATGAGTCGTCACTCAAAAGGTGGGAAGTCGTGAAGGGCAAAGTTGCACTAACCGTTATAGATAGTGTACAATACACAATAATACGTGACGTGCATCATACTCGTCACACTGTGACATTATCATTTTTAGTGATCGGACTACACAACAAAAACTACACTTGTCCCAGGCTGGGGCCAAAGTCTGCTATTTTTATAAATTCGTCATTCCAACACGATCCCATTGTCATTTTGCTAAAAGTTTGTAATCTGCTAATTCATAATGATTGATCATTGACCGGTCAATGGTCTTATATTAGAATTGTGGTAGAATGACAATACCGAGCTTATTAAAAGAACTAACTGCGCAATGACGTCGTAATGGTAAGTCACTGATCAAAGGAACTGTCAAAATTTTTTCAGATTACCGCATACGTCCGATAATGATTTGTCATTATGTACGAGACTACTATTCTATGCCATTTGTTTCAATGGAGTGTCAGTGGTTGACCATCGGAAAGTCATAATGACGCCATTATATTAGTAGATTACCAAAACTTGTCAAAATCAACAATTATGAAATCAATTATAGACCATTCTGACACTATTGTAATAGCAGACTTGAGGCCCTGAACATGGCATGAGCCCTCCTGCCAACACGGATAGGGAATATAAAATAGTGCAGAAGAGAGACCGGATCCAAATCATTTGTCGTCATTAAATCATTTATTGAAATCTCCAAAATAACCTAGGCATGGATAGCCTATTATTGTTTTATCAAAAAATAAAACTAGTAATTTAATATTCTATTATTGGTAATTGGTGTTGCCCGGTAGTCGGATCAATTTAGAATATATATTACGGCAATAATTTGGCGTAGGTGGGTCGGCGCGGCTCGTACGGTACCCTCGGCGTGCGCTCTGTCGTCCAGTACGTGCGTGGCCGCCCACTCGTTTGGCGCACAATCATCATTGTAATGGCGATGACTTCGCAACGGTCAGTGCACAATGCGCGCTTTGTGCACGACAATAGCGCGGCAGCTGCGCCGGCGCAGAGGTAGCGCACGACAGTTGCCCACCTTTCAGCGCCGACCTTTGTGCGGACATTCGGTGGCGCGACCTTGCCCCTCGCCTGCCTCACATAAATACCCAAATGTGTCAGATTCACACAATGCCACCTTCACGTCGACAGAACACCTGCAGGTTTCGGCTCGGGCGTCTGCGATTGAATCTTAGCTTTCATAAAACTGTTTAATCGGTTTCATACGGTGACACGTGCGTAGGCATCGTGCACGTGGCACATGGTCCTCGTTTCATCAGCCGCTATAGGGTTCCGTACCTCGGCTGTCTGTCAAGAGCCTTTATCTTAGAAACGCGCGAAGGTATCGAGTTGAAATTAAAACCATATACTCAGATCTGCGGTCCCTTGAAGCTGTGAAAAAAAAAACAAAATTCTAAGTCAACCAAAAAAAAAAGATTGCCGCCACCCGGCCTATTTTTTTTTTTTTTATTGTTGATAGGTTCGCACTTGACCGCTATCTCACCTGATGGAAAGCGACGATGCGGTCGACGATGGAACGCGCTTACCTAAAAGAAACCTATTCACTCTCGACTTAAAGATTCCCGGGTTGTAGCTATCAGGAAACACAGACTCCGGCAAGGAATTCCACTCCCTAGCCGCACTTAGCCGCCAGCCTTACTTATACTTTATTACACACCTCCGCCTATTGTACACTTGTCCTGTAATAAGCTAAGGTGTGTAATAAAGTATAAGTAAATAAATAAATTCGACACTCAAGGGATTCTTCCCGTTGACCCAGAATCCTGAAATTTAGCACAAAGCAAGGTTTGCCTTATCTTATATTGCAAATAAATCTGAAAATTGGAAATTTGTAGTTACGTCACAAAAAACTCTTTGTATAGGCGCACTTGTCCAGTTTTATGATTTAGTACTCTTAGTATAAACATCTTGGTCTTGTTTCTAACTGTTGAATGATCTATAGATATTTTTTTTTATGGTCTCGATTTTATTTTTGACTGGCTTCGATGATTTTAAGCTTGCTATGAGGAATTCGGCAACATTACCGTATCAAATGCCGTAGCTCTACACACACACATACACTGGGGCTAAAATGTAAATTAAATAGGATGATGTTTTTTTGAATACTGCAGTGCATGGTCAAAAAATGATAATAGAGGACTTACCTAAGCTTACTTTTGTTTTTCAGTATCGGGTCGCGGTGACGTCAGCCACTACTTCAACACACAGATGGTGCTCGACCTGAACGGTATGTACTCTAAGCTACTCATTATAATATTAGTGCGCGAGTGGAATACACGCATCACAATAGTTAAGTGCGATGCGTCGCCTGCGGTGTGTGTCGGCATCGGCCACCACACGGGAGTCATGGCTCCGTCCGGCAGGCAGCACGGCCGCGACAGCCGCGCCGCGCAGGCGCCGAGCGCAGCAGTGGCTGGCCGCGCCGCCGTCACACGGCGAGACAAAACGACGACATAATTAAATTAATATAAATTCACAGCTGAATCGGTTTTTGTGCGGTCGCGCGGCGACACCGAAACATTTCTAATTTTCGTCTAGGTTCGTTTTTTATTCGCGTTAATTACGGGATGAATGGGCCGCTGGGTAAAAAGCGTGTGGCGGGGTGCGGAGCGCGCGGGGAGCGGGACGCGTTTTTGTGGTGCGCGTGCGTCACGCGCCCGTACCGTACGCACCACAAAATTCAGCACAAAAGCTCCAATCCTCACAAGCTCACGCAATCACTGCCTTGAGGCGGACGATTCTCTAAGCCTTGCACGATCACACTGAACATCTGTTCAGTGTACATATCGATAGCATATGACCACAGTTACAGCGAGGTCTTAAGCAGTTGGGTTCTACAAGGGCTTGTCTGTCGAACTTTTCGAAAATATTTAACGTATTTAAACTGCATTCAAAGCGATTTTTTCTTGTGATTTCATTCTTCATTCAATTGAAATCAGGAAAATGCGCCACTAGTCACTACGGTATCTCTGACGTAGCTCTCTGTTGCTACTTGCCTTATACTTAAGTCACAGCGTTTAAAGAGTTCATGTAAACAATAAAAAAAAAACTCCCATATCTATTACATATTACAGATCATTTGTAAAGAAATATTTGTGAGAAAAGCCTATTTTTTTGTAAATAACTATTCAGTTTTAAATATTAAATTTTTAATACTTAGCTGGTTACTGAAGATATAAATAGTATCCCTGCAGCAGTAGTTGACTTGTTAAAAGTGAATAATCTACCTCATATCGACAAGAACCGCAGTGATCGCGAGGTGGGTGGCGGGCCTTCTGCATGTACTGCTGCGTGTCATCGTACCATTATTCAAATCTGTGGCAACAAAAACTCCGGCGATGACATCGAGATTTTCCATCTGTCACACTCCATGCTCGTAATTCTACAGTTTTTGTGTGACAATATCCTCTTTATCGGCGCTTTATTCAGAGATTCGCTTTATTACCTCCACTGACGGCGCGCGACGCCGAGTGCCGCGGACTCGCTGACGAACGGCTACCGTACAAGGCCTTCACTTGATTTCATTGCGTTAATCACTTGAAAAATTTAATGAAATTCTTAATTGCAATAATAACTCATTTTCACGTATGCGTTACATCGTACCTCTGTGCATTCATTCAGTCAGGGATCGTTTCTCAGACTCGAAAAAAAAATGAGTAGCGGTAGTAGTGCGGCCGTAGAGTCGAGGCGGCGACATGGCCGGCTCCCACGTCGCGTGACGCAGCAGCTTCCGAGCTGTGCCGCCACCGCGGCCGCCTTGTGTTCACGAATTATACCAAATTATAGCCCAGTTTGTTATTCGACGATACACGACTACTCGTCTTACGTGCGTATGGGAACCGAACTCATGGCTCCATCCATACCTACGTCAACTTTCTGAGAGACTTGAGGTTTTCCTGTGATCCAGATTAAAAGGGTTTTCGCAAAAATATATTTTGGATACTATATATATTTTTGGGTAAAAAAGCACTGTCACGGTGGCTCTGTCTTACACGAGCCTCATCATTTTGCTGAGCGCTGGCTGTTTTGCGCTGATGTGACGTATGTCTTACTATAAAGAGGTAAAGTTTGTTTTTTTTGTTTGTGGGAGGCAATCTCTGCAAGTACTAGTCCAATTGCAAAAATATTTTCACCGATAGAAAGCTGCTTTATTCCTGAGTGATATAGGCTAGTTTGTTATATAGAGTTGTTATTAGGTATTATTTATTTTATTTTTTAAGGTATGCGCCATGTTTGTCGTAAATAAACTCTTTTTCTTTCTTTCTTTCTTAAGGCAGGAGCGGAGCGAAGCTCTCGCCGTAGCCTTCGTGGTTATTTTTTTTATAACCACCTGGAAATAGGAGCCAAACCTAACCGCGGACAGGTCTTGAGTACTTAGACATAGTAAAATTAACGTAAAATAAAACAATTCTTCCAAATATAAGTGACTTAATGTAATTTGCTTACAAGTGTTCAGCCTTCTAAACTAACCTGTCCGCACTGGGACGCCCTAAACTGACGTCACCCCATCCTGTCTCGTGTCCCCATGTTGTCTTTTACACACATTACAGGCTGCGCATTCGGTATTGCATAGAATACCCAGGCAAAGTATAAAATAAATAATATTTCATAAACCTACACGTTTTAGGTACCGTAAAACGCTGCATCTTTGCCTGAGTTTTGAAGTAATATGTAAATATTTAGAAACATTACGACACATTTTGCTCTTTGCCTAGTTAGGAATAAAGCTTAGTTTAATGGGCATCTATAGTGTACTTAGAATATAGTTCAATTTATTTCATTTTATAAGTATAATCAATTTAATTAATAGGCAAAGTCGCGCCAAAAAACTGCAACATTGCCTGCATGAATTTGGACAGTCTAAACAACATAAATACATAATTCTTGAACATGAAGTTAAACTTTATGACTAACACTTAGGGATGAGAATCCTAAAGCTGTCACTTTTTGCTTATAATGCTGGATACAATGCTAGGCAATGTTGCATTCGACTTTGCTTGTAGTTTCATACATTATTTTAAATAACATAGGGTTGTCATGAACACAATGCAATAAAAAAATATCATTTTTACATAATATTTATTAAGAAATCAAAATGCTTAACATCTTATCGACATCCAATATTTGTTTCGCATGGTTATAAAAAAATTCAACAAAATAGTTTTTTTTTTTTTGACATAAATAAAACTCAAAATGATCCCTATTAACATTGGCAGTTTTAAACCAAATAATTAAAATAATCAAATACCAGATACAAAAAGCAATTGGTACACATTTAATATTTTCGCACATACGGCTTTTATATTCTTGATAATTATTCAGTAAGTAGCTACTTATAAAAATAATCAATGTTACATATAGGTAGATATATATTTAATAAAAATAAAAAAAATAATTTACCAATATTTTTGGTGTGTCACGCCATACAACACAGCGATTACCGATATTTTAAATTTAAAGAACGAATGGGGAAGTTAGGTACTCAAAACTAAGTATTCTATCGTTTATATCGTTACTAGCTTTTGCCCGCGCGGCTTCGCTCTCGCTCTTCCTTACTCCACCCTACCCTACATTACTCTACTTTACACTACTCTACCCTACCCTACACTACTCTACTTTACAGTACTCTACCCTACCAAACCTCACATGAACCATCTACTAAATAGTCCGAACAAAGCTTAAGCATTTGGTATGATCAGGTGAGCCCGTTTTTAAGTTATAAAATTACAACGAAAAGTTGCATTGATTTTTATATATATAGATTATAGTTTATGAAAATCTAAATCGGTCGAAGTGTTTAGAAGTTACACTAAATAAGAATTATGATCAAAAATACAAATTCGTACATAAACACTCAAAACATTAGGTAGGTAGGGTAGGTACGTAATTATGTATTCCACGTTGTGACAACCCTAGGTCAGGCAAAGTTATGTTCACTAGTAGGAGTTCAGTGTCATAACTTTGCCTAAACATTAATAACTATTTTATTTTTAACAATTAACACTTAAAAAGTATTTAGAATTATAGAACAACTTACGAATAACATATCAACATCAACAGTTTACTAAAATTAATAATAATTTTGGACTTACGGTAAAAGTTTGTCGCGTAACGTCGAAGCCGGCCAGTAGTCATCGCGTTTGACAGATCAGTATTGCGGGGTTTGAATGAAAATAAAAATGGCGACCAGTTTTTCGAGTTGCCAAATAAGGATTTAAATAACTACCAATAATCAGATGTTGCTACATGAAATATTTTAAAAGATATTTGCAAGTTTTTTAAATAGGCAAAATTGGGTACGAGAGGTAATGTTGCAGCGTTTTACGTAGGTAGGTATTCTATACATTGCCTAGAATGTACCTATAGAATACCGGATTTAACAGATTGCGTAAGTTGTTGTAACCCCAAAACTGCAATTTTACTGGAGAGCATTTCAAAGATAGTTTTTGCGATATTAACTACCATTTTCAATGAATCTTTATGAACACATTCAGTAACTTCATGAACAGTATGCAAGTACTTATAGTTTCTATAATGGTTAGACTTTTTGCACTTTTTTAATTTTAGTAATAAATTACCTACACAATATAATTAGACACTTTTTTAACAACTTACGTAGGCATCGATATTATATGATGGGCTCAGGTGTGGTGCTACGGCATGGGGCTTCACGTCACGTCAGAATCCATCGGACGCATGTTCATTTGTTTTCTAAAATATATTTATCAAAAGTTACAATCTATGAATCTACCTACTGTAAATGCTAAACGACGTATGAATAGTCGGCGCGGATGGCTCAGCTCGGTGGCTGCTTGACATAGCTCGCAGTCATTTCCTATGTAAATGTAATCACTTGAAAGTGGGCTCGCATCTCCATGCTCCGAGCGAGTCGCCGCGTGTGCAACTCGCCCGCGCAGCCGTGCCGTACTTACGTGCCGCGATAGGCTGGCGACACACTGGGCTATAGCTGCAGTGTTGCTCTTCCACGTGCACTTTAATTGAATTCACTCATTCATTTTGTAAGTACGCTGAAACAACTCATTATATTGACCACAGTAAAAGCGAATGACTCAATGTTAACAGTAAAATATTAAGCAGGTCAATTTGACAACTGCAAAAATAACTTTTTGTGAGGTTAACTTTGTGATGTAAAGAAAAAACGTTATCCCGCTGAGTTCATTCAAGAGACGGTGTCGAGGCTTGTAAGAGATTGTAGCGCATAATCGTAATGGTCAATGTTAGTATTATATGGCTTATTACGAGAGAGTCGGAGAGCGAGCGGCGGTGGTGACGGCGCGACACGCACAAGCGCCGAGTGCCGATCAATGATTCGGTGCCGGCTCATACTTGCCTGACCCTCACGTGACCACCAAATGTCAGTGTGCGCCCTACCTAACTCTTAAAAAACACTACGTCATTCATGCCTTTTCGTGTCTCGACCTAAGCATAAGTTTCAGAACAGCCACAACTCGGTTCAGGAACGTCCATGTCGGGAATAGCTGCAAAGTACTGCCCTGTGCTCCCCACTTAGCTGCCGACCGTTATGGCAGCTCAATGAAAACACACGCGTTTTTGCCGCGCCCCGTACGTAGCTAACTGTGGCCTCGCTAGCCAGGACCTTGGACTCAGCACTGGACTGGACACTGGACGCCATACCAGTTATTTGGATTAAATAGTGCACTAAATGTACATAGCTACGTATTACTAAGGACTACGTCTGAGGGTCTAATATCTTGGGAGACATAGGGTCTATTCCACTTGTGTTACTGTTATTTTTTTCAATATTTTTAATCGACTTCCATAAAGGAGGAGGTTTTTTTTCGGTGTTCATTACCCCGTTAGTTCGTTTCATACTGGGGCCTCGAGCCTCTCTTTCGGAAACAGACCCTTGGCCCCAGTAGGCTTCGACCCTGAAACAAAAGGAGGAGGTTCTCAGTTCGGTTGTATTTTTTTATGTTTGTTACCCCAGAACTCCGTCGTTTATGGACCGATTTGCAAATTTCTTTTTCTCCTTGAATGATACGCTTCCCAGATTGGTCCCATTTTTGTCTGGTCTTCATCATTACAAGTTGCAACATTTTCATTTCCAAAAGTTTGTTTTAAGTTTTCTTTGATACTTTCCAATGTGCCAGTGCAGTTATCTGTACAACAAACTAGTGGCTGCTTGCCGAGTCCATACTGCGGCTCTGCGCCGTGAAGCACTGTGTAACATTTATATCTAAAAACAAATTATTAATGTTGCGTTCAAATTATTAATATTATGGGCTGGGTAATAGTGCGTTACTTTATGTAGTTTATAAATAACGCTCATAACGAGAAGCGCGTACCTGCGCAAGCGCACTGCGCACCATACCGTACATGTGTGCACAACGCAGGGGTTTGTTAGAATCATAGCTGGAGTAATAAGTATTGCCTGTATTATCGAACCAGTTTTAGTTCAGGCCAGCATGTTCGTGCCGGTGTGCCGAATAAAATAGAATCGTTAACTGCATGCTGTCACCTTGCCATCCGATGGATTAGTATGTCCCGAAGTTTTACATTTAATATTAGTTTGATAAAATTAGTAGTAGGTATCTGTAATTGTACACAAGTGTTGCAAACAAGAGGATTGGTCTGAAACCTGCGAACGCTCCCGGTGCCCATAACTGGCTCAGTTAGAAAAATAATGTAAAAAAATAAAAGTAAATCTTTTCTAAAAATGCACAAAGTATGCTAAAGGATACGTTTTAAATTATTGGATTTTTTAATTCGTTTTTCGAAGAACAGCTGTCTTTGCTTCTTCATTGAATGTTTAGCACGTGCAGGTCTCACGGGACCAGAGCCGTGTTCTACTCTCGTCAGCGCCGCTTGCAACACAGTTTCGACGTGGAACGCTGTTCCTGTCGCTATCTGTTTCATGTTCATATCCTGAACGCTCTTGTAAGCTAATTGTGGTTTAAACGTGCCTACCGTGAACTACGCGGTTTCCGCACTCACTCCACAGGGCTGCCGACTACACACTTTCACCGCTTTACAATATATTATAAAGTTCTTAACCATTATATGGTTAAATGGTACCTATTTTAATAAAGTTTGTCCACAATAATGACTGAAAAAGTATTCATCCTGCCTGGTTTCGTTCAATCATCTCATCTCAATATCCCAGTCGGTACCTACATATCCGAATGCACGTTCATAGGGGTGTTTAGAAGGGTATCAGCATCGGTCACCTCGAGCTGATCCCGCAGCCTCGTGCGTGGTGACGTGGCACCGGGAGCGTGTCCCGACGGCGCGCGGGGCGCAGCAGCGCTCGCGCGCCGCACTGCAGCGCTGTCCACCAGAGGTTAACGCGCTTCTTAATTGCTTCTGTAACATTAAGTGCGCGATTAGCATAATATTGCTTGTGTTACATTAATAATTATAATTAGCATAATGTGCCGCGGTTAGACGCGCCGCTGCACCTCATTGTAATAATATTTGTTACGTAACCTTCGCCGCCGCACCACGACCTGCTCCATTTATGATTCTCACCAGGATTATCATTAGACAATGGTTTAAAGCTTTTCGTTTCTCAGTTGTAACTTTTTTTAGGATTAACCCAGGTATTAAAATACATATATATATAACTTCACAAACGTGATAAGAATGGGCTTTATTTGTAATAAAAACTAAAAAACATAAGAGCAGTAAGTACTGATCTAACCAACACCTAGCTAGAGACATTCCCACACTCCCTTGGAATGTTTAGCAAGGAAACACCTTTCAGTGACATTTATAATAAATAATTGATAATTTTAGTCGCCAAAACAATAAATGTTCGGCTAAGGCGTCACCGCGTCAGTCATAAACAAGTAAATGTTATTAAGTAACCGTTACAATAGAAGCAAACGCGTGTATTCTTGCTTCCCATTCAAATCGCTGCTAATTACATCTCTAGTTATTAATTAGCATTGTTACTCCGTTACTCATTTAAATTGTTAAAATATTCTCAGAATATTCATCTTTAATTAGCTCCGAGCAGGTTCTCAATAGCGGAAGGACTGTGCCGATGTCCGGCTGTACATCGTTGATTACATCGTTTCTCGTTTTTCTTGACGTTCAATATTCCCTTTAGTGAATGAAAAAACGTGGTGGTCGGCCCACGATCTACACACTAGCAGTTCGTCACTAGCTGTGCGCCTCCCACTGCTCGTGCCCATATCCACGCGTAACTGCGGCCCCGAGACCATGTCTCGCCATACTAGGCACACCTCTTCACACTACACTTCGTCACCACGCAATGCCGTCTCCCAGCACTTGACCAGCCCTATTTATTTTCTTGAAATCCTCCAGACAGTCCAATAATAAAGAGTGTCCCACTTAGCATGCTCGCCATATCACTCGCATTAGTCGATGGAAACGTGTGAAAAGTGAATACCAATGTATTTGAATGTAGTATTTAGATCAATCACCTCGGTAGCACGGCTGACTGTCATACGTGATGCGCTGTACACACATTAAACAGACATCAAACGTACACCTGAGATTTATCTAATGTTTTACAAATATGTTAATTTGAATTGAGTAGGTACGTTTGGCGTTAGTAATATTTGCGAGCAATCGAAAGGCAGAACAGACTCCTCGTTGTGGTCAGTCGGGAATAATCATGTAATGCACTTGATCCTGTCTCATGACGACAGTGAGTGATCGTTCAGGCGCGACAACTAGTTGCGTAGAGCGCACCGCTGCGGCGCTAGTGCTGCATGCGTCGCGTCGTGCAGGCGAGTCACTTGCGCACAGCGGTGGAGGAGACTGCCGCCTGTTATAAGACGGACTCTCGGTCACACTGCACCAACACTTCGTCAATATGATGCACCATTAAGGCGACACATGCACACGCACTATTGTCTTTGAATAACTCTTGCACCAAATTCAGTTTAGGGTTTTATTGTTAATTATTATTCACCTCGTTCGTTGTGAACCTTTACATTTTAATAAACATCACGTCATTATAGTATCCAAATGTCATCGATAGAATATCCATTTAAATAAATAAAAATAAAAAAACGTTTAGGAAAGCATTCTGTTTGTTATTCCTGACGAGCTGCGGAATGTTTAGTGCGAGCAGTTGTCGTGACGCTGCCGGGACTCGGGCTGATTCGGCCAGAGATCGGAACAATTGGGAATGTTATAGAATGATGTTCCCGAGGGACGCACTGCGGCCGGCGCTCGTCAGCAACGGTTACCTCGTATAAGGCTTGTCACCGTTGCCTGGAGACGCGCTACTAGTTTTTTGCGGCACATTCTTTATGACTTTAAAGGTAATATGTAAATTCACGCGAATATAACCGGTAGGGCTTTCAGTACCGGTATTCCGGGATCCCGTAATACCGTGATGACGAGTAAATATTGCTTTTAATCGTGATATTGACGAGCCAGTATCGTGAATATCTACGATAATAGGTAGTAGTAAATTTTATTATCTAAGTACGAAATACTACTTGCGTGATTTATGGACTTTAAAAGAGACTGCCCGTCAAACCTTCACCGTTTAAACTTTCACCGTCAAAGCCTTGACTTGGAAGGTACCAGCCGCCTACGACTAGAAGGATCCTTATTTTCTTTTATTAAAGTCATCGGGAACAATCTTTTATTAGTTTTTTTTTTTTTATTATGCTGTTTAGATTTTTAATTATACTATACAGGCTGTGTAGCTTTTGCAATTGCTCTTAGGCTTACATTTTAAAATTCTCAAAATTCAAAATTAACGCTAGCACTATTGTAAATCCATTTTTCGGTATATATATTCGGCCAACAGGTTTTTTTTTCTGTATCACTTTTATTTGTGTTGCATATTTTTTAAATCTTTTTAACCAACTTCTAAAAAAGGACGAGGTTCTCAATTCGGATGTTTGTATTTTTTTTTATGTATGTTTGGGCATAACTTCGTCGCTTGCCAATCGATTTGAAAAATTCTTTTTTTGTTGGAAAGGGTATACTTCCCAAATGGTCCCATAGTCACCAATTCGGTATCTGATGATGGAATCTTGGCTAAATCGAGGGAAATCCTCAAATATTATAGGCAACTATATAGTCATTTTGATATTTTCATCAAGGAATTAAGCATTTATAGTCAAAAAGTGACATTTGATGAGGTGGAACTAGTTAAGAAGACCAGAAATTGCCAACGGAACTTCATACTCAAACAAATACCACAATGAACATGGTAAAGCGACTATGACAATACAAATAAATGAATAGTTCTGAATAGTTATGTTGAAAATGGTATCATCGAAGTAACCTGATGATAGTGATGGAGCTGGAAGATAGGCACCGGGACTCCGTAATTAATCAATGTATCCTACCCATGTTTGGGCTTATTAGAAATGTCATGAGATGCACTTTGGCTATAAGGTACTTACTATCGAAGTGATCTGATGATGGAGCCGGAAGGTGGAAGGTAGACACGGGAACTTCATATGAAAATGATGTATTCTAGCAGGGTTTGAGTTAATTGGAATTGACATGAGAAAAAAGTTCTCTGGCTGTAAGTAAGGCTGTAAGTAACACCGACTTCCGAAATTAAAATTATTTTGATCGTTTTAGTGTTTTTTTAGTGGAGCCGGTTTTTTTTTATAAAAAGTTTTTTATTTATTCAAAAAATTAAACTTGTAAGTGGCAAAAAAGTGTTTATTTTTATCTATTTCGCTATAAATGAGTTGTTTTAGTATTTCTTCTCAGGTACTATATTTGTAACTCTATTTTTTTAAATATAATTTATTTATATTAATAAATTTAAAAAAATAAAGTTGACGATACCTATAAAAAATTTTAACTTTCAAAAATGTTGTCCATATTTGATTTTGATATTCTTCAAAACGCTAAGACAGATTTCGACGGTACAGTCACTCACATATAGCTTATGTTACAAAGAGTAACTATGGCTAAGTTTCATTTCCTTACGGAAGCAGGATTTAAATCCACTGAATATGTCTTCAAAACGGTTGAACATACGTGACATTCACTGAGATATAGTTAATGTTATAATGAGTAATTGTTATGTTGCATTAGGGGGGTTCGGACCATAAACCGCCACGCTGGTCCAGTGCATGTTGGCGGGTCGCCATAGCCTCGTCCGTTTTTCAGCAGGGTGCGCAGGTTGACTTGGGTCCCGAGAGATATTGGTTGGGACCCCGTATACACCCCGTTACGTACGAGATTAGGATGGCTCTGAAGCAGTTGAAGAACAACAAAGCGTAGGGTGAAGACGGAATTACGGCTGAGCTCCTGAAGGCGGGTGGAAAACCGGTCCTAAAGGCCTTTCAGAAATTGTTCGATTCCGTCATACTCGAGGAAAAATCGCCACAGGCATGGAGCAGAAGTGTGGTACTCTTCTTCAAGAAGGGTGATAAAACCCTGCTGAAGAATTACAGACCCATCCCACTTCTGAGCCATATCTACAAGCTGTTTTCCAGGGTCATCACGAACCGTCTCGCGCGCAGGTTTGACGTCTTTCAGCCTCCCAAACAAGCCGGATTCCGAAAAGGTTTCAGCACCGTAGACCACATATATACGCTACGGCAGGTCATACAGAAGACCGAGGAGAATAACCTGCCTCTCTGCCTGTTTGTGGACTACGAGAAAGCTTTTCGATTCGATCGAGACTTGGGCTGTGCTGCAATCTCTCCAAAGGTGCCAAATTGACTATCGGTACATCGAAGTGCTGAAGTGTTTGTACGAAAACGCCACTAAGTCGTAGGTAGTAGGTTCTAGACTCGAGTGGACTAGGCATTAATGTCAATGGCGAGTACATCACTCACCTTCAGTTTGCCGACGACATAGTAGTCATGGCAGAGACTATGGAGGAGCTCAGCACAATGCTCAATGACCTCAGTAGAGCTTCTCTAAGAGTGGGTGAACATGTATAAAACCAAAATCATGATTAACAACCATGTAGCGCCCACTCCTATCAAGGTCGGAGACAACACTCAAAGTTGTGGACGATTACGTCTACCTCGGACAGACAGTCCAGTTGTGTAGGTCTAACTTCGAGAAAGAGGTCAACCGTCAAATCGCTCGGGAAGCTACGCGGTAGCGTCTCGTCCAACATACCACAGTGTCTCAAGACGAAAGTCTTTAACAAGTGCATGTTGCCAGTGATGACATAAGGCTCCGAAACGTGGTCGCTCACAATAGGCCCCATCAGAAGGCTTAAAGTCACCCAAAGAGCAATGGAAAGGGCTATGCTCGGGGTTTCCTTGCGTGATCGAATAAAAAAAAAAGATATCCGCAGGAAAACTAAGGTTGCCGACATAGCTCATAGAATTGCCAAACTTAAGTGACAATGGGCAGGGCACATTGCTCGCAGAATAGATGGCCATTGGAGCCGAAAGGTTTTGGAGTGGCGACGCGTACCGGAAGATGCAGCGTTGGAAGGCCTCCTACAAGGTGGACCGATGACCCGGTGGAGATAGCGGGAAACCGATGGATGCGGGACGCACAGGAACGTTCGATGTGGCGACGCTTGGGGGAGGCCTATGTCCAACAGTGGACGTGTATCGGCTGAAATGATGATGATGATGATAATGAGTAACGTAGGGTTTTTTTCCTAGAGAAATGGGATAATACCCAGGTAAGGTAAGCAGTTAGAAGAAAAAAAGATTTTGACCGCATTGGTTGGTTAACTTATAACTAGCTATTTATTATAATTTAACCGTGTATGTTACGTTGACATACAAAAATCATAAAATTGATCTAGTAATTTCTGAGCCCGATTCTCTTTGATAAAAGAATTCTAATGAAGAATGAAAATAAAACCTAGCTTGCTAGTAAAGAAATACCTATTTTCTATACAAGCAATTTAAATGTCTTTTTATGAAATCTGCGAATTAAACAAACAGTTTTTTACACGATTATCAAAAAAACCGGCCAAGAGCGTGTCGGGCCACGCTCAGTGTGGGGTTCCGTAGTTTCCCGTCTGTCACAATAAGTGTACCCACTTATGAGTTTAAAAAAATGTTTTCATATACGATTATACTACAAACTTAGTCCAGAAATTATTTTGTAGAACCTTTTTGTACAAAACCTGTTCTTTCCATCAAGTTCAAAATGATTTTCCTAGAAAGTCCTTATAAAGTTCTACTTTTCAGATTTTTTTCATATTTTCTAAACTTATGGTTCAAAAGTTAGAGGGGGGGACACACATTGTTTTTTACTTTTGGAGCGATTATTTATACTATCCAACGATATATCACACGTTAGGGTTGAAATTAAAAAAAAACACTTCCCACTTTACATATAGGAGGGCTACCCTAATAATTATTATTTTTTCCGATTTTTATTTTACCACTTTATTGGCGTGATTGATATACACTTTGGTACAAAATTTCAGCTTTCTAGTGCTAACCACAGATTACTGAATAGTTACTACGTAACAGATACTTCACTCAGTAGAAAATTTCCAATACCTATTACGATAACTGCCTACTCCCTCGCGTCAACAACCACTGTATGCTAAAATGCGCCTAAATGCTCAAGCCTACAGCAGTGATTGCTTCGCACCGCGCGATTCCACAGTAATCGCAGGGCTGCCTCTTCGATAAAATTAAATGAACATAACTTTTTATCTATGTAATTGAGAACTGTGAATATGTTCTGACTTTTATGTGGCAGTTAAAAATTTTATCATTTATAAAATATTTAACCAACTTAAAAAAGGAGGTGATCAGACATACAGGCCAAACTGAGAAGTTTGACTTGTATGGTTTGTAGGTATGTATGTTTGTGCGCGATAATCTCGCGTTTGGCTAAACCGATATCGATGCGATTTTCAGAAAAGGATTTGTTACATTTAGGAGAACGTTTTAAAATAAGTATAATACTTCTTAGTTTGATGATGATCTTCGGAGATGTTCACAAGAAATGAAAAAAAAGCCTTAAAAAAAGAGAACCGACTTCAAATAAAGCACTAAGCCGTAAGAAATAATTTGTTTTTTTTTTTTTTATGTTAGTGCTAACAGCTGGTAATTAATTCTTCATTGACAGGTAAATGGAAAAATGTTAGGTGTTTTAGGTCTTTTGCTTGATTTACACCCACCTACAGCACATAAGGTACCACACGGCATCGTAATACGCGTATGAACGAACAGCACTATTAAAATTGAACGGCGTGCGTGCGCTTCGCTTGCGAAAACCGCACTGAATTTGACCCGCCGGCGGAGCGAGACCGCTCGGCTGGGCGGTAGGCACTTATAGCGCGCAAGTACATGGAGTGACGGAGGCCTGGTGCTAACGGTCACAGAGATTAAGCGAGGACGGACAGACAGACAGACAGACAGACATGGCGAAACTATAAGGGTTCCTAGTTGACTACGGAACCCTAAAAAGGAGAGTAATGTTCTTAAATTCCACGCGAACGAAGTTGCAGGTAACCGCTAGTTTAGGCACGCCGTAATTATGGCGGTATGTACCCTTTTTGAGGCGTGGCTGGAAAGACCTCCTCCTACCTTCCGCATGATGCAGGTCCTCACCGGACATGGTCAGTTCGGGAGATTCCTGCACCGGATTCGTTCGCAAACAACGCCCGGGTGTCACCATAGTGTGGACCGCCCGGAGAACATGATAGAGCATACGGTAGAGCACCACCGTGTCCTCGTGAGGGCGCTCGGTGGCAGTGATCTCTCGCGCCGGGCCTTGGTACAGGTACAGGTCATGGTACGGAGCGAGGAGGAGTGGCAGGGGGTCGCCTCCAGTAATGCTAGTAAAGGAAGTGGCCGCACGCGCGAGGCAATTGCTCTCGCGCCCCTGCTACTGAGATTCTGATCCCAATTTCCGGCCACCGTAGGCGCGGGCTAGCGGACAGCGATCATTGGGTAGCTCGCCGTCCAACCGTCCGGACCGAGCCCAAGTCGGGTACAGCCTTTAGTGTTCCACGCGTGCCTCAAGCGCCTCATTGTCAGCAACCGTAAGGGTCTAGAAGGGTCGAAGCCTACAGGGGCCATGAGTGTTGCAAAAGAGATCCCCGGGGCTCTAGTACAATGGCAAAGAAGAAACAGGAGTAGGTTTTTAGTCAGTAAAAGTCTGATACTATCTTCCGCCCAAGAGCGGGGGATGTTATTGGATGATTTTCCTACCTAAAAAGAAGTATGATACCAATAAGAGAGTTTTGCGCATTACTTTGTGTAATTTATTTTATACCACTGCTCTCAAAACGGTGAAGGAAAACATCGTGAGGAAACCGGCATACCCTAGAACCAAAAATTCGAAAACATTCATCAACCCGCACTGGGCCCGCGTGGATTACGGCCCATTCCCTCTCCCAGAGTGGAGGCCTGAGTCCCAGCAGTGGGAACATTAAAAAGACTGATGATGATGATGAAGAGAGTTTTGTATTATTATTTTCAAAAAGTAACCATAAAGACTGACTCGAAAATAAAAATAAATTGTTAAAGGCTTTGTTATTGTTCTAATTGAACTTATGACCACGTGATCGCAGTATTGATCACACTAATACCGGTATTAAAAATATCCGGTATTTGAAAGCCCTACATGCCGGCAGTGCGGGCGTGGCCACACGCGCCACTGCGCAGAAGGTCTAGTGCGAGTGAAGGTTTACATAAATACCTTAATTTAACAGCCGCGATGTACATTCAAGAAAAATAATAGTTAGGAAATCAAGAACCATCTTAATTTTTTTTTATCTCATAAGCCCCAATAGTTATCGTTATGTAGAAAGCTAAATACCTAGTTTATCACTTTGCTAAGCTGCACGGCATGCGAGCGCAGCGGTAGGGCAGGGCAGTGTGCGCGCAGCTTTCTCGCTGATTACTAATTAATAGTTCATTTGCATGAGCCGCGTTGCCGTGTACGGCTTGACGGCTGAACGACGGAAAAACTTCTCCAACTCCTCGATATGGAGCTGCCCGTGAATGCCGTGCAGGCTACTGGCCGCAGGCGCACACTCACTGCTCTCGCGGCTGACTGCCACTAATATCTCACACTACGCACAGAAATTCCCTCGCCACGTATTTGCATGCGTCGCGTCTACCTGCGCAGGCATCTGCCAGTATTTTTTCCCTCGGCTCCGTCTGTCGAACAATCGCTTGCATATTTCTTTCCATTGCCATAAGTTTTTGTCGCCGCCCGCGCCGTTAAGACGTGAATAAGTTTTTTTCTAGTCGAGATTTATTGCAAAATGTGCATTAGGATCCATCGCCCACAATGCCAACTAACTAGTAATGGCGATGTGCACGAGTCACGTGTGCTGCTTGCTCTTAAATCACTGCTTTATACCTATCTTATTATTGTTATAAATTATATATTTTATAATTAACCAAATTATAATAACTATGTATTATAACTTTTTTTTTGTATGTTTTCGATATTACTTACCTATTATAGTTGATAAATCATATATAAGTGCCAAATAAAGCATTCAATTAAAAAATTATGAGTTGAGGTTAATTTGGTTTATCTGGTGCATGACCCCTCTTAAGTCTTGTGAATGGCACAATCCGTACTGTTATTGCGATCGCCTGCGTATACGCACTACGTTGATTCGCGACACGTGTGACACTTTTCGCCTCACATCGCTCGGTTACTTGGGAGACATCATCACATATATAATCCTGTGACTTGTGCCGCCCTGTGTGCCATATAGCCGTCCAGCCGCCGCCCGTAGTTCACTGACTGACAAAACTTTGTACATGGCTCGTCAGCTGCTGCGCGACCGTGTTCTACGGGCACTCAATAAATAAGCAAACTCGCCATGAATGTACATCAGCTATTATATCATTATCGGCGCTCTGACTGCTGGTTGCGGGTCGACTCCGCCATGCTAATGAGAAAGTCACAATGATGTGCAGTCGTCTGCGATGCCTCTCAGCCATTGTTCTCAAACTGCTAATGTGTAGACGTAGTCTGATACTTTTTACCGTATATTCGATGACTGCTCACCAAAGTGACAGCATGCTCACGAACGTTCAATGTACCGCTTCAACGATCTACGCTCCGACAAGCGACAGTTTTCTCTAGTGTGCTGTCTTGCGCCAGAAAACTTTTTAAAATAAAAAAAAAGCAACCGACTTCAAACTAATAAATGCAAAAATTACTTTAACTTCGGAAATAGTGTCAAAAAATTAAGAAACGAAACAAGAAACGTCGACTTTAAAAGTAAAACTTTTTAGTCGTTTCACAGCCAAAACTAAATAGTGAGAATTCTACGACAAGGTGCTTTTTTGCGTCTCATATCATATAAACTTATTTGGTATATTATCATTTCAATAACGTTCACAAGGTCTATATATAAAAATCAATGCAACTTTTGTTGTAATTTTAAAACTCAAGAACGGGCTCACCTATCCAAACCAAATGTTTAGGCTTTGTTCGGACTATATAGTAGATGATTTATGTGAAGTTTGGTAGGGTAGAAAAGTGTAGAGAAGTGTAGAGTAGTGTAGGGTAGGGTAGAGTAGGGAAGAGCGGGAGCGAAGCCGCGCGGGTAAAAGCTAGAAATATATAATAAACATGACAGTTCAATTTCTTTTCATAACATTTAAATATTCTAAAACTTATTTCGTGTAACGTTATTATATTATGTAACGTTTAATTAATCGAAAATCATTACTTACTAAACATTATCGTTTAAAATATATAATGACCGAAGTCCTTTTTGTTATATTCATTACTAGCTGTGCCCCGCGGTTTCACCCGCGTTTTTCTCGTTTCCGTGGAAATACCGAGATAAAATATTGCCTATAATTGCCGCCCATAACTCATTAATAGATACCAACTCTTAACATCTTACACACGTGATAACTTTTAAACGAAATATCCGATTGAGATGAAACAAAAAGTATTTTAAATAAATACTCTTGATAACATAATGCTTAATTTCGATAAAGATTAATATTACGATACATATTTAACGTAGTTTTTTTTTCTTCAGACGATTTAATAATTATTTTGAACAGAAAATCGGTTATTGTGATTAAACCATGATAACTAGATATATGTTCTTGCGTACTTTTTTGTAGGTCTTAATGGGGTCTACAAACCCGTAGTACATCATTTTGTTCTATTGTCAATAGTTTTTGCAGCGCACGCAAAAATAGGTTTTCGATTTTACACCTTATGTTACAAAATAGCAATTTTATTACGGATCCCTAATTTTGAAACATAAAAAATATAGAATATAGCCTTCCTCGATAAATGGACTACCCAACACTGAAAGAATCATTCAAATCGGACCAGTAGTTCCAGAGATTAGCGCGTTCAAACAAACAAACAAACAAACAAACTCTTCAGCTTTATAATTGTCAATAGTTTTTGCAGCGCACGCAAAAATAGGTTTTCGATTTTACACCTTGTGTTACAAAATAGCAATTTTATTACGGATCCCTAATTTTGAAACATAAAAAACATAGAATATAGCCTTCCTCGATAAATGGACTACCCAACACTGAAAGAATCATTCAAATCGGACCAGTAGTTCCAGAGATTAGCGCGTTCAAACAAACAAACAAACTCTTCAGCTTTATAATATTATAATTATAGTATAGATTTGACATATTTTTAGATCATCGAAGTATCATGCGTCCCGATTATTTTACCGAACTAGGTACGAGTCTTTTTCGTCGATCTACATTTTTTTTTGCTATTGGCCGAAGCCTCTTTTGAACTTAAAAAGTTTGCCATTTGCAAAATGATTTATTTGCCATATTTTCACCACACCGAAACAATGTTTTATCGAATTTTGGTCACAAATTATGCGGTTACTTGGTAGGTATTTCAATATGAAATAAAAATAGTGTCATGAAAAGTCAATAATTATGTTGTGCTACAAAAGTTAGTGACAGAAACGACAGTAATGCTTGCAAAGGAGGAGGCCGAACGCATCAGGCAACGGCGTTATCGCCGCCGCCGTCGCCGGGATTCTGATCCCGATTTCCGGCCAACGTAGACGCGGGCTTGCGGACAGTGAGCAATGGGTAGCTCGCTGTCCGGCCGTCCGGTAACTGTCCGGACCAAGCCCAAGTCGTCGACGGCGTGCACTGTTCCCGCGCGCCTCAAGGAGTTGTCAGCAACAGCAGGGACCCCAGCCGGGTCGAAGCCTACTGGGGCCAGGGTTATCCGAAAGGGCGCTCAAGCCCCGGTATGAAGGCTAGAAGGAACGGGGTGGGTCTTTTAGTCAGTAAGAGTCTGACACTATCTCCCGCTCCGCCCAAGGGCGGGGGATGTCAATGCATGATTTTTCCCACCATAAAAAAAAAAAAAAAAGTGACAGAAACGAATCGCTGCAAAAATGGCTTCACACAGTCTTTTCTACCCTGCCCCTAGAGTGTACTGCATGTTGCATGGCTGCTTCCATGCTGCATGCCTGCTTGCATGCTGTCGCGTGCTACATGTTGTATGCGTGCTTCCATGTTGCATGCCTGCTTGCATGCTGCATACCTGCTTGCATGCTGCATACCTGCTTGCATGCCGCATGCCTGTTTGCCGTCAAGCCATTCGTTGTTTTTCGTTTATTTGATTGAAATTCATTAGTTCCATTATTGAAAATACATATATCTTGATACCATATGGATGATTAACACCCCTATTTGGGACAACACGACTCGCTTAAATGTATTAGACTAAATAGGTGTTATATCTTTTGAGTCGATTATCCAATGATTTTATATTAAATAATAATAATAATATTCCACTATCCATCTATTCTTAAGCTAAGCAGAGCTTGTGATATGAGTAGTAGACAACTGATAAACATACTTATTATATTTCTAAATACATACATATTATTCCTAGATAAATTACACCCCGACACTGAACAAATGATCATGCTCATCGCACAAAGATTTGTCCTGGATGAAAATCGAACTCACGACCTCCGGCAGGGTCACTAACCAGTATAACAACAGGCCTATCAAATATAAATAGGTAGTCTTCAAGGATACAGTAAATAGGCTCATAAACTAGTACGTCTCATCATCAGAGATTGCATCACTGCTTACCATCAGGTGGAATCGCAGTCAAACACTAGTTTATACCAATAAAAAAAAAACATGTACTTACAGAATTGCTCGGTGGATCGCTGTGCAACTCGTATAATATAGTACGACACTGCTACTCAAGTACTTAGGGATGTCCTTTTACGTTTACCTCATCAAGCTTTAGCTCCTCTCATTTCTTAGTCACCACAGCACAGGTACGAACTATTTATCTTTGTCTGACCAAGTTCTTTTACTTGCCTATTATTTTTTGATAGTACTTGGAACTGACTGTCACAACAAATTGAGTATGTAGCAGAGCAGCTATGCACTTTATAAAATTAAGTTTCTTGTTGACGTACAATTAAAATATGAGAGAGTTAAAATGTTTACCGTCGGAATGGTTGCAACTATGAAGCAACGCGTGATGCAGACCAGAAACTATTTCTGTTACACAAGGAACCCATCTGCGACACAGTGAACAATGTAAACATTGACTGTGGAGGCAGACTGGCTTTTTTTCGAGATGGATAATAATCATCAAATGACTGCCCGTTCTAGGCGTGAGTTCGAGGGCGTCTTTCAAACTGCCTGCCATATCAGGCATCGGTTCCACTGGTTCCCTTCAGTTTTGCTGACACCTCTCTGAGGGGGTCGACTCGAGCTAGGGTCTCACCGGACGGCCTAATGATTACGGGAAACAATTAACTTAGCACTTCTTTCTGGTTGTGTAACCACAAGTATCTTTATTACATTATAATTTACTGTCTTGATTTTTGTTTCGTTGTGTTGCGAAAACACAATTGTTCATATGTCTTTTCTTTATTTTACACAACTATTTCTCTTTTCTTTCTTTTTTGTTGTTTAGCATCGTATGCTCCTAGTGCAATAACTATCTGACCAACATAATGATATTCGTGTACTATTCGGTAGTGACTTCCGAATGTTATTGTCATTATTAACATTAGAAGTCGTCAGAAGCTAGCCGCGTGGTGCGGCGGAGCGCGCGTCGCTCGTGTGTGTGCCACGCCTGTCCTCGCACGTGCTTGTTTCAATAAAGAGCTGAATTTCGTCGCTTTACTATAACAACATGCTATAAATACTCGTAACGGCGCGTGCGCAGGTGTCGCGCTGACCTTACCGTAAACTGTACTTCACATCATAATGTCAAGCGACGAGTCTGTAGCCTATACATGCCCCGCGGCACTCGAACGTAAATGTTTCATTAAATAGTTTTTCTGTAGTCTCCATCGACTCTTTGTGTTCGGCCAACATAGAGCGTTCACTAGCGACCGATATTTTAACAACATCGCTCCTAAATTATCTGTTGATATCCCGCAGATTCTAAAATGCACATTTACCCAAAAGTAATATATTAATCGCCATTATCTATCTGCGAGGGTCTGCAGTCCGGAGCAGTCGGTGCCCACAGGTAGTCGGCGCATTGTGTGTCGTGATTGATATCTCCCGAAATCGTCACACAATAAGCTTCCTGGCAAAAAATCTGCTCAAAATTAACGTATGCAAATCCTTTAGAAGCGACGCGTCCGCAGAAAAGCCGACCTTCTGTGCAGCCACAAGGAGCCCAAATCAGCTCGCACACCTGACGAAACATTTTTTCTTGCTGTGTCGTGAAGTGTGGGTCGCCTCCCCGACGCTATCGACTCGTACTACGTACATAGGCACAGATTACTGAATAGTTACACATAGGTACCTACGATCTGCATGCGCGCGAACGTCAAACCAATTTATATTGATGCATTCTAAACTTGTGAGAAACTAGCGAAATGGTCCGCGCGGAGACTCATCGATGGATCCACATAACCTTTCGGTGAAAGTTACAGTTCGCGCGGTGAGCGACTTGTAAATACACGGAGCACGTCCATTATACACAAATTCCATTAGTTATTCAATAAAAAACAGGCGCACTACTATTGTAATAAATTTACTTCAAAAATACAACCAGGTGTTTAGTATTTATTGTTACATAAACTTATGAAAACATACAGAGCAGTACGTCGGGCAGGCCCGCGCTTCCCGCTGTACCAGAACGCGCTGGCCGTGACCTTGTGCGCTGGCGCCGGTGCCCATGCTCGAGCAACTGAGAGCAACACTACGGTTGTTAACTAACTAATCTAACTATGCACACTGTCGTAAGCGCGGCTGCGGATGCGAACTAATCACATGATTTGCATATATTTGCTAATCCGAGTGTTGGAGATAAAACCTTCTTGCAAGCTTCCTAAATTATATGAAAAAATATGACACTTCTATTTGTCACTTGTCTTCACTTGTTTTTTGTAAAATATATTGTTCACACCGAAAATTATTAAAAAACTAATTTGCATTGAGCATCCAGTCATTGATTTTCATCAGAATACCCATAATTCTCGCACATGGTCCATAACGAGCCGGATGAAATATAATTAAGAAGATCAGCGATTATTTTCAAGAAAAAGAATAGAGACTGACTTCCACGCTGAATGGAGGTTCATGAGTTCACTGCTGGAGAACTGGATTGATTTCAAGCAAGTTAGTTAGTGGTGTACAGTTATAATTACGCTAATATCGTCACCCAACACTCAGGTAGTATATATAAGTAGTCATACTAAGGTCAGTACTATTTTATTAAATTACCAATTATATTGTGTTTGAGTAAAATCATTAGGTACTTTGTTGCATTGTGATTAGTATTTTATTCAACAGCAATGTTAAGTTTAAACTCATACTTTTAACAGTATAGTTAGCTATTTTGCTACATTATTAAACTTACATTATATTAAGCTGTAACTAATTACATAACTACTTAACAGTGGTATTAATTTTAACAAGTATCTTGACATAATAAAAATATTTGAGTGTTAGATATTAGTACAAGTCATTGTTATAAATTATAGTTAGCAGTCAGAAAGGGCATAGACTACAGCTAGGCGTATAATTATTGAAATTATATTGTTGTTTTAATTTTTATATTCCTGTATCAATGCCAGGTTGACAACACTCGTCTCCCAGAATGTCTGAGGAAAAGGATTTAATTAAGAAGCGAGGCAGCTTCAAAGGTCGCTTGACTAGTTTCCTCAATTTTCTGGACTCATTCAAGGACAAGGAGCTATCTAGCTGTGATGTGTCCGAGTTGCAGTTGCGCATGGGCAAGATAGAGGCGTTGTATGAGCAGTATGATGAGGTACAGTTACGTCTAGAATGCATTGTTGACGACATCAACTTACAATATTCTCAGCGTTCCGAGTTTGAGTCTATTTATTATAAAACCTTATCTAGAGCCCAGAATATTCTGACTGACTACAATAAAGATAATAAATCGATGGAAAGTTGTAAAAGTACTCGTGTTAGCATAAAGCAGCCGGTTAAATTGCCAACGATTCAGTTACCAAAGTTTAGCGGATTATATTGTAATTGGCTTGAATTCCGCGACACCTTTACTAGCCTAATTCATTGTAATGATGACATAGACGCAATCAATAAGTTTCACTACTTGCGAGCATCACTTGAGGGAACAGCTGCTATAGTTATCAAATCCATTGAGTTTTCTTCAAGTAATTACTCTGTGGCATGGTCATTGTTATGTGATCGGTTTGACAACAAAAGATTACTGGTTCAGAATCATATAAGTTCATTATTTACTATTGAATCAATTACAAAAGAATCTTCTGTTGCCATTAAGAATTTGATCGATCAGTTAAATAAAGACTTGCGAGCTTTAGAGTCATTAGGGGAGCCTGTGAAACACTGGGATACACTTTTAATCTACATTGTCACACGAAAACTTGATCAAAAAACCTATCGTGAGTGGGAGGAGTGCAAAGGTAGGATAGACAAGGATGGCTTAATCACGTTTAACGCATTTATGCAATTCTTACGCAATCGAGCCGACCTCATCGAGACCCTGGAACTCCCCCGCAATCATTATTCGCAATCACCAGGTAAATCAGGTCCTAAGATCAAGTCAATGGTAGCACAATCTCCTATCAATTCTAGCACTGACTCAGCTTCTAAACCTTGTCCTAAATGTAATAACAACGATCACACATTAAATAATTGTCCACAGTTTCTCGCATTGAGTAACGATGACAATTATTTAAAATCTGGTCCTTTCCACCACAGATCTGACTCCTGCAGATCACTAATATCCATGCCACGAGATATTAGGTCTGCTGGATTTTGATCTGTTGGGACGTGCCTCCAAGTACAGTTACCCGACTTATCCAAAACCTCAGCAACGCGGTTGCGCACAAAGAGCTGAAGTCTGGTAGGCATCATCTGTAACCATCCCAAGACAATGGTTGAATCAGTCCAACAATAAACCCGACTGATCTTCACTCGAAGTGAGCTCATCACCTTCTCGTGAAGACGAGAACCGACTACCGCACCACATAACTCCAGTCGCGGAATTGTCGTAGGCTTGATGGGAGCAACTCGACTCTTTGCCATTAACAAGCGAGCCATGTACTCACCCTTAGCATTAACACTGCGAATGTAGACGCAAGCACCGTACGCGGACTCAGACGCGTCTGTGAAAATATGGAGTTCTAACTCCGTAAATGAATTGCAGACTACAAGTCGCGGAATGCGAACATGATTTAAAAGAGGTAAAGATTTAATAATAATCTCCCATTGTTTACAAATCTCATTAGGTAATGGTTGATCCCATGATAATTTATCTAACCACATTTTCTGTAGTAAGATCTTCATAGTAATAACAATAGGACCTAAGGGATCAAAGATTCGCGCAATAACGGATAACAAGTCACGCTTTGTGTACCTAGTCGAAGATTTAGTCAGACCTATAGGAAACCCTATCTCATCAGTGCCGATATGCCAACAGAGACCAAGCAACTTTTCTGGCTCATTTTGTCCAATGTTCAAATCGTATGACGCAGGGACAGCATTCGACAATAATTGAGAATCATTTGACTTCCACTTTCTCAATGGCATACATGCCAACGCAAGCGCTTTGGTGACTTCAGTGCGAATGAACTTTACTTCATCTAAGTCATCCCCTCCGGTCAGCAAGTCGTCGACATAGAAGTCATGTTGGATGATTTCCGATATCTTAGGGTTCCTACAGTCGAGTCCTACTTGTTTAAGGCATCGTGTCGCAAGGAATGGCGCACTGGCCGTACCGTACGTGACGGTGTTTAATTGATAAACATTAATAGGATCACTAACATTATCACGCCAAACAATCTGTTGTAAATATCTGTCCGACGGGTGGACGACTATTTGTCTATACATCTTCTCCACATCCGCAGATAAAACATACTTGTGGACTCTAAAGCGAAGAAGTATAGACAATAGACCGTCCTGTACGGTTGGCCCAACCATCTGTAGGTCATTAGAGGACACTCCCGTCGAAGTAGAAGCACTAGCGTTGAAAACAACACGAAGTTTGGTCGTGGTACTCGACTCGCGTAAAACTCCCATATGTGGAATAAAATAACCCAAACATAAATTAGGTTTATTAATTTTTGTCATATGACCAAGTAACTCGTATTCTGACAAAAAGTCATGATACATTCTACTAAAGTTCGTCTTAACCTTTAATTTACGCTCTAAAGAATGTAAACAATGTGTGGCTTTATTAAAAGAATTTCCTAAAATTGAAGGATCTTTCTTAAGGGGGATGCGAACACAAAAACGACCATCAGACAATCGTGTCGTATTTGTAACGAAATTGTCTTCACACAATTTCTCTTCAGGCATATAAGAATTGGAAGACTTCGCATTCACCTCCTCTAATTGCTAAAACTTTGTCAATTCTGACTTGAGGTTTTCCCAGTCACCATCGCTGTCGGCAACCATTTTAGACATATTGCACTTTACGTCATTCGTCAGCAGTGAGATAGTATTCTGAGTAATTGGACCGGAAACTATCCATCCTAGACGGGTTTCACATAATATTGGTTTCCCGGTACCTAACTTTAGTCTTTGAGATCCTAACAAATCCCAAAAAAGATCAGCGCCGATTAAAATATCAACATCGGCAGGGTTATAAAAAGTAGGATCAGCTAAAGTAATATTCGAGGGTAAGTCGAAATCAGAAATATTTATCTGACGACACGGAACACTACTCGTAATGAACGGAAGAACAAAACAATTTAGTTCGAATACAAAGCTATCATCTAATGGCGTACCCTTAACCCGACATATTTTACCTACGTGCGAAGTGACGTTATTGATTCCAAGGATTGATCTATCTACCTGGCTAGTTTTTAAGTTAAGTTTATTGCACAACCTATCTGTTATGAGTGAAGACGTGCTACCACTATCGAGCACCGCGCGAGCGAGATGCACACACCCATTGTGGTCTCTTAATTTGATCAAAGCGGTTGATAACAACACATCTCGTTGCGTATGACCACACGGAGATGCAATGTTTGCGGATAAAGCTACGTTATTCGTTTCAGTCGTAGTAGACAAGTTATTCATCGAATTACCACTAGGTGTATTCGATACAGTGCCATTAGAATGTACGTGAACTAATGTGTTGTGCCTACGTTTGCATAGTTTGCAGCCTGGTTTTTTACATTTGTTAGCATAGTGTCCGGAACGAAAACAGTTAAAACATACCTTATAACTAGGTAATGATTTGAGACGGTCATCGTTACTCAATGCGAGAAACTGTGGACAATTATTTAATGTGTGATCGTTGTTATTACATTTAGGACAAGGTTTAGAAGCTGAGTCAGTGCTTGAATTGATAGGAGATTGTGCTACCATTGACTTGATCTTAGGACCTGATTTACCTGGTGATTGCGAATAATGATTGCGGGGGAGTTCCAGGGTCTCGATGAGGTCAGCTCGATTGCGTAAGAATTGCATAAATGCGTTAAACGTGATTAAGCCATCCTTGTCTATCCTACCTTTGCACTCCTCCCACTCACGATAGGTTTTTTGATCAAGTTTTCGTGTGACAATGTAGATTAAAAGTGTATCCCAGTGTTTCACAGGCTCCCCTAATGACTCTAAAACTCGCAAGTCTTTATTTAACTGATCGATCAAATTCTTAATGGCAACAGAAGATTCTTTTGTAATTGATTCAATAGTAAATAATGAACTTATATGATTCTGAACCAGTAATCTTTTGTTGTCAAACCGATCACATAACAATGACCATGCCACAGAGTAATTACTTGAAGAAAACTCAATGGATTTGATAACTATAGCAGCTGTTCCCTCAAGTGATGCTCGCAAGTAGTGAAACTTATTGATTGCGTCTATGTCATCATTACAATGAATTAGGCTAGTAAAGGTGTCGCGGAATTCAAGCCAATTACAATATAATCCGCTAAACTTTGGTAACTGAATCGTTGGCAATTTAACCGGCTGCTTTATGCTAACACGAGTACTTTTACAACTTTCCATCGATTTATTATCTTTATTGTAGTCAGTCAGAATATTCTGGGCTCTAGATAAGGTTTTATAATAAATAGACTCAAACTCGGAACGCTGAGAATATTGTAAGTTGATGTCGTCAACAATGCATTCTAGACGTAACTGTACCTCATCATACTGCTCATACAACGCCTCTATCTTGCCCATGCGCAACTGCAACTCGGACACATCACAGCTAGATAGCTCCTTGTCCTTGAATGAGTCCAGAAAATTGAGGAAACTAGTCAAGCGACCTTTGAAGCTGCCTCGCTTCTTAATTAAATCCTTTTCCTCAGACATTCTGGGAGACGAGTGTTGTCAACCTGGCATTGATACAGGAATATAAAAATTAAAACAACAATATAATTTCAATAATTATACGCCTAGCTGTAGTCTATGCCCTTTCTGACTGCTAACTATAATTTATAACAATGACTTGTACTAATATCTAACACTCAAATATTTTTATTATGTCAAGATACTTGTTAAAAATTAATACCACTGTTAAGTAGTTATGTAATTAGTTACAGCTTAATATAATGTAAGTTTAATAATGTAGCAAAATAGCTAACTATACTGTTAAAAGTATGAGTTTAAACTTAACATTGCTGTTGAATAAAATACTAATCACAATGCAACAAAGTACCTAATGATTTTACTCAAACACAATATAATTGGTAATTTAATAAAATAGTACTGACCTTAGTATGACTACTTATATATACTACCTGAGTGTTGGGTGACGATATTAGCGTAATTATAACTGTACACCACTAACTAACTTGCTTGAAATCAATCCAGTTCTCCAGCAGTGAACTCATGAACCTCCATTCAGCGTGGAAGTCAGTCTCTATTCTTTTTCTTGAAAATAATCGCTGATCTTCTTAATTATATTTCATCCGGCTCGTTATGGACCATGTGCGATAACGGTACCTGGATGGATGGACTGGATGCTCAATGCAAATTAGTTTTTAATAATTTTCGGTGTGAACAATATATTTTACAAGAAACAAGTGAAGACAAGTGACAAATAGAAGTGTCATATTTTTTCATATAATTTAGGAAGCTTGCAAGAAGGTTTTATCTCCAACATTTCCCCGGGCGTTGAAACCAATGGTTTCAACCAGATTCTGAAGACACAGGCAAAGGGCAGATTCGGTTGAATGCCCGTCGAACGACTCCAGTAGACGTCCGAATGTCAGCTACACGGGCGATACCATCCGTTCCTGGATGAACAGCCACGATCCGTCCAAGTCTCCACTTCAACGGAGGAAGATCGTCTTCCTTGATTACCACCAAGGAGTTCAGCATCAAGCCATCCTTGCAGGAACGCCATTTGGAGCGTTGTTGCAATTCTGCAACATACTCCTTGCTCCATCTGCTCCAGAAATGCTGGCGAAGCTGCTCGATCCTCTGGTAACGAGACAGATAATTGGCAGAGCTATCCTGGTAATCAGGTTGCGGCAAAGAAGTAAGTGGCCGTCCCACAAGAAAATGTCCTGGCGTGAGCGGAGTATAATCTGCAGGATCTGAAGACAACGGCGTCAATGGACGAGAGTTCAAGATGGCTTCAATCTTGGTTAGTGTGGTGTACAGCTCCTCAAAAGTCAAGTTACAATTTCCCAACACTCTCTGAAGGTGATACTTTGCTGACTTGACACCCGCCTCCCAGAGTCCACCGAAATGTGGGGTGTAGGCGGGAATAAAATGGAACCTTATTCCGTCGTTTGCTGCACTTTCACCCAAGGACAAACTATTTAATTTTAAAAATTTGGAAAGGTCGTTGTATGCACCGACAAATGAGGTACCGTTATCGGAAAAAATATCAGCAGGTTTACCTCTCCGAGAAATAAACCGATACAAAGCCAGTAAATAACTATTGCTAGTTAAATCACAAACGAGCTCCAAATGAATGGCCTTGGTTGTGAAACAAATAAAAATAGCGACATACACCTTTACTAACCTACATCCACGGCCCTGGCGACTAGCACACATAATAGGGCCAGCGTAATCAACGCCTGTGCTTTCAAAGGGATAACCTGGACGAAGGCGTTCTCGTGGTAAGTTACCCATTAAGGGAGCTACAACCTTACCCTTCATACGGTGACACAAAACACACTTATGATAACAGGCTTTTGCCAACTTGCGACCTCCTATTGGCCAATAAGTTTCCCTAATGGAAGCTAATAATAATTGTGGGCCAGCATGCATCAGCCTTTTATGCTCAAAATTAAATAATAGTTTAGTGAAATCATGAGTGGACTGTAATAAAATAGGGTGTTTCTTACTATAAGCAAAATTAGAGTTATCGAGACGTCCTCCTACTCGCATTACATTATTATCGTCTAAATAAACATTAAACTTTAGAAGGGCGCTCTTTTTAGGTAAACTTTTTTTGTTCAAAAATAATTGGTATTCAGAAAATGACTGAATCTGACTCTTAATAATGACAAGAGTTAATGTATCTTGTACCTCATCATGTGACAAGTATTTGGTTTTAGGGTAATGCTTTCTACATGACTTAATAAATCGTAATACGTAGGCAACAGATCGTACGAGCCGTGTGTAATTGGAATAACGCCTAAAATCAATTAAAACTTCAGGTTTCGAATCGTTTACAACATGTAATATGATTTTAGGTCGAGTCTCCGGTAACGATTTTAGTCCTGGGCTCGTAATTTGAGAAGGCCATTCAGACGAATCTAGTTTTAAAAAATCTGGTCCTTTCCACCACAGATCTGACTAGGAAATTATATTGTTGTTTTAATTTTTATATTCCTGTATCAATGCCAGGTTGACAACACTCGTCTCCCAGAATGTCTGAGGAAAAGGATTTAATTAAGAAGCGAGGCAGCTTCAAAGGTCGCTTGACTAGTTTCCTCAATTTTCTGGACTCATTCAAGGACAAGGAGCTATCTAGCTGTGATGTGTCCGAGTTGCAGTTGCGCATGGGCAAGATAGAGGCGTTGTATGAGCAGTATGATGAGGTACAGTTACGTCTAGAATGCATTGTTGACGACATCAACTTACAATATTCTCAGCGTTCCGAGTTTGAGTCTATTTATTATAAAACCTTATCTAGAGCCCAGAATATTCTGACTGACTACAATAAAGATAATAAATCGATGGAAAGTTGTAAAAGTACTCGTGTTAGCATAAAGCAGCCGGTTAAATTGCCAACGATTCAGTTACCAAAGTTTAGCGGATTATATTGTAATTGGCTTGAATTCCGCGACACCTTTACTAGCCTAATTCATTGTAATGATGACATAGACGCAATCAATAAGTTTCACTACTTGCGAGCATCACTTGAGGGAACAGCTGCTATAGTTATCAAATCCATTGAGTTTTCTTCAAGTAATTACTCTGTGGCATGGTCATTGTTATGTGATCGGTTTGACAACAAAAGATTACTGGTTCAGAATCATATAAGTTCATTATTTACTATTGAATCAATTACAAAAGAATCTTCTGTTGCCATTAAGAATTTGATCGATCAGTTAAATAAAGACTTGCGAGCTTTAGAGTCATTAGGGGAGCCTGTGAAACACTGGGATACACTTTTAATCTACATTGTCACACGAAAACTTGATCAAAAAACCTATCGTGAGTGGGAGGAGTGCAAAGGTAGGATAGACAAGGATGGCTTAATCACGTTTAACGCATTTATGCAATTCTTACGCAATCGAGCCGACCTCATCGAGACCCTGGAACTCCCCCGCAATCATTATTCGCAATCACCAGGTAAATCAGGTCCTAAGATCAAGTCAATGGTAGCACAATCTCCTATCAATTCTAGCACTGACTCAGCTTCTAAACCTTGTCCTAAATGTAATAACAACGATCACACATTAAATAATTGTCCACAGTTTCTCGCATTGAGTAACGATGACCGTCTCAAATCATTACCTAGTTATAAGGTATGTTTTAACTGTTTTCGTTCCGGACACTATGCTAACAAATGTAAAAAACCAGGCTGCAAACTATGCAAACGTAGGCACAACACATTAGTTCACGTACATTCTAATGGCACTGTATCGAATACACCTAGTGGTAATTCGATGAATAACTTGTCTGCTACGACTGAAACGAATAACGTAGCTTTATCCGCAAACATTGCATCTCCGTGTGGTCATACGCAACGAGATGTGTTGTTATCAACCGCTTTGATCAGATTAAGAGACCACAATGGGTGTGTGCATCTCGCTCGCGCGGTGCTCGATAGTGGTAGCACGTCTTCACTCATAACAGATAGGTTGTGCAATAAACTTAACTTAAAAACTAGCCAGGTAGATAGATCAATCCTTGGAATCAATAACGTCACTTCGCACGTAGGTAAAATATGTCGGGTTAAGGGTACGCCATTAGATGATAGCTTTGTATTCGAACTAAATTGTTTTGTTCTTCCGTTCATTACGAGTAGTGTTCCGTGTCGTCAGATAAATATTTCTGATTTCGACTTACCCTCGAATATTACTTTAGCTGATCCTACTTTTTATAACCCTGCCGATGTTGATATTTTAATCGGCGCTGATCTTTTTTGGGATTTGTTAGGATCTCAAAGACTAAAGTTAGGTACCGGGAAACCAATATTATGTGAAACCCGTCTAGGATGGATAGTTTCCGGTCCAATTACTCAGAATACTATCTCACTGCTGACGAATGACGTAAAGTGCAATATGTCTAAAATGGTTGCCGACAGCGATGGTGACTGGGAAAACCTCAAGTCAGAATTGACAAAGTTTTGGCAATTAGAGGAGGTGAATGCGAAGTCTTCCAATTCTTATATGCCTGAAGAGAAATTGTGTGAAGACAATTTCGTTACAAATACGACACGATTGTCTGATGGTCGTTTTTGTGTTCGCATCCCCCTTAAGAAAGATCCTTCAATTTTAGGAAATTCTTTTAATAAAGCCACACATTGTTTACATTCTTTAGAGCGTAAATTAAAGGTTAAGACGAACTTTAGTAGAATGTATCATGACTTTTTGTCAGAATACGAGTTACTTGGTCATATAAAAAAAATTAATAAACCTAATTTATGTTTGGGTTATTTTATTCCACATATGGGAGTTTTACGCGAGTCGAGTACCACGACCAAACTTCGTGTTGTTTTCAACGCTAGTGCTTCTACTTCGACGGGAGTGTCCTCTAATGACCTACAGATGGTTGGGCCAACCGTACAGGACGGTCTATTGTCTATACTTCTTCGCTTTAGAGTCCACAAGTATGTTTTATCTGCGGATGTGGAGAAGATGTATAGACAAATAGTCGTCCACCCGTCGGACAGATATTTACAACAGATTGTTTGGCGTGATAATGTTAGTGATCCTATTAATGTTTATCAATTAAACACCGTCACGTACGGTACGGCCAGTGCGCCATTCCTTGCGACACGATGCCTTAAACAAGTAGGACTCGACTGTAGGAACCCTAAGATATCGGAAATCATCCAACATGACTTCTATGTCGACGACTTGCTGACCGGAGGGGATGACTTAGATGAAGTAAAGTTCATTCGCACTGAAGTCACCAAAGCGCTTGCGTCGGCATGTATGCCATTGAGAAAGTGGAAGTCAAATGATTCTCAATTATTGTCGAATGCTGTCCCTGCGTCATACGATTTGAACATTGGACAAAATGAGCCAGAAAAGTTGCTTGGTCTCTGTTGGCATATCGGCACTGATGAGATAGGGTTTCCTATAGGTCTGACTAAATCTTCGACTAGATACACAAAGCGTGACTTGTTATCCGTTATTGCGCGAATCTTTGATCCCTTAGGTCTGTTAGGTCCTATTGTTATTACTATGAAGATCTTGCTACAGAAAATGTGGTTAGATAAATTATCATGGGATCAACCATTACCTAATGAGATTTGTAAACAATGGGAGATTATTATTAAATCTTTACCTCTTTTAAATCATGTTCGCATTCCGCGACTTGTAGTCTGCAATTCATTTACGGAGTTAGAACTCCATATTTTCACAGACGCGTCTGAGTCCGCGTACGGTGCTTGCGTCTACATTCGCAGTGTTAATGCTAAGGGTGAGTACATGGCTCGCTTGTTAATGGCAAAGAGTCGAGTTGCTCCCATCAAGCCTACGACAATTCCGCGACTGGAGTTATGTGGTGCGGTAGTCGGTTCTCGTCTTCACGAGAAGGTGATGAGCTCACTTCGAGTGAAGATCAGTCGGGTTTATTGTTGGACTGATTCAACCATTGTCTTGGGATGGTTACAGATGATGCCTACCAGACTTCAGCCCTTTGTGCGCAACCGCGTTGCTGAGGTTTTGGATAAGTCGGGTAACTGTACTTGGAGGCACGTCCCAACAGATCAAAATCCAGCAGACCTAATATCTCGTGGCATGGATATTAGTGATCTGCAGGAGTCAGATCTGTGGTGGAAAGGACCAGATTTTTTAAAACTAGATTCGTCTGAATGGCCTTCTCAAATTACGAGCCCAGGACTACAATCGTTACCGGAGACTCGACCTAAAATCATATTACATGTTGTAAACGATTCGAAACCTGAAGTTTTAATTGATTTTAGGCGTTATTCCAATTACACACGGCTCGTACGATCTGTTGCCTACGTATTACGATTTATTAAGTCATGTAGAAAGCATTACCCTAAAACCAAATACTTGTCACATGATGAGGTACAAGATGCACTAACTCTTGTCATTATTAAGAGTCAGATTCAGTCATTTTCTGAATACCAATTATTTTTGAACAAAAAGAGTTTACCTAAAAAGAGCGCCCTTCTAAAGTTTAATGTTTATTTAGACGATAATAATGTAATGCGAGTAGGAGGACGTCTCGATAACTCTAATTTTGCTTATAGTAAGAAACACCCTATTTTATTACAGTCCACTCATGATTTCACTAAACTATTATTTAATTTTGAGCATAAAAGGCTGATGCATGCTGGCCCACAATTATTATTAGCTTCCATTAGGGAAACTTATTGGCCAATAGGAGGTCGCAAGTTGGCGAAAGCCTGTTATCATAAGTGTGTTTTGTGTCACCGTATGAAGGGTAAGGTTGTAGCTCCCTTAATGGGTAACTTACCACGAGAACGCCTTCGTCCAGGTTATCCCTTTGAAAGCACAGGCGTTGATTACGCTGGCCCTATTATGTGTGCTAGTCGCCAGGGCCGTGGATGTAGGTTAGTAAAGGTGTATGTCGCTATTTTATTTGTTTCGCAACCAAGGCCATTCATTTGGAGCTCGTTGGTGATTTAACTAGCAATAGTTATTTACTGGCTTTGTATCGGTTTATTTCTCGGAGAGGTAAACCTGCTGATATTTTTTTCCGATAACGGTACCTCATTTGTCGGTGCATACAACGACCTTTCCAAATTTTTAAAATTAAATAGTTTGTCCTTGGGTGAAAGTGCAGCAAACGACGGAATAAGGTTCCATTTTATTCCCGCCTACACCCCACATTTCGGTGGACTCTGGGAGGCGGGTGTCAAGTCAGCAAAGTATCACCTTCAGAGAGTGTTGGGAAATTGTAACTTGACTTTTGAGGAGCTGTACACCACACTAACCAAGATTGAAGCCATCTTGAACTCTCGTCCATTGACGCCGTTGTCTTCAGATCCTGCAGATTATACTCCGCTCACGCCAGGACATTTTCTTGTGGGACGGCCACTTACTTCTTTGCCGCAACCTGATTACCAGGATAGCTCTGCCAATTATCTGTCTCGTTACCAGAGGATCGAGCAGCTTCGCCAGCATTTCTGGAGCAGATGGAGCAAGGAGTATGTTGCAGAATTGCAACAACGCTCCAAATGGCGTTCCTGCAAGGATGGCTTGATGCTGAACTCCTTGGTGGTGATCAAGGAAGACGATCTTCCTCCGTTGAAGTGGAGACTTGGACGGATCGTGGCTGTTCATCCAGGAACGGATGGTATCGCCCGTGTAGCTGACATTCGGACGTCTACTGGAGTCGTTCGACGGGCATTCAACCGAATCTGCCCTTTGCCTGTGTCTTCAGAATCTGGTTGAAACCATTGGTTTCAACGCCCGGGGAAATGTTGGAGATAAAACCTTCTTGCAAGCTTCCTAAATTATATGAAAAAATATGACACTTCTATTTGTCACTTGTCTTCACTTGTTTTTTGTAAAATATATTGTTCACACCGAAAATTATTAAAAAACTAATTTGCATTGAGCATCCAGTCATTGATTTTCATCAGAATACCCATAATTCTCGCACACCGAGAGTCATTCAGACATTGTTTGGCTTGAAATATACAAAAACTGTTAGTTTTGTGAACTTGAATGTTAGAGAGCGGCGGTGACGTCACGCGATGCTTGCGATAACGTCAGCCTGACGCGAAATAAAAAGTTATCAGTCGGCGGATCTGTGGTCCTCGGTGAGGAGTCGGCGGTAGATGATGATGAGATCATTTACTTGATTGTGACAAGAAGCGCCCAGCACGCACTAATACATAACGTTCGGTTATAAGTTTATCAGTTGCAGTCCGTGACGTGACGATCTATAAGTATTAGTTGTGATCCTGAACTTCCCTCTTCTATTCTTTCCTCTTTTACCAATCATATTTTGTGAATGACAAAACGGCTCCCTAGTACAATACGATTTACTGGTGCACTTCATAAACATTAATCGGGGATGGACGAATCGTAATTTTTTTTTTTACGTCTATATAATGTTGTTATAACAAAAGAGTCGAAGCACTCCTTCATAAGTGAGTGTGGACTGGTGTGGTCGGACGCTGGGCGTCACGTGACCGCTTGGAGGAAGCAGACTGATTGAGCACTGTTTATACATAGATACTGAAAAAATGCTACGGGCAGTAGGATATCTAAATAGCGCTGAAGGTCTAGTTCTCACAGTGGTGCGCGGCCCGTTACAGGCGCGTGCACATGCGCCCGCGCACCACACGGGTAAAGGTCGCGCCACCCTGCCACACAGGTACCGTTATTCACCCCCGCACCCCGCGGGGTAATCACCTGACATTTAGAGTTTTTGTACTAATCGCATGGTGAATAATGTATGGGCCCCCTAGACTGGTCTAGCCCGAGGGTGAGGGGTACGCGGGTGGGAGTGACATTCATCGTCGGGTTACGCGCGCTACATCATTGCTGCACCCGACAACATGGATGCCGGTGAGTCCCATTACTCATTAGTTGATAACTTATATTGCACTCGGGCACTGATGCGGTGTCGCAGGAGCCTGGCAGCCGAGACGCCGTGACCACACGCTTCTCGCGCGCCAGGTTTCTCGCACCGCCAGTTCAAGCAGGACACCAGGATATGTACCTACCTACTAGTGATGTAACGAATATTCGCATTCGTATTTGCGAATATTCACTTTTTTTGCCATTTGCATTCGTATTTGCAAGTCACGTGTGCGAATATTTGGCGAATGTATTTGAGAAACAAAATAGAAATAATATGTATGACATTTTGTTCGCGCTTGATTTGAAAGTCAACATTTAAGTAATATTCGCATTTGCATATATGTATTGGATTTGAATATACCTGAATGCGAATCCAAATACGAATGTTGATATTCAAACAAAGTATACGCATTATATCATAGGTACAGGTTTGATATTTCTTGTCAGCCAAGTTAAAACCGAACTTAACAGAGCCGTTACGAATATTCGAAAAGATGAGATTCATTCAAAGTTCATTCGAGAAGGTATTTTTGATTTGATTTTCATGTTGTTTCACAAATTGTGACACTGCAAATGTGAATATCAAGTTGTGTGATAGGTACATATTTAAGTAAATATAAAATTGTAAAATCACAACAGTTTTATTGTCATTCTATATCCATTCAATCAATATATAAACTTTTTGTTTGTCTGAAACATTCGCCAAACATTCGCATGTTTCTTGCGAATACGAGTATGAATGTCAAAAAATGTGAGAGTTTTCGCGAAACCGAATGGGAATATTCGTTTGTTTCACTGGTACCTGTACCTTTCACATATTTTTAGTACACTAGCCATTGTCCGTGGCTTGTCGCGTACATGAAATATACCTTATATCAATCAGGCATAAAGCAGGTTTCTATTGGGTAAAAAAATTTTAGCAATCGGACCAGTACTTTCAGAAATTACCTCCTAAAACAAAAAAATACAAACTTTACCTCTTTATAATATTAGTGTAGATAAAAAAATTGAGTATTTTATGAGAAAAGATGAGTATTTTATAAGAACAGCGAACTTAACAATTACAATAATAAACTTTTTAACAATCCACTGTTACGGACGTGACCGCGCCAACTGAAACCCCCTGAAGGCGACGCGAAGCCGGCTCTGACAATAAATATTTTACAGTTATATGCATTTTTTACTTCTTGTTAGCCAACGTTATTATATTTTTTACAAATTAGGGAAATTTTAAAGCAATTACATTCGTCGTGTCGGAGAAAGCAATCTTTTAAAAAATCATTCGTTTTGTGACAAAATGACGCCGCGACTTTCTAATTTATTGCTCGAGCGCCGAAGGAAGCGTTAAAAAATACAATAAACAATACAAAAGTAAAAATCGCACAAACGTTAGTGTGCGCCGTTATCGGTCCCGGGCGGCCAGCGCGGCCCAGGCGGCCCGGGCGCGGTCCACACAATGGGACGTCATAAAAGAAAGCACTTTCAATGGTCAGCGCTCAGCGCCTGTTGCATGTTTTAATAATCGCCTTATTATGCTCTCGTTATGCAATGTGCGAAAAAATATACGTAGCGTTTCACACAGTAAAAGTGTATAATTTTCAGGCGTATCCTTTTAACTATGCATCCGCGACTAATGCGAACCCGTCCCCGAAACGTCGGGTCGGGTGTGGAGCCGAGCCAGACTCCTCGCCGCACCTACACGGAATGTGTTTTAAAGTGAACAGTCGCGCTGGCAGCCGTGCACTTGTCGAGCTCTAGGTACCTGTATGTAGTCCGCGAGAGTCGCGGGCTCGCGGGGTCGCGCCACTGGATCACACTTGATCCACATAACATTATGCATGAAGGGCGAGGGCGCGGCGGCGCGGGCCGAGGAGGGGCGGGGTGACCTTTTGCGTGGTCCCGTTAGCGGCACCTGCGCGGACGTTAGGGTCCCGCTAGCCGCTCGCCGCTCCTGGCACGCAGCACATTCATCGCTGCATAGCGGACCGAGCCTGAGGAGATCATTCAACATGAACCGCTCAATACTTTGCAATTACCTACTTTTTTGGACAATAATGTTTCACAATATACTCGTGCTCTTCCAATTACTTAGCAACAAATATTAAACTGTTATTTATCATTCATCAGTCGGTGGTGGTTACAATGAACGTTTTGTCATCGCCATTTTTTTATGGAATGTATAATAATGTATAGAGCGAGATGAGAGTTGCTTGCAGTTCCGCTGCAAAGTTATCTTAAATTGAATACGCGGTGCGTGAGATCGATCCGGATCAGTCGGCAGATCATATCTGCCGTTACATTGTGATAAATGAACGAGCCCCGAAAGATCTGACAAAAAATATAATGGACGCGGTTACATCAGCTCAATGATTGCAGTTTGATCATCGTTCGAGTCCACTGCGGAGCGGCAGCCCTGCGCGTGCGTCTCCGATACCATTGTCTCACAATGGGCGTCCGTCGGTTGCGCGGGCTGCGGGCTGCGGCCTGCAGGCATAGCGATAGGTTTTGTGTGCGGGAATCAATCAGCTGTGCGTAATGCCCACCATTAGAATACTTACATTCAAATGACGCGCGCCGCACCGTTCCCACGCTCGCCTGCGCGTGCGCATTCTAACTATTTCAGCACGCACCAACGCGAGAAGATACATTCCAAGAAGCCCTTGCGAATATTATATTTTCATAAAGAACCTACCTAAATGTGTTTTTCAAATTATTGTAGTTGCATTCTAGAGAACCAGGAGGATAGGCTATACAAAGTGATTTTGTATTAAACGTCAGCAATAACGTTTGTTTTGCACTTGATTGACGGATTTGGGGTGAATCCATGTGTTATATCCGTTTTAAATATATTTGTTTTAGAGCCAACGAGAGTTGAAGATTTGGAATTATTATGACATGTCTAACTTTCTTACCAATGTTTTTAGTTACCTACGTTATGACGACTCAGTCTGCCATGTAAGTGATTGACTCTACTGACTTACTACCGCACTTCTTACACTACCACCACACTACAAGATACTAGTGTACCGAGTACATACCGTCGCTCGGACGGAGGACCCTCTCGGTAATAAACAGCGATCACTATGAACAGGGACAAGTTGCCGCCGTCGGTTGCTCGCGACGTAATTTTGTCTCGCGTTTAAACGAATGAGTTGCGTAATAGCGAAGTGTGTGCAATTAAGTGGTCGGTGTAACGGGACGTCGACGATATGGGGGTGAGTGACATGTGTTGATATTTGCGACGCGTGGCGCGTGCCGGCGGCCGCGTGCACCTGCGCGCGCTGCGTGCCGCCTGGGTCAAGGTCGCCGGGCAACACAACGGTCACAGAAGACCCGCTCGCGACCCAACTCAAACAAAACTGTTTGAAAAGAATCATTTTCTTTTTTAGTTCAAGATTTCCAAGTAAGACATAAACAAGATTGTATAGTTTAGTGAAATGATCTTGCGAGATGCTGATCGCGCATAGCCGTACATCACGCAGTGGAACTTCTGCAGGTGTACCCTGAGTTGACTTGTGCGTAGTGTGCTTATTGCGAGTAGGTAAACGCAAACTGTTCTATCTTTAAGCCCCGCTGACTGTTTCGTCTGCAGCGACACGTCAACTAATTGTTACTTAACCATGCATGTCAATTACAAAGACTGCAATCTATACTTGCACACTGTTACTGGGTGCTGTTTCACTGGATGCGGCGACCGCCTTCCCCCGCGCGCCTCGCTCGCTCCACCCCGCGGATCGAGCTTAATGAGTGGACGTGATCCGATCACGGTGCGCTACATTTTTACAGTGAGATATTTCGTGAGTCAGTCACGTAACAAACCAATGTCGTTAACATCCACGCATGGAAATAGGTTCCATCGACTGCAGTCGTATTGTTTCGTACAAATTACTTTTGAATTATTGTAATTACGTATCGGCTGCTACCAATCGTGTTATAACAACAGGGTCATATCCACAAAATAAAACTTAGAATGAAAATATAAATCAAGTTGAGCGGTCGGCCCTGGGCGGTGTCCCGAGTGGTGATGTTGGCGTGTCGTCATCCTGCATGGACGGCGGAGTCAAGGGCGTGGAAGGATATCCTTTATTTGTAGTAAGCTCAAGTCGCCGGTATGTGACACTACAGTGGAGCTCAATTCGCCGCTTCCACGGCGTGGGCGTCGTCGCGTGACACTCGACTCGAGCAGCAAGCGCCAGCCGCGCCGCGACCGACGTCCTACGTTCACGGACTCTACATAAACACACACTGCCAAATGCATGCGTTACCTACTCTATGATAGCTTTTATAGAGTTATTTAAGGAAGCTCTTTCAAAATGATAGTGCAGTTTCGACGTCACACGCAAGCACCATTTGGCTTCTGCAAGCATTAATTAAAGCATAAAAACATCGATTACCCATGTAAAGAACTTTACATGGGTCATCGATGCATAAAAACAACAAAACAACAAAAGCATAACATTAAAGGTCAATTAAATAATTCTATTCTATTCTATTAATCTCAACACTGCTTTACTTTCCTCGCTAGTGTCCCCGGTATGATCTCGTCACATCTCTGTCGGTTTCCATATTAACGGACGGATCATAAACATGGTCGGAGGAGCGCGCTGTCCGTCTGTTACGTCACCCGGGGGACTTGCGGCCGGTCCGGACCGATCCGGTGGTACACCTGTCGTATATTACCTAATTCGACAGCTCTGTAACTCACTGGGACGGTCACCGTGACCGGATCACCGGACAGATGCAATACTTACGATTAGTCGTAAACATTCACGCCGGTCAACATGTTACATTTAGAATATCTTTGAAATGCCTAGTCCAGTAAGTGTTCCAATTTCCTACAGATTGAGGAGTGAAATATATATAAAATACGAATGCCAGTAAGTAACTACTATTCCACATCACACAATACCTGTCTGTTTGGTAACATGCATCATCATCTTCCTGCCCTAGTCCCGTTTTATTTGAGGTCGGCGCAACACGTTTTTAATACGCTTATATTAGCTTCATGTGAGGCGCTTTGTGACATATTTTTCGCAAATCGAGCACCCCACGCTTTTTTCACAATGATATTAATATTTTTCTTTCATTATTATTATTTTCTACCTATATTGAAAATTATTTTACACTTTTTAGTTTGATATGCTATGAAAGCGTGTTTTTTTAGTTTTTTTAAACTATATTTTTTCTTTCATTCTGTCCTGTCACTCGTCACGCTCTCACTAACTCCCTTTTCTTTCATATTGCTTCTCACACAATCCATCCATCTTTTCTTTGGCCTCCCTCTTCCTCTCCATCTATCCACACGTAAACTCATAATTTTTTTAGCAACATGCCCTCCTTTTCACATGACCATACCAAGACAAACGATTTCCTTTCAACTTTTCAGTCACTGTCGCCACTTTCAAACTTCCCCTAATATACTCATTTCTCACTTTATCCATTCTCGTTACAGCACACATCCATCTTAACATTCTCATCTCCGCTACGTGCAATCTTTTTTCATACGTTTTTTTCACAGCCCAACATTCTGATCCATACAGTATGACAGGCCTTATCACGGACTTGTAGATTTTACCGTTCAACTTGAGGGGCATCCGTGGTTCACAATTGGTTCCCGTGACCTGTCGCCATTTGCCACCGTTGATCCGACGTGTTACGTCCCGGTCCACCTCACCATCCCCATGGACGAGCGAACCGAGGTACCGAAAGTCGGAACAGATCGGTATGGGCGTTCCGGCCAGAGCTAAAAGCACTGGATTGGAGACACCGCTGAAATCGTAGTACAAGTACTCCGTTTTGGTTATACTTAATTTCAGGTCAAAACTCTCAAGTCTGTGCCACCACACCTCCAATCTGTTGTGGACCTCTAGGCCACTCTCGGCAACCAATACAATGTCATCAGCAAACCGCATACACCAGGGAGCCTCTTCCTGAATTTCCGACGTAAGAGCGTCCATTATCATCAGGAAGAGTAAAGGGCTGAGAGCCGACCCTTGATGTAAGCCGACAGCCACATTGAAGCTGCGAGTGGTGCCAACTGTAGACCGGACTTGGGTATTACATCGCTCGGATCAACTGCACATACTTCCCAGGCACATCTTTCTTCTTATGGGCCCACCACAGAACCTCACGAGGTGTTCGGTCGTATGCCTTTTCGAGGTCAACGAATACCATGTGCACGTTTTTATGCGTACTTCTGTATTTCTCGCACAGTTGGCGTATAGCAAAAATGGCATCCGTTGTTGGGTTTTATAATCCGTTGTACCCTGACCGCCGGGTCGAATTGGTTCTGCGAAATTTCACTCTCTTCTCTCAGACGCCTTTCAATAACTTTCTCCCAGGCTTTCATAGTATGTGACATTAGCTTAATTCCTCTATAATTGTTGCACTCAAGCACATTGCCTTTGTTTTTAAAGATGGGCATCAAGAAACTGCTGCACCAATCATCAGGTATGGCTTCTTCCAGCAACAACTTATTGAAGAACAAAGCTAAGCACGTCCAACCATCTACTCGCAATAACTTCCACACTTCAACTGGCATTCCATCTAGACCAATGGCTTTACCATTTTTAATTCCATTTACTGCTATTCTGACTTCATCCATACTAACCATTCTCACTAACCCTACATTCACTGGTTTACTCTCTAAAATTCCATTCCAATGATTTTCCTACTTCATTAGTCTTTCAAAATATTCCTTCCATCTCTCTTTGATTTTTACATCGTCTGATAGGCCGATTCCAGCTTCATTCTTTACACATCTTACCTGAAAAACCTCCCTCGTCATTATCTCTCTTCTTTTAGCAAGCCGGTACAGCTCTTTTTGGCGTACAGGACTGTCTAGTGTGTCGTACAGTTTGTCCTGGGCTCTTGCTTTTGCTAATGCCACGGCTTTCTTAGCTTTCTTCTTCAAAATATCATACTCACTCTTTTTCTCAGCTTTCAGACTACCATTTCCCGCTTCTACACTCTGCCATTCCTTGAACTTTCTTTTCTTCTCTTTCTTTTTAGGGTTCCGTAGTCAACTAGGAACCCTTATAGTTTCGCCATGTCTGTCTGTCCGTCTGTCTGTCTGTCTGTCTGTCCGTCCTCGCTTAATCTCTGTGACCGTTAGCACTAGAAAGCTGAAATTTGGTACCAATATGTATATCAATCACGCCGACAAAGTGGTAAAATAAAAATTGGAAAAAAATTGTTTTATTAGGGTAGCCCCCCTATATGTAAAGTGGGAAGTGATTTTTTTTTTAATTTCAACCCTAACGTGTGATATATCGTTGGATAGGTATTTAAAAATGAATAGGGGTTTACTAAAATCATTTTTTGATAATGTCAATAATTTCGGAAATAATCGCTCCAAAAGTAAAAAACAATGTGTGTGTCCCCCTCTAACTTTTGAACCATAAGTTTAGAAAATATGAAAAAAATCTGAGAAGTAGAACTTTATAAGGACTTTCTAGGAAAATTATTTTGAACTTGATGGAAAGAACAGTTTTTGTACAAAAAAGACAAAAGTGTTCTACAAAATAATTTCTGGACTAAGTTTGTAGTATAATCATACAATACACTTTATTGTGACGGACGGGAAACTACGGAACCTTACACTGAGCGTGGCCCGACACGCTCTTGGCCGGTTTTTTTATTTTATTTCTTATTTATTGTGCCTTTTCCTCCCGTTTGTCTCAAAATATCTTTCGCTGCATGTCTAATACACTCTGCCATCTCATTCCAGCTTTCATTTATACTTCGGTCATTCATGTCACCCATCTCTATCATTTTGTCCACCACTCGCTCTCTGAACTTTTTCGCATACTTATTCTTCGCTAACATATGCCACTTTATTTTGGGGGGTGGCCGCTCTTTGGCTTTGTTACGTTTTATTTCGACTAGCGATTCCATAACCAGGAGTCGGTGCTGTGATACTAGATCTTCTCCTGGCAGCACTTTGCAGTCTTTGACGTGCTTTATATTGTTGCGCCCAACTAAAAAGTAGTCGATTTTGACCGCTTTTGTACGTAATAAGGTGTTGCTCACTTTTTTTAAACCAAGTCTTGACTACTGCTAAGTCAAAGGCGGTAGCAGCTTGCAGCAGCGTCTCTCCCTCATTATTCGGACTTCCGAAACCCCATCCTCCATGTACTCTTTCATAAATACCTTTCATTCTTCCCACATGTCCATTAAAATCACCTCCAACTATCAATTCCTCATGTACAGGGATGGTCATTAAGGCAGTATCAAAATCCTCCCAAAACTTCTCTTTCACTGTTTCATCACATCCTACTTGTGGTGCATACACACTAACTACATTCAGCATCACATTCTCTAACAAAACTTTCACAATTATAAATCTATCACTAATCCTTTGAACTTCCATCACGCTTTCTTTCAATTTACTATCTAGCACTATTCCTACACCATTTCTTTTTCTATGACTTCCACAATAATAAAAATCCTCTCCATTTAGTCTCCTGCAAACATGCTACATTTATCCGTCTTCTTTTCAATACATCCGCTAACTCTCTGGCCCTTCCAGTCATAGTCCCAACATTCCAACTAGCATACCTCAATCTCATTTCCCGAGCTTCCTTCTTACGTTGCAACCACTCGGGATGGTGCAACAACCCTGGTCCATTTCCCACAGAAGCCGGGTGCTGCCCCTGCGCGTCGCCTGTAGCGCATTCTATGATTACCAAACATGTTACAAAAGCATTTGGCAACTGTTTTATAGTCGGCCGCCAGCCTGACAGCAACCCTCCTTGGGAATGCTATTGTTGGTGGTTAACGCATCACCATGCGATGACCTTCAGTGCCTTATATTACGCACGGTCTCAAAATGTCCCTTAGTCACCTCTTACGACACGCACGGGAAAAAATGGGATGGTGTTATTCTTTACGTCCGGACACCATACGGAACATGCATGTTATACAATATGTCATTGAAAGTGTTGTAGTCACTTCCATATCAGCATTAGCATTGCATATCGAGTGTTTAGGGTCTTGTCTTGTTTGTCGAGTAAAACTATAAGGACTAAGCTTCGTTTTATCTCGTAGAGTATCTGATCTGCAGCGATGTGCACTTTTCGTAGAATTTTGGATTATGGTTTTTCTTGATTGCACTCTTGATCAGTTTTGGTTTGCACTTCCTGTAACAAGTGTACGTCGGTGCCTTGGGCTGCGGCTGGTGGGGCAGTCGTGTTGTTCACTGACTCATTATTGTAATATTAAGTGAACACTGATACAGTGTGTGTAGATGCGCCGATAGCGCTCGGACAGCGTCCAGCGCTGCGATAACACGCTAATTAGAGCGGCGTCCGTCAGCGCGCCAGCGGCTAAGCGGGCAGCGTGCTCGTTACGCTTGCCATGCGGGTTTACTTACACTAGATACAACTAATTAATAATATTATCTATTGTGATACATGTGATACAGACTTCTCGTCTTGACACCCACACCCATTATTATAAGCTCATCACGTTGCACTCGCCCTCCGTAACATTATGTAATAATTCTGCTTCAAACATTTCTAACACTTTTATCTGACTCATCTGTTCTTCTGCTCATCGGCAACAAATTACGAGCTTAGATTGAAATCAAGCTTTATGTATGTTTTTCTATTAATTAATGATGCGATCATGAAGTCATCTTAGTTGTAAAGTAAAGATGAGTCATGCCGTACATACAGAGTACCGTGCAGTGTAATGCGGCTCCGGTAGCAGTCGTGGCTTCCCGCTGAAGCCGCATCGCTCCTATTAGCATAATGTCATGCAAAACATGTTCAATCCCTCCAGGCTGTCGCTGGGTGACGGCGCCGTGACGTCATCGTATTTTATCATTCAGGTAACTGCCACACACGTGGTGGTTCTGGAGAAACCCTCAAGAATATCATGATATGTAACAAAAGCAGCCCTATTCTTCTGTCCAAGGCTTCGAACTCATTTTTTGTTTTCGCCAAGCCTCATCCATGTGATCAGTGTATGTGCAGACAGTCCCACAGCTGAGCAAGTATCGTTACCCACACGCACCTGAACTAGAGAATTCATTATAATTGACCCGCTGCGGTAATTAGCCGACGTGTAAGCAGAGCACTGGGAATAAATTATGTCTATGAATAATTGTCTAAATATTATAACGAGCTCGCCATTTTCAATTATCTCACATAGTGCCGCGGTAATGAGCGCACATAGTGCCACGGTTCCGCTCCGAATGCGTCGCCGCGCGAGGAGACTAGGAGGGGGAGGGGGGTCGGGGGAGGGGTGGCATGCTAATACACAGTTTGTACCCGATCAAATTAATATAATACATAATATAATTGTAAATCTGCGCACGCCACGCGTGACGCCATAAACTAATCGTAGCAAAGCGACACGATTTACAGCGGCGACGAGCAAATAGCCAGCAGCAAAGTGGACATACTTTATTAAATCTTATTTACTTCACTGTTACACACGTAAGTATAAGCGTAAGTAACGAATTTCATATTATTGAATTATCATAATACTATAATAGGTAATGCCGAGTGTGACGTGTTGCGAGCATGTTTGCTGTTACTCAGAGCCACGATCGCTGTGCCACAGTATTACAATATTCCCTATTGTATTACTGTGTTGCTTTTAGCTCATTGGAGCTCATCTCAATATCGATCATTTCAGCTCTCTTGAACTTAATCAAGTATCATCTGATGGCAGCGTGCTGCGAGTTGTATGCACTGCACAGCAGTCTGTGCCTCTATAGCGCTGTAGAAGTGTAATATGACCGGTACTCTTCTTGATCTCGTCCTCATAGATTTTCTCAAGTAAAACTATGAACCGAATGCAGTTATTAAGGAGCCTATCAAACTCTAGCAACACCGCGTTCAGATCAAAGTAGCACTCGTCATCAAAGTCGATTAGAGGTAAAATTAAAGTTTACACAAGCATAGACTTCGTCTTCGCAGGCAAAAAGTTTCTCAGATAATACAGACATCGCAAAGTCCTTTTGACTCTTTGGCAGACATTGGTAACCTGACTTGGCCAGCTAAGCGTCGAGTCAAGATGCAAATCGAAATATTTTTTGCTAGAACGGGTGAGGTTATTACACCAATAAAATAATAGAGGAAGAGGGTTAGCCACCACTTTACCTATCATGCATGAGCTTCCAATTACAATTGCCTGACACTTTGAGAGGTTTACGAATACCTCAAATCTATCAGACCTGTTAATGGCATACAAAACTCGATTTATATCTTCTATAGCATCAGACAGAATCTACCCGAGAAGCTGTATATCACTTAAAATCGAATGAACACCAAAGACAGTGAGTTAAAAAATGTATGAAGATGGAGAATAGCAACGGGAAAAGAAAACTGCCTTGAACACCAGAATCCTGATCACGCCAACTCGACGAAGTCTTGTCAACGCGGTCCGAATGCTGGCGTCCTCGAAGATAAAGAAAACCATTCCAGCGCCTTGGAAGAAACCACAAGATGTGAAATAATATGACCATTAAATTAATTAATACCAAAACAGAAACCTGGACTCCTTTCTGTGACTGTCTTCTAAGTCACCAGTCACTTAAAGGAAAGCAGAGGCAGTACTGTGACCAGGCATGAATCCGGATTGAAATGAGTTAACAAAATTATTTTGGTGGACAAATCCGAAAAAACTGCTTGTGGACGCAGGCCTCAAGTACTTTGGCCAGAGGGTTGGGAATTGTCTGGAATCACGGGAAAATTTATTATGTTATTTTGTCGGTTAGAATTTATTATGTCGGTTAGATGCAAGAAAGTCGAGGATCAAGGTGATAACAATTGATGTCGTCCTGACCCACAGAATTGGTTTTTATGGATATGATGATCTTTATGTTATCATCCAAGGTACCAGGAGAAAAATGGAAGGAAAGGAGTGGTTTTTTTTTAAGAGTACATGACCGTCCGTCGTGACGACACATGCGAAAGCATGTGTCTACCCATGAACGTCTTTCAAATGGTGATGATGAGTAAGCACGCGCCGCCTCATTTACTCACGATTAATTGTTTTACGAGTTCATTTTACTCAGCATATGACGAGCACACTTTGTTATAATATTACGCATTTGTAATCTTCTATGAAGTCATCATCATCATTTCAGCTGAAAGACGTGCACTGCTGGACATAGGTCTATGAAGTAATCCGCTCTTTACTTTGTATACTCTATTTGAATTTCGACGTAGATCTCTGAAATACATTGCGCAGAGGAAGTGTCTTTCATGTTCAGACCATATGAAGAACCCCAAGGTACATCATAAGCCAAACAAAGTGGCCCTGCATTCGTGAATAGCGCATGCAGGGCCATCTTGTTGCGTAGGTTTGATTGTCATTCATTTTGAGAAAATGTTAAGTCATTGCGACTACTACTTTTTCAGTCTATCACCGTTGCGTGTTGTTATTAGTAAATATGTAATGATTTGAGCTCGATCGGCCGATTCATCGTCAGATATCCACTTGAAAGGTAACCTGCGGGTACCTAGTTGTATTGCAAAAGTTGCTCATTGGGATATTTTCTCAAAGCACTTCCTGTAATCTTGTAAAGTACCTATTTGTGGGTAGAGCCTGAGCAGTACAGTCAACAAGACTTGTACTGTTTTCAAACTTATCACGGCTTACAAAGTTGTTATTATCGATTAGATTTCAGTATAACCAGTGGTTGGCAGGCAGAGGTCGCGCTCGCTAGTGAACTGATGTGCAAGTAGCGATGCGTGCTGCTCACTGTCGGCGGCCGCACATTCCGGGGGCGAGTGTTTATTCCGCTTATCTGAATTTTAAATTGTGCCGAAGTCCCCCAGCCGCCCCCCGTACCCTCGCCCTTCGCCCCGGTTGGATTCCTAGCGGTCTCGCCAATCCACCCGTAAAAACCCAATCAAGTGGCCATTTTTGTGATGCTCCCCGCTTTGACACACGATTTCACTTTCGACCCGCGTCGCTGTTCCGCACTACGCTTACAAAAACTTCAACAAACCGTTTTATTTTAGATCGCTTGCGACGGCGACCGCCGCCACCGCCGTCGCTTCTGCGGATTCTTGCGCAACACTTCGACTTGTTATCGCTTACTTTTATTTGTAAGATCGTAACGCGATAATGACTTTAGAAATTTTCCGTAAGTAAATCCGAAAATCTATAATTTATCTTTATTGCTCAATCTGATATCTGAAGTAATTATAGGTTTGATCCCATCTGACCATAGTCTGAAATAAAGGTGACAAGTGCACCACGTAGCGTGTAGTGTGCTGTGGTCACTGTCTCTGGAGGCTCGGCGGTGTGCGCGGGCGCCGCTTCCCAGAACATTCAATTTGTCGGTCATTTGATTTAATGCTGGCGTGAGAACCGGCGACGCGTGTACGGCGCGGGATCCGAACCGGCGGCCGCCGCTCATTACGATCACTTACCACTAGTGTGACTGTCTGCGCCTGAGCCCTTTCCCTTCTATCACACGGCTGGTTGTCATATTACGAGTTTAATGGCTCCTTGTCTAATAAGAAAGGTTGTGGATTTTAATTTCAATATATAATGGTCATATGATGGTCGTCCGCAGGATGAGTTACCGAATGTACCTATTCCAATAAGATATTTTTAAGAGATTCCGTATCTTCTTACTAGACAAGTAATAGAAACGAATCATCGGGAATAAATACACAAGGATCAAGTTAGAATGTTAAGAGAATTTACAGAATCATGTCTGCTAGAGTCTTATTAGATTTTTGCTAATTCAATTGAAGATTATCTTATCTCACACACTTTCTTATTTGCTCTTAACTGATCGCGAGTTATGATTCTAAGAAGAGGAATGGAAAGAAAATGCTTATTTGGTCGGTTTAAATGATGCAAGCACATATGTACGTATGTTGATCTCATTCTCCTTAACCGGTGGCAGCCATCGAATGCAGTGCTACTCTAAGTGGATTCAGGTGAACTAGCTCTGGAGTGCAGCTGTGTTACAACTGGAGCTACGGTTCATGCCTGTGCGCTGCTGTGCGTGTGCACTGTTGGAGGGACATTCAGGTGAGGTAGTGGAGGCAAAGACGGGGTAATCTGCGCGCACGCAAACATTTTCAACACATTTTGATTTACGTGCGTATTATATTATATGTTGTAGAGACGAGTAGCGTCGGTCTCGACAACCGGCGACAATATGCTCATTTGCGCACGTACCCCTCTGCTGAGCTCACCTCCTCCTCCCCCTCCAGAAAGACCAAAGTTATGTGTGCAAGCAATATTAGTTACAATTTTACGAGCATATTAGTTTGTGGCCTACAAAAGAGCAAATCAAATGTTGTCACTTGTACTGACTCCTGTGCTGTGTATGGCGTAATTTAATACTTTTGGTTGCTCTCGTTTATTCAACATTTTATACTCGAACACTATACAACACCATCGTTAATCTATATATCTCAGCGGTGAATATAAAGAAGAGTAGAAATTAATGAGAAAAATATAGGTAGATTAGCCGAATCATTATAACACAGCAATGTTCGTGCGGGTAGTCGGAGCTGCGCCACGCGGCGTGGTGGCGAGGGGCCAAGAGGAATGCGTGGATTTGCATGCAGCGCCGCAGCCCCCGCGGCGCGCCCGATGCCGCTAATGGCGCCGGCGACGTAGCGCAGCCCACTACAGAACACCCACTAAACCACTGATCACGACGGACACACAGGCTCGGTAAGCTGGGAGAGGCTTTATATTGTTTGAACTCGACACGCTCAAAATATTGTTTGAGAGTTTGCAAAGTTGTAGGTACGTTAGCTATGTACCAAGTAGCTCGTTCGAGTGTAAAATCAATTAGGTACACCGCATGCCTTCTATACAGTGCAACATTAAAACCAACATTAAAACCACCAGATTTCAACAAATCGATAAGGTCGGCCTTGAGTTGTTTAGCTTCCTGCAGGCTGTGGTGTCCAGCCAAGAGGTCATCCATATAAAAACATTTTTCGAGTACAGCTGATGCTGCTGGATACCTTAAGCGTTCGTCTTCTGCTAGACGCTTTAGCGTCATCATAGCTAGGAATGGAGCAGCCTTGGTGCCGTAGGTGACTGTTGTCAGTTCGTATTCTCTTAGAGATTGTCTAGGCGAGTCCCGCCAGACGATTTTTTGATACTGTAGGTCCTTTTCATTACAGAAGATTTGTCGGAACATTTTCTCGATGTCAGCTGTCATTGCATATTCATACTGTCTCCATCTCAGAATTAGTGTAAACAAATCCTGTTGTAGATTCGGACCGCTGAACATTAAATCATTTAGACTATAGCCTGACGATGTTTTTGCTGATGCATTGAATACCACCCGCAACGCTGTTGTTGTCGAGTCCGGGCGTAGAACGCAAAGGTGAGGTAAAATGCAATCCGGCACATTCCTCCGTGTGCACTCGCGCATGTGACCCAGTTTGATGTATTCGTCAATGAATGTTTTGTAATCTTCGGAAATGTTTTTGTTTTTAGAAAATTTTCTTTCCAGTTGATAAAATTGGGCTACGGCTCTTCGTTTCGATTCTCCCAATTTTTCTTTGATATCTGGCTTTAATGGGATTCTAACCACGTATCTGCCATCGCCCCGACGTACTGTTTCCGAATTGTATTGTTGAAGGCATTGATAGTCTTCAGAGGACATGTTAGTGTCGGGCTCAGTGATATCTTCAATGCTCCAAAATCTTTGTATGTCTTCTATATTGTTCATGACAACGTTGCATTGATAGGACTTGACATTTCCGCTTAATATCCAGCCAAGCTGAGTCTGTTGTGCGACTGGTAGAGATGAATTTTCCTTGATGATGCCGGGCATGATGATTTCCGAGTAGATTTCTGCTCCTAGCAATAAGTCGATAGGTCGACAAACATTGAAGTCTGGATCTGCTAGCTGGATGTTTTGTAGATATTCCCACGATGGTTTTGAGAAACTGTGATTTGGTAAGTTGTTGATTAATTTCTTCATAACAACAGCTTCTGTCTGAAAGGTGTAATTGGTATGTAATGAAGATGCTACCAGGCTCAGAACTCCCTTACAATTAGTTTGACTGGCACTGACTCCAACTATGACACCTTTGCATGCTCGGCGGGGGAGTTTCAGGATTTGAGCTGCGTTCTCAGTTATGAGAGAGGCTTGAGAGCCTTGATCTATGAGAGCTCTCATTGTGTGATATTCCCCATCAGCACCTTGTATACGGACAAGTGCTGTTGCTAGGAGAACTTCAATAAGTGTTTCTTTGGAAACGTGCGTCACGTTACTTCGTGTTTTGTCTTCACGTGACGTAGACGGTGACGTATTCATGTTCCTGGATACTGTGTTTGCTTGTAGGGCATCATGTAGTACGGTGTTATGAGTTCCTTGACATACCCTGCATCTTGACTCTGAACGGCATGGTTTATTTTTGTGATCAACTAAACAATTTTTACACAAGTTGAACTTTTGAACCGTGTTTCTTTTTTCGTCTGACCCAGATTCCAAAAATGGTTTGCAATAGAATAATCCGTGGCTGTCGTCTTTGCATAGTGGACAATACTGTGTCCTCATTGCACAACTTTTTGCTGCGGAACTGCGTAGGAACGGTTTATTGAAATCGTTTTTGTTGTTGAAATTATTTGATTTTGATTGATTCCTTTTGTTGAGTTGATGTTCAGAATCTTTGTTGCTACTTGGAGATAACGACGATGATGATTTGGATGTATGGTGCTTACGTCGTGTTGATTCAAGAGCAGTGTACTTGTTCTCCAAAAATTTTAGAAAATCTGCTAGAACAGGCAAAGCTCTAGGATTTTCTAATGATTGAGTGTATTCACTGAGGGTCTGGTTGTCCAGCTTCAATGTAAGTAAATGCACAACCGTTGGCCCCATGGCAGTTACATCTATGCCAAGATTTTTCAAGGCGTTCATGCATTCATTGATGGTGTCGAACATGTTCTTGATCTGTGTGTCGACTTGGTTTTGCATTGTAGGTATTGACAGTAGTATGTTCATGTGAGAGGTAAAGATCAACCTATCGTTGTTATACCTATGGTTCAAGATGTCCCAGCAGATTTGGTAGTTCTCAGAACTAATATTGAGATGTTGAATGATCCTTTCTGCTTCGCCTTTCAGCTTACTTTTTAATAACTGCATCTTCTGGGCACTTGGAATAGATTTGTTGTTGTGGACCGCTTCCTGGAATAAGTCCTTGAATGATATCCATTTGTGATAGTTCCCGGAGAATGTAGGTATTTCAATTTTCGGAGTAAAACTTTCCCGATATGAAACGGAATACATCTTACTATTAACCAACTTTTTGATGTCAATGTACAGTTGTTCATACTTGTTATATTCTTGCTCATAATCTTCATCTTCCGAGTACATCTCACTATCAATTTCCCAGTGCAGGGCGTCGATGGTTGACCATTTTGTCTGAATGGTTCTGAGCACATCTTCGAATTCCCACTTTTCGGAGAGGCTCTGTATGTCCACGCCTTTGATTGCCCGTGACAAAGCCTTAAAGTTACTCTTCTGCTTGCGCAGCATTTCCTCTAATCTACTGGCATTTCCCCGAGAGACAATCTTCTTGAATAATGACGTGGATTGGCTTCCACTAGGCTTGATGTTCAGTTGATCTGGATCAACCGACAATGTGTCTGTTTGCTGTCGCTCATCCGCAGTTTCTTGGTTGCGAGTGTCTGATATACGAACTGCTGGAGCGCTAGGCGACTTACCCTCCTCCAAACTGGTGAGTGGTTTGTATTGCTGGATAGTGTCACGAGCTTCATTGTAGAGAGCCATCGTCTTGCTGTAGTAGTTCTCCGAAAAGTAGGTATAACCACGATCTTCAAACTCACATAATCTAACATGATTCTCTTGAAACTCCCGCCAGTATGTATCCAGGGTTTGCAAACGTTTCTTGATGTTGGCCGGAGTCTTGCGTTCTGCTGAATCTTTTTTAAAGTTCCGCAGTTGCTGCTCCATGGCCTGAATGATCTGATCTTGATTGGCCAAAATGTCTTCCATGTTGGCGCTCATGATTGGTCGAATATGCTAAGGTGGATTAAAATGTAACTGATTTCCAGTAGACGGATGTTACTCTGTCCACAGGTCGTAGTCGCAAGAGCTATACTTACGTGCCCGCAGAATATTCACACTGTCGAGAACGCGAAATAGTCCCGCTTATACGGAAGCTCGAAGGACCAAAAAGATGTAGGGTCTTTACACCTTTTAATGATAATAGTTTGAATGATAGGCAAAGGTACGTAATAATAACGTTTATTGAATGATAAATGATACTAACTAAATAATGAGTGCACGCGATTTGAGTGATAATTGTGTACTAAAATATAGACCACGCGTAGCGAGTAAAGTGCTGACACAATGATGTCAAATTTGTACGTGCTTGCACTGTATACCTTCTGTATGCAGTCTTGTATAATGGTCACTGGTCGGTGGGCAGTTGCAGTCATTGCGTGTAGAGCGCAGCGGCGGGCGCGCCTGGGGAGCCGCGTCAACAGTGTGTCACGAACCTGCTCCCGACCGCATCTAGCGGCGCACTCATCACAGACAGCAGCGCCTCATCGCCGACAGCAGACGAGTGGCAGTATCCGCGTTAGCGTCACTCGTGTGAAGAACACTGCTCAGTCTGCACGTTCCCCGACCTCCAGGAAGCCTTTATACCGTCAATGCCGGTTTATTATTGATCAATGACATTGGGACGTAGCTATCATTAGTTATCAAGTTATGTCGACTCGTCACGTTGCTGGTCATTAAGTGAAGCGTCAGCGTGGCTGCTGTGTTGTGTCTGCGTGGCGACTGCGTGCGTCTCTTCATTTGACACGTGTCAATTAGAACGACGCTTGCTGCTAATTCTCTCGCATTTCGCATTCAAATGATCGTTCTGAGAGTTCTAATCCGCGCCATTGTTTCTGCGAGACAATCGCTTCCCACCACGTAGCCACACGAGTCTTCACCATACGCTGCACGCGTATGGCTCAGAATGCACAGCCGCGCGCGCCGCTGTGCGAGTGCGGCGGCGCGCGGCGCGCTGCTGTGGACGCGATCATTACAGCGAACACGCCGACCGCTAATTAAACGTAATGACGGTGTGATAAACAAACAAACATACGCTTTGCACTCAGGGGCAGGAGGGGGGGGGGAGAGGCTCGTGGTCAGATCTGAATAGAAGCGGCACTACACACGTGTTTATTATAATACACATCTAATTAAGTTGCTCTCTCGGCGTTTGTGTCCCACAGCGCATGCGTCCCTAGTCATGACGTGCTCGTCACTAATCCACCTATATGATGATGCATGATGCTAATTAGAAAGGTACGCATAGTGGTTGTATGGGCAGCGAGCAACCGCCCGGGTCACAGAAGGTACTGCTGTTCCTGTAGCGAACAGTAATAACTAATTCTTACCGTTACAAAATCAAACAAAGTACAACAATGTCATGTATCTGTATAGGTACAACACATTGTTGAGCTATACAGCTAGTGTTTTAAAGTGGCGTTGCCTGCACAGGCGCCGCTTATCAAGTACGGGTTGCTGCGTGCGGTTATCACCGCACATCGCGCTCTGCAATTCGCACTCTGTCCGCTGCGCTCTGCACATCGCACTCTGTCCGCTGCACTCTGCACATCGCACTCTGTCCGCTGCACTCTGCACATCGCACTCTGTCCGCTGCGCTCTGCACATCGCACTCTGTGCATATCAAAAAACGTTGTTGTGCTTATTAACAATGAACCCAGTGTCTTGGCTCGGTGGTCACTGCTCCTGTTTGCGCCGAGAGAAGACGCAAAGAGCTCCAAACAATGCCAGTCAGTGCGGACGTTAAGATATTTTTAAATTAACATAATTGTCTACCCAGTAGCGGAATTTTATTATTTATAATATTTACAGATTTTACTTCATTAAAAAAACACATATAATTCATCATTCACCACCAGCCTTTTTAATGTTCCCACTGTTGGGACTCGGGCATCCTCTCTAAGAGAGGAAATGGACCGTAATTCACCACGCGGGCCCAGTGTGTGTTGGAGAATGTCACATGTCTTCGAATTTTTGATTCTAGGACATGCCGGTTTCTTCACGATGTTTTCCTTTACCGTTTTAAGAGCAGTGGTGATGAAATAAATTACAAAAAGTAATGCGCCTGGCTGGGTTCGAACCCGCGACCTACAAAGTCGGGGCCGTTACCACTCGGCCACCACTGCTCTCTCGACATACACATATATGAAAAAACTCCTTAAGACCTAAGTATTAGTATCGGAGAACCTATTTTCAACCGACTTCGAAAAGGAGGAGGTTCTATGTTCGGCTGAAAGTATGTTTTTTTTTTTTTTGGTAATTGCGATTTTAATGGCGATTTTGAAAATTATTTTTTTTGATTGAAAGGTTATGCTTCCAAGTTGATTCCAAGGTGCGAGTTGGACTCGCCCATGGAAGGTTCCGTAGCAGCAAGTTACATAATATAAAAGTTCTTGTAGTTCGTTGTAACTTTGATCGATGTTTTAATAATAGTGTATTTTTTAGATTTATGACGTTTTTAAAAAAAAACTACTAACTAGATCTCGTTCAAACCAATTTTCGTTGGTAGTTTACATGGTAATGTATATCATATATTTTTTTTAGTTTTATCATTCTCTTATTTTAGAAGTTACAGGGGACACATTTTACCACTTTGGAAGTGTCTCTCTCGTAACTATTCAATTTAAAAAAAATGATATTAGAAACCTCAATACCATTTTTGAAGACCTATCCATAGATACCCCACACGTGTATGGGTTTAAGGGAAAAAAATTTGTTGAGTTTCTGTTCTAAGTATGAGGACCCCCAAAATTTATTACTATTTTCCTATTTAAGTGTGAAAATCTTAAAGTGGTTCACAGAATACATCTACTTACTAAGTTTCAACAGTATAGCTGTTATAGTTTCGGAAAAAAAACTGGCTGTGACATACGGACGGACAGACAGACATGACGAACCTATAAGGGTTCCGTTTTTTGCCATTTGGCTACGGAACCCTAAAAAAGTACAAAATAACTTTGATTTCGGAAGTCAGTGTTTCTATAATAGATAGTTTTGTCTCATCGTTATTTAACACTTTCGAAATTAAAGTTATTTTGTACTTTTCAGTGTTTTTTTTACATTGAAGACGGTTTTTAGGGTTCCGTAGCCAAATGGCAAAAAACGGAACCCTTATAGATTCGTCATGTCTGTCTGTCTGTCTGTCTGTCCGTCCGTATGTCACAGCCACTTTTTTCCGAAACTATGAGAGCTATACTGTTAAAACTTTGTTAGTAGATGTATTCTGTGAACCGCATTAAGATTTTTACACAAAAATAGAAAAAAAACAATAAATTTTGGGGGTCCCCATACATAGAACTGAAACTCAAAAAAAAAAAAATTATCAAACCCATACGTGTGGGGTATCTACGGATAGGTCTTCAAAAATGATACAGAGGTTTCTAATATCATTTTTTTCTAAACTGAATAGTTTGCGCGAGAGACACTTCCAAAGTGGTAAAATGAGTGTCCCCCCCCCCTCTAACTTCTAAAATAAGAGAATGATAAAACTAAAAAAAATATATGATGTACATTACTATAAAAACTACCAACGAAAATTGGTTTGAACGAAATCTAATAAGTAGTTTTTTTTTAATGCGTCATAAATCGAAAAAAATACACTATTATTAAAACATCGATCAAAGTTACAACAAATTACAAGAACTTTTATGCTATGTTACTTGCTGCTACGGAACCCTTCATGGGCGAGTCCGACTCGCACTTGGCCGGTTTTTTTTTGGATACATTTTTTTATGTGAATACAGAAACAAATTGAGAAATAATGGCATCTCCGTAAATTAAATTGTTAGTATTCTGGAACTACGAGTAGGTATACAAGTTTTTATAATACCAATAAGAGTTTAGAGATGAGAATATAATACGGATATGTTGTGACGCGCGTACCTAACCGTAGTTCTTATTAGAGTCCAACACAAGCGACTGTGATATTTTGAAACGGTTTCATACACATTAACAAAATCACAGTCGCCAAAAAAAAAAAATAGTAATTGTAATAACTGTTGAACCAAATAAAATCTAGTTGGTATGACAATAAGTACTGTAGAAGTGAGCACAGAAGCACGGTGCGCGCGCGCAGCTCTCTGCAAACGACATCAACGCGCGGCACTCTCGACTGGCACATTCATTTTTTTCTTACAGACTTCCAAAAAAAGGAGGAGGTTATCAATTCGGATTTTTTATGTTTGTTTCCTCGGAACTCCGTCGTTTATGGACTGATTTGCAATTTTTTGTCCCCCTTAGAAGATATGCTTCCAGATTTGTCTATTTTTTTTTCAAAATTCAGTTTTGATGATGGGATCTATGAAGAATCAAGGGAACTCCTCAAATATTAAAGGTAATATAGTGACTATGTTTTTTTTTTTATCAAGGACTCCGTAATTAATCAATGTATCCTAGTTGTGTTTGGGCTTATTAGAATTGTCATGAGATGCACTTTGGCTATAAGGTACTATCAAATGATGGAGTCTGCAGGTGGAAGGTAGTCACGGGAACTTTATAATAAAACAACAATGTATCCTTGCCGAGTTTGGGTACATTAGAATTGTCATGAGTCTAACTAAAAGGTGGAAGTGTCGGAAGTCGGTGTTAAAAAACCGGCCAAGTGCGAGTCGGACTCGCCCATGAAGGGTTCCGTAGCAGCAAGTAACATAATATAAAAGTTCTTGTAATGTATTGTAACTTTGATCGATGTTTTAATAATAGTGTATTTTTTTCGGTTTATGACGCATTAAAAAAAAACTACTTACTGGATTTCGTTCAAACCAATTTTCGTTGGTAGTTTTTATAGTAATGTACATCATATATTTTTTTTAGTTTTATCATTCTCTTATCTTAGAAGTTAGAGGGGGGGGGGACACATTTTACCACTTTGGAAGTGTCTCTCGCGCAAACTATTCAGTTTAGAAAAAAATGAAATTAGAAACCTCTGTATCATTTTTGAAGACCTATCCATAGATACCCCACACGCATGGGATTGATGAAAAAAAAATTTTTGAGTTTCAGTTCTATGTATGGGGACCCCCAAAATTTATTGTTTTTTTTCTATTTTTGTGTAAAAATCTTAATGCGGTTCACAGAATACATCTACTTACAAAGTTTCAACAGTATAGCTCTTATAGTTTCGGAAAAAAGTGGCTGTGACATACGGACGGACAGACAGACAGACAGACAGACAGACAGACAGACAGACATGACGAATCTATAAGGGTTCCGTTTTTTGCCATTTGGCTACGGAACCCTAAAAACAAACAATATCGAGAAACAACGACCTCTGAAATTTAAGTTATTTTGATCATTTTAGTGTTTTTTAGGGTTCCGTAGCCAAATGGCAAAAAACGGAACCCTTATAGATTCGTCATGTCTGTCTGTCTGTCTGTCTGTCTGTCTGTCTGTCTGTCTGTCCGTCCGTCCGTATGTCACAGCCACTTTTTTCCGAAACTATAAGAGCTATACTGTTGAAACTTTGTAAGTATATGTATTCTGTGAACCGCATTACGATTTTAATACAAAAATAGAAAAAAAGCAATAAATTATGGGGGTCCCCATACATAGAACTGAAACTCAAAAAATTTTTTTTCATCAAACCCATGCGTGTGGGATATCTATGGATAGGTCTTCAAAAATGATACTGGGGTTTCTAATATCATTTTTTTCTAAACTGAATAGTTTGCGCGAGAGACACTTCTAAAGTGGTAAAATGTGTGTCCCCCCCCCTCTAACTTCTAAAATAAGAGAATGAAAAAACTAAAAAAAATATATGATGTACAATACTATAAAAACTACCAACGAAAATTGGTTTGAACGAAATCTAGTAAGTAGTTTTTTTTAATGCGTCATAAATCGAAAAAAAATACACTATTATTAAAACATCGATCAAAGTTAACAACACATTACAAGAACTTTTATATTATGTTACTTGCTGCTACGGAACCCTTAATGGGCGAGTCCGACTCGCACTTGGCCGGTTTTTTTTTTCGTGATGTCGGTTTTTTTGTATTTTTTTTTTCTATTATTTGATTAATAGAAAATGTTAAAACCATCTACATATTATTATCATACCGTATAAGTCAAATATTCTCTTAAGATTAATTACATTTTAATGCTAAACGTGGATTAGTTTACAAAGTTAATCTTTAGGGTATTAGTAACTACCTACTATATATTTATATTCTGATAATTTCACTATTAATTTTTGCTATTAAATTATTATTTTTTAGTTTTGTTAAAAAGCTATTCGTTTATGATGATCTTGTTGCGCACTACGTGGAATATGATGCGTTGTGCCAGGGCGCCGGCTACCGGCGGCACCCGCCGTGACCGCGCGCGCCTCTGGAGCCCGCTCACTAGCGAGCATTGGGACTGATAGCATGCACACTCGGTACTCACTCTCTAGCGAGCATTGGGACTGATAGCATGCACACTCGGTACTCACTCTCTAGCGAGCATTGGGACTGATAGCATGCACACTCGGTACTCACTCTCTAGCGAGCATTGGGACTGATAGCATGCACACTCGGTACTCACTCACTAGCGAGCATTGGGACTGATAGCATGCACACTCGGTACTCACTCACTAGCGAGCATTGGGACTGATAGCATGCACACTCGGTACTTACTCTCTAGCGAGCATTGGGACTGATAGCATGCACACTCGGTACTCACTCACTAGCGAGCATTGGGACTGATAGCATGCACACTCGGTACTCACTCTCTAGCGAGCATTGGGACTGATAGCATGCACACTCGGTACTCACTCACTAGCGAGCATTGGGACTGATAGCATGCACACTCGGTACTCACTCACTAGCGAGCATTGGGACTGATAGCATGCACACTCGGTACTCACTCACTAGCGAGCATTGGGTCTGATAGCATGCACACTCGGTACTCACTCACTAGCGAGCATTGGGTCTGATAGCATGCACACTCGGTACTCACTCACTAGCGAGCATTGGGACTGATAGCATGCACACTCGGTACTCACTCAGCTAGTCCGATGCTTTAGCACAATAATTCTTATTGGTACGTTATCTCGCTGATGTAATCCAATAAAGTGCGGCCGGCTATGATTTCTAACAAGATATTCACATCGGCCACACAAAACTCTATTACAGCAGATAATTGAGATAAAATATTGGTTAGTTGTGAAACGCAGACTCACGCCGGTAACAGGCGCGCGCGCAGCTCCGCTTTGTTGTGAGACAACAGGCAGGCTCGGGCGCAGGCGCATGTTGTGATCGGCGCACACGCACGCCATACAATTAGTTACATATTCTGTAACGATACTATTTGATGAGTAAAACGTTTACTTTCATTACATTTAAGTGGTATGACTTCTTTTATTCTTTATTCAGTCAAGGTAGGATATCGTATTACTCGAGGTTGATAAGAAGCGTTATCCCTCCAAGTCATCGCAGTTATCTAAAGTCTGATGCTGCGTCGGCAGCGCCCCGGTACCGACGGCAGTGGCCACAGTGCCTCGCTATCCATAACAGCCACTCGCTACAGGCGCAGGGCTACAGAAAACAAGTATTGAGTAAGCGGTGCGTACGCGCAAGTTTTTGTGCGGAGCGTGACGTCAGCACTAGTGAGCACCTACCGGCGGGAGGAAGAGGGAGCGGACGACGACCTCGCGCCGATTAATAAATTAAGATAACAAATTAAAGTAAGTCGCGGACAAAGCGCCCTGTCTAGCGCCGAGCAGCAACCTGCGGCCGCGCCGACACCGATACCTGCCCGCCGCCGAGCGCAGGCAGCGCCGCGCCCGCTCATGTCTACTGACACGCTGTTTACTCTATTTAATTATATTGCGCTTCTTTTATTCAACATTGAGAATGTTAATGAACAGGTACAATATGTTTGTCAGTATTCGGTGAACGTTAGCAAGTAACCCCTCTCTTGCTTATCGCTCGAGTTTCGAGAATGTTAGCATTCACTGCGCACTTACAATCTGTCAAGAACATGTCTAGTTTCTCTGCATTTTGACAATTTTTTGAGATTGTATGGGACTGACATTATATTACTGTGGTTTAAATTTTATCTTTATCTATTTTAAGTACAAGAATTGTCTTCTGGTCCACTTCTATAACTATCTGTTATCTGCGACAGGTATGTAGGAGAGGGTACAACTTTTTTTTTGACATTACGAGCATGGCAAATGAGAGTTTGTCATGCTCACTCAAATGTCTCGCTGTTGGTGGCACGTGTTATTGGGTCGTTCAGTTCCCTTCAAAATGGTTGAGCTGAGTGGGGCTGATGCACGCGTCATGCTCGTGAACGGGTGCCGTCAGATGGGACTGGTCATCTCTTAGCTGCCAGTGGCTTAATTCAGTTTCTATCTTTTAATTATTTTACATTTTTATTTCACTATCGACATTGTGCTCACATGATAGAAGCAACAAGTAATATGTAACCAAGCATTATATGTAACACATATATGATTTAAAAGAGTGTCCATGGAGTTTCTTGCATGTTCTTCTCCATAGAGACCTACTCTTTGGAACGTGCAATTTAGCTTCACTTTTCTTGGACTGACCGACATTTGACTATTCAAAAGTGCCTGTAAATGGTCTATTTGAAATAAATGCTTTGATTTGATTTGATAGGAACTCTTGCGAAAATTAATAATGTAACTAGTTACTTACAAGTAAACCATGCGCTAAAGAATCCGTAATTCGTCAAAAAGTATCCATTATGTGGGTGTCGATAAGATCGGGGTGCGCACGCGCATCGTCGCGTCGCGTCGTCGCCATTAGCGGGAGCGATGCTATCGACATGACGCCGGCGTCGCACGCAACTATGGCGCGACTGTGTGACACGGACATACGCAATGTCTGCACACGGAGCACACTGCGCGGGACACAGTGACGAGGGCTGCAACTCTCACTGACAGTCATTGATGGACGCGGCAGCCGCGCGGCCGGCATCCACAAAGCGGATAATATCTTCATAAATCGATATTTCCACCGCTAATAAAGCGATATTAATTATCTAGTATTCAAATCTTGGATGTTGGGCATTCGTGGCGCGCTCGTGACCGTGCGCTCCCCCCGCGCCCCTGCTTGCGCCCGCGCATCGTCTCTCGATTAATAATCGCGGTCGACGGCCGCGGCCCGATTATTCGAGCTCGTGCGATTAACGATTATGATTCGATTACTGTTCACCGGCGCATTGTCAGCAGAGCTCGCGCCCGCGCAGCCTCCACTGCCTCGCTCACAACAATAGCGTCCTTAGTTTTAATATCGGGACGAACGATAATCATTTCATCAGTTCATCGTCAGCTTCATCTACCTACATGCACATTTAAAGTCGACTCACTTCAATGTACGACAAAATAACGTTTGATGATTGTCAATCCACGTTTATCCATATAATTAATATAGGATGTTCATAGGATTATGAGGTATGGTATTGCTCTTACAAGAACAAACACAAGCTCTCCTACATACTCGTAATACACCAGTACTTTATAATTAGTACATCCGTACCCACCCGTCATGGATCATCTATACCTATCGATAGGTACAGTTTCGTAACTATTCCCTCTGAGGCCCGTGAAAAAATAATTCTCTAAGGCCCAAAAATATGATCACGTTGTATTTTATTTTGGATAAATAACTGGAGTAGGTACTGAAATGATTCTTTATCTACTTAAACTAATATAATAAAGAGGTAAAGTATTTTATTTTGTTTTTATGTTTGTACAAGGTAACCTCTGCAAGTAGGTACTGGTCCGATTGCTAAAATTTTTTCACCGATAGAAATCTGCTTTACGCTGGCTTCCCAGTAGCTATAATATACTTACCAAGTAACTATACTTACCAAGCTGGCAAAATACCTTATGAAATTGATATTTTTCTTATGAATGTATTTATTTCTTATTAAAAATTTGTCTAATATTTAAATTTATTTATACAATTTTAATATTTATATTAATTGATGAATGTATTTAAGAAATCTTTTAATTTATTTGGACTTTAACTACTATTATAATTTTTACTTATTTTTGTTAAAATGTTAGGTCAATTCTTTTAAACTCGCGATTTGTCTGATCGGGGGCACCACCAGGTCAAGGCCCCGAGGCATTTTGCCAGCCTTGCCACCCTATAGTTACGCTACTGTATAGGTACTTATAATAAATCTGTAGAAGTGAAAATTCTGTACATTGAAAATATCAAATAAATAAATGGCAGGGGGTGTTACTAGACCGACACCGAACCCAAAAATGTGATTATTAAATTTTTTGTCTATCTGTCTGTTTGTGTCTCTTTCTAACCCCCCACAGAAAGGGGAATGGTGTTATCCAGAATTTAACGCAAGCGAAGCCGCGGGCAAAAGCTAGTAATAATGTATTTGTGTAGCCAAAAGTAAAAAAAAAAAACAAAATCCCTAAATTGTCTACGAAAATTTATTATATTTGATAAATTCATAATTGAATCAAACGTTCATATTGCTACCAGAAAACACTACGCGCAGTATTTTTCCATTGTAATCGCCATTAATTCATTCATAATCAATACAACACAACAACAACTTTACAATATTTCCATAAATTGAGTGACATTTTGGGATATAAAACAAACGCTATGACTTTGCTATTTATTATTTATTTATTGACAAGCACTTGTATAAGTATAACGTTATAGAGGACTTCCAAAGCGTTCGTTGTGTGGAAACTGTTAAACTAAAAAATATGAATATCATTGAGACTATTTAAACAATGGCATGACTTTCTAATGGGTATAGTATTTAAAGGAATGACTGTAAATTAAAATTTTAGATGACAAAAATAATTATTTTGGGTTATAGAAATAATAGTGAGCGACTGCGAGTGACGAGAAATCAATAGACCAACGACTTACAAACTTTAATTTGAATTTAAAATACAAATGAAAAGCTTCATAATATTTGAGCGACCTAATATTTGTTTCAGTGTCAACGTTACGTCCTGCATTTTGTTCAATATTCGGCCAATGATTTATTTATCTTAAGTGAAGTGTTCCGAATGTCCTAAATATCAATATTTGTGTACTATACACAAGGTATTTGATAATTCGGATATTGCGAAAACCCGGATAATTAGAAAATGGTGAACTAAAATCTGCGGGCAACATGGTCGTAGCGCGGTAGATCACAGTTCTAACCTAACCTAACCTATTTCACCCAGTTCAAAATGATGAATCTACTTGCGAGTAGATAATTAGACAATGATGAAAACATTTGTTAAAGTTAACTTTTTAGTAGAGCGTTATGTAAAACCTCAATTTCATTTCTAGTCGCTCTTTTATTTATCGCTCACTTACTATTTTAGTCTCTCTCTTATTATTTTAGTCATTCACTTACTAATTTAATCGTTTAACTAGGATTTCAATAACCCACTTTTTATCGCCGCCGCCGCCGCTATCCCGATTTCCGGCCACCGTAGACGTCGGCTTGCGGACAGTGAGCAATGGGTAGCTCGCTGTCCGGTCGTCCGGTAACTGTCCGGACCAAGCCCAAGGCGTCAACGGCGCGCACTGTTCCCGCGCGCCTTAAGGAGTTGTCAGCAACAGCAGGGACCCAGCCGGGTCGAAGCCTACTGGGGCCAGGGTTATCCGAAAGGGCGCTCGAGCCCCGGTATGAAGGCTAGAAGGAACGGGGTGGGTCTTTTAGGCAGTAAGAGTCTGACACTATCTCCCGCTCCGCCCAAGAGCGGGGGTTGTCATTGGATGATTTTTCCCACCATAAAAAAAAACCACTTTTAGTAAACTCGTTCTGGATTTCATTGTTAATCAATATTTGTCGTTAGTTTAGTTAATGTGTCGCTTACACAAATTCATACCGCTCAAGTTATTAAAACAGTATCTCATCATCAGTCGCTAAGTTTAATTCAATAAAAATTATTTTCAATAAAAAGCAAAAGCCAATTGTAATTAAAATCGTGGATATCGTTGCACAACGTCGCTATAGCTGCATACGAGCTCCTGATTGACTGCAGCCCGTATTGGTTATACATACTAACTTAAATATACATATACCTATATACAAACGCGTTTAAAAAGCACTCATTGGTCATCAAAAATTCGTCTACTTTGTTGTCAACAGAAAAAGTGTCCGGAACGCTGGCAGCATCGCCTGATTTAAAAAAGTGTCCGTCGAGTTCCTACACGTTCTTCTTCGTACCATCGGAGCCCTATTACTAATCTTCCGCGGTCCGTCCGTCCGTCCGTCGGTGTATCTCGTATACTGTAAAAGGTAGAAAGATGAAATTGTAGGTACAACAAAATGTGTATTATCTATTGCGGTTATCGGTGTCTCTATACAAGAAACATTATTTTGTTGGCGTTTTTTTGCTTGATTTTAATACTGAAGTACGGAATCTTTCGTCGTGTGCGACTCGCTCTTAGACAGGTTTAAATAGTTTTAATAAAAATACCTGTTTTAAGTAGAGTTGTATTTATTTATAATAACACAATAGTGCTGAACGGTTTAATTACCGCGGTGCGGGGGTGGTGTGTGAGGCCGGGGGTTGGGGGTGGTGCAGCGCGGCCGCGCACGCGAGTCATCCGATATGTATGGGCTTTCAATTATTTGTGTGACGCCGCATCATAAAGCATAATGAACTCGGAATTATTGATGGCGCAGGTGTGCGGCGGCCGCGTCTGTAGCAGGAAGCGCAGATAGGATGTGCTCGTCATGCGCTTGAGTGTGGCGAGACTGCGCGCTGAGTGCCAGCCGCGGCACTGAACTAGCAGAGCTATGTAAGGCGCCAGCACGCAACGTACGTCAACTTGCGGACACTAGTCCGACTTACAAGGTATATCAGCTATGTTCACAGCTAGGGTATATAATCCCGCGAGCTCGGGATCCCGCACCTTTTTGCCGGATCAGAAATGCGGGAATACTCGTACGGGAGCCCGCATGCTTGTGGGATTGATTTTTTTTCTAAGAAAAATGGATTTATACGATACGACTTATTAGTTAGATCCTACTGCGGTCTTCCTGTCCGATTATAATTTGGATGTCTTCAAGGCTAGACTGCAAAGGCTCTTAATAAACTAGAGTGCCTCTCCATCAACAATGGCATCACTGCTTACCATCAAGTGGGATCGCAGTCAAGCACTAGTTTTTAACATACAAAAAAGGCCGTACAGCGTCCATCCAGCCGCCACAGGTTTATCATGTGATTTAACAACTTTCCATGGAACTTCCAAGAAGTGGAAAATTAATCAATGTCAGCCAAGGTACCTACTCTATCTTCATAAATGTGAAAGATGAAACGTCAATTTTTTTTATTCTTTTTATTATTTACTAGCTTTTGCCTGCAGCTTGACTCGCGTGCATAAAATATAAAACAGCTTTCAATCGGTGAAAAAATTTTAGTAATCGGATCAGTACTTTCAGAGATTACCTCCTACAAACCAAAAAAAAAACAAACAAACTTTATCTCTTTATTATATTAGTGTTGATAGGTTTGCGCTTGACCACTATCTCACCAAGTAAAGCGACGATGCGATCAAGACGATGAAAACCGCTTACCTAGAAGAAACCTATTCACTCACGACTTAAGGTTGTGGGTATCAGGAAACACAGACTCCTGCATGGAATTACATTCCTTAGAGCTGCACGCAAATTGAATGTGTTCCTAAAACGTTATGCGCGTATAGGTGTGACGTCCACCGTGTACTGGTAGCGCTTCGTCCAATGATGGAACGGGCTAGGCGGAATTAGGTTATGCAATTCTTACGCACACTCCCTGAAATACAACCGGTAGAAAACCGACAGGCTAGCAACTCGGCGTCGATGCTCAAGACTTTGAAGCCTCGACTCGACCGTGCATCATTGCCAATAATTCTTCTGGTTCGCCTCTCAATTGCCTCAAGTGCATCAAGCTGTTATCGGGCAGATCCATCCCAAAGATGAGAGCAATACTCCATACACGATCGAACCAGCGCTTGATAAAGTTTGAGGAACTGTTTCGGCGCGAAGTACTGTCTGACCTTTGCGAGGATTCCCAGATTTTTTGCAGCCAGTTGAGTCTTTGCTTAGATGTCAGCATAAATTCAAATTGTCAAATCTAAGTGTTGAAGTTTTTTGGATTTTGTCAAGTCAAGTTTTTCAATTCAGAGTTGCACTGTAACCAAATTGCTAAAAACTTGTTTTCTTTGAGTCTCCTTAAAATAAAATAAAATATTTAAAACATCCCAATCCCGCAAATCCCGCGGGATCTGCGGGAATGCGGACTTCAATCCCGCACCCTTGCGAGATTGGATTCTCTATTCACAACTACTAAACTGACCAAAACACAGGAATCGTCACATTACATACAATATGTTCAATCGAATAAAATGTAAAGCAGTTTGACACGTGCCCTCGATGACAGGTAGTGGACCGCACTCACCGGACAGGTGCGGGGCACCGGACAATATTGTGTGCCGGCCGAGCTATGGACGGGGGAGCAAACCTCGTTAGCTGAATATGCACTCCAATCTACGGGGGAATCGAATTTGCGCCCTCTTCGGACCGAGTGGCCTTTTAAAGGGTCGCGACGAGATGTTGATGGATTATTTGTGAAGTGGCCGGCCGCCTTTGAAATCTTTCGCGCGTTAAAACGGAGGTAATCTCGGCACGACCCTCGCGCCTCTTCCTCCCCCCCCTCCCCATGTCCGCACACCCCGCCGCCTCCTCAGACGGGCGCGCGCCTGCACTGTAAACAGCCCGCAGCCTTCGTTTTGTTTACCTAATCATTTTATTGCCGGCCGCCCCCGGCACTCCCGCCCCCGCCCCCCTCGTATGGCCCGCACCGTGTGCTCTACCCTCCAGCACCGTTGAAATTTATTTGAAATGTTGTAATCGTCGTCGCGACAGATGTCCCGCCGCGCCGCATCGCGCCACACCGCGCAACCCTTCAGGCCTCCTGTACTACAAGCCGCTATTAGATTTATCGGCAAATAAAAAACCGTTCGGTACATACTCCTGAGAAAACTCGATCGCAAGCTGCGTCGTAATTTTTACATTTTTTACCCTAAAAATGTGTGTCAGAGGGGAGTGGGGTGTGCGGGACGCGCGGCGGGAGGCGACAGGTCCGCGTCTCGCCGCCAAATCTCTTTTTTAGCGCAAAAACGGCGAGCGGAACAATGCCTGACCCATTTCCCGGCCGTGGGAAGGAATAACGTCTCCGCTGCTGCGACGTTTTATAATAAAAAATGCATTACCCCACATTTTTAAAAAATCCACGATTATAAAAAAAAACGCGATGCTAACGTAGCTATTGTTCGACGGGATATTGAAATTTCAAACTTGGAAGGGTGAGATTTATGTGCAAAATAACGGTTTTTACTAAAAAACTGTGAATCAGCTGCATTCGGCGAGTAAATACAATCGTTCGTTAGCGCTCTCCGCGCGTCGCGCCCCACTGACCCACTCTGCGCCTGCGACCAGCATGAGTCGCGAACCCTACTCCTGCGGCTGGTGCTGCTCACGCAGCTTGCGCTGTCATCAGTGCGCCTCTCCGTGACTGTTCTCCATGAACCTAGGACTTGTCTCCGAGCTGACACCGGTATAACGGTTTCTATATTATGTTTATAATAATATTAGAGATTTCCATATGAACGGGCGCGTTGCTCCCTAAGTATTATTGAGTCTACCTCTTAGAATTTGGTTGGGCTATTATTATATATACAGTTCTCTAGTCTTCTCATATCAACAGTTTAAGATTTCTTAGTGTTTGCTTATATTAGATTCGATCTATTTTGTTTAAACTTCTTATTAACTGGCTTAGCTGTTATGTATGCAGTGTGCGGTAGCCGGACGGAACAAATGGACCAGTAATCTATTTTTCAAGCACTTCCTGGCGTTCGATTGAGGCTTAACTTGAGATGCTGATGTTACTTTGGAAACAATGCAATACTTGTACATTATCATTATGTATTAAAATGTCTACTTATACGTGAGGACTTTTAATTGGCTTTCTAATGATGGTTTCCTTTTTTGTCTGGTTTTATTTGCTGTATGTCCTCCATGTACTATATAAATAAATAACACAGTCCTCAGAAGTTGCCAGTGTTAAACGATATACTCGTACTGTATTCCTCTATTCGGATGAATGACATGACACTGAAGTTTTTCTCACCCTTATTTCATATAAAGTATTTTAAGCATTCAAAGTAAAACTGTTAACTATAATCAATTTAGTGTTTCTTTTTTTTTTATTTATTTATATATTTAAAAATCAATGCAACCAATGGGCAAAAGCTAATTTATTATATACTATACCTACTAGCTTTTCATGAAATATTACTTTTTGTACATAAAATATGCCTATGTTACTCAGGTATATACTTAGCAACTTTCTATCGGCAAAAAAAAATACTTTATTGTACTATACAATAAGAAACAGTAGAAAGAAAAAGTACAAGTGCAGTACAGCCTTGCGTTATGGCCATTTCAAAATTTTTCCCAGGCAACCTGGAGTGGACGTTGAATTGTAAAAAATCTTAACGATATTCTGAGTATGGGGTACACTCTCGATCTTCACCATATTGTTCACAAGGGACTATGGATGATAAACTCGACCCCATTCTGGGACCATTGGTCACCATTCTAAAAATAGAGAGAGGTTACCCGATTTCAGAATGGTCGTGTCACACACTGTATTTGTGATGATCCACAATGCACCACAACGCGTTTGTACATAAATATCGTAACCTGCTTAATTCTTCCTCGAGTTCGGTAATCTTCTCGTCTGTATGTTCGCATTTAATGTGACCAGGTCCAGGGCAGAGATGGTTCGCGCCTCTTGCCTCGCCGTAGCCTTGATCGCTACCGGAGTCAAGGGTGGGCAGGATGGCCGGGTTCTAGAAGCCAATGTTTTGTTGTGTACCCGGTGCTATTTTTACGTCCGACATCATATTTGTATTAGGTATATTATATGTATTGTAAATATTAAGATGAAAGTTCAAGTTGAAGCAATGGTTCTATTCTAAACATTTTCTTCAATGTTTGTCAGGTTACTAGAGGCTAAAATTCTTTTTTTGGTCACAGAAGTTTGAAGTTATGATGGTATTTATTTAGTTTCAAAGAGTTCTGCCACATAGCTTCAATTAGGTGAAGATCTGATGACAAACTTCGGAGATAGACTATGCAACACTTCAATGAATGAAAGCAAATCTTTTGGGATTGTTGCAATTGCACGTCTGTATTTCATAACCTGGCCACAGGGCGTGTTCTGACGCTTCGTTTCTCAGAGTGCGCCGTGAGTTTGCACTCGCGGCGTATGCAGTTAAGCTCCTGCGTGGAGTAGCGCACAACCCGAGCGTACTGCGGCACCTGAAGCTGTGCGTGCCAGACCGGTACGTGTGGAGGCGGCGGCGACCGCCATTGCTAGCCGTGCCTGCTGCCAGAACCAACCTGCTGTCGAAAGCACCCCTTACCCGCACAATACGCGTGCTAAATGAAGTGCATGAAAGAATGGACTTATTCTCGAGCCATGCGACGGAATTAGCAAGAGTTTTGTTAAAGATAATTTCTTATATTTAATTATTAGGTATAAAAAAAAAAATGTTAGGTATTAGGATGTTATTTACTAGGTTAAGTTTATATTTTTATTATTATTATTATTTTGTATTTTCATAGTTGTATTATAGTTGATTTTAGATAAGTGTTAGTAATCAGATAATTGATTTGTTGCCATTTTTAAAACCACTATTGTATTGGGTAAAGGTACCTATAAAGGTAGTGTGTGTTTTTAAGAAATAAATAAATAAATAATAAATAAAATATTAGCTTCCGCAGACAAGTACTTACCACAAGACAGCACCAAGATAATATATAGTGCAAAGTAAAGTGTTACTAACAAAGTCTTAACAGGCCTGTTGGTCTAGTGGTTAGTGACCCTGACTGCTATGCCGGAGGTCGTGGGTTCGATTCCCACAGGACCAATGTTTGTGTGATGAGCTCAATCATTTGTTCTGTGTCTGGGTGTAATTTATCTATAATATGTATGTATTTAGAAATATATATGTATGTTTATCAGTTGTCTAGTACCCATAACACAAGCTCTGCTTAGCTTGGGACTAGACGGCACTGTGTGATAGTTGTGGAATATTATATTATTATTATATAAATAATAAATATGATATTTATTTTGCAAAAAGATTTCAAAAAACACTTACACGTCAATTTTAGGCCGGTGTTTCCAAGCTGACTACAATTGCCGCCACGAATCTTGAGCGCTAGCTTCAAGTTGCGCAGAAGTCAAATATTCAGTCTCTTTAGTGGTGCGAAGTGAGTCGCAGGGGCGGGGAGTGTCAGTGTTTGGCTCGCCGCGCCATCGCGTCATAGACGTCACTCATGATATGCGCTGCTGCATATATGTAACAACGACGACGATTGGCTCGCCAATGTATGGAATGCGCCAAGCGATCCCCACTCTGACGCCGAGCGCTCAAGATCCGTTTGGCAATTGTACCCTGAGAAGAAACACCGAAACAAAGTCAAGGGTCAAAGCCTCTTTTAAAGTCCATACAGTAAATATGTAGGTCAAAAAAAATGCAGATTTGTCTAAGATGGTCTTTTGGAGAAAGAACCATATAGATTTGAATGGACCTGTCTAGTCCAGTGCAAGCATTTGTATTCAAAATAATATACAATAATACAAGTTTTAAAATAATAGAACTGAGTATAAATACAATCAAGTTGGGTTCCCAAAAGGAATAAACATTAGCGTTATTACAAAGAGCCGTGCACGCCGCGCCGCCGCCGCGCCGTCCGCCATGAGTCGACACTCGCGTGATATGTCACCGTTTTTTATTCATGATTCTACGAAACATAAATTACGGTTTTTTGGGACATAACTGCTTATTTCTATTTATCTGTATAGAAATTATCTTTGATAATTGCACGAACACCAAATAAGAATTTAACTTAAGCAAGAGGCAACGTCGTTTAAGAATTGCAAAACTCAACAATAAATTGTGTCACTCTCTCTATTGAGCAGTTCGGTTGCAGCTAGCGGGTTAAGGTTGCTAACTTAACATTTGCCTACCGTCCTAATAACTGGTCTACATATGTTTTGTGCCTAAACTGGAATAATCAATTTCCTCTTAGTATGCGGTACTTTTACAACAAGATTCTATATGTAATCTCCATCTGTTGTTATCGACGTATAAGTTTCTCGCAACAGGGTTTGGAAGAATTCAATTGAACACTGTCATACACCGCTTAGTTCATTAGTTTGATGCAATGCTCGGAGTGCGCGCAGAGTGCGGAGTGCAGCGGAGTCGTGGCGCGGCCGGCGAGAGCGGCGCGGCCGGAGGAGGACGTATGCAAACGAGCCGCGGGGCGGGGCGAGCGCTAAAAAACGCCCAGAGCACCGCCCCGCGCCCCGCGACCCCCGATACCCTCCGACCTGTCTAACGGAAATTGAATAAAAAACTGCCGCAATCTGTTCCGCGCCACGTGAAAAGTGAAACGGTGAAGGGTGACCCGCGACAATAGCAACCCTTGCGATATGCGCGCGCGCAGCGTGCCCCCCGCCCCGACCCGCACGCACCGCCGAAGGGTTGCGGCACACGTGCGCATATGTGCGCCGTGTACATATTATTGTGAAAGGATAACATTTCACTTTTAACTAGTCGTTCTTTGTTAAAACGTTAATAGCATTGGGTAGCAGTAGACGGCGGGCACAGCTCAGCTCGTCGCACTGTGCTTACAGCTCTTTTTACTATTAACAACAATACTTAAATGCTAACTAACAAAGATAAATGAGTTAACGTACCAAATATACGATCGTTTATGCTCCGCTAATGGCGCAAATTTTGACACTCTGTCGAAACCTTTTCCTCACCTAATCCAGTTTGATTCTCGTCAAACTTGCAAGTTCGCATGACACAAGTAAAGGAAAACCTCTGAAAACCGTAAATTTAATTTTACATCATAAAATAAATACTCTTTGCGACTCAACAAAATCATTGAGATTCAGTCGAGCTCGAGCTAGGTACACAGATAGGTTAGGTCTGTGCGGAGCGCTCGGTGCATGCGCCCAAAAACACTTGTTTTTTTTTTATGTTTGTTACCTCAGAACTCCGTCGTTTATACATTTTTCTTCCACTAAAGGAATCCGTGAGGAATCGAATATAAATAAATAGATGGTTCTGAATAGTAATGTTGAAAATGGTATCATTGAAATGATCTGGTGACGATGATGGAGCTGGAAGATCACATAGATATTTAAACGACTAGCTAAAATGAAGATATTTCAGCTGGTCGCTTCGATATCTTCATTTGATATCTATGCGAGTACTTCATCAGTTTTACTTCATCAAATGTTACTTTTTAACTGTAAATGCGTCTTCGATGAAAATACCAAAATCACCATATAATTCCCAATAATATTTGAAGAGTTGACTTGATCCCTCATGGATCGCATCATCAGAACCGGAAAAAAATCCAACCGAAATGAGAACCTCCTCCGTTTTTTTGGAAATTGGTTAAAAATTTAAGAAAAATGCAAATTTTCACCTTTCCTATCATCGGAACTATATTAAAAAAAAATGGGACCAATCTGAAAGCATATCATTTATTAAGAGGGAAAAAATGGCAAATCGGTCCATAAACGACGGAGTTCTGTGATAACAAACATTAAAAAAGCGAGTTGATAGCCTCCTTATTTTTTGGAAGTTGGTTAAAAACAGTGAAGTGATCAAATAACTCTAGTTTCGGAAGTCAGTTTTTAAGACTTCCGAAATTACAGTTATTTTGATGGCTTTAGTATTTTTTTGTAATGAGGTCGACTTAAAAAAAAGTTTTTTTTTATTTACATTATGTTTTTAAATCAATCTTTCAGTCTTTTAGAAGTATTTTTTTAAAGTGATTGACTTTGACGATTCCTAAATAACTAATCAGAAGAAACACTGGTGGTGTTAAAAACTATATAACGGTTGAATGCTACAGCTCCAGTGTCTAGTTGTATTATTGTCTTACAAACGAGTGCGAGTGACGCGCGAATTGAAAATGAAATGTTTCTCGGTATGTATTGTTTGTTTCTTATTTAACACCGACTTCCGAAATTAAAGTCATTTTGATCATTTTAGTGTATTTTTTTTTAAGTTTTTTATTTCGCACTTTTTAGTTTTTTTGTTTATTTATATTCAAAAACACAGTATGTACGTATACATTTCATTTATATAACAAAAACCACTAAAGCCTTTACTGGCTTATGCATGGTTAGTGAGTTCGGATGAATTAAATGTTAGTAATAAGTTTATCTAAATTAATTCACTCTTTGCTCTTGCTTTTTTAATTCACGCTTTGATTTTTTAGGGTTGCTGAGGTATTTATTTTCTATTTCCACAGGAAGTTTTAATTATAGGTGGGACTATATTTATGAGGATTTGATGTTGTAATTTGTAAATTTTATTTAAATGTGTTGTATAAGTTGTCCCGTAACTACTGAGACCATAACCAATAATGGAGTCATCTAGAGCTAGGTATAGTAGCCTTAAGGTTTTATATGGCATTTTATGTTTAAGTACGATTATTCGACCCAGGATAGATCTTAGTTTATCACATAGATAGTTTATGTGAGGGACCCAAGTGAACTTGTCATCGATTATAAGACCAATTTACCTGTGTTTCTTGACGAACTCTAATTTTTCGCAGCTACAACTACTGGCACATACTGCGTGCGGACAGCCACGGCTATGGGTTTTAATGGAAGGTGTGTAGGTAGCTTTATTATGTGAAGAATCTATGTGCATGGCTTTGGTTTTGTCAGCATTCATTACGAGACCAACGTCGTGAGTTGCGATACACTTATAGCAAGAGTACTTTTTTACTAAGAAAATTCTAATTAACCCAAACCCTGATAGGACACATTGTTTTACTATGAAGTTCACGGGAACTTCGGGTCCACCTTCCGTCTTCCGGTTCCGTCATCAGATCAGTTCGATAGCACCTTATAGCCAAAGTGCATCTCATGACAATTCTAATAAGCCCAAACATGGCTAGGATATATTGAATAATTACGGAGTTCCAGCGTCTATCTTCCGGATGGATTATCATCATCAGATCTGTTCGATAGTACCTTATAGCCAAAATTCATCTCATGACAATTCTAATAAGCCCAAACATGGCTAGGATACATTGATTAATTACGGAGTTCCGGTGCTTATCTTCCGGCTCCATCATCATCATCATCATCAGTTCACTTCGATGATACCATTTTCAATATAACTATTCAGAACCATTTATTTATTTGTATTGTCACAGTCGCTTAACTATTTCAATGATGAATGTGATATCTGTGTGAGAATGAAGTTCCGTTGGCCATTTTTTGTCATCTTCACCAAATGTCTCTTTTTGACTGTAAATGCTTAAGTCCTCGATGAAAATTCCAAAATAGCTATATGGTTCCCTATAATATTTGAGGAGTTCCCTCGATTCCTCATGAAACCCATCATCAGAATTGCGTTTTGAAAAAAATGCAACCGAATTGAGAACCTCCTCCTCCTTTTTAGGGTTCCGTAGCCAAATGGCAAAAAACGGAACCCGTATAGATTCGTTGTGTCTGTCTGTCTGTCCGTCCGTATGTGACAGCCACTTTTTTCTGAAACTATAAGAGCTATACTGTTGAAACTTATTAAGTAGATGTATTCTGTAAACCGCATTAAGATTTTCACACAGAAATAGGAAAAAAAGCAATAACTTTTCGTGGTCCCCCATACTTAGAACTGAAACTCAACAATTTTTTTTCGTCAAACCCATACGTGTGGGGTATCTATGGATAGATCTTCAAAAATGATATTGAGGTTTCTGATATAATTTTTTTCTAACTTGAATAGTTTACGCGAGAGACAATTCCAAAGTGGTAAAATGTGTCCCCCCCCCTGTAACTTCTAAAATAAGAGAATGATAAAAATAAAAAAAATATATATGAAAGAAAAAGAAAGAAAACATGTTTATTCTGCCCGTATAGAGACACAAATAATCACAATGCAGTAGAGATTACCTCCTACAAAAAAAAAACAGAACCTCTTTATTATATTACTAGCTGTGCCCCGCGGTTTCACCCGCGTTTTTCTCGTTTCCGTGGAAATACCGAGATAAAAAAATATTGCCTATAATTGCCTCCCTCAATAAATGGAATATTGAATATTTAAACAGTTTTCATATCACATCAGTATTTCCCAAGATTACCGCGTTCATAAATGTATTTATTATACTCTTCAAAGATCTTATACTTACAATCATCAACAAATATATTTCGAAAAAGATTATTACAGGTTTTTTATGTTGATAAAAAACTCTATGGCCCATAACTCATTAATAGGTACCAACTCTTAACATCTTACACACGTGATAACTTTTAAACGAAATATCCGATTGAGATGAAACAAAAAGTATTTTACTTCTACATAAATACTCTTGATAACATAATAGACCAGTGTCGATAATTTTTAAAACAAAAAAAACTAATAGTAGGATGAAACCCATCACAAAAGGAGGAGAATATTATAAAAATGAAAGGAAAAATAAATTACGGGCGATCTGAGGTCGGGAAGGGGGTGGGGGTGACTATATAAGGGGAAAAAACGCTTTTTCTCGATTTCCGGCAAAACTAAAAGTCCTATGGAAAAAAGTCAAATGACAAAGTTGTAGGTAATAAAAAGATCTAAAACTTTTGTATTAACACTTTTTTCACATAACCTCAAAAAATATGTGAAAAATTCAAAAAAACATGTTTTTGGTTTTTTATTTTTATCTCTTTCAAAAAACAATATTTTATCACGAAATTTGGTGAAAACTTACCTTTTTATGTCCCAAATACGCTGTAATTTATTTGATTAGAAATATTTATTTTTTCACCTTATTTTGAATAAATAACGAATAATCACCCTAATTTTCAATCGAAAAATCACCCGTCAAAATATCTTTTTTTTTCAAAAAGTTTATATGGTGTCTGTTCGTTGAAATCTCTACTTTCCGATGGTGAAAAAAAATATATATGTTACCATAGTAAATCTTCTCAGCAAATGCAAAAAACCGAAAAAAACTCGATTTCGAAAATTTTTTTCAATTATTATATTGAATGTAGAGCTATTTATTAAAATTTACACTTTAATTACTCGAAAAACGTAAAATTACATGTTGCATAGATAACAAAAAAAAATGCAAATCAAAATATAGTAGGTACTATAATTAACAAACAAATAAGTTGATAAAATTAATACTTAATAAGACGTCTACAATATTTGGAGAAAGGAATCGAATCTTCTTTAAGTTATATGCGTAGATGCCTATTTATAACTATTTTTAGATAACTTATATTTATCTGAGTGACCTACGAAAAATTTTAGCCCATCAAAAGGTATTTCATAGAGGAGTGGGGAAGGGGCTAGGCGGGTCCGGGTCTTACTACATACATACCTAATATTTCGTAGCAGCTGTAACAACCGTTAGCCTAGCCAGTACCTATTCGAAATACAGTATAGTATACAACATCGTTTATAAAAATACACTTGCACGTTGAGTTTCTTGAAGATAATTATGACAAGTTTACAAAAAAACTAAGAAGATTAAAAAAATAATAATCTCCTTTATTTTTCACAAACAAACTTAGTTACTCCCATAAAATATATAAATATATAAAATACATATCGTAAATATATTTTTAATAACTAAGTTATGGCCTATTTTCATATATATTTCATATATTTTAAATATATTTTAGATACATTCAAAATATATCCTAAAAGACATAAAAAACATAGCTAAAAATAAAATAAAAAAATTGAATATATCTGAAATATATTTGAAATGTATAATATATATATGAAAATCGGCCAAAAGTTAGTAAAAATATATTTACGATGTGTATTTTATATATTACTATACTTATGGGAGTAACTAAGTTTGTTTGTGAAAAATAAAGGAGATTATTATTTTTTTAATCTTCTTAGTTTTTTTGTAAAATTGTCATAATTATCTTCAAGAAACTCAACGTGCACGTGTATTTTTATAAACGATGTTGTATACTATACTGTATTTCGAATACTGGCTAGGCTAAAGGTTGTTACAGCTGCTACGAAATATTAGGTATGTAGTTATGTAGTAAGACCCGGACCCGCCTAGCCCCTTCCCCACTCCTCTATGAAATACCTTTTGATGGGCTAAAATTTTTCGTAGGTCACTCAGATAAATATAAGTTATCTAAAAATAGTTATAAATAGGCATCTACGCATATAACTTAAAGAAGATTCGATTCCTTTCTCCAAATATTGTAGACGTCTTATTAAGTATTAATTTTATCAACTTATTTGTTTGTTAATTATAGCACTATATTTTGATTTGCATTTTTTTTTGTTATCTATGTAACATGTAATTTTACGTTTTTCAAGTAATTAAAGTGTAAATTTTAATAAATAGCTCTACATTCAATATAATAATTGAAAAAAAAATTCGAATTCGAGTTTTTTTCGGTTTTTTGCATTTGCTGAGAAGATTTACTATGGTAACATATATATTTTTTTTCACCATCGGAAAGTAGAGATTTCAACGAACTGACACCATATAAACTTTTTGAAAAAAAAAGATATTTTGACGGGTGATTTTTCGATTGAAAATTAGGGTGATTTTTCGATATTTATTCAAAATAAGGTGAAAAAATAAATATTTCTAATCAAATAAATTACAGCGTATTTGGGACATAAAAAGGTAAGTTTTCACCAAATTTCGTGATAAAATATTGTTTTTTGAAAGAGATAAAAATAAAAAACCAAAAACATGTTTTTTTGAATTTTTCACATATTTTTTGAGGTTATGTGAAAAAAGTGTTAATACAAAAGTTTTAGATCTTTTTATTACCTACATCTTTGCCATTTGACTTTTTTCCATAGGACTTTTAGTTTTGCCGGAAATCGAGAAAAAGCGTTTTTTCCCCTTAAAAAGTCACCCCCACCCCCTTCCCGACCTCAGATCGCCCGTAAATTATTTTTCCTTTCATTTTTAAAATATTCTCCTCCTTTTGTGATGGGTTTCATCCTACTATTATTATTTTTCACTTTTTATTATTTTTGAAGGCATCTACCCTGGTCTATAATGCTTAATTTCGATAAAGATTAATATTACGATACATATTTATCGTAGTTTTTTTTTCTTCAGACGATTTAATAATTATTTTGAACACAAAATCGGTTATTGTGATTAAAACATGATAGCTAGATATATGTTCTCGCGGACTTTTTTGTAGGTCTTAATGGGATCTACAAACCCGTAGTACATCATTTTGTTCTATTGTCAATAGTTTTTGCAGCGCACGCAAAAATAGGTTTTCGATTTTACACCTTGTGTTACAAAATAGCAATTTTATTACGGATCCCTAATTTTGAAAAAAAAAAACATAGCCTATAGCCTTCTTCGATAAATGGACTACCCAACACTGAAAGAATCATTCAAATCGGACCAGTAGTTCCAGAGATTAGCGCGTTCAAACAAACAAACAAACAAACTCTTCCGCTTTATAATATTATAAAAATATATATATAGTATAAGATAAGATAAAATAAATAATAAGTAAATAAGTAATAAGTATAGATTATTAATATAATATATTTGTCCTTATACAAATACTGCACATATACATCGTATGCACAAGAGTGTTTTACTGAATAATATACATTAAGAGGAACAGATAAAAAGTTAATACCAAACTTGCAGCGCCCGCACGGTGATCTAGATCTAATGCGTCTAGTCGCACAAAATGCGAGGTCGTCGGAGCTGCATATGAATCAAAGGTTTCGTCGTCATTCTGAAATAATCTAACTAACTAACCGTCCAGTAAACAGTGCGCACCGTGTACTGCGTGTGTACAGAGATACGATTAGTACCGTGGCCGGGGGACACTGGCGGGCGATGGCAGCCGCAGCCTGCGAGCCCGCGAGCCGAGCCACTCAACGCAAACATTGCTGATGCGGCGCGGTGCTCCACAGACTCATAGTACATAGTGCATTCGCGAAGAGCCCCTCTGCCTCCGGCGCCTTTTTGCTTTGATCTGCGACCCTCCGGCGCTGTCAGGCGCACGCACCGCGCTGTCCTCTCCTCTCGGACACAATAGCTGCTTCTGCTTATTGTGCCGCTACAGCTTCAGTGATTAAACTTCTCATTCCAATGGAGATAACCGACTACCTAGTCGGTACCGCCAACTACCGACGACTAGGAGGTAGTCGGCGGTAGAATGTACTGGACGGCTAGATTACTTTAGATAATGATAACATTAGATTTATGTTGATGAATGTCGTGTTTCTATCTTTCTCTCCATTGTGAAAATGGAATACTATCTACATACCTTACTTTACTTGTGGCTCAAAAAATACAGCTTTTTGTGTTGTTTTTTTTTTTACGAGGAGCAAGTAAGGACTTCAGGTTCGAGAACCACGAGGATGTTCATCATAACATCAGTGTGGTGCCAGCTGACCCTGCGCGGACGCAGCTCGCGCGGTTTAGCGTCCGTTGATGTGCTCTCACCATTACTATTGACAAACGACTAGGGCAGCCATTAAATGTGATTAAACTAATTTATACTTAATGTTTATTTGGCCGCGATATAAATGATTAAAGCTTAAGTAACGAGCCGCGGCCCGCATCGTGCTCTGGCACGCGACCCCGGGACCCCACCACCCCCACCGGGACCCCCGCATCATCGGATTGTTAAATTAAATAGAGTTAACTGCCGCTAAAGGGTTGCGCCACGCGCCCCCCCCCCGCCCCACGCCCCGCATTGCGCCCGCGCACCCTCGCCGCACGCGCCGCCGCTGCAGATTGTGATTTCACTATTGTATTATTTGCAGCACAACTCTTTCTGTCTGCGAGCTATTCAAAATAAACCATTCACCAGATGAAAGAGATAACAGAAAGCGACTATTGAATAGCAAATGTATTGATTGGTACATAATAGGCGAAGTGATAGTGAAACTTTAATTTATTCAAATGATATTAAATGATAAGTATAGGTACCTACATCTAGCACCATGAGACAGTTTATTAGATTTTATTCATAATTTAAATGAAGCAAATTCGCCTGTCATGTCCGTGTGCGTATACGGTTAGTTTTTCTAAATTAGATTAGATTTTGTTGCGGTTTTTAACAATTAGAATTTTAAATTAAGTCCACCTTTGTACCTTTGTGTGGCATGAAGTTTTAATACATAAATTATAAACAGAAAAAAACACGTTGAACACAGTTTTACATAGATGCAATGGCTTATCCCATTAATTATTTACCCATTTCGATTTTGCTAGTTCGAAACAATCGAGTCGCAGCAAAATATCAGTTGTAAAAATGTTCTCCTAATAGCCTCATTACCAACATATTAATTATATCTTAATTAATAATAATATTAATAATTATTATTATTATTATTACTTTGTGACCAATAGTTTATAGTTTAATAATGATTAGTTATAGTATCTCTTTATGTATTAGTTTATTATTTTGTAAGATTATTTTTGTATTTTATCTATGGGCCTATGCCTGATAATAAAGAATTATTATTATTTTATTATTATTATTATTATTATGGAATAATCTCTATTTATAAATATGAAACAGTTTAAAAAAAAATCTACAATTTTATATTATTAGGTAAATTTAACAAGAGCGTCGTACTGCTGCTTACATAACTCAGAGACGAGGGTGCCGGCGCGGGTGCATCATATATCACGCCGGTTTAAATTAAACCCGTCACCGATATTGTCGCGCGACGGAATAATTTACAAATGACAGCGGCTCGCGCGCGCCGCTCGTTAATCACGCGCCGCGTGCGGCTGTGCGGCTCGGCCGCGCACTGTGCACGCGCCCTTAACCCTTTCACCCCAGCCGCGCCCCACCGCCCCGCTCGCCTCGCGCCCCCCGCTCACACCCGCGTAAACAAATCAGTTAGTTTTTTAGCCGAGTGCCAGCAAAGGGTGGCGTACCGGCGCCGACCAATCCCTCGCAAGCACATTTACATAGTGATTTACATACGAGTGCGTATGTAAATCACTGCCTGCTGTGACATGCACCACTCAGCTACTGCTACTCCCTGGAGCCTGCGCTCGACCTGTAATTGTCATGGGACTTGTATCGGCAAGCGTGACGACCTTTCATATCGACGTTTAAATCTTACCCTCTTTACATTTAAATTATAAAACTGATTCCTTAGCGCCGCGCCGCTGTCGTTATATTACAAAATAAACTTTGTGCAAGTAGTACGAGTATGATTCTAGACTTCCAGATCTAGTAGCTCGGTGTAGACTGCCAGTAAGTTATAGTGCAACTTATTGAACAAGAAAATAATAATGCCTACTTTGTGTTATTTATAATTATATACTTAAATTCACATTGGCACATCCCGGTTCTCTAGGGGTGCATCTTATATACATGTATAAATGTACAAGTTTCTTATCTACTGTTGTTTCTTATAGTGAATATTTACCGCATGGAAATCCGTGACGTAGTTTAAGAGGAGTCAGCTGATAAATAAACACGCAGAAAGCGACATTTTCTTTCGCTTATACTACGTACAGATGACAACAGCTCGCCACTGTGTATTCAAGTTTTTTGACTTTATAACCTATTGAGGACAAAGCGAGAGATGGCAAGAGCGATAACATTTTTTTTATTAAATTCAGGGTCAAGGATGCACATCGTGATACTTTGGTGCCCTTGGAGCTTATCAATATGCACTTGTTAAGGAGTGAGGGAGGGCTCATTAATTCATAGCTCTGAGATAGTTCCTGCCACTGTGGAGGAGGGCGGCGGGCGCGAGGGGCGCGCGTCGGCGCGGGGGGGAGGGCAGCGCACGCGGGGGCGGGAGGGGGTGCAGCTGCACGGCTATTGATTAGCGCCACAATCACCGGCCCGCGACACGTACTCACTAATACTGAGAGATGGAGATCGCTCCCACGTCACAGGCTCGTCTCGATATTCGTTAGTTCAAATAACAACTAGCTTTATATAAAATTAATACAAAAAAGCTTTATGTATTATCCATCTTGGTAGAACAAAAGGCGAGCAATATAAATAATTTAATAACACGGGAGTTACGTGCGCCAACAAGCTGCTATGCTGTTTGGCAGAAGTATTTATTGATTGTAAAATTTAAAGTCTAATAAAATATATTTAAAAAAAACCAGTGACTTCTACCACTCTAGGGTGCAGCGTTAAGAACGTCATACTTTTACTGACTGAAACCCACTCATTTGTTTCTTCTTTGCTTTGCGTTCCCGAACCCCGGGTTTCCCTTTCGGAAGTCAAACACCACGGTAGACTTCGGCCCTGCTGGGTCCCTACGTGTTTTGCTGACATCTCTTCAAGGCGTGCGTGGAACACTACGCACCGATGACGTTTCGGACTCGGTCTGGACGACCGGATGGCGAGCTACACACTGCTCATCGTCCGCAAGCCCACACCTACGGTGGCTGGCTGGGGCGTAAGGAAGTCCGTCCACGCGTGCAGCCGCCTCCTTTGCTAGTATTACTGATTCGCAGGAGGCGCCCGCCTGCCATTCCTTCTCGCTCCGGACCATAGCCTGTAACAAGCCAGGTGCGAGAGGTCGTTGCCACCGATCATCCCCGCCCATGCGGAGCACACCTTTACCGTATGTTCCGCAGTGTCCCCGGGGCGTTTCACACAAAGGTGATACCCGGGCGTTTCTTCCGCATAAATTCGGTACAGGAACCTCCCGAATTTATCATGTCCAGTAAGGACCTGCATCATGCGGAAGGTGAGGACCCCGTGACATCATTCCAGCCACTACTCAAAGAGGAGACTTACCGCCATAGTTATGGCGTGCCTAGCACTGGAATAGTCACTGTCGCCATTCCACCATGAGATCTGCATCTCCACGCGCAAATCTTGCATGCATGCAAGGACTGTCGTCTTCAAATCCCAAGGTGGCAGGCCGACAAAGATGCTCGCTGCTTCGCGGGAGAAACACAGCTAACAACAATGTTAGTTTATGTAGTTAACTAGCATACGTCTATCACGAAAACTGCAGCACGATACTACACCTTAAACCTTTACAATGTAATGTTAGTCTAGCCGGCGGCGACCGCTCTGCCGTCTCCGGCGCGCTAGCACGCCGCGCCGGCCGCTGGGTCGGGAGCGTCGCGCTCCGTGACCGATACCGTCTAGTCACAATACATAACAACAACGTGTACCATCTCTCCTCGGAGCCATCACAGCTAATACACTGCGCACCCCTTCCGAGCTAACACGCGTGAAACTGCGCAATTGTAAATGCAAATAGTGCGCTAATCCAACATGGCGGCGACCTCCGACCTCCCTCGCTAACTACTCGTGTCGCCTCACGGCTTCACCCAAACCGTACCAGCTTTGATGCTCAGTAATATAGTTCTCCGCCCACACAACCCTACCTGTGGCCAAGCTGAGATAATCGCAATCATTTTGACGCTAAGTGTCATCATAAAAGGGAGTAAAGTTTATACCATTTCCAATGCTACTTGTGAGTGACGTAGCAGGATAAGAATAAGAATAATTTATTTGTAAACATAGGTGTGTGCGGTGTTACAGGTAGCTAAATCCTCCATGTTTTGCCCAGAGGCGTACAAATAGTGCTTCAATGAGATTCTTGTATATTACGTTGAAATTTTATAATCGTGTAAGCTAAGAAGCCACACACAGCTCCCAAAACATTTTATATGAAATGAGATTAATAAAATAAAGATGTTATTCGATAACTACAATAAGTGTCCGACCCTCTTGTGTCCGACACGACGCCGCGCGGCCACCCCTGCGACCTCCGCCTCCGCGACCCCCGCAACCCTTACACTACCAATCTTTAATTAAATATCTAAAGGTATGAGGGTTGACACGTCATAAAACTGCACAAATATAGAAATCACTGTTCATAAAAAACCCATAAGAATGGTAAAACACGAGGGTCGTTCGCTACGCGCTGCTACGAGCGGTCAGCGCTACGCCGCGTAGCACCGCTACGCGCGCTCGTAGCACTCGGATTGCGACTCGCAGGAACTACGACGTTATTATGATGACGTTATGAAACAGTTCATATGAGAACCTCAACCTTTTTTGAAGTATAATTATATGACATAGTGAAGGTAATTGTTATTCTAATATTATATTGTAAGATTTGTAATGAATGAAATCGTATTGTAAGACGGTTGTTTTGAGGTTGCATGTTGCTACTGAAAAGAAAACATTACTAAATCTACATTGTGGCATTTGAAGCCGCGTCTCAGAAACTGTTCAAACAAATGCTCCCGAAATAACACTCGAGCTTCAGTTACCGTTAAAGTAAACACTCTTTGAGTTGTACAAAGAAAGCGAATTTCTTATTCAAAGTAGCAATATGTTGGCGCCTAAACAAACAGCGGCCACATTACGTAAATGCATTCCTTCGATAGAGATGCATGAGCGAGGGTGTGCAAGGGGGGCGGGGGAGGGGCAGCGGGTCGGCTGCTTCGAGGAGCTGAATTAAAGTTTGATCGCTGGTCGGCGCTGTTTGCGCACATTAGCATCACAAAGCTGTGCACGCGCTAGACGCGGCACCAGCGCGCCACCGCACGCTGACCTCATGCTACACATCCAGAACCACACCCTGCGGTCGAGAAGTTTGTAAGCAGTAACATATATCTCTACTGGGATATAATAAAACAACTTTGAAACAATGACGGACTTTGACAACCTCAGAAAGTGATACTCTAGGCATGGATTTATTTACCTATTTTATATACACACACGTAACAAAAGAAGACGGATCATTATAAAAATGTACAAAAATACTGCTTATTTCAAAAGTTTCTACCTGATGTAGTAATTTAAAACTATTTTATAACTTGCTAAAGTCAAGTCACCTCTACCACTGAGGTTTTGTCAAGACGAGCACAGCAGAGAAGACACAGTTGGCACTGTGCCTTGTGTGTGGCGGCACAGCTCTGTGGCGAGCGCGCGGGGGCGAGGGTGGGCGGTCAGTCCTCGCCCGCCGCACTTGCTATTCCATCAGATTCACATCAAACAGGAACTAGCCCTTTCATCTCACACAATCACTTTCGCAATGCTTACAAACGCTGGGTACACAACACGCCGTTATTACAAATACTTCTGAACCTTCGTTTTTTGTTGTCCAAACTTTTAAACGTATCTATCTGTTCATCTTATTTGTTGTTTCATTCGATTTCTTAAAACCAATCGAATATTACATCTTTAACAAAAAGTAATTGAGACAAACAATGAGCAGGATGATTAACACAATAACTTGTGCCTGTTGTGTTCTGTGCGATAGCGGTGCGGTGTGGAGCGGCGCGAAGCAGTGCGGCGCCTTCTAGATCGTCTCCAGATACGGAGTGAACGTTCGCTACATTTGTTTGATAATAGCTCAGGAACGAGTCGCGGGCTCGGGGCTCGCCAGCTCAGATGGCACACGCTGCTCAACCCGGCCTCGGTTTTTTATTACAATCAAACCCGATATCGGAATTCGCGCATCGGTTAGCCGTACCCGTCGCTCCCCTTTCCTAAAAAAATTAAACAGCTTTTAAACGCGCATCGCGCTCGATCCGTTCGGCGAAAGCGAAAAAAATTCATCTCAGGTAATCGAAATAATGGCGAGATCGCGCGAAAAAAATTCACTAAAGGGCGGAAAAAGAAACGGATTCGTACAAAAAAGTTTAAAATGTTTAATTCGACGGTTGAGGGTTGAGCGGGGAGCGCCCGGGGTAGGAGGGGGGCGGCCGGGTCGCGACTGCCGGCTCCGCGCCGCCACAGTGCAGTGCCGACTCGCGACCCGCGCGCTCGTCCACACACGCACGCACACACACACTCGCGCAGCATGGTGCTCTCGGCGTGCGTCCGCGCCGACACGCGCGCCTACTGCTCCGCGCGCTACCGTGAGTAAACACTATTTGCTACGTTGTTTCAGGCTACTCTGCTGCTGTCGAGCTTCACCACCTGAAAAGCTTATCTCTAAACTCTTCACGGCTAGTTTGCCTACTGAACTACCTATTCATTGTACTTTTAGTAACCGTTTACATTAACGTAATTAGGTGCATATTTGTTTAAAACTTATGGTAACTTAGTATATAGTAAAAAATATTGAGAATTTTATTAATTAATCCAAATTATTATTTAAGGTAACGGCGGATGATTAATTATGTGTCGTGTGACTTATTTTGCATATTTAATAGTTTAACAGCTTGATGGTTGATTCTTATTGATAACGACTTGTAGGCTTTCAGGCGTATTTTTTTTTATACGTGTACATGGGGTATAGGCATTCCTTATCCTAATGCTACAACACGAGTACTGACACACATTCTAGGGCCCGTGTCGGTAAACGTTGCTCAACTACATCCACAAGTGCGATATCATTTGATGCCCGATATGCAATGTTAAAAGCTCAAGATTATTACTAATTAACAAACGTACAGAATCTCAATCGCCTAGATCAGCTCCTCAATGCACAGTATACAAGCAGTGCTCACGTGAACGATTACTTACGTCGCATTGACCGAAGTTTAAAATCAAATTCTTATTAATGAGACTACAAAAAAAAAAACTGAATCTAGAACAAGTCTGGATCGTTTTTTTTTTAACATTCCCTTGGCAAATTCAAGAGGATTTGAACCATACCTTGTATCAATTTTAGATTAACGATATCGCCGTACTATCGTAGTATCTACTCTATTTCATTGTGATAGTTAATTTGACTCAAAATATTTGCAAACTATGTTTCGCGCTACACTAATCATGACCTCAAGTCGTGGCCGGTGTGCTGGCGTTGAGTACAATCCGATTGTTGTAAACTAAAGTTTACTTTGTACCTTTATTAATCAGTCGACACTTGGCTGATGATGTAAACCTAAGCCGAACATTGGTCTCGAGCTTGAGGCCCTGAGGGCCTTAGTCAATAGACAATTATTGATACAAGTCAACATTTTGTGGCTGAGTTATACCCTGAATTTGAAGTGAAATACTTTTTATTGCAAAAATTACTTATTTAAATTACAATTTCATGTAAAATTATGCACAGAATGTACTTGTCATATATATCCGACTTTGTTATCAAATGTTCTAAGAAAACCAAACGTTGCTATGTACCTAATAACTTCATAACAAGGTTGGTCAATGTATGTGCAGGCATAATAAACGGAATCTTTTCATTTAAAGCTTTTAACTAGTCCATTCAAACAGGGAGTTTCATAAGGTGAAGATTTATTTAAGATATCGAATCATGAAGTTTACGTTTTTATGTTTTCATTTCATCGACCACTGTTTATCTCAATCAGTAAACGCATAAGTATTTAAGGGCCAAGCGCCCGAAAAGTGCCATAAAATAGTGATTTTCTGAGGCCTACTTCTCCGTAACGGCTAGGTCAATTGGTTTAAAAAAAAAATGTTTATTACAGATTCATGAACAATAATATCAACATTTGATTTTTTTTGTGAAATTAATACTTTAGTCAAAAAAAAATATTTAGCAATTTCGCAACTTTTCCCTACTCCTTCGAAACGGCTTGGACCTTTAGAAACATTTTTACACATAAAAATTGGTGGTTAAATATTCTTAAAAGTGAACATTGCATATGTAAATCAATCAATATCTCGCAGAGAAAATGGATTTAAAGCGCTTTCCGGGCGCTGCTGGCCGCAAATAAATGCACAGATTTGCGTACTGCCGTCTAGGCGAGTGCGAGAATTGCGTTCACATAATTTCGGTCAGATGGTTCAAGGGACTATACGCCTTAAGATGCAGCGAGTGTCACAGTGTAACGCGTTAGTTGCACTGCCAGGCAGGCATGTGCTGTGGTGAGCGGCCGCGGCCGGTGTCAATGTTTCAGTGCTGAAGAACGAGCCGCGCGCGTGCCGCCACCAACTATCGGAACTTGATGCCCATAGGCAATGAGATACCAGCTCCCTACTAACCCAACAATTCCAAGTTGCGATACAGTCTATCCCACTATGAGAAATTGTGAAGCATTTAACACAGTTTAATGTTACTGTTTCCAACTTTATACTCGTAGTAAATCTTTAAGATCAGCTGTTAACTTTAAAAGTTTTAATTTCTGGAACACAATCTAAGATCTGACTACTAACTAGTGATGTTTACTAACTAGTGATTAACAATCGGTATAGAATAACACACTAATAATATAACGGCAATATTTTGTATGTTTTTTATTTCATCACAATCGATTGGCTGAACTGATTTTGATGAAACTTGGTACATTCATGTCCTAAAATAATATTTTAGATAGTTGTTATACTGCAAGTAGTGGTTGTTTTATCGTTGTACAATTTCCTATTAACAACTAGGCGAGTATTATTATAAGTCCGAGTAATAGTAATTGCTACTGAAGAATAGCACGATAGTTCAAGATCACTAATTAAATGGAAAACTGCAAAAAGCTGTTGATGTGCCGATTGCCCCTGTCCGCGGCAGCGCACTCGCGCCGTGCTGCTGCAGCTCGACTGACAAATAAGACGTAATCGACCAGCAGCGGTTCAGTCGTGCGTCGATCACTCATTTGTAAGACGAGAAAAACATCATCTCAGTCTCAGTTCATGAATAATAGTTACTAGCGATCGCTGCAGTGCCTGCGCGCACGCAGTGTCTCGCACGCGACTGTGCAGTCACCAGCACCATCGCTCACTCACTCTTACTACAGCACAGCTCCGCTCCTCAGCAGTCGGCGCCGATACGACGCGTAAAAAACTAATCCGGTCGCTCAAAAAATACACAACTGGCGTTTTTTACGTATTTAGAGAATATTTTCACCCGATACTCTGAGCGTTTCTGTGATTGCACCCTTTTGTGACACCTTCGCAAAAAACTGATGAAGACGTCTCAATGCAGGCGCACTTTTTGCAGTATGTGAAACTTTTTATGAAAGGATACATCTTTTATAAATTCGCGTATATTTGAATAAACGAGCATTTGTGTCGACGCGAATCTTTTCATCGTTGCATTGAGCCTGTGAGGTACGCGGACTATAGCAGGTACCCGCGTTCCCACGCACCCACCGCGGCCCGAACTATTTACTAGCGCTCAAATGTTTCATATCAATATCAATTAAGTAATAGTAACATAATTAAAAGAACTAGAAGCGTAGCGTGCCCGTAGCTTGTCCATAGCGTGTCCATAGCGTGCCCGTAAAGCGGTGCTACGACTAGAAGGAAGCACGCGGCTCGGGCGCGGTGCCGTGAAGCGCGCCAGGCGGCATCTAATCCGCTCATTAATCAGCATTACTTGTAATTCGATGATCCGTGTGCCTGTGGCTTCGTATCACATAGCCGTGCGCCCCGACGCCGCCTCGCTCTGATCCTATTAATTGCATTAATTCGGTGCTAATGAGCTGATCCTCGCCGGTGTGTCCGCGTGTACAACAAGGTGTTAGCGCGCCGACTCGCGGGCACTTGTTATCGCGTACTTACCGCGGCTCCACTGCTTTCAGCTACCTTCATGCCTCATTTACTATGTAATTCCATGTACTTAACGTAAATCTCAAGGTGTTAACTTACAGACTATAATTACAAATATCATTTAAAAAAAATAAACACAAAAAATGCCTGCTTTAGTTTTAACTCTTTTTACGAATATATTTTTTAGGTAAATAAAAATATATGAAAATGAGCGAATCGCCTGGTGAGTGGTGAAGTAGAACCCACGCTCTGGAAAGTTAGCAAGCGACCACGCTGCGCGCTTTTGGCCTAGTGCTCCCTCGTGAAGGGTACGTATTGATACAAATAGCTAAAATATCGTCACTTGGCTCGCCATCCACCATCAATAGAGGTAATCAAACTACGTTAGCGCCTAGCCAACAATTATGTAAATAGTATTAAACAGAGATTCCTGTAAATCAGTTCTTTAAGAAACTCTTATCCAAATATATGCTCCTAGACTGACTAGACTTCTAGGCATTGGATATTTGTGTTTTGTCAGCTGTCTGTCGCGAAAAGTACGGCTAAAGGTAGGAAATCTATTAGGAAAAATAATCGCCTAATTAAAGAAAAACTGATTCAGTGCAGCACTTTACTGATTATAAAACTTTACGTTTCAAATCACTGTTGAAGTCGTGCAATCGACCGTAACCTGTCGGGAGTAGGGCCATCCAATCTGATGACTTGTTAGGTTTTGTTCGTGTTGCTGACCTAAGACTTTACTTTAAGGTGTATTTTGAATCGTATTTTGACTGAATCTGTATAATCCAGTACTGTTTACTATACCTAGGCAATGTATCCTCCTCCTTGCGTCGTACTCCTCAATGCTGAGGGACGACGTGACCTCCTTGCTTCATCACTTTCATTTGAACGCAACGTATGTTTGTAGGCAATGTATACAATATCAATGTACTTATTACATATTATTTATTTTATAATTTGACTAGATATTCCATAAAATACCAAATGCGCAGCCGGTGCGCACATAGCATTGATAAATATAGACCAAAATCTATTTATTTTACACATTGCCGGTGGATAAGCAGGTAATCTATACAGTCCCTAGGAATTGCATATATTAAATAGGTGAAGTATGTAATGGACAATAATATTCATAATATTTCATATATTGGTATTCTATAGAATACTTGAATTGTACAGAATGTCGTGACCAGATCTTAAAATTGTTCTCTTCATTAGATGACCGGCCATGTCATGAAATTGCATTTCATAATATAGCCAACTAAAACCAACCAAATCCTGTAAACATTAACATTTGATGATATATTAATCCATGTTTGACCATATCATTAGTGTGGGACTTCTATCGTACTAGAAGGTCTAAATAAAGTGGCAACTTATGTATTACTCTTGTTAGAACAAACATAAACAAATTAAAAGATAATTGTAGTTACAATCGTATCTATGTAGTTAGCAAAACTGTACCGTAGTTGCATTCGACCTACTGATTGACTGCAGGCCCGATAGTTATATTAAAACACAGCATTGTATCGTAATTATATTTCTTAGTACTTTTATTTTCCACTTGAAAATTATTTATTGCTTTTCAACTGACTTCCAAAAAAGGAGGAGGTTCTCAATTCGTCTGAATGTTGTGTTCAGCGATACGTTCGCCAAATGAGAATCGATAGGGACGATTTTTTTTATTTGATTTAAACTAGTGCCTTCGCCTTCAAGGCGATCCTACCTTATGGTAAGCAGTGATGCAATCGTTGATGGTGTATTATTATATATTCATTCTAGCCTTGAAGACAACTAAATTATAATCGGACGGGAAAAATGTAGCCGGCAAATTGGTTCCGAAAAACATGTTTTAAAGATCCGTACTAATATTATAAAAGCGAAAGTGAGTGTTTGTTTGTTTATTACGTCTTCACGCCTAAATGGGAAAACCGATTTTGATTAATTTTGGTACAGAGATAGTTAGGACCCTGGAGACGGACTTGGCAATTATTTTTATAAAAAAAGTGAGAAAAGGGGGAGAAAGAGGGAAGGTCTTTTATGTACGCGGGCGAAGCCGTGGGCAAAAACTATTCTGATATAAAACTTTGTAGATAAACGATCAATACTTCCTGGGACACTTCAATAAACGACAGCAAATCTTCCGGGATGGCTGCCATCGCAAGTCTGTATATTGGTAACATAATTTCCGCAGACGCGGGCTTGTGGGCGACGAGCAATGGGTAGCTATCTGTCTAGTCACCAGGTACAGACCAAGCCAAGTTTTGCTGATAATCAGCAAAACTGAAAGAGCCCAGTATGGCCAATGCCTGTAGGGCTGCAGGAAAGGAGGAAAGAAGAGTGACCGTGACCTTAGAATGCAAAAGGGCAAATGAAAGAATAAAGTGAGTTTTAATTAGTTTATATTGACTAAACACTCCGGCTGATACAAATCTAGAGCGCGAGAACTTAGCTAACGATCTCCCACGTCCAAAACGGAAACTTATTTATTTATTTACATATACCTTATTGTACAACATGATAATAGATAATACAATTTGAGACTTGTTTTGTTTTAGATGACTGTGGGTAGGTACTATGCCTCCATAATTTTAAACGTATTTTACAAGTTAGTTTTATATGGGTGTTTTTGCCTGAAATAAACGATAATAAATTCTTATTATTATTATTGCTGGAAAAACGAAGTACAAACACAATACTAAAAATAAAAACAAATACCTACCTACATACTAAATAATATACTTATTAGGTATTTACTAGTGATGGGCCGAATGTGGATTGCACCGAATACGAACTTCGGCCGAACATTCGGTAAAATTTTAAAATTTGGCCGTACTTCAGTTATTTTTGGCGCGCTTTCTAGGGAGCGATATGGATAGTTCAGGAAGTTAGGATAAGTCGCAACTCACGCGCATTCGCCCCACCCGCACCTCCCGCAACCCCCGCCGGCTCTTTGCCATTACCGAATACGTCATCTTCACGACACGATACGCGAACTTAATTATTTCAATGTCAAGTGTCAAGAGGTCCATTTCGTTAATAACAAAAATAATATTTAATGTTTTTCTATATGGTGTTTAAGAACTGCTATGGCGGAGGTCGTGGGTACGACTCCAACCCAGGACAAATGTTTGTGTGATGAGCATGATCATTTGTTCTGTGTCTGGGTGTAATTTATCTATTTATGTATGTATTTAGAAATATATAAGTATGTTTATCAGTTGTCTAGTACCCATAACATAAGCTCTGCTTAGCTTGGGACTAGACGGCGTTGTGTGATAGTTGTGGAATATTATTATTATTAATTCACCCCAAGCGAACGCTGGCGTTCGCGCACCTATTGTCTTTCTATTGTGTCTGTAATTTCCACGATTGAAAGGAAAAGTTTATTTGATTTTATAAATAAGATTGTGGAGTGTTAACTAATTATAAAGATAAATAAATAAATGATTTGATTATTAATTTTACTGGTTTAGTTCCCGTTTTTTTTTTTTTTTAAGTTTGTAGTTAATTAGATCTTATCTTAGACCGAATGTTCGGCATTTGAACCGAAAGTCAGCCGAATGTCGAAGTTCGGTTCAAGCCACCGAAATTCGGTTAAACCAAATGTGAAACGAATTTCGGCCCATCCCTAGTCTTTACCTATTATTTATTTTGTTTATTTTTCTTTTCCCTAAAAAATAATTTTATTTATCATGCATTTTTTTGGCACACAGTACCGTGCCGACGTCTTTGTCGACACTGTTATCGACCCACGCTGAAAACCAGCACCGCAGACTGCGTTTCTTGCGTTGTGGTCTCGGTAGCGTTCGGCCCTTTTTCTCAAATTTTTTTAATTTTTATTATTCAAAGTAATTCCTCATGCAATGAATGCATTTTTATAAAGTAGTGTTAGCTGCCTTTTTAAAAAATCTGCTGGGCGGGAGACAACAAACTTTCTAAAGCATTTTGAACTGCTTCTCGGTTATTAAAGTTTTTCCCTGCCAAGAAGTTATCTAAATACTGGAAAAAGTAAAAATCTGTAGGAGCAAGGTCTGGTGAGTGCGGTGGATGGTTGGAGAACGTCTGCTGTGTAGTACGTGTGATGTGCGAGTGTCTCTATCATTGTGTTCACTTCTTCACAGTACACATTTGCAGTAATGCTCATCCCATTTGGTAAGAAGTTGTGATAAGTGACACCGGCGCTAGGCTACCAAACAGTGACCATCGATCAGTTTTCGTTTGGGGCATTGTTTAGGTACTGAGCCAGGATTTAACCAACTTGCTGAGCGCTTGCAATTGTCGAACAGAATCCATTTTTCGTCTCAAGCAACAATGCGATTCCGTATGCCTTCGTTTGTGTGCCTGTTGAGCAATGCAAGGCTGGACTTGACGCGTGCTTCGCGCTGGTGATCATTCACTTCGTGGGGCACACATTTGTCAAGTTTTTTACCTTGCCAATTCGATGCAAATGGACCAATATTGTTTTCATGCTAACATCGAAAGCTGCTGCTAATTCAGCTGTAGATTGAGAATCATCAGCTTCCACAATCGCGTTTAATTCGTCACTGTCGACTTAAGTTTTCGATCGACCACAGGCTTTATTTCTTAGGTCAAAATTTTCAGAACGGAAGCGGGCAAACCAATAACGGGTGGTGCGAGCGTATACTATACGTCGTTGATGTTGCGTGCCGCTTCTGTCGCTTTGCTTTGCCACGACGGTACGCATACTCAATATCATTCGAATTTTTAACGTATCCATGATAAGGAAACACGTACAAATTAATGCGACGTTAAAAGAACGCCAACCATTAATCAAAAAAGGATTCATGTGAGATCGCAGTCAAGCCCTAGTTTATATCACTAGCTTTTGCTTGCGGTTTCGCCCGCGTACATAAGTATTCATATTCGTATAACTGTTGAAAAATTTTTAGCAAGCGGACCAGAAATTTCAGAGATTACCTTCTACAAAAAAAGCAAACTGTACCTCTTTATAATATTATAAATAAAATACAGAAGTATAGATTATAAAAAAAAAGTTGCTTGTTTAATAGCTCGTGTAGTCACAAGATGTGCTGACAGCGCTTGTTTGTTCTGTTGCAGAGGAGTCCGGCGAGCTCATCAAGTCGCCGTCGCCGCCGCCCAGCCACGGTCAGTATCATCCGCCCTCACTCGACACTATACTACCGGATGGATGTCACAATGTTCACTTTCTTAGACCTCATCAATATTTATTTAGTGCACGTAATTCGGTCCACATTAATATGCAGTGAATAAAGCCCTCATTAGTATAGTTAATTTATGTACGCGCGGTGTAGTGTCTGCGTAGATCATATCTCGACATGTAATTAGCTTATTTTAATTAACAATTGAACTAACTACAATAAGTATATATTTATGATCAAAGTGTGTGAGCATGCCATGCGCGCCGCGCGCCCGAGCGTAGTTTCGCACACCCTGCCAGTTACGCTCGAGTCAATAATTGTATCGTACCAACATTAAGAAATATTGTCACCTAATTCAAAAAACAGGGTTAAGGCCCAAGCGCCGGAAAAGTGCCATAAAACAGTGACTTTCTAAAGCCTACTACTCGGTAACGGCTAGGTTTATAGGTTTGAAAAAAAAAATATGTTTATTAAAAATTCATGAACAACATTTGATTTTCTCGTGCTATTTATTTCAGACAAAGGTTTTGACCTTTTTCTAAAAAAAATATTTATCAATTTCGTAACTTTTGGTAACTTTTTTCCTACTCCTTCGAAACGGCTTAGATTTTTAGAAACATTTTTACACTTAAAAATTGGTGGTTAAATATTCTTCAAAGTGAACATAGCATATGTAAATCAGTCAATATTTCGCAAAGAAAATGGATTTAAAGATCAGCCGCGCGTTTTCCAGGCGCTGCTGGCCGCAAATAAATGCACAGATGTGCGTACTGCCGTCTAGGCGGGTGCGAGAGTTGCGTCCATTTAATTTCGGCCAAATGGTTCAAGGGAAGATTCTTACGTCTATCCTAACGTTTTGTAGAAAATACGACATATTCGACGGTTGTAAAAATATGTGTATTATAATAGTTTTATTTCAAACTTCAATATTATTTACTCAGACTAGATTTTTTTTCTTGCTGCTGCGGAACCCTCCATGGGCGATTCCGACTTGCACTTGGCCGGTTTTTTTTTTAATAAAATCCCATCCTTCAAAAAGTTTTGCAACTACCGACAAAATCGATTTCGTTTCGCATTTCCGGCAACAAAAAAAACGGCTAGAGTAGGCCACTCATTCACAAGGGAGCCAACATTACGGCGAAGGAACTTCTTATGTGAAACGCACTGTAGTAAATAATCATGGCTTATTTTTTTTTGCTTTCTTAACTATATGGTCTTTTGGCTAAAATAAACTCTTAATGTAAATCTTGGTCAAGTAACTTATTATAATAATAATAAATTCGTTTATTTCAGGCAAAAAAAAAAACCATAGTAAAAAGACAGTTTACAGATTGAAAAACTTAATGATAAAATTAAAATTGAAAAATTAAAGATATTAATACCATAAATTCAGTTTCATTTATTAATACAATGACAGATCAATAATAACAATGTCAGATTCAGTTCGATAACTTATAAACAATTATGCTTTGCTTTATGTATTTATTATCAATACTTAAGAAATACATGTCCACATTAGATAATAAACATAAAAATTAAAAACAATTCTAATATTTGCACAAAGCAAGGTCTTATAGCACAGGTATAGGAATAAATTTGATAACAATAAAGTTGTTACCTACGTCACAAAAAAAAAATTGCAATTTGGAAAAATCTTTGAGATCCATTCGGCAATTGTAGTTTGCACGGAACCCTCAGTGCGCGAGTCCGACTCGCACTTGCCCAATTTTTTATATTTAAGTCGGAGTCGGGTTTATTATATACATACATTCAGTCAAAAAAGTATCGGGAATAGATTTTTTTTTTATTTTTTATTTTTTATTAATGATAGGCTTGCGTTTGACCACTATCTCACCTGATGGTAAGCGATGATGTGGTCGACGATGAAGCACGCTTGCCTAGAAGAAACCTATTCACTCTCGACTTAAAGACTCCTAAGTTGTAGCTATCAGGAAACACAGATTCCGGCAGGGAATTCCACTCCTTGGCTGTACGCACAATAAATGTGTTCGCAAAACGTTTTGTGCGTATGGGTGGGATGTCTACCATGTACCGGTGGCGCAACGCTGTACGTCTTGTGGTCCGATGATGGAACGGACTTGGCGGAATTAGATTGTGCAATTCCAGTGCACACTCCCCGAAATGTAAACGATAGAAAACCGACAGACTAGCAACTCGGCGGCGATGCTCAAGGCTTTGGAGCTTCGACTCTACAAGTGCATCATTGCCGATGATTCTCTTGGCTCGCCTCTCAATCGACTCCAGCGCATCAAGCTGGTATTTGGCAGATCCATCCCAAAGATGAGAACAGTACTCCATACACGATCGAACTTGGGCTTGATAAAGATTGAGCAGCTGTTCCGGCGTGAAGTACCGTCTCACCTTTGCTAAGATCCCCAATTTTTTGGCAGCCAGTTGAGCCTTTGCATCGATGTATGAGCCGAAATTGAGAGTAGATGATAACGTAACTCCAAGAAGCTCAAGGTGGTCGGTTATCGGCACGGTTACACCCCGGAAAGTTGGAGCCGGGTGGAATTGGCTCCGTTTGGCGGAAAAAAGACACGCCTGGGTTTTAGATGCATTGAACTTGACCAGATTGGCGTCGCCCCAATCGGAGACCGCCTTCAAGGACGAGTTCAAGCGTTCAACCATAGCCTCTCGGGATGACTGGATCTGTGTCCCGCTAGCTCGTGCGTCAGATACATATCTCTCAGCAACAGTGCTGTCGTCTGCATACCCAAAGATACCGGGTTTAAGTAGATCATTTATGTGCAGCAAAAACAGCGTCGCCGAGAGCACTGACCCCTGAGGGACCCCGGCATTAATATCCATTTGACCGGACGAGCAGCCATCAATAACCACTCGGATGGATCGATCTCGCAAGAAGTCAGCGATCCAATCACACAGACCAGCGGGCAAACCGAAGGAAGGAAGCTTAGCAATAAGGCTTTCGTGCCAGACCCTGTCGAAAGCCTTCGAGATATCAAGGGAGACGGCAAGCGCTTCCCCATGTTTTTCGATGGCCTCGCTCCAGATATGAGTGGCATACGCTAGAAGATCCCCAGTAGACCGGTTTTGGCGAAAACCGTATTGCCGGTCACTGAGGATGTCGTTAGTTTCTAGGTATGCCAGAAGCTTCCTGTTAAGCACCCGTTCCATACTCTTACAGAGGATGGATGTAACAGAGATGGGTCGGTAGTTTGCCGGGTCAGCTCGACTGCCCTTAGATGCCTTAGATGATTTGTTTATACCAGTGCAAATTTTAGATATTTTTGTTGTTGCTAGATTGGAACAACTGTTTTCTATTTTGGCGAGGAGTTTAAGTTACATCGGTTATGTATATTAAATACAGTGCTGTTTTTAGTTATATCATATCTAGTGTGTATTGCGAATTTCATAATGGACAAAAACATCGAACAAAGAGTTTGTCTAAAATTTTGCATCGCCAATGGAATTTCGTGTTCGGAGTCACTGAAAATGTTACGGTGAATCGACTTTATCAAAAACACGTGCTTATGAGTGGTACAAAGCATTCAAAAGCGGTCGAGATGTGATGGAAGATTTGCCTCCTGGTAGGCCATCATCATCATCAGGCCGAAGATGGCAGAGTCATATCCGCCAAACCAGAGCTTCTAGGAGCGATCGAGGCTTTCTATGGACAGTTGTACACGTCAATCACTAAACCCACTGCAAATCTAGCAAACGACCCAAGAGTTAGATTGAGCCGACACGATACCGAAGATATCCCGGACGTCAGCCTGTACGAGATTAGGATGGCTCTGAAGCAGCTTAATAACAATAAGGCGCCGGGTGACGACGGAATTACGGCCGAACTTTTGAAGGCGGGTGGAAAATCGATCCTTAAGGCCCTTCAGAAGCTGTTTGATTCCGTCATACTCGAGGGAAAAACGCCACAGGCATGGAGCGGAGGCGTGGTGGTACTGTTCTTTAAGAAGAGCGACAAGGCCCTACTGAACAATTATAGGCCCATCTCACTTTTGAGCCATGTCTACAAGCTGTTTTCCACAGTCATCACGAATCGTCTCGCGCGCAGGTTCGACGACTTCCAGCCTCCCGAACAAGCCGGATTCCGAAAAGGCTTCAGCACCGTGGACCACATACATACGCTACGACAGGTACAGAAGACCGAGGAGTATAATCTGCCACTCTGCCTAGCGTTTGTGGACTACGAGAAAGCCTTTGATTCGATCGAGACTTGGGCTATACTGCAGTCTCTCCAACGGTGCCAGATTGACTATCGGTACATCGAGGTGCTGAAGTGTTTGTACGAAAACGCCACTATGTCAGTCCGACTTCAGGACCAGACATTGAAACTTGTCCTACTGCAGCGAGCTGTGAGGCAGGGAGACGTCATTTCTCCGAAACTGTTCACGGCCGCAATGGAGGATGTCTTCAAGGTTCTGGACTGGAGTGGACTAGGCATAGCATTAATGTCAATGGCGAGTACATCACTCACCTTCGGTTTGCCGATGACATAGTAGTCATGGCTGAGACTATAGAAGAGCTCAGTACAATGCTCAATGACCTCAGTAGAGCTTCCGAAAGAGTGGGTCTTAAAATGAACATGGACAAAACTAAAGTCATGATAAACAACCATGTAGCACCCACTCCTATCAAGATCGGAGACTCTATACTCGAAGTTGTGGACGATTACGTCTACCTCGGGCAGACAGTCCAGTTGGGTAGATCTAATTTCGAGAAAGAGGTCAACCGTCAAATCCGACTCGGCTGGGCAGCGTTCGGGAAGCTACGCGGTATCTTCTCATCCAACATACTACAGTGTCAAGACGAAAGTCTATGACCAGTGTGTGTTGCCAGTGATGACATATGGATCCGAAACGTGGTCGCTCACAATGGGCCTCATCAAAAGGCTTAAAGTCACTCAAAGAGCAATGGAAAGGGCAATACTCGGAGTTTCCTTGCGTGATCGAATCAGGAATGAAGATATCCGCAGGAGAACCAAGGTTGCCGACATAGCACAAAGAATCGCCAAACTTAAGTGGCAATGGGCAGGGCACAATGCTCGCAGAACAGATGGCCGTTGGGGCCAAAAGGTTCTGGAGTGGTGACCGCGTACCGGAAAACGCAGCGTTGGAAGGCCTCCTACAAGGTGGACTGACGACCTGGTGAAGGTAGCGGGAATCCGATGGATGCGGGACGCACATGATCGTTCGTTGTGGCGACGCTTGGGGGAGGCCTATGTCCAGCAGTGGACGTCTGTCGGCTGAAATGATGATGAGAGTAGGCCATAAACCTCTGCAACTGAAGTTAACATCGCATAAGTGAAGGAAATAGTGACGAAAATCCTCATTCAAATTTGAGAGAGGTAGCCGCCGAACTTTCTATATCTTACAAGTCGATCCGTACCATTTTAACTAATCATTTGGGTATGAAACATATTGTCGCTCAGCTACTTCCAAAAGACCTCAATTTTCTCCAAAAAGTCAATCGCATGAGAGTCGCTGAGTTTTTGAGCAACATTCATGAAACGCATTATTACTGGCGACGAGACGTGGGTTTACGAGTTTGACATCAAAAAAGTCAACAAGCTTCGGATTCCACGCCAAAGTCGATCAAAAGTCAAAGTCATATTGACTGTTTTCTTTGACTATCGCGGAGTTATGCACTCGGAATTATTACCGGAAGGTCAAACGCTAAATAAAGAATATTATTTGAGCATTATGCGGCATTTAAGAGAGTAAATTCGACTAAAAAGGCCAGATTTGTGGAAAGAAAATTCTTGGATTTTGCACCACGATAATGCGCCTTCGCACAAGGCCATCATTGTGAGTGAACGAATTTTTGACCAAACACTCAACAAATACCATCGAGCAGCCACCATATTCGCCAGATATGGCTCCAGCCGACTTCTATCTTTCCCTAAACTCAAATTACCGCTTTGTGGCACCCGTTTTCAATCTGTAGAAGACAAAAAGGAGAATTCGCAGCGAGAACTGAACACAATTTCGGAACGGAACGCCATTTCACCATGAGATCCCGCCGGAGCTCTGTCCGCCATGCCGCATGAGATGCACTCTGGCTATAAGGTATTTAAATTTGGCTGATGGGTAACTTTTAGTGGTGGTACCATAACTAAAAAGTGAAAAATATTTTTTTTTTTACAAAAAAATATTAAACCGCTTTCAATGTACAAAAAACACTGAAAAGTACAAATAACTTTAATTTCGGAAGTCGGTGTGTGATAGTAATAGATAGTTTTTTCTTTTCGTTATTTAAACGAAAATAAAAAACTATCTATTACTATCACTTAGTATAACCCTCTATCACCTGTTGTAATCGTTAGAAAGTGCTCCCGTGGCTGAGTGACACCTGTCTTGGGTCTCGTCTTGGGTGCGGGTTCGGTGCCCGTGCGGCGCACACACCACGTAAAAAATACACTGCGCACCTTCTTAACCCCTTTGAAAGAAAACGCACGCGCCGTTAATGCGCTCTCACCCCTTTATTTGCAAATTGTAGACGAGCCGCTCGCGACGACAATGTGCGCGTGCAAGCCTTTATGTGAGGTGCACCGTCAATAGCGCACAGTACAATTATATTACATCGCGACGTGTCCTGCACAAAGGAATGGTACATGTGGCTTTGACTTGCGCAGGGAGACGCGGCCAGACAAATCGCTAGTCGAACATCATACTGCGCCAATAAAAAATGTTTTACTGTCGGGCATAGAGGCCCATAGCATAAAGTTATAACAAAAACAAATATAAATCATCTGGAACCCAGGATGGTTTGTCAAGGTATGTATAATACATGCAACTTCCTAAACCTACCGTAAAGCAGTCGTCTGTCTGCGCATCAGCAAACATACCTGACGTGTAACGGACTACAAAGCAATGGAAGCCTCAAAAGCCTGAAGGCAGGATTATAATGTAAGGTGTTGTCCTCTTATTGGGTATGACTACTCCAAAGGCAATATTACATTAAAAGTGTAATTTAAATAGGTACAAATTTTTACTTTTTAATAATGTAATTTAGTGCTTGACCGCGATTCTTTCTCATGGTAAGCAGTAATGCAATTGTTGATAGTCAAGTGCACTAAAAAATTGAAAGCATATCTTCGAGTAAACATATTCGAGTAACATACAACGCCCTCACGGACGGCACCTTGCAATCAGTTTTCATGTCTGTGTCATCTCTGAGACACTCATTGACAGTATTGCTAACGTAGCTGCCGATATTCTATTGCCAAGGTAACCATTACATGGTTAACCTACCAAAAGGGGTTATCCATATTCATCTAAACGTGGCTATTCCGCTATTATTGCCACAGAGAAACCTGCTGCATTGCAAATAACGCAACAAGCAGGTAACACGAAAGAGGGCAAGCAGAGCGATGAGGTTGGCTTCAAAAAGGTAGAGAAGTAGAGGGAGAAGTCTACTTGTCAGAACCATTGTGGTACCGCGCTGTTACATCCCTACATAATGCTGCTGTACGTTTTGAGGCTACATCACACCACGAAGGCTGAAGAGATAGTGGAGTATGTACGAGTCAAGACAAACTGAACCTTTAGAGTCGAGCAGTTGGAGCCGCACCATAATACTAATTTCAAGTCGTTTGTGGTGCAGGCGACAACTCATCATTTGGACACCTTCAAAGGAGAGTTCTGGCCGAAGGGTGTCGTGCATCGATGATTTCGTGGAAGGATACCGACCTCGCTACGGAATACGACGCGGTCACTTCCTGTGTAATAGTTTAACAACAGCCTCGGTCACCACGGCCTGTCATGCGGTCAAAGCACGCGAATATTAACGACATTATCCGACGAGCCCTTGTCACCGTTGGCGTCCGGCTGTTTTGGAACCTCATGGCCTGACACGCGATGACGGTAAGAGACCGGACGGTATGTCTTTATTTCCATGGAAGTTGGGTAGACCTTTAGTGTGAGACGCTACCTGCGCCGATACTCTTGTGCCATCCCATCTTCCTAGTTCATCGTGCTGTGCTGGTGCTGCCGCTGCGGCTGCGGAGAACCTCATGCGGCGGAAATATAACAACCTCGTCGGCAGTTATATTTTTGAGCCGTTTGAGGTTGTAATTCTTGGGCCGTGGGGTCCGAGTGCTCATACGCTGTTTAAAGAACTGTCAAAACGCTTAGTTGACACTTCGCGTAACGCAAGGGCTGGTTTTTATTATATTTATTTATATATTTTGTAGCTTTAAGTTGTAAATAATAAATTCTTATTGATCCAATACTGCATAGATTAGTTGCTGTGTGACTGACTGATTAATATATTATTTTGTAAGATTAGGTATTATTTGTGTATTTTGTCTATGTGCCTTGGTTGCCTGATAGTAAAGAGGTATTATAATTATGGGGTCTACCTTTTATAGCAGAACTTTTTGTGTAATAATATTATTTGGCATAACAATGGACAGCATAAACTTAATTTCGCAGAAAGTCGTTTCGCATACACTCATTTTCCATACATTCAAAACTCTTAATTTTGCTAGTCAGAATCATCTTTTGGCACAATGTTCATGTCCATAAAAATTAAAAAGGAGAACCATCACATAACAGAAAATTCTCAATTATAATCGTCTTAATTACGAAACACTGTTGGTTTACATGGGGCCCGTGCAGGTCCTTCTATTTCTGTGTGGTTTAAAAAAAATAAGCATGGAGGCTAGCAGGCATGAAACATGCAGCAGATAGGTATGCCACAAGCAGTAGGCATGCAGCATGCAAGCAGAGACACTATTTTAATTAAATATTGAAAATCAAATTTAGATACACTGCACGTAGGTTATTTAACCATTCGACATCTTATATTTACGTTATTTTAATTATCAGTTTTATTCGAAGTGTATAAGTTTTTGATGTTTTAAAGAATGACTTTTTACAAGATACTTCTATTTTAATTTTTGATGTTCAAATATGTACCTATATCAAATAATCGTATCTCTAAAATTCTAAATAAATGTTATGCTAAACAAAATTATGCGTAATATTAATTATGGAAATGGTAATTATGCGAAATAAAGTATGCCATTGTGAATTCGGACACGTAAATATTCTGCCAAACAATAGTTATGCAAAATAGTGTTTTATGCCTTTAAAATATTGGATTAAATAAGATTACGCCAAGTGTGCTAAGCCAAATAAATTTCAGAGCATCAAGATTCTGCCAAATAGAAGGAACCCCTTTTATTATATCTAATACTGAAATACTTATTTTTCCATAATTTGTTTATTTTAATCTTTAGTCGAAAATTGGGTCTCACGAGGGACTCAGTATACTCGTAAATTAACTGAGACCTGTAACAGTTTAAAAAGACTCTAGTGTAATGTGATTTCTTTGGTAGCGAGTTTTCTGCACACGTTTTATACAAGGCCAGTTGGTGACATGTCACCGCCATAGCGTAGCTGCATATTTACCGTCATCCCTCGTACGCAAATTTGTAAAATTGTACTAATCGAGGACAAGACTTTATTCCTCGTTACTGCCTTATGTATTGTACCTGCAACGCAGATGCGGGACAGGCGGCAGTGCCGTGTCGTTCCTAGCGTAGGTCAGCGCAAGCCAAGGTTGTTGTTATTGTACCTAGTTTCTTTATCACTGTAAGGTTGTTTATTAAACAATTTGTGAATTTGTGCTGATGCAGACGGCTCGGCGAGCGGCGAGGGTGAGATCAGCGGCGACGAGCGGCCGCCGTCTCCGCCGCGCGCGCCCTCCGCACCGCTGCCGCACCCCTCGCACCCCGCGCACCCGGCGCACGCGCAGCACCCGCCGCACGTGGCCAGCGCCGCCGCCGCCACCGCCGCTGTTTTCGTGAGTATCCTCTCCAGAATGGCGGCACATGCCATGATACACCTGGTGCCAGTATCCTCAGTTTGATGATCACACTTCATCATTTCCGATTACACAGTTGCAAATGATAGTGGTTTCTCGTGGTGTAGAACTGATTACAGCCCGTTGCGCCCTGTCAGCTTCGGGCGCAGAACTAACCCATAATGTGGTTCCAGAACGCGGCGGGCGCCGGCAACGCGCTGGCGCAGCTGCAGCATCTGCTGCTGACGCAGCACGGCGCGCACTCCCTGCTGCTGCACACGCAGGTGAGCTACCACGACACGTCTTCCCTCCTCTCGAATGAACCAGCCCTTGATTGACAGCCTCCTTACTTATTTACTTCATGTATATGGTTATTTAGTAATTATAGCCGTATAGAAAATTTCAATTAAGTATATATTTTTTTAATATTATCTTATTTTATTTGTATTTTACTTTACTAATATAATTTCGCATATAAAACCTGCGCAGCAGCAGCACGTTGGTAGACAAGATGGTGTTTTAAAATAACTAAATATTTGTGACAATAATATTTAAATATATGTATCTTAACTATTTAATATTATAAATTAATAGGTGTATACAAACTTAAAATAATAATATGTACAAAAGGGTAAAAAAACCGGCCAAGCGCGAGTCGGACTCGCCCATGAAGGGTTCCGTAGCAGCAAGTAACATAATATAAAAGTTCTTGTAGTTCGTTGTAACTTTGATCGATGTTTTAATAATAGTGTATTTTTTAAATTTATGACGTATAAAAATAACTACTTAATAGATCTCGTTCAAACCAATTTTCGTTGGTAGTTTACATGGTAATGTACATCATATATTTTTTTTAGTTTTATCATTCTCTTATTTTAGAAGTTAGAGGGGGGGGGGGACACATTTTACCACTTTGGAAGGGTCTCTCGCGCAAACTATTCAGTTTAGAAAAAAATGATATCAGAAACCTCAACCTCCTCAGAAGTATCATTTTTGAAGACCTATCCATAGATACCCCACACGTATGGGGTCGATGAAAAAAAAATTTTGGGTTTCAGTTCTAAGTATGGGGACCCCCAAAATTTATTGCTTTTTTTCTATTTTTGTGTGAAAATCTTAATGCGGTTCACAGAATACATCTATTTACTAAGTTTCAACAGTATAGCTTTCATAGTTTCGGAAAAAAGTGGCTGTGACATACGGACGGACAGACAGACATGACGAATCTGTAAGGGTTCCGTTTTTTGCCATTTGGCTACAGAACCCTAAAAAGGGAACTCATAGGCCATCAAAAAATTCTTCCACATCGATGTCAATGGGAATAGTGCCCAGAAAACTGGCAGCGTTGCCACGCTGGATGGCAATGCTGATTTACATTAATACAAAGCCAAAATAAATAAATTGGTCCAGATAGTGTTTTTATCTACTTATTACTTACTACCTTTTGTCCGCGACTTCACCCGCGTGCATAAAATATAGCCTATATAACTCAGGAATAAAGCAACTTTCCATCGGTGAGAAAATTTTAGCAATTGGACCAGTACTTTCAGAGATTACATGATTCAATTCTATTTTTAACCGACTTCTAAAAAAGGAGGAAGTTCTCAATTCGGATGTTTGTATTTTTTTTTATGTACGTTCGCGCATAACTTCGTCACTTGCCAACCCATTTGAAAAATTCTTTTTTTGTTGGAAAGGGTATACATACTTCCCAAATGGTCCCATAGTCACCAAGTCGGGATCTGATGATGGAATCTTGGCGAAATCGAGGGAGATCTTTTGATATTTTCATCAAAGACTTAAGCATTTATAGTCCAAACATGACATTTGATGAAGTGGAACTGGTGAAGAAGACCTGAAATGGCCAACGGAAGTTCATACTCACAAAGATCTCTCAATGAACATAGTTACAAATAAATGAATAGTTCTGAATAGGTACGTTGAAAATGGTATCATCGATGTGACCTGATGATGATGATGGAGCCGGAAGACAAGCACCGGGACTCCATATCCTAGCCATGTTTGGGCTTATTAGAATTGTCATGAGATGCACTTTGGCAATAAGGTACTATCGAACTGATCTGATGATGATGATGATGGAGCCGGAAGATAGGCACCGGAACTTCATAATTAATCAATGTATCCTAGCCGTGTTTGGGTTTATTAGAATTGTCATGAGTTGCACTTTGGCTATCAGGTATTATCGAACTGATCTGATGATGATGATGGGTCCGGAAGGTAGACACGGGAACTTCATAATAAAACAATGTATCCTAGCAGGGTTTGAGTTAATTGGAATAGTCATGAGAAAAAGGTACTCTGGCTGTACGTGTATTGCAACAAAAAAAAAAAAAAAAAATTACCGACTTACTAAAAAAAATACTAAAACCATCAAAATAACTTTAATTTCGGAAGTCGGTGTTAAATAACGAAGAGGCAAAACTATTATAGAAACACCGACTTCCGAAATTAAAGTTATTTTGATGGTTTTAGTGTTTTTTTTTAGTAAGTCGGTTATTTTTTAAAACATAAAAACAAACTTGACTTCTTTATTATATTAAGTGTAGATTATACAAACTTCAATTTGATAGTTGGTGTGCAGTTCCAACACAGTGCACCTAGAAGCGCTGTTTGAAATTGTCGCAATGACCGATTACGTCAGCAGGAATGTGGGTGCTATTGGCGGTGAAGCAGTAGATAACGGTGTGTTTGTGTCAGGTGCAGCAGGCGGTGGCGCAGGCGGCGGCGCAGCAGTTGCAGCAGCTGCAGGCGCGCGCCGGCGCGCCGCACGCGCCGCACCCGCTGCCCTCCTCCGGTACGTCACCTCCTTACAAATACATGCAAGGTTCGTGCAACACTCTCCGCTCACTGAGCTAACTGCGCTGCTGTCACTCTACGTACCAGCAGGGCAGTTCTTGATCAGGACAGCTACATGCAATGAGTTTTTAAGATATTTTTTTTGGCTGTTTGTGTGTAATTAGTAACGATATTGCAGACGGTCGGTCGCCGTCGCCACGGCGCACGCCTCCAGGGGCCGGCGCCTTCCTCACGCCGCTCACGCCTGGATCGGGACGTGCGCGTTCCCCACTGCATGCGCACGCGCACACGCCCCTGCACGCGCACGCGCACAAACCGCGCGCCCTTGAGCCCACCGCTGATGATACTGCGGACCTAGAAGAGTTGGAACACTTCGCCAAAACCTTCAAACAGAGGCGCATCAAACTGGGTAAGTTGTGCCGCTGGATGCAGAACGTTCCAGGTCTTGGACACCGGCTGAGTCACGACTTCTCATTGGCAAGCATGATGGCATGATCGTTTTCTTCCACAGGATTCACGCAGGGCGATGTCGGGCTCGCGATGGGCAAGCTTTACGGCAACGACTTTTCGCAGACCACGATATCGCGCTTCGAAGCTTTGAACCTAAGTTTCAAGAACATGTGCAAGCTAAAGCCGCTGCTGCAGAAGTGGTTGGAGGACGCGGATTCGTCGCTGGCGGGCGGCGGCGCGGCGGGAGGGGGCGGCGCGGCGCTGGGCGCGGGGCTGGCGGAGGCCGTGGGCCGGCGCCGCAAGAAGCGCACCTCCATCGAGTCGGGCGTGCGTGTGGCGCTCGAGAAGGCCTTCTTGCACAACCCCAAGCCCACCAGCGAAGAGATCGCCGCGCTCGCAGACGCACTCTGCATGGAGAAAGAGGTGGTGCGTGTGTGGTTCTGCAACCGGCGCCAGAAAGAGAAGCGTATCAATCCGCCGGCGGGCGAGAGCGGGCTGGGCGCGGGCGGCGCGTCGCTGGCGCCGCACGGCTCGCTGGCGCCGCACGGCTCGCTGGCGCCGCACGCGCACGCGCACGCGCTGCACGCCGCCGCGCTGCAGCCCCTGGCGCTGCTGGCGCGCGCGCCGCGAGACGATCGCGACTGACGCGGACCGCGCGTGCCGTTCCTGACACATATCCTCTCGTTGTAAATAGTGCGCGGGCGCGGCCGCGGTGTACAGACTAGTGTTAGCGTGTATATAGATGTATGTGCGGGCCGCTGCGCCAGCCTAGGCTAAGTTTATATATTATTACGTGAATTTTATTTATGTGGGAGCGAGGCGCCATGCCGCCGCCGCTGTACAGAGCTCATATCAGTTAGCGCTCCACGCGACAACTATGTAAGGTGGATGTGTAGAAAACTATCTATATGTTACAATAAAACATTATAGACATTACAAATTGTTTCATTTATATTTTATTTTCATTTTTACATTTATTTGGAGATTCATTTTATTTACATTTATTTGAAGAGCAGTGGTGGCCGAGTGGTAACGGCTCCGACTTACGAGTTGTAGGTCGCGGGTTCGAACCCAGCCAGACGCATTACTTTGTGTAATTTATTTCATCACCACTGCTCTCAAAACGGTGAAGGAAAACATCGTGAGGAAACCGGCATGTCCTAGAACCAAAAATTCAAAGACAAGTGACATCCACCAACACGCACTGGGCCTGCGTGGTGGATTACGGCCCATTCCCTCTCCTAGAGAGGAGGCCTGAGTCCCAACAGTGGGAACATTAAAAAGGCTGGTGATGATGATATTTTATTTATTTTTTATAACTTCATGTCTCAGAAAGATACAGTCGGACTAAGTTATTCTCTTTCAGTCAGATAAGGGTGGTGTAGATATAACATGCCAGGTGCAGTGAAAAAATTAAAAAGATTAATTATATCTATCTATCTATCTAAATAATATAATAGTACATAAATATTTATAGTTAGCATAAACTTAGATACTACTTGTCTGTATACAGGCAACTTATATGGGTACCTGCACAAGTTGCTTTCTACATTTTGTAAGGTTCCGTTCCTCAAACGGAAAAAAGAGAACCCTTATAGGATCACTTTGTTGACCGTCCGTCCGACTATGTCTGCCTGTCAAGACCCTTTATCTCGGGAACGTGTGGAGATATCAAATTGTATTTAAAAGCATATACTCCAGTCTGCGGTCCCTTCAAACTGTAAAAAAATCAGACTTTTAATTTAACTAATAAAAAAGATTTGACCTAAAAAATAAAAAACCGGCCAAGAGCGTGTCGGGCCACGCTCAGTGTAGGGTTCCGTAGTTTCCCGTTCGTCACAATAAGTGTACCCACTTACGAGCTTAAAAAAATGCTTATAAATAATCGTATTTCGATTATACTACAAACTTAGTCCAGAAATTATTTTGTAGAACCCTTTTGTCTTTTTTGTACAAAAACTGTTCTTTCCATCAAGTTCAAAATAATTTTCCTAGAAAGTCTTTATAAAGTTCTACTTTTATCATTTTTTTCATATTTTCTAAACTTATGGTTCAAAAGTTAGAGGGGGGGGACACATTGTTTTTTACTTTTGGAGCGATTATTTCCGAAATTATTGACTTTATCAAAAAATGATTTTAGTAAACCCCTATTCATTTTTAAATACCTATCCAAAAATATATCACACGTAAGGGTTGAAATTAAAAAAAAAAATCACTTCTCACTTTACATATAGGGGGGCTACCCTAATAAAACATTTTTTTCCAATTTTTATTTTACCACTTTGTCGGCGTGATTGATATACATTTTAGTACCAAATTTCAGCTTTCTAGTGCTAACGGTCACAGAGATTAAGCGAGGACGGACAGACAGACAGACAGACGGACAGACAGTCATGGCGAAACTATAAGGGTTCCTAGTTGACTACGGAACCCTAAAAAAGAAGAGACAGTCGCAAATAACGTATACTTCGATACTCTCAAATATCGAAATTCATAGGGTAGGTACTTACTGTTAACCAGGAAACCTGTTTGGCACAAAGCAAGGTCAAGCAAGGTTAGCACAGGTATAGGAATACATCTGAAAACAGTCTACGCACATAGCGTAATAAAGTTTGTTGTTACCTACAACACAAAAACCAAAATGCTGTTTTGCTATTCGGAAAAATTATCGGAATTCCATTCGGGAATTGTAATTTGCACGGAACCCTTAGTGTACGAGTCCGCCTCGCACTTGCCCAGTTTTATTATTATTAGACTCTTAAGTTTTGGTACCTGTCTCATAAAACTAAATATTGAGGTTTAAATACCTCTCTCGTTCTATGGTAAAAGGTTTAGTCAAGTTACAGGATGGGCATGAAGCCCATAATCACAGAAACTATATATCGTAGCTGTTCGCTGGTAAGCAGTTCCATAGCAGTTTGGCTTGAACCAAACAATGTTTAGGTAAGTAGGTCACTTTATATTTCCTTTAAAATTTGTTCAATTCAGGAGAGCTCTGTTGTATCTCTTGGACTTGGCAGTGCCAGGGTCTAAGCAAATCAGATATATAAAGAAAAAGCCTCTGCTTTGCTCGGAGCTATAAATAAAGCCGACACAAAACGATCATCACGATCGATCTTTGATTAAAAATTTATGTTGAATAGATTTATGTAAAATGTGAACAAAATTTGTGAAATGAGTTTATTGGTTTTTTTTTTTTTAATTATCCAAATGAAATCCCTCGCCCTTGGGCGGAGCGGGAGATAGTGTCACACTTACTGACTAAAAAACCCACTCCGTTCGTTGAACTTTACGTGCGTCTGCGTACTTCTTCAGAGTGTACCGTCGTAATATGGTCTTAACAATAAACATACATGCGACTGCTTCAATCCTCCCCCTATATCCTTTTGCCCTCATTTATTGAAAATTTTCATGTTCTATCTTAAAAATCCTACATTAGGTAATAATAGTCCTCCCCCGACCGAATTTCGATCACGGTGGCCGATCGCCACAAAAGTTAGCAAAGTAGGTACGCAAGGTAAAGCGCACAAGTGTTTGCTCTTACAGCGGTGCATCCTCTGTCCATTTACTCTCATAGTTCGGCGGAACGGCAATCCAACACGACCGGGGAGAGAACAGGCGCAGGACCAACGAACACACGTGCTTTGCGAGGCGCACAAGTGTCACACCACCAACTACAAAACCCCAGGCTGCTACAGAGTAATTCTTATTAGAAAAACCCAGTAGCACATTTAGCCCGATCCGGGAATCGAATCCAAACACCAGCACAAGATAAGAAAAAAATCACTAAAAAGTGCTAAATGACTTTAATTTCGGAAGATAACGAAAAAAAAAAAATCAGAGAAATGATCATACCATCATACTTTAAGGTTGAAAACAAAACGAATACAAATATTTTGCAAACGCTCAAGTTTATTTAAAAGCTCCTCGATGGCATTCAAATAACAGGCATCAGCGTAGTCTATAATGGGCTGAATAAGTGTTTGGGCCAGGGAAATTTTGGTCTTTAAGGGCAAAAAGGTCTGAAGGCATTTCAACGAGTGAAACGTGTAGTGCATTTTGCGACTGACTTCAGCGACATGGGCAGTCCACGATAAATTTGAGTCCATGGTCACCCCAAGGTTTTTAGCGGTCTTTACGTAGGCAATCTGAACTCCACTCAACCAGAGTGGAGACGACGCAAGATCCAACTTGTTCCGCATATACCTGCCACCGGTAACCAAAGCCTGGGATTTCTTGGGGTTAATTTGTAACCCAAATGACCGCGACCACTCCCCAATCAGCTCCAGGTCATTGTTAACGGCGGACACTGCGGCTTCTGCATCTTCCACACGAAAGTGATGGTAAAGCTGCAGGTCGTCGGCATATAGATGGAAGTTAGAGGAAATGACTCTAGTGACAGAGTTAATAAAAATAGAAAAGTGGGGAGGAGAGAGAACGCCACCCTGAGGCACACCCGCAGTAAGACAATACCAATCCGAACAAGACTCATCAAGGCGTACCCGCTGCGAGCGGCCATTAAGATAGGAGTGAAATCAACTAATTGTGGAGGAGGAAAAATTTAAAGATTGAAGGATCTCAAGAAGGATATCGAAATCAAAAGAATTGAAGGCACTGCTAAAATCCAGAAAAAGAAGTAGGTAATGTAAGAAACTTGTGGTCCATGGCCCAGCGGATGTCATCAGTAACCTTCAAAAAGGCTGTGACAGTGCTGTGACCAGGCCGAAAACCGGAAAGGGCTGAGAAGATCATTACTAGAAAGAAAGAGAGAGTTGCTGATGGACAATATGCTCAAGAACTTTTGAAAGATAAGGAAAGATGAAAATTGGTCTGAAGTCAGTCAGTGAAACCGAGTTAGGAATTTTGGGTAAAGGGATTATATGGGCTTGTTTCCAGACATCAGGAACCGCGCAAGAAAACAAGGAGAAGTTAAAAATGTGGGTAAAGACGGGAAGTATTGCAGGGAGGATAGGGGAAATCATTCTTGAACATATGTTGTCATTGCCAACTGCTGAAGAAGAGATGAATGGATTTTTTGACATCAGTTTCACTTACAGATCTCAATTCAAAAGATGAACACTGCGGCAATGGCAAACAAGACAACTTATTCAGCGTATCTAATTTGACGTATGGATCTATGGTTACAGGGGGAAGTGATAAATGCTTGTTTAGAGCACACACGTCAGTATCATTGCTGGAAACAACAAGGTACTAATGCCGACAGTTTTCAAAAATTTCCAGACTTCGGAAGAGAATTATGGAAGTAGCGTCTCTTTGCATCTCTACACATACGACTGCAGCGATTAAATAGCTCTTTAAACAAGCTCTGGTTATGCTCGGAAGGACAGCGCTTGAGCCTCCTTTTGGCTCGATCTCTACTTGCTATCGGGCTTAATGGCGGGAGTGAGCCGGGGCATATCGAACTCTAACTCGACGAATTGGGCCATGTCGATCGTAAAGAATAAGTAATTTACTGTTGAAAGTATTAACCATATCGTCAATAGAAGAACTACGGAAAACATCAGTCTTATCTATGCCAACACATGCCCTTGTAGTTGTGTAGGAAAATATGTTGTGGCTTGCGTTTAGGAGGACGAATCTTATATGACATAAATATTAAATCGTGGTAAGAAAAACAAGCGGTGAGCTGGCCGTGGACAGATACGTTATTGGTTTTAGAAACAATCATAAGATCCAAGAGAGAAGGGGAGGAATTAGAAAAATGATGAGTAGCAGAGAGAGGCAGAATACTGAGATTAAAAGAAGATATGAGAGATTGAAGTTTCTGAGAACGAGAGTCATTTTTAAGGAGACACGTGTTAAAATCACCCAAGACCACGTGATCATAGTTAGGACTGAAAGTATTTAAAAGTGTTTCGAAAGAATCAAAGTAATCGATACTGAGGTTAGGGCTATACAGTACTCCAAGAAGCATTTTAACATGATGTAAAGAAATTTCAACAAAAAGATGCTCTGCTGACCCTGAGTAGGAAGATGGTGATGCACTGATAATTTTAAAAGGAATTCCAGCACGTAAATACATGACAACACCACCACCACACTTCCCCGTTCTGTCGTTGCGAATAAGAACGAAGCCAGGAATAGAATAGTGAACCGATAAAAGAGAAGGTTTTAGAAAAGTCTCAGAGATCAGTAAAGCATCTAAATGTGCACAGTTAATGGATGCCAGAAGATCAGAGTAATGGCTAGGAACACTCCGAGCATTTATGTGGGCTATATTAACCCATTTATAACGACCGATCGTTATAAAGATCAAAAAAAATACTGGGATATACCTTCAATTTAAAAATAATAACGGGCGGATAACTTTTGCTTATTGTATACCAATCGCAGCAGTGATCGTTTGACAGTGTTTTAGTGCTTAGAAAATTATCATAATATCATAATTTTGAAGTGATTTTGTATTTTAGTGCGTATTAGTGTAATCAACTTTCACTATGTCTTCAAAACGGCAAGTGTTTACAAATTAGCTTGTGATTGAAATTTATTTTATGCACGTTTTTTATAAATTTATATCCTGTCTAACAAAACTCTTAATTAAAATTTGATCTTGTCATATCTTTTATAAAAAACAAATGATATTATATTTGATGATCGTTTTAACGATCGGTCGTAATTTGGGGATGTATTTTTGTCTTTTAGACCCAGGAATACAGGTAGGTACCGGCACAAATCTTGAGCGCCTGACGCCTAGATCAGAGTGGGGATCGCTTTGCTCAATTCATACATTGGCGAGCCAATCATCGTCGTTGCTAGATACATGCAGTAAGCGCAGGGAACGAATTACGAGTGACGTCTATGACACGACGGCGCCAATCACTGACACTTCCCGCCCCCGCGTCTCACTTCGTACAACTAAAGAGACCGAATATTTGACTTCTGCGTAACTTGAAGCCAGCGCTCAAGATCTGTGCCGGTATCTGTACCAATAAACCATTATCTCTCAATGAAATCGTTGACGAATTAGAACAATTAGATGATGATACCCCATTTCCAAGAGTTATAACTATTTTGCCACCAGATAAGAGAGAGAGGACGTTAGCAGCACGTCAGCCGATCCTTTTGTTGATCCAACCGCACCAAAAAATCAAAATTATACTTGGAGAAATAATATCACAACGCTATAATCCAAAATGGCATGAAAACTATGGTCCAAGATACCTTCAAACGCCAATGTATTACTTTGACTGTATTTTTAATGTCTCTGTTATATCGAATTATTGGTCAACTAGGTATACGCAAATATTTACGCGATTCAAAAGAACAAAGTGGGCAATGGGACAACGAGTGAAATGAAGTGTTTCCTTGCTATACTTCTTTACAGTGGATATATCGTAGTTCCCCGAAGATACATATACTAGGAAAAATCATCGATTTTAGTATTATATATATCGCCATGTCCAAGGATAGATTTACATTTATCATGGCTCACCTCCATTGTTGTGACAATGCTCAGATAACTACTGAAAGTGACAAAGTAAAGTTGAGACCGCTTATCCTGAACTAAATAAATATTCCGAAATATGGGTCCTTTCTAAGAAATGTACAGCATAGACGAAGCTATGGTACCTTGTTATGGAGGACACAGCTGTAAACAATTTATACGTGGAAAACCGATTAAATGGGAATATATTTTTTTATGGTTGAAGCGACTAGACTAGGATTCGTACTATGGTTTGATCCATGCCAAGGCCATGCAGCAATTATTCCACCGGCTTACAGGCAGTTAGGTATGGGAGCTGGTGTGATTTGGCGTTTTGCTGATCATTTACAATTTCGCCACCCAGGTGTGCCTTGTCACTTATTCTTTGGCAATTTCTTTTATTCTATTCCACTCTTCCACGTATTGAGTAACAGAGGGCTCAAATCCGCTGGAACAATTCGCGAGGACCGTACCAAAAAGTGTCCTTTGTCGTCCAAAGAAGACAGAAAGAGGCACATTCAAGTGCAAGTCTAGCCAACCAAAGCATATTTTGGTTTGCAAATGGAATGATAATAGTGTGGTGTCAGTAGCATCCAATTCAGAAAACATCGAGCCCTTATATAAAGCTAAACGGTTTTTGGAGCAGCAGAAAAAATATGTACCTATATATCGGTCAGCCTGTAATTATAAAAAGCTACAATGAAAACATGGGGGGAGTCGATAGTAAGTTATGGGCGTTAACCTACCTACCTATTACTACTGATCGTTAAAACGATCCTCATTTTCCGAGCTTTCCTGAAAACTCGGATTTTTTTTAGTATTTTTCCATGTTTACCATATGCATCAAGGTAACAATACTAAAAAATTACTGTGATTCGAGACAAAAAAAAGTTTCAGTAACAACTGGGTTAAGGTTATTGAGATAGTGAGAAAACAAGGAGGAGATCTGATCACCAAGATTCAGAGGAGAAGAAGAACCACTCGCCGTACTAAGAAAGCTGCTAGAAGAAGAAGAACAAGAGAAGAAGTCATCATAAAACTTACCATACATCAAAGTTGCAAAATACTATATGATAAAAATATAATTAAGTAATAAATTAATAAAGAAAGAAAGAAAGAAAACTATTTTATTTGGCATACACACTGTAGATACACACAATGTAGTAACAACATGTAGACACTAATAAATTATTATAATTGATAAAAAAAGACAACTAGCAATGTGTGTAGCAATATTTACTCAAGAGAACCAAAACTAAAAATAATTACTAAATACGCTAACTAATAAAACCACCCAAACGCTAATGATGGAAGAGAGACGTCAAATGTCATGTCGTCACACCAATCAATTTATAAAAACTAAAACTAAAACAAAATAAAACGGAATATCTGTCGACAATTTTTCTAACAGTTAAGAAAAATATAAAATAGTAAATTATAAGAAAGTATAGGTAGATATAAAAGTGTAATTAAAGTATACCGACAGGACCAACTATAATAAAGCGAAAATAGTAGAACAGCAATTTATAGGACAACCAACTCAGCGGTGAGCCTTTCTCACAACTTTCTTTTTAGGGGTAGCTGTTTTAGCCGCACCTGCAGGCGAGGTTGAAGTAGCAGGCCCGTGATCAATAGGTGAAGCAGCGCGGACAGTGGTGGAAAATAGAGCAAACAAGTTATGTAGCTCACCCATTGTCGCTTTTTTTCTATATGTAACTGCTATAAAATAATTTGTAACAATGTGTCCGTCAACTTTTCACCGGGCCTCTCGGGAATACCATGGAACAGCAAAATTTTCCTTCTCATTGCAGTTTCATGATCATCTATACTCAGTGACAAATGTTCTATTTGTATCTTAAAGTGAGAAAAGGTTTTACATACGAATGACTTGAAGTTGGTGAAATCCTTGGATAGAGAAGCAAGGTCCGTGTGTGTGGTACCAGTTCCGCCTGCAGCTCTTTGCAGCTTATCTTCATAGTCACGCATACGAGAAGCAAACAGCTTTTCAAGTTCTGCCATACTTTGTAAAAGCTTGCTGTTTGCGAAGTAGCAGAAATTGTTCAACTGTTGCGGTTGTGATAGAGAGAAAGTAAGAGGAAAATAAGAAGCGAAGGTGGGTTTAAGAGTTATTCAGCACATATAAATTGAAGAAAAAGTTAAATAACTATTTTAATTAAATATTTAAATGAAAAGCTATAAAAAGTATGTTTACTTGTCAAGCCTACTCACGTAGGAAACCTTTTATATATAAGTGGGCCTAGAAGCAATGTCGAGAACTATCGTACGATTTCAGTCGTGCCTGCCATGTCCAAGATACTTGAAAAGCTTATCAAAAAACGCCTAATGAATTTTCTACAACAAGAACATATTATATCGTATTCTCAATATGGTTTCCAACCTATTAAATCTGCAGAAGATGCAGCGATACAGCTTACAAATTTTATAGCAAGTAACTTGGACCAGGGTCGGAAATGTGTCGGAGTTTTCTTGGATTTAGCCAAGGCCTTCGATGCTATTTCAATTGACATACTCTTGGCAAAACTCAAAGCGATCGGCGTACGTGGCCTCCTTCTGCACCTTATGAAAGATTTTCTTACAAATAGGTAGCAATCTGTGGAGATAGGTAACTATGTCAGCTACTCCCTCCCCATTACCTGCGGAGTTCCATAGAGAAGTGTGCTTGGCCCGGGTCTCTTCCTGATCAATGAGCACTGCCAATATGAACCATCAAAAGGAAAAATATTCTCATACGCAGATGACACTGCGCTCATGTTTCAGGGAGACTCCTGGGCTGAGGCACGATACCTTGCCGAAAAAGGACTTTATCAGACATCACTATGGTTAAATAAAAACCTCCTTACATTAAATATTAATAAAACAAAATACGTAACTTTTTCAATAAATAAAACCACACAACCTAATAACTTCTCGTTAATAGCACACAACTGTAACAACACATTAACATGCTCCTGCGCACCACTAGCGAAAACTACCAATAATAGATATCTCGGCACTCAAATAGTCGGTACCCTTTCATGCCATGCGCAAATAGATATTCTGTCTGCACGTACGCGTAAAATGATATGACTTTTCAAAAAACTCACAAACGTACTCAAATTAGAAATGTTAAAAACGATTTACTTTGCCTTGGTTCAATCATGATCGTATCCTGCACGAAGAAATAACACAATATGCAAAACCACCCCAAATCACAGCACTGCTTTCTTCAGGAGACACTCGTGTCTCCTTGCTCCATATGTGTACAATAAACTTAACTCTCTTTTAAGTATATTCCCAAAAACCTCGCTTGAATGAAAAATATTATTTATTTATTTATTTAAACTTCATGTACAGTAGTGGTACGACTCCTATCAAGATCGAACACTATACACTCTAAGTTGTGAACGACTACGTTTGCCTGGAACAGAGAGTCCAGTTGGGTAGGTCTAGGTATCGAGAAAGAGGTCAATCGTCGAATGGCAGCGTTCGAAAAACTGCGTATATACATGCAGCAACGCAGGGAACGAATTACGAGTGACGTCTATGACGCGATGGCGCGGCGAGCCAATCACTGACACTCCCCGCCCCCGCGTCTCACTTCGCACCACTAAAGAGACCGAATATTTGACTTCTGCGCAACCGCTCAAGATCCGTGATGGCAATTGTAGATACCTTCTCGTCCAATTTACCACAATGTCTCAAGACGAAAGTTTATGACCAGTGCGTGTTGCTAGTGATGTCATATGGCCCCGAAAAGTGGTCGCTTACAACGGGCCTCAAAAGAAAACTTAAAGTCACCCAAAGGGCAATAGGAAGGGTTATGCTCGGAGTGTTCTTGCGTGATCACATCAGAAATGAAGGTAGGCAGGAGAACCAAGGTTACCGACATAACTCGAAGAATTGCTTAAATTATGTGGCAGTGGGCCGGACACATTGCACGCAGAACAAATGGTCGATGAGGACAAAAGGTTTTGGAATGGTGTAATATTCTTGATATGGTTAATGAAAGCACTTTGTATGAAAGCACGGTTTATTTAATATCACTATGATAATTACAATAGTCAGGCAGTACAGACGCCATATTCAGCCATCTTTTTAAGATAGTGCTGTGCATAGACTAAGACTAACTATAGCGTTGTACTACTCACAACAAATGGCGACCATGTACCGGAAGACGCAGCGATGGAAGGCCTCCCACAAAGTGGACTGATGACCTGGTGAAGGTCGCGGGAATCCGGATGCGAGAAGCCTGTTGTTATAGTGACTCTTGGGGGAGGCCTATGTCCAAAAGAAGTCGTCTTTCGGCTGAAATGATGATGATGAAATGATGAAACATCCTATGATACAAAAACGAATCTAGATTTATTTATTGGTTTATTATATTATACTAGTCAGTCAAGAAACTATCGGGAAAAGATCAATAATACACAATAATTATGTTAGTTATCAAAATATGCTCTTTCAGAAATGATACACCTACGCCAACGAATAATTACAAGCGCATTTTTATTTTTTCGATCCATTTTGAAATCATTTTTTTTTTGTAAAAATAACATAACGATACTTTATCAGTGCGGTGTATTTTATAATACCGGCCGCTGGTCAGATTCTCCAAGTCAGTGCTGGCCTAATAGATCCCCTGACATAGACTGTCGACCATAATATCTATGGTTGGATGATCGAAGCGAAATGATGTAAATATTTTTATTTATTTTGATTATTTACCGAGTAGTAGAGAAATATTAAACACTTCGCCGATTTTTCGTATTTTATAGTGTCGTTCTAAAATGCCGTATAATTACTTAATGGGAATAAACAATTAGGGTTTTTAGTTTTTTGAAAACCATTTTTATTATTCTACTATTAATATATTATTTCCTGGAAGTATTCACTTTTATTTAATTTGCTATTGGGACCCAAAAAAAAAAAATTGTTACGTACGTGGGTAATCAAATGCCGATTTACTAACGAGAGAACTTTATTCACCACAAACAATAACAAATTAGTCCAGTCAACAATAATCCCAATCGCAATTAACACTAGAGTACCGTTACACTATCGCTTTGGTCGTTAAGTAAAATCACTTCAAGTACTAGGGTAGTTCGCTCTTGATCGCAGTCGAAATCACAACTGACTCGCTTCCGGCCGGGGGCTCGTATTTATATGCGGAGCCAAGAAAATTCTAGATACCGACGTCCCCGGATCTATCCAGAATTCCAGAACAATTGAATTGCTTCTCGAAGTCATAAATAATTTTTATTGCTCGTAATAATAAGAGTCACGTTCATGCAAATTTCGACTCTATTGTTAACTTCGGAGAGTACAATTTCCCTTACGGTACATGAATACCTATTACTACTTGTATCTTGGTAGGTAGGTACCTTGTGGATGTTCCGAGATTTTTCTAAGTCTGTCTACGTCCAACCATTCTAGACCTTTCGAACAGCGATGCGTTTAAATTATTACGTGCTACTCTTTATTTTCTCGGAGATATGGCGTGTTCACGTTTAATGGCGTAACAGTGCCCCCCTCTTAGTCATGCTCGTCCCGAGCATTATTAGATCCGTGATACGGCGCCAATCTATCCACATGGACAACCTTGGATTTCCTTCTCAACCCTTTCTTGATGCGGTAGGTCACGTCATTAATCCTCTTTAACACGGTGTAAGGTCCCTCCCATCGAGCTTGGAGTTTCGGCGACTTCCCTTTCCGTCGAAGCGGGTTGTGGAGCCAGACCAGTGTACCCTCCTCAAATCCCTTGGCGTTGGCATTACGGTCGTATCTAGTTTTCATTTTTACGCTGGTGTTGATGCTATTATCACGAACTCGTTTATTCACTTCGTCCAATTGATCTTGAAGGTCACTTACGTAGTCCGTAACTGGCTTAGTCTTGTCAACGACGCCAGTTATGGCATCGACTGGAAGTCTCATCTCCCTGCCGAAATTCACTCTTGCTGGGGTATGTCCCGTGCTATCATGCACTGCCGATCGGTAAGACATCAGAAATAGTGGAATATACCGGTCCCAGTCCTTCTGATGGTCATCGACAAACTTAGCCAGGTGATTCTCCAGGGTTTGGTTAAACCTTTCCACCATTCCGTCCGACTGAGGATGCGCAGGTGTTGTGCGTGTCTTATAAATTCCCAGAAGAGTACACATTTCCTGGAACAGCGCAGATTCGAAGTTACGGCCTTGATCGGAATGGATTTCCAAAGGTGCGCCATACCGACATACTACTTCTTCGACCACCTTCTTCGCCACAGTCGTCGCTTCCTGATTGGGTATGGCGAAGACTTCGGGCCACTTTGTGAAATAGTCCTGGATCACCACTATGTACTTGTTTCCGTCATTTGTAACTGGAAAAGGTCCAGCGACGTTGATAGCGATGCGTTCCCATGGGGCTCCCACATTGTACAGCTGAAGCCTGCCCCTGCTCCTAGTCTGTGGTCCTTTCACAGATGCGCACGCTGTACATTTCCGACACCATTGCTCTATGTCATCTCTACAATTGAGCCAGTAATACCGCTGTCTCACTTTCAGTAGAATTTTCTTGATGCCCAGATGTCCTTCAGAAGCACCATCGTGTATTTCCTATAGCAGGGGGACTACTTCACACCGCGGCACTATCACTTGTGTGGTCACCTCCTTGCCATCGTTCGATTCCCATTTCCTACAAAGCACATCATTTTCTAGGACTAAACTGTCCCACTGTGCCCAATAGCTCTTTGTGACGGGACTATGTGACGATACTTCACTCCACTGGAGCCTAGTTCCGCTACGCTTCCAGTCCAGTATAGGTCGAATATCGTCATCTTCTTCCTGGGACTTCTTGAAGTTGCCTTCAGCCCTAATTAAATTAACGCGTTCTCAGGCTTCATTCTGCTGGCAGTGTCTGCAGTCCTCATTTCATGGACGTCGCGACAGGGCGTCAGCATTGTTATGCCCTTTTCCACTGCGATGTTCCGTCACAAAGTTAAACTCCTGCAGCTGCTCGAGCCATCTTGCAACTTGGCCCTCAGGGTTCTTAAATTGTAGAAGCCATTTCAATGCAGCGTGATCCGTCCTCAATGTAAATTGTCTTCCTATGAGGTACTTGCGGAAATGCTGCAAGGTTTTTTACCACAGCCAGCAGTTCTCGTCGAGTCACGCAGTAGTTCCTTTCTGGCTTTGAAAGTGCCTCACTGAAGTAAGCGATTACGACCTGTCTGTCGCCCTGCACTTGTGACAACACTCCACCAATTCCCGTGTTGCTGGCATCGGTATCAACGACAAATCTTCCGTCTCTGCTTGGATACCCCAGTATGGGCGCTTCACATAGCCGTTGCTTTAGCGCGCGAATGCTGACTCACATTCCTCGTCCCAGATAAAATCTCGTTTATCCTCAGTCAGCTGATGTAAAGGTTTTGCAATGTCCGAAAAATTCTTGACAAACCGCCTGTAGTATGTGCACAACCCTAGAAATGCACGTACTTCAGTTTTGTTCTTTGGAACCGGCCACTGTTGGACTGCCTTTATCTTCTCAGGGTCGGTTCTTACCCCGTCGGCGGAAATAACATGTCCTAGGTAGCTGACCTCCTTCTTGAACAGGGCACACTTCTTTGGGCTTAATTTTAAGTTAGCCCCTCGTAACCTGGTGAACACTTTCTCCATATTCCTCAGGTTTTCCTTAAAAGTGCGACCCATTACAATGACGTCATCTAAATATACCAGACAGACGTCACCAAGAAGGCCCACCATGACTCTCTCCATGAGGCGTTCAAACGTCGCTGGAGCGTTGCATAACCCAAAAGGCATGACGTTAAATTGCCACAGGCCGCTGCCAATACCCGTACTGAACGCTGTCTTTTCTTTATCTTTCTTGCTGATTTCCACTTGCCAGTAGCCACTTTTTAAATCAATGGTTAAAAACCACTTCATGCCATCAGTGGCATGAAGTGGTTTTCTAGTTATCCCTTACCAAGGATAGACGATACGCTGGATATGCTCAGGCATATCCAGCGTATCGTCTATCCTTGGTAAGGGATAACTGTCCTTCTTCGTCACATTATTCAGCATTCTGTAGTCCACGCAGAATCTGGTGCTGCCGTCCTTCTTCTTCACCAGAACGACTGGAGAAGACCATGGACTCGTAGAAGGCTCAATTATTCCGCTATCAGCCATGTCCTTTACCATTTCTGCTACCTCATTTTCTTTAGCCCAGGGTATGCGACGCGGTCTCTGTTTAATTGGTCTAGCATCACCTGTATCTATCTCATGCTTGACAAGACCTGTTCTCCCGCAGTCTTTTCCCGTTGCAAAGATATCTCGAAACCGTAGCAGAAATTCCCTGGCTTGCTGTAGTTCCGAAGTCGATAAATTGCTCTTAGAATTTTCCAGAAGTTGCTGGATGTGATCAGTTTCGACTTTGGTCGTGTCTTGCCTTGCTGGAGATTTATTGATTTGACGGAGATACTGAACTTCTTCACATCTCCCAACAACACTGTTTTTCTTCAGTTGGACCTCTTCTTTCCCAAGGTTCACAATCCTTACTTTAGATTTCCCTTTTGTCATAACTAATGTCCTCGCGGTGATGAGCTCCGGGTGCCGGCCAGTATCCTCTACCAAAACACATCTCGTTTGCCTGATTCTCTTAGGAAACTTTACTTCGACTAAGGTTTCTGTTCTCGGAGCCAGTGTAGTATTCTTTAAACAATAGAGGTTGCATGAGGTAATTCCTCGCAGGAAGACTTATTGATCTGGAAATTTCAATACTCCCCTGTCGATATCTAAAATACATCGGTTATTCCGCAAGAAGTCGAGACCCAGTATGCAATCGTCGGTAATATTCGCAATTAACGCAGGATGGATATACACTTGATCACCGATTTTGAACTCAATTTCTGTATCACCGAGGACGGACGGCTATACGGCTCTATACGGCTGGCCGGTTGCTGTCTGAAGTCGGCAGGATGGAGACTCTCTTTGCCACAAGATGGTGCGTTTCAGCAACTCAGGTCTTATAACAGTCCGTGACGCCCCCGTGTCAACGGTGAAATTGCAAGCACGATTATTCAGCGTCCCTTCGATGATCAAACTATTTCCGTTCTGAACTTGATTGATGGTGATGGTTGGGGCCTTCAGTTGACCAGCCAGCACCCGCCCCGCGGCCCTGACGACATTTAGTTTAACGACTCCTCGTTAACTTGAGTTCCGGAGTCCACACCTCCCCTTATCCTCTTGGGGCAATCGGTACGAATGTGCCCTTTTTCTCCGCAACCGTAACACGTCGGAATATAGCGGGACTTTGCCGAAGAAGAAGCCACCACTTCTCGGTGACGTGGTTGCGCTGAAAGCGAGACCACCACTTCCCTAACTCTATGCGTACGTGAGTCTTGTCGTACGGCTTCTACTTCCAGAGCGTGAGCCATCGCACTCTTCAGAGTTTGGTGGTGTCCGAGTCGCACCGTAGCTCTGACTTCAGTATCCCGTAGGCCGTCGATGAATGTTTGCACCAGATTTACTTCCACCATCTCTGGTGTCATTGACATGTACGCACGCCGGACCAGCCGTTCAACCTCAACTCCCCATTGCTGGAGACTCTCGTTAGACCTCTGCGTTCTCTCGCGTAACTGCGCGCGGAAAACGTGCTCGAGATGCTTGTCTCCATAACGAGTGTCCAGTCCCTCCATGAGACGCTCCAATGTCCTGCCGTCCGCAGGGAGGTTCTCTAGGACCAGCAGGGCGTCCCCTCGTAGAGCCAAGGTAATGCCGCGAAAGACTGTTCATCATCCCAGCGGTTCGTCTTAACCAATGTTTCGAATTGATATTTGAATGCCGTCCAGGACGACGTGCAGTCAAAACGCGGCACATCAAATTTTGCGGCTGATGCACAGTGGGTGTGCGAAGGTGAGCCAACAGCAACGGGTTCGCGTGCTTCGAGCTTGACGATTTTTTTGTTGATGTCCAGCAGGCGATTTTCGTGGTCATCAATCCTTATTTCGAGGCTATCAGCTCGGGCAGTAACCTCCTTGACCTCTAAGGTGAGATTCTTTACTTTCTCGCCTAAAGTGACGAGGCCGTAATCGATTTTTTCGAGGATCAGGTTCTGCTTAGCCTCTTGTTCGCGGCGAGCGGCTTCCTGTTCGCGGCGAGCTTCTTCCTGGTTCGCTGCGATTAGGTCCTGAAGCTTACGCTGGTTGGCCTCTTGATCGCGGCGAGCGGCTTCCTGTTCGCGGCGAGCGGCTTCCTGTTCGTGGCGAGCTTCTTCCTGGTTCGCTGCGATTAGGTCCTGGAGCTTGCGCTGGTTGGCCTCCATACTAGCTTGCATGGCGGCCAACACCGTAACGAGGCTCATTTCCGAGGATGGTCCTGTTGGCGCCTCAGCAGCTTCTGTTGCTCCCATACCAGCTTGATCTTCCTCCTCCATACGATGACGCGCAGCATCCATCTCCATTTGCCTTCTTGTTCGTGGTCGCTGTTCGTCGTCTCTCGGTGTTAATGGCATTTCACTTCTGACACCAGTTGTTACGTACGTGGGTAATCAAATGCCGATTTACTAACGAGAGAACTTTATTCACCACAAACAATAACAAATTAGTCCAGTCAACAATAATCCCAATCGCAATTAACACTAGAGTACCGTTACACTATCGCTTTGGTCGTTAAGTAAAATCACTTCAAGTACTAGGGTAGTTCGCTCTTGATCGCAGTCGAAATCACAACTGACTTGCTTCCGGCCGGGGGCTCGTATTTATATGCGGAGCCAAGAAAATTCTAGATACCGACGTCCCCGGATCTATCCAGAATTCCAGAACAATTGAATTGCTTCTCGAAGTCATAAATCATTTTTATTGCTTAGACAATAGAGTCACGTTCATGCGAATTTCGACTCTATTGTTAACTTCGGAGAGTACAATTTCCCTTACGGTACATGAATACCTATTACTACTTTTACCTTGGTAGGTAGGTACCTTGTGGATGTTTCGAGATTTTTCTAAGTCTGTCTACGTCCAACCATTCTAGACCTTTCGAACAGCGATGCGTTTTAATTATTACGTGCTACTCTTTATTTTCTCGGAGATATGGCGTGTTCACGTTTAATGGCGTAACAATATAGCACCATAAAATATTAAAAAATCGACCACTTTTCTATTTAGTCAATCACTAGCGTAAATGTAAAATAAATGACTTTTGCACAGCACATCAATGGTTGTATGTTGTTAATGTGTGCGTAAGTTGTACGGTGCAAGGAAAATACAAGCTGTTTTTAGAGAAATAAGGTTTATAATTAACTGTGTAGTTTGGTCTGATTTATGATTTGTGAATGTATGCGCACCTGCGTAATTATTTCTGTACGTGTAGTAGTGTCGGTAATGGAAGGAGAAACTGGAGACACCGTGTTCCGATACATTTTTTACTACTTACCATATCTCCTCCTTTCTTATATTTATGGTGTCATCCATAATCACTTTACGAGACGCTAGTCCTGGCGCAAGGAGAGTCGTACCAGGCGACGGTCGTACTAGCGACACGCTGGGATGCGACAGTCGTGGAGAGGATCCAGCATTTGGGACTCGAGGTGACAATACACAAGTCCGAAACCATGGGCTTTCACGGCCCTTGCGCCACCCCCGGGTTCGCAAAAAACCGTAGGAGGAGAGGCGTCGAGTCGACGATGAAGTGACTAGGACTTGTCCCGGACAGCCGATGGAATTTCGAGGAGCATTTCCGACGTCTGGCTTCCAAACTGGATCAGACTGGGGCTGCCCTCAAGCGGCTCCTGCTTAACCTAGGGGGTCCAAACGCCGAAGGCTCTATGCAGGAATCGTCCGGTTCTTGGCCCTTTATGGGGCGCCGGTATGGGCGCCGTCGCTACAATAGCGACCGGCAAGCTGAACGCAAGCTAGTGGATCACACGGATGGTGCGGCAACACCGCACGGTTTCCCGCAAAACGGCGAGCTTCTTTGCGGGCCTATCATTGTGGGATTTAGAGGTAACAGTCTTTGCACGCATGGGCGATCTGCGCGTGGAGATGCAACGTCGCGGCATAGCGGACAGAGTTCTGGCGGGATCGCATGGTGGAATGGCAACAGTTACTGTCGTAACCCAGTGCTGGGCACGCCATAATTATGGCGGTAAGTCCCCGCTTTCAGTCGTGGCTGGAAAGACCTTACGGCGTCCTCACCTTCCACATGACGCAAATTCTCGATTCGTGTGGAAGAAACGCTCGGGTGTCATCAATGTATGGATCGCCCGAAGGACACGGTGGAACACACGATAGAGGTATGCCCCGCTTGGGCAGAACACCGCCGTGTCCTTGTGGGGGCGCTCGGTGGCAGTGATCTCTCGCATCGGGCCTTGGTACAGGCCATGGTTCGAAGCGAGGAGGAGTGGCAGGCGGTTGCCTCCTTCTGCGAAGCAGTAATGCTAGCAAAGGAGGTGGCAGCACGCGCGAGGGAATGGTCCTCGCACCCCAGCCACGGGAATTCCAATCCTGATTTCCAGCCACCGAAGGCGTGGACTTGCGGACGATAAGCAATTGGTAGCTCGCCGTCCAACCGTCCGGTAACCGTCCGGACCGTGCCCAAGTCGTCGACGGCGCGTAGTGAGTAAAAATGTAGATACCCATAATAGTAAAGTAAACATGGTTCTGGCTCTCTTTCATCATTGGTTTACCATCAATAATCTCAAATTCATTTGTACGATAACGCCACTACGTCAGTCCGACTTCAGGACCAGACATCGAAACCTGTCCTACTGCAGCGAGCTGTGAGGCAGGGAGACGTCATTTCTCCGAAACTGTTCACTGCCGCAATGGAGGATGTCTTCAAGGTTCTGGCATTAATGTCAATGGCGAGTACAACACTCACCTTCGGTTTGCCGACGACATAGTAGTCATGCCTGAGACTACAGAAGAGCTCAGTACAATGCTCAATGACCTCAGTAGAGCTTCCGAAAGAGTGGGTCTTAAAATGAACATGGACAAAACTAAAGTCATGATAAACAACCATGTAGCTCCCACTCCTATCAAGATCGGAGACTATACTCGAACTTGTGGACGATTATGTTTACCTCGGGCAGACAGTCCAGTTGGGTAGATCTAATTTCGAGAAAGAGGTCAACCGTCGAATCGGACTCGGCTGGGCAGCGTTCGGGAAGCTACGCGGTATCTTCTCATCCAACATACCACAGTGTCTCAAGACGAAAGTCTATGACCAGTGTGTGTTGCCAGTGATGACATATGGATCCGAAACGTGGTCGCTCACAATGGGTCTCATCAAAAGGCTTAAAGTCACCCAAAGAGCAATGGAAAGGGCTATGCTCGGAGTTTCCTTGCGTGATCGAATCAGAAATGAAGATATCCGCAGGAGAATCAAGGTTGTCGACATAGCACAAAGAATCGCAAAACTTCAGTGGCAATGGCCAGGGCACATTGCTCGCAGATGGCCGTTGGGGCCGAAAGGTTCTGGAGTGGCGACCGCGTACCGGAAATGCAGCGTTGGAAGGCGTCCTGCAAGGTGGATTGACGACCTGGTGAAGATAGCGGGAATCCGATGGATGCGGGACGCACATGATCGTTCGTTATGGCGACGCTTCGGGGAGGCCTATGCCCAGCAGTGGGCGTCTATCAACTGAAATGATGACGATGATGATGAATCTCAAATTAAATTTGATACAAATTGTTGAATCATTCTTTTCTCTAGTACTAATAGTTTAGCCGGTACTTACGTGTTTTTGAATATGACGCAAACACAATACTTTCACTTAATAAAATTATGGAAAATAGATTTGTTAGGCTGACAACATTAGTAGCACCCGACGTGAAGAAAACCGTCGAACTTTGCACTTTGTGGTAGATCTACAATTTTAGTGGCTGGCTACATTTTAATGTTGTTATCGTTAATAAATTTTGATAGAATTTGGACAAGTTTAGGGGAGAATAGAGTCAAAAGGGAGTGGAAGTTGATAGGGAGGGGGATTTTAATTTTGGGAAGCGTTTGATACAAGTCGAAAGAGTGAGAGTTTAAAGAGCATGAAAAAAAGATATGATCCAATGTGCCATCATCAAGACCACACTCGCACTCTAGTTATCTTTGACATTTGTAATCGCTATTTTTTTGGCTTTTTATTTTTGATATTTCGTAATCGCTATTTTTTTATTGACATTGTTTTTTTGCTTTTGACTGATTTGTAATGATGGAACCTGGATTTATTTGTTTTAAATTAATTAATTTGATTTCCTACATACACCACATAAAAGGGAAACTGCCAAATATTATTATTTGGAAGCATTGATTGCTTCAATGTTCTCAAATGTCAATTCTTATATGTATGTCGCAGCCGCCTGGTTAAATTAGCCATCCAATTGGACGCCTAGGGCATTCGAAACAGTACCAAAACGATCTACAACACGTTTCTGTAATGATAGGATTGACAAGAACCTTTTTTGAGAAATTCGGTCAAAGAATAAAAACTATGTGAGATGAGACACTTTTTCAGTACTTTGCAAAATGTATGTTATGTAATTATTAAGTTTAGTAGGGTGACCCTTGAGTTTATAAATTAAATAAAACTACTTTTTAGGGTTCCGTAGTCAACTAGGAACCCCTATAGTTTCGCCATGTCTGTCTGTCCGTCCTCGCTTAATCTCTGTGACCGTTAGCACTAGAAAGCTGAAATTTGGTATCAATATGCATATCAATTACGCCGACAAATTGGTAAAATAAAAATTGAAATTTTTTTTTTTATTAGGGTAGCCCCCCTGTATGTAAAGTGGGAAGTGTTTTTTTTTTATTTCAACCCTAACTTGTGATATATTTTTGGATAGGTATTTAAAAATGAATAGGGTTTACTAAAATCATTTTTGACAATGTCAATAATTTCGGAAATAATCGCTCCAAAAGTAAAAAAACAATGTGTGTCCCCCCCCCTCTAACTTTTGAACCATAAGTTTAGAAAATATGAAAAAAATCTGAAAAGTAGAACTTTATAAGGACTTTCTAGGAAAATTAATTTGAACTTGATGGAAAGAACAGTTTTTGTACAAAAAAGACAAAAGGGTTCTACAAAACAATTTCTGGACTAAGTTTGTAGTATAATCGTATACGCAAGCATTTTTTTAACCTCATAAGTGGGTGCACTTATTGTGACGGACGGGAAACTACGGAACCCTACACTGAGCGTGGCCCGACATGCTCTTGGCCGGTTTTTAGTAATAGTGTTCACCAAGTAAGTGAAAAATTATTAAATCAATAAATAGCGGAAAAAAATTTGAATCACTTGGCTGAGTATTTTTAAATACGCCAAGCTGTTGAGTGATTTTAGTTCAAACAACTATCGGCCTAGGCATCTAATTGGATGCCGGCGTTTAACGAACGCCCTAGGCGTCCAATTGCCTTTTATTTGCTTTGTCGTAATGTGCTGATTTCGATACAACGTACAAATTATTTATATGAATTGAAATGAATCGCTCACGACTGCACCAAAATAAGTCCCGTTCAGTATAAATGCCAGATAACTAGTCCCTGACGCTGGTTTTCAACTGAACCTGTGGTTGTGACGCAACGGACGGGGATGTGTACTTTACATTTGCATCCCTAATACATGGTACTACTCTGTCAAGACATTACCGGGAAAAGAACAATAATACACAAAATTTTTGCTATTCATCCAAATTTATTTTATCACCTTCAAAGTATGCCCCTTCAGAAACGTCTCGTCGCCAGTAATAATGTGTTTCATGAATGTTGGGTTGGAATTGACTCGTTCTAGCATGTCCTCAGAGAGTTTTTGGAGAAAATTCAGGTCTTTTGGGACTAGCCGAGCGGTTCGCAATACACACTAGATATAATATAACTAAAAACAGCACTGTATTTATAAATAAAAGATGCAATTCAAACTCCACGCCAAAATGGAAAACAGTTGTGCCAATCTAGCAACAACAAAAAAATCTAAAATTGAATTTGGAACCATAAATAAATCATAAATTCCCGATACCTTATTTGACTGAATGTATATTGCACTCCAAAACTGTTTTACGTCCGTTGCATCAAACTAAAGTTTCATGTTATTGGCGTAAACTCTAGACTAATATCAGTCTGTCGATAATACCTAGGTACAGTAGGTACGGACCTAGTAGAAATATAATTATCGAGAGAGTACATCTCCCCATCTTATCTTTTTCTTATTTTCTTATCTTATTTAATTAAATACTATTCACCATATTTTATTTTTAGGTAAGTACCTACATTCTAAACATATAAAAAATATAGGTACTATTCTACCTTTTATTAAAAATCAAGCGCGCCGTATCGGCTACTTGGATTTGGGATTGGTACCTGCATGAGAAATTTAAGAAAAAGAAACATTCAACATGTGACTGGCCTGTTGGTCTATTGGTTAGTGGCCCTGACTGCTATATCGCAGGTCGTGTGTTCGATTCCCACCCAGGACAAATGTTAATGTGATGAGCATGATCATTTGTTCTGTGTCTGGGTATGATTTATCTATAATATTTAGGTATGTATTTAGAAATATATAAGTATGTTTATCAGTTGTCTAGTACCCATAACACAAGAAGCTCTACTTAGTTTGGACTAGACAGCGCGGCGTTGTGTGATAGTTGTGAAATATTATTATTATGATTCAGAATGATTTAATGTTTGCTAAATGATAATAATTTACCTACCTGCATAAAAAATACTTAGTTAATTTAATCCCGCTCAGTTTATTATTGAAGCCATTGCAGTGCCTATCATAACATTCTCAATATTAGTGGTGCGTTATATTTTTTATTAGCTCGATTAATAATATCCCATATAAAGGTTAGATAGATACAATACAACACATACCAGCCTTGTAAACTTGTGCAGTGTATCGTTATAAAATATTGCCCAAAGCTAAAGGAGTGGCTAACGCCATCTGTTGGCTCCAGCGGGAAGCACGTAGCGCGGCGCGTGGTGAGACACGCTCGCCAGCAGAGCCGTGCACGGGCTCATCATTTACAAAGTACTCTGTGCGGCTCATTGGCACCGCGTCACTATAGTTATTGCGCCCACTCGCACACAGGTGGCGCTGTATCTATTAAAATTCATTTGGTTTTTATCCTATACTAGCGTTGTCTATCATCTACCTATAACATCTACAATGTTATTAAGCTCTTTTGTACACGATGAGACCGATTTGCAAGACTGAATTGTGCAAGAAACAATGGTAGGAATCGCTCTTGCCGAATACGAATGATACCTACAATACGATACCAATATAATAATACCAATACCAATATAATATTATGCAAGGAGAGTTTTCACGTGAAAGTGGATGGCCAAATCCGAAAGTTAGGTAGTTCATATCATAGGTATGTTATAACTTCCCAGAATTTGGGCCTGCGCTCTCTTGAAAAAAGACTGTCTTAGACAGACTTGTCTGCGACGTCATACAAAAAACGACGTCATATAAAAAGCAAACTAAACAAAATCTAGTCAAAGTATTATGTCCGACTATGTAAGCGTCATTCTAATGAACGCTGTTTCGATTGCCCGTAAAGGCTAAATAGGTGTTATACCTTTTGAGTTGTAGATACCTATAGCTATGTATTAATCTAAAGATTTTATATTCAATGAATATTAAATTATTATAATATATACTTAAATATATTGTAAATCAAAAGTTAGTTAAATTAAAAATTATATCATCCGATTATTGTACTAGTTGATCGTTTTAACAAATAAAATTATAAATATTGTTATATCTTGTAAATATAAGATTTTTTTTATTATATCATATACCTTTACTTACTTTTTGACATTCACAAACATAGCAGAAGGTATTGCAGCAAAATTCCAAACAGGTACGCTACTTTTCCTCTACAATTTCTTCCAAGAAACGATTTAAAATTATTGTGATTGTAATTATAACGTTAATGAATGATATATTTATTTGCATGAATTTGAAGGTATTTAACAAGTTCTTAACATTTAGTGGGGCCTACTTACAAAACCTGATTTCTAATTACGTAGATTTAGTAATGAGAAAATGAGTCATCAGTAAACAAAAGTTAAGAAGAAGTTCAAGATGTTCTTAAGGACGCTTTGACCATTTTAGACAAATATCTTGGGTTTTCGTTTACCATTATAATGCACCAAGAATCATAACTATGAGGATGTCACGGCATCCAATAAAAGACAATATATTCATCTCTACGATGGCATAAAAAATATTATAAAATATTTATATTATAAAATTTTCATATAAATACGATTTTACCAACGCACTAATGAAAGAAAATTACAAAACATAAGGGTCTGAATAGGTCGCGTAAGCTAAATCCAGTGCACATTTTTAGCAAAATTATAATATACTTCAGGTTATATAATATTTATAGTCTTCTACACCTATAGCTAATTATTTTGAACTTGCATAAATAACTTTATGGTTTATGACCAAAATAAAACCACTCTAAAAAAAACTTCATACATTTTTCATTGACTCGTATCGCACAACTTCCAAGCCTCGGTCCGCGCTGGGACGCGGTCTGAGAAGCACGGGTCGTATTGCTTTCTTTAAAAAACGTGTAGGTACTGCAATCATACTTTTTCGAAATAAAATTAAGTACCTAGTTACGATTATAAAAAAGAAAACGACTTGGGAATTTTGTATAATTTAATCATTTAAAAAATACTAAGTTTCAACAGTATAGCTCTTATAGTTTCGGAAAAAAGTGGCTGTGACATACGGACGGACAGACAGACAGACATGACGAATCTATAAGGGTTCCGTTTTTGTCATTTGGCTACGGAACCCTAAAAACAAGTAACAGGTTCTCTGAACTGTCCTGAGTTGCTCGGTAAAGTATCCTTCTATGTGCCTCGGAACCTACCGAGAAAATCAAATAGGAAGCTGTTTTGCATGCCAAAAAGCAATACAAATTTAAGGCAACATTGCTCATTGCATAGAATATATGCAGTATACAAAGAAAACGATGAAGATATCGACTTGTTCCATACATCTGTGCCCTCTGTAAAAAAAAATTTGTTACATAATTAACAACAAAAATATATTTAATGTCAATTTCTTAATTCTGTTTGTCCAAATTTAATTTAATGATCAAATTAAAAAAAAAGTGTATATTCTTACTATTATTTATTCTGTGTTTTAATTATTATCATTATTATCTGTTAAGGCGTACAAATTAGTGCATGTACCTAGTGCTCTTCTTTAAGTGATGGGGCACTTAGGCGTAAGATTGTATTGTTTTTTCTTTATACTTAAGTAACAGTGCACTCATTGTTGAAAAGCCAAATAAATAAATAAATTAGTTAGTTATGTTTGTTTTACAGTAACTGTAAAACGATCAAAATAACTTTAAATTCGGCAGTTGGTGTTAAATAACAAAATATACCAGAAACACCGACTTCCGAAATTAAAGTTATATTGATCGTTTTTGTGTTTTTTTTTTTGTTGTGTATTCCATATTAATGGCAAGTCGAGCCGATGTCAACTATTTTGCCAAAGTCCAAAGTAAATTGGAAAAACAAGCGTGTTTATATAATCTGAGTAAAGTGAGAATATCAAGTCGTCCAAGACAAAGATGGTAATAGCAAATGTACTACGTACAATGTTGTATGTAGCAATACGGCGCTGAGCTATGGGGACGTGCTGCCGACTGGCAGCGCGCCTTCCGAATGCAGAAGCGTGCCGTGCGGGCCATCGTCGGGATACCGCAGGACATGTCCGCTAGACCCCATTTTATTAGATTAGGCATCCTCACGTTACCTGCTATACTTATATATCAGGTCGCCCTGTACGTGAGGATGAACCTCGACCTTTATCCAAAGGTAGGCAGCCGTCATTCATATTGCACCAGAAGCAGGGGTCAGTTATCGACGGTCTCGAGAACGCTCGCCAAATCCTCCAAGACGACTCATGTCATGGGCCCGACAGTTTATAATCAACTACCTGCAGATATTTCTGGTGCCCCGACAATAGGCAGCTTCAAAGTTCGTTTGAAAAAATGGCTTATCGAGCAAGCTTTTTATTCCTTTGACGAATTTATGATGTAATGTAATTTAATTTTGACGTAAATATTAATTTGGACTGAAAATTGTTATGACTGTTAATTGTATAATTTATTTTAATCTGTGATTTGACATTGACTTGTTTTCTTGTATTTCATTTTATTTGTTTGACATTTTATATTATTTGACATTGTAATGTAATTATTTGTATCATTTGTATTGTGTAATTTGAAATATTTGTTTATGACTTGTAAGAATCCCTTACCAATAAACTACTATGACTATGACTATGACTGAAAACATACTAGGTGAAATACCTATAAGTGTTATTTTATATTGAACCTGTTTTTTCTTTATTTTAAGCTTAACAAATAACACCTTATCAGTGTGCAGATAAATAAATAAACTAGTTTTCATCTGTACAATCAATAATGTTCAATTGAAAACTAGCGTTAGCTAAAAATCTATATTTATAAATCATGATCGGGTCCCTAAATCGATTGATTAATAATATATTGACTTAATATTAAATTAATATACGTAAACAAAGATGTAGTGAAAATGTAATAAAGATCTAGCGGTTTTGATCTATAGGTAGGTATGAAATTGAATAAATTTTGTTTTATTAATAATAACTTTCATATTTCACCCTCTAACCACTCTAGTTCTTTGGAGAGCAATGTTAATTTTGTTTTCTTAAGAGCTTTTATCAGGTCCCTTGATAATAATTATTGTATCATCGGCAAATGGCATTTATGATTGATAATGTCTAGGAAATCATTTATGTAGAGAAAAAATTTTGGTGGCTCTAAAATGCTGCATTGTGGCGCATCATATTTATTAATCATAAACGAAGACTTAAAGATTCCAATAACTTCTTACAATAAAGTGAGAAATAAATGTAGTTTAAAAAAAACTAAAAAATACGCTTTCATAGCATATCAAACTCCTCCTCCTTCTTCTTCCTGCCCTTATTCCATATTACTTGGGGCCTGCTCATCACGTTTTTTAGCATATCAAACTAAAAAGTGTAAAATAATTTTCAATAATAGGTAGAAAATAATAATACATAATCAACGAAAAATATTAATATTATTATGACGAAAGCGTGGGGCGCTCTGTGCCATACTTTTCACTTTTTTGTAACAAGTTTTTTTCTTTTTGCGGAATTTATAGGAACGGAATATAAAGAGGAGGAAGGCGAAGACTGCGATGTTTTAGAATCGACCTGCTCCAATACCTACGCACTACAATGGAAAAAATGTAATTACTCCGTCTTTTAGATTATTCATTTTCTTGTTTTTTTTTCATATTTTTTATTGTTGTACTTTTTACTATATATATTTTTTTTTACAATTGCCATATTTATGGGCTATGTGTACAGATTACTTATGCTATGACTGGGTAAGGCTTTCGAGACTAGCGTTGAAAATTCCGGTAAGAAACAATTGTTTCTTTCAATGAACAAATAAATTGCGTTTTTTTTCCGTTTTTTTTCACGTTGCATTTTGCGGAAAAAATCGTTTGGGAACAAAATAGAAATCTTTCGAATGTTTTATTCATTGTTTCGGTTAATTTCATGAAAAATTAAAAAAAAAACAAGCTTTATTGAAATTGAAATATATGTCGCATAATCAACAAAGAGGCACAACTATTATAATAACTATCGAGTAACGCCATCTATTATCGTTTGTCGGAAGCGTCAAGCAGTGTGCCTGGGTGAGGTCGGTACGGGGCGTGGCATGTTTGACGGATGTCAGCTGTCATTCGTTTTGACATTGGTCGTAAAGCATTTGAAAGACTGCACTTTTGAGTTGGACACGAGGGCGAGCGGTCGTTCTGCCAGCCTGGTACCGAACTTACCGCATTTCCGTTGTTTAATCTGTTTCCATGGCCTTGATCAATTAAGATTTTGTTGATTTATTATTGGTAGTGAATTAATAGACAATTGTAACTAGTGTTGAGACTATTATTTCATACCCACACCATGTCGAACATAGATTCTGATGACGAAGTACCCCCAATGGGTGAACTACCTTCGTTATATATTATTATAGTGGACGAAAATGTACGAGCGGTACATTTTCGCCCACTATACAAATAATAATATCTAGCTTTCCTCAGCCAACATCTCGATTTCACCATCGGGAGCTTGATCAGAATCGAGCTCCCTCAAGCCTTCCCCAAGTGCCACCATAATGATCGGTGCCCACTGTTGGACACAAGCCCCTCCCAAGTATCGCCATTTAGGGCTTTAATGACTGCTGTCCACTTTTGGACATAGGCCTCCTCTCGCAATAATGACCTATGCCCACTGTTGGGCATAAGCCTCCCCCTAGTGTCACCAGCTAGGCGTTATAATAATTGATGCACACTATTGGACATATGCCTACTCGCGATAATGACCTATGCCCACTGTTGGGCATAAGCCTCCCGCAAGTGTCACCACCTAGGCGTTATAATAATTGATGCCCACTGTTGGACATAGGCCTCCTCTCGCGATAACGACCTATGCCCACTGTTGGGCATAAGCCTGCCCCTAGTGTCACCACCTAGGCGTTATAATAATTGATGCCCACTGTTGGACATATGCCTCCTCGCGATAATGACCTATGCCCACTGTTGGGCATAAGCCTCCCCTAAGTGTCACCACCTAGGCGTTATAATAATTGATGCCCACTGTTGGACATATGCCTCCTCGCGATAATGACCTATGCCCACTGTTGGGCATAAGCCTCCCCTAAGTGTCACCACCTAGGCGTTATAATAATTGATGCCCACTGTTGGACATAGGCCTCTCGCGATAATGACCTACGTCCACTGTTGGGCATAAGCTTCCCCCAAGTGTCACCACCTAGGCGCTATGATGATTGATGCCCACTGTTGGACATAGGCCATCTCTCGCTATAATGACCTTTGCCCACTGTTGGACATAGGTTTCCCCTTACTATAATGACCTATGCCCACAGTTGGGCATAAGACTCCCCAAGTGTCGTTATTTAGACGCTATAATGATCGATGCCCACTGTTGGACATAAGCTTCCCCCAAGTTTCAGCATTTAGGCGTTATAATGACTGATGCCCACTGTTGGACATAAGCCTCCCCAAGTATCGCCATTTAGGCGTTATAATGACTGATGTCCACTGTTGGACATAAGTCTCCCCTCGCTATAATGACTTGTGTCCACTGTTGGACCTAAGCCTCCCCTAAGTATCAACATTTAGGTGCTATAAGGATTGCTGTCCACTGTTGGACATTGGCCTCATAAACTAGTGCGCCTTACTATCAGATTGTGTCATCTAGTTTATATTAATTTACAAAAAAAAAAACCGGCCAAGAGCGTGTCGGGCCACGCTCAGTGTAGGGTTCCGTAGTTTCTCGTCCGTCACAATAAGCGTACCCACTTATGAGTTTAAAAAAATGCTTGCATATACGATTATACTACAAACATAGTCCAGAAATTATTTTGTAGAACCTTTTTGTCTTTTTTGTACAAAAAACTGTTCTTTCCATCAAGTTTAAAATGATTTTCCTAGAAAGTCCTTATAAAGTTCTACTTTTCAGATTTTGTTCATATTTTCTAAAAATATGGTTTAAAAGTTAGAGTTACACACACACACATTGTTTTTTACTTTTGGAGCGATTATTTCCGAAATTATTGACATTATCAAAAAATTATTTGAGTAGGTAAACCCCTATTCATTTTTAAATACCTATCCAACAATATATCACACGTTAGGGTTGAAATTAAAAAAAAAATCACTTCCCACTTTACATACAGGGGGGCTACCCTAATAAAAAAAAAAATCCAATTTTTATTTTACCAATTTGTCGGCGTAATTGATATGCATGTTGGTACCAAATTTCAGCTTTCTAGTGCTAACAGTCACAGAGATTAAGCGAGGACGGACAGACAGACAGACATACATGGCGAAACTATAAGGGTTCCTAGTTTACTACGGAACCCTAAAAATACGCATTTGAAAAAAAAACAAACATGAAGTTTTCGGTTCTTTTCATATTTTTCCGTTTTTTTCGGTTTTATTGGAAAAATACATGAAATTTATAATTCATAAATTTATTGAAAGTTTCGAATGTTACATTAAATAAAACAATATTATTTGAAAGAAACGGGAACATTCCCTGTTTTTTTCAACGCTATGATCGAGACGCCGCACCGCTCCGTTTTCAAAAGTATAGCGCTGCGCACCTCCACTTCCTCAATCGTCGCCCAACTGACGCCTACCTAGTTCTGACCGCCGCATACGCTTAATTTTGTCTGTACAGTTAAACTGCAAATGCATGGAAAAAACAAAACTCTTTTTTTGTTGCGTGTAAAGGTTGTGCAATATACCTACAGGTTCGGTTTACTTGTAAAATTCAACTGTAGGTTTGCCTGTACAGTAAAGTGTCGTGTATGGCTTTAGCTCGGTATGTCACCGGCGCGCCTTCATGGTGCGTTACTTGCTGGCCGCGGCCGGCGGGACGCAGCGCCACGAGCCCACGACCCGCCAGTGTCCGCGCGATCAGCTGCTAATGATACACCTTGTTATGAACTCGCCAGTCTTCGCAGGCCGAAGCGCGACGCCGACGTTAGGTTTAATTGTACATAGTTTACCTACGCCGAACAACTGTAACCTGTAAGCGTGTTTCTTACGGTTGTTTGAGAGTCATCGACACCGGAGCGACGATTTAGTCAGGTGTAACTTGTGGAACTAAATAAATAGTGTAGCGATTTCTCAGTGGTAGTTTCAGTGCTTGCGCAGCCGCGCTGCAGAGTCCCCGCATGTCTAGCTGACAGCGCGCGGGTGTACTGACCTCCGCGAGGAGCGCGGCGGCGGCGTGCGCGTGATATCAGCGAGTTATCAGTTCGCGATTAGATACCGTCGCGAGCGCACCTTCGCAGCTCGGCTCGCTCGCAACCGGCTGCAGCAGCGCAGGGCAGCGCAGTGCTACGCTATGAGGAGCAAAGACCGCCTCGCCGAGCTGCGCCATGTAAGTCACGAGTGCAGGCAGCCCGGCACGACTATCTGAAGGAGTGAGTGCGCCCTCCGTGACGTCACCACAGTAAACAAACCTTTGTTACACTAGGTGTGGCTGTGTGCTCTGTGCCTCCTCTGCCGAGCTCGCTGCTGGCACTGATGGTGGCGCAGTGTGCGCTAGGTTAGGCCAGGGAGTGTGTCCAGTGTGAAGCGATGTGCTGAGTGAGTGCGCTGTGTTACAGCTGGCGCGCGGCGCGGCCGGCGGCGTGTACTGCGACACGGTGGAGCCCGGCCTGCCCGAGCCTGCGCAGCACGACAAGCACATACAGGACATCTTCCAAGAGGTATGTGTGCACGTGTACAGCACAGCGTGTGTCACGCACAGCGCTTCATTATGAGCGATGTGCGACGTTAACGAGCCGCTCGTTGTGGTCATTAGCGGCCCTGCTAATTAGTGCCGCAGCCTTGTCGCGCCGCGCCGCGCCTGTGGCGGTGTGCCGCGCTGGCGGCAGGACAAGTGTGCATCACACACGATCATGATCATGACACACTTAGCTAGCGGAATACTTCCACGCGGACCAGCGCTCATACGGCTTGCGTAACATATTTATTATTACTACTTGTTAGCACTCATGAACACATTCACGCTTGATTGCTGTCGCTACTGTAATTCTACACCAAAAATATTCATATTTTATGTAATTACCCATGCAAATGATTTGTAACTGAGAGGCGCGTGCACCGCGCGCTCAAGCTAAGTAGGTAGGTACATTCATAGGTGTCGGTATTGTTTGTTTACATAGAGCGCGCGACACTATCGCAGATTACATCCTTGACCCGCCCACCGACTCTGCAATGTAAAACTATCACAACTGACAATCACTGTTCTTGAGCAACGCACCTACTAGGTATATTGCTACACTAGTACTGTATTGTTCAAATATACCGAATCATTAGCACCGTGAGAGAGTGATGAGGAAGCGTCGTGTTACAGGTGGAGCGCATGCGCGGCTGGGTGCACGACCTGGACAACAACACGCAGCTGGTGCGCCGCCTGCACGCCGACCCCACCTTCCACACCAACAAGAGTGAGTCCCACGGTCTCTCTTTCCTGTCCTGAGGGGGTCTGTCACACTCTTACTCAATGACACCGCACAGCTACCTCTGGCCAGAGCGCTGAAGCGCCGGCAGTGCGCCGACCTGGTACCCGCATGCATTAGTACCGCGTTTGCGACCATCAATTCGTCACAATCCCCCGCGCTCTTACTTCCGACCGAGGACTGAACCACGACCGGAAGTCAGAGGTTATCTGCAGCGTCGGCTTGCTCCCTGGGACCTTGCGTGTACCTAACTGATAAAGTCACGAGTGAACTTTGCCATTTGATCTTGTGTCGTCTTAAGTCCACAAAGGGTATACGATCATACAATTTGACCCACTGCCCTATTCACTTTTGATGAACCAGTCGTTTGTCCAGGCTAAAGGCGCAGTGCACAATAGAAACAAATGGCACGTTACATCCACAGAATAAAAATGATAAAACGAATTTAAAAAATATTCTTCTGTTTTGTGTACCAAAATAGAAGAATATTTTTTGGGGCCGAAAGTTTCTGGAGTGGCGACCGTGTTACGGAAGACGCAGTGCGGAAGGCCTCCTACAAGATTGACCGATGACCGGGTGAAGGTTGCGGGAATCCGATAGATGCGGGACGCACAGGATCGATCATTGTGGCGACACTTGGGGGAGGCCTATGTCCAACAGTGGACGTCTATCGGCTGAAATGATGATGTGTACCAAAGATGAGGACGGACGAGGATGATCATCTCGAACTCGGTTAGTTGAAAATGTCATTTGGAATACCTACGAGATTTTACCAAGTATACAATACGGTCATTTTTAAATACGGCACTGTTTTAAGCAAAAAATATTGGTAGTGTTAGATATTTTGAGAATATTTTGTGGCTGTATACCAAATATTTGGTTCGAGCGTAGCTACGACAAAAGCGATAGTGTTATCCCGGTCGCGCTACAGGCCCGGAGTGGGCGCAGACTTGCAGGAGCAGCTGGACGCGGCGGTGACGGCGTCCAACGCCACCGGGCTCAAGCTGGGCGGCGCGCTGCGCCAGTTCGAGACGCGGCTGAGCGCGCGCAACGACGCGGGCGCGCGCATCGCGCGGCTGCAGTACGCTGCCACGCGCCGCCTGTACGCCGACGCGTTGGCCGCGCACCACGCCGCGCTCGACCAGGTGCGAGCCGCGCAGCTCAGCCTGCTGCACCACCAGATACAGCTCAGTAAGCTCAAACACCACTACAAGCCAAAATACACTAATGCTCAAAACAGATTCAGTTACTTGTAGTAGCTAGTTTTGGCCGGAGACTAAATATTTGACATTCACCTATTATATTGTATAAGTAATGAAACGGTTTTACGATTGAATGTACCTAATTTAGGTACTTAGCTAGTCACTGATCTCCGACTTTTTGAAGATCTGAGTTTGATTCAATTTCTTCTTATAATAATATGAGTGAGGCGGACGGCGAAGTGTCGCTACGCGCGCATTAACTAATTGAGCCCAAGCGGATGCCGCGGCCCGAGCTGAGCCGCTCTACTACTAAGAACTACTTCTGCGTCGCCGAGATTCTATGACACAAGCTGTCACGCAGCACGAGGAACTAACGTCGTGTGTTCACGTCACCGGACGATGCCGCTCCTTTCAATTCAAATTCATTTATTCGCATATAAATAGTATAATACCTATATACTTAATTACATTTGATAGTTTCTAATGTTACACTATTTAATTTTATATTCTAATGTTACACTATTTAATTTTATATTCTAATGTTACACTATTTAATTTTATATTCTACTAGCTTTTGGCCGAGGCTTCGCCCGCATACATAAAATACGGCCTATGTCACACAGGAATAAAACAGCTTACTATCGGTTAAAAAAGTTTTAGCAATCGAACCAGTACTTCCAGAGATTACTTCTTACAAACAAAAAACTTAAAAATAAAAAAAAAATACAAATTTTACCTCTTTATTATAATATATTATAGTATAAAAGTGTAAATTATGTTTGCATAAGGGATGTGAAGTTGTTTTTTTATACAAAGAAATAGAGAAGAAATAAAATTCGGTTGCCTAATTTCAATTCTAAAGTTCCTGATTAAATACGCACAAGTCAGGAATGTTCCGTGTCAAACAATGTTCCGTGTCAAACAACTTCCACTATACAGGGTTATTTGTAAAACACTAGCAACCTCTCAGGACTATGTTATCAACATCATAAACAACAACGTTTGTTCTATGATTTTTAAAGAAATATCATATTTTAGTTCATCAGATACAAAAATAAAAATATTTCAATTGAACATTTTAAATATTACGTAGTATAAGCGATTCAAGCGATACTAAATCCCGAGTAGGGATTGGGCGGCAGGGGTGCTTGATGCGCTTGGGACGGGCTACGCTTACAGACGTAGCAAAATACAGAGTTAAAATATGAAAGATAGAACAACAAAATCTTGAAGGTTTGTTTTTAGTAAAATAATTATATTTTGTAAAACGTCATAGAACAAAAATTGTTGTTTATGATGAAATGAAATGAAATGAAATGAAATGAAATGAAATGAAATGAAATGAAATGAAATTTATTTATTTGCTAGAATATAGGTACACATGTTGAAATATTTTTTAAGACTCACTATATTCGACTTAACAGTCGTGCAAATATTTTAAAGCATGCACAATAGTACAATAATGTCATGTTAATAATACGTATGTACTGTTAGTAATACGCATCCAAAGATCTGGAACGAGCTCAGCTGGACGCACACAACCCAAGATAGACTGTCCTGGCGCCTAAAGGCGAGGAGAGCCGATCCCGAGTGAAGGGATAAGGCAAGGAAGAAGAAGAAGATGATGATGTTAGTAATACAGTCCTGCAAGGTTGTTAGTGTTTTATAAATAACCCTGTATTATTTCATTCGATTTAAGTAGAGAGTCGTTAAATACAGTCGAATGAAAATATATTTTACTATATTAAAAAAAGTCACATTCCTGAAACCATGCATTTAGGTATTTATAAAGTAAATATTCTTTTTCAAGAAGTAGTTCTTTAAGCACTTTTTAAACCTAATAAAGGGAGATCCTGGATAGTCTTGTTTTTTATTTTATTTTTTTTACCAGCTGTGCCCGCGACCTTGTTCGCGTGGACTACAGGATTTTGAATTTATTTTTTCTAAAATAAAAGTAGCCTATGTTACTCCTTATTACATCAGCTACCCGCCAAAAAAACTCCCGTTAAAACCGGTCCAGCCATTTCAGAGATTAGCCAGGTCAAACATACATACAGACAGACACAAATACCAAAATAACATTTTTACAATTTTTATTAAGTATATTTTTATATATATAACTATATTCATATTCATGTAGTAAAAAGCAGTTATTTCAATAATAGGTATTACAAACAGACACTCCAATTTTATTCAAATGTATAGTAGATTTATTTTTCTGTTTTTATTCTATTCTATCTATACCTACTATGTAATTTATAAACAGGATACAATTGTATTGTTTTATGTTTGCAAGTATTTTTGAATGTTTAAACTAGTATTGTAAAGAAAAAAATACTGGACCGATTCACGCGAGCGAAGTTACTGGCAGAAGCTAGTTCTAATTAAGAGACAGATTGATAGTGTACCTTTGGATAAGATTTATAGTACCTACTTGAAATGTTTTATTCATTATTGAAATGCAAGCTATATTGAACCATACAACCTTACGATGTTTGAAATTATCTGATGCCATCAACAGAATAATATTACGTTACAATGACCATGCAAACACTGCAAACTTGATGTGCGAACAGTAAATTGAATCGCACCATCATAATAATTTTTTTTCTCCCAACGGGGTCTCGGCCACGGCGACCACAACCTCTACAGAGACTACTTGTTAAGAGGAAGAGATTATTTATTTTTATTTATTTAGGAAGATATTATTTGACCTGTGTCCTGTGAATAATACACAGGTCCCAGTTCCTTCAATCTCATAGTTCGATCTGACAAGCAGGGTGATATCAGGGGCGAGGCTGCACGCGCTGCCGAGGTGCGCGCTGTCACGCCGCTCCACCAAGTTGGCACTGCTGCTGAACAACTCCTATTGAGAACACCCAATAACACTGTGCCATTGAAACTGCCAATGACTGAACAAACCGAGTCAGGTCAATCGTCTAAATTTAACAAAGGAAATTATAAATTAGTAAGACAGTTAAGAAGCGGTTCCTAATTGCAGTTGTTTTGTAACAGTCATTAGTGTACAAGTCGAATAGCTGCATCGGTTTAATTCGCTGAGTAGTGCACGGGGTCGTCGGCCGCCGCCGGCGCCTGACCTTCCGCGCTGCCTCACTGACTCACTGCTGACCGAGTGGCGAGTGATGACGCGCGTCTCGTTACAGCGAACCTGTCCGTGTCCGACGAGGAGTGCCAGGCGCTGCTGGACACCAAGAACATCTCCCTGTTCGTGGACAACGTGCGTGCCGAGACGGCGGAGGCGCGGCGTGCGCTGCGAGACGTGGAGGCACGCCACGAGGAGCTGGCGCGCGTGGAGGCCGCGCTACGCGACGTGCGCGACCTGTTCGCGCAGCTCGCACACCTGGTCGCAGCACAGGTGCGCTACACCACACAAGCCACCACCCTCACACTACCATAACAACACGTACAACCATAACCACCCATACCTCCTACAATATGCACCTGGAATAATGCACACAATTAAAAAGCTACAATCATAATTCAAGCACTGAAAATTTACTTAATTGCATTAGATATCTAGTGTTTCTAAGAAAGGCAAATCGACGTGACGATGACGACGCACTACACTAGTACGCGTACACACAAACACACCAGTGACGCAAGTAATCAAGTTTGGTTTTAAATTATTATTTTAGGATAAAAAGAAAAAGAAAATACAAAAAAATAATAATAAGAAGAAGGTACCGAAGTCGGATATTTTATTCGTTAAAAAAGTTTTTTATTTTGCACGTTTTAGTTGTGATATACTTATTGCTATTTCTCATGACAATTCAAATTAACCACTTTAATAGCATGTCTGGCAGGATGAAGTTCCTGTGTCTACCTTCCACCTTCCGGTTCCACCATCAGATCAGTTCGATAGTACCTTAAATTATAGCCAAAGTGCATCTCATGAAAATTCTAATAAGCCTGAACACGTTTAGGATACATTGATTAGATAGTTAAGGATTTACGGATTTTCGGTGCCTACTTCCCGGCTCCAAGCGCAGGATGCGCCCTTTGCGCATCCGTGCTTTATTCATCTACAGGTAGGTACTTGGCTAGGCTTTCCCTTGAAGCCTATCCCATGCCTGTTCAATTGGGTCGATTGAGCAGCCTACAGCAAAATTTTGTAACGTGCTTTGGCAAGAGTGCATGTTACCGCCACCAGCCGTCTGAGAACTAATGAATTAGATTATCGAAATTGCCCTAGACGTAAATGAGATCGGTTCTTCAGCCGATTCAAATACTGGCTTGTATCATTATTGTTTCTCTACCATATAAGTATGAACTTCCTGACAAAATCTCAAACGTTGTTGATGTCTGAGGCTCCACCAGACTTCGAGCACATCTTGTATCCGGCTTCTTACGGAAATGAAGTTCATTTCTTTTTAATTATTTATAAAAATTATATACAGAAGAATAATAATCTTATCAATAAACAATTCGCTCAGGCGCTAAACGTCTCTTTCGCAAAATGTCCCCTGGTCGTAAAACGTCTCTTTCGTAAAATGTTTTTTTCGCAGAATGTCTCTTTCGCTAAACGTCTCTTTTGCAGAATGTCTCTTTCGCAAAATGCGAAAGAGACATTCTCCCAGTCAAGAAGAGGCATTCGCGCAGTCGCGCCAGGAATTTAAGAACGTAATTTCGATTTTCAAAACAAAACCATATACTAAAATTATAATAAGAGGTGATGGCAACACTGATAATAATATGTGAGTGTAGTTACTCTTGTTCTATGTCCTTTTTGATTACAAACGTATTCGATTTCTTGATCTATTAAACCTAAATTCATTACTGTTTTTCAATAAAAAAGTAACAGACAGAACACAGCTCGGCAATAAATGACACATACATTTATAAGTTATTTCTAACTACCCTCACATATTATTATAAGTGTTGCCATCACCAAACTTTAAATTATACCTAAATGTTACATTTAACTGTATCAAAATATATATTTTTATTTGGAATACATATCTAAGTAAAGGATCATGGCGAAGTCCCGAACAAAATTTTGCTGGCATATGTTTTTAGCGTATTGTGATGAAAAATATACAAAAGTAAACAGAATAAATTTCTAAACAATTTTGTCTTAGACATTACTCAATCAATCAATCAATCAATAATTTTATTTGCTTAATATGGGTTTACAAAGATGTTTGCACAGGTACAGTTTCACCATATTCAGCTTATGTTTGCATGCAAATGTATAATAAAATGACATAATTATGGTATTATGGCCATGTCTTTAAAATAACAATACGTACATTGATAAAAGTCAATCTAATTAAACAATAAAAATTATCAATAAAAATATAAAAAGTCAAATGGTACATCATGACTATAACAAATTATGAGTCAAACTAAATAAAATTCTATAGTAATAGAATTCTTACATTAAAGATATTCCAGTTCAAAGTTGGTGAGATTACTTAAAGACTCTGACCAACAAAAGATGGCAAAACAAAAAGGAGGCCGAATTAAAAAAAAATAAGTTTTTCACCTTAGCTGTACGCCACATAAACGGAGTTTATACGTTTGATTATTCACGAAAATAATAAGTATGCGATATATATATGATGCATGTTTATTTAACAATCAAACATGTGCTGCTTCTTTAGCCACGATATTCAATGCCGCCAAAACTCAAGCATGTCCCTTCACTGCCAAAAGCAGCTTGATCACCTTGGCTCCTGCTTTTTAGAATGTATCCTTGGAGTGTATCGACCGCCTTCAGCTCTTGGGAGTTGAAATTTCCTTAAAGTTTGGGCAGTTCATTGAGCACAAAGCTACGGTAACTGGTTAGATGGCCCTCAGTGGCGGATTAGCCGTGTAGCAAGAGTAGCAAATGTTACAGACCCCCCATTTTGGGGCCCTGCGTATTCAGGGATCCCGCATTTTTGAACATAAAAAAAACTAGTCAAAATATTGGTACTGCGTGAAACTTAAATACAGCTGTCACTGAGTAACTTTACTTCAGACTTTCCTGCAAGCCAACTACGGAAGAGATTTAGAGAGATCTTTTAGATCTCATAAAATTTATCCCATCATCGTACTTTTTAAGCAAGTGATCTTAAAATCCACGGAGTTATTGGTAAAAAAAAGCCTTGTTCAAGCTAATTTTAGAAAGGGTAGCTTTAGCCAGCAGCTTCTAGCAGCGCTATTATTATATTTTTTTATTATTTAGAAAATAAGGGGCTATGCACCACCCATAGCGTAGGGGATGTAGTCACTGCGACCTAAAAGATCTATTGTGACTCAACCTTGTTAGAGTAACTCTTTTAGCCCGGGCCCCGGAGGCTTCCAAGAAATTTAGAATACTCCTAGCTGTTAGAGTTTTAATCTCCTCCGGGCGAATAATGTGTCGGCCCAGATGGACACTGCGTTTGTGGATAAGGGGCCCGCAATCACACAAAAGGTGCTTAGGCGTCTCCCTCTCCTAATTGCAGTACCGGCAAACATCAGTGTCACTCAGTTTCATGTGAAATTGGTGCCAGTTTAGTTTGCAGTGGCCGGCTAAGGCGCGGGCTATCGCACAGATGTTCGTCCTACTAAGCTCAAGAAGCTCGGCAGTTCGTTTTTGAGAGTAGCCTTCTATGAAAGATTTGGCGTTTTGTAGCAGTTTTGATTTGTAGCAGATCTGGTTGTACCAACCAGTGCCTTTTTGAATCTCCAGATAAGTTGCCCTTAAGGGTCTGCATGGCCTGGTTCTTTGAGATACCACAGCTCCATCATCATCATAAGATAACTTCAATGATACCATGTTCAACAATAATATTCAGAACCATTTATTTATGGTATTTCCTAGTTACTCAACTATTTTCATTGTGATATCTATGTGAGAGTGAAGCTCCGTTGGTCACTCCTTGGTTTCACTTCATCAAATGTTACTTTTTGACTGAAAATGCTTGAGTTCTCGATGAAAACATTAAAGTCACCATATAATAGGTATTTGAGGAGTTCCCTCAATTCCTCATGGATTCTATCATCAGAACCAGATTTTAAAATAATACAACCAATCTGGAAGTATATTCTTTTAGGAGCAAATCGGTCCATAAACGAAGGAGTCCTGAGGTAACAACATAAAAAAATACATATAAAAAAAAAAACAAATCTAAAAATACAACATCCTTCCCTTTTTTTAAATTCAATTAAAAAGAGTGAATATTGAATTGTAATTAGGCAATTTTTAAAGTCGACGTCTGATTAATAAAAATAGCAATGTTTATATGTTTGCAAGTAAGGATCACGATAATAGCTGGTTATTGTTTTATTACGTACTATTACTGATAAAATTTGAGAGACATCTCGTTTCTGCCGGAGCTGGTTTTTTTGAGCATTCACTTTTCACGAAAATGTCGAGTGGAGTGAAGATAATGTTACCATTATTGAAGAATCGCACGTTCCGTTATGTATGTAGTTATGAGTGAAATTGTAATGAATGAATTTGGTTTAACGCTGACTAAACCTAATTCTTTATGTATAAAATTATTTAAAAAATTAAAAAAACCCGACTGCGTAAAAAATACTTTAAATAAAAACTGAAAAGAAAAATAATTAAGTTCGGTCCACAGTTCAGCAACAGTCAGGACCCACATTAGATAAAATGATTTTAGTCTAGATTATTTTAATGGGTCCCGACTGTTGCTGAACTGTGGACTGAACTTGTTTATAGATTTCGTAAAAACTTTTGAAATAGGTAAATAGTTTTTTGCACTCTAAAAATTCCATTTGTACACCAAAGCATTGAAAGAATTTGGTGCACACTTAGTAATTTAGGTATTTTAGGTGTGCAATAAGTATTTTTAGGGGGTTAGGTTAGGTTAGGTTGGTGAACAATTAAATATATGCCTTCGTTTTCAGGTCTAGTTTCGTAGTATCCTGAACCACGAGATCTATTAAAATTCTTATTAAATTTTTATTTTATCTGAAGTTTTTAATTACTTATTTCGCTCAAGTCATATATCGACGGCGGGATGAGTGCGCTGTTATCGCCGTGAATTGGCCAGTTGCTCGCTACTTTCCAACTAGTAGGTAGTGGTTAATTATAATTTATAGCGCCAAAATGTAGCACGCTATTATAGCATATAGCGTTTGCTATTTCAAATCTGCCTCCGCGCTATATGCTATAATATAACATCTCACTCAACAGAACGCCATCAGCGTGGCCAAACCTCAAAACATTTTAAAATAAGTTTTCTTTTAAGCAAATGTTACTCGACTGAAAATTTTATGACTGAAAAATTTATCTAATATGACATTACTTATGAATTTTATTTCTTATCTTTATTTCCTTGACTTTATTATTAAATTTTAACTTATATAATTAATACGTCTTATAATATATTATGTAGGTAATAACTATTGCTCAATTAATTTAAATTATTTGTAATTTTAATGATAAATAATATAATTGTAATGTATTGACCCATAATTGTTACTAACCATATTTGTACGCCGAAAACGGCAGAATATTATGATCAATATATTATAAATAAGCACAACAACTTTGTACAACATTCTGACAAATAAATGCATTCTATTCTAAAACGTGATAGCAATATAGCGCGAAAACGCTGCGCTGCTCGCCCCGTCTGTAGCGCATCGGGTAAACTCGGACAGCAGTCGGCTCGAGTCGTGCCGTGCGTGATTTTTGTTATTATAACCCGTATGAGTTAAGTAGGCACATAGCGCATTACGAATCTTGTTACAACGAGTTGTCTAGTTAATTCAGTCGTATTAAATCTAAACTTATTTTTTTGTTGTTACTTTGTTAGTTGTTTGTAAACATTGCTAATGCGCTCGGTGTTGTCACGAACTGCGATCGTTTTGAGTACTTTTTCGAATGTTTATGAATGTTTTATCACTGTGAATGTTGTGATTGTGATTTTGAATACCTAATACTGTTGTTGTAAAGTATAACTTCTGTAAATTAGTGTTTAAGAACTGTGACAGCGAAGGTTTAGGTGAACACCTTGGTGAAAAAAAACTTATATAAACATGACTTGCGGTGGAGATTTACATAGTTGGAACTTTTTGAGAAGTCCTGTGAACGCAGTAAAACTGCTGTTTGTAAGTAATTATTGTCGCCGAGAACTATCATACAAATCGTCGATAACGAATGTTAAAATGTATTTAAAACAAAAACACATTTCGGCTTGTAATATATTGCACAAATCACAGAGCAAATCGAATTTTAAAAGCCAAGCCGTATTTTATTAAAAAACCAAAGAAAACGCAATTTATGCCACTAACAATCTAACGAAATTCAACTAATTCACTCAGAAAATTTGTCGAAAAATGACGTCATTAGAAATTTTTGTCGAGTTCGACACTATCTCTAAAATTGGAAATTGACCCCAAATGACATTATCTCTACAATCGACATGACATCTCTACCGCTCAGAAGCACTCGACGTGAGTTCTTACGTTATCCTTCGACAAATGTCGATGTATACGTAGTACAAGCACACGCTCTGCTTAGTTTGAGAATATGGCGTTTTGTGGAAGTTGTGGAATATATTTATAACCGGATTCGAATTTTGGAATGATGCCCTCTCGGATGGTGAACATCCAGCTTTTGACCTACTGCACATTAAATACTGAAGAAAAACCAGGTTTTCAAATTAACCTACGTAATATGTACTATACGTATTGTACACGCTACCGAGTTTTCTGACTAACCTTGCCAGATGAAGTCGGCTAACTGTGCTTTAGTAGGAATATTGAATGTTCCACAAACGTAGGTCATCAACAACGCGGTCAGCCGGTGGTTGTTCTGTAATTAGTTCGGTGCTAATTGACCAGTTCGGCGTCGATACAGCTCCTACAAGTCAATGTTCGTTTACTCAATCGGTGCGACCGTTATGTTCTCATGAAGTTTATTTATGTTAGGACAGACAACAAATGTTTACGAGATAAATATTTAAAAATATGTAGGTAACTGTCTTTATCGATGTTAAAGGCACCTCTCTAAATTACTTTATAAGGAAAACCTTTTAGAATCAGCCGTCAGTCGTCGACAGGGTGACCCTCTTGAGCCAGTCATTTTAAGTTTGGCAATAAATCCAATCATTCGGCAGTTAAATACTGTATTCAGTATCGGTTATTTGGATGACTGAACCCTAGGAAGTGATGTAGGCACGGTCTTAAAAAAAATTAACACCAAAAACATCTTATATGATAAACAGTATGGATTCACCAAAGGACATTGTACAACTGACGCTGGTATTTACTACTAAAACACATTTTAATGCGTGGAAAGAGGCACAAGATGCTATAGGCATCTTCTGCGACCTATCTAAGGCGTTTGATTGTGTAGTTCATGAAACATTGCTTCTGAAACTTAAGCATTACGGACAAGGCAAAACGGCGTTAAGCATATAACAATCTTATTTGAATGATAGACAGCAATTAGTGCAAATAAACGGTGAATGTGAAAATGGGGGTGCCCCAGGGTTCAATTTTAGGTCATTTTTTTAATGATTTACCGAATTTGTTCCAAAATAAACTTAATATGGTGTTGTTTGCGACGACTGTTTGATTTTTAATAAAAAAAAAGCGTGGGGTGCTCGATTTACGAAAATTATGGCACAAAGCGCCCCACGCTTTTTTCACAATGATATTAATATGTTTCGTTCATTATTATTATTTTTTACCTATATTGAAAATTATTTTTTACACCACCTGCTCGATAATGTCGTTTTACACGTCATACAAACCTCACTTAAAGCAAGTCATTATATGCCTAGGGAGATAATGCAGTATGGCCGATCCCTAGGGAATAATGAGATTTGAATTTGGAGCATCAAGAATCGTCAACATTGTGAATTAAAATGTAGGCGCATCGAACAAGTTGACTCGAAATTCAAACCAAAGAGTATGTAATCACTATGATTCAAACTGGCCACTAACGAAAAAAAGAAAATAGAATAAAACGTACTACGCGTTCCAAATGAGAATAGGAGAGCCGGCCATGTTGTGACATTACGTCTTACTGTCAAATCGAAGAAATTGAGTAGGGTGAGCAAAAAAGAAATTAGTTAAATTTAATTTATTTACGAATCATGAACGAAAAATCTCTGATCAAAATCCAGTTCTTCAATTTTGCTGATCTTTACGTAACTGTGTGAAGTGTCTGAGTAGTGGCGTCATCACCGTCATCATCACTGCTGTTTTCCCTTATAAAATAAAACATGGATAATAGAGGTTTTTAATATTTATATCACTAACTGTTGTTTTAAATCAAAATAGGCATTACCTGCATTTATAACAAAATTCAATCTGGATAAAATGGCAGCTGGCAATTTGAATTTTGAATTTAAAATGTAGCCAATAATTAAAATAAAAAGAAAGTATGTAGTTTAATTTGTTAAATAATTATTAACCCCTCGAGCGCCAGAGTTTAATGACCCGGAAAATTGCCGTGTTTACGTAAATCACCCATAAAATAAATAAAAAAAATACTTTTTTTATTTTTTTTTCTAGGAAAACCAAATAATATAATAAATATGGAATAATATAATATAGAAACTAAAATTTTCGGCCAAATAAGTTTCGTACAGACGTGTGTACAAAAAAAATGAAATGAAAAATTAAGCGTTTTTCAAGGTCTTCAAGTTGTACAGACGTATGTACAATCGGCGCTCGAGGGGTTAATAATAACTTTTTATCTATTTCTTAATATGGCTTAACTAAGGGTCAGTTAAACAAACAAAATCATTAAAACGCAAATAAGCTTTTTTTGCAAACCGTACTTTTCAATCAAACTTTGACAGATCGAGTTTATTGACTTTCCTATTCTCATTTGGAACGCGTAGTACATACTGACGACACGGGAGTTTTATAGAAAATTGAAACCATAGAATCTTGGAGTAGTGAATTTTTGTTTGTTTGATGAACTTGTAAATATAATACTTATATTTCTCTGATATATAATTTGGTCGACCAAATTGTCTTTTAATTATCTCACAGATGGCGTAAAAAGTAGAGTATGCAACATGGGGATAAAGCTGTCTTTGTCTTGGGCGGCTTAAATTCCTCACTTCACTCAGGTTTCTTTATTAACTCCCTCGCAATGCTCGGGAGTTAATTTTATAAATCCCTCACTATCGTTCGGGATTAAAATCAGCAACCTTCGTTTCGTTCGGAATTCAACATGCCGCCCGCGACTTAAAGACACTGCTTTATCCCCTAGTCACATAAACTACTATTACACTTTTTAGTTTGATATGCAATGAAAGCGTGTTATTTTTAGTTTTTTTTAAACTATATTTTTTTAATCAAACCAACGCAGCATTAAAAAAAATAAAAATGTTATTTTTGACCGTTGCGGCATTATCCAAATTGTGTAGTTTTGTAAACTGAGGAAAGTATTATACATTTCGACCTAAGTACAGGATTGATTTTGAAATTAGTTTTAAACGCTTTTTTGCCTGTGTACTTCAGAGGAAAAAGTAGTTTTGGAAATAATCGCAATTATATTAATTTGGTTTCCTTATATTTTTGCACCCTATAAAAAAATAGCATTTTTTTAAGGAACATACGTTTTTCTAGTGTTGTCTTAGTTGCCAAAGAACTATTTCGTCACGGAATAATAAACTGACAAGAAGAGATAAGCGCAGTCATCACTTAGGAGCGTTGTGGGATGTATTTTACGAGGAAGGAGTACTTTCTGATTGTAAATGCTATTTTTGTAAGTTTTTGGAAAAAAAAATAATTTTGTTATTATAAAAAAAAAAACCGTTAAAAAACAGTCTATGTTTAAACAAAAAAAACGAGTGTGTCCTGCAAGCATCTTCCAACCATTCCATCTTCCCTCCACGCAGTACTTTCTGCCTGGATACAAGATTGTCCGCAATGACAGAACGGGCAAAGGATGTGGAGGGGTTGCCATTTATCTCCGTGGTGATGTCAGCTACAAGATTATTGACCAGTCTCCGAGTGTCTACTCAAAGAGCGCTGAGCACCTATTTCTTGAAATAGACTTCCAGCACACAAAGTTACTTTTAGGTGTATTTTATAGTCCCTCTCTTCAAATTGACTACTTCTCCTCTTTCGAAGCCATATTAGAAAATCTTTCCTCTCAATACGATTACACAATTATTCTCGGAGACTTGAATACTTGTCTGCTCAAAGGAGATTCACGCAGCCGTAAACTCCAGTCAGTTGTCTCTTCTGTCAATATGAACTATTCCACTCAATGCTACACACAGGGCTCCTCACTGCTCACCTTCTCTCTTAGATCTCATCCTAGTTTCTGACCATAAGAAAGTAGCCACACATGGACAGCTGCCTGCCCTTTTTTCCTACCATGACCTTATTTTCCTTTCCTACAAGATTCGACCTCCAAAATGCAAGGCCAAATTTCTTTTTCTTCGTAGTTTTAAAAACGTTGATTTGGAGCGTTTGGAGGCTGATGCGAGTAGAATTGACTGGTTTCCTGTGCTCACCTGCGAGGATATGGACACAATGGTATCAGTTTTCAGCAGGAATATGTTGGAATTGTATGAGACGCATGCTCCTCTTAAAAAGGTAAGAGTCAAGCACCTTCCTGCACCGTGGCTTTCCCCAGCCATTAAAAACCAGATGGTGAAGCGGGATTAGGCCAAGCGTTTGTACAGGAAGCGGCCCACTGAAGAAAATTGGGACTTCTATAAGGAGATGCGAAATCGCTGCAGTCGTTTGTGTAGAGATGCAAAAAGGCGCCACATCCACAATTCAATTGAAAATTCAAACACAACACAAGTATGGCAATTTCTAAAGACTCTTGGTATTGGCAAAGCCTCTAGCAAGAGTCTTCCGGATAAAATGGACCTCAATACCCTTAATGCGCATTTTTCTATGTCACCTGTTACACTCGATGATAATGTTAAATCTTCAACTCTTAATGATCTCTCTAAACTCTCTCTCTCCTTTGCCAGTTAATACTTCTTTCACTTTTCACCCGATTACTAAAGCAGATATTAAGAAATGTATCCAATCAATATCTACCAAGGCGGTAGGTGACGATGGCCTTCAGCTCCAAATGTTCCTTCTTATACTGAATGAAATAGTTCCTATCGTAACTCATGTAGTAAATTTTTCTCTATTCACTAATTCTTTTCCTTCTGCTTGGAAGAAGGCTCACGTCATACCGCTTCCTAAAGTGTCAAATCCTTCTTCACCATCCCAGTTCCGACCAATATCCATCCTCCCAATCCTCTCCAAAGTCCTTGAGAGTGTTGTTCAGAATCAACTGTCTCGTTATCTGTCCTCTAACAGCCTGCTGAGTCCTTACCAGTCTGGTTTCAGACCTGGCCATAGCACTGTAACAACCCTTGTTAAAATAACCGACGACATTAGACTGGCTATGGAAAACAAATGTCTAACCATATTGGTTTTAACGCACCGGGCGGCCGGCCGGTACCGCCGCAAACGCTACGTCCCGCAATTTTTAAATCTGTAATATCTTCGAAAATATTCACTTAAATCATACGGTGTAAAGGGCCATATAGATCTATATTAAATGAACAATGTATTCAAGGTATTTAATTGGTTAAGGATTAATGCTGTATTGGTTAAAATCGCTTCGAAAATTAGCCATTATTTGTCGTAAAAAGTAAATGACAAAAAAAAGTTATTGTGGGTTATCCATAAGAGATAGACATTTGCCATCACGGACTTTTCTGTAGACCTTTTCAATGTGTACAATACTTAGTACATTATTTTGATAAAACTCGTAGGGTTCAGCCTGCGTTTGCAATGTAAGCGGAAAAAATGTAATTATTTACGACATCACAATAGAAATCTCAAAAATAACAGTACTTCTCCACTATTTAATGGATGTCATTATACATATAAACCTTCCTCTTGAATCACTCTATCTATTAAAAAAAACCGCATCAAAATCCGTTGCGTAGTTTCAAAGATTTAAGCATACAAAGGGACATAGGGACAGAGAAAGCGACTTTGTTTTATACTATGTAGTGATACGCTTTATTGTACACCATTACTTATACAAAAAGGAAACTAAAACTAAAACACATACATACAATGGGCGGCCTTATCTCATTCCGCGATCTCTTCCAGGCAACCTGGAATGGACAGTAACCTTCCATCATCATCATCAGTCAAATCTTTTGTTCTTTTTATATTTTCCAAATGATTTCTTTGCCATATTTTCACCACACGGAAACAACGTTATCTAATGCGGAAAATGCGATTCACAGAATACATCTACTTACCAAGTTTCAACAGTATAGTTCTTATAGTTTCGGAAAAAATGTGGCTGTGACATAAGGACGGACAGACAGACATGACGAATCCAAAGGGTTCCGTTTTTTGCCTTTTGGCTACGGAATCCTAAAAATTAGAATTATAAACTAATCGCCAAAAATTTGTTGCAGCAAGACCAGGTGGACAGCGTAGAGTACTACGCGCTGCAGGCGACTGAGCACGTCGGCACCGGCGGCACCGAGCTGCTCAAGGGCACCGTGAGCCGCACGAAGGCCAAGAAGGTAACCTCGCTCTGCGGCCCCGCCGACGCTTCATATTCGCCGCCTCAGCAAATACTTACTGAATTGAAATAATATGCTCCTACTAAGTATCACAGAGAATAAGAGGTCGTTCCTCGATTGAAAGAGCGTTAAGCAAACCTGTACATACGTACTTATATCCCTAAAAATGCTTCTAGGATTTATGTTAACATTATAGATTTTGAGGAAAAAGTAACCAGTATAGTAGAACAAAGGTATAGTAAATTCGGAAAGTTATGAAATTCTAGGATGTTAAAATTTCAGTAGTACGAACGAAAAAGGATCTAACAGTTCGGTTTAGGTCGTAAAAGACGTTACCACGACGTAGATCACACTAAGAGCTCGTGGTAGAAGCGTCAGTGTGTGCCAATGGCGTAGTTTGGGAAGGGGAGGGCGGGCCATGGCCCCAGGTGGCAGGCGGCATGCGAAAGGAGGCGGCAGAAAGCGCCAATTTATTTATTTGGAAAAAATACTTAGATATTCGAAATTGCGAGCGTAATGTTACGTACGTGCCAAGCAAATTTTGATGTCTATGTTAAGCCTACCCTCATGCTGCTGCAGGTATATTGCTTTTTATTAATCCAAGTTCATTCTCTGACGTAACAATGTCGGACCAAGCTCAACCATGACTTGGCACTGAGTGTGTTCATGCTGACGTGATTAAACACGCGCACACCCACCTTGGACCGATGCTTGTATGCGCAAGGCAAGTGACGTGACTCTTTAGGTATTGTGGAGGTCTCAGTTTGACCACATTGGCCGAATAGGGAACAAACCCCGTTGGTTAAAAAGCATTTTGGTCCGCGGCGAACTCGAGTGAATCGAACTTCTGCCGTCCCTCACCTCCACCACTGCTGAAACCCGACGGGTCCCTGGCTCACACAGCTGAGGAGAAAGCAAACTTAATTGCCTCCCTTATTGCGGAATCTTCGCGTCTGAATTCCGGTGACGCACTGCCCCCGTTTCTCCTGATGGGTTCGTGACGAGTATGTCGGATACAGAAAGACGTACGTAAGAATAAAGCTAGTGGCCCCGACGGGATACCTGCAATCGTCCTTAATACTGGTGTTCTTAAACATAATAAACATCAAAGGGCGGCGTATTTCTGGTCGACCCCAAGCGGCAAAAACCCACGCTACGCCACTGGTGTGTGCTAGGTAAGGTTGAACTTTTCAGCAAAAGATGGCGCTATCATAAAATCAGCAAATGTTCTAGAACTATTCATTCTAGAAATTGTTGAATTTTAATTAATTACTGCGTAAATATCAAGAATATTTACGAAAATAAATCGAAGTTAGGTCCAACAATTTTACCATAAAAAATCCAACAATTTTGGATTTTGGAATGGAAAAACCTGAAATCCACTTTGTTGCCCTTCAAAACTATACAAGATCTACCGCAATTTACAGATATGACTTAATTAACAACAACTTTTTGATAGTTCCTGGTAACCCTGTAGCCTGCACATCACTGATGAAGTTTTCTAATGAAAACAGGCATGGTGAAGCTGCTTTTGCTATCACCCCAGTAGAACCGAGTGATATCTCACGGATTATCACTAATCTTAAAAGTAACGCTGAGGGCCACGATAACATTACTTTGGATATGATTAGCTTAACTCTGCCGCACACGTTAAACGTTATAACTGAAATAATTAACTGTTCCATAGTGACGTCAACGTTCCCCGAATAATGGAAAATTGCTTCAGTTAGGCCATTACCAAAAAATTCAAATCCAACCGAGTTAAAAGACCTGCACCCTATAAGCATTTTACCATGCCTATCCAAGGTACTAGAGAAAGTCGTCAGCCAACTACTAAGTCAATTTTTGGAACAAAATAACATTCTGCCTGACTTACAATCTGGGTTCCGGAAACAACGCTGTACGTCTACTGCTTAACTAGACGTTACTGATAATATTTTGGCTGCCCAGGATCAGGGGATGTGTACAATGCTCGTCTTGCTAGATTTTTCCCGGGCGTTTGACGCAATAAATATTCCACTACTATTATCTAAGTTGAAATATTATGGTTTCGACCCTTGCGCCGTGCAGTGGTTCCGCAGCTATCTGACAAATAGAAAGCAGTTTGTCGACTTACATTTGGGTGATGGCACTACCCTAAGATCGGCACTCATTGCAGTAGAGAGAGGAGTACCTCAGGACTCCATTTTAGGTCCGATTATTTTCATTTTGTACTGCGCAGATATTATTAAATGTCTCCATAAATGTAAATATCACATATACGCCGATGATGTTCAGATCTATATTTCTTTCCGACCTGACGAGTACAACGATGCCATTAAAGATCTTAGTGATGACCTTCAAAGAATTGCCACTTGGGCTGAGGAGAACTGTTTGTCATTGAACCCTACAAAAACCAAATATTTGGTGTTTGGCTCAAGACAGCAGCTTGCCAAGCTACCTTTATCATTTGACCTAAAGCTAATGGGCGAGCAGATCGAGCGGGTGTACAAGGCGAGGAATTTAGGACTAGTTATGGATAAAGACCTGCGTTTTGAGAGACACGTAGCAAACTCGGTTAGAAATTGCTTCTATCGCCTGAAGGTTTTATATAAGATGCGACCGTACTTGTCAGAAGCATTACGAAAGCAGCTGGTAGAAACCCTAGTGTTCGATACAATCATTACGATCGAACACGTTTTGCTGATCTAGCTACACAATTACGCCGCGCTAAGTGCAGTGTGGCATCAGTACATATTCGGACAGCAAACCGAGTGCTTTCGTACTCATTAGCATATCATATCATTTAGCGTAACTTAGCATAATTACCGTTTTATAAATAAATCTTTAAAGTTATTTAAAGTATTTAATTTAATAGCATAGCAGTCCATACCACTTCGGTCGCGACTCATACATTTTGGTCCTTCGAGCCGGATCATTTCGCGGTCGGTTTTATAGTTTTTCGGAACTAACGGCAGTGAAGTGAACTTGTACCGAACTTGTGAACTGTTGGTTGCAGTATTTACTAGCTTAGCAGTGACTGTAGTGGTAACGACTTTAGCAGCAGTGTAGTGAGTTAAGGTGCTCGTTACAACTTACCGTGTGAGTTGATAGCTCACAAGGCAGCAAAAGCAGTACTTGGTGGAGTACGAATTCAGCAGAAGTGTCCTGCTGACAGCAGCATCGCCAGCAAATCACTGACTTGGGGAGCGACCCTCGTCGGTCTAGCAGCAACTAGGACTTCCTCAAGTAAGATCGTTCAGTTTTACTTATTTTAGCAGCAGCAGCGAGATGGAGACTCTGTACTTCAATCAAACCGAGATTTCGGAGAGCATGGAGAAGCTACTCACGAATTTTAAAAAGGATAGCGTTGAGCGTAAAACTTTTGACTATTGTAAGCGTAAGATCGAGTTACTTGAGAAGTACTGGGAGGAATTCCAAATAAATCATGAAAAAATTCTTCCTTTCGAAAAGACCAATCATAAATATTTTGTCAATTCGGAGTTCAAGCGTACGGAAGAAATTTACATGACAGCCAAGAAACTTATCATCCAACGTCAAAATGCACGACGATATGCTTCATAAGCAGTCGGTCAATTTTAAGGCATTTGTTAGAGCTGTCGACAATATTGATGTCGAAATAATTGTCGATAAATGGGAGTTTGAAGATGCTCTTCGAACTCTGCAGAACCGTTGGAGCACCATTGATAACCTTCATTGGGAAATCATTAGCGAGTCAGGAGAGGAGATACCGATCGAGTATGAGGTCCAATTCAACAGCCACGAGCGAACCTTCAACAGGATGAAGAAATCTATCAATTCCAAAATGTGGTCAACATCCTATCGTGAAAAATCAACGCCACAAATGGAGATTCCTGTCTTCACGGGCAATTATCAGCAGTGGGTGTCGTTCAAAGATCTATTTAGCGAAGCTATCCACAAGAACACAGCACTGTCAAACGCTCAGAAAATGCAATTTCTGAAAGGCAAGGTAAAAGGTGAAGCCGAGCGTTTGATCCAGCACTTACCTATCAGCTCCGACAATTATATTGTCTGTTGGGAGATTCTTAACCATCGATTTGACAACAAGAAGCTCATCTTTACATCCCACGTCAATGTGTTCCTGAATCTTCCCACTATACAGCAGCAATCATTTTCAGCCATCAAAAAATTACATGACGTCACATTAGAGAGTCTACACGCTATCAAAAACCTAGGTGTGAATATTAGTACGTGGGACCCTCTACTCGTACATATTTTATCAAACAAATTGGATAGTGAGTCTTATTCCGAATACATAGAGTCGTTAAAGAACACTAGGGAGCTTCCAGTGCTTCAAGACTTCTTAGATTTCTTAGAAAATAAGTTCACTAGCCTAGAATCAGCTCGTCGACGTCAAGATGTCATACCGAAATCACAGCCATCTTATCAGCAAGCCGGTCCTTCAAATTTATCTACAAATAATCGAAAATATAATAATTATAAAGCAAACCAATCTATTACGAAAGCCATGCACGTGTCGGGAGTTAAATGCCCTCTTTGTTTTGCTGAGCATAATTTATACAATTGCGAAAAGTTTATTGAATTGTCGAATGAAATGAAATTGAAAACCTTAAAGCAAAATAATATTTGTATTAATTGCATTTTTAACCATAACGGCAATAAATGCCATTCCACAAAACGATGTCGCAAATGTTCGGAAAATCACCATACTATATTGCATGAATGCTTTACGCAGCAAAAACCTAGTTCAACGTCCGGTCCAATGAAGCAAAAACCAAACTACATGAAAAAAGAGGAAAATATATCTCAAGCAAACAATGTTCACGCATCTCAGCAAGATCATACTGAGATTCTCCTAGCTACAGCACTAGTGAAGGTTAAGTCAGCAGACAGTACGCAGCTTGTACTGAGAGCTCTTATTGATCAGGGCTCACAGATATCATTAATTAGCGAGAAAGCAGCTCAACAGTTAGGTTTGAAACGACAGCAATTTGATGGAGTCATTTTTGGAATCGGAGAAAAGGATGCTAACTGTAAGGGCAAACTCAGCATTACATGTCAATCGATGTATAACAACTTTGAATTTCATACAGATGTTCTGATCATGAAAAATCTTATCAAGAACCTACCAAATCGATCATTCGAAAGACCTTCGTGGTCGCATTTGGAACATATTAATTTGGCAGATCCGGAGTTTTACATAAGCCGTCCCGTGGACTTGTTACTAGGAGCGGACGCTTATGCTCTTATCATGTTAGACGGCTTGATAAGAAACTCTGATTCATCTCCACCTTTAGCTCAGCAAAGCCAACTAGGATGGATACTAAGTGGCAGCGTCAAACCACATTTTCAATGTAATGTCATCCTAAACAATACAGCAGATATTCATCAATTTTGGCAAATTGAGGATATCTATGAGCAAAATGAAATATCAGCAGAAGAAGAACAATGTGTCGAGTACTACCTATCAACGACTAAACGTCTCGAAGGCGGTCGTTATGAAGTAAGGTTACCGATGAAGCAGCAAGCAGGGGAAAAACTAGGATCTTCAAAGGAGATAGCCCTAGCACAATATAGAAATCTAGAGAAAAAATTAAGCAAGCAAGAGTATTTTGCTCAGCAATATAAGCAATTTTTAAAGGAGTATGAAGAGTTGGGGCATATGAAATTAGCGACTTCTAGCAGCAATCAAATGGAATGCTACTTGCCTCATCATGGTGTTCAGCGAGCAGACTCATCAACTACGAAGTTACGTGTCGTATTTAATGCGTCCGCCAAGACCTCATCAGGATTTAGTCTTAACGATGTCATGTATCGAGGTCCTAACTTGCAGCGAGACCTCCAGGCACTGTTACTGAAGTGGAGGCAATATCGATATGTATTCACAGCTGACATTGAAAAAATGTTTCGGCAAATTGTTATTCACGAATCAGATCAAAAATTACAGCAAATCCTGTGGCGAGCGAATCCCAAGCTACCAATTAAAGCATACCAGCTAACTACAGTTACCTATGGCACTAAATCAGCACCTTTCTTGGCGATGATGACCCTGCGCCAACTAGCATCAGATGAGCAGCATAACTTTCCCACCGCAGCAAAAATAATACGGGAAGATTTTTATATGGACGATTTAGTATCGGGGTCAGACTCTATCGACGAAGGAAAAAGCATCGTAGCAGAGCTAAATTTGTGCCTAAGCAGCGGAGGATTCTTACTTAGAAAATGGTCAGCAAACGACAAGAGATTAATGGAAGATATAAATTTATCACACCAAAATACTCAAGCGACATCATTCATTTTCAAAACAGAGGAAACTGCAAAAACATTAGGTTTAAGATGGGATCCAACAACGGATGAATTTTCCTTCCAATATAACTCAGCAACAGCAGATACAACAAAGCTTACGAAGAGAAAACTCCTTTCAGAAATATCAAGGTTATTTGATCCCTTAGGTTGGCTAGCGCCGTTGACGACCAAATTCAAATTACTATTTCAAAAGGTTTGGCTTGATGAAATTCAGTGGAGTGATGAAGTCTCAGCAGAAATCAAGAACGAGTGGGTAAAAATAAATGAAGACATAGAGTGTATCAGTCGGTTTAAAATACCTCGTTGGTTACAAAGCAAGCGCGGCGACATTGTCCAGTTGCATGGATTTTGTGATGCATCGCCGAAAGCATACGCGTGTGTTGTATATGCCAGAATAGTGACAGAAGAAAAGGTATCCGTGGTACTAGTAGCAGCAAAAACTAGATTAGTGCCAAACAGCAAGACAGTTTCGTTACCAAGATTGGAACTATGTGGAGCGGAGCTGTTAACCAGATTATTGGAAAAAATCATCGCTAGCATAGCTAACATAGAGCACGAAATCATCGCTTGGTGTGACTCAAAGGTCACCCTTAGCTGGATACAAGGCAACCCAGACCGCTGGAAGCCTTTTGTAGCGAATCGAGTGAAGAAAATCACTAGCATAATACCACCTGATGTTTGGCATTACGTGTCAACAAAAGAAAATCCAGCCGATTCAGCAAGCAGAGGACTATCGGCATCACAATTAATGGAGCATAACTTGTGGTGGCGAGGACCAGCTTGGCTATATACCACTGGATTCAAGCTGCAGCAGGAGCAAACAAAGTATACGACCGAAGAAGAAATTCGGAAACAAGTCCTCACCGTTCAAAATAGCAACTCTGAAAATAGCCTTATCGAAGATCTATTAAATCGCTATAGTTCATTCATAAAATTAAATCGCATAATAGCGTGGTTATTACGGGCACTTGCACCGACAACTAAACAAAGGCCGTCATATCTCACGTTACAAGAACTAAGGAAAGCAAAATTAGTTATAATTAAATACATACAGCGCAAGGAATTTGCATCGGATATCGACAATTTATTGCGTAACCGACTCAGTTCTGATAGCAAGCTAATAAATCTCAACCCATTTTTAGACAATAGCGGCATTTTAAGAGTCGGAGGACGTCTTAAAAATGCAAATATTAGCAATGACATGAAATATCCCATAATCATCCCTTATAGCGGACGACTGACGGAGCTACTTATCCAGCAAGCACATGAAACTACCTTTCATGGAGGAGCTCGACTATCTTTGTCTTTATTGAGACAACAATATTGGATAATTAAGGGAAATAGAGCTACCAAGAAACAACTTCGTAATTGCGTGACCTGCAAAAAACAAGAGCCCAAAAGACTACAGCAAATAATGGGACACCTACCTGATTTTAGAACTAACCCAGCGCCTCCATTTTATCACACTGGAATAGACTACACAGGATTTATTAGGGTAAAATCAAACAAAGGTAGAGGTATCAAAACGTCTAAGGGATACATCGCCTTGTTTATTTGCATGGTTACGAAAGCAGTACACATTGAGTTAGTTTCCGACCTTAGCAGTTTAGCATTCATATCAGCATTACGTCGTATGGCAGCACGGCGAGGAGCTCCGAAGCATATATATTCTGATAATGGAACTAACTTTGTAGGTGCCAAAAAGATCCTTCAGGAAGAGCAACAACATTTTGAGCGAATTTTTAGCGATAGCTTCTATAAAGAAATAGCAGAATTGAGCATAGAATGGCACTGGAATTGTCCTTCTTGGCCGAGTGCTGGAGGGATCTGGGAGCGATCAATTAGAAGCCTTAAGCAGCATCTGAAAAGAGTAATAGGAGACCAAGCCTTGACATTCGAAGAATATTCTACCATTTTGTCTCAAATCGAAGCAAGTCTTAACTCAAGACCACTGTGCCCAATATCGGAAGACATCGAGGATATTGATTTCCTCACGCCAGCACATTTTCTAACTAGCCGTGCAGGTCTTACTGTCATAGAAACAGCACAAGATGCGAGGACAAGATGGTATCTAGTAAACAAAACATTCCAAGACATATGGAAAAGATGGAAAACCGAATATCTTAGTCAACTATCGCTGCGCAGCAAATGGTTTAAAGAACAAAAGAACATAGAGATAGGGGATATGGTTACTATTCATGATGACAACATGCCTGCAGGAAAATGGCCTGTTGGTCGGGTGGTGGAGGTCCACCCAGGAAAGGATGGGGTTGTCAGAGTAGTTTTTTTTTTTTTTTTTTTTTTTTGCTTTTCTGCGTCACGGCAATCTGTTGTACAAAACAATAAGCCACTAGTTTGTCCGATATATTATTTATCTGCTTATGGTTTTTAGCTTGGAGGGACACTGCTCAGTTGGGTGTCTCATTCCATCCTAGTAAATCTACTTTGTAGAGTTGGAACACTGTGTCTTTTCAATCTCCTGTATTGAAGGCTTTGATCTCCACTCAATCTGAGGGCAAGCTCATTTTTATGTCCAGAGAGCCTTTTTTGATAGGCGTTGCTGTATTTTGATATCTCCTGTTTGACGGTTGGTAGTTTTAAGTCAAGGTATATAAGTTTATTACTGATGTAAAATGGGATGTTAAAAATGGCTCTCAGTGTTTTTGTTTGAAATCTTTCCAGAATCTCTATGTTACTGTTGCTGGCTGTACCCCAGAGCTGGATACCGTATGTCCATATAGGTTTTAGGATGGCTTTGTATACTGTCAATTTACTGTGTGTGGTCATTTGTGAGTGGCGTCCTATTAACCAGTACATGCTGCGTAATTTCAAATCTAATTGTTTTCGCTTTGTCCATATATGTTTTTGCCACGTCAGCCTTCTGTCTAAATGCATGCCCAAGTATTTGGCATTGTCATCTTGCGGGAGTTCTTCATTGTGAAGTGTCACTGGTGGACACGTATCTCTCCTAAGAGTAAAGGTTACGTGTGTTGATTTGCTCTGATTGGCGTGGATTCTCCAAATTTCAAGCCATTCTTCTATTTTGTTGAGATGATGTTGAAGGTTTTCTGATGCAGTTACAGGGTTTATGTGTGAGGATAACAGTGCTGTGTCATCTGCATACGTTGCTACCGTAGTCTTATCTGTTGTTGGTAGGTCAGCAGTAAATATGGTGTATAGAACCGGGCCGAGTATGCTTCCCTGCGGTACTCCTGATTTGATTTCATACAAGATGGAAAGTTCGTCGTGAAATTTTACTTCAAAACATCGTTTAGTGAGATAGGACTTGATAATATGGAGAAATGAGTGAGGGAGCAACTTCTTGACTTTATATAGCAAACCCTCATGCCATACTTTATCAAAGGCCTGGCTGATATCTAAAAAGACTGCAGAGCAATACTTTTTTTCCTCCAGAGATCTACTTATAACGTCTACGATGCGGTGAACTTGCTCAATCGTTCCGTGATTTTCTCGAAAACCAAATTGATGGTCGGGAATGATGTCATCGAGGTATGGCCTCATTCTATTTAGTATGATCTTCTCGAATAGTTTGCCAATTAGTGGTAAAAGGCTTATAGGTCGGTATGAGGTAACTTCATTAGGTGGTTTGTTGGGTTTGGGCAACATTATCACTTGCGCTATCTTCCATTGTCCTGGGAAGTGGTTAAGTCTAAGACACGCATTGATAATGTTGACAACTGCTACCACCCCCTTTTTTGGCAAATTTTTTAAAAGAATGCTATCTATACTATCGTATCCCGGTGATTTTCCATCCTTGAGGAGTTTTATTTCCCTAGCTACTTCGGAAGGGGTCGTGTATGTTATCGGGAGGCACATCTGTTCTGCACTTTCCAGATATTTTTTTATATCAGCGGTATGTTCAGGTTTCAACTCGGGAAATGGTTGAAATACTTTGCTTAGGTGTTCAGCAAAGATTGAAGCCTTCTCTTTGTCTGATCTTGCCCAGTCTCCATTGTTTTTCTTAATGGGGGGGATCTGGTTCTTAGGACGTTTGATTTTTTGTGTTGCCGTCCATAGAGAGTAATTTGTGTCTGTACTTGGAGTTAAGTTAGAGAGAAATGCTTGGAGATTGTCATTGGTAAAACTTTTGATGAGTTCTTTTAGTTCGTTTGACGATCTGTTGAACACAGTTTTGTCTGCGGGATATCTAGTTCTGTGCCATTGTTTTCTTAGATTGCGACGTTCCATTATTTTGTCTTTGATAGATTTAGGATATTCGTTGAGTGTTAGGGGTAATTTTTTTCGCATTTTTGTGGAGATTGAAGCCGCTTCGTGTATCATTTTATTGAGGCTTTCAATAGCAATTTCTATATCTTCAGCTGTTTTCAATGGGTTTATCAGTTTAAGCTCTGTTGTGATTTTGTCTTGGTACATCTTCCAGTTTGTACCTTTGTTGTAAATTCTTTTTTCTGGTTGCACCATTACCACCGTCGTACTTACATTCAATATGACTGGTGTATGGTCGGAAGATAGATCAGTGCAGGTTTGGATAGTCATGTAGTTTTGACTGATATTTTTCGTAATGTAGAAGTCGAGTAAGTCTGGTATTTTATTGCTATCTGTTGGCCAGTATGTAGGTTCTCTTGAAGTCATGCAATCGAGTCTTAGGTCCTGTATTGTGCTATACAGTTGTCTTCCACGATATGTGATTAATCTTGAGCCCCAAAAATTGTGTTTTGCGTTCCAATCCCCTCCGCAAATAAATCTGGAGCCCAGGGTAGAGAAATACTTATTGTAATCATCTTTAGCTATCTTGTGTCTTGGTGGACAATAAATCGCAGACAATGTTGTCTCTACTTTTTCATTAACAACTACTTTTATTGATGTAGCTTGTATTTTATCTGTGTAGTATTTTTCCAGTTCGTAATGTTTAATATTATTTTTTACTATTACTGCAGTTCCACCGTGGCTATTACCAGACGGATGGTTGGTTGTATATGTTGAGTAACTTTGTATGTTAAAGTGAGATTTATCGGTGAATCTGGTTTCAGAAATTAATGCTATGTCAATTTTTTCTTGATGAAGGAATGTTTGAAACTCTTGACGACGTTCCGTCAAGCCGTTGGCGTTCCAAGTTACTACTCGGAGGGTGTTAATCATTTTGTTACTAGACTTGAGACTAGCTGGATCATACGATCCATCATTTTATCCATCATGTTAATCATGATTTGTTGAAATTTGGTGAACATTAGTTCTAATCTGTCTGGAAAGTTTTCTGATTCGGGTAGATCCTGGATTGATCGATCTTTTGTCACATCTGCGTAGTTTCTTTTTACTTTATGGTTATTTTGTCTTAGCTTTGGTTTTGCGGTTTCTTCCATTTCTTCGTTCACTTTAGCACCATGATTTGGATTTTCGTTTTTTGCAGCATGGTTTGGATTTTCTTTTATCTTTGGTTTGGTTTTAAATATTCTTTCCTTATATTGTTTATATTTTGTGCAACCTTTATAGCTTGCTGGATGATTTTCTTGGCAGTTTGCACATGTTGCCTGTGTATCTGGTGTTTTGGTGCATAAAGAAGTAGAATGATCATTGCCACACTTCACACATCTAAATGGTCTATAGCACTGATTTTTGGTATGTCCAAACCTCTGGCATCTTTTGCATTGCATTACTTCTTTTTTCTTATATGGAGCTTCAAATGTCACTTTCATGTGACTTAGATATCTTAGTTTAAATATTTCTTTATTGTTTTTATTCGGCTCTAGGTCCACGAAAAATAAGGGTAGTGCTTCTTTGGTGGACCTGTGTAAAACATTTACCATTTGTCTGACCTCATGTCCTTGTTCTTTTAATTCTTGTTTAATAAGAGAAGTATCTTCGGAAGAGTGTAGTCCTCTTAAAACAACTCTATATGCTCTTTCACTTTTTAATTGGTAAGTGTAGTGTGATATGTTGTTTGTTATAAACTGTTCTCGGATTGCTTTGTACGTATTTATGTCTTTGGGCATTAACTTGATGACATGACCAGATCTAAGGGTTGTCATAATATATGATTTGTTGTCAACTATTTTATTTATAGTAGCTTTTAACGCTGTAACGTCCAAGACACCTGTCACAAAGATTGGTTCTGGCTTTGGTTCATACTCTGTTACTTTCGCAAATTCATCTGTTTCCTCGCAATTAAGAACATCAAATTTATTGTGCGTAGGCACAGTGAAGGTTGGGACGGTCTTGGATTTCTTTGTGTGATCCCCGTAGCTTGGGCTTGTTTCCTTTCTTTTATGCCGTTTAGGGGGCACTTTATCATTTTGCCACGGAGCTAACGAGTTCTCTGCATCATTTGAGGAGTCCGTTTTGTTGTTTTCAATTTGATTGTCACTAGCTTTGCTTGCTGCGTCTAATGATAGACTGTTGTTACGATTTCTGATGAACATGCTTCTGTTCAATTGCTGTTGGATCATATTGTTAGGATTATTAGGAGTTTTATTAGTTTCATTCATTCTGTTCCCACGAGTTAGGACGATATAAGTAGTCGCTTGAAGGGTGACGCCTATTCCCCCAAGAAGGCTCCATACAACAACGTTGGCCGGGTTCGTTGAGGTTGGCGCTAACGACTTGCAACCTGCAAGCCATGCATCCTTTCAGCGCGTTTCCCACTTTAGGATTAGGGTGAATTTTTAGAGAGGCTTTCTAGTCTCGTCTCTTTCTGTCAGAGTAGTGACTTTAAAAACAAAAAATGGTTATATAAAACGACCAATCATAAAGCTATCCATTTTGCCTATAACGGACAAAAAAGCAAGTGTGCAGGAAAAAATCGGAGCAGTAAAACAGCAAAGCCAGGAAAGAAAGGTGGAAACAAGGAAGCGGGATAACAGTTGTCCTAAAATCTACAGCATAGCACTAGCACTATTATTTTTTATGAGTCTTATAATATCCTCTGAAGCGTCTTATAAACTAACAGCGTTCGACAGCAATCAAACAATGTATTTTGATCCAATGGGACAAATGCATCTTATTCGTAATGAATGGAAAATTATCACGTATTATAATATGTCTCCCTATTGGCAAGGAGATAAAGCGATAACACAGTTTACAAAATATCTTGAGCAAACATGCGAAAAGATTCAAGCACAGAGTCACTGTCGAGTCATCATTTTGCAAGTACAGCACGAGTACAATGAACTACAATATTAAAATCAGCTGTTACTTAATCAGCATTTTGGAGCGCACTTGCGAACTCGACGCGGACTGATCAACGCTGTCGGTTCCATTGCAAATTCATTGTTTGGAGTACTCGATCAAGAATTCGCAGAAAAATACAAGAATGACATTGACCTAGTACGTAGCAATATAAACCACCTGAATCAGCTTTATAGGAATCAGAAATCGGTCATTGAAGCGGAGTATAATATATTAAAGAGAACAGAGGAGACAATTTCCAAACAGCATAAGATGATCAATAAGCACCTGAATTATTTAGACAGCGCCACCAACACATTACAGAAAGAAATCGACGTAATATCTACTCACCAAGATTTCACATTAGCAGCATTAGCAACTATCAACATGATACAAAACTTAAAGCGAATTCAAGAGGCCTTTCTTGACACAATGACTGAAGTCTATCACGGTCAGATCAACCTACATCTCTTGACACCACAGCAGCTTCGTGGAGAGTTACAAATTGTATCTGGCCAAATATCTAAAGAGCTAGCATTACCTGTAGATGACATTCAATTCAACTTGTACAAGATCTACAAATTGTTGAAAGTCAGAGCCAGGATGATGGAGGAATATTTCATATTTGAAATTACCCCACCCTTAATCAGCAGAGACACGTTCCAGCTTTACAATTTGATACCAGTTCCAGTTCAAATTAATAAAAGCATGATCACCATTAAACCAATATCAGAATATGTAGCGATCAACCTAAGAAGAGATGCATATTTGACAGCGAGCATCAGAGATCTTCAAAACTGTCAATATCAAGCAGAAACCTATCTCTGCCATCTGCAGGGACCCATCAGGAGCATAGGTCCTGATGAAAAATTCTGTGAAAAGGAGAAACCAGCCATTTGCAGAATGAAAAAATGTAACTGTGAAAACAAGTGGATTCCACTACACGACTTTTCTACCTACTTGTATTTCTGTTGTGACTCTTACTCTTTGCGAATCATATGAGACGACGGCCTACAAGTTCACCGAGTCAGCAAGGCCGGACTCATTCAGCTTTCTCAGCAGTGTATTGTAAAGGGTCATGATGTAACGCTTTACGCTTATCAGCAATTTGAAAATACGCTCAAACTTAAGCCAAATGTTATCGACACAAAATTAACTCCAATAAATCATTTTATCAGCAATCTCACGCTGCCGATCCAACATTTTAAGGATTATGAAGCCGACAACGACACCATGATGATAAACAACTCCCTAAAACATCTCCATGAACAAATCAAGTCCATGAAGGAATCAGCTCAGCAGCCCGAGCCCCTAACGACACATGATATACATCAATACACTGTGTTGTATGGACTACTAGCAGCAGCCGTCGCAGCAATCATAATTTGGTTACTGAGGAGAAGGTGTCAGCGTGCCGGAGATTCGCCCATCCAGGGGCGGACCGAAAGCGTGCCAGCCAGTGTGAGTGTGTGTATAAACCAATCTGAGCCACAAAGGGGCTCCAGTGTCAGTGCGCGAAACCTGCCTCCATCCGAGATGGGGCCGAGTGTCAGTGATAGTGCGCGCGTATCTCGTTTTTCAAAACGGTGGTCTAGTTTACGTTCGAAAAGGCGAGACATGTCAACCTCGCCTATTGCCAAAAGACAATCAGTATTTTTCATCGATGACTCAGCCGTTTGAGCATTTAGCTATAGATTGTTTTATTCACCTTGTAAATCATCATTCAGCATTGTTCTAACCTTCTTTAGCACATAAGCCCACACTCACGTAACGTACTAGCTTTGTATAAGTTTATCTCATTTCTTCCCCTCGGGAGCATGTTCGATACAATCATTACGATCGAACACGTTTTGCTGATCTAGCTACACAATTACGCCGCGCTAAGTGCAGTGTGGCATCAGTACATATTCGGACAGCAAACCGAGTGCTTTCGTACTCATTAGCATATCATATCATTTAGCGTAACTTAGCATAATTACCGTTTTATAAATAAATCTTTAAAGTTATTTAAAGTATTTAATTTAATAGCATAGCAGTCCATACCACTTCGGTCGCGACTCATACACCTAGTTCTTTCCAGGTTGAACCACGCTGACACGGTATATGGCCCGCGCCTGTTAGCTCGTACAGATCGGCTCATCCAAAGGGTACAAAATGCTTGCGCTCAGTTTTGTTACAACATTCCTCGCAGAACCCATGTAACGCCCTATCTAAACGAGCACTTTACGTTGAAAATGAAATCCAGATGCAAACTGCACTTAGCTTGTCTTTTGTTTGGTGTAGTTAAATACCAGAAACCGGACTACTTATATAACAAGTTGAGTTGGCTTACGAGCAGAAGGGAATGCGGAAGAAGACAATGCTCACAGCAACTATCGACCCACTCCTATGGTACAGCTGCTTTTAGGGGCAGCTTTCGTTATTCTGCTTCTAAAGTGTGGGATAACGTCCCACCACCTATTAGAGTGACCAACACGATAGGTACGTTTAGAAAACGCTTGCGGCAGTATCTGATCGATACACAACGAAAGCTAGATATGGTGGCACAAAATACGTCAATTATATAATGTACCCGTGTACCTGCCCTGATTGATAAATGCTTCTTAGTGCTTGGAGTTTACATCGTTTAATGTTACAGGTAAGGTCAGCTAATTAGGTGCTTTTACATAATGTTGAGAATTACTCACAATAGTCGGCTCAGGTTCCTTGTCCTTCAACCCTGAGGAGGCTATTGTGTTGGCCACGGCAGTGTGGCGTCCTGTCGCAGGTATGGGACCTGTAAAAAGTAAAGCAGCACATTACTTCCATTTTTGACTTTAACTTTATACTTAAAAAAAAATCGTTCCGTTCTACTTCCGGCCAGAAACCGTGGGTATCCACGGTTTCTGGGCTACTTGCTTGCAACGGGCGCGGCGCGCTTTCTGGATTTGTGTCTTCGCTCCGTTTCCACATTGAAACATTCTGCAAAATTAAATGGAAAATTAGACATCATTATTTTGAATTATTATGATTATACCAATTTGCGCTTACCTTCAGTACTTGTCGACCTAATTTATATGCAAAATATTTTATCACAACTCTGCATCAAACTTTTTTATTATATATATGTTTTTATTACACTTTCAACGGAACTCGCAGCAAGAATAAATCAGCTAAGAAACCTTGTTCACAATCGCTCCATCGCGCACAGTTGCATACAACGCACTGGTGTGTATCCTCCTCGCTCAAGATTTACCTACCCACATTTTTAATTATTTGGTGCATTTATTCTGTTTTCTATATTTTTATTTTTCTCTATCTTGTTACATTTTTGTTTTAATATTATCTATTATTTATTTTAAAACTTTAATTTATATTTATCTTATATTTATGATTTATATGTAAATATACCTTATATATATTATTTAAATACCCATCACTGATATTACAACCACAGTTTCAGTTGAAAACATGTTGAAACTATTTTGGTGCAGCCATGAGGCAGGTCACATCAATGATATTTTTTTTTTTTGCTTCTTTTGTTTTTTAAGTGTTTATTATGTAGTGTTGTGTTTAGGCCTTGTGGTGTACCAAATAAATTACTTTTATTTCTTTCTTTCTTTCATAACAAGATTTGCAATAGCATAATGCGCAACTCAGCATATTTTCTCAGAAAATGATTTTCTTTCAGTGGCTAAAGCGGATACAAACATAACGTGTGTCATACTAGACTGAGCGACTTGTTACTCACAAGTAACAAGTTTCGGATTTTGACTTTTGTTCGCTATGTCCTGTCTATTAGTAGTAGGTATATATTTAATGTCTTTGATTTTTTCCAAATCTTCTTATTTTAGGAAAATAACAGTTAGAAATATTTTTCTTCGCAGATTTCAAGTTTATTTTTTCTTTAATACGTTTTTCCTAGATAGACATGGACCAACCTCCTCCCCCTCCTGCGCCTCCTGACCCTCCCGACGCTGTCCCATCTTCAAACTTGGCGGCTGGTAAGCGACGCCATATTTTGATTGATCCAGAAACAATTGAGGTTGTTTAAAAAAAAACTATTATTGATAAGGACATGGCTGTTGCGGCCATCCAAACACTATTTATTCACTCTTCTCTGGTAGAGGGTACATCATACTCTAACATACTCTAACTATAATCATACTCTAACTTAGATAAAGGACCCTTTTTAGTTCACGTTTCCCGATCCGAACCAGACCCTTTTGCTGAGACATCCATTCGACCAATTAAGTTTGGCCAACTTTTAATAAAAAATAACATTAAAAACATGTATATATACAAGTATTTATTTATTGTATATATTATGTTTATTTATATATTATGTATATGTCTGTTTAGTATATTTTTGGTCTCAATTTAAATTTAATTTATGTTTTTTTTCTCTCTTGTGTTGTACATTTTCAAGGTTCCTCAAATGCAAAATTTTAAAATAAAATTTTGCACACATCACATGGTTTGCTGTAAGAAAACCCAGTTGTGGGTTAAGCTCGCCTATGTACTTACATCAAATGTCCTGTGTTTTTTGTTTGTATTTTTTTTTTGGGTACAATAAAGAATAAAGAATAAAACATTTGCAGGGACAGAATTAAAAAAGGGGGTAGAAATAAAATCTCTGTCGAATTGACCTCTGGTGAGGCGGCCAAAAATTTTCTTTACAACCCGGTCTTTGAATCAAAATATGTAGTCAAGATTCCTTCATATAATATTACCAAAATAGGTATCGTCCGTCAAGTGCCGGTCGATATGTCGATGGATGAATTCGTAGAATCAGTGATTCTTCCTGATGGGTGTGGAATAATCTTAAAAGCAATAAGATTAAACCGAAAAAATAAACAGGATGGCAAGACCTCCTGGATCCCTACACTAACAATTGTTATAACGATCAAGGGACAAACTCTCCCTCAAAGGGTCTTCTTATATCACACTTCTCTTCCAGTGGAGGTTTATCAATACCCTACGATTCAATGCTTATATTGCTGCCGCTTTGGGCACGTTAAGGCACAATGTCGGTCCAAGGCAAGGTGCTTTAGGTGCTCACAACCTCACTCTGGTGACAGCTGTTACGTTGAAGAGGCCAAGGCCTCTTGCATCCATTGCTTGGGCCGCCACTTTGCCATCTATGGTCACTGTCCCGAGCAAGGGAGACAAAAATCGATAAAAACCGGCCAAGAGCGTGTCGGGCCACGCTCAGTGTAGGTTTCCGTAATTTCCCGTCCGTCACAATAAGTGTACGCACTTATGAGTTTAAAAAAATTGCTTGCATATACAATTATACTACAAACTTAGTCTAGAAATTATTTTAGGAGACTGGTCTATTTTAGTTATTTTGACAGTATCATGTCTTACGGTATTTTGCTATGGAGACGGGCTGCAGACATAGAGTCTATTTTTATTCTGCAGAAAAGAGCTATCAGAGCCATATACAATATACGCAGGCGCGATTCTCTTAGGGAACTATTTAAAGATATAAACATCATGACGGTTCCTTGTCAATACATTTATGAAAATATTATGTATGTCAGGAAAAATATTCATCTTTTTACTAAAATAAGTAACAGGCACAATTTTAATACTAGAAATAAAGATAAGTTAGTTCAACCTCGATTCAGATTGGCTAAGGTATCTAGTTCTTTTATGGGGTACTGTGTAAAATTTTACAATAAAATTCCACTTGAAACTCTCCAATTAAACGAGTCAAAATTTAAAACATGCATAAAACGCACGTTATGTAGGCAAGCATATTATAAATTGGAAGATTATCTACTCGATAAAAATGCTTGGCTAAATGCCGGTCCTGCTCCACAGTCAGTCTTTTGTAGCTACTAATTAGTCGTATTTTTTATTTTTTATTTGATTATAAAATATATATTGGAAGAGATACTGCTGGCCTTTTCCTATTGTTGTTTTTGGTTTTTTTTTTTTATTATTATTTTATTTGTTTATTTCAATTAGGGTTGCCATACGTCCGGAATTTTCCGGACAAGTCCGGAAATATAGGTCTTTGTCCGGAATGCGGGTGGAATCTTAAACCGTCTGGAATTTCTACAAATAAGTGAAGAGTGAATTAAAAAATAAAAAAAACAAATTATTTATTTATTTATTAATTATTTTTATTCACAGGCGACAGAGAGGCGCTTCCCCCTCACCCCTTACCATTTCACCGCGCGCGTGTCAAAATTCGAACGATTTGGCAATCGATTTGGTTATTTATTTACTTGCACGATGCGTAACGATTTTAATAAAAAAATAACAAGATTGTCCGGAAATTTCATGGAAAGTCAGAAATTTTCTCCGGATTTTTAATATTTTGATCTGGGAACCATAATTTCAATAGAACTCATGATTACCTGTTACATTTGGAAATAATAGCATTTTATAATGTAGAAGCACTTTTTTCCAATTTTGTGAATGTGAAGTACCATGGAGCATTTTTATTTGGTTACAGCTTGTTTGACACTACGAGCATGGCAGTTGGGAGATTGTCATGCTCACTAAAATGTCTCGCTAATGGTGGCACGTATTATTGGGTCATTTGGCTCCCTTCAAAATGGTTGAGCTGAGTGGGGCTGATGCACGCGTCATGCTCGTGAACGGGCGCCGTCAGTTGAGGCTGGTCATCTCTTAGCTGCCAGTGACTTATTCAATTTCTATATTTATTGTTACCATTATTATTTAATTTTTATTGCTTATCTTCATTGTGTTCACCTAATAGAAGCAAAAAAGAAATATGTAACGATGATTAATGTAACTCAATACGATTTAAAAGAGTGTCCATGGAGTTTCTTGCACGTTCTTCTCCATTGAGACCTACTCTTTGGAACATGAAATTTAGCTTCACTTGTTTGACTGACCGACATTTTGACAGTTGAAAAGTGGCTGTAACTGGTCTATTTGAAATAAACGTTTCTGATTTCTGATTTCATCTCTATTAAAACTCAAAACTCCTCTCTTTCCACTAAGACTATCTGGAAAGGCTTACCACAAGGTTCAGTTTTAAGTCCTCTCTTAATCAGCCTTTATACTTATGATTTACATTTTTCCACTGATTCATTTTGTCAAATACTGCAGTATGCTGATGATGTAGCTTTATATTTGTTCTGGAAAATCTTTAGATGAGGCTACTAACCGTCTTAATTCCGCCCTCGGATATTTATCTGATTGGCTTCTAAAACACGGTTTGTCCTTATCAGCCTCCAAGAGCTCTGTAGTTTTGTTTACAAAAAAAAAAAGATTGTTCCTCTTGTCGATATTAAAATTAACGGTGAAATTATCTCTCAGGTGAACAATGTTAAATTTTTAGGAGTTTGGTTAGATACAAAATTATCAGGTATTGCTCACATAGACTTTGTTTCTCAAAAATGCAAAAGAAACGTTAATGTTCTAAAGTTGAACTAGCGACAGTGCGTAAATAATAATCCAGTTTCCTTTGCCACGTGACGGGTGCCCGTCGCGGGCGTCCGCTTAACGCAGTTACGACTCTGACTCTCATCTGTGTACCGGTCTGATGGGTCACGACATTTGAATCTGTAAAGTGATTAGTCCATCAGTCCTTCGCGAGATCGTACAGGAGCATGAAGGCAACGTCACGCGGGTGAGAAACTAAGCGTAATTTGTTGTTTGCAGAAGAAGGTGAGCCTCATCGTATGCCTGGTGGCGGGCTTCGCGGTCGTGCTGCTGGTACTAGTGCTCACGTGACCGGCGCGCGTCACGCCACGCGCCGTGACCTCATCAAACACTAGTCATCTTACATTACTGTGTTCCACACTAACTTGTACTGTTTAGACTTGTAATTAACTTATTTAATAAATTATACATTTTAATAATTTCCTTTCGTTTTTCTTTGTTACATTAACTTTTTATATTTGTAATTGTCTCCATTACCGCCCGGAGGACACGGTGGAGCACACGGTAAAGGTGCGCCCCGCTTGGGCAGAGCACCGCTGTGCCCTCGTGGGGGTGATCGGCAGCACCATTTTTTATATTTCTACGGGCGGCATTGTCTCGCGCCGGGCCTTGGTACAGGCCATGTTATGGTCCGAAGCGAGAAGGACTGGCATTGGTAGTACTCCAGCTACCGCCGGGATCGACGGCGCGCACTGTTCCCGCGCGCCTCAAGGAGTTGTCAGCAACAGCAGGGACCCAGCCGGGTCGAAGCCTACTGGGGCCAGGGTTATCCGAAAGGGCGCTCGAGCCCCGGTATCAAGGCTAGAAGGAACGCGGTGGGTCTTTTAGTCAGTAAGAATCTGACACTGTCTCCCGCTCCGCCCTATGGCGGGGGATGTCAATGCATGATTTTTCTCACCATAAAAAAAAGCTACCGTCAGGATAGGAGTGGCAGGCGGTCGCTGACTTTTGCGAAGCAGTAGTGCTCACAAAGGAGGAGGCCGACCGCATCAGGAAACAGCGTTCTCGCCGCCGCCGCCAGGATTCCGATCCCGATTTCCGGCCACCGTAGGCGCGGGCTTGCGGACAGTGAGCAATGGGTAGCGAGCTGTCCGGCCGTCCGGTAACTGTCCGGACCAAGCCCAAGTCTTCGACGGCGGGCACTGTTCCCGCGCGCCTCAAGGAGTTGTCAGCAACAGTAGGGACCCAGCCGGGTCGAAGCCTACTGAGGCCAGGGTTATCCGAAAGGGAACTCGAGCCCCGGTATGAAGGCAAGAAGGAACAGGGTGGGTCGTTTAGTCAGTAACGGTGTGCATGTAGTCGTTTTGATGTAAAATGGAATATATTAATAAATAGTAAAACGGCAGCCAAGCTCGGTTCCCTGCGCTCCCCCGAACAATGCCCGCGCGATTCTCCGCTCCGGAGCATTGTTGTACGGTACCGCGCGGGCATCCGCTTTACGGAGTTTCAGCTATTAATCCTACCAATATTATAAATGTGAAAGTTTGTATGTATGTATGGATATTTGTTACTCTTTCACGCAAAAACTACTGAAAGGATTTCGATGAAACTTGGAACATGGGTAGACCATGTCCTAGATTAACACATAGAGTACTTTTAATCCTGGGATTATATTCCCTTGGGATAATTTTCTAACCCGCAGGCAAATGACAGCAACTGTCAAATACATTGACAGCAACTGTCAGATACATTGACAGCAAGTGTCAAATACATTGATCCTAATCATTCCTTCATTCGGTCAGTTAATCCATCATTCGGTCATTCATTCTACCATTCGATTAATCATTCCACGATTGGCAATAAACAATGCGAAATCTCGGATTATTTACCTTTAATTTAATAAAACAAAGTCGTATCAGTTCAATATTTACAACGGAAGAACGACTACTAAAATAAAGAAAAGACACGTCAAAAAAGATAACACAAACGTTTACGCGATACAATTAATACCAAACTGAGACACCAAAGGAGATGTAGCACAAACATAAAAGAGTCAACAGACGCGGAGTCGGCGAGGTAATCAAAGCAGCTGAGTGAAACGGCTCCATGCTTTTCAGAGGCTCGCAGGTATGCGGCGAACAGGTTTCGAATGGCCGGTAGAAGCTTTCAGAGACCAGAGGAACCGAAAAAAGAGTCCACAGGCGGGATGGACCGGTTTTACACGGCCAGTAGTGACCTGTAGAGGCTTACAGAGACTGGAGCAGAGATCCACATGGGTTGGCGGACAGATCTCGCACGGATGGTCGAGGCCTGTAGAGACCAGAGCAGCAAAAGACGCCCTTCTCACAACCGATAACAACATTTTATTTAATTTTACTCTAATTAATTTTACTCTAACTCAGTTTCAACTTCAACTCTTAATTAATGGCCTTTGTGGAAGAGACACCACAATTTTGCTAATACACGTGTGGACTGTTAATAAACCATCAAACGTTGAAGAGTATTTAGCGTGAATTAACAGTAAAAAAATATCTTTACATTTTAATGAAAGTAGAAAAAAAAGAATTTCTTCGCAGATACAGACCAGTACATGACAGCAACTTGTAAACAAAAGAGAAAATAGAAAATATAAAAAGGTTATAAAAATTACAACTTAATTTTATTAATTTCAATGAATTTGCATAGTTTAAATATAAAATGTGTAAACACAAAAGGAAGAAGATATTTGACCGAGGTTGGGCGCGGAATATTAGGAGGAATGATTTCATGAAAAGAGAAGCGCAATTTAGGACAGGAGAAAAATAAATGGTCAACGTTTCCTCCATCCAAACCGCATTCACAAAGAGAGTTATTCTTAATCCTAAGTTTGGCCAAGAAATGAGGAGAGCAACAATGATTTAAACGTATACGACAGATAGTTGAGGTAGTGATTTTTTATTCCAATTGATATTTGAAAAACTAAGGTTTATGGGGAATCTCGGTAATTGTTATTTGGCAGCTGATGAAGATTCGTGGTCTCCTGTTACTTGAAAACAACCACAGAAGAAACCAGACTTTCTGTTCTAAAAGCTGCGGCCCTATTTATTGTCCACAGCAATATGCAACTTTAATTCTTACCTACTGCTAAAAAACTAGGAAAGCCATATCTCATAAAAGAGCTTACACACGATGATTTTTATGATCTAAAACCCCTTAGGAAACTTGGGGCAACAATTTCAATATAGACGAGGACAATAATCAACTGAAATGACATGACATTAAACTCGCTAAGGAGGAGGCCGACCGCATCAGGCAACGGCGCTCTCGCCGCCGCGCCGCCGCCGGGATTCCGATCCCGATTTCCAGCCACCGTAGGCGCGGGCTTGCGGACAGTGAGCAATGGGTAACTCGCTGTCCGGCCGTCCGGTAACAGTCCGGACCAAGCCCAAGTCGTCGACGGCGCGCGCTGTTCCCGCGCGCCTCAAGGAGTTGTCAGCAACAGCAGGGGCCCAGCCGGGTCGAAGCCTACTGGGGCCAGGGTTATCCGAAAGGGCGCTAAAGCCCCGGTATGAAGGCTTGAAGGAACGGGATGGATTTTTTAGTCAGTAAGAGTCTGACACTATCTCCCGCTCCGCCCAAGAGCGGGGGTTGTCAGAAGATGATTTTTCCCATCGAAAAAAAAAAACATGACATTAAACAATTTCGTGTAGAAAAGCTCCTTCCGTTTGAGTTTCTTTTATAAGACATCGTTCGCAGAGACGGATTTTAAGAAAGTGTGAAACCGTTCAATGTTCTACGGCGATCAAGACTTTTTGTTTCAAGTTGGTAAAAGCATATATGGAAAAACCGGCCATGAGCGTGTCGGGCCTCGCTCAGTGTAGGGTTCCGTAGTTTCCCGTCCGTCACAATAAGTGTACCCACTTATGAGTTTAAAAAAATGCTTGCAAATACGATTATACTACAAACTTAGTCCAGAAATTATTTTGTAGAATCCTTTTGTCTTTTTTGTACAAAAACTGTTCCTTTCATCAAGTTCAAAATATTTTTTCTAGAAAGTCCTTATAAAGTTCTACTTTTCAGATTTTTTTCATATTTTCTAAACTTATGGTTCAAAAGTTAGAGAGGGGGACACATTGTTTTTTACTTTTGGAGCGATTATTTCCGAAATTATTGACATTATTAAAAAATGATTTTAGTAAACCCCTATTCATTTTTAAATACCTATCCAACAATATATCACACGTTAGGGTTGAAATTTAAAAAAAAATCACTTCCCACTTTACATATAGGGGGGCTACCCTAATAAAACATTTTTTCCAATTTTTATTTTACCACTTTGTTGGCGTGATTGATATACATATTGGTACCAAATTTCAGCTTTCTAGTGCTAACGGTTACAGAGATTAAGCGAGGACGGACAGACAAACGGACAGACAGACATGGCGAAACTATAAGGGTTCCTAGTTGACTACGGAACCCTAAAAACAGCCTCTGGCTATAAACAAAAAAAGGGAAGGGATATTATGGAGTTGATTGAAAAAAATATTATTCCTACATTCAATTTGAATAGAAGCACTGACTGAAAAATGAATCGTTGAGTTCGTGTGTTACACATAGTTAGATAAAATTTTGTTTTATTTACTTATGTAAAATTGGACTGAGAATAAATAGCGTTTCCTTGTCACTTAACGCAGAAAATTAACTGCGATTAACTGTATTCTCACAATAGTATAAAATTTAGTATATAAGAACACCATTATTTGATCAATTCATATTTAGGTATAATGTTGTACCTACTCATTGTCTTCCAAACTATTTTGAATTTGTAACACGTGGATAATGTAGTTAGTTAGGTTAAGTTTTTTTTTTACTCGTACCCCCAACATGGATGGGGTCTATTCTGAGCTTCACTTACATTCCAGTTCTCGCATTTATTCCTCTCGCACTTTCATTCCTCATACTTTATCTTTCTGTCATACACCGTCATTTGTGTCCGTTATGGGTGGGATGCCCAACTATTATCTAGCTGCTCTAACTATTTATTTATATTTCTTTTATTGAAAAGCCAGGGATAAAACTTTTATTTTTACATTCCTTATACTTATGAGCTTATTCTATTTATTTTAGTCTACTTTATATTTTCTTATATCTTACTTATTTTATCTTACATATCTAGGTTCTTATTTTAAACTTACATTTTTATGCTTTACATAATTATAACTTACAGGTCTTACAGAGTAGGGGAGCATTTCTTATTTATACACTTATTTAATACTTATTGCACTAGAATTGTTTTCTATGTCCTTTACGGACGGGAGCAGTTTTTGCTTAACATTGATTATAATTGTTATACTTTACTATTTTATCCTTATATTATTTAACTACTAATTTCTTTATGCTGTTCCCTAATATAGCGCAGTATATTCTGACAGCATATTTACTTATTCGGTTTTGTTTCTTTTGACAACTGTGGATGCTATTTGACTACAATACTTTAGAAACGATTCTCTTTGCTTTTCGATCATTAGATGCGGTGCCTGTTGAGCATTCAATTCCACACCAAGTTGTTACTCAGTCTCGTATCGTAGCCTTGCAGTCATTGGGCAATTGAATAGGATGTGCAAAACCGTCTCCTCGACACCAGGTTCGCAGGCGCACGATGGGTCCTCCTTACACTTGAAGGGTTTCAAGTATGCGGAGAATCCGTGCCCCGTTAGATCCGTATGCCCCGTTAGAATCCGATCCGTATGCCCCGTTAGAATTTGCGTAGTCATACTGTCGTGAGCCATCTTACGTACCACTTTGTACGCCGCCACAGCGTCCGGGAAGAAGATTTTTGTGCCCGAAGCTGTGTCACCCGATCTATATTTCCCGTTCCATTCGCCGAGCGTCTCCGACCGAATTATTCGCTTGACGAATGAAACGGGACACTGATCGTAGTCCGGCTTCTTCTTCGACCTTAGAGCGGCCTCCTTCGCAAGCTGGTCGGCTCTCTCATTTCCCTCGAACCCTGCGTGGGCGCTTGTTCTGGAGTTTACAGCGGCGCAGGGCGCCTCTCGTTTCCACTGTCAAAGGGTGGGGAGAGCTTGAGTTGAGGTTACAGTCTGTAAGGCCGCCCTAGAGTCGCTGAAGATGCTGAATGTGGTTTCTTTGTGCTTGAGCACCTCTCCCACCGCTTTTTGTAGAGCCAGAAGCTCAGCCTGGTAGACGGTACAATAGGACGGCAAAGCAAACTTGAGGGCTTTTGCCTCGACGGCGCCACTCCACAAGGATAGCGCTGCCCCGACTTGGCCCTCAATTTTGCTACCGTCGGTGAATATACGCACAGCATAGTTGCCGTGGTTGTTGTAGTGATCCTCGTCTAACAGGCTTCCAAACTCCAGACACATTTGCTCTGCAGGGTGCGGGGCTCCCAGCGCGGGAGCCATCCGCTCCACCTCCTTGCCTCCCAGTACGGGCTGGGGTATCCCCCTTCTAGCTCCGTAAAGTGCGGCTGCTTCGCGGACGCGAAGATCTAGTGGGAGTATTGTAACGTAATGTGTACACAAAGGAGTATAACAGTTACATGAGAGGGTAAGGAGGAGTATGGGAGTGAGGAGTGTAGAGGAAGAGTGAGAATAAGAAGAGTAAGTGTATAGTAAGAGGAGAGAAAGAGTGTTACGCGAGTGCTAGAGGGAGTGTAGTGAGTAAGTGCCTCCAGGGAGTAGCCCTGGCAAGGCACGTATGGGGAGTAAGTGTAAGTGTAAGTGCCTCCAGGGAGTAGCCCTGGCCAGGCACGTGTGGTGAGTAGTGAGAGGTTGAGTGAGGGAGGAAAGTATGGAGGGAGAAATAATATATATAGATATGAATCCTTGTGAGGTTATAATGCAAATAAAAGCATATAAAAACAATAGAAATATAAAAAGATATAAAAACAGTTCAGTCGGGCTCGGCGTCAGAAGCGGAGTGCAGCAGCAAGAGTAGGCGTAGCCCTCAGCCGTACGAGGGACGGCGAAGGCTACGCAGCCGCAGGCAGCAACAGATAGTGGTAGTCACAGCCCTCCAGCGTAAGGGCCGGCAGCAGTAGAGGAGGCCCTCAGAGGCCAGGTCCAAATGTAGAGCAGCCCTCTGCCGTGAGGGCCGGCAGAGGCAGAGAGGAGGTCCTCAGTTCCTTCTCTGAGGAGGTCTTCATGGTCCAAGGAGCTCAGTCAGGGAAAACTGACATCAGGAGCTGAGCCAAGTAACTGTCACATGTAGCTGACCCAAGAAAAACTGACACCAGGAACTGTACATGTAGCTGCACCAAGAGTCTGACCGAAAACTCTCCAAGAAACTCACAAACATGGTTTTTATAGTCAATTTTGATGGCTATGCTGGCTGTCAATTCATAATTTAAATTTGAAAACAGGTTTCAGCCAGCATTGCTGTTTCACAAGAAAGATATAAATTACAATTTAATTTTAAAGAATTATTTCAGATGAGAGAACATATAATTTGATAGCAAATTATATGTTTACAAAATAAATATTATTATGAGTAAAAGAATAAAACCTAAGACTATAAAAATACTCTTTGTTGATACCTAATCAAAACCATAGAAGAAAATAGTAGTGACATGACAGATGACAGTGATCAAAGAAAATAAACAAACTAAATATTATAAAGAGATGTGATTATTGTGAAGTAAAGTAAACGTAAGTATTAATAACATTACAGTATCCCAGTCAGCACCAGGGCAGAGTTCAGGGAGACCATGCGGTATGTCCTGCACATTTTCTGGGCAATCCCGCGCTGAACGTTCCGAAGCTGCTTCTGAATACCCAGCTTTTCGGCTGCTGGAGCCCAGACGCTAGCGGCATAAAGAATTATGGGCTCCATTGTCGCCACATAAATGGTTCTGATGATTTCGGGGTTTAGCCCCCAGCTGACCCTTGCGGCTCTGCACAGCCGTTTGTAGATTCCAATCGCCCTACTGCACACGAGCGAGACATGAGTGTTGAATGTCAACCCGCTATCTATAGTGACATCTAGTATTTTTATTTCCTTCGCTAAGGCGATGTCTGTCCCCCCCATACTCAGACGTGGTGTGTCGAACTTCAACTTTCTTGTCACTACCATCGCAGTGGTCTTATGGGTTGCAAAAGTGAGCTTATTTTCGACACCCCACGCCAGAACGCAAGCTAAAGTCTCGTTAGCGGATACATCCATCTCTAGCGTAGTATCTCCGTCGAAGACTAAGGGGACATCGTCCGCGAACGCCTGTATATACACCCCGAGACTCTGCAGTGCTTTAAGGATGGGGTCTAGGAGCAGGTTCCAAAAGATAGGGCCCGCAATCGAACCCTGGACGCAGCCCTTGCTAGTGCCCTTGGTATATGCTTCCCCGCCATACCTAACCGATACTTTTCGGTTGCTAAGGTAGCTGTCGATGACCCGCCTAAGACTGACTGGACATTTTTCCTCCGCCAGACGGACTCTAAAAGCTGGCCACCAGGCATTATCGAAGGCTCCCTCTATGTCTAACGATACAAGCGTAATAATTCGTTTTTGTGCCAGCTTTTGGTGGATGTGCTGCATAAGAACATAGAGGGAGTCCTCGGTGCTTCTTTGGGGCATGAATCCGTACTGGCGGGTACTCATCTTTGGTAAAAGATGGAATTTTAGGCGGGCCACCAGCATCTTCTCAACGATTTTTCCCAGTATAGGCAATAGCCCAATCGGCCTATATGACTTGGGAGAAGAGTAATTATCTTTTCCTGGTTTTCTCAATATAACTACTGTTGCTTTCTTCCAGGACGTGGGGAAACACTGAAGTTCCAGGCACTTGTTTAGGAACACAAAGAAAAGATCCGGGTCGTTACCCACGACTTCACGGCAAATGTCAGCCGTAAAGCCATCGGAGCCCTGCGCTTTCTTCGGGTTAAAGGACTCTACCGACTTCTTAAGCTCAGCCATCGTAAACGGTGGGTCGCAGCACTCATGTTGTTCCCCAAGGTTCACATATTCGGCTTTCGACCGGATGGAACGGTGCTGAACGTTGTCGCTCTCTAGTGCGTCTTCCGGGTAAAATGTTTCCGCTAACAGAGCCCTTCGCGTCCGGTACGTCACCGTTCCATTCTAACGGTAGGTCCTCTTCTCTGCGCTGCGTCCTTCCTATTACCCTATATATTCCTTCCCAAACCCCCTCCCAAACCCCCTCCCTATCCTGCTTCCCACAGAACTCCTTCCAACTCTCGGTCTGAGCTTTGGCCGCTTCCAACTCATACTCCTTTTTCTGTTTCAGGTACTGTTCAACGACCTTCTGCCTCCGGACAGGGGCGGCACAGCAGATCCTGCGCCTCATGGTATTGACCGACCTCTTCATCTCAGCGAGTCTCTCGGACCACCGCGGCAAGGTAAGTTCCTCTTTAACTTTCTTGGAAATAATTGTTAGTTTGCAAACTTCATCTATGACTTTGTATGTTTGTGTTTGTTTGTTAGTGTATGACTTTGTTTGTTTTGTGTGAGCTATGGTTAAATTGTTTTCTATTTTCAATTGTCCAAATTTCGTATGAAATTCGGACCAATTGGCTTTTTAGTATTAAATTTACGTGTTGTTCTTTCAATTTTGATTCCCTTGGATATCTCCAAGAGTATGTTAAACACAATAACGTTGTAGTCCGAGCTCGTGAGACCCTTGTCGATCCTCCAGTCGTCTACCAGGTCCAGGATGTTGTTGGAGCAGGCAGTAACGTCGACGTAACTACTGTACCGCTTCCTTCCCCGGATGGTGTCGAAGGTCGGAATTTCCCCTCGGTTAGGTTAGGTTTTTTTTTTTTTTGTGGCAGGAGTGGGAAATCCATCATGGACACCCAGACTGCCTTGCAGGAAGGCAGTCTGGGTAGTGCCGGACTCCTACCGGCTAAAAACCACTCCTGCCATGCGAAAGGTCCCCTGCCACACAAGTATTGCAGGGTGGTTGTTAAGGCTGTAGGCGTTTTAAAATAACAGATAGGGAATAAAACAGACGTGTAATAGTAAATAAATAGATATATTATAAGAATAAAATAACTGATAAAAATATTGATTGTAAAATTTTTTTTTTTTTTTGTGATTTTTCTTACATAAAATTTCTGAATTGAAAATGATAAATAAATTATTTTTACAATTACACGAACTAAAATGATGCTTCTACTTTTATGTTGAATATGGATAACAATATAAATAATAAAGAAAATGTTCCAGTTATTTGTTGCGTCTGTTGACAGACTGTACAATTACAACTATAAAATCTATAAAGTTCTTCCTCATTTTTCGGTCTTGTATGAGAAGACTCAGATTTTCCCTCTTTATTTGCAGGTTGACTCTCATCTCGAGATCATGTCTGTGGGAGGAATACACAGGGCACTCCGTCAGCAGGTGGAGGACTGTCTCCTGCTTGTCGGGGTCGCAGGCGCACGCTGGGCTCTCCTTGCACTTGAAGCGAGTCAGGTACTCGGAGAACCCACCGTACCCTGTTAGGGCCTGGGTAAGTTCCTGGGTCATCCCTATCTTCCGCACCGTCCTGTACGCCGCAATCGCGCACGGGAAGAACAACTTCGTCGTGGCCGCCGTTTCCCCAGTACAATACCTCCGGTTCCATTCGTCCAGCGTTTCCATTCGGATCATACGCTTGACGAATGAAACCGGGCACTTGTCATAGTGGGGTTGCCGCTTACACCTTAGGGCAGCTTCCTTTGCGAGCGAGTCGGCTCTCTCGTTACCCTCCAGCCCCGCATGAGCTTTGATCCAGAACAAGGAGACGCTCTTGTTCTGGATAGTGCTGTGGCGAATGGCGTCCCTCGTTTCTACTGCAAGGGCATAGAGGGCTGCGGGGTTCGCGACTGTTTGGAGAGCTGCCATGGAGTCACTGTAGATGGCGAACGCCGTCTCGGTCCTTCTGAGGACTTCCTTCGTGGCTTTGCAGAGGGCGAGGAGCTCCGCCTGGTAGACGGTACTATAAGACGGCAGCGCAAGTTTGAGGGCCTTGACCTCGGTCTGGTCGGTCCACACCGACAGTGCGGCCCCGACCTTGCCCTCAATCTTGCTGCCGTCTGTAAAGATTCTCACCGCGTAGTCGCGGTGGTTATTATATTGTTCCTCGTCTACCAAGCGTTGCAGTTCAATGGTCCTCTGCTCAGCCGGATGTGGCATCTCTAGTGCCGATGCCACACGCTCGATCTCCCTGTCTCCTAGCGCTGGATGGGGTAAACCCTTCTTGGCCTCATAAAGTGAGGCCGCCTCTCGGATCCGGAGGTCGAGAGGGAGTATTCCAGCCAGCACCAGTGCTGAGTGTAGGGAGACCGTGCGATAGGCTCGGCACAGCTTCTCAATACTCAATACTCAATACTTTATTACATTCCATATTGTATACATAGGTGGTATAACATATTTTAAAGATCAATATGGACCCTGTCGGGCACAGTAATGTTAGGAGAGAGGATGAAGGCTAAATTACAATGCATGGAATTTATTATTATTGACAGATCTAATAGATGTAGTTATGTATGTAATGTAATGTTATAAATTATGTTTATTTTTGTCATCGTTATTATTTAATTGTCTAAGCATGTTTATTATTATGCTATATATACTATGTAAATATAAGTATTGGTAGATTTTGTTGGAATTTTATTTATTTTTCGTCATTATTATGAAATAGGTAATATTATTATTGATTAATTTATGTGTGTAATGTATAATATAAGTAAATTAAATGTCAGATATTTTAATTTATTTTTGTTGTCAATATTTTTAAATTATGTCAGATATTTTATTTATTTTTGTTGTAATTGTTATGAAATTATGTCATTATTGATTAATTTATGAATGTAATGTCTTAATAAAAGTAAATTAAATGTCAAATATTTTAATTTAGTTTTGTCGTTATTATTTTTAAATTATGTCAGATATTTTATTTATTTTTGTTGTAATTGTTATGAAATTATGTCATTATTGAAATGATGTTAGCTGGCGGGTGGTGCAGAAATGCCAACGCCGAACCAGCCTGTTTGTGTAGCTTGTATATCTATTTATTTATTATTATTATTTTTTTATGTTATCAGATAATGAATCCTTTTATTCTGCTCACGATTCTACTGCCTCTTCTTGTGATGCTAGTTTTGATTCTTTGACGGACACTCTTGGCGATTTATTACGCCAAAAATTCAATCTAAACCAAGACCGACTGTTAAACGTTTGCCACATTAATGCCCAAAGTATCCCTAGTCACTATAATGAACTGTATGATACGTTTACTAGCAACAACGTTCATGCCATCCTGGTTTCCGAGACTTGGCTCAAACCTGACCTTCTGTCTACTTCCTACTCTCTCCCTGGCTTCGTTCTTCTTCGGAATGATCGGATCGGTAGGAGAGGGGGTGGTGTAGCTATATACCTACGCAGTGATTTTCCTTTTAAAATTCTAACTACTTCTTCTCCGATTAATACTGCTGAGTTTCTTTTTCTTGAGGTTTGTGTCAAAGGAGCTAAGGTCGTTCTAGGTGTCGTCTATTGTCCCCCTACTCTTGATTTTTTCACCGAATTCGAATCGGTACTTGAATCTTTGGGTTCAGAGTATGCACATCACATCATCATGGGAGATTTTAACACCAACCTCCTTGCCCAAAACTCCCCTCGGTCCCGTAAACTCCTGCATCTTGTGGAGTCAGCCAGTTTAAATGTATTGCCTCTCCAGCCAACACATCATAATAAAGACTGTGATGATACCTGGCTTGACCTTATCCTTACCTCTAATCCTTCTTTAACATCCTCACATGGTCAATTTGATGCTCCCGGCTTTTCCCATCATGATCTTATTTACTTATCCTATGTCCTAAAACCCCCTAAACCCAAACCCTTGTTCCAGTACAGGCGTGCCTTTGCACGTATGAGTAGTGAGCAACTCATAAGAGATGCATCAGCTATTGACTGGACACCCCTGGAGGAAGCTGCTACAGTGGATGACAAAGTTTGTGTCTTTAACAAAATTGTGATCGATCTGTATAACACACATGCACCTATCAGGAAAGTTAAGCTGAAGCGTCCAGCTGCACCATGGATGAACACTGAAATTCGGATGGCAATGCGAAGGAGAGACCGTGCGTTTCGGAAATTTAAGAGGGACCGCTCTGAAGACAACTGGACTTTCTTCAAGACTGCTAGGAATCGATGTAACCTGATGATACGCAACGCTAAACGCCGCCACATTCTTAATAATATAACTTCGTCTTCTTCTGCCGATATCTGGAAATTCCTTGGAACTCTAGGTGTCGGTAAATCGCGATATTCAGACCTTCCTAATACAATTAGTTTAGACGAGCTTAACTGTCATTTCTCTACCGTTCCTATGCTTGATAGTCTAACCAAATGTCAAACTATTGATTACCTTGCTAGTCTGACGCGCCCCAATATTGCCCCATTTGTCTTTACTCCAGTTGATCCCGGAGAGATCAAAAAGATTATCCTATCCATCAAATCCAAAGCCGTGGGCTGCGATGACATCAGTCGTCATATGATCGTGTCGGCTTTGGATCAACTTCTGCCTGCTATATCCCACATCGTCAACTTTTCTCTTTACTCTGGTGTTTTTCCTTCCCTGTGGCGTAAAGCCTATGTCCGTCCTTTACCCAAGATTTCCAATCCCACTCTTTCCAGTCACTTTCGTCCAATTTCCATCCTTCCATTCCTGTCTAAAGTGCTCGAGGCCTGTGTCCACAAACAATTATCTAATTTCATTTATCGGAACTCCCTCATCAGCCCTTTTCAATCTGGTTTCAGGCCCGGGCACAGTACCGTGACAGCTCTCCTTAAAGTGACTGACGACATAAGGCGGGGAATGGAAGATACTAAAGTTACTACCTTAGTGTTAATCGACTTCTCCAATGCTTTTAACACCGTCAGTCACGAAGTCCTCTTGTCCATCCTTTCTTATCTTATGGTCTCTCAGGAGGTACTGGAGTGGTTTTCTTCTTATCTTCAGGGACGTCAGCAGTCAGTTCGTGCTGGTGACTCCTCATCAAGGTGGTGTGACCTTTTAGCTGGCGTCCCTCAAGGCGGTATTTTATCTCCTCTTTTGTTTTCCGTTTTCATCAATCTCATAACCCCCGAGCTTCAGTGTGCGTATCATCTTTACGCCGACGATTTGCAGCTCTACTGTCAGTCAGGTGTTGACAACGTATCTGATACGATCGAGAAGCTTAACCAAGATTTAAAAACAATAAAAAGCTGGTCAGACCGTTTTGGTGTGGCAGTTAACCCGCTTAAATGTCAAGCTATCATAGTAGGGAGCCCCCATAGTTTGAGAAAGCTTAATAACCAAACTATTCCAGATGTAATATTTGACAGCACGGTCATTCCGTTAGGCTCTGAGGTTAAGGATCTGGGCCTACATGTCGACGCCTGCCTTGACTGGCGCAAGCAGGTTGCAAGTGTCAGTAGAAAAGTAACCGGAACGTTACGGTCCCTTTATCGCCTTAAAAATCTTCTTCCAGCTCACATAAAGGTATTGCTTGTACAGTCCCTAATTTTTCCCATTATTGACTATGGTGATGTGTGCTATTATGACCTGAATGCAGATCTCCTCAATAAACTTGACCGCCTTCTAAATAACTGCATTCGATTTGTCTTCAACCTCCGTAAGTATGACCATGTATCTGAACATCGTTCGCTTTTGAAATGGCTACCTATTCGTCAGCGTAGAGCACTAAGGGCCTTGACTACCCTGTTTTCTTTTCTAGACAAACCTTCTTCTCCTTCTTATCTGACTTCTCAAATTCAATTCATTTGCTCTGCCCATTGTAAAAATCTCCGATCAACGAATAATCGTCTTCTACGATGTCCCTCACACCGCTCTGGGTTTATCCGATCCTCTTTCTTTGTCCAAGCGATCTTTCTTTGGAATGCGCTCCCGTTGAACATCAGGATGGCATCCAACCGGTTCTCCTTTAAGGTAATGGCTCGTGAACACATTTGCAAGAAGTTGGCAGAATCATCACAGCAGTGATTTGTTATAGTCATTTCTCATAATAATCTTGTTTATTTGTATGTATTTATATAAGTATTTATTTATATATTTTTATATATATGTTGATTTTAATTTTTCTTTTTGTTTGTTTGACTTGAAGTTGCACCTACCATGTTATGTCTCTGCACCACCCTAAGGTCGACTGGTAGATAATGCCTAAGGCATTAAGTCCGCCTTTGTACAGTTTTTTGTGCAAGAAGTGTCAATAAATAAATAAAATAAATAAATTATTGATTAATTTATGAATGTAATGTCTTAATATAAGTAAATTAAATGTCAAATATTTTAATTTAGTTTTGTCGTTATTATTTTTAAATTATGTCAGATATTTTATTTATAATTGTTAAATTATGTTATTATTGATTAATTTATGTATGTAATGTCTTTATAAGTAAATTAAATGTCAGGTATTTTTATCGTCATCATTATTAAATCATATATTTATTTAAGTTAACTATGTATAAATTTAATTTAAATTTTTATTCACCATAGTACCTAAATTATTTTGCGCTTCTGTAAGTACTTACATTTATTACAGTATAATTAATAGCTTTTATTGTAAGCGATGTTTATCGTTATAGTATTCGTCTATAGTATAGTAGCATTTGTCTATTAGGAACTGTTTCAGTTTGTTGATAAACATATTATTACTATCTGCATTTTTGATGAATTCTGGCAACTTATTATACATTTTAATAGACATAACAAATGCGCTAGAAGAGTGCATTTTCAATCGTGAAGCGGGTATGTTAAGCCTATTTTTATGTCTTAGTGTAATTTTAGTTTGGATGTCCTCTCTTTTGGTATAGAATTGTGGATATTTTCGAACAAATTTGCAAATTTCCAATATATAAAGACAAGGTACGGTTAATATTTTTAGCTCTTTGAAGTAGGGTTTACAGGAGTCGGTGTCTTTTATATTCATTAATATTCTTATCATTTTTTTCTGTAAAGTGAACAGTGTCGGTGCATCTGTGCTATTTCCCCATAACATAATTCCATACTTGAGCCATGCGAATGCGTATGAGTAATAAGTAACTAAGGCTGTTTTAAGATCTGTTGTTTTTTTAATTTCTCTGAGGGCGTATGTAAACTTAGATAATTTAGCTCTTATTTTTTGAATGTGGGATTTCCAATCTATATGTGAATCTATATCTAGGCCTAAAAGGGTGAATTTATTTACAACTTCTAAGTTTTGTCCGTTGTAATTAAAGTTAATATTTATCGGTGTTTTTTGTCGCGGGTAGAACGTTATTATTTTTGTCTTATTATAGTTAATTTCAAGGTTGTGCTCGTTCATCCAGTGTGTTGTTTTGTCAAGTATGGAAGTAAGTTTCTGATTTAAATCTAAATTGTTGTCACATGGTGTTAAAATAGAAATATCGTCAGCGAATAACACGCATGGCTCATTGATGTGGTCAGGGAGATCGTTGATATAAATAAGGAACAGCAGACATCCTATCACAGTTCCTTGCGGTATTGATGCATTTACGGGTATGTTTTGAGATCGGACTAATTTAATTTCTCGTGTTTTGCTATTGTAATATTCAATTTCTACGACTTGTTCTCTGTTCTTTAGGTACGAGGTGAACAGATCATGACTTTTACCGCGGATGCCAATGTTATACAGCTTATTCAGTAATATATCAAATTGAACTTTATCATACGCTTTCGTCATATCCAATAACAATCCTGTAGCGTATTTTTTATTATTAATTATGTTGAGAGCTTCTTGGATATATTTGTAAACAGCCAACGTGGTCGATCGATTTTTGCGAAAACCATTTTGACTGTCGTTGAATATATTATATTTTTCACAAAATGCATAGACGCGGTCGCACATAGCTTTCTCAAATATTTTTGAGGCTGTTGGTAACAGAGCAATTGGACGATAGTTGTTTGGGTCGGTTTTTGAATTTTTCTTATGGATCGGTTTTATAAGAGCTTTTTTTAACAAATCGGGAAAAATGCCTGCTTCGAAAGATTGGTTAATTAGTATGTAAAATGGTAAAGTTAATTCGTCGGCGCATTGTCTTAATAGACTAGGTGGAAGTTCGTCAATCCCGTGGCTTCTTTTATTTTTAAGATTTTTTATTATACTATTTACCTCATAGGGGTCTACTGGGTTAAGATACAATGTGTTTGGTGTAGCTGAAGCCACCGGTAGTCCTTTTGGTTTATTGCCGATACGTTTTGTGCTATCCCCTATAGAAGCACTTCTGCGCGGAGCTCCATTGGACGGCGTTCAGCTTCTTCTGGACTCCAACTTTGGTTGCGGCCGGCGACCACGCACTCGCCGCGTACAGGACGATGGGTTCGACTGCAGCTGTATAAATACAACGGATGACCTCAGGATGCAGACCCCAGCTGGCCCTTGCGGCCCTCGACAGCTGCTTATAGATTCCGATGGCTCGGGAGCAGACGTTTGCGACGTGGGTGTTAAAGGTCAACTTGTGGTCGATGGTGAGACCGAGCAGTTTGATCTCCTCAGACATGCCAATGTCCACCCCGCCCATTCTGAGACATGGGGTGTCATGCTTAAGTTTGCGCGTTACCAGCATTGCTTTGGTCTTATGTGGCGCAAACTTAAGCTTGTTCGAGACACCCCATGTGCGCACGTACTCAAGGGCGACATTGGCATCCCTTTGGATCTCAAGTGCCGTCCCCCCATCGAACACAAGAACAATATCGTCCGCAAACGCCTGACAGTAGACCCCCATGCTTTCCATCTCCTTGATCAGCGGGTCCAGCACCAGGTTCCATAATATGGGACCACTAATAGACCCCTGGACGCATCCCTTCTCGGTCCTGGATTTGTACTCCGCTCCCGCATATCTGACTCTCACCACTCTCTCGGTCAAGTAACTGTCCACGACCCTTCTCAAGTTCTCAGGACACTTTTCCTCAGCCAGTCGGACTCGTATGATCGGCCACCATGCATTGTCGAAGGCTCCCTCTATATCCAAGGACACAATCGTGACAAGCCTCTTTGCATTGAGTCTGTCACGAATGTGCCCCATGAGTGTATAGAGGGAGTCCTCAGTGCTTTTCTGGGGCATAAAGCCGTACTGGCGAGTACTCATCCTGGGCAATAAATGAAACTTGAGTCGGGCCACGAGCATTTTCTCGAATATCTTGCCGAGTACAGGCAAAAGCCCAATCGGCCTGTACGATTTTGGAGTGGTGCAGTCTTCCTTAGCGGGTTTGCGGAGGACAACGACTGTTGCCTCTTTCCAGGACCGTGGAAAGTGTCCATGCGCCAGGCACTTGTTCATCAAGCACAGAACTAGGTCTGGGTCTAACTGGATCGCGTGGCCCCAAATGTCTGCCGTCAGACCGTCGGAACCGGGGGCTTTTTTGGGGTTGAACGAGGAAGCAGCTCGGCTTAATTCGTCGGGAGTGAAAGGAGGGTCCCAAGACTCAACTTGGTTTCCCCGGTTCACCCCTTCCGCACGCCTCCGCACCTTTTTGTGCTCCTCGTTGTCCCCCTCCCGATGGTCTTTCGGGTAAAACGTTTCAGCTAGGAACCTCGCTGACTCTTCGGGGTCTAATGTCTTCGCATCCCTCACCATCGGTACGTCCTCCTCTCTTTTTTCCGTCCTTCGGATTACCCTGTATATCCCCTCCCACAGGCCTTCTCGGTCTTGTTTCTCACAGAAACCCTTCCAACTCTCGACCTTTGCTTTGGTTACTGCTTTTTCGTACTCTTCCTTCTGTTTCAGGTACTCCTCAACAACTTTTGGTCTACGAACCGGCGCTGCACATCGGATCCTCCTCTTTTTGGTGACCACCTGCCTCTTCAGGCTGGCGAGTTCATCAGACCACCACGGCACGGTTAACTTCTCGACCGTCTTTCTCTTGGGCATCACTTTGGCACAGGCGTCTTGTACCGCCGTCGTCAGTTCCTCGACTACCAGGTCTAACTTGTCCACGCTGTCGATCTGATCGAACAGGCTTACAGTGAGTTGGCTGTTTTGCATAATTTGGGCCAGTTTCTTACGAAACTGGCCCCAATTTTGCTTTCTTTGTATTGTAGATCCTGGTAGTCCGGTGTACCGTGATGCCCACAGACTTTTCGAGGTTAATGAAGAACTCTATGCCGTTGTGGTCCGATCCCGTCAGGTCATCGACGACTCGCCAGCCGTCGGTCACCGTCAGCATATCCGCTGTGCAGGCTGTGACGTCGACGCAGCTCGTGTAACGTCTGTTACCACGAACTACGTCGAAGGTTGGAGTTTCCCCTCGGTTGAGTATTTGCAGTCCAAGCTGGTCGAGAGCTCCCAGCATCTCGTCGCCTCTGCTATTAGTCTCACTGCTGCCCCACCAAACACTCCAGGCGTTGGTGTCTCCTCCCATTATGAGCTTATGCGGGCCGGTCTCGCTTTCCACCTTCCTAAGGCTGTCCAGGTATGGCCCTAAGGGCTGATCTGGCTCAAAGTAGAACGAGACCAGAGTTACTTTCCAGGCACCAGTTTGGATCCCCACCACGACGATGTTTTCCGTGGTGAGTTCTGGGTACTGTCGAACGGTCAACTTTGGGTCAAAGACGGCTATGGCCGCTTTGACAGTCCCTTCTTCTTGCCTGGTGCTCTGGAAGATTCGGACGCCTCTGATCCCGCTCATCCTTTTGGCATTGCCCACGTAGGGCTCCTGGATCAGCGCTGCGGTGGCTTTGCGCTGCTCGGCCTCGATCATAAGCTCATGGGTCGCCAGTCTCTTCCTTTGAAGATTCGCCTGGAGTATTTTGTGCGGCAGTGTGTCCACTGGGACCACCTTAGCAGTAGGCGACGGACGCACGTGCCAGCCTGTCCCATCTGACTCGAACAGGACACTCAGGATTGAACACGTTGTGATCCGTCTTCTCCATCTTCGCCTTGACGCAGTTATGGCATTTTGGGGTATCCGCCTTTAGCCACTGGGCACACTCTGCACGCAGGTGAGGGCCTCCGCAATGGCTGCATAAGTCGGCGGACTCTTTACAGATTCACCGACTATGCCCGTAACCCAGACACCTCGTGCATTGCACCAGTGGCGACTGGTCGTCAACGAAGACGGTCTGAAGATCGATACGCGCTCTACCCTTATCGAGCATCCTGTTGTAGACAGTCGGGGACGTGCTGACTATCACGTTTTGGGTTTGAGGGTTTCTGGAGTTCTTTTTAAATTTTATGGTGAGTCGGTCTTCCTCGTTATCGAGGCCGCGGAAAACATCACGGTTCTGACTCCGTAGCGCTCCCAGCACCTCCTCGTCAGAGTGAATGCGGAGAACGCCCCGGAAGATCAGCAACGGGTCTTTGTTCTTCACGTCCTCGACAACGAGGTGGTCTCCAGCCTTCTCAAGTCTCTCTCGCACCCGGTTCCTTTCGTCTTTCGACTTACAGCCCATAATTATCTTTCTATCCTTGGCCCTTCGCACACTTTCGATTTCCACTCCCCCATCCTTAGCTTTTACTGCCTCCCGGATCTTTTTTATTACTTCCTCTCCTGTGTCGTCTTCATTTTTAGACGTCACCACTATCGAATGCAGCGCGGTCCTTCCTGGGGTCTGCCTTTTCGGTGGACCCGCCGCTACACTCGCGTAAGTGGCCGTCTTCTCCAAAAGTTCCCCCTGCCTCTCCATCGCCTGCCGCAGACTCTCCATCTTCTCACCGCTCTCCTTCACCAGCGCGCTATGCTCCGCTAGTGAAGCGAGCAGCGAGTTAACCTCCGGAAGGATTCTGGGTGTCTCTGGCGGATGTGTGGCCATGATGACCTCCTTCCTTGCCTGCTCAGCCACCTTTAATTGTGCTGCAGCCGCCGCCTCCTCCTTCACGAGCTGGTACAGCCGTTCCACCGATTGGGTGATCCCAGCTCTCAAGTCTGCCCTCAAATTGCGCGAGTCGCCGAGATGCGACTTCGCGCGCAGAAGGCAGTTGCGAGCCTCAGTCACCCGATCGGCGGGTTTTTTCGGCTGTGGCTGGCTTGCCCCCGGCGACCCTCCCAGCGCCTCAGTGGAGATTCGGCGCGCCACGGCCTGGTTGTCCGGCTGGGATGTGGCATGCTTTGTAGACGTCTGGGAGGCTGTCACAGTCGGGCCAGCTTTTTTGGTTGGATTCGCGGCGGCCGAAGGAAGAGGCTGAGATTTTGACAATTTCCCGTCCTCCCACTCACCAATGCTTCGCCTCACACTGGAGGCCTGAGTTGAAGCACTGGGAGGGGAAACCTCCCCCTCGAAGGTGATGGAAAGTGCCGCACTGGACGGAGAGACACGGGATCCTGTGGAGGCTTTTTTGGCTGGGGTCCTGGAGAGGAACATGATGTGGAAGTGGAAGATTAAAATTAACTGTTATTCTGATCCCTGTAAAGGGGGGAGTTGGTCAATAATTATTTTGCCTCAAAAAAGGTGTCAATAAGAGAATAAGATAATTAAAATGATTTTTAACACTAATGTTCTGATCCCTGTAAAGAGGGGATCAGTTTGTCAGTAAAAAGATACTTCCTCAAAAGAGGCGTCAATAAATAATTAAAATAAAACAATTCTAATCCTATAAATTTTTAAAACTAATGTACTGATCCCTGGAAAGAGAGGATCAGAAGTCAAATATTAATAAAACGTCAAATATAAATAATGAAATACGTAAGAAAACCACAATTATCTGCTAAAACTAATATACTGTACCCTGTAAAGGGGGGTCAGTAAGTCCTTAAAAGTAAAGAGATTTTTCCTATACAGGCTAGTGTCAATAAAAGCTTCAAACTTCCTTATACTTGTCATAAGTTAGAATAATATGGATATTCCCCGAGTAGTAGAGTAGGGTAGGATAGGGGTTAGGTTAGGTTCGAGTAGGGTAGATTAGGGTAGAGTAGAGTAGGGTAGAGTAGGGTAGAGTAGAGTAGGGTAGGGTAGGGTAGGGCAGAGTAGGGTAGAGTAGGGTAGGGTAGAGTAGGGTAGAGTAGGGTAGAGTAGGGTATAGTAGGCTGAAGTAGGGAAGAGCGGGAGCGAAGCCGCGCGGGCAAAAGCTAGTAATATATAAAAATCTCGTGTCACAGTTTTTGTTATCGAACTCCTCTGAATCGGGTTAACTGATTTTTTTGTTTTTTTTTTATATTTTTATTTGGTTAGTTATATTGTTGCATATTTGGTAGATCTGATAATAGGTTGTAGGCTATATTTTTATACCTCTAGGCGGTAAGTCTACTATAATGCTGGCGAAGCTGTTGGCAGCAGCTAGTATTGTATCATTTTTAAAGCTTCGAGTTACTGTATAACTATTAAGTTAATAAATTAATGTTAGGCCATAATGTTAATCAATATCAGTTATACAAAATCTTGTCTCTAAAAACAAAAGAAATTAAAAATATATGGGTTAGGTTAGGTTAGGTTAGGTTAGTTTTTTTTTTTTTTTTTTTTTGGTCTTCTATCTCCAACGCAATTGGAGTCTATGCTCAGCTAGCAATCATACCAGTTCTCGCATTTATTCCTCTCGCACTTTCGTTCTGCATACTTTATCTTTCTTGCATTCTTTCGTCTTTCTTTCCTTAAGGGTAGGACGCCCTTTTACTATTATCTAATCTACTCTATCCGTTTTTTATTTCTGTTTTTTATTAGGGGTAACAGTAAGGACACATTTCTATTTTTTATTTCTTATGCTATGCTATGCATTATACAATTCTTTTTCTTACAACTAATTAATCTTACATTTTTATTATACGATTATATTTACCTACTTATAACTAGATTTTTCTTTCTTACATTTATTATTAATAAATTTTAAAAACAGTTTTCTTATGTTTACTTATTTCTATTTCATTACATTTTAGAGAACTTAAATTTAGCTTTATACATATACCACATATAATCAATGATTGACGATAATATCATGTATGATATTATGTAAACATCTTTTTCTTACGCACTTTTATTTCTGTTTATTACTTTTTTACATATTTTGACGCAATATTCCAATAAAAGCTCTCTGTTTTTTCCCGCGATTATTTGACACAGGTTTTCGGCATTAAGTTTACAACTTATCATGTTTTCGGCTTCCAATCTTTCCCTATCGAAGACAGGACATCTGAACAATATATGTGGCACCGTTTCATCCATTGCAGGGTCGCAGATGCACGATGGGCTCTCTTTACACTTGAAGCGATTCAAGTATTCCGAGAACCCACCGTGCCCCGTCATGATTTGCGTGACTAAACTGCTGATTTTGATTTTCCTGATTGTTCGGTAAGCTGTCACCGCATCCGGAAAAAACAGCTTAGTCACTGAAGCAGTCTCTCCCGACCTGTATCTTCGGTTCCATTCGTCCAGTGTTGCTGTGCGAATGCACCGTTTGACGTACGATACCGGACACAGGTCGTAGTCATGCTTTCGCTTGGAACCCTCAGCGGCCCTTTTAGCTAGTTCATCGGCCCTCTCATTGCCGTCCAATCCCGCATGAGCTTTGATCCAGAACAAGGTCATGGTCTTGTTTTGGATGGTTAGAGATCTTATATTGGCCCTTGCCTCTACTGCTAGTGGATGGTGTCGGTCGTAATTTTGTATAGTTTGAAGGGCCGCCATTGAGTCGCTAAAGATTCCAAACGATCGCGCACTGTGTTTCAGCGTCTCCCTGGTTGCGACGCATATCGCTAAGAGCTCAGCCTGATAAACGGTGGAGTAATGTGGGAGAGCAAGCTTGAGGGCTTTGGTCTCAGCATTACCACTCCACATGGAGAGTGCCGCCCCAACCTTTCCCCCGATCTTACTCCCATCCGTGAAGATGCGAACCTCAAGTTCGCTCTGGGCATCAAGTTGCTCTTGATTTACCAGGCTTACGAGCTCCAGCTCTGCTCGCTCCACAGGGTGCGGGGCCTCCATTGCCGAGGCAGGTTGCTCGACCATCCTATCGCCAAGTGCTGGCTGGGGTACGCCCCTTCTGGCTTCGTATAGTGATGCCGCCTCGCGGACACGAAGGTCTAGAGGCAGTATCCCAGCCAGCACTAGCGCGGAATTTAACGAGACCGTCCGGTACGCCTTACATATTTTCTGTGCAATTCCCCGCTGTACTACTCCCAACAGCTTCGCTACGCCCAACTTTCCAGCTGCCGGGGCCCATACGCTGGCAGCGTATAGGACCACTGGCTCTACGGTTGCCACATATATTGTTCTTATGACTTCAGGGTGAAGTCCCCAGCTGGTCTTTGCCGCCTTGGCTAGTTGTTTATAGATTCCTATTGCCTTCCTGCATACATTTGCGACGTGTGTATTAAATGTCAGCTTCTCATCGATGGTGACGCCCAGGATTTTGATCTCTCGGGACATGGCAATGTCGACCCCGCCCATGCTCAAGCGTGGGGTGTCATATTTTAATTTGCGTGTAACGACCATTGCGTTGGTTTTTTGAGGAGCAAATTTTAGCTTATTTTGTACCCCCCACGCCCGAACGTGTTCGAGAGCGGCATTGACACGTCCTTGGATCTCCAGTGATGTATCACCATCGAAGATCAGCACAACATCGTCTTCGAAGGCCTGGCAATAGTCACCCCTAGTCTCCAGGCTCTTTATAAGCGGGTCCAATATGAGGTTCCAGAATACTGGTCCCCCTATGGAGCCCTGAACGCAGCCCTTATTTGTGGCCCTGCTAAACTCCTCACCCGTGTATCTGACTCTGACTTTTCTATTTTTGAGATAGCTGTCAATGACCCTCCTCAAGCCGATTGGACACTCTTCCTCAGCCAGACGGACCCTTATGACTGGCCACCAAGCGCTGTCGAAGGCTCCCTCTATGTCCAGTGATACTAGCACCACAATCTTCTTCAGCTCGAGTTTGCTGCGTATGTGCTGCACTAGTGCATAGAGGGAGTCCTCCGTGCTCCTCTGGGGCATGAATCCGTACTGGCGAGTACTCATCCTAGGAATCAAGTAGAACTTGAGGCGGGCCACCAACATCTTCTCATAGATTTTGCCTAATATTGGCAAAAGACCGATTGGTCTGTACGCTTTTGGGTTGCCATAATCTTCTTTCCCTGGTTTCCTTAACACGATCACAATCGCCTCTTTCCAGGTGTCAGGGAAGTGGTGGTATTTCAAGCAGCTATTTAGGAGAGCAAGGGCCACTTCGGGTGCACCTCTGATGGCCTGTCCACAAATATCTGCGGTGAGCCCATCTGCACCAGGAGCTTTTTTGGCGTTAAAAGACCTGTACGCCGCCGTCAATTCGGTCATCACAAATGGTGGATTGCACGAGTCATCGTGTTCTCCAGCATTCACAGCATCAGCTTTTTCCCTAATTAGGCGGTGGTATGCGCTGTCGCTGTCCATGTGGTCTTCAGGGTAGAAAGTGTTGGCCAATAATTCGACTGAACCTTTCGCATCCAATACTACGGCGTCCTTTACCAGAGGTTGATCCTCTGTCCTTCCCTTTGTCCTTCCTATCACCCGGTATATCCCTTCCCAAACCCCTTCTTTGTCCTGTTTGGCGCAGAAGTTCTTCCAGCTCTCAACTATGTCCTTGTTTGCCTCCGTTTCATACTCAACTTTTTTCCTCAGGTACTCTTCGACGACCTTCGATCTTCGGGTTGGTCCAGCACATCTGATCCTGCGTTTCCTGGTGGCGACCTCCCGCTTCATTTTCTCAAGTTTCTCGGACCACCACGGCAATGTGAGTACTTCTTTGGTCTTCCTCATTGGCATTGATAATGTGCATGCGTCTCTGATTATTTGGGTGTATTTATTGATAAAAATATTTATTTGGTCAGCTGTTTTTAATTTTTCTATTTCTGTTAGATTAATTTGATTTTCGTGCAATGATTGTTTGAGTTTCTCATGAAACTCAGACCAATTTGCTTTTTTTGTGTTAAAAGTTCTCGTGGTTCTACTTATTTGAATACCTTTGGACCTTCGAAGTTTAATACTAAATACAATGCCATTGTGATCCGAGCTCGTGAGGCCTTCATCTACTTTCCAGTCGTCCACCAGGTCCAGAATGTCCATCGAGCATGCTGTGATATCAACATGGCTGCAGTATCGTTTTCCCCCTCTGATCGTATCGAAGGTCGGGATTTCCCCTCTGTTGAGTATGTTCAGGCCCAGCTCGTCGAAAACTCCGGACACCTCTTCGCCCCGGCCATCAATTGACAAACTCCCCCACCAGGTACTTTTGGCGTTCGCGTCTCCCCCAACCACCCACATTCTAGAACCTACTTGTTCCTCAACTCGTTTGAGGTGCTCGAGGTATGGCCCCACCGGCTGGTCCGGCTCAAAATAAAAAGACACAAGCGCGATCTTCCAGGCACTGGTCCGGATTTCCACCACAGTGATGTTGTTCGTGGTGAGATTTGGGTACTGTATAACTGTGAGGTATCGGTCAAAGACCGCTATTGCGGCCTTTACAGTCCCGCTTCCGGTGCCAGTGCTCTGAAAAATCCGAACACCCGTGTAGTTTCTCATGATTTTAGCCCCTCCCACGTATGGTTCCTGGAGGAGAGCGACCGCGGTTCCACGCTTTACGGCTTCCAGTAGAAGCTCATCTGTTGCGAGTCTCTTCCGCTGGAGGTTTGCCTGCATGATCTTGTAGAGGCTTGGGTTGCCCTGGGTGCCCTTAGCAATACGCCACAGTTGATCTGGCGATTTCATCCCATTTACGGCGTGTTGGGCAATCGGGATTAAATGCATTGTGATCCACGCTCTCGAGCTTTGCCCTTGTGCAATTCTGGCATTTTGGTGGAACCTCCGCAAGCCAGTCGGCACATTCCAATTTTAAATGTGGACCGCCACAGTGGCTGCACAGGTCGGCTGGTTCCTTACAGAATCGTCTGCCGTGCCCGTAGCCCAGGCAGCGCGTGCACTGAACCAGTGGGGTTTGGTCTTCTACCCTAACGCGCTGAAGGTCCACGTGCAGACATCCGACCGCTGTTGCTCTTCTCCATATGGTTGGTGAGGCGCTAATCACAATGTTATTGGTGTGCGGGTTTCTGGTTCTTCTTCTAAACTTTACTTCTAATCTGTCCTCCTCCTTATCGAGATCATGAAAGACATCTTTATTCTGGTTCCTCAGAGCCTTAAGGACATCCTCATCTGAGTTAGCAGAGAGGACGCCTCTGAGGATCAGTAGTGGATCTTTGTTTTTCATTTCCTCGACATTGAGGTCTCGCCTTTCTCCTTCCAGTTTATTTTTAATTTTGCTCCTTTCTTCCCTGGTCGAAAATCCCATTATAATTTTTCTATCCTTTGCCTTCCTTACTTTTTCTACTTTGATCCATCCCTCCTTTGCATCTACCGTCTTCCGTATTTTATCTAGTACTTCGTCTCCCGATTCTGAGTCATTTTTCGAGGTAACTACAATGGAGTGCAGCGTACTTCGAATTGAGTTCGACTTTCCACTATGATTTGCAGTTACACTCGCGTACGTTGTCCTTATACCCTGTTCCATTGCGGCTTTCAGTTCATCCATCTTTTTGCTGTTTTCCTGAAGCAACTTAGAGTGTTCCTCAATTTTTGTTACCAGGAGAGTTTGTTCGGCAAAAGTCGGCAAAGCAGCATCGGTAGTGATGGCAGTTTCGGTCTCTACCCTTTCCTTCGCCCCTCCTGAGCCTTTTAATTTTGCCTCCCTTTCCGCCTCTTTCACCAACTGATATAGCCGATCCAACGCTTCAGTGATGCCGTTTTTTATTTCGGTCTTGGTGTTTCTAGAGCTGCTCAGATGGAGTTTTGCTCTGTTCAGGCAAGCTCTAGCTTCTGTTGATCGATCCGCGTAATGTAACTTTGGCGGCGTATGCTCCTCTGTCCTTTTCGTGTGCACTGCAAGAGTTTTGTTCTCCTGCGACACTGGAGGTTTCTGTGTTGCTTTTGAAGGGCCGGCCTGTGTAGTCCTAGTTGTTGGAGGGGAGGTCAGATTTATGTTAGTGTCTTTGACCGCTTCCCATTCTCCAATGCTGCGTCGAACGCTTGGAGGTGATGTTCTGGGTTTCGGTGGTGATCTCTCTCCATCAACCTTTTTTAATGGGGTCCTTATTCCAAGCATGTTGGAGATATGCGTCAGTAGTTATAAAGTGTATAAAAAAAAGGAGAAAAAATTGTATAGAAGAGTAGATAAAAGTGTAAATTGTATAAAAAGAAATAAGAGTGCGCTTGAGATCGTTAAGATCTCCTGTAAATATCTTGGTGTTAGTTCTAAGCTAACACAGTCAGTCTATTAGTTCAATAGAACAGGTCAGACAAGAATTTTAATTTTCTTGTGTCGTCAAAACGTCTTGGTTTAGTACCAGACCTTGATTTGACGTCAGAGGGCTTCAGCGAACCAGGTTCCTCAGATAAAAATAAAATTTGTGATGAAAAAATTTTTGAGACTCTAGGTAGAGTCGATCTCTACTTACCACCAGACAGGTCCCGCCAAGCCCTCTCCAACGAACCCAAACACGGCCGCCCTAGCCCAAAGGGTTCCCGAGAAAACCAGGTCGAAATATCTGGTTACCAAAACAAGATGGCACCCAGAATCCGGTTGTTAATGGTTTTCTCTGGAACCGCGTGACCGGATACCCCCGTGCTTGGGCTCCCCTGAACGGGCTTGTCAAGATCTATCAAATGCCGTTGGTTTTAGGACTGAAAAACCTTGGTTCCTGAAAATTCCTGAAATGTGTCTCGTCGGGTAGGGAACGGCCAGACAATGTCTCCAAAGGAAGTCCGAACTTTCTACGACCAGCGGTTCAGCCGCTACACAAGTTTAAAAACTGATTTGACAGTTTCAGAACTGTCAATGTGAACTTTCAAACCGCTACAGCTTGCCCCTCACTGATCGCAAAAAATGGGTTAGGTTAGGTTAGGTTAGGTTAGGTTAGGTTTTTTTTTTTTTTTTTTTTTATGCTTCTACCTCCAACATGGTTGGAGTCTACTCTGAGCTTCGCTTCCATTCCAGTTCTCGCACTTATTCCTCTCGCACTTTCATTCCTCATACTTTATCTTTCTATCATACATCCTCATTTGTGTCTGTTATGGGTGGGATTCCCAACTATCATCTAGCTGCTCTAACTATTTATTTATATTTATTTTATTGAAAAGCCATGGGTAAAACTTTTATTTTAACATTCCTTATACTTATGCACTTATTCTAATTACCTGAGACTACTTTACAATTTTTTATGACTTACTTACATTATCTTACATAGCTAAGTTCTTATTTTAGACTTACATTTTTATACTTTAACTTATTTATACAGGTCCTACAGAGTAGGGGGAGCATCCCTTATTTATACAATATACTTATTTTAAAACTTATTGTACTAAAATATTTTTCCGGGTCCTTTACGGACGGGAGCAGTTTTTTTTTTTTTTTTGTTTAACATCATCTTTCATTGCTACTCATTTATTATCTTATCCTTAAACTATTTAACAACTAATTTATTTATGCTGTTCCTTAATATAACGCAGTATATTGTGACAGCATATTTACTTAAACGGTTTTGTTTCTTTTGACGACTATGGAAGCTATTTGACTGCAATAATTTAAAAATGCTTGCCTATGCTTTCCCGTCATTAGATGCGGTGCTTGTTGAGCATTCAGTTCTGCACCAAGTTTTTGCTCAGTCTCGTATCGTAACCTTTCAGTAATTGGGCAATTGAATAGGATGTGCAGAACCGTCTCCTCGACGCCAGGTTCCCACGAACCCTGCGTGGGCCTTTATCCAGAACAGCGAGACGCATTTGTTCTGGAGTTTACAGCGGCGCAAGGCGTCTCTGGTTTCCACTGCCAAAGGGTGGGGGGAACTTGAGTTGGTCACCGTCTGAAGGGCCGCCATAGAGTCGCTGAAGATGCCAAACGTGGTTGCACTGTGCTTGAGCACTTCTCCCACTGCTCTTTGCAGAGCCAGAAGTTCAGCCTGGTAGACGGTGCAATAGGACGGCAAAGCAAACTTGAGGGCTTTTGCCTCGACGGCGCCACTCCACAAGGATAGCGCCGCCCCGACTTTGCCCTCAATTTTGCTGCCGTCGGTGAATATACGCACAGCATAATTGCTGTGGTTATTGTATTGATCCTCATCTACCAGGCTTCCGAACTCCAGACACATTTGCTCCGCAGGGTGCGGGGCCTCCAGCGCTGGTGCCATCCGCTCCACTTCCCTGCCTCCCAGTATGGGCTGGGGTACTCCCCTCCTAGCTCCGTAAAGTGCTGCTGCTTCGCGAACACGAAGATCGAGTGGGAGTATCCCAGTCAGCACCAGGGCAGAGTTTAGGGAGACCGTGCGATATGCCCTGCACATTTTCTGGGCAATCCCGCGCTGGACGTTCCAAAGTTGCCTCTGAATACCCAGCTTTTCGGCTGCTGGAGCCCAGACGCTAGCGGCATAAAGAATTATGGGCTCCATGGTCGCCACATAGATGGTTCTGACGATCTCGGGGTTTAGCCCCCAGCTGACCCTTGCGGCTCTGCACAGCCGTTTGTAGATCTCAATCGCCCTCCTGCACACGAGCGAGACATGAGTGTTGAATGTCAACCCGCTATCTATAGTGACACCCAGTATCTTCATTTCCTTCGCTAAGGTGATGTCTGTCCCCCCCATGCTCAGGCGTGGTGTGTCGAACTTCAGCTTTCTTGTTATTACCATCGCAGTGGTTTTATGGGGTGCAAACTTAAGCTTATTTTCGACACCCCACGCCAGAACATGATCGAGAGCGGCGTTGGCGGAGGCCTCCACCTCCAGCGCGGTCTCCCCGTCGAAGACCAAGAGGACATCGTCCGCGAAAGCCTGGATATATACCCCGAGACTCTGCAGTGCTTTAAGGAGGGGGTCTAGGAGCAGGTTCCAAAAGATGGGTCCCCCAATTGAACCCTGGACGCAACCCTTGCTGGTGCCCTTTGTGTATACTTCCCCGCCGTACCTAATCGAGACTTTTCGGTCACTGAGGTAGCTATCGATGACTCGCCTAAGATTTACTGGACATTTTTCCTCCGCCAGACGGACTCGAACAGCTGGCCACCAGGCGTTATCGAAAGCTCCCTCTATGTCTAAAGATACAAGCGTGATAATTCTTTTTTGTGCGAGCTTTTTGTGAACGTGCTGCATAAGAGCATTGAGGGAGTCCTCGGTGCTCCTCTGAGGCATGAATCCGTACTGGCGGGTACTCATCCTCGGTAAAAGATGGAATTTTAGGCGGCCCACCAGCATCTTCTCAAAGATCTTCCCTAGTATAGGCAATAGCCCAATCGGCCTATACGACTTGGGAGTAGAGTAGTTATCTTTCCCTGGCTTCCTCAATATAACTACTGTTGCCTCCTTCCAGGACGCGGGGAAATATTGAAGTTCCAGACACTTATTCAGGAACTCCAGGAATAAACTCGGGTCGCTACTTACGACTTCGCGGCAAATATCAGCCGTAAAGCCATCGGAGCCCGGCGCCTTTTTTGGGTTGAAGGATTCTACCGACTTCTTAAGCTCAGCCATCGTAAACGGTGGATCGCAGCACCCATGTTGTTCCCCAAGGTTCACGCATTTGGCTTTTGACCGGATGAATCGGTGATGAACATTGTCGCTCTCTTGTGCGTCGTCTGGGTAAAACGTATCCGCTAAGAGCTTTACAGAGCCTTTTGAGTCCAGCACGTCACCGTTCCATTCCAATGGCAGATCCTCTACCCTGCGCTGTGTCCTTCCTATTACTCTATAAATTCCTTCCCAAACCCCCTCCCTATCCTGCTTTCCACAGAACTCCTTCCAACTCTCGGTCTGAGCTTTGGCCGCTTCCAACTCATACTCCTCTTTCTGTTTCAGGTACTGTTCAACGACCTTCTGCCTCCGGACTGGGGCGGCACAGCGGATTCTGCGCCTCATTGTAGCGACCAACCTCTTCATCCCAGCGAGTCTCTCGGACCACCACGGCAAGGTAAGTTTTTCTTTAACTTTTTTACATGGCATTGTTAATTTACAAGCTTCGTCTATTACTTAATTAAGATTATTTGTAAAGATATTTATTTCGTTTTTGTTTTTAATTTTATTGATTTCAGCAGTTGTTAATTTATTTTCTATTTTCAATTGTCCGAATTTCGTATGGAATTCGGACCAATTGGCTTTTTTGGTGTTGAATTTTCGTGTTGTTCTTTCTATTTGAATTCCTTTGGATTTCTCCAAGAGAATTTTAAAAGCAATGCCGTTGTGGTCCGAGCTCGTGAGACCCTCATCGATCTTCCAGTCGTCTACCAGGTCCAGGATGTTGTTGGAGCAGGCAGTGACGTCCACGTAACTGCTGTACCGCTTCCCTCCTCGGATGGTGTCGAAGGTCGGAATTTCCCCTCGGTTGAGTATATTTAGACCAAGCTCGCCGAGAGTTGCCACCATTTCCTCACCTCTGTGGTCATTCTTCGGGCTGCCCCACCATATGTTTTTTGCGTTGGCGTCCCCTCCAACGATCAGCTTCCCGGAACCGACAGTGAGCCCTATTTGCCTTAGATGTTCTAAGTAGGGCTCGATTGGCTGGTCCGGCTCACAGTAAAATGAGACAAGCGTGATTTCCCAGGCACTGGTCAGGATTGCCACCACCGAGGTGAGTTTTGGGTACTGCTTGACAACAAGATCATTGTTGAAGACAGCTATTGCTGCTTTCACAGTCCCACCTCCTACGCCAGTGTTCTGGAAGATCCTAACGCCTCTGGAACTCTTCATTACTCCGTCCCCGGCCGTGTACGGTTCCTGCAGAAGCGCCACCGCTGCTCGACGCTTCGTAGCTTCAATAAAAAGCTCATTGGTGGCAAGCTTTTTTCGTTGGAGGTTAGCCTGCAATACTCCATAGGGGGTATTTACTCCCGAGGTGCCCTTAGCAGTATGCCACAGTCGACCTGGCCACTTCGTCCCATCTTATGCGCACTGGGCAGTCGTGGCTAAACGCATTGTGCGTGCCCTGATCGGTCTTAGATTTGGCACAGTTGCGACAAGAGGGTGGTGAGCTCGAGAGCCAATCTGGGCACTCCGATCTCATGTGCGGGTCTCCACAATGACTGCAGAGGTCCGCAGGCTCCTTGCAGAAGCGCTTGCCGTGCCCGAAGCCCAGGCAGCGGGTGCACTGCACCAACGGGGATTGATCTTCAACTCTAACGCGCTGAAAATCTATGTGCAGTGTCCCGCCTTCCAGCGCTCGTCGCCAGATGGTAGGCGAGACGCAGACGATGACGTGGCCGACATGTGGGTTACGCGTCCTCCTTCTGTACTTAACTTCGACTCTATTTTCCTCGTCGTCGAGGCCACCAAAAACACCTTTATTCTGGTTTCTCAGGGCCTTAATTATGTCTTCGGTTTAGGTTAGGTTAGGTTAGGTTTTTTTTTTTTTTTTTTTTTTTTTTTTTTTTTTTTTTTTTTTTTTTTTTTTTGCGTTCTCTACCCCGGACAAAATCTGGGCCTATCTCTTATCTAATCCTCTTTCATACCAGTTCTCGCTGTCTTTCCTCTCGCACTTTTATCCCGCATACTGTTTCTTTCTTTTGTCCTTCTTCTTTTATTCTCATTTATGGGTGGGACTCCCATGTTATTCTTTACTTTACTAAGGCTAGTCTATATAATATCATGTTCCTTCTTTATATCTTTTTGCACATATTTGTGCTTTATTTCTTCTTAGGGTTAATAATACACTAACGATCTCTTTATTTCCATCAATTTTACAATCTTAAATTTAGTTATACAGTATCTAAATTATTTTCTAGTTTTCACTTACATACTAAAGTACATTGTTACACGTTTTATTCTTATTCTCTAATTTCATATTTGTGTTTACAATTTTTACAGCTCTAGGTCTTAAACATACTATTTTCTACATTGTTTTTCTATAATTCTAATTTTACAGACTTTATACTTATGTTAATTTATAGGGTTTTGTAATCTATTGATACCATCATATTGGCATGATCTTACATACTAGGGTACAATCTTTTCTCTTAGTTTTATTTTTGTCTTATTCTAATTATCTTCTACTTTTACATTTCTGATATCTCAATTTTTCCTACTGTTTACAATATTTATTATTTTCCTTCATTTAGTTTTTTATATGCTCACTTGTATATATTTACTATATAGAGGTTGCATACTCTACCGATTATTCTGATTTCTTTTTATTACGCTCTGCACTATTTTCACACAGTATTTCAAGAACTTGTTTCTGTTTTTCCCCAGCATTATTTCTCCTATACTATTTATATTCAGATCAGTTTCTAATTCCTGTTCTATATTATTCCTTTCATAAGCATGCGCAGGACAGCTTAGCAGCAAGTGTGGTACTGACTCATCAACGCTTGGGTCGCAGATACACGATGGACTCTCCTTACACTTGAATCGGTGCAAGTATTCGGAGAATCCACCGTGTCCCGTCATGACTTGAGTCAGATGCCCGTTGATCTGTAGCTTCCTGATTACCCTGTACGCCGCCACTGCATCCGGGAAAAACATTTTGGTAATAGAAGCCGTTGTGCCGGTCCTATATCTATTGTTCCATTCGTCAAGCGTTGCCGTACGAATGCAGCGCTTGACGAATGATACGGGACACAGATCGTACTCCGGCTTCTTTTTACTCGAGATGGCAGCCTCTTTTGCCAGCTGATCCACTCTCTCGTTACCCTCAATCCCTGCGTGGGCTTTAATCCAAAACAAGTTTACTATCTTGTTCTGGAGAGAAGCTGCTGCCAAATTTTCTCTTGCTTCCACTGCCAGGGGATGAAGGCAACTGTGGTTTATCACTGTCATAAGGGCTGCCATTGAGTCACTATATATGCCAAAAGTGGGCGCCGCACATTTTCGGATCTCCTCGGTTGCCCTGCATATCGCCAGGAGCTCCGCCTGGTAGACCGTGCAGTAGTTTGGTAACGCCAGCTTGAGGGCACGTGTTTCGGCCTCGCTGTTCCACAAGGACAGCGCAGCACCGACACGCCCCCCAATCCTGCTTCCATCAGTAAAAATTCTTACCTCTGGTTTGGCGCTGGCGTCAACTTGCTCCCGGTCTACCAGACTTTTAAATTCCAGGTCGATACGCCTGGCAGGGTGCTGAGACTTCAGCGTGGACACTGGTCGCTCCACTTCCCTGCCCCCCAATATTGGCAGCGATACACCCCTTTTGGCCTCATACAATGATGCCATCTCGCGAGCTCGGAGATCCAGGGGAAGCATCCCCGCCAACAAGATTGCAGAGTTAAGGGAGACGGTGCGGTATGCTTTACACATTTTTTGTGTTATTCCGCGTTGCACGACGCCCAACTGTTTTTGGATGCCCAGCTTTCCTGCCGCTGGCGCCCATACACTGGCAGCGTACAGGATGATCGGTTCTATCGTCGCCACGTAGATAATCCTGATAATTTCGGGATTAAGTCCCCAACTTATTCTTGCCGCTCTGCACAGCTGCTTATGTACCCCGATCGCCTTCTTGCAGACGTTCCTAACATGCGTATTGAAGGTCAACTTGTCGTCGACGGTGACACCCAGGATCTTAATTTCTTTGGACATGGCTATTTCGACCCCGCCCATGCTCAGTCGCGGGGTGTCGTACTTGAGTTTCCTAGTTATTGTCATCGCATTTGTCTTTTGCGGCGCAAATTTCAACTTGTTATCGGCGCCCCACGCCTGAACATGTTCGAGGGCGACATTTGCCTTCTGTTCTATTTCTATTGCTGTGTCCCCGTCGAAGACAAGGACTACATCGTCTGCGAACGCCTGCACGTAAAGATCTTTTGCCATCAGAGTTTTCAGGAGGGGATCCAACAGCAGGTTCCAGAAATTAGGGCCCCCAATAGAACCCTGCACGCAGCCTTTTGTCGTTTCTTTGGAGTACTCTTCACCCGCATACCTGACCCTGACCCTTCTGTCCTTTAGGTAGCTGTCGATGACTCTCCTCAGGTTCAAAGGACACTTTTCCTCAGCCAATCGGATCTTTATTGCCGGCCACCAGGCGCTGTCGAAGGCTCCCTCTATGTCTAAGGATACTAGAACAATTATCTTCTTTAAAGTAAGTTTTCCTTTTATATGGTTCATTAGGTCATAGAGGGAGTCTTCGGTGCTTCTCTGGGGCATAAAGCCGTATTGGCGAGTACTCATCCTAGGTGTAATATAAAACCTGAGGCGAGCCATCAACATCTTTTCAAATACCTTGCCCAAAACCGGTAGGAGTCCAATGGGCCTGTATGACTTTGGTGTGGTGTAGTCTGCCTTCCCCGGTTTCCTTAGCACCACCACCGTGGCCTCCTTCCAAGACTTTGGAAAATATCCGTATTTTAGGCATTTGTTCAGAAGGGCCAGAAAGGCATCGGGTTCCCCTCCAATAGCTTGCCTGCAGATGTCCGCCGTGAGGCCGTCCATTCCTGGAGCCTTTTTAGGATTAAAGGATTCGCATGCACTTTTCAGTTCGGTCCATGTGAAAGGTGGATCTTGGGAGTTGGGTTCGTCCTGTTCATTTATTTTTTCCGCCTTTTCTCTAATTTTGCGGTGATGGGTGTTGTCGGCGCTTGCGAGGTCTTCTGGGTAGAAAGTTTCCGCTATTAACTTTACGGAATCCTTTGCGTCAAGTGCCTTCCCATTTTCCATCATCGGCAAGTCCTCTCCCCTTTGCGTCGTTCTCCCGATAACCCGGTAGATCCCCTCCCAAACCCCTTCCCTATCCTGTTTGCTGCAAAATTCTTTCCAGCTCTCTGTCTGGGCCCGAGCTGCCTCCTCCTCGTACTCCTTCTTCCGTTTTAAATATGCCTCGACCACCTTCTGTCTCCGGACTGGAGCAGCGCATTGTATCCTCCTTTTGTGGGTAGCGACACTCTTTTTCATTTCCGCGAGTTTCTCCGACCACCATGGCACACCAAGTTTTTCTTTAGCCCTTTTAATAGGCATTGATGCGCGGCATGATTCTTGTACTATTTTAGTGTAGTTTTCAGTTACGGTGTCTAATGAATCTGTATTATCAATTTGATCTATCTCGTTTTTATGGAATTTATAGTCATTTTTTAATTGGGTAAATTTCTCATGAAATTTGGCCCAATTTGCCTTTTTGGTGTTAAAAATTCGCGTTGTTCTGTCTACTTGAGCCCCTTTCGCTCTCTCCAGTTTTAGACTAAAGAGTATGCCATTGTGGTCGGAGCTCGTGAGGCCCTCGTCAACTTCCCACTGTTCTACCAACTCAAGGATGTCGTCCGAGCATGCTGTTAGGTCAACATAGCTGCTGATGCGCTGTCCTCCCCTGATGGTGTCGAAAGTCGGAGTCTCCCCTGTGTTGAGAATATTCAGCCCGAGCCCACCGAGAGTCCCACACACATCTTCACCCCTGCGGTCAACCACTGCACTCCCCCACCAGGTGCTCTTCGCATTGGCGTCCCCTCCAACTAGTAGCGGTTTTGAACCGTTTATCACACCTATTTGTCTTAGATGGTTTAAGTAAGGATCTATTGGCTTATCGGGTTCAAAATAAAAAGAGACGAGTGTGATCTCCCAAGCACTGGTTTGGATTCCCACCACGACTATATTTGTCGTGGTGAGTTCCGGGTACTGTTTGACTTTGAAGCTTTTGTCGAAGACGACAATTGCCGCCTTTACCGTCCCATTTCCAACACCAGCGTCCTGGAAGACCCGCACTCCTCTCTGACACCTCATGTCTCTTGAGCAGCCAACGTATGGCTCCTGCAGAAGTGCCGCAGCAATCCCCCGCTTCTCTGCCTCCAACAGTACATCGGTAGCCAGGTTTTTCCGTTGGAGGTTAGCCTGTGCGAACTTATAAACGGTTTTTTCCCCCGGCGCGCCCTTAGCAGTATGCAGTGGTTGACCGCGCTATTGCGTCCCATTTACGGCGGACAGGGCATTCGGAACTGAATGCGTTATGCTCCTTATTTAGCATATTCGCTCTGTCACAGTTCCTGCAGACCGCTGTGCCTCCGGCCATCCAGTCAGGGCATTCAGTTTTTAGGTGCGGACCGCCGCAGTGGCTGCACAAGTCCGCCTTCTCTGTACAATGCCTTCGCCCGTGCCCATAGGCCAGGCAGCGGGTGCACTGCATAAGTGGGGTCTGGTCTTCGACCCTAACTCTCTGCAAGTCCACATGGACATATCCCCTCTTAGTCACCCGCTGCCATAGTTCCGGGGACGTGCTCAGCACTATGTGTACAGAGTGCGGGTTCCTTGTTTTCCTTCTGTACCTCACTTCCATTCTATCTTCCCCATCGCAGAGGCCACGAAAAACGTCCCGATTCTGGTTTCTCAGAGCCTTTTGTACATCTTCGTCTGTATTAATTGCTAAGACATCTCTGAGTACCAGCATAGGGTCCTTGTTTTTTACGGCCTCTACGGTGAGGTTGACGCTGTTTCTCTCTAATCTCTCTTTCACCTTATCCCTTTCACACTCTGTCTCAAAACCCATAACTACCTTCCTATTCTTCGCCTTTCTCACCCTTTCAACCTTCACCCATCCTTCCTTTGCTTCCACTGCCTTCCTCACCCTTTCCAGAACTTCCTCCCCAGTCTCAGTTTCGTCTTTCGAGGCTACTATCACTGAGTGCAGCGTGTTCCGTCTTTCCGACGTCCCACCCCCACCCTGGGCCGCAGCCACCTTTGCGTATGAGGGTGTCTCGGTCTGCACCCTTTGCTCCTCCAGAGCTGTCTTTAGATCCTCCATGCGCTTATTGTTCTCTTCCAATAATTTGGAATGCGCCTCGATCTTGCTCATGAGAAGATCTGTCTCTTTTGTCCTGTCCTTTTCGGTAGCTTCTTCCGTATCTTCCCTCCGCGTGTTAATGCGGAGGGGAGACACAGGTTCCCCCACTTCCAAGTGACCAGGTTTACGTTTTAGGGCTTCCACCTCTGCTGCCGCCTCTTTGATTATCCTGTACATCGATTCGACAGCCAGAGTGATACCTGCCTTTATTTCTGACTTCAAGTTGCGCGATTCCCCCAGTTGGGTCTTTGCTCTTTGAAGCCAGTTCCGGCCTTCAGTCACTCTGTCTGTTGAAGAGATCGGCTTTTGTGAACCACCCGAGACCTCGATAGAGCTTCGTCGCCTCGTGTCTTTGCCAGTTTGAGGCAGCGTGACCTTTAGTGCTACCTTTGAAGGAGCTGGCGGGATCTGCGCCTGCTTTTTTGGCGACACTGTAAACGTAGTCGATGCTGCCGCCTTTGAATCCCTAGTTTTGTTGTTTTCCCACTCCCACTCCCCTATGCTCCTACGAACATTTGAAGTAGGTGTGGTCTTTTTGGGAGATGGTCCGGCCTTCTCTATGTCAACTGGGGAGTTGGTATCTGGGGTAGCCCGCTTGCGAGGTGTGTGTTCGAGAGGCATGGTATTACGTCGCTGGGTAGATCGTCAAATATTTTTTAGAAACCAACTATTGTTCTGCTTTTCCTATCCCTGTATACGGGGGATGGTCAAAGTAAAAAAAAAAAAAAAAAAAAAAAAAAAAAAAAAAAAAAAAAAAAAACTTACTCTGAATATACTTAATACGATACACTATCCCTGTATATGGAGGATAATGAGATGTCAAAGTCGTAATTGCTATCCCTGTACAAGGGGGATGCCGTCTATTGTCAACAGAGTAACCACAATCAGCAGAATATGCAGCTCTATACCTATATCCTACAGATTGCAGAAACAAACTTATTATAAATGTTTAATTTATTACTTAAACTTGATTGTTTGGGTCACTCAAATCTGAGGATACAAGTTTAGTCTGGTTTTTAACAAGTCTAATGATCGTAATAAAAGAAATTTCCAAATTAGACAAAATATTTTGTCAGCTCTATGTAGAGCAGAACTCTACGCTCTAAAAGAAAGTCCTCCCAGAGCCCTCCCGAATGAACCCAAACTCGACGGGTCTACTATGAAGGGTCCCGGAGATATCGCAGTTTGAAATTTCGGGTCAAATACACAAGATGGCGACTGAAAATAGGTAAACGACGTTTTCTCCGGAACCATTCGACCGATTACCGCCGTTCTTGGGTTCCCCGAACTTGGCTCAACGAGTTCTATCCCCTCGAGCGAGTTTCAGCCTGAAAAAATCCTTCAGCAGGGATTTCAATGTAACAACCCTAGGAAGACAGAGAGGGGCCCGCCAATGTTTCCAAAGAAAACTGGAGCCCTCTACGACCCCTGGTTCAGGAGCTATCCTAGCCTAAAGTTTCGTTTGACAGTTCTAGAACTGTCAAAGTCCACTTTCAACCCGGTATAACTCCCCCCCCCGCGACCGCAGAACACCCGTGTTTGGACTTTTCTGGCTCGGCTTGGCCCGTCCCGCCCTCCCAAGTGGTATTCAGGATCCTGAAAATTTTCAGCGTCAAGTAGCCTGAAAATATGTTGACGGGCTAGAGAACGGCTTCTCGAGCCCGAATCTGCAAACCACTGCTCTCTATGACTACCAGGGCCAGATCTATACCCAGTCAAAGTTTCCCAAGATGGCCGCCGAACTGTCAAATGCCAACTTAATGTGGCTATAACTAAGCAACCATACGTCAGAGAGAGATGCGGTTTCGATCTTAGTGGGTCCCCTGACCTCGTCTAACCGTTGAAAGGCGTTTCAGCGCCGAAAAACCTCAGGTCCCGAAAACGGCTGAAAACCTTTTGATTTTATTCTCTATAGTCCCCCCTCAATACCTACGAAAACCCGGTGCTTCTATCTTGTTTGGTTGAGGAGCTATGGAATTCCAAAGTAATTACCCTGCTGAAGAAAATGGCCGAAAGCGAACTTTTTTCGCGCAGGTTTGTCTCTAATCGACCTAGAAGGTCGAGATTTCCGTTATACAAGATGATTACGGCTGTTTCGACCCTCTGTTGGTGTCAAAATTATTTAAAAATGGATATTTTCCATTTATATCACGAAAACTCTTTAAAAATCCATATCTCCACCACCAAAAGACTTAAAATTCTAATAAAATATGCATAAAAAAGGTAAAATTAGCTTCTTTGTTTATGTATAATAAAATTACAAAAAACCGGAAAACAAGATGGTTTTTCCGAATAAAAACTGGTTTTTTCAGTTTTATTTGAATATCTCGGAAACCAAAAGCGATATAATAAAATAATAAAATAATTCAGGCTAAGGATTTAAGCGCGCAGCTAGATCCTGTCAAAAAAGTATATGTAAACGCTATGGGTTCCAAGATAATCAAGGTCAAATTTATGGTTTTCTATACTAAATAACTACAAAACTACTTATCATAAAATTTTTCTTCTGGCTCCAGAGGTCTTCTCCGCTGAAGAGGCAGGAAACTGCGAAGAAACCAAGTCTCTGCGACGCCTGCTTCTGCTACCACGTGGACATGTGTTTTGCAGTTTTCGGCTGTTTTCTTCTATATTTTCCAGTGGAAAATTCCAGAAGGGGTCTCAAACTGTAGGTTTTTTGAGTCCACATCCAATGGCTGCATAAAATTTTGGGGTCGCCGCTTTAGTTTTTGTGGCATATGCGTTTTTGTATTTGAACACTTAGAGAAACATAACCTATACACGGTTTTTCTCTTTTCCCGCTTTTCCACTGCAATCCAAGGTTGTCACTATAACTTTATTACATGAACCGACTTATTCCGCGTCGAACGACACAAGTTTCGCTAAGATCGGACAACTTTTAACCACTTTTTAGATTTTTTAAGTGCGGAGCGACTTGGAAACTGATCCGACCACCACGAGGGTTGAGGGGGAACTGGGTTAGGTTAGGTTAGGTTAGGTTAGGTTAGGTTAGGTTAGGTTAGGTTAGGTTAGGTTAGGTTAGGTTAGGTTAGGTTAGGTTAGGTTAGGTTAGGTTAGGTTAGGTTAGGTTAGGTTAGGTTAGGTTAGGTTAGGTTAGGTTTTTTTTTTTTTTTTTTTTTTTTTTTTTTTTTTATACTTCTACCCCCACCTTGGATGGGGTCTACTCTGAGCTGCACATACATTCCAGTTCTCGCATTTATTCCTCTCGCACTTTCATTCTTCATACTGTATCTTTCTGTCATACATCCTCATTTGTGTCCAGTATGGGTGGGATTCCCAACTATTATCTAGCTGCTCTATCTAATTTTTTATATTTCTTTTATTGAAAGCCAGGGATAAAACTTTTATTTGTGCAATCTTTATGCTTATATATATACTTATGGTTCTTATCTTAAATTCCTTAACAATTCTTTTTATCTTATTAATATTATCTTACATGGCTAGTTCTTATTCTAGATTGACATTTTATACATTTAGTTATTTCTTATTTAATTCATACAGGTCCTACAGAGTAAGGGGAGCATTTCTTATTTACGCCCAGCTTTAAACATTTAAATTGCTTTACAGGTCCTTTACGGACGGGAGCATTTTTTGTTTGACACTGTTCTTAATTATTATACGTTAACAAATTTTACCCTTAATCTATTTTACAACTAGTTTCTTATGCTGTTCTATAATATAACGTAGTATATTTTGACAGCATATTTGCTTATACGGTTTTGTTTCTTTTGACAACTATAGTTGCTACTTGACTACAGTAACTTAAAAACAATTCTCTATGTTTTCCCATCATTAGATGCGGTGCTTGTTGAGCATTCAGTTCTACGCCAAGTTGTTGCTCAGTCTCGTATCGTAGCCTTGCAGTCATTGGGCAATTGAATAGGATGTGCAGAACCGTCTCCTCGATGCCAGGTTCGCAGGCGCACGATGAGTTCTCCTTACACTTGAAGCGTTTCAAGTATGCGGAGAACCCACCGTGCCCCGTCAAAATCTGCGTGGTCAAGCTGTCGTGGGTCATCTTGCGTACCACTCTGTACGCCGCCACAGCGTCCGGGAAAAAGATTTTGGTGCCCGAAGCCGTGTCACCCGATCTATATCTCCCGTTCCACTCGCCAAGCGTCTCCGACCGGATTACTCGCTTGACGAATGAAACGGGACACTGATCGTAGTCCGGCCTCTTCTTCGACTTTAGAGCGGCCTCCTTCGCAAGCTGGTCGGCTCTCTCGTTCCCCTCCAACCCTGCGTGGGCCTTTATCCAGAACAGCGAGACGTGCTTGTTCTGGAGTTTACAGCGGCGCAAGGCGTCTCTGGTTTCCACTGCCAAGGGGTGGGGGGAACTCGAGTTGGTCACCGTCTGAAGGGCCGCCCTAGAGTCGCTGAAGATGCCGAATGTGGTATCCTTGTGCTTGAGCACCTCTGCCACCGCTCTTTGTAGAGCCAGAAGTTCAGCCTGGTAAACGGTACAATAGGACGGCAAAGCCAACTTGAGGGCTTTCGCCTCGACGGCGCCCCTCCACAAGGAAAGCGCCGCTCCGACTTTGCCCTCAACCTTGCTGCCGTCGGTGAATATGCGCACTGCATAGTTGCTGTGGTCGTTGTACTGATCCTCGTCCACCAGGCTTCCGAACTCCAGACACATTTGCTCCGCAGGATGTGGGGCCTCCAGCGCGGGTGCCATCCGCTCCACCTCCCTGTCCCCCAGTATAGGCTGGGGTACTCCTCTCCTGGCTCCGTAGAGTGCTACTGCTTCTCGAACGCGAAGATCGAGTGGAAGCATCCCAGTCAGTACCAGGGCAGAGTTCAGGGAGACCGTGCGGTATGCCTTGCACATTTTCTGGGTAATCCCACGCTGGACGTTCCGAAGCTGCTTTTGAATACCCAGCTTTTCGGCTGCTGGAGCCCAGACGCTAGCGGCATAAAGGATAATGGGTTCTATCGTGGCCACGTAGATTGTTCTTATGACCTCGGGGTTTAGCCCCCAGCTGACCCTCGCGGCTCTGCACAGCCGTTTATAGATTTCAATTGCCCTCCTGCACACGAGCGAGACATGAGTGTTGAATGTCAACCCGCTATCTATCGTGACACCCAGGATTTTTATCTCTTTCGCTAAGGCGATGTCTGTCCCCCCCATGCTCAGGCGTGGTGTGTCAAAGTTCAGCTTTTTAGTTATAACCATAGCAGTAGTCTTATGGGGTGCAAAAGTAAGTTTATTTTCGACCCCCCACGCCAGAACATGAGCGAGAGCCGCGTTAGCGGATACCTCCACCTCCAGCGCAGTCTCTCCGTCGAAGACTAGGAGGACATCGTCCGCGAACGCCTGTATGTACACCCCAAGACTCTGCAGTGCTTTAAGGAGGGGGTCTAGGAGCAGGTTCCAGAAGATAGGGCCCCCAATCGAACCTTGAACGCAGCCCTTGCTAGTGTCCCTGGTGTATTCTTCCCCGCCGTACCTAATAGAGACTTTTCGGTCACTGAGGTAGCTGTCGATGACCCGCCTAAGGTTTACTGGACATTTTTCTTCCGCCAGACGGACTCGAACTGCTGGCCACCAGGCATTATCGAAAGCTCCCTCTATGTCTAAAGATACGAGAGTGATGATTCTTTTTTGTGCCAGCTTTAAGTGGACGTGCTGCATAAGAGCATAGAGGGAGTCCTCGGTGCTCCTCTGGGGCATGAATCCGTACTGACGGGTACTCATCCTCGGTAAGAGATGGAATTTTAGGCGGGCCACCAGCATCTTCTCATAGATCTTCCCTAGTATAGGCAGTAGCCCAATCGGCCTATATGACTTGGGAGTAGAGTAATTGTCTTTTCCGGGTTTCCTCAGTATAACTACCGTTGCCTCCTTCCAGGACGCGGGGAAATACTGAAGTTCCAGACACTTGTTCAGGAACCCCAAGAATAAACCTGGGTCGTTACCTACGACTTCACGGCAAATGTCAGCCGTAAAGCCATCAGAACCTGGCGCCTTTTTGGGGTTAAAGGACTCTACCGATTTCCTTAGCTCAGCCATCGTAAACGGTGGGTCACAGCATCCATGTTGTTCCCCAATATTTATATATTCGGCTTTCGACCGGATGGTACGGTGATGAACATTGTCGCCCTCTAGTGCGTCTTCCGGGTAAAATGTTTCCGCTAAGAGCTTCACTGAGCCCTTCGCGTCTAATACATCACCGTTCCATTCCAACGGTAGGTCCTCTTCCCTGCGCTGCGTCCTTCCTATTACCCTATATATTCCTTCCCAAACCCCCTCCCCATCCTGCTTCCCACAGAACTCCTTCCAACTCTCGGTCTGAGCTTTGGCCGCTTCCAACTCATACTCCTCTTTCTGTTTCAGGTACTGTTCAACGACCTTCTGCCTCCGGACAGGGGCGGCACAGCGGATCCTGCGCCTCATGGTATTGACCGACCTCTTCATCTCAGCGAGTCTCTCGGACCACCACGGCAAGGTAAGTTCCTCTTTAACCTTTTTGCAAGGCATTGATAATTTACAAACTTCATCTATTACTTTGTTGAGATTATTGGTAGTGATATCAATTTCGTGTTTAGTTTTAATTTTATTTATTGCAGCTATGGTTAAATTATTTTCTATTTTTAATTGTCCGAATTTCGTATGGAATTCGGGCCAATTAGCTTTTTTTGTGTTAAATTTACGTGTGGTTCGTTCAATTTTTATTCCCTTGGATTTCTCCAAGAGAATGTTAAACACAATGCCGTTGTGGTCCGAGCTCGTGAGGCCCTCGTCGATCCTCCAGTCGTCTACCAGGTCCAGGATGTTGTTGGAGCAGGCGGTAACGTCAACGTAACTACTGTACCGCTTCCCTCCCCGGATGGTGTCAAAGGTCGGAATTTCCCCTCGGTTGAGTATATTAAGACCAAGCTCACCGAGAGTTCCCACCATTTCCTCTCCTCTGTGGTCATTCTTTGGGCTGCCCCACCATATGTTTTTTGCGTTGGCGTCCCCTCCAACGATCAGCTTCCCTGAACCGACGACGACCCCTATTCGCCTTAGGTGTTCCAAGTAGGGCTCGATAGGCTGGTCTGGCTCAAAGTAAAAAGAGACAAACGTGATCTCCCAGGCACTGGACAGGATTCCCACCACCGAGATGTTGTTGGTGGTGAGTTTCGGGTACTGTTTGACTACAAGGTCATTGTTGAAAACAGCTATTGCTGCTTTCACAGTCCCACCTCCTATGCCAGTGTTCTGAAAGATTCTAACGCCCTTGTGACTCTTCATTACTCCATCCCCAGCCACGTACGGTTCCTGCAGAAGTGCCACCGGTTAGGTTAGGTTAGGTTAGGTTAGGTTAGGTTAGGTTAGGTTAGGTTAGGTTAGGTTAGGTTAGGTTAGGTTAGGTTAGGTTAGGTTTTTTTTTTTTTTTTTTTTTTTTTTTTTTTTTTTTTTTTTTTTTTTTTTTTTTATTCTTCTATCTCCAACATAATTGGAGTCTATGCTCAGCTACCGCAATCATACCAGTTCTCGCATGTATTCCTCTCGCACTTTCGTTCTGCATACTTTATCTTTCTTGCATTCTTTCGTCTTTCTTTCCTTAAGGGTAGGACGCCCTTCTACTATTATCTAGTCTACTCTATCCGTTTTTTATTCCTGTTTTTTATTAGGGGTAACAGTAAGGACACATTTCTGTTTTTTATTTCTTATGCTATGATATACTACATTATACAATTGTTTTTCTTATAACTAATTAATCTTACATTATTATTATACGATTATATTTACCTACTTATAACTAGATTTTTCTTTCTTACATTTATTATTAATAAATTTTAAAAACAGTTGTCTTATGTTTACTTATTTCTATTTCATTACATTTTAGAGAACTTAAATTTAGCTTTATACATATACCACATATAATCAATGATTGACGATAATATCATGTATGATATTATGTAAACATCTTTTTCTTACGCACTTTTATTTCTGTTTATTACTTTTTTACATATTTTGACGCAATATTCCAATAAAAGCTCTCTGTTTTTTCCCGCAATTATTTGACACAGGTTTTCGGCATTAAGTTTACAACTTATGATGTGTTCGGCTTCCAATCTTTCCCTATCGAAGACAGGACATCTAAACAATATATGTGGCACCGTTTCTTCCATTGCAGGGTCGCAGATGCACGATGGGCTCTCTTTACACTTGAAGCGATTCAAGTATTCCGAGAACCCACCGTGCCCCGTCATGATTTGCGTGACTAAACTGCTGATTTTGATTTTTCTGATTGTTCGGTAAGCTGTCACCGCATCCGGAAAAAACAGCTTAGTCACTGAGGCAGTCTCTCCCGACCTGTATCTTCGGTTCCATTCGTCCAGTGTTGCTGTGCGAATGCACCGTTTGACGTACGATACCGGACACAGGTCGTAGTCATGCTTTCGCTTGGAACCCTCAGCGGCTTTTTTAGCTAGTTCATCGGCCCTCTCATTGCCGTCCAATCCCGCATGAGCTTTGATCCAGAACAAGGTCATGGTCTTGTTTTGGATGGTTAGAGATCTTATATTGGCTCTTGCCTCTACTGCTAGTGGATGGTGTCGGTCGTAATTTTGTATAGTTTGGAGAGCCGCCATTGAGTCGCTGAAGATTCCAAACGATCGCGCACTGTGTTTCAGCGTCTCCCTGGTTGCGACGCATATCGCTAAAAGCTCAGCCTGATAAACGGTGGAGTAATGTGGGAGAGCAAGCTTGAGGGCTTTGGTCTCAGCATTACCACTCCACATGGAGAGTGCCGCCCCGACCTTTCCCCCGATCTTACTCCCATCCGTGAAGATGCGAACCTCAAGTTCGCTCTGGGCATCAAGTTGCTCTTGATTTACCAGGCTTACGAGCTCCAGCTCTGCTCGCTCCACAGGGTGCGGGGCCTCCATTGCCGAGGCAGGTTGCTCGACCATCCTGTCGCCAAGTGCTGGCTGGGGTACGCCCCTTCTGGCTTCGTATAGTGATGCCGCCTCGCGGACACGAAGGTCTAGAGGCAGTATCCCAGCCAGCACTAGCGCGGAATTTAACGAGACCGTCCGGTACGCCTTACATATTTTCTGTGCAATTCCCCGCTGTACTACTCCCAACTGCTTCGCTACGCCCAACTTTCCAGCTGCCGGGGCCCATACGCTGGCAGCGTATAGGACCACTGGCTCTACGGTTGCCACATATATTGTTTTTATGACTTCAGGGTGAAGTCCCCAGCTGGTCTTTGCCGCCTTGGCCAGTTGCTTATAGATTCCTATTGCCTTCCTGCATACATTTGCGACGTGTGTATTAAATGTCAGCTTCTCATCAATGGTGACGCCCAGGATTTTGATCTCTCGGGACATGGCAATGTCGAACCCGCCCATGCTCAAGCGTGGGGTGTCATATTTTAATTTGCGTGTAACGACCATTGCTTTAGTTTTTTGAGGAGCAAATTTTAGTTTATTTTGTACCCCCCACGCCCGAACGTGTTCGAGAGCGGCATTGACACGTCCTTCGATCTCCAGTGATGTATCACCATCGAAGATCAGCACAACATCGTCTGCGAAGGCCTGGCAATAGTCACCCCTAGCCTCCAGGCTCTTAATAAGCGGGTCCAATATGAGGTTCCAGAATACTGGTCCCCCTATGGAGCCCTGAACGCAGCCCTTATTTGTGGCCTTGCTAAACTCTTCACCCGCGTATCTGACTCTAACTTTTCTATTTTTGAGATAGCTGTCAATGACCCTCCTCAAGCCGATTGGACACTCTTCCTCAGCCAGACGGACCCTTATGACTGGCCACCAAGCGCTGTCGAAGGCTCCCTCTATGTCCAGTGATACTAGCACCACAATCTTCTTCAGCTCGAGTTTGCTGCGTATGTGCTGCACTAGTGCATAGAGGGAGTCCTCCGTGCTCCTCTGGGGCATGAATCCGTACTGGCGAGTACTCATCCTAGGAATCAAGTAGAACTTGAGGCGGGCCACCAACATCTTCTCATAGATTTTGCCTAATATTGGCAAGAGACCGATTGGTCTGTACGCTTTTGGGTTGCCATAATCTTCTTTCCCTGGTTTCCTTAACACGATCACAATCGCCTCTTTCCAGGTGTCAGGGAAGTGATGGTATTTCAAGCAGCTATTTAGAAGAGCAAGGGCCACTTCGGGGGCACCTCTGATGGCCTGTCCACAAATATCTGCGGTGAGCCCATCTGCACCAGGAGCTTTTTTGGCGTTAAAAGACCTATACGCCGCCGTCAATTCGGTCATCACAAATGGTGGATTGCACGAGTCATCGTGTTCTCCAGCATTCACAGAATCCGCTTTTTCCCTAATTAGGCGGTGGTATGCGCTGTCGCTGTCCATGTGGTCTTCAGGGTAGAAAGTGTTGGCCAATAATTCGACTGAACCTTTCGCATCCAATACTACGGCGTCCTTTACCAGAGGTTGATCCTCTGTCCTTCCCTTTGTCCTTCCTATCACCCGGTATATCCCTTCCCAAACCCCTTCTTTGTCCTGTTTGGCGCAGAAGTTCTTCCAACTCTCAACTATGTCCTTGTTTGCCTCCGTTTCATACTCAACTTTTTTCCTCAGGTACTCTTCGACGACCTTCGATCTTCGGGTTGGTCCAGCACATCTGATCCTGCGTTTCCTGGTGGCGACCTCCCGCTTCATTTTCTCGAGTTTCTCGGACCACCACGGCAATGTGAGTACTTCTTTGGTCTTCCTCATTGGCATTGATAATGTGCATGCGTCTCTGATTATTTGGGTGTATTTATTAATAAAAATATTTATTTGGTCAGCTGTTTTTAATTTTTCTATTTCTGTTAGATTAATTTGATTTTCGTGCAATGATTGTTTGAGTTTCTCATGAAACTCAGACCAATTTGCTTTTATTGTATTAAAAGTCCTCGTGGTTCTACTTATTTGAATACCTTTGGACCTTCGAAGTTTAATACTAAATACAATTCCATTGTGATCCGAGCTCGTGAGGCCTTCATCTACTTTCCAGTCGTCCACCAGGTCCAGAATGTCCATCGAGCATGCTGTGATGTCAACATGGCTGCAGTATCGTTTTCCCCCTCTGATCGTATCGAAGGTCGGGATTTCCCCTCTGTTGAGTATGTTCAGGCCCAGCTCGTCGAAAACTCCGGACACTTCTTCGCCCCGGCCATCAATTGACAAGCTCCCCCACCAGGTGCTTTTGGCGTTCGCGTCTCCCCCAACCACCCACATTCTAGAACCTACTTGTTCCTCAACTCGTTTGAGGTGCTCGAGGTATGGCCCCACCGGCTGGTCCGGCTCAAAATAAAAAGACACAAGCGCGATCTTCCAGGCACTGGTCCGGATTTCCACCACAGTGATGTTGTTCGTGGTGAGATTTGGGTACTGTATAACTGTAAGGTATGGGTCAAAGACCGCTATTGCGGCCTTTACAGTCCCGCTTCCGGTGCCAGTGCTCTGAAAAATCCGAACACCCGTGTAGTTTCTCATGATTTTAGCCCCTCCCACGTATGGTTCCTGGAGGAGAGCGACCGCGGTTCCACGCTTTACGGCTTCCAGTAGAAGCTCATCTGTTGCGAGTCTCTTCCGCTGGAGGTTTGCCTGCATGATCTTGTAGAGGCTTGGGTTGCCCTGGGTGCCCTTAGCAATACGCCACAGTTGATCTGGCGATTTCATCCCATTTACGGCGTGTTGGGCAATCGGGATTAAATGCATTGTGATCCACGCTGTCGAGCTTTGCCCTTGTGCAATTCTGGCATTTTGGTGGAACCCCCGCAAGCCAGTCGGCACATTCCGATTTTAGATGTGGACCGCCACAGTGGCTGCACAGGTCGGCTGGTTCCTTACAGAATCGTCTGCCGTGCCCGTAGCCCAGGCAGCGCGTGCACTGAACCAGTGGGGTTTGGTCTTCTACCCTAACGCGCTGAAGGTCCACGTGCAGACATCCGACCGCTGTTGCTCTTCTCCATATGGTTGGTGAGGCGCTAATCACAATGTTATTGGTGTGCGGGTTTCTGGTTCTTCTTCTAAACTTTACTTCTAATCTGTCCTCCTCCTTATCGAGATCGTGAAAGACATCTTTGTTCTGGTTCCTCAGAGCCTTAAGGACATCCTCATCTGAGTTAGCAGAGAGGACGCCTCTGAGGATCAGTAATGGATCTTTGTTTTTCATTTCCTCGACATTGAGGTCTCGCCTTTCTCCTTCCAGTTTATTTTTAATTTTGCTCCTTTCTTCCCTGGTCGAAAATCCCATTATAATTTTTCTATCCTTTGCCTTCCTTACTTTTTCTACTTTGATCCATCCCTCCTTTGCATCTACCGTCTTCCGTATTTTATCTAGTACTTCGTCTCCCGATTCTGAGTCATTTTTCGAGGTAACTACAATGGAGTGCAGCGTACTTCGAATTGAGTTCGACTTTCCACTATGATTTGCAGTTACACTCGCGTACGTTGTGCTTATACCCTGTTCCATTGCGGCTTTCAGTTCATCCATCTTTTTGCTGTTTTCCTGAAGCAACTTAGAGTGTTCCTCAATTTTTGTTACCAGGAGAGTTTGTTCGGCAAAAGTCGGCAAAGCAGCATCGGTAGTGATGGCAGTTTCGGTCTCTACCCTTTCCTTCGCCCCTCCTGAGCCTTTTAATTTTGCCTCCCTTTCCGCCTCTTTCACCAACTGATATAGCCGATCCAACGCTTCAGTGATGCCGTTTTTTATTTCGGTCTTGGTGTTTCTAGAGCTGCTCAGATGGAGTTTTGCTCTGTTCAGGCAAGCCCTGGCTTCTGTTGATCGATCCGCGTAATGTAACTTTGGCGGCGTATGCTCCTCTGTCCTTTTCGTGTGCACTGCAAGAGTTTTGTTCTCCTGCGACACTGGAGGTTTCTGTGTTGCTTTTGAAGGGCCGGCCTGTGTAGTCCTAGTTGTTGGAGGGGAGGTCAGATTTATGTTAGTGTCTTTGACCGCTTCCCATTCTCCAATGCTGCGTCGAACGCTTGGAGGTGATGTTCTGGGTTTCGGTGGTGATCTCTCTCCATCAACCTTTTTTAATGGGGTCCTTATTCCAAGCATGTTGGAGATATGCGTCAGTAGTTATAAAGTGTATAAAAAAAAGGAGAAAAAATTGTATAGAAGAGTAGATAAAAGTGTAAATTGTATAAAAAGAAATAAGAGTGCGCTTGAGATCGTTAAGATCTCCTGTAAATATCTTGGTGTTAGTTCTAAGCTAACACAGTCAGTCTATTAGTTCAATAGAACAGGTCAGACAAGAATTTTAATTTTCTTGTGTCCTCAAAACGTCTTGGTTTAATACCAGACCTTGATTTGACGTCAGAGGGCTTCAGCGAACCAGATTCTTCAGATAAAAATAAAATTTGTGATTGAAAAATTTTTGAGACTCTAGGTAGAGTCGACCTCTACCTACCACCAGACAGGTCCCGCCAAGCCCTCTCCAACGAACCCAAACACGGCCGCCCTAGCCCAAAGGGTTCCCGAGAAAACCAGGTCCAAATATCTGGTTACCAAAACAAGATGGCACCCAGAATCCGGTTGTTAATGGTTTTCTCTGGAACCACGTGACCGGATACCCCCGTGCTTGGGCTCCCCTGAACGGGCTTGTCAAGATCTATCAAATGCCGTTGGTTTCAGGACTGAAAAACCTTGGTTCCTGAAAATTCCTGAAATGTGTCTCGTCGGGTAGGGAACGGCCAGACAATGTCTCCAAAGGAAGTCCGAACTTTCTACGACCAGCGGTTCAGCCGCTACACCAGTTTAAAAACTGATTTGACAGTTTCAGAACTGTCAATGTGAACTTTCAAACCGCTACAGCTTGCCCCTCACTGATCGCAAAATAGTCGTGTTTGGACTCGCCTGAATCGGCTCGTTTTGCTCCGACACGCAAAGCAGTTTTCAGGCGCCTGAAAATTTTTAGCGCCTAAGCGCCCTCAACCAAGTGGATCGTGTAGAATTTGTCTCCCCAAACACCACTGTCCAACCGCCAACTCTCCACGACCACCAGATCCGGAGCTATAGCGGGCCAAACTTTTACAAAATGGCCGCCCAGCTGTCAAATGCCAACTTAAATTGGCTATAACTCCGCAACCGTTTGCCGCACAGAACCGCGGTTTCGAATGCAGTGCCTGGCTCAACTTCCCCTATCCGTCCAAAATAGTTTCAGACCTGAAAACTTTCAGGTCCTAAAAACGCCTGAAAATAAGCAAATAATGTTCGCGACCAATTTCCACGGGGACCTGTGGAAACCCGATGTTTTTACTACCAATAGCCTCAGAGATAATCAAGGTTTTGTGCGGCAACCAGAGAAACCAAAATGGCCGCTAAATGCTATCTTCCTTGTTTCTGGAGCTATTGGGGGCAAATTTGGGCTTAAACAATACACAATATGCTATTTGAAGACGATCCTGATGTCTTTTTTGATTTATTTTAATTAATTAAACAGTAATGTCCTAAAATAAGGAAAAAATTTGTATCTTTGTGACGGCTACTGATAAAAATTTAGAAAAATTTGCATAATTTACCTCAATTATATGTCTATCTAATAAGTATATAAAATTGAAAATTTAAAATATTCTGTCATATAAAATTTTTGAAAAGTTAAAAAATTTTGAAAATCTTTAATATCTTTTAAAATAATATAAATAAAAATCTTAACTTAATGTGGACTTCTTCCAATGATGAGCGCGCAGCAGGATCAGATGTAAAAAAGGGGGGTCCTGCCTGAAGAATTTTCAGGACAGAGTGTCAAAGTTTCAGTTTTCTTATGTATTTTTCTTTGTTCCCGTTTGAGCTAAAAATCTGGTCTGACCGGTGTTTCCCTTGTCTTGTTATGGTGTCTCCGCTCCCAAAAGCTGAAGTCCCTATAGTGACTGGTTCGGCTACCTCGTGGTCAATTTTGAGGTTAAATGAAGTAGTTTTCCTCGATTTTCTCCGCTGTGTGTTGTCGGTTTTCCTTCAAAGTGATGTCAAAACACGTGTCCACGCGTCCTCCAAAAAGCTGATTTGGAAGATTTGAGAAATCCGATGTGGCCTCGGAACTATTGAGCTCAGAATGGTAAGAAACTCAATGTGAGTTTGGTTTTTCCGGAAAAACTCCTGAGTGCGAGCTTTCCGATTTAAACTTTTTACACACTTGTATGCACTGCACAAAAACACAATTTTTGACATATCACATGTCACGATTGGGTGAGAAAATACCACTATTTGATATTTTTAAGCGCGGAGCAACTTAAAAAACGAACCGACCGCCACGAGGGTTGGGGGGGTACTCCGGTTAGGTTAGGTTAGGTTAGGTTAGGTTAGGTTAGGTTAGGTTAGGTTAGGTTAGGTTAGGTTAGGTTAGGTTAGGTTAGGTTTTTTTTTTTTTTTTTTTTTTTTTTTTTTTTTTTTTTTTTTTTTTTTTAATACTTGTACCTCCAATCAGATTGGAGCCTATGTTAGCCATAAACAGTTACACATTCATTCCAGTTCTCGCTTGTATGCCTCTCGCACTTTCATTCTTCATACTAGGTCTTTCTGTCTTTCATCCTCTTTTGCGCTTTTATGGGTGGGATTCCCAACTATTACTATTTGCCCTAAACTTCTACATATTTTTCCTTTTATTACTTTAAATTTTCTCTTATTAGGTAATTATTAGGGAAGAGGGGAGATAGATTTTATTTTTACATTTAGTACTTAAGTTTACTTAACAGCTTATATTTATATTTACTTTTATACTAATTTTAATTATACAGGTTATGTTACGGGATATAAACGGGGAGACAATTTTTATTTTTACATTTTGCTTATTATTACCTTAAATTCTAAATATTTCTTAACATTTAAATGCACTGTTATTGATTTACATATATAAATTGCATTAGTACATAAATTTACAAGTTAACATATTTTTAATCTTATTTTACTTTAAATACTACTTATGTCCTATTTTACATTAATTATTTTACATCTTAATTACTATACTGGCCTCTAATATAACATACTATATTATGGCAGCATATTTGCTTATGCGGCTTTATTTCTTTCTATTACCTTTTGTGCGATACATTTACTGTAATCTAGGAACATATCTCTATTCTTGCTTTTAATTATTTCTTGAAGGTTTTCCCGTGTTATTTTAACATCCAGCGTTCGCTCGGTGTTGAAACGATGCCTCTCAAATTGAGGGCAGTCGAACAATATGTGCGGAACCGTTTCACTTATTTCTGGGTCGCAGATACACGATGGACTCTCCTTGAGTTTGAATCGGTTCAAATACCCGGAGAATCCACCGTGCCCCGTCATAATTTGCGTGTTTATAGCACTAATTGCCATCTTGCTAATCACCCCATATGCTACTCGCACATCCGGGAAGAACAATTTTGTGACCGATGCTGTGTCTCCAGCTACATATCTGCGATTCCATTCGTCAAGCGTCGCCATACGTATGCTTCGCTTGACGAATGAAGTCGGGCACTGGTCATAGTCAGGTTTTCTTTTGGTGTTTTCAGCGGCCTCTTTTGCTAGCTGGTCGGCCCTTTCGTTCCCCCGTAATCCCACATGAGCTTTTATCCAGAACAAGGTTATCACCTTGTTCTGGCGGGATGCGGATCTTAAGTTATCCCTAGCTTCTACGGCAAGGGGGTGGCGTGAGTCGGGGTTTATCAACGTTTGTAGAGCCGCCATTGAGTCACTGAAAATCCCAAAAGAAGATGCCTTGTGCTTTGTTACTTCCCTTGTCGCTCTTGCTATTGCGAAGAGTTCAGCCTGGTAAACTGTGCAGTGTTTTGATAGGGCAAATTTGAGGGCTCTGGTCTCGACCTCACCATTCCAAATGGATAGTGATGCGCCGACCCCTCCTCTAATTTTGCTCCCATCCGTAAAGATACGGACGTCAAAACTGCATCTGTCCAGTTGCTCTTGGTTCACCAGGCTGTCGAATTTCAGGATGTGGCGTGCCGCAGGATGGGGATCCTCTGTCACAGCGGTCATTCGCTCGACCTCCATGTCCCCCAGTGATGTCTGGGGCACTCCCCTCTTGGCTTCATATAATGATGCCGCCTCACGAACTCTTAAGTCGAGGGGGAGTAGTCCAGACAGCACCAGCGCTGAGTTCAGGGAGACCGTGCGATATGCCTTACAAATTTTTTGGGCAATTCCACGCTGTACGGCGCCAAGTTGTTTCCTGATGCCCAACTTTCCAGCCGCCGGCGCCCAGACGCTTGCAGCGTAGAGTATAATAGGCTCTACAACCGCTATATACATCATCCGGATGACTTCTGGGTGCAACCCCCAACTGACCTTTGCTGCTCTACACAACTGTTTGTAGATCGCAATGGCCTTCTTACAAACAATTGTTACGTGCTTGTTAAAGGTGAGGTTTTCGTCGAACGTTACACCCAGGAGCCTCATTTCTTTCGACATGTCAATGCCGATCCCCCCCATATTCAGGCGTGGTGTGTCGTATTTCAGCTTTTTTGTGATTACCATAGCTGTCGTTTTATGTGGTGCAAATTTAAGTTTGTTTTCGACACCCCACGCCAGGACATGGTCAAGAGCGGCATTGGCACACATTTCCACCTCATGTGCGGTCTTTCCGTCAAAAGCTAGAACGACATCGTCCGCGAACGCTTGGATGTATATACCCTTTTCTGTAAGTGCTTTTAGGAGAGGGTCTAGGACCAGGTTCCAAAAGATTGGACCCCCTATTGAGCCCTGGACACAGCCTTTATTTGTCCCTTTGCCATATACCTCCCCACAGTACCTTATTGAGACTTTACGGTCTCTAAGATAACTGTCAATGACCCGCCTAAGATCAATAGGACACTTTTCTTCCGCCAGTCGGATCCTTATTGCAGGCCACCACGCGCTGTCAAATGCCCCCTCTATGTCCAAAGATACTAGCGTTACTATTCGCTTTTGGTCGAGTTTCTTATGGACATGCTGCATGAGGTCGTAGAGGGCATCTTCTGTACTTTTCTGTGGCGTGAATCCATACTGACGGGTACTCGTGTTTGGTAGAAGGTGATACTTTAGGCGGGCCACCAGCATCTTTTCGAAGATTTTCCCCAATATAGGCAACAGCCCAATCGGCCTATATGATTTAGGGCTGGAGTAGTTGTCTTTTCCAGGCTTTTTTAGGATTACAACCGTTGCCTCCTTCCAGGCTGTGGGGAAGCAGTGACATTCCAGACACTTATTAAGGAACCGTAGAATAAGTTCTGGGTCGTTGTTAATGGCGTGACAACAAATGTCGGCTGTAAAGCCGTCTGACCCCGGTGCCTTTTTTGGATTGAAGGATTCCATCGAACTTTTTAGCTCGGCCATCGTAAAAGGTGGGTCGCAGGGGTCATTTTGCTCTCCAGAATTTACGGTTTCGGCCTTCGTCCGGATGGATTGGTGATGTGCATTATCGCACTCTGTTAGGTCTTCCGGATAAAATGTCTCCGCTAGTAGCTTCACGGAACCTTTCGCATCCTGCACAACACCGTTCTTCTCCAAAGGTAGGTCTTCCTCTCTACGCTGTGTCCTCCCTATCACCCTATATATTCCCTCCCAGACCCCCTCCCTGTCCTGTCTCCCACAGAACTCCTTCCAACTCTCGGTTTGTGCTTTGGCCGCTTCCAACTCATACTCTTCTTTCTTTTTCAGGTACTCTTCTATGACCTTCGACTTCCGGATTGGGGCGGCGCAGCGGATTCTACGCTTCATGGTGACGACGGTCTTCTTCATCTCAACGAGTCTCTCGGACCACCACGGCAAGGTAAGTTCTTCTTTTGCTTTTATATTTGGAATAGTTTGCTTACAAGCTTCGTCTATTGCTTTTGTTAAGTTTTCAGTTACTTTGTCAATTTGTTGTATATCTTTAATTTTGTCTATTTCAGCTACTGTAAATTTAAAATCTATTTTTAACTGACTAAATTTCTCATGAAACTTGGTCCAGTTTGCTTTTTTAGTATAATATTTTCGAGTAGTTCGTTCAATTTTAATGCCTTTAGATTTTTGCAAGAAGATTTTGAACGTAATGCCGTTGTGATCCGAGCTCGTGAGTCCTTCGTCAATCCTCCAGTCATCTACCATGTCCAGGATATCATTGGAGCAAGCGGTAATATCCACGTGACTGCTGTAACGCTTTCCTCCCCGGATAGTGTCGAAGGTCGGAATTTCCCCTCTGTTGAGTATGTTTAGATTTAGCTCACCGAGAGTTCCTACCACCTCTTCCCCCCTTAGGTCAGCCGTTGGGCTGCCCCACCACATGCTTTTGGCGTTGGCGTCACCTCCAACGATAAGCTTTTTGGAACCAACTTCACGCTCTATTTTTTTGAGATGTTCCAGATAATGTTCAATTGGCTGGTCCGGCTCAAAGTAAAAGGAGACAAGTGTGATCTCCCAGGCACTGGTCTGGATTCCCACCACAACGATGTTGTTTGTGGTGAGTTTCGGGTACTGCTTGACAATGAAGTCACTGTTAAAGACAGCTATTGCTGCCTTAACAGTCCCGTCTCCTGTTCCAGTGCCCTGGAAGACCCTAACGCCCCTGTGACTCCTCATTACTTTGGCCCCACCCACATATGGTTCCTGTAGAAGCGCTAATGCTATTTTACGTTCCGTAGCTTCTGTGAGAAGCTCGTTGGTTGCTAGCTTCTTGCGTTGGAGGTTTGCCTGTATTACTCCGTAATGAGTATTTGCCTTTGAGGTGCCCTTAGCAGTACGCAACGGTTGACCTAGCTATCTCGTCCCATTTTTTACGCTGAGGACAGTCATGGCTGAAGGCATTGTGCTGTGCACCGTGCTCAACTTTTGCTTTGGTACAATTTCGGCAAACGGGTGGTAGGCCGGAAAGCCAGTCCGAACACTCCGATCTCATATGAGGACCACCGCAATGACCACACAGGTCCGCAGGCTCCTTGCAGAACCGCTTACCGTGTCCAAAGCCTAAGCAGCGGGTGCATTGGACCAACGGGGTCTGATCTTCGACCCTGATGCGCTGAAGATCAATGTGAACGGTCCCAATGTCCACCGCTCGTCGCCAGACTGTAGGTGAAACACCGATTATAACATGACCAACATGGGGGTTCCTTGTTCTTCTTCGGTATTTCACCTCCACTCTGTTTTCCTCAGTGCCGAGGCCATCAAAAACACCCTGGTTCTGGTTTCGTAATGCCTTAAGGACATCCTCATCAGTGTTAACTGTCAAGACGTTCCTTAAGATCAGAAGGGGATCCTTGTTTTTGACTTCCTCGACAGTGAGGTCGACACCTTCTTTTTGGAGTCGGTCCTTTATCTTGCACCTTTCTTCTTCAGTTTGTAAACCTATTATTACTTTTCTGTCCTTCGCTTTCCTCACTCTTTCCACTTTTATCCACCCATCCTTTGCATTCACCACTTTCCTGACTTTGTTTAACACTTCGTCACCCGTTTCCGTTTCATCCTTGGATGTAACCACGACTGAGTGCAGAGTGCTACGCTTTGGCGCCGTTCTTGCCCCCTGGTTTGAAGCCACCGATGCGTAGGTGATTCCCTGCTCGAAGAACTTTGTTTGGTGGTCAATTGCGTCCTTAAGTTCCTCCATCCTCTTATGGTTTTCCACTAAAAGATTAGTTTGGAGTTCGATTTTTTGCAGGATTATTGCAGTGTCAGAGTTTTCAGCAGGAGTTTTGGGAACAAATTGGGGCTCTGAAAGTACTGGTTTTTCCCTGGTCCTGTTTTGTTTGGCTTCTTTTAGCTCCAATTCAACTTCCTTCACCAATTGGTAAAGTCGTTCTGCGGCTTCAGAGATACCATTCTTAATCTCTGTCTTTGTGTTTCTGGAGCTGTTTAAATGAAGTTTTGCCTTGACGAGGCAGGCCTTTGCTTCCGCCGTTCGATCCGCGTATTTGATATGTGGCGGTGAGAGTGTGTCAACAGATTTTCTTGTCTGTGTCACAGCCACACCCTCTTGCGTAAAGGCAAGTCTAGTTTTTATTTTTGCAGGGCCGGCCTGCGACGTCTTGTCAGTTGTAGAGAGATCGGGGCTGCTATTTGGGGCTTCCCAGCTCTCTATACTGCGTCTGACATTTGAGGAAACTACTGCTCCAGGTTTTGGAGGTGACTTTTTGCCACCGGCCGCTTTTAGCGGTGTTCTATGACCGAACATATTGGAGAGTATGCGTCAAAATGTTAAAATAAAATAAAAGTGTCAATAGGGACACTTAAATAAATAAAAAATTTGCGTAAAATAAAAAGGACACGCACAAAAGTACGAGATAAAGCCGCACAAGCACTTAAAACTAAAATAATTTTTACAAAAAATTTTGTAAATTGTGTCTCTGATGAGCTCTACCCTCAGCGGGTTGGTTGTGAACAGCTCTCAGGGGCCCTGGATAAGCCTGAGAGTCAATTTTATTCGTCAGAACGTTTTTTCGTTGATTTCTGCTTAACGACTCTATGTAGAGTCAATGTGATGCCTTCGCTGGATAGAGCCCGTCGAGCCCGTTCCAACAAACCCAAACACGAAGCAAATAGCCCCGACGGTTCCGGAGCTATCAAAGTTTGAAAATTTGGGTTTTTTCCAATATGGCGGCCAAAATAAGTTTCAAACTAGTTTTCTCCGCAACCAGTAGGCCGAAACCCCTCGTGCTTGGGCTCGTCTTATCGCGCTCGACGAGATCTATCCAGTGGTATACTTTTCAGGCTGAAAAATTTTTGACTCCTGAAAACGCCTGAAAGCTAGTCCACCTGCAAGGTAAGTATATGCTGACCTTCCAAGAGAAAACCCCGCCGCTCTACGACCCTCCGTTGCGGAGATATGGGTGTTCAAAATATAACAAAGATGGCGTCACAGCTGTCAAAGTCAAACTTTGGCAGGTAATATCTCCGTTTCGGACGATCGCAAAACCAGCTAGTTTGGGCTCTCCTGAACCGGCTTGAGCTCACCTATTTGCTGAAACAGTTTTCAGGACCCTGAAAAATTTTCGCTCCAAACCGCCTGAAAAACAGGATAAAAAAAGGCAAGAAGCTTCTGAATCTAAATTCGAAGTCCGCAATCTCCTACGACTTCCGGTTCAGGAGTTATGACTGTTTAAGTTCAAACAAAATGGCCGTCGAACTGTCAAAAGTCAACTTTAAAGGTCCGTAACTTCAGAACCATTTGTCGGAGAAAGTTCGGGTTTTGGATATACTACTTGGCGTCACTTCAGGTATGTCCTGAAAACCGTTTCAGTGATGAAAATTTTTTCAGGTCAAAAGCTCCTGAAAGCCTACAATAGCAAAAGTTCATAAGGTACCCCAACTTATGGTGAAAACTAGAGCGTCATCGGCCCAGTAGTTTCTGAGATATAATTGTTTAAAATTTTGAACCGAAAAAACCAAAATGATGAAATTTTACAAAACTTTCAATTTTAAAGATAAAACATCAATGTTTGGGCTTAAATAGGTCGCAATAGACGTGATGGACCCAGTCCCAATGCCAAAATTTGCTTTTTCCTATTTAATTTTGAATAAATACCTAAAACTAGAAAAAATTTTATATCTCAGGATCCACTGAACATAAAATTATGAAAAAATTTGTTAAAAATACGTTAAATCATGCACTATAAAGTTAATAAATAAAATTTAGAAAATTTAAAAAATAACATTGATTTTTCTGGAAAAGATTGAATTTTTCATAAAATTATCTATATTCAAAAAACTATTCAATTAAAAATTTTAAAATTTACAGGATATGTTTTTCAGATGAGCGCGCAACAGACTGCAGTTGAAAATTTTCAAAAGGTTTATTATATCCGAAGATATACGAGTCAAATTTTTGGTATTTCTAAGTCTCTTTAAAAATCGAGTATCACGGGTATGAAAAAATTACTTGCGGCACCAGTCTTGACAACTGAAGAAGATGACAGCTGCAAAATTTCAGGCGGCTAACTTTCCGTTTTCGGCGTTTTCAGTTCCACGTGGTTTTCGTTTTTCCTGAATAGCTCCGAGTGGCTTGAGGTTTTCAGGGTTCTAGGTTATCCAAACGGTGTGCGGTGGCAGCCCCCACCCCTTTTTTCAATAAAAAAGGGGGGTCGTCGATCTTGATTCAGCAGCGTTCGCGATTAAAGTTTTTTCTTCCTAACTTAACCTCAATACTCGAGGTTTTTTCAGGATTTCACACTGAAGCACTGCAATCCAAGTATTCACAGTCACAGGGGCGTACGGGATTCACTTTGCCCAGCACATAGACATAAGATTCGTCAAAATCGGACAATTTTAAACCGCTTTTTAGAATTTTTAAGCACGGAGCGACTCTAAAAACGATCCGACCGCCACGAGAGTCAGGGGGGTACTGGGTTAGGTTAGGTTAGGTTAGGTTAGGTTAGGTTAGGTTAGGTTAGGTTAGGTTAGGTTAGGTTAGGTTAGGTTAGGTTAGGTTAGGTTAGGTTAGGTTAGGTTAGGTTAGGTTAGGTTAGGTTAGGTTAGGTTAGGTTAGGTTAGGTTAGGTTAGGTTAGGTTAGGTTAGGTTAGGTTAGGTTAGGTTAGGTTAGGTTAGGTTAGGTTAGGTTAGGTTAGGTTAGGTTAGGTTAGGTTAGGTTAGGTTAGGTTAGGTTAGGTTAGGTTAGGTTAGGTTAGGTTAGGTTAGGTTAGGTTAGGTTAGGTTAGGTTAGGTTAGGTTAGGTTAGGTTAGGTTAGGTTAGGTTAGGTTAGGTTAGGTTAGGTTAGGTTAGGTTAGGTTAGGTTAGGTTAGGTTAGGTTAGGTTAGGTTAGGTTAGGTTAGGTTAGGTTAGGTTAGGTTAGGTTAGGTTAGGTTAGGTTAGGTTAGGTTAGGTTAGGTTAGGTTAGGTTAGGTTAGGTTAGGTTAGGTTAGGTTAGGTTAGGTTAGGTTAGGTTAGGTTAGGTTAGGTTAGGTTAGGTTAGGTTAGGTTAGGTTAGGTTAGGTTAGGTTAGGTTAGGTTAGGTTAGGTTAGGTTAGGTTAGGTTAGGTTAGGTTAGGTTAGGTTAGGTTAGGTTAGGTTAGGTTAGGTTAGGTTAGGTTAGGTTAGGTTAGGTTAGGTTAGGTTAGGTTAGGTTAGGTTAGGTTAGGTTAGGTTAGGTTAGGTTAGGTTAGGTTAGGTTAGGTTAGGTTAGGTTAGGTTAGGTTAGGTTAGGTTAGGTTAGGTTAGGTTAGGTTAGGTTAGGTTAGGTTAGGTTAGGTTAGGTTAGGTTAGGTTAGGTTAGGTTAGGTTAGGTTAGGTTAGGTTAGGTTAGGTTAGGTTAGGTTAGGTTAGGTTAGGTTAGGTTAGGTTAGGTTAGGTTAGGTTAGGTTAGGTTAGGTTAGGTTAGGTTAGGTTAGGTTAGGTTAGGTTAGGTTAGGTTAGGTTAGGTTAGGTTAGGTTAGGTTAGGTTAGGTTAGGTTAGGTTAGGTTAGGTTAGGTTAGGTTAGGTTAGGTTAGGTTAGGTTAGGTTAGGTTAGGTTAGGTTAGGTTAGGTTAGGTTAGGTTAGGTTAGGTTAGGTTAGGTTAGGTTAGGTTAGGTTAGGTTAGGTTAGGTTAGGTTAGGTTAGGTTAGGTTAGGTTAGGTTAGGTTAGGTTAGGTTAGGTTAGGTTAGGTTAGGTTAGGTTAGGTTAGGTTAGGTTAGGTTAGGTTAGGTTAGGTTAGGTTAGGTTAGGTTAGGTTAGGTTAGGTTAGGTTAGGTTAGGTTAGGTTAGGTTAGGTTAGGTTAGGTTAGGTTAGGTTAGGTTAGGTTAGGTTAGGTTAGGTTAGGTTAGGTTAGGTTAGGTTAGGTTAGGTTAGGTTAGGTTAGGTTAGGTTAGGTTAGGTTAGGTTAGGTTAGGTTAGGTTAGGTTAGGTTAGGTTAGGTTAGGTTAGGTTAGGTTAGGTTAGGTTAGGTTAGGTTAGGTTAGGTTAGGTTAGGTTAGGTTAGGTTAGGTTAGGTTAGGTTAGGTTAGGTTAGGTTAGGTTAGGTTAGGTTAGGTTAGGTTAGGTTAGGTTAGGTTAGGTTAGGTTAGGTTAGGTTAGGTTAGGTTAGGTTAGGTTAGGTTAGGTTAGGTTAGGTTAGGTTAGGTTAGGTTAGGTTAGGTTAGGTTAGGTTAGGTTAGGTTAGGTTAGGTTAGGTTAGGTTAGGTTAGGTTAGGTTAGGTTAGGTTAGGTTAGGTTAGGTTAGGTTAGGTTAGGTTAGGTTAGGTTAGGTTAGGTTAGGTTAGGTTAGGTTAGGTTAGGTTAGGTTAGGTTAGGTTAGGTTAGGTTAGGTTAGGTTAGGTTAGGTTAGGTTAGGTTAGGTTAGGTTAGGTTAGGTTAGGTTAGGTTAGGTTAGGTTAGGTTAGGTTAGGTTAGGTTAGGTTAGGTTAGGTTAGGTTAGGTTAGGTTAGGTTAGGTTAGGTTAGGTTAGGTTAGGTTAGGTTAGGTTAGGTTAGGTTAGGTTAGGTTAGGTTAGGTTAGGTTAGGTTAGGTTAGGTTAGGTTAGGTTAGGTTAGGTTAGGTTAGGTTAGGTTAGGTTAGGTTAGGTTAGGTTAGGTTAGGTTAGGTTAGGTTAGGTTAGGTTAGGTTAGGTTAGGTTAGGTTAGGTTAGGTTAGGTTAGGTTAGGTTAGGTTAGGTTAGGTTAGGTTAGGTTAGGTTAGGTTAGGTTAGGTTAGGTTAGGTTAGGTTAGGTTAGGTTAGGTTAGGTTAGGTTAGGTTAGGTTAGGTTAGGTTAGGTTAGGTTAGGTTAGGTTAGGTTAGGTTAGGTTAGGTTAGGTTAGGTTAGGTTAGGTTAGGTTAGGTTAGGTTAGGTTAGGTTAGGTTAGGTTAGGTTAGGTTAGGTTAGGTTAGGTTAGGTTAGGTTAGGTTAGGTTAGGTTAGGTTAGGTTAGGTTAGGTTAGGTTAGGTTAGGTTAGGTTAGGTTAGGTTAGGTTAGGTTAGGTTAGGTTAGGTTAGGTTAGGTTAGGTTAGGTTAGGTTAGGTTAGGTTAGGTTAGGTTAGGTTAGGTTAGGTTAGGTTAGGTTAGGTTAGGTTAGGTTAGGTTAGGTTAGGTTAGGTTAGGTTAGGTTAGGTTAGGTTAGGTTAGGTTAGGTTAGGTTAGGTTAGGTTAGGTTAGGTTAGGTTAGGTTAGGTTAGGTTAGGTTAGGTTAGGTTAGGTTAGGTTAGGTTAGGTTAGGTTAGGTTAGGTTAGGTTAGGTTAGGTTAGGTTAGGTTAGGTTAGGTTAGGTTAGGTTAGGTTAGGTTAGGTTAGGTTAGGTTAGGTTAGGTTAGGTTAGGTTAGGTTAGGTTAGGTTAGGTTAGGTTAGGTTAGGTTAGGTTAGGTTAGGTTAGGTTAGGTTAGGTTAGGTTAGGTTAGGTTAGGTTAGGTTAGGTTAGGTTAGGTTAGGTTAGGTTAGGTTAGGTTAGGTTAGGTTAGGTTAGGTTAGGTTAGGTTAGGTTAGGTTAGGTTAGGTTAGGTTAGGTTAGGTTAGGTTAGGTTAGGTTAGGTTAGGTTAGGTTAGGTTAGGTTAGGTTAGGTTAGGTTAGGTTAGGTTAGGTTAGGTTAGGTTAGGTTAGGTTAGGTTAGGTTAGGTTAGGTTAGGTTAGGTTAGGTTAGGTTAGGTTAGGTTAGGTTAGGTTAGGTTAGGTTAGGTTAGGTTAGGTTAGGTTAGGTTAGGTTAGGTTAGGTTAGGTTAGGTTAGGTTAGGTTAGGTTAGGTTAGGTTAGGTTAGGTTAGGTTAGGTTAGGTTAGGTTAGGTTAGGTTAGGTTAGGTTAGGTTAGGTTAGGTTAGGTTAGGTTAGGTTAGGTTAGGTTAG